>OX346238.1:4805000-7205000 GCA_947049295.1 Ligdia adustata
TCTCTGCGCTCGTGATTCAATTTTATTAAGCATCTTTGTAGTCTTGTATAATAAATAACTATTGCGATATCATCACTGGAATAGCTTTTGCCCGCACCGCACCGAGCGCTATGTTCGCTTTTTCGAAAAAGAAGCTAATGACACTCCCCGGGCCTATCACGAACTATCTCTGTGCGAAAAATAAACTTAGCTGCTGAGGAGAAGGACAAATTGCTTGTCTATGGATTACCAATCTTAGACCATTATTTCTTCTCTGCTAAACGGGCAGCTTAAACATCATGTACTCTGTTATTTATCATCATCATTGTCTTGTAGTATAGTAGTAATAAGGCACTAGTGTCAAAGTTTCAAGTTAAAATAGAATGCCTCGTTTACTAATTTCGCTATAGCTAATTATGTTTAAACATCAAAACAAAATAACAATTCCAAAGGCAATATCACAATCACTTTTTATATACACGATAATAGTACATAAGTACTTTTTGCGTGGCATCAGGTATTATTAATTATTCCTTCAATTAATTGTCACCAAACGCCGGTAGCGTTTGTTTACACTGTGCCAATAAGCAACCTTATTCAATCGGTCAGACCTACTCATTATCGGTTATTGGTAAATCCGAGATTAGTCCACATGCTCCACCTCTACTGGTACATTAATCGTTACAATCTGATTGGGTGCGCCGATGAACTATAAATCAAAGGTAAGTAAGGTAGGTTAAGTAACGCAGAGGTTAAGTTCAAGTTTCCGTAGAAGTTTAAGGTTACGTTGCAGAATGATTGTAAACTTAGCAATACTACTACCTATCCATCGATTTAATGATATATTTTTTTTGTTTTTGGATTGAACGTGAGATTGTATATTTTTAAGCGAAGTGGCTTGCCCTAATGCCATAGTTTCTAAACCACCTGAAGAAGAACAGGCCAAAGCGAATACGACCGTTAACCTAGGTCAAACAACCGGGACCTACAATCCGACCCACGGTAGCGCTAACGCTTAATAACGCTGATCACTATTAATTTGCTACGAATGTTAAAACTATTTATAGGTAAGAGTAAAAACAGTAGTTCCAATTTTATAGAAGCCTACTACTTTAATTGAATTCAGACAAAAATCTACTTTCACTTAAGTAAATTATTACATAAACAAATTAAAGCACAAGTCATTATAATAATTTATTACAAGAGAGCTAAGCGGTAATAATCTCTGAGCCTGAAATATGAAAGGACATTCTGTGAAATATAAATTATCGCGGAAATTACCCAGGTCACAAATACAGTTACATCTATGACCTAACCTTATGCACTATGTATGTATCAAACGACCAGTTAATGCGATTGCATGTCGATACCCAGTTACCGTTAATTCAATCGACCTAGTACAAGACCTAAATACTTAAGGAGCCAGTATTTTGCAAATGTGACCTATAGGGGCGCTAAAATGATTGCAATATGTCATTTCATTAAGTAAAAATCACAGTTTCAGTAAATTGAGGTGAGATAATTGCAAAACGCCGAGATATCGAATCAAATAGAGGTCGGGGTCGAGACATGTCGGATAAAATTGCAGTTTTGTAACATTGGACACGATTAATCTTTTAGTAAACTGTTTTACCAGAATACTACGGCTAAAGAAAAACCTGCAGATAATTGATCCCAGGTTAATAATATAATTAATACTGATTTATGATATCATCACATAAAAAGGTACATAAATAATAAGTATTTAGCCTTCTTTAATATTACAAGATTCATTCGTTTTAAAGGAGGCTAATAGACTTTTTTTCAATCCAATAAACTTTTTTTCGGAAATGTTGTTATTATCGCTATTCCGAGGCAAATTTCTCCCATAGTAAGAGCAGGTCATGTCCGTTGTTCATATTCGCAAAGTATAATATCAATTACCAAGATTGCATTCTCTTAGTCTGTGAGCATCTAGTACCGAAGTTACTAGATCATCACTTTTCATCTTTTAATAATATAAATTGTTACAGTTGAAGAAAAGAGAAAAACAAATCAACACAGATGTCTCGACCTTCCGTCTTCCTCCTGTCGTAACTCTTATAGCGTGTTATCTCATACTATATCCATTCTAAATCCATCCGAGAGCCTTGCCAATGACATTGGCTCCAATTGAAAACATTAAACTGGCGTATAGAGCTATAGAGGTCTCACCTTGCCCGCTATTGCCATACCACGATTTTTAGATTAGGCAATTGAACTTATTGGAGAGCTGGCAGTAGTGTTTATTAAGATTACCAATGACGTTGTGACAAATTGTATGTATAGTATGTCACATTCCGGTTATATTTGCTGTCATGGGCTTTTTAAATATATAGTAGGGGAGCCCAAGAGGGGATTTTGTGACATACTCGAGCGTGGCAAATTAACATATGGGAGATTCCTTAGGTCCTGTTGAGTGTATCTACCAAATGTAAGCTCTCAATAAAGAGCCGAGCTAATAGAGCAACCCGCAAAATATTAAAAAAAAAACTTTGTTTGCCTGAAATAATCAAATGCGTCAGATTAAGATACAGTAGGTTTATTACTAGCTAAACAGTGTGCATGTCAATAATTAAATAATTTGAATGGAATGTTAGGGAGTGGGGGAATTTCTTTTTTCTTAAACTATTTTCAACCTGTGTGGCCACCCCCACCATGCAAATTGTCAGTTTAACATATATTTGTTATCAGAAGCATGATGGAGCATAGAAAATATTATAATCTGACACGCTCGAACATTTACATGTTGTTATTTCCTTAGAAAAAAAATGTATATCCTTCCAGATGCTTCCTCCACCACTAAAATGGGAATATTTTCTGCTTCCTATCATCCAAGCTTTGCAACGCAATACGTCTCTATGACGATCGAGTAAATCCCCATTTAGCATCGTGGGCTCCCCTACTAATAGAAATAGGTCATATGAGTTATAATCCACAGTACTAGTTTTAGATCAATCCCAAAGTACCCAAGAAATCAGTTTTACCGAATTTGTCGTTTACCATTAAATTTTTGACTGGCGTTAAATAAAAAAATATCGCGATAGTATAAAAAACAGGAAGACAAGCTGCTTATTATTTACTTCATGAGATCAACTTAAAGATCAATAACTAACAATAAAGCAAGCAAGAGGAAATACGGATATTTTTTTAATTTTTTTTTTATTTTACTTTTATATTTATTATATACCGAAAATTAACCAAGCTCTTAGTCTACAATGTCTCTGTAACGACACGATACGGTCCTATTCTTGATACGATTTGATTGATGGAGATCTTTTGGTACAAAGCGAGTGGAAGAATGACGGATCAGATGGAACAGGTTATCAAAGTTGAAGGCCTCGCAAAGAATAATTCGTTTTTGGTTAAAAGGCTTAACTTAGAGCCAAAACCAAGCTAAAAAAAAAGAGCTAAGTCCTAAAGTCTTGATATAACGCCTGACTAACTCATGGTTCAAAGCATTTCACACTTGGGTATTTTTTGCTGTAAAAACGCAAATTAGCAGCAATATTAAACGACAATGAAGTAATATTCTTAATGCCAAGCCAAATTTGCAAAACAATTGTACTTAAACATTATTTGTGAGCAAAATAACGCGCAAAACGACAATAAAATGTTCACAAAACGATTTCTCCTCTCATTCCCACGGTTCAATATTGCCTCGCCGTTATATTTCGTAAATGAAGAAGTTTGTTTTGGTAAGATTCAGCTTTGATGTTCAGTATTTTAATTACTCTAGGTTAAATAAATTGAGGACGTGAGCCGCGTGATAAACATTCCCTTAAATAAGTAAATTGGATTTTTCAATTCCACCATAAGCTGAGGTACAAATACAAATACAAAAACGTTTATTGACTTATTACATATACACACATAGACATTCAAACGTTGGAACTTAAATTACAGAACGAGTAGCTATAACTATGATTTATATCTAAGATAAGGCATATGTATATATACGACTACTTAGTATAACATACACTAACTATAAAGTAACAATTTGCATTTGTTCAGATGCAGAACTCAAAGATGTCGACCGGAGTTTGAACACAAGCACTTAACTCATATTATATATGGAAATAAATTATTCACGAGAACATAATTCAAAGTTCATAAGGCAAAAAAAACATCTCATGAAATATGAATTGATGTCTATCGACGAATTAAAGTGTTGACATCATGAAATTGCTTTTACAAACAGGAATATTACAGAAATGGTAGAAAACTCATAATACTCCTAAAACGGTTAACTTTAAAGAGTTTGAATGCTATAAAATTAAATGCTGTAAAATTTTTATTATAACTGCGTATGAAGACCAAATTCAGAAGACGATATTTTATGAAAACGAATGTTTTACTGATATGTTTGCAAATTTTAGTATGATAATTATTCATATAAAAAAAAAGAAATATATGTTTGTGCGGACGTTAAAATGCTAATTTAATTTAAACTATTCTTACAAAAGAAGTTTGAGAAAGTAGCAGTTGAGAAACCAGTGGCTTGCCGGATTTGCTCGAGAGATTGTTTAGAACTTGACGTGAGTGGTATACGAGTGGTCGTCATTTCTCTTACCTCTATATGATGGATAGGTACTTCTAAGAATTATAGTAGTATTTTCATGTTAACACTGCATTATATTTACCTGGGAACAAACACGAATTAAGATTAGTATAAAATTATGATTTAATTTAGAAGCAAAATTATGATAATGATGATTCACATTTGCAAATGGAATAATCTTATTAATTTAGAATATATCAAGAAATAATAATATATTCTTAACTCCATTATTTTCTTATACAACAGTAATATTAACTTTATTGTTACCAACAAAACACCAAAAATTAAATTCAATGACAATATTCAGAAATCGCGACGTTTTATCTAAAAACCTACAAGAGGTGAGAAATCAGCTGGGTAAGATTATGGATCTATAGCCGTCTGTCCTAAGCCAATATCAACATATACTTTTAATATTCAAATAAGTTCATGGACGCATGTCACCTACTTTTATCTGCCCAAATTTACAACAAAACGAAGTTTCTGACCTAGCAACATCCGCAAAAACACATACTCAGACAAGTTTATTAGAATTGTACATAGCAGACATTCTGTCGGCCGTCTAACAGTCAAGGCCAAAACTACCAGTTACCACGATCTAGCATCTTTGTCGTCAAGCGAATTGGATTTGGCCGCTTTATGACCATACACGCTGATTGCTGCGACTTAAATGGCGTATTGCGTCACATATAATGGTCTTTAGCACGCGCGTTGTGCCAAAAAGAATACGTTACACGTAACTAAATCATTATAAAGAAGATTTAATATTATGACGCGTCGTTGAGCAAACTCTATTAAATAAGGTTTTTGCAACATTACTTATGAATAATAGTAATATGGTGTGATTTAAATGTGATAAATGGACCTCGTAAACGGCCCGCGTGATTATAGCTTTAAGGAAAATGTTACGAATACAAAAAAAAACGTTTTTTGCGATTCAATTCTCGTTTTAATCTGGTTCTAGTATGCAGAAAAAAATATTTAAACTATAGCTATCCCAAGCTTTAATACGAAAATAGTTGCGGCATTAAGAAGTTACTCTCTATGGAAAACGTTAGCCTAACGAAATAATAATTATGAACCTAACTAGATGATATCTACTACAATCTCTTATAACTTGAGACAGGTGAAGAAAACTTTTTTTCTTATAACTGTTTTGTAAATTGAGGACGTAGATTTGATGTCGCCTAAAATTCTAGCACGTGCATTAAATAATGAATACACCTAAACAAACATATTTTGTGCGATATTTACTATTCTGTTTGCTCTTATCCCGCCACCTTATAGGAGAATATTCTTGTTTATCGCTGGATATTCCTTTGAGAGGGATCAACAGGTACTTGAGAGTTTGCAGTGTGATTAGGTTACAAATTAGCATGACAAAGCGGCCGCGACAAGCGCTTACTGCGCCTTATTTCTAAATTATAGAGATACTAGCTGCGCCCTGCGGTGTTACCCGCGATAATACAGGATAAAAAGTGGCCTGTGTGTAAATCCAGGGTGTAAGGTATCTCCGTACCAAATTTCACCCAAATCGGTTCAGCAGTTTTTAAGTACAAGAATAACAAACATACTTACATACACATCCATAAATCCACACATTTTTACAAACTTTCGCGTTTATAATATGAGTAGGAAGTAAGACGTGAAGTAGAATTTACACTATTGAAGGGCTGTCAAGTGATGTTGAAAAAAATTAATATACTGATGCAAAAGCTGACATACAATACATCATCGACAAGAAGACAGTAGAAATTAAAAATATTTACAATGATACGATATTAACAAGAAATATATGTATGTATTCTCGTGCCTCCAATTCCATAAGCTAGCAATCTCGGAAGTAAAGTCTAGGACAATTAACAACAAAGGAACATGTAACTACAAATAAGAGCTTACTTAGTACGAGTAATGATGCATAAGTTGTTACATAGTCCGTACGGACAAACGACAGAATAAGTCAATATATTGGGAATTCTAGTCACGGTAAGTAAATCAATTGATGGTTTATCAACAAATACCTACTATAATCTAGTTTTAGACGAATAACTAACTAGATTTAAATTCTCCCGGGTTTTATTCTACTTCACATTTACGTTAATATTCACAGTAACGTTAAAACTATAATTGTATGATGATTAATATAATGACAAATGCGGTAGTGCATACAAAACTTTCATAGAGCACATTTTATAGCTGCAACAACAAAATATTATTTATGGAACAATAACTATAACGGAAGATGTAGCCAAGTCAATTTTATAGTGCGCCAGCCTGATACTTCAAAACTGAAACTGCTGTTCTAGGTTATATCACCAATTTTATCACGGAGCCCTTAAAACTGCTATAAACCTAGGGAAACGTTCTGACCTCTACATGCTTTCGGTTTTGTCATAATCGTAAACACTGTGATATACATATGTGGCGGCCACAAAATTTTAGTATTGCATGTTCTTGTTCTATTTTAATTAACCAAGAATACGGTCTTTCCTCTATAAGTGGTAATAGACTGGTGTGGGTAGCCGAGCACACAGGAGGGCATGAGTTTAAATCCCAGCTAAGGTTTGAGTTGAATTGGTAATGTGCTTTGACGGAAATATGCCGAGAAATCTGTACTTCGGAGGTAGGTGACATTGCAAACTCGTAATTTGTTAAATACTTGTATAGTGGACTTTAATTAATACTCGTGTAGAGGGACCAGCAGTGACATTAGTACCTTGAGCTGATGGTATAAACCTAAAACATAGATAGAATATATAAAAGACTGACGATCTCAGTCCTCACCCTTAACATTTCTAATCAGTGAAACAGACACCCGAGCATATAATACAATCGTAGATTATAGATAAGCCATACATCATCAAGCTGTATAGCTCACAGCTGTGCACTAAATCATTACCATCGGCAATACATTACCGTACAGACAATCCGTCTGGTCGTCGACACAAATCATCTGACTAGGGTTACCAGAATATTGGATTCGGACGTGTACAAAGTTATTTCGATTGTCTGAGAATGCGTTAGGACTTAGTATACGTACACAAAAAACTAAGCAACTAAAACGTCTGTGAGAGACATGCCGGCTTGTAACCATGCCATCCATTTGGTAAAGTTTGGTTATTAAATGTTTCAAAAGCAAATATTTTTTTATAATATTCGTAATTCCGTATTTGAGAGATTTTAGACCCTCGAAAATATAAGACAGTTTCTCACATTTTCATTTGTTTTCCATGTTCACTTTCGTATTTTAGTTTAACACTTACAAAACGAAGGCTTAACTACCGTGTAATAAGTAAACTTATATAAAAGGCTAACTTATACCAGTCCTTTAAACTTAATCTGGTAGCCCTAAGTCCGAAGGGCTAAGCTCGTTCCAGTGACTAATAATGGCGATGGACACGGTACCAGCTGTACTTGGCACAGCTCCAAGGCATAACCTTTGTGTTCGTGTCTGTGCCTTTGTCTGGTGCGGCTTTGTGCCTCCTACTCGATTGTTGTGGCGGTTACCTGCTGCTGAGGCCTTGTTACGAGGAATATCATTATGCAGGTTAGATTGGATGCACTTGCAACGTAATGCTTAGGTCTCACTATATATTTGCAAATTTTGCAATAGCTGTTCATAATCTCCTGCAAATACAAGCTCCATTCAAATAGAGGATATCTTAGTGGGCGGCAAGCTAGGCTTCCCAAGCGGGCTACGGGAATTAGATTTAACTATCAGTTGCTCCTTGTAGGATAGCAGCTATTGAACCAACAATTTTACAAAACCAATGCCTAATGGCAGTTGAAAGTTGAACAAGCCGGAAGATTAACCTAAGCAGTAGTTATGCAAAACATTATGGTCAGTAGTTAACACCAGCGGAAATGGTGCCAAAGCACCTCGTGATAGAGGAAGGTGTGTCGCACAGAAAATTTGCAAAATTTGACCCCAAGTTAAAATTAGCAACGACCACGAAGGTTTCTTATGCAATACCCCTCGAAGATGTATGGAGTCAATAATTCTTTTACGGAGAAGGTGTAAGATGGACGATGCGACCTACTGACCCCTGGTGATGAATACTACTCTACCTCGCAATCTATCTTGACTACGGGATCGTAAATAAATAAACATGTTGAATCAATTTATATTCACGAAGAGAATAAATAGCGAAAGAGCCTCGCTTACTAAAAATAAAATAAATGTTGTTGTTAGAAAACTTTTTTTAAAATGACCAAAGTTAATAAAAAAGATTGCCCCATTGGGATACTTTTATCTTGAGAAAACAAGCAGATAAATAAGAACGCGGGTTTTTTTTTATTCCTCACAAAAAAAAAGTTTTAATAGTAGAGATAAACACAACAAATTGCTCCGTCAATCTGATAATAGAATGACATAATATTACGAGTACTACGAAAATAAATAAAAATGTAGTCCTTAATTTCTTTCCTGGGTTTTAACCCTAATATGTATATTTTGTACTATCGTATAAATAGTTATATACCACAACTATTTCGAAACTGCTACGTTATCTGTGACAAATGATATTAAGTTGCACATGGCATACCTAGTAAGCCTACAGAAGTATATAGACATCGTTCATATAATGGCATCATAATAATGTAAAAAAACTAATAAATATTTACCCTTGCCTCAAACACCAGTGAGAGGAAACAAGGGAATGCATTTGTGGTAACTCTCACTCTTAACAAAATTGTATCTACTCTTTATGTACATGTGTAGTAAATCAAATTATATTTCGTCAGTGCATTAATCTACGTCTACTCTTGGCCACATGGGGCAAACTTCCCCACCCCGTGGGAACTTCATAGCATTCAGTACACTTACTGGTTATTGCTTCATATTTTAACTTTTTTTTAAAGTAATGTGGCGGGTGTCTCGCCCTTTTCCCTTTTCAATTACATTATGAGGGCTATTAAAAAAGCAGTTTGTTTTGTTATTACAGTTATGAAGCGTTTCCTATTGACGTATAATGGTGCTGATTTAGCGATTGTAATACAATTGTGTACCAATAGGAAAGACTGAATTTTTCTGTTTTATTTTTTGGACACAAAAAGGTGACGAGCTTCTAATATATGTATAATTTTGACATTACAATTGTAGATATAAGATTATTCAAACCAAATCTTAACCTGATATAAAAACTCCTTCTACCATTTATTTTTACAATTTTTATTTATTTTTGCAAATATGTATATACAACTTGAGCATTTTTTCGATAGTTTCCAGCATTTACCCGCAAAACAGTATCCATAGCAACGGCAAGCTTATAAATAAGTTCTAAGTTCACTAGGTATATAATAAAAAAAACACTTAAAATACCAGACTAGTTTGAAATTAATCAATATTCTACGATATCACAAAATGGTACATACTGCAATATCTTAAAATAATCATATTAAACACGACAAAGTCAAGGATTTTGTAACAACTGTACTTACTTACTTCTGCAGAAGACCTTCACACTGCATACCAATTCTGAATACCTACTTAAGTAGATAATTACATGATACATTCAATAAACTTGTCTTTTTGTTATTATGACACTTCCGTAAGAAAGAAATAGTGTTTTAATGAAAAGAAATTTTATACAAAATAGAGCTAAAATGCAACTTAGAATAATGGGGCCAGGACGTAAACCTGGATCGTCGCAGCTTAAAGTTCTGCCACTCAAGTCTCTATATTTTCAGATAGCTAGGGGTTAAACTTTTCCTATGGAGCACCTGTTTTTTTTTCTCAAATACAGAGTTGCTCCCAAAGTAAAAGTAGTTCTTTAGAACGAGTATCGTAACCCTGTATTTTTATACCGACAAACCACAAGAGAAACCGCAGGGCGAAGTTTATACATAGTATGACTAGAATGAGTAACACACGAGGCAAGCGATTACTCGTGCATGGATTACAACACACGAAACATGTGCATCGCACACACGTGACAAAACGTTATGTGTTACGAACACAAACCGTTATTGTTCACTCGCGATAACATTATATGGTAGCGTTTCTTCATGTTATGAGCTAAACGTACAGTTCATCAAGTTTTGTTTGAGTATAAAATCATGAGTAATGTTTTTCTTAGGTCGGTCCTGAATTTTTCAAAGCGACTTCATAAGAGAACATTTCTCAGAGATGCCTTGACCGATTAGTTTTTTTACAGGCTTCCCAAGAAGTACTACTCAATTTGACGTATGTTTGTTACCTGATTTCTTGGCTGGTACCAATTGAATTTTTTTTTTGTTTGAAAAGTCACATACTTCTTGACTGGTCCCATTTAAATTTTTATAAAAATCGGTCATGTATTTTGTGTTTCCATCTAAAATTCCAGGTTTCCTTCACAGTGTAAAAATAGTTGACTTTATACGAGTACTTTAAAGCATCTGACTAAAACTTATAAAACCAAAGCAACTTATTTTATTAAATTCAAATATTAATAGGAATATATTATTTGCGCTTTAATGCCAAGTCAATTAAGTTTAAAAAATATTTAACCAAGTATGGTTGAGGTTAAGCATACTTTTATAGGCATACTTTTATAGGCAGACCTTTAGGCATGTGCCAATTTTTAAAGGAACTCCGTTTTTTAAGTTTCATAATAGTTAACTTTGGTCAGGGTCTGACAATAAATTTGTAAAGATGGTCACATCATAGTGATTCCGACGAAACAGAATATTAAATCGTGTCTGTAATAAACTGACTATTTCGATTATTATTTAATGACAATAACTTTAGTCGTATAAAATAAATCCTATAACTTTAGTTGTGTAAAATTAATAAGTATTCGTCGTTATCAATCGACGGGGTTTATTAACATAGCTCGGGATTTATTAATTGGCTTATCGACGGAATGACTGAGTGACTGATTCAATATTTTCCTACACACTGTTTGTTATTTAATACATTTGATTAAATACATATATATATATATATATATATATAACGAACAGCAATTGATTTAATATATATATATATATATATATGTATTAAATCAATTGCTGTTCGTTTACCTCGCTAAAACTCGAGAACAGCTCGGCCGATTTAAGTGATTTTGGTTTTAAAATGTTTGTGAAAGTTCAGGGAAGCTTTAAACGGTGAGAAACATACATAACTGTTAGGCAGTTCTAAGTTCGCCGTGTCAGCTAGTACAACATAATATTCGTAGGTACAAGATGAACTGAATATAGTTTTTATACGAATAGGTCTATGTGTTGTGTTTCCCAAAAAACAATTTACCCATATAGTTCCAACTCATTTATAACAGCCAAATCAAAAGACAACTAATACTTACTTTTGCATCTTCCAAAATTATTTTTGTTATTGCCTACAACGAGATTCGAGTTGCAACCTCAACTTTATGAAATAAATATTATCAATAAATTGTACCAACATTCGCAGTAATTCCCACCGATTGAATACATTATACAGCGGCTTTATGAGGGTCCATTTATCAGGAGGGCGAGTCTCCAAGCAATATTAATAAACGTTAGCGCCCCCACTGCATCGATCAATTCTAATTTATTAGAACGATATTTAAATTTGTATTTAAACGAGTGTTCTAGTCATATTTTAATCATCGATTACCAGCAGAGTTTACCTAAGAGCCCTATGCCTAACTAGGTGATAGCCCAAGAAAATCATATAGATACAGAACTTTTTCATATCATCATTTAGGTACATAGTCTGTCTCGGTTCTATAGCAATCGTGTTCAAGCTGGACTCGCGAGTCATGGATCCATAACTTATCGTAAAACAGAATATTTAAAGTATATTGAATTAAATTTGTTGCGATTCAAGTAGATATTTGTTCAATACAATGATAGCGAAACGTATGCCTATTTATTTACATTACCTAAGAGGAAGGCGTCATAATTCTGTCCGCAAGAAACCAGCAGTAAATTTTGTGCTTAATCAAAACATATTGAAACATTAAACGAGTTCAGCCCACTTAAATTGCTCAACATTACGATTTTCATTCAGAATTGAAGTAACAAGTACGACCCACACAGAATTCCGAGTGATCTGTGTTTCACAAATTAACTTGCACGAACATAAAACCCTTTCACATTAAGTTTGACAAGCTATTTCTCTACACACACTTACCTTTACTTACGTTGATTCAGATTATCAAATTAGCAATTAATCTCTCTATTCAAATTTGAATCGAACCTAGAACTTCTGCTTAAAATACAAAATATACACGACCCCCTTACGATAATAAAAGCTTATTCTTAAGATGAAAGGCATGAAAATGAATAATGACCGATACGGAAATAAGTTCTCATCACCTAGTTTTTTTTTTATTTATCTGCAAATAAAGATTTTATTGATCTATTGTAGATAAAATCGAAGTCGTGGAGCTGCTGCTATCTGTGAAGGAATTACCCGATTACAACACATATATAACAAATACAATCATATCATTAAGCTAATAGCAGTTACAGGAAATGCCACATGTTAAGTTCTTTTAAGTTAACAGCAATTCATTAGTAAGACGCAAGTGCGAAAGTCTGACGTGATGTTGTTTGTTAGTATCGGTCTGGTATCCTTAATGAGAAAGTCCTGAGTTCCTGGCATCCTTTATCCCATTACTAGCTGCGCCCTGCGGTATTACCCTCGTTAATTCAGGATAAAAAGTAGCCTATGTGTTTATCCAGGGTCTCAGCCAGCTATCTCCGTACCAAATTTCACCCAAATCAGTTCCGCAGTTTTTCGTGAAAGAACAATAAATGTACATCCATACATTCTTACAAACTTTCGCGTTTATAATATATGTAGGATTTAGTGATTGAACTGAGAGGGTGATAATAATAAGTGATAATAATAATAGTGGACAATACACAACTATTCCGCGGACATTCGACCTCGCGACCACGATATTTTTGCAATTATAAAAAGTCAACAACCACTTGACCGATTTAATACAAAAAGTATTCAGGTATCCTCATTAATGTTGGATTTTGTATTTCTGTACTAATTATTATTGAAATCGGCCAGTAAATGGAGTAGCAAATTTCTCCCGTTTTTGGCAGAAATGCAATCAAAAATCCCAGTATGAAATTTCACATACAACGCTGTCAGATAGAAGAAAAATTTGCCAGACCCGAAGCATGAGAGAGAGATGCTTTGTTCGTTAGGCTAATGAAAGCTTTATTGTAAGAGCGTATTACAAGTAAAACACTCATGTACGACGAAGAGTCGTTCGAAAGATATTTAGACCCAAAAGTAATAAATTTTCCCGGGGAAGTCTACTTAGATAAGAATCGTGGTTCAATTAATACAGTCAAGTATATATACAAAACCACAGCATTTCTGCTCGAGACTCCTGCCTTCGACTTCAAACTATGCATGGAAACGTCAAACACAATTACCATAGACGTTATCAAGTCGACTGGAAGATAACCCGCCTGCATGAAATATCTCTTTATGGACAAGGTTGCAGGGTTAATACACGACCCCACAATTTGTCAGCATTATCAAGTCCTTTGTTGTCTGGACAGTGAATTCAGTGAGGAGTTTGTAGGAAGCCATTGTGGGGAAATTAGGATGTAAGAATGTATCGGAATTGGATACAAGGGGATTGCTTTTGTTACATAGTGATGGAATAATTAGAAACGACATCAAGCTTAAATTTTTGTGTCCCGAAAATTAAAAACATTATAAATACCTACGTAACCAAAACTTTAATAGCGGACGACTGAATCTAAGACATAAGTATAATAAACAAACGTACAATCACTCTTCCTTTTGGTTTGGTCGCGGTATAAACTGGCCAATACAGCATACATAAAATAGTCAAATAGTCGCAAACTATTGACTATCCCATTCTCTAACTTTCTCCCAACAATAGGGAGCCATCAACAAATGCCATCAGTGAGTGCTGGAGGCATGACGTAACAAAGAAACGTTTATGGAACCTTCTGGAAGTGTAGAAGCTTTGTTCCAGAACTTTTCTGTCGCAAAGATAAACGATACGGCTTCAATTTATTTTTTCTGTCCACTTATGTTTGCTCTTGCGATCTTTTTCGAGTGTCTATCGTGGGTTCTTGTTTTTGTTTTCGGTTAAAGTCTTCGTGCCCTTGAATTAAAGACGAACGGTGGTATTCTAGGATAGTTTTGTACAGATAGATATCTGGATCTGAGAGTACTATAGAGAAAACTAAGAATTTATGTACATACGTAAACTGAACTTATGCTATAACTATATTGTCTTCCATCAAATAACAAGATTAGTTAGACTGCAACTCGTATCGTCTAAAATGAAGCAGGCATAGGTACATGGGCTAAAATTCCTGCTTTAAAATAAGAAACCATGTTCCTACAAACTCTTACACAATGATGAGCCATTTTGCCTATACGAAGAAAAATAAGCAATAATTGGGACAAGATACCTATGGGAATCAGCGCGCTTTTGTGTATTGTTAAAATTGTATTGTAATTCTTATTTTAAAGAAGGAACTTTAGTCCATGTTCCTATACGATATATATAAATACTAATTAAACTGTAAGTAAAGAAAAAAATACACAAAAGCGCGGTGATTATCATAGGTATTGTGTCCCATTTATTGCTTATTTTTTTTCGTATAGGCGAAATGGCTCATCAAGGTGTAAAAGTTACTAAAACACAGACAGTCCTTAAGACAGAAATGTAGGCTGCAAATAAAATTTGGATTAGTAATTTCACACACGAATAAAATATTGTTTAAGTACTTCTTCTTCCCATTCGCCGCAATGGACAAAATAAAGGACCGTCATCTCACGAAAGGCGTCTCATAAAACTAAGTACACAATCAATACAAGTTAAGATACGGTCAAAGTTCAATGTTCAACCTTTTAAAGAGTCTAAGCGAAGTTGTCTCCTCGACGGTCTTTGTCTCCATTTTACATCAGTTGGCGCTTACAAATGACATACTTTACTCTGACAATATTCAGGGCTTAAAGATTGCCTTAGTACAGAGATGAAACGGTGTTTTCTTCTTCGTATTATTAGACAAACAGGCTAACTTTGTTATAGTTTCTAGGACATCCGAGGGCTTCTGAAATGGTTCATGATTGTTATCTAAGATTTAACGTTGCATCTGACTCACGGTAGCTTTAAATTTTAAAAGCCAAATTACTATCAGCCAACCAACGTCTGACCAAGCTGAACGTTGGTTTATTTTCAAAACTACACATCGAAGCCGGAAATCTCGAAAACAAAACATTAGTTACATATTTAACATTAAAGCTGCATTTACATGAACACTGAGAAAATGTAAAAAGCTGATAGTCGGATTAGTTCTTCGATTTAGTCAAACTTGTCACTAATAGTAAGTTCCCTTAAACTTATAAGCCTGTAAATTGGCCCCTATTGTTTGTGCCAAGATCGCGTCGGATCATAGCTGCTATGCCAAAAGTAAGTGGTTACCAAGTTCTTAGCTAAACAACGAACGAAAAGCAATGTTTGAGCAAGTTGACCCCAAGACCTGATTATTCCTAAGGTCAAGTTGGTCTATGCTATACAAGTTTTTTTTAGAAACGAAAGAAGTTTCGAGTAGAAATAAGTACATTGTTTTCGAGTAAAACATAACACACTTATCTGGCTCAACATAGAACATTTATATTTTTGTCTCTATTAAACTGCCTGATAAACAAGTTAATAAATTAAAATTTAAGAGCCATTTACATAGAACTTTAAAATATCACTTGGGTATACAGTAGGGTAAAACTAAACCTATTTGTACTTAACCTATTTTATTTCTAGTAGAGCATATTAACCACAAACCGCGAGAACAGCCTACCGTGTAAATCAGATTTTACGCACTTGAATAAAAAAAAACAAACCATATTTAATGGAACAAGATATGACATAAAGATACTATTTACATATTTTAAATAATCACACTCAATAGATCCAGTTCTGATTTGATGAATTGAAGTACTATTCTTATTGACGAATGGCGAAATATACTCCATCGTTATCTCTGTTATCTATCGATTTAAATTCGATTGGACAACCGACACCGTACACTAAAGACACTTTCTCGTCACGTCAAAACGCAAACTATGCCACACAAATAAAACTTGTAAAGAACATCGTTCTCTTATAAAATCGATTAAACTAAACTAAATATTGATATTAATTTCTTACACTTGCTAAAGTTCTCGGAACGCTGCTGTACTAGTCAAATACGTTTGACCAAATCAATTTGGGCCTTTCTCAAATATGGACTGTAGAAAATGTTTAAAACAAAAACACGAAAGGTTCTAATTAGGAAACAAGGATACATACAGGAAGGGTTATCCGCGATAACGGCACCGGTCTGACGTGCCCGCGTATAATGCCCCTTACCCCAATATTTACGTCCTTGATTACGCCTACGTATATTGCACGTATAAACGTAAATGTTGGTAGATAACACTGAAATTGTGGTTCACGCCAGCAGACGAGAGAACGCAATCGAGGTTAAAGTGGTGGTGTTTATAACGTTGATTTTCTGATCAAAATTGCGTGTACGCAGCGAAATAGGAAAGGAATATAGGCCATAAAACGTAACGGTTGTTTAGGTTGTCAATTTTAATATTGAGATACCAGATACGTATTATTTTTTTAATCATAAAATTTAATTAATTCATTACTATAGCAACCAAGTGACTAATCATTTAATATAGGTACTACAAATTGAAATATTTTAAGGATTTATATGATATAAATAAAAATTTCAACGGTCAGAATATATACCAATTACAAACTATGATATCGAGGAAATGAATCCAGTATTGTACAATTTGTACATACATAAAAAAGTTATAAACTAATTTTGACCATATACACGATCTGTTTTAAATTTCGAAATTTTTGTCACATGAGTAGTACTAGAAATATTTTTGTTATTCATCCAAAAAAATTCAACCAAGTCACTGAATTTCTACAAACATAACGTACTGTCAAACATGCCATATGTACATATATCCAATCGCTCAACGATCGGCAGACTAAAATCACCACAACCAGATGTGGTCGACATCACGGGGTCGTTGACCTCATCAGCTGGTCACTGTTTACGACGTTACACTTTATTGCCCAAATTAAGCGAGTCCGGTTAATGGCAGAACTAGACTAATCTAACCGCTAATTGATGGTTATAAAATTTATATAGAGACAGCAATAAAGCTGTAAAATATTGAACAAGGATCTATTGAAAATCGCTGTGGATTTCTTTTCAATTCTTCAGCGAATTCGAACTTGGTGACGCTTCGGCTCTAGGCTCTCGTGGTTGTTCTGAGTCTCAAAGACTGACATAACAACTTTTATTATTTTATCTCAGCAAGTTGTAATATAGGACTTTTTTTTCAAAACTGCAAATATCGACAAGCTATTCTGTGACCAGGGCATCTGTAAAGTAGATATTTTCGGATTTTGTAAATAATATATATCAGGTAAAACTAGCTTAAGTTACACCAATTTCGAACGATAGTAATACATGAACAAGATATCTCAAAATATACAACCTCGCTTGCATTAGTATGTATAATAAGTTACTGCAAAGCAAAAACGTAGCTTTGGAAAAATAAGTCGACGGTTTTTAACAACGCGACGACACCAAAATCATCAATTAACTATACTGAAATACCGATTTACGATACGACCATATAAGTTGTAAATGATAGGGGCAATTTCTGAAATTAATAATTGCCGAATTTGGTAGCTTTTAATTACAGACAATAGAGTACAGTTGATAGCTAGCTCCCGATATGGTCATGCGGTCAACTGATGTTAAATAAACGGCTTTCGAGGGTTCTATGAACTTTGGTCAAGTTGGTTAAGTCAAGAAGAGAAGAACTAAGACTAAGTAGTAGACATAAGTGTACTTCGTAAATGACTCTATTATAAAAATATTTAAATGCCAGCCATAAACTGGATTACTAAAATACATCTAAATTGAATTTACAAGTTGACCTTTCTTGCTCGTCAACTTTCAAAGTGCCATTTGTGCCATAAAATGCTAGGAGTAAATAAAATAATATATATATTAATAATAGTAAATTGACATGTATTTAAAGAAAAATTAGCCGCAACTACACAGTTAACAAGTGTCAACAAAATTAAAGTATCATGAACCTTATTAAGCAAATTATTGATAAGTATCTATTTAATACCCTATTTAGTAAAACTGGCAGTCATCATCGTTAATTTATGAAACTGGTACGTGCCCGCCTTTTAATAGTTGGAAATCATGCGACTCAATCATTACTGCACATCACGAATGTTAAACCACCATCTTGTGAAGTAGCATGTTTATAAACAGAGGTTATTTATTCAGAGCTCACTTTAAATCGAGTTGGTTTGAGCAGCTTCCATATAATTATTATCTTTAGTATTAAGACCGATTTTGCGTAGATATATATTTACGGACATTAAGACCCGCACAGTTTTATACTACTCGTACTAAAGCTAATAACTTAATAACAAAAGACATAAAACTTAAATTGTATTATTCTTCAAAAATAAGTCATCACGTTAACAAGAATTTACAAGATCTACCATAGATTACAGATATTGCCGTACATAACAATAATTAAATTATAATTGAAGCCAGCCTCCTGCATTATACAGTCATACTCGTATCATCATAGTATTAGACTTATACAATAAGACACATTCTAAATATTTCTATCCAAACTAATGCATTCTAAAATCATTTTGGCATGACAAGACATACTCGTAGAGTCGGTAAATAGAAGACATTTTATAGCTGCCATGCAAGCCTATAAAATTCGGTCCGTCGTATCCGGTCACTTGTTCAGAAGAATAATTGTTGAATCAACCAAAAAAACCAACTCTAATAAAGTTTCTTCGTATCGCTGCGTATCTATACGGTGGCTACACATACACCATAGAGAAAATGAACCTGTTCTGTTGCGTCACAGGAAAGGCAGTAATTACCGTAGTTAGTGGCGGAAATGATCGGTTGCGCCATCTGATTACTGGGGGGACTACTATAGCCTGTTTGAACATCATCATCATAGACTTTCAAATACTAGAGACAAATACGCACTGCAGAGTATACATCTGGATCTCATCTTACGCGGACAATCCTTTCCAGCGGTAATCCATAGTCGTCCATATGGAAACCGCTTTTTTGACATCTTTTGCAAAGCTAATTAATGGGTTCTGCCAAAAACGTTTTACTACTTCGCGACTCTACCATATATCATCAGTATTGTCTGCAGAACTACTAGATAAATTCTTTGTTTCAGACACGTAAGTCATAGTCCCCGATGTTGAGCAGTTACTGACCTTGTCGCGATACTTATCACAAAGATTTCGTTTCCTGTCTAACAATTTATATGACAATATCTCATATCATGCATTTTACATTACTAAACTATTAATTGAGAAGTAGTAAGTAAACTACTCAAGAGTACAATTATACTATATCTGAAATGGTACAACGTCTAGTATCTATGATTACCCCTTCTACACCATTTGTTACTATTACAAGCCACTTTCTTTCCACATCCGAGACTTCTAAATATACACATTTGACAAGGCAGTAAGTAGCAGAGTAGCACGTATGTGACGAGTAAGAACAGTTACTGCCGGCTCTGTTTGAAGATGTCTAATAGGTTTGTTGAGTTTGATTTTACGAATAGATAAATAGCGATTTATAATAAGTGATAACCTTATATAAGTGATAGACTGGGTTGGGTAAAACTAACGTACTTACTTAGTCTTATTTTTTTTTAACAAGCATTTTATCAATTCTTAACGCCAGTTTATATGATCCGCACATACTTACACCGCTACGCGTAAAATACTAGCATAATAATGCAATAGAAAGCGAAGTTTTCAAAAATTATTAGGACCATTCGGCGTTTCCTTGTTTGCTTATTTTTTGACGATAACTTGAGTACCGCTTGTGCTATCGTCACAAAACCTTATAGAAAAGTAGTCAAGTCAATTGAACTTATGAATTCTATTACATACGTGTCAGTTCAGCCAAGAAATTGAAGATATATCGCAATGTTTGGTTCGGGCGAGCCAGTATAATACAATAATAACAACAAGCACTGGCTTTCACCCGTTACAAAGTTTTATGAATAAAACCGGCTCGTTTGACAGTGAAACGGACATAATGGTCAATTTGATAAAGTTATAACAAACTTACTTTATGCCTATATGCTATAAAGTTAATGAAAGTGAAATTTAAATAACATTATGTGGCTATAAAATTAATTTCATTTTGAAATTATATATTAAAGTAACTTTCATGTGTAGCTGTGCTATCGCGAGCTGTTATTATGAAGTTGTCGTAAAAGCAACGGCATGTTGTAAGTAGAGGATGAGTGTTGACCGATGTAGGTAGAGATTACAAATGGTGCGGCGATAAGACAGCCAGTCAAACCTGTTGGATGGGACAGACGATGAGAAAATAAAAGAACATAAACATGTTGTTATTATAATATATTTTTTCCCAAAAAAGAGACTACCGGCTTCCTTTAGGGCTCCAATAAAACTTTTTCAGTTATTTTGATTAAAAAATCCAAACTCATAACCAATTTTGATAAAAATGATATAGGATCGCACTTTCTTCAAATCGGTCATAAATAAAATACAGTCCAATTAAGAAACTCTTCCTTTCTGGAAGTTTGTAAACAGGTAGGCTAATACCTCCAAGTCTGCCTTTTAATGCACTTTTAAACAGATGCGTTAAAGCGCTGCCATACAAGTAGAGTCGTAAAAGCACAATGCAATGAATGCCACATGAAAGGGCACAATGTAAACAACTGCATACGCGAGACCACAGACCAATCGCAGTTGTTTGTTGATTTTTCAAAATGATTATGACCCATTTACTGCGTTACAACAACGTTTGGTTAATAAATCTTTGTAATTATCTGCTTACTGTTAGTCATTAGTCATAACATCGCATTTTATTTCAATATTTAAGTTCATATATTGAAATAAAAAAATAAAAAAAACTACTCGTTGGAACCAAAGTGGTCCCAGCTTATTCAGATAACTTGCACTTAATTGTTACAATAAATATTTCATATGACTTCCAACTTAAATTCACAAAGCTTATTTGTTTGTATGTATAAATAATGTAAATTAAAATAACATACCAATGCTTGCTCGCTCACCACCTCGCTTGAAACATGTACCGGAATTTACATTTAAAAATCATTACAAAACCACGAACGTTTGCTCCCGCTCCATAAATCCTTACCCCAACTGGTTTAAACCGCAAACCCTAACATACGTTTGCGTAATGAATATGAAAAAAATCTACTGCAACTTCGCAGTCAAATCGTAGTAAATAAGTGCGATTTTGGCCACTTTCATAAAAAAAATTGACTAGTTGTCCCACTTTACGAATCTCATACTGGCAATTTCAAAGCTACGGCGCGACGTCGGGAACTGGGTAATAAATATCTAGTTAGAAATAGAAAATTATATTACACATATCGTATAATATATCTAAAATATAAATTAAGTAAAAAAGTTTCTTCCGTGCTTCATTAATTACAAGAAACGCGCAGAATATACGCAAGAAAACGCAGCCATAATGTATAAATACTATACTCGAAATATTTTTCATTTCCAAAGGTCGAGTCTAAAATCACTGCCAGTCCAGTTCAAAAACAGGCTATATTAAATCTGGCTGGGGCAGCCAGCATTTGATGAACGAAAGAGATAGTTATATCACGTCCACGGAATCTGGTAGAGTTGAAGTGAAACAGATGACTTGTAATCAGACACGAAGGGACTCCTTGGGAATTGAGGAAAAAAGTGACACGAGATCGGTCCAGGTTACGAGTAAAATTCAGTGCAGTTACAACGAAGTTCTCGAAAGGATTTTTCATTACATTGAAATGACTACAAGTATCGACGATTGACAACCGCCTTGGCCTAGTTGTTAGTTTACTAGCTTCGAAAGCCAGTGGTTCCAGGTTCGATTCCTAGCCTGGTATGAGTGTGCGATAAATGAAAATATCTGAGTCTGGGTTGTGTATGTGTGCATGCCATCCCCCAGAAACCACCGGAAAAATCCTAGTGGGGAGTATCATATGAGTGTTATTTATTTACTAAAACGAATTTTATAATCGATTGTTTTATCACTAAATTTGGTTCTTGCCTCACAGATTTATCAATTTGCAAGATCTTAGCGCGTTCCCGGAAATTGCAGACTCCAACGGCGTAACGTTGTTCAAAAGCCCCGAGCACAGGTCTTTGGGCAGAGTACCATACATAAAAAATTAAAACAAAATTCGAGCGATCTTTTGTAAGATGCTGTTGTGGTTTCGGTGGAACGATTTTGGTAACGACGACTGTGTACACGTATTAAATCTTAAGTGTATCTTGAGTCTAATCTACCAATGTGTATGCCTGTTCTGTCTGTACCGGTTTCAGTTTTCGTGGAATGGTAAGCGAAGAAAGAAGCGCAGTCGCAAGGGCCGTTTTCATTGTGCTGTTATTCAGGACCGGTTATTTTAATTCTTCGACAAAAGAGTTGGCCAATTTTGTAACCATTACGAAGTAATATTATGTCATACGATCTTTTCGATGCGTGACATTTTCATATGTTTTTTATTGTAATTCGATTTCTTTACTATTAGGTCAAATCCATTGCCCACTCTTTATTCATATTCTAGTGAAACGCAAAGCTATATTATGGTGCTAAATTAAGACCGAGTACAAAACTACTCCACTGCTATCAAGTATGAATTTCCCCAACAATTTTCCTAAAGTAAGCGAATACGTAAATGCAAATACACGTTTCACATGTATTGCTAGGGTGAAAGAGAAAAGGCCCGCTAGTAGTCCAGCCCCTCATTAATGGATTGCAACCCCCTAATAGGGTTTGCTCGCCCTACAAGGGGATCGCATTAGAAAGGGGTTGCCTGATCGATAGGCATTTGTGGTACCTAAGTGTCTCGACATGAGTGTGAGAGACTCGAATTTATGCGAGAGACTCAGTATTTTCTGATGATTAATGTGTATTTTACTAAGTGACCCGAATAGTATATATTATATTAAACTAGCTATTACCCGCGTTATATTTGATTTACCGGAGAAAAAGCAGTCTATGGCACTCCACGGACCTCTATCTCTATGAATCAAGTCGATCGTAATTAAGAAGCATTTTCCTTTGGATATTATATCAATTCAAAACATTTTATTCCAGAACCTCAACAATTCTGAGTTGCCGCAAAGAACAAAATAATTTATCAGACATATTAATGGTATTATTTAGCAAACACATTTCCTTAAGTGCCAGTGTCGTCACGTTTACGTGGACATGCTCTCTGGTTGCAGGATCTTCGGTAATCACTCAGACCAGATGAAAAATCTGTGGGTCATAATGTCACGATAGATTTTATGGAGCTCCTCCAAAGTATATTGTAACCCGACCACACATAGATACCTTAAAATTTAACAACGAGAGTTTGTATGCGACCCCTCGGACTTACCATCATTCAAACTTGAGCGGATTATTTAATAGAACACGCTTGTAAACCTCATATTTTTACTTATAATTGTCATTTACTACGAATACAACAATAAACGCGATCGGAGTTATACAAAGATTGCCTGAAAATACGAACGTCTACTCTAGTCCAAATCTCGTGTAAGACTGAATCACATTAGTAGAAAACACGTGATTACGTGGACTATTTATAAACCCTGCGCAGGCGCATTAAGAAGCGTGATGTGCGAAAATAGATCGTCTCGTTTTGTTGGGATATGGTCGATATTCGATGTCGATAGTTCATATTATAATCGATTATTATTTTATATGTATTTATGTATTTAAGTATGTATATCAGTCATCAGGTTAGCATAGCACAGGCCTAGTTTGGGACCTGAAGACCTTTGTGTGGATGTTGTCCCATATTATATATTTTTATAATTATATTAATTCTGTATTTACTAACATATTTAAAAATGTATTATGAACTCATTACTTTTACTGGTGTTCGTGTACCATTTACGAACCGTGTTTATGTATTCTTTAAAATATCAAGTACTAAGCTCAGAAATTCGTAAACATAGTTATTGCAATGGCCACTAGCGTTTTCTTCTAAGAATTTATGAAACTTCTTAGGCACTTAAATTTTAAGCCTTCCTCAGACACTAGGCAACACAAAATAAAGAACTCTTGAATATAAGCCGAAAAATAGGTTAAATACGTCATACTCCTTAAAAAAGAGCAGGGTCAAGACCCCATAAACAGCCAAAGAGATGGTGACTGCGCGGCGTTATGGGGTGTTTCTCTAAGGGCGATTCTTTAATATAACCCCGTATTTTGCATGTTAGAATTACAATAAAAACTACTTTTAGACATGAACATGATTTTTATGTATTCGTTTTATGTTAATTGTTTCAGTTATAAAGCACTAATACAGTTATAAAGCACACTATAAGTTCATAGCAAAAATATGGATATTTAGTAACAGGCAGGTCAAGTGTTAAAAAATGTACTTGAGCGATATTTTTGCTATGGACAAAAAAAGTGGAAAATAGTTTATATAGCTAATTATCATTTGGACAAATCGATTCACAATCGATTACAAAACACCGACGAAATATTATCGACTATCTCTCATCACTAATTCTATTTGTACTTTCAGTTTCCAGATCCAGTCTTCACGAAGCAGTCTCCGAGAGCAAACATACGTTTGTTGATTCCATATTTAAAATCAGTATTTGTAGCGGCAAGTGAGATTTGATACTTGACGGATGAGAATGGGTTTTGGCAACAGTATTTGGGCCAGTATAAATGTTTGGATAACTGTTTGAGTGCTGTAGTTTACTGCTGAATAATATTACAGTTAGGCGTTTCAATAATTTGATTTGTGTTAGAATATTCCGTATTTATGGGTTGCGATATTCGGACAGTCGAATACTCGTATTCTGGTTTACGTTGTTACGATTTCCAGCCGAGTCACAGTTTTAATTGGTACATACCAATTTATTACCTATTTAGATGATATTAGAACGGTCTATGTCATCTACATTCTTACATCAATTTACTCTTCGACTTGGACGGTTAGATTACATTCCTCATAAAAGAAATTATTTGTTTCAATTCCATTATAGCAACCACGAGCATAGATAACATCGAAATTCAGTTACTTCGCGAGTATCAATTACATGTACACATTTCTAGTAGTTCTTCAATGATCCTCTAATGACGCTCTTTTTATGGAATGAGGCACCTTACGGATTTATTATTACATAAGCATGTATTATATTAGGAAGGGTCATACGGGAAGTATGGACGCTAAACGTACCGTAGTAGACGAGGTTTACCAGTTCACTTAAATGATGATATTTACTTACATCTATAGAAAGCTTATGGAGAAAGCCAGGGGCTCCCAAGTAAAGCATTCTGGTGCATCAGGTTTGTCAGATTGACAGATGGCCTAGTAAAGAGCAAAATAACTACATACATGTTTATCGTAAAGTATGTTTTAAATACAATACACAAATGTTGGACGTATTATATACATAGTTTCATATTATGATAGTTTCAGAAAGTTACCAACACGCAGGAAAACTATTAGTGAATTTAGAAAATTGAAATGTTTAATGAAAAGAAAATACATTGATGATCAAGCGTATAAGTAAAACATTTCATCACTTTATTAACATTTCATTGCTTTAGATGATAAGGCCGCCCAAGACAAATCTCTACAATTACCATAGTATACATTTGTCTTGTTGTATCTTTTTATTTTTTTTGTTAATATATAAAGCTATATTAATTCATTAACTTACAGGTAAAAAGGGACCTGTTCTTTAGCAATAGTCCTATTTCATAAGGGACCGAAAGTGAAACCAATTTAATTCTATTTTTTGCGAGTAGACAAATTGATTCTTGTTCATAAACTATTTTCAATTTAAAAGGCTAATGAAATGCTTCCACCCAACGAGCTGCAACAAACGTTACATCATCACCTTACTATCCTAATCCTGTTACGTGGGGTCGGCGCAGCATGTCTTCCTCTTCTATTCTACTCTATCAACCACCATCTCTTCATTCAGTTGCAACAAACGTTACAAGGTAAATAAATCTTCCATCGACTATAAACATGTACAAAACAATTAAACGAGAAGCCGTAATGTCAGTCAACAGGAAAAAGGCAGTAAAACTTGCCAGAGTACATTGGCACGAGTCAACCATGAACCGGGCTATTCTACGAGACTGATATTTATTTTATCACTTTAGTTTATAATAGTAGTGTTCTGCGAGCACTTGACCTCGCGCGCGAGCAGTTACTTTTTTGAAACCTTATTCATCTCGACAATCGCTTGACTAAATTAGTTTTATTTATTTTTTACCAACCGAGCGAGCAAAGCGTCTCCATTTTTGGTCTGGCAATTTTTTGATAGTTTGTATGTTTAGAGTGCTTGTATGGCTGGTTAAAATTGTGTAGTCATGAACAGGTCGTAGATTCCAATCAATCCTGACGAAACTTTGTGTATCGGTTTTAAAATTATTATGTTTTTTTTTCTGTTGTCGTAGATTTCTGGTCGTATTTGCCTAAAAGTGGGGGAAGTTTGTTACGGCACCATTTACATGACAATTTCTTTAATATTACATTCTGGTAATGAATGTAGTGTTTTTAGATTTAAGGATATAAAAAACGATCAAGCAGTTTTCATTTTTTTAAAGATCTTATCGCACAAATTTTGTGATGACGAAAACTAGTTTGCGAAACGATTAGTTTAAAGAGAACACGCATCTAATATTATTTACGCCATTACTGAAAAAAAAGGCGCAATTAGGTTGTTGTCTCTACACTCAGTTGCACATTTTCACAGGATAAATTACAGTATTATTATAAATGTCTATCTGTGTGTGTTAGGTATCCAAGTGATATTATCAGTACAATGGCGACTGTGCGCTTGGAGCGTGAAATGTTCAACTTTCTACGGTTATTGCGTAAACGGGGACGTTTTGGCGAATTTCAAAATTGCAGTTCTAACTCCGTAGCCTCTTACTTTGAACAATGGAGATTTTAGAGATGACACTGTTTTCTTAATTTGTGTGTTCTGTGCGGTTACTGTTTACATTGTGCAATGATTCCGTGGGTAATTAATAACGCATTTGTTCGTTTATGCTTGTTTTTTTCTTCATACCAATTGCATACGAATTAATTGTATCAAAGTACATACCTCGATAATAATGTCATTATTACTTTATTTTGCAGCTTAGTAATTAATTACTAGAGTAATAAATATAAATAAACATGAAGAACAAGTAACAAGACGATATGAGGAAAATAATTAATCATCCTTGATAACCCTTTCCTTTAGTTCAAGCAAGTTCATATGATACGTGATCAACTTAAATTTGTAAAAATAATGCTGTTTCTCAGGTATTTCGCATAACAAAATGTATGTTTGGTGAATACCTGAACACTGAACAGTCGAAAAACTGTAGGAATTGAATAGAAGTATAAATGTTTCAACTATGTCATATAAAAAAAAAACAGATTATTTCAACATCAAAATCTTCCTTTGAGATAACGAAATCAAGTATTCTATTTAAAGAGCGATTCTAAATCAGTGCATGCTGACGTATGCAATTATTCACTAATTTTATATCATCACCTAAAAATGTTTTGAAATTTAAGTCAAAATCTAATTATTTATTAGCCTAACGGCTAGATCGTAGTGATATTAATAAAAACCTTACATTGAAATATCTCGAAATTGAAAATAAAAGATTTCATAACATTACGGATACCATGAAAATAGAATACCAATTATCAAGTAACGTACCTGTTATGACCTTATGAAGTCGTATGGTATGATGTTATAAAAACAGAAGTTCGTTTACCTGCAAAAAAAATATACAATGATTTAAAAATCGTTTTAGTTATACAAGCGTTTGATACGATCGGTAGCAGATTTTTTGCTATTTCTGATTAACATTTTGCTAGATTAACTTAGCAACAACATATACCTACCTACTAGTGTACTGCGGCTATTTTAACTTTTTTTATATCTTAAAACTTTTAGGTCGATTAACAATTTCGAACATCTGTATTCGGGTTTCGGTGCATTTGTATGAGTATGTAAACGTTGCATGGCAACCCCAGACACAAGAGAAATCCTAGTAAAGAGCTATTGTGGTTGTGTAACTTTTTTCTTTATTGACGAACACGCTTTCTATTTTTTTTAAGCCATGTATAAATTTTTATCAGATCACATATAAATTACTAGAGGGAGCCACTGTAAGTAATCACACAGCTACAATCTTAATCGAGGAAAATCACTACATTTACTCAATAGTACAACAGCCAAAGTTATTGCCATATGTAAGCAAGTTCACGACCAGTGACTATCTATATACGACTAATATTACATACATGGTACATACATTATATTATATACTAATAACGGAAGTAATTACATGCATTTTACTGCAGAAATTAGATACCTAAATAGAAAATGCATTAACTTGGGCCATAGACTCTGAATTCAATCTGAATCTGAATAGAAATGACGATTAGAAAACATGCGTTGCCAAATCGTTTTACTGCTTTATACGAGTTAGAACGCCAAAAATAAATACATAAGCATAGCGTAAAGCACACTTAATTACAGGAAAATATTATGTATGAAGTACAAACAGCATCGTTTCAGCAGAACCACCGATTGCTATTCGTATGCTCACAAAAAAACGCAGTTACTCATTTTAATGAGAACTCTACATAAGGTCCTCGTGATTCCAACGCAAGTTCTTACAAGTATTACGAATGCTCAGGACATCAACCCCACGGGATGCCACGGACCGATAAACAAGGAATGTCATTATGTACATCGTAAATAAATAAACCAAAGAGTTTATATTCCTTGTGAAATAATAAGAGATAAGCAATTAAAAGTTGTTTCTTTTAAAACACATTCATGCCTTATCTGTAAATTCACTGGCGATTTCGATGTAACTAGTAGAATATTATCTTATTTGGTAGTAAGCTAAAAATAAATAATGTTTCACGCTAATGGCTCCCCACTAGGATTTTTCCTGTAACGGGGATGCATCATTCACAAACACACTCACAACTATACCCAGACTCGATGACAGATGTTCGAACTCATCGTTCGATCTGCCCAGGCCGGGAACTGAATCCGGGACCGTCGGATCTCAAAGCACGCATGCTAGCCACCAGACCATGGCTGTTGTCAACATGTATAAAGTTGACATTACTGTTTATTTTACCGTTTTATAGCTGACTAGCAGGATCGTTCATCTTAACATTATTCAAAATCAATGTTTGACAAGATCACAGAAGTTTATTAACCTTTCTGTTATCTCATATCGAATGAGATAACAGAATCGAAGTAACAATATAATAAAGTCTAGACAAGGCTGCCACGGTCTTCACACAATGTCGTCGAACCTGAAGGGTAATAATAATAAGCCCATCCATAATTTTGACCTGACCTTGTGTATTTGTGGAAGTCTATTGAGTTCATTCACCAGTGAAAAAATAATGACACAAGTTTAGTTATCTAACTAAAATATGACTAAAGGGTTATCAGAAAATATAGACTTTATTTCTGTAAATCTTGATGTGTGGATAATATTTACGTAGCTAATAATAATGTAAGCAAGTAAAAATCAGTGCAAGATCACATATACAATGTTTATATTTTTTTTTTTTTTGGATATCTGACAACACAAATACTCACAGTGGCCAACACCGCTAGGCACATCTGGTTATATATCAGTATACCGCGATATAAAATGGAAAATAAAGAAGTTTCAAATTTTGAACTCACTTTTCATTGTATACCCGTATATAGATGTTTACACTCTAGTTAAAGAGTTACACTTATTTAGCAGCGACTAAAAGTAACAGTGCGATGGAAACTTTCTAAGGCATCAGACTTAATCATAGTTATTTACTCTTAACAAGTAGTTCACAGTACAGCGATTTACTTATAACAATGCTTAATTAACCCACTTGGCTATCTATACAGCTGTTTAAAATTATACTGTTTTATTAGTTTATTGGGATTTTGTTTACTTACTCACGGAAATGTTAATTAACAGGTACGCATGATGAACCTAAGTTAACCTAAGCCATCGACTAAACCATACTATAAAATAAAACAGGAACTTTTTACAACTTTTATTTAGATTAGGAATTAAATTCTTCAAATTGCTGAGTAAATTTCAATGAGGTTGAAATAAAATAGTAACTATCCATACATCGTTAATTTACTTTGAAATTACAAAAAAAATTGGACAAGCTTGTGCTATCTTTAATTGGTTTATAGTCACTGAAAAATCCCAATTCAATAACATAACTCTTAGAATCCTCTGATACTGTTTACAACCTTTGTATGTATCGTTTTATAAATTCGAGGATGATATTGTCCCGAAAAATCATATTTTCAGGAAAATGTCATGTCAGGCCTTTTGGTTCCTTGCTTTTCTGTATCAATTATCATAGGTCACATCATCTATGTGTCGCGTTTCTGTCTTTTACTACTCTCCCATAACTTACAATAAACGGGGAAACGACGCGATCTCTCATTCACTTACATTCTAAGCAAATGTGAGATCGTAGAATATAGGATTATAACCTTTTTATGAGAACAATGATTGAACACTACGACTGCTGACATAGATCCATCACTTAGTGATTATAAAAACAACAAAAACAGTTACGCCTATGCGTAGGCGCAATGTAAACTATAGGTCATTTGTGTGTAGTGTGTGACGTTTTATTTCGTTTATGAGTACAGGCGTAAAGAAAAGTGATAAATGCAGTGTTAAGTTATTATGAAATTATAAATAGATAGTTCTCAAGAAAACTATGTGTTAAGAACTAAAAAGTTTTCTGTAACAAAATAATTTATGAGAATAAGTGATGTGTAGTCGTTATATTATTGGAGATAGATAGAGTATGCATTGTCATACATCTAACAAAGGGATTTATTGTTAAGATATAAATCACATCTCAGTCAAGCTAGAATCCTATATTTCTTGTGTTTCTTCCATCCTTTTAAGGTGACTATAACATATTTTGTTGTTACATGTAAAATAACGTGCAGAGTACATCTGTAAGAAAATTAGTATATGTGTATTTTTATAGAAGAACTTTTAATTGATCAATGTATTAAGTGCTATAGACATGAACATGAAATTGACCTGAATGCGTAGGTCCCACTAAAGACTTTTTAAATTTATTATCTGCGATCCCGCCTGCGTGAACAAATTCGCATGACACTAAAAGAGCTATTACCGAGAAATTTATACTTTTCGCTTCCGTCCTCGACTATCCACTACGACTCTAGGAACACAATACACCACTAGAGAGCGTTGACCGTCCAATTATGGTAATTATAATTATGACGGCGCACTAATGACTCGGAAACATTTCTCCGACAACTTTCTGATAGCCGATGACCGATAACGTGTTTTGAATGGCGATATTACATTTACATCTTTTCTCCGAAGAATCCGGAAAGTTTATATTCTGTAATGTGTGTCTGGAAAAATGTGTTTTGAATTTAAGGTAGCAAATATGCAAATCTTAGGGAAGTCAGACCTAAAACTTTAAAAAATATTACGCAGTTTTTATGCCATGTTTTCTGAATCTCTCAAAATTATTACCATGCATAAATAAACGTGTCTTATTTTTTAAATTTTGAATTTTTTTGATAATCAGAATACAATTCAAAATCCTTAGAATGAATAATAGATGGTACAATACTGTCGCAGATTACTGTGAATTAGGTACGTACCTTTCACAAACTAAATACGTATAACATAAAGAATATCCAAAAATCGGAGTAGTCACCAATAATGTAACAATCATGTCTCTATATTACGTCTCTATTTGTACAGTCGGTCTTAATTTCATATCATGAGAATTATTTGACATTCTAATGTCACTTGACAAATAGTCATATTTCAAAGCATTTCTACATTTCATTATTCTTCAGCGAGTTATGTGAACGATTATGTGTTCAAACAGTAATCAGCGAACGAATTATACCAATTATTTGATTGTACACAAATCTGGAGGCAAAATATTTGGAAACGTGAGATTTGTTCTCTGTTAAAATAAATTTGATTGAGAAACTTGCACATTGCGTTAAGACTACATCAACCATAACAAAAATATTTTGCGCAAAACGCTTAATCTGTTTTCTTGGCACAGTATTGAGAACACTACAGTATATGGCATTATAGAAATTGACATTTTGATATTGGACGTTGTATTGATCTAGACTGTTTGACTGAAATTAAATAGAATTTCCTAGATGCCCAATGTGTATTGTAAGCCTAAACGATCTTAAATCTTAGCGTTGCATTTAGCTATGACTCGTACTCTTGGTGAAGCGACAATTTTATAGCAATAAATCATCGTTCCAAAATGAATATCTTTCAATGCTACAGTTAATTCTATTGCAGGTACATTTACGGTACCATAACCTCGGTATTTCGACTACTTTGCTAAAGAATATTCCCAGCATATCCTAATCCAAGATCCCACAAAACAATTAATTAAACTCTATGCGTTTTTTGTTATAAACACCTCAATGTAATCTAGACAGAAAACCATATCAAGATGCAAGCTTCTACTCAGACACAAAACATTGCTATGATATATCGATTAAAACTCAGTCTTTGTTTGCTTTTAAACTAGATTCCCAGGTTAGAAAAACACGTATAGAATACCAAACGGAAATGATTCAAGGGATAGGAATCTAATACTGTCTGCATGTCTGGCGGTCTGCATAACTTGAGCTTGTAAATTAGGATTTAGAGGAAAACAGTATTACAGTTTGTTTGTAAATCTGTATTTTAATAGATACTTATTTTATGTAATATTTTACATTATTTGATTTGTATAGTATTTACAGTTTGATCAATGTAAAGTGCAGTTAATTTTTTTTTACCAAAGTTTAGTCGTATCATCTCACAAAAGTCGTTATACTCTACGAATTGAACTCTAGCAACACCGAATCAAATGTAATTGGCATCCAATACAGCCCTGAGTCGATTTCGAGACTTGTCAGCTTGCCATCAGGTCATCTTCAATACCTCAATCAGTGAACCCGAGGGTCCAGATTTATAGGTCACATTGCATCACAGTTTGACGAACCGCATCGCCCTTTTGTACACCCAGACTCTGTCTGTACAGACTGTAACTTTATGCTTAGAGGTCGTCGAGATAGGGCATCGATCTCCACTCTCAGCCGTACTTGGAAAAGGGCCCGAGATTTAATCACAAAAGGTTCTTGATACATGTGGTGGAACGGCCTAATTGCGATTTTGTAAATGAATGCAACAAGTGAATACTTCTTGGAATTCAAAATTAAATATGAGAACACAATTTGATGACAAAATGCCGAAACACAAAACAATACTTATATCTGTTGTAAAGGTAAGTACTTAATTACGCAAAAGGCAAGAGATTTAAATCTCACGTATTGCCTTGTAATTAGTTGGATTTCCTGACTACAAAAATCCAACTGATTACGGATTTAGAAGAAATATTATCCACGCGTTGAGTGCTCCAATGCAAAGTGTAGCAATTTATTTCTGCAAGGACTATTAAAGACTATTCTAGAAGAAAACTGACTTCTTTCCTGCGTAGGAGATTAACAGTTGCCTCGTAAATTCCAGCATAGTTGCTGTGCGCTTTTATTGTAGTAATAAAGTGGTAATGACCGCCTGACTTGAATGATAAAAATCAAACATTGTGTGGCCAAGATAAAACTCCTGATTTACTTCCGCTGTTAACTCCATCTTAGAAGATTTCCTCTTTCAAATGTAAGGCCAAATAATTCGAGACCATCTTTAACAATAAGGAACAACAAAGAAGCGCGTAACAAAGCTTACGACGTATATGGAATAAGGAAGTGCAGCATCAATAAACATGATTCAGAGTTTCGAGTATTCAAAGAATTAGGTACGGATGACTTTATGAAAAATGATGACATACAATTGTGCGCAAATGTTTTCACTAGAAGGTTTGATTAATGATTGAAGGTATTCTTTGTTGAGAGTTTAAGTCAGCGTAGGTGTTCGTTGTTAACTTTCTCTCTTCACGTCTTGTCAGATAGGTGCTAACTCTTTTTGTGCACTGCGACGTCTCTCGCCTCCATGACCTTTGAGAGAAACGAACACGTCTCGGAGACATCGAACCTTTAAATGGTTTTACTTTTACGTAATCTCGTCTTGTTCGAGCTGTTTTACGACCGCCGCACCCAATGGCTGCTGCTAAAGCGGCCTTGACGCGTAGAGGTCAAGCTTTACTCCGCTCGCACTTTCTTAGTGTCAAGGTTTCAAAAATATTTCCGGCTTTTAAAACGCCCAATTAAAATGATTGAAAATTGCCACTTTAGACTTTGGTTTTAGAACTTTAATTACCAGAAACTTTACTCGACTTCTTGTACTATTGACCATTCGAGACATCAGTTATCGGTCGAGATTATCTAGCGCCATGTTTTCCTTCGTCTTGGTTTGATGAGAGAGATCTCTTAACTATTTTTTGGATTTAGGTAATGACTCTCTAGATATGTAAGGTATGAAAATCTCTAGAGTAATAAATCAGTTGGCAGTCAATTAAACCAACCAGCTAATATATAGTCGACCCAATCTATCCCGTAACACGTGTCAACTGGCAGTGTGTCAGCCGATCAATCTCGGAACTTGTGAACTATTTGAAACTCCTCGCGACGGCCAATGCCCTACCGTATATGTAGGTTAGATGTGACGTCATCACGCACATAAAGCTCCTGTTGCCAGTTCGTATTTATCGTAGTATCTTATTTGGAGATCGCATCGTAACCAAATACAAGCACAATAAAAATGTCTCGAGAAACTTTCGGCAGAAGATTAACATTAAAGGGAGAAACATTCATTTATTTGATTTAAAACATTTACATATATTTTAATCTGCTAGTATTATGATGCAATTGCAGATGGATACATCGGGAATAGAAAGCAAGCGACTGCCGATAGATCAGTTTATACAGATTATACTGACGATAACGATACTTTTCAGCACAAAGATCATCATACAAGTCACAGCCTATAAATAAGCAACAAAAAATATTGAATGATTAAGTATATTCTTTGTATACATACCTAATAACAATTAACAATACATCCGCTTAGCAGGCACCATATTGAGTTCTGACGTCAAAACCTCTAATAAACAACGAGGTTGCACGACATCGAATTGAATTAGATGATCGATCACAGGTATCCTGAACTCGTGAACCTATTGAAATGATGCGCGACGGTTGTTGGTCTTGGTACCTAGTGCGAGTATGTAGGTCACATGTGACGAAACACGCAATCTGGTGGCCACACGCAGTCTACGATGGGTTAGAGATGAAAATAAGGTTACTCCGGAACTCTGGAACGCATTTATGGACGATAAGTATCGTCATATCGCTAATATTAAAATCGATAGAATTTGCTAATAACCTGCGTTATCCTTTTCTATCCTTCATTAGAATAAATTGTTTTTTAATCGCCAGTAAAGATGTGATGAGTCGTATTAATTACGTATCCCATATTCTAACTAGGTCCTACAGCCTTTAGTGTATACGGTGAATTTATCTACAAGGTATCAAGGTAAATACAATATACATTTTTTTTTACAATACAGACGTTGACAGGCCATGATTGTGCGTTTCCTGAACTCGTGAACCGTAGGAAGCGATGTGCGACGGCCATTGGCCCACTGTAATTCACCGTATATAGGTCAACAGTGACGTCACAGCTTCAGGTACCCAGGCTGGGGTCTCTAAGGAGGCCACCCTATTTAAGATATAACGCATAAGTTTTCGTCGTTTCTTGAAATTTTGCTTGTCGATGGGATATTTTACAATTTTTTTACTAACGTTAATTCATTATAAATATGGTCGAATAACATACACCTACTTTTCTTTTTGAATTCTAACAACTAAATTCTATTATTCAATGTAATAAAATAATAACGATACGGTACGTGCGGCGACCAAGTGATCAGTTTGTTATTCCCGGGCGATGGCTCCAATCCGCCTAGGTACTTTTATCGCCTTCAAAAACTCTAAACACAGAACAAAAAATATGACCCAGCACACTTTGCGGGTGCTAAGAACCTATGGACACCGCCTTCGGTCTGCGTCCTTTCAAAATTACCCAAGTGATCGATTCAAATTTACGAACCAGAATCCACCCACACCGATTCAACACCACACCGTTACACACCCACGTCTCGCACGTAGAGTGTTGAGTTTTTCTGGCTAATTGTACAACACGGTAGCAGATGAATATAGCGGTAATCCAATGGAGAGCCGTTGACGTCAACCGCCGCAATGGACGGTCAATACCTGTCATTAATTTTGAATTATGGACTGATGGTACGGTAAATTTTTGTGGAGTTGAATGACAAATTAATTAGATGGCGTACCATCGTAAAACATACTTGTACTTGTCACAACAAAGCGAACTCTACTGTAATCTACTCGTATTACAACGCGTGACAAAGTAGTATTGATGGATCACAATGTAGGCTCTACTTAAACTTTCAAATGCAGAAGATGAAATAAAAATCTAGCCTTGATATTAAATTTGCTTATATCAAGAACTAGAAATTACTTCGTATCACTTCACGACATTTTTGGGATCAGCTTTAGAATTTTCTCTTTAAAATGTAATCATAAGAAGACTCTTATGATTTCGCGGTTGTGACTAGAACATTTGCCATATTTACAGTTATGACAAACAATTTAGAACCAATACACACACAAAATTTAATCGACCCGTTCCCGATGGACGTAGAAGATGGAAAGAATAATAAGTGCAATATGTCCGTGAAAACTAGTCGAGTTTCAATAATCGAAGTATATTAAAAAGAACCACCGTGGGAACTAGTAAACTAAACAGTGTTATTTAATTCAAGCAATGCAAATATAGAAGAAGTCACGTCACGTACAATTGCGCAGGTTTTGGCTGGCGACCGTGATCTTGCGCGATAGGCGCTCGGTCTATAAAAGTCAAGGAATTCCATTGAACTTGTTTTATGCACACATGTATTGATTTTGGCAGAGTTCAGAGTTCAGAGTTATGTCATCAAGGGCGTACCGAGTATTCGTTAATTGTTCTTACAAATATTCCTACCTGATTAATAAAGGCAGCGGTTTACCGGTTAACATTGCCCGGTTATAATGGCTCTCGGCTTCAGGCGAACTAAGCCTAAAGCTATGTTTGCACTGTATTCATTATTACGCTAAGTTTTTTTACAATATGTTATGAAGAAAAAAAGCTTATACATATTACAAAAAAAAAATCTTATGGACTACAAGAAATAGCTAGTATAAATTATACAATTTTATGTTTAACCTTTCAAGGTTAAACATAAAATGGACAATATATCCTAATACGGTAAAACTTTAAAACTGTTGAAAAATTAACATTTCACATCTAACCTTTTAAAAATTAACCTTTAGAACAGTTCCGATTTGGAGTGAAGCCTATATTTGTGGATACTTAAGAGTTATTTATACAATGTCAAAGTCTAGAATGGAATAACAACTTGCCTCATTCAAATCTTATACGACTTATAAACGATTTTTGTATTCCGGCAGACCTTTGATAGTTGGTGTACCAAGACTTTTGGAGTTCATTTGCGTCAAGAAAAACGATTTTATATTTTTATCTGATATTTTGATACAGTTGTGGTGAATGAAACGATCAATACTGGTGGGTAAAACTCCTACGAATATTACACCTTAACTTTTAATGTTTATTTACTTTTACTGTTATGATAATATTTTTCTTTAATAACATTAAATGCTTATGATTGACTTTTCCAAATTAAACAATGTCTTATAGGAAAATAAATATATTGAGTGTTCTAGGTCACTAAACTGTATAAGACATATGCTATTTAACATATTTAGTAGCTTGAGGCTGTTTGCTACTCTATGCGTTATTTAAAATCATTTAACTTATTTTTTTTATAGACTCGTTAAAGACGGGATCAAGTATATTTGATGTAAGTTGAGTTCTTATGATAAATCCGAAACAAAAGTACCCGATATTGACCGAAATTAATGAACATTAATGAGATTAGAAGAATCCAAAGATGTTGAATCGGGTCCGTGTATTGGGTTGCATAAATTAAAAAGGCATAATTTAAAAATGTATAACGTTTTTTGGCATACTTTTCGTTTCGCATAACGTTCAAACAGAATAAATCATTAGGTATACTTAATTTTCGCATAACTTCTTTTATAATAATGATATACCAGCATAAAATTTTACAATAAAGATTACTAAGCATAACATTTATTGCCATCTCACTCTATGGCATAAAGATTACAAGTCATACATTTAGAATACCATAACGTTACTTACTGCTGACCTTGTTGACGAAAGTATTCAAATTGACATTAAAAAAATAACCCGAACTTACTGCGAAAGTATTCGGATTTTCATAAAAAAATAACCTGAACCTACTGCGGACCTTGTTGGCGAAAGTATTAAGATTGTCATAAAAAAATAACGTGAACCTACTGCCCTACTGCCTAATAACCGGAACTTGTTGGCAAATACTGATGAGTATTGCAAGTAATTTAAAAACTTAAGATTAAAATTTAATTATTGTACTTAGCTTTAGTAACTTGTTTATTAAGATAGTGTAAAAGTGTTTTTTTATAATTTTATTAACAATATACTAATGATTCTCGGGTTTTCCTGCATACGGCAATCGGCAAAGGCGGATATAGGTTTTTTTATATTCTATATGTGACTTGTGAGTTGTGCCAACCACTTAATAAGGGCACAATGAGTTTGACATATCGCTTGCACACTTTGATGTTAAAAGTCATATATTTTAACACATAATATAATATATATAGAATATAAATAAAATACAGAAACAAGTAGGTCACTAAATTAAAACGAGCGATTCAGTTCTGGCGCAACGCCGGCCGCTGCCGCAGCATGCTCGCTTTGCTCGCTCGACTCGCGCGTTGTAGTAACAAGTAACCTAACAATCCTTCTCGCTTCGCTCGTCGTTGTACCTATTTACGACTTTACCCAAGACTAGCCTAAAATTAATAAAATTATTAAAATATCATATCATATGTTGCAGCTTACAAACTTTGCTATAAATGAATGCAGCAAATTTATTATTTATTTATGACTTAATTGGTTATGCATACCCCCATTATGGGTTTTGTAATTTATGATAAATTATCTTTAGGCATATAACAAATATTCCCTTTACATTTATTCTAATTAAAATTATGATTAAGAAAATTAGAGCAAGTTATAATAAAACCAATAAAACCATTATGCGTTTATAACACTCTGCTTATTATAAGTTATGCGAGAAAACTTTATGCTAAAACTGTTATGCCGAACTACATACATTATGCTGAAAAAGATTATGCGATCGAAAGGGCTCCCGTTGAATCAGGGTCGTAATCAAGGTGCTTAGAAACCTCTGCACTCTGTAGGCCTTTAGGTATAAAACAAACACGGCTGATTTTAAATGACTTTCAGCAGATATCATTTTGGCACAACTAATGACGATTTTTATTCCGAAGTAAATTTTCGAACTTCAAATTTCATTTTACAAAGGTGGATCACTACCCACGCTTACCTTTTAGTTCTGATTGCCTGCACCCTAAAGCAAAAAATGCACGGGCAAAAGTTTGTGTAGTTACGAATTTGTTAATGTTTTGTAACGGTTTTTCGGCAATGTCATGAATAGATCCAGTCCTGCAATAGCGGAAGCCGAACAAACTACATAATGGTTGTGCTCTATGTATTTCCTGTTGTGGGAAATCAGATATGTAAATGTACGTTTTTGTACGGTTTTTCAATTTATGCGCTTTTATTGTTTGGTTATCGTAAATTGCACGTGTGTATTGCGAAATGAGTAGAAAATAGTAGAAAATCATGAAAATATATTTTACTTTCTTTCTTATACAAATTTTTTTATTATACTATTTTCTTCAACTTTCATTTCCCGATTTTTAGACCCGTGGAAACTCATTTCCGCAGTGCCACAAATAAAATAATTAATCAAAAAACCTTTAAATAGTCAACGTAGGCATAATATGAAACATTGTAATGTTTTGTATCAGTATGCTTTCAAATCTTAAATGTAAATTCTTAAAGTATTCATTTTATTTTATTATTTTATCGAAGAGTTTCAATTTCAGCTTGGGCACGTATGTCTGTACGGCGGATGTCATACTGTTCTCCTCTACAGGTTGCAATCCTTAATATATTCTCGTGAAATTGTTTTTTGAAAATTAAATGGAACTTTATAGCCAATATTTTTAATGGTAGTTAGCTGGGGTTCACAACATAAAAACATATCATATTTCAGTAAAGACTTTAGCCACTAGTGTACATTGCAACTGAAAGTAATATTAAAGCAAAATTATCGACTGACACACTTTCGTTATTTAATCTATGTAAACATTAACAAAGCGACAGCATACACAAAATGAAATACAAACTGATAAGCTGTAAGTGCAATATAGTGAAATGTCCCTACTGACCTACTGAGCTATGACTGCGGTAGTAAGTATAAATTACGTGATAGATTATGTTATCTAATACATGTTCCTATTAATATGAAGAACAATGTGCTATATTTACATATACAAAGGATTGTCAACGAGAGATATACTCCTCGATTTGTATACTAAGTCAACTAAGTAAATCTAGAAGTGGTTATACTGGCCTCGACTCTATCGGCTATCTCATTATACACTTTTAACTTTGATATACTTGTTTTACAAAATATATTAACAATGAGCACCAAGCTCTACAAACCGCGGAAGTCTGATCGATAACGAGAGTTGTGAAAATGTTTTAGTCTCTAATATATTTTGTATAATACAAAAAATATCCCTGACTAACAAATACTAATATATACTGACTAAATAATTAAGACGTTAATGTCAATGACCACGATATAAAATCTGTTATAATATCACCATCTACGAGTAAGTAAGTAAACAGTCGGCAGTGATTTATATATACTTATGTATTTAGCTCAAACAGTCGGCTAGCGTGCGATAAAACGTAAGTAGTTCGGTTGCCGACCCCATATCTCAGCTGATTATTATGTCAACAAACGCTTAGGCGGAGAGCTGTGCGACGTTTCGATTAAGATGTTTTAAATTATTATAGAAGGTGATTTATATTATCACAAAAATAATATTTGCGTCGTAAAGAAGAACATAGTTGAAGTTATACCACATTCGATTCATTTATGAGTCTATATTATACTCGTGGTAGATGTACTGATTAAGTCATCTCTCAATTAGAAAACTTGAATTTCAGGAAACTTAAATCGTAGTCAAATGTTTTTCCATTTAAGTGTATTAGTCGAAGTGATCGAAAGCTCTAGGCCTAACAGGTAATGTAGGCCGCACAACGACTCGCGAACAAATGAGATAATGTTTCGATGTTCGCGGGAGTGGCTTCGCAACACAAACCGACGCGGAAAGTAAACAAACTCCACTACAGAAATACGTACACATATCGTTTTGGGAAGAAAGCAGTAATAAATAAAAGATCGCCGGCAATTGCGATGGACCTTTGCAGTTTGCCTTGGTTCAAAATGAGGACGAATAAGTAAATATTTCAATCTCGTCAGTCTTCTTTCATCTTTGTAGGATCGATGTTATCTGTTCTTGTGTTAATTCTTCAGAAGAATTAACCTGTCCGTAATCACAAAAACACCATAATGAAGATATAGTTCTCTGAAAATTCTTCCATTAATCTGAGTCTAATTAGATTTTGCTCACAGGTAACAATAACAATAAACAGCTTAATTTCTGATTTCATACAGCGATTTCGATCGCCTGAGAGCGCGTAGACTTGTTAGTAGGTATAATAGTCCCTATTAGAGTATAAAAAGGCACGTAAAAAGTTATTACATCAGGGGCGTTATTACTGACGATCGCTATCGGAGTCTTGACACTCTTCGAACGAACGAGATGAAGCGATCGTGATAGCGATTGACAATCACGTTGTAAGTCTGGTATAAGGAATCAACTGGCAATCTCGAGTCTTAAATATGAGATTATTATCGATTTATATAACAAGATTAGGCGCTTAAACGCCTTTTACGTTAAGAAAAAGATCGCCAACTCTTAGGTAGAGATAATGGTTCGTCAATGATAAAGAAAACAACGATCAAGATTAGTATGTCATGCAAATGTTATTCATAGACTTTTATGTGGGGCAATACAAGCTGTTCAAGTTCAATGATTGCCATAAACGTGTACTGCTGTATATTGCATTTAAATTATGCAGTTTTACCGGCTGTGGTATAGTGTAGGTGATAGGTGCAACCAGTTGCATTGGGCGGTGGTTTCCCTTCGTACGCAATTTATTCCTTATGGCGTAATGCTATTTAGTATACATTACCAATCACTTGCTCTGGGGTCTAGTAGGTATTTCATGTAGGTAACTAATGAGATGTATTCGATATTTCTACCTATTTCAATAAACATACATATTTGTATTTATAGTTATTATAATTGTTATTTTGAAATCGCGAGTGAATCGGTGTTTTCAAGGCAAGCGTGTTCCACCCCGAGGCCGCATCGTCACTTTAGGTAACCGCAACGTAAATGTAAGAAACATATAATTATTCTCATATCCATCCGAGCGCTGCCCAAGGTACGAGTACGTTATCAAATTCACTCCTGAACCCTTCTACTAACTCAAATGATAAAAGCTAAACTTTACCATGATACTTAAACGTGAAAAACTTTGCAGAATGTGTATATTACCTGAAACAAAAAAAATAAGATTATAAACACACATTCGATGATAATCAATTTATATGGTTACGCAACTGGCCTTCGGGCCAAATTGATGCTCGCCACCTGGTTTGAAATCTTTCCAGCTTTACAAAGCATTTATGAAACTCGAAACCTTTAAAAAGGAGTAAGAAAGGCCTCTGCCTCCTTTCGTGAGCATCACTCGTCCCAGTCCTAAGAGTAAGTTTTATCTAGACGGCCGCAGATACGACGCAGTATAGCGTCAAGTTTTGAAGAATGGCAAAAATACAGAGAGAAGCGTGATGCTTATCAAGCACGTAAACCTTTTTTATTAATCTCAATATTCAATTCTTTATTTAATTTCACCATGGAGACTGCCAGCCATGTCAAGGCGTCTAACTAACAATCAACCGATGCAACCAACAATCATAAAAACCATATCGTTAGATAGCAACACGTCCGTCCACGCTCCCGCACAGATCATTATCAGCAGTAGAAAGCGTGTGTCTGCTTGTCTGTCATCGAACGGCGGTCAATCATCGCGGCTTCCGTGCGAGCTCTATACTTAGATCCGTTAGTAACCGCGGGATCTTTCCGGGGTTTCTATGTTCGCCGTTAAAATGTTTACCGAACTCGTAATCCTACTAGTAGTATTGATCTCACGATATAGAAAGCATTACTCGTGCAAACATCATCCAGAGTCTACGTATAGGACTAAATCGAAAATAACTTTTTAATGAAATTATGATCTCTTTTACTCGTATGATGATTTTACGATATTGAAAGCATTAGTAATGCAAACATCATCGAGGATAGGATACGTAGTCCCATTTATAAGTTCTTTAATCGGTGACGTTAGATTTTGATTCGGACAATAATTTATGATGAATAATTTATAACGTTGATATAATAAATATTGAGAGATTTAAAATGTTTTTTATAAAGATTCAAACAAATTCAAAAATTACGTTAAAAAAATTTTGTAACTATCTTAAACTTCGTAACTTATAGACGACTTAACTTCTTAGTCTACATAGTGGAGCTAATTGAATTTCATAACGAGTATTATAGCAAACAGAATGTGTAATTCACTGTTACAAATTATAACTATTCGATTGGTTTTCCTAACTGTAATGCCCGAGTTTAAGGCCTCCGACATGGCCTAATACCAGCAAATAGTACAAACAAGCACAACGGTCTATCATGCGATTAGCAATATGGCTGGTTTGCTTTAGCGGATATTGCTCCAACTTAGCCTTGCATGCATTAGCTTAGTGCTAGATGGTTATATCGACACTACAATGTGAACTGTTGAACCCGTCGGATTCTTGTAGCGTCCTTAGCAGTACTAATTAAGAATTAACGACTTTGATGAATCTGAAATCGATGAATCCATCGATAGGTCAGCACCATAAAACAATCACGGGTCCAACTTGGACATGATTTACACTGGACTTGAAGATGACAGGCAAGATGATGACTGTACGAAGCGCTTTGTAATTTGTCATTGAAATGTCGATAGTCGATTATAAACGTTCGTACTATCCAGCGTAACCACATCTCCCGCCGCCAAAGCAGACCTATAATGACAAGGTTTGTGTGTGATATTTTTAGAGGCACTCGAAAAGCTTTTAGTGAATGGAACAACACGCTGGTCACTTTTAGATCGCAGTCCGATAGCGCGATATCTATTGGGAAAATCTTTCAGTGGGGATGATAAGGTCGCATGAAATTAATGGCTGATGAAATGTGGTGTAAAGGTCGGAAAATCTTTCCGAGAATCGAAAACATTAAGCCATTTTTAGTAGGTACCAATAGATACACATTTATTGGTGTATCCAAGTGAAAATCTATTTTCTCCAGCGAAATGGCAACAGAGCAACTATAAAGCTAAGAAATAGAAATCGCAGAAGGTTAAAAAGCGCGTCATGCCGTAAATGCATATTTGCGTAGATGCATCTATAACAGAAAATAAACTAACGGATTTTTGGTACGTTTATAATGTTAAGTTCAAGTTCGTATTGAGTAGATAAAGATATGGTATTAGCAATACATATCTTTTGTTATGGAATAATTATAAAACGCCATTATAAATATTATGGAAATAACTTTACATTGCTATAAAATTACGTAATACAATTCGCTGAAACATGGACTTTACTAGTACTAGTAGTTCTGCAAACTGTTGACCTCACGACCACTCTCATTTTGCAAGTATATTTTAGCTGCTAAATCTCAGAGCAATAAACACTCTGTTAAACAAAACTCTTTGCCTTGTAAAATAAGGCTATTGTACTGACTTCCGAAAATCAAAAGTGGCATCTACTATAATTATAACAGATGCCACTTTGACATTTTCAATATTGACGGGAATTATATAACAACTGGTTGCCACGACTTCCATTGGTGTATTTTGCCAGATTATTTTAGACCTTGTATCATGAGCATTAAAATCTACTTTATAGAATCGACGTGGTATCTGCATTTTAAATAAAACTTTTTGTAACCCTCTTTTTGTAGAGAATTACCCGACCAATCGAAAGTCGCCGACCGACGACAAAAAATCGTAGAACTTATGTAGTTTCGTCAAAATAGGTTGGAAACTACGACCTGTACGCAAGTACGACATTCCTTGCGGACAAACATCTATACATACAAACACACAAACTATCAGACGAAAGAAAATTTTGCGAGACTCGAAGCAGAGACGCTTGGCCCACTTGGTCAATGATATACTCGTATGGCATCTGGTGGTGTAAAGTGGCAGCGATAAAGCTAAAAGTGATCTCTTCCAGGCAACCTTCGGTATGAACGTACACAAGTATGTTCCCAAATCAACAAAATTATAAATTCTATAACAACTGTTACCAAAATGGAGACTTAAATTTTAGATAAGGCTTCGCTCTAAAAATTGTTGACAAAATCATAGTTCTGTACATATGTTACGAGGGTAACCTAATAAAATTTATTATGACATTTGAAACGCAACAGCTTTATCCTATTGCCATGAAGCTCTAGCAAAAATTGCACACCGCAATAAAGACTCCCGCATGGAATTTTTCTAAAAATACTCCGGCAAGTGCATTGTCTGCCGCGAGCAATTCTGCGTTCGTATTTCATTAACTTTTGTCTGTAAACAAAAACGCCACTTGAATTCATTACTGTATTTCCTGTAATTATGAAAAGAAAATTGGCACGTGTGTGTACATTTTGTGTTCGTTTCACAAAGGGGCAGTGTCGTCAGCGTCAGGTGTTCAGAAGTATAACTAGTACATTTAATTTAATTTAATTTTCCATTCCTACGATGAGTTTCTGGAAGTGATCATTTTTTTAGCGATAAGCCTACCTTTTATTCCGTTGTGTTTGTTGTATTTATTATCTGATGTTCTATTTTTGTGATTTTGTATTGTGATATAGTAATTTTTTTTTTGCATTGAGTGTTATAGCTATTTTTTGCAAAATAAAGTCAAACAGGACGTCGACTGTGATACTAACAACTTATAAATTGATCCCCAACGGACTGATATTTATTGAACTGTTTTCATCCTCGTCGATTTTGATAGTCCTACGTTTGACAGTAACGAAAGTAAATTCATAAATTCAAAATTCACACAAATACTAAGAATATATTGTATACGGTAATCAAAACTGGGATTTTTTTTGAGAAAGTTACAGATTACATCAAAATGATTTATTCTGTATTTATATTATTTCCTTAATTTAAATTCTTTATAGATATAGATAATAATAACCTAAAGCTATAGTGTCGCTATCAAACAGGTCCGGTGGATGGGAAAATCATTATTACATTTGGCATTTTATTCACTGGTTTAAGATACTTACGAAGAACAATATGAAGGGGTTCGCTGCAAAATATTTGTTTATAAATATACAATATTGTTTTTTTTAAACCTTTGCGAATTACAAGGATTTGAACTACTTTGAGACGTATTACAGAATGTACTTACATATAGTACATTCTACAAAAGGCATTGGTAATCTGAGATCTGATTCATGTGCGTGTCCAATATTTAAAAAATATTAGTAAAGGGTTAATGACGATGACCGATTTAAGAAAAACACCGTTAGTCACTCACAACATTCGACACGCAAATATCATAAACAAGAAGTCGTATTTTTATTATTGCAAAATCTCGCAAAAATCTTTCGTAAACAAAGAACGAGGCAGCTGCGAACTCTCGATTGTCAAACAAAGCGAGCGAGTTTGCCTAAGTGATTTGTTAAGTCTAAACAAAGAGCCTCGAATGCCGTTTACTTATGCAAATTAGTGCTTTACGCGGGTTTCCCTTTCGCACCTCGATACTCCAAGACGTGTGTGACTCACTAACTAATGATATATGTGTTTACGTGTCTCCGCTAATGTCTTAAATCCAGTGTCAGCGATATAAAGTCAAAATGGAACAGTAAAGAAGTAGAGAAATCGTTATGATCTTGAGAAGTTTAATATCCATGGTCATGTGTGAATGGGGTAAGGGTGATTCAAAACCGTCATATTAAAAAATTCTTGTGCCGGCAATTCTCAGGCAAAGAAACTTGCTTTATGGTTCTTATATGTGTATGAGAGAACCTAGGACCTAACCTAACCTAGTTTTAAACCTTTATGCATAGCATCCGACAGGACCTGGCTGGTTACTTTACTTTAAAATAAATTGGCCCTTTAACAATATGATTTAATAATTGTAGAGATCACGTAGGAATTTAAAATCGATCGAACGCAGAAATTTCTAAACTTCACTTGAGGACCGATCAAGAATGAAGCTTGAAGCTATAGAATTATGGTACTTGTTTCCTTTTACGGTGGTCATTATACTTGAGAGTTCAATAGTCATGGTCGTCCTCGTGACACGCCACGCTCGAATCTTGACCTTCGCGCGACGAATCTACCCGCGTTTTGTGCCATCGCACGACCCTGAAATAGGTTGAGAAGCGCTAAAATGTTCATCACGCGTTAGTAACAACAATTTTCGCACGCTCACTGCCAATGTCAAAGTCCTAATTAAACTACTAACGAACTCGCAGCTATTGCTAATAGCAAACATTTAAAATACCGATACAATTTGTACGGAACGGGAAATTTACGTTTGTTCGGCCGTATAGTTACTAGTTTAGAGCAAGAAGTAGAGCAGACATAAATTAATGTTTACCATTAAGCATGTTAATGAACACATTCTGTTCATGTCTATCGGCACTACGAAATGAAATATCACAAATGAAAAAAATTTAAATAACTGAAACACGTTTCAAATATATCTTATAAGCTCAAGCCAGTTGGTTAGCGTAATAACATAGTCGTAACTTGTCAAATGGCAGGTCACCGACTTTTTTTAAACGATTAGACTGGGTTAAATGCCTATAAAGTTGAGGATTGGAGAAATAAAAAGGTTGATTGGCTATCAATCGGAGAAGTTATTTTTATCAACGAGTATCGTCATGAGCTTTTCGTTTGTCAGCGCCATTTTAGGTATTGGGTGCGTTGATCTTGATCGTTATTCGCATTGTTCTGTACTCCTGCGCAACTACTTAATCTATTTTTTTAGATCTCTAGTGCTTGCCAATAAATTTGTATATCGAATCGTAGTCATATTTAAAGAATGGAATGCAGTTATAAAACTGCCAGATATTTTCATTCTGAACTCTATATTCTAGCCTTTGCTGACCAACGATAAGTTTATCACCAATTATTCCTCGTAAAAATATTACTAATCAACGAAGTTATTAGAAAAATACTACGCGAAATGACTAAAAATTACAATCGTCATAACCACGCCAAACAAATTGACAAAATACTTATAATGACTCAATAAGGACAGAGATCGAATCGTTCATTTCGGAATTGCATATACATCCAAGATCTTCACAAATTCTGCATACAAATGTGTATAATTGCCATAAAATGTTAAAATAAACACACACATCACACATCCTGCCTCTCAATCTTAATACGTCGGACAAGGACCGCTTTTCGGTCCCGTTATTTGACCACAAGTCTTCTTAGAAGTTTTGTTTTTAACGACTGTCTGAGACTTTAATGCCAGCCTGTAATTATGTTAAATAATGCAGGCTTTATCGGTGCAAAAGATTGCATATTCTACCGTACAATTTAAATTTCAGTAAACGTGTTGTAAAGATTCTCTGAGTAAGAATTAAAATGAAACTTCGACCAAGAAAAATATTGGAGAATTTGGAAGTTAACTCCCATTACAAAACCATTTATATAATTTATTTATTTATTATTTACTAATAATTACATAGTAGTTGAGCTGTTGATCTCGCGATTACATTCGTTTTGCGACCTTTAGTAAGATAACCTCTTAAACGATATTTTTTTTTATATTTACTTCAGCAGTTTTGAATAAGAACATAATTTTAATAGACGATTCAGTTTCGTGCCAATTTTACTACAAAAAGCTTCCTTTCATCTCTGTACCCTTGATTTTATAATCGGTAAGTAATTTGTCGCTTTTTATAACGGCATAATTGAATACGTTTCACAACCTACAAAGTAAAGGTTGAAAAAGCAAAAATACCGACATTTATTTACAAGTTGTGAGCTTAGACGTTTTCTTAGGCGTTTTTACAGATGATTTCATCATCATCATCATAATCATTTATTGCATAACTGTACAGAAATTGGTCTTAATGTAGAATTCTTATCGTTTCAACAGTATTGTCCTTGCGAACATACAATAATTTTAGTATACTACTTACTTAAATCTAACATGCAAATTAGTATTGAGAAGAAAATTATGCTTATGTCCAGATAAAATAACATTTACAAATTACACCTTTACATTATAACTACTTTATCTTGCAGAAATTCTTTAACCGAATAGTAACCTTTCAATATCAAAAAATTAAATAATTGTCTCTTAAATATATTGATATTCTTCGATTCAAGTAATGACGTAGGCAAGTGGTTATAGATCATAGGTCCCATACCTAATACACTTTTCCTGAACAGTGCGGTTCTATGGCGGAGGGCACAAATTTTACGTTTATTAGTTTTAGGATATAGTTTTGGGATATAATAGTGACCACTATTATATCCCTCAAACATATTCATGTTAGTTCTTATAAAAACTGCGGTTTCGTATATTTGTTTTTATAACCTAAATAAATTTTGACTAAAACAGATTTCAGCTTCTCTTTCTGGTAATAATTTCTATTGTAGGTTTATCATATAGACACAGTTGCATTTAGATTATTGGAACTTTTAACTGTAAATAAATGTGGTTATGACATTAGCATTGGTAGCAGTAACATTTAGCGTAGACTTAATGTATTCGATAAGCATATGAAAATAATTGATTACTAACTTTACTGTAAAGTTAAAGTTAGTAATCAATTATTTTCAATTTACAGAGTATGTAAATGTAATAGTAATAAAGTCCCATAAATTGGACTGGATACAAAGAAACGGAGAAGCGTCATCGTCTAGACATGAAATCGACTGCGTCACACTAAACAAATCATTCACTATTGCCTAACGAATAACAATACAGAGTAGACACGTCTATAAGCCCTAATGTCATACATTTATCACTTTCGCTTTCGAAAACACCAGTTTCACTTCAGTAGCCTGTCGCGCTTTCAGCTTTTGTTTGGCATAAAAGGATTCTAAATAACTAATCGCGTATTGAGTAACACGATTTTTTATAAGTACTCTTCCCATTTATCTCAGATATGTAAACAAAGTAATATAAGTAACAACATATGAATATCAATATCAAAAGACAGTAACTAGAGTATTGTGTGGTCGCGAGATTGATTTCCGTGCTGAATAGCGCGTGTTCGGAATCCGAGTAGGCTAATAATGTCTTCCGCACGGCGATTATAAACATCCGATCTAAGTGTACATAGGGTACTTGAGAGTGATGTCAAACACGGAAAATCTCACTATAGAGATAAAGTTGGTCTCAGACCTCTGCTGGTGATCATTAGCTACCGTTGAAAGGAAAGTATCATTCAAAGCAAGTTGTTGGAACTATTGCTCTCAGGACAAAAACATGTGAGCTATACAAGGGTCAAATGCCTGTCTTATTCATCAATAGACCGCCCAAACCGAGAGTGGCGCAGATAACAATGACATGTGGGTACGCAAATCTCGCCTGACACATATTTAGCTTCCCGCCATTGTGCGATGCCGTTACAGGACAAACCCATTGTTTTCTTTCGCGCCAAATTTGTGTGATGTGGGTGTCGAGTTTTGTGTGCGCTCGGTGCTTCGCGTTTATAACAGTCCTGTGTTTTCTGTTCACGCATTTAGAAATTCGTTACATTGTACTAGTGACGACAACGGGTATGAATAAGAGGTAACCACATCGTTCTACTAAATATACACGGTGTAAATAAGAAAAGATACATTCAACACATGCGATAAAGCTTTTTAATCAGTAAATAATAAACAGCAAGGGGCACAAAGCAATAACCTGGTAGCACAGTAATGAGGAATTGATTGTGCCAACGATACAGATATGAGGACGGAGAATTGTTTCAAATGTGGGTGTGCTTTATGATTCAGAGGATTAGAGAAATTTAAGACGAGAAATACTTATGACATAACTACTAAGGATAACTACGGCCGCAGAACATATAATAGTACTTACTACGGCTAGTATAATCCTATTTATTAACCACGAAACGGCATGACTAGTCGGCCACATAAGAGGCAAAATTATCAAAGCGTTCGATTACAATGGTCGACGCAAAGCCAGAAAAAAAGAGCACGCACGCATAAGAAGAAATTACTAAGCAAAGACCACAAAAAAGTTGGCAATGGTAAGAAAGGTAGAATGCAGAATTCCTTTTAAAACTAGTTGTACTACAAACATTTTGGGTACTAATGTACCCAAGTCTATCTAATTGGTGCCTTACAGCAAGGCAGCAATTAGATAGACAGAAGCTATTTTTACTCATATTGACGACGAAATCAATCCTACAGCTTTCATAGCACCCTTACTCGTACGTTAATAAATTTTCAATAAATACGTGTACTCGAAACCTCTTGTGAATTGCAATATGCCAACACATCTCTTAGCGATCATAGTCTGTCTCATCTACATATGACCTCTTTAGACACAATGAGTAATATTGACACACTGACATTTCCAATCATGGTTCAATTGAACAGTATTATTCATAGTAAATTCATCTGTAGATGTTGAGGTAATATTTTGTGTTTTAAAGGCAAATTTATCATTACTGACATTATTAGTCCATTTACTAGGGATAAATTTCATGACTTTTATAACAAAATATTACGTCATTCTCTGTTTGTATAGACAGAGCGGCTCGCCTTATAGACAGTATTTTAGGCCACCTGTAGAACTTTGACGTGACCTATGATTGCTATAAAAGACAAAAATAGACGCAAATAATTTAAAAATTTAAAATGTAGTAGTGAAGGTATTAAGTATAATTTAGTACAATATTAAGGTAAACGTAACCACTGGTGCCGTGCCTACCAGTCTCTGATATGTCTGCCTAAAAAACTGTGAATAGTTTGTGATATTATTGTACCTAAAACGAACTTGTCTTACTCTAGGCTTTATAATTAGGCTATAAAACGATACAGATAATACGAGTAGCTCCCGACCATTCTCCGTTCATGACATATCACACGAGCCGAGCAAGTTGGACGGATTAAGGACTTAAGGAGTCCCCAGTACCTTCAAGCGAATAATTAAACGGTAGCCAGGGATTACAAAGGGATAACAAGCGGAGAACGGTCACAAAGGCCGCTGTGGCTGTGACATAGATAGCAATTGAAGAGCACCGATCTCAATGGATGCTTCGGTCAGAAAGAGAATGGAAAATGTTCATAAACGTTATTATTTTACTTGCGTAATTCTTTCCTACTTATTTTAATAGTAAATTAACGCAAATAACTTAATTGCTTCCCTGTCTTATGAGAGTAATTAAACTGAAACATTAGCTCTAAATTGATTTGAGTGTTGATATAAATTATCACAAAAGAAGTTAGAGAATTGATGAAAGTTAATAGGCTTTTAAATCGGTCTCGTGAGACTAATTATAAAGATTTACGTCTCTAGCTCCTTTTACCGATATTTTGTTTTGCGAGAGCGGCTGGATTTTTAGAATGCACGTAAAGTTTAATTTTTTACCTATATACATATATATATATATATATATGTATATAGGTAAAAAATTAAACTTTACGTGTATATATATATATATATACTGTACTTTATATATATATATGTGTACTTTATATATATATATATATATATATATATATATATATATATTATTGTATATAGAAGTAATGTAATAAAAATTAGAGACGCAATAAATATCTAATGTATTCCACTTCTGGCACAGCAAATAGACTCGCACGAAATACTTTGCGTCTACTTTTATTGTACGAACCGCTAGAAGTTGTAACTCACTGCCGACTTTTCTATTTTCAGATAGCTATAACCTGGGTCTTTTCAAGTCGCGAGTGAATAGTTTTCTTTAAATACATCTCGCAAATTGTTAACCGCAACTTGCCTGATGGAGCTTAAAAATTTGTATTCCTTAATCCACCGTGGAAGCTAAATGAACTTGTTTTCTAGCGTCATACTTATTCTTCAAAACATGCAATACATATAAATGCAAGTGGTTTTGATGAAAGGTGGATGATAACGTACGTGCACTGTCTACATCATGCATATTGAATACGTGCATAATAATAATAATGTTTTACAGTATGAATCAGAAGCAGTTAGCAAACTAAACGGAAGTATTAATAATTTCCGGTAGTCTCACGTCATTTTCCTACTAAAAGGGATTTGCTTATCGTGCTCGAGTTATTTGTTCGATTAGCAATTATCGTAAATCGATGGGCTCTTAATGGTTTTTCCTTGAAGGTTCTTGGTATTTTTTTCCTGATTTAGGCTAAAGTGGAGCTTGCGAGCATAACACAATATTATTCAATAGACATGGCGCCTTCATTAAATTTTTCCCTTACCTACGTCACATCATCTTCAATCAGATTTAGTTCATATATCTGTAATTTTAATTAAAATTGCGTACGAAGAGAACTGAAATCAGACGGTAAATGGCGCCAAAGTAAATTTCCCTCTATTGTTCATTGAACCGAGTCTATCACACTGGTCCCATTGACATCGTAGTTCTAATTTTAAGTATACTTTTATCTTTTTTTGGTTTATCATCCGTTTAAGTTTCTGCGGGGCTCTATAATGATAAGATACTAAAGTTTGACAAGATTATAATAAATTGATTTTCTTGTTCTTACTTAAAGTTTGTGTGTAAATATACATTTTATAATGTTACGTAAATAGTTAGCCATTCCGTTGCAGTTCTGAGATTGCAATGGAAAGTAACTTCGATTCGAGCGCGTTATGTTGACTAAGATAAATAATTCCCAAGTTTCTTGGGAAATACCTTTAATAACTTAATAAACAGCTTATAATATAGTATTTCCCCACAGTAACCACATCACAAAATCTATTCTATTCATGTTCGGAAGACCACGTTATTATTTGTTACATAATAACTTTACAACGGGAGATATTCTTTGTAATTATCATAAAAGTGACTGTGTAACTTAAGATGTGTTGTATCTGACTCTTACACATGTTTTTATTTGCTGGGAAGCAATTAACTGCATTACTAAGCTCAGTTAAATTCGTGATCTTATCGAGTCGCATGCTTGTTTAGATATTAGTTAAGGAACTGCAGTAATGCCTAGGATACTTATATATATTTTTTACTTTAAAGCCCCAGATAACACAGAAACAAGAGCGTAATGTATACTACAGTAACATATATATTGCTTTTGTCGTTAATTAATGGACTGATGAAGTCTTGAACTTGCTATATTAAAAAAACTAATGTGTGAGACATTATTTTTTAGATTTTTAGAATTTTAATTTGTCTCAATTTAACTTTAAACACACACAGCTGTTTCGTTAGTCGTAATTAACTTAGATATTAAATTATATAGCATAATATTAGCTTAATTTTGGCATTAGGTAGGTATACAAACATATAAATTGTACCACTTATTCAAATTATAATTTGTTAAAGACTTCCTGTCCGCGCATGCGTAAGATTACTATTACCAACTCATTATTTGTGGTCTATAACTTACGTTCATAGTCGTATCAACCCGTATGGTGCTGTGTCGCTCTGCTGAATTTAGGTCTTCCCTAAGAATGACATACTGCCCAGTATGCCATAGCGATGCTTGCTTATTGGTATTTCAGGACCAACAAGATTTATTTCAACGAATTTTCCTAATTCAATTAATCATATTATCGTAAATCCTTAATTTTTTACCTAGGGTATAGGGGAGGGATAGGGTCAATTCGGGTTTAATCGTTTCCATCAAAGTAACGTTTACATTTATTTCCAAATGTACCGCTATCAAGTCCCAATCTCTATTGATCGTTTTATAGTATCATCCATCCTTACATTGTTTTACAAAAGTAGGTTGGGTTAGGTAAATATAGCGAATATTTGTCGTAACCGATTTCCGAACACAGCCGAGCCAAGATAACCGTGTGCGATAAAATTTTATTGCATTTCGTGACACGATCGCATCGGCAATGACTCCGCAATCAATAATACCGTTCGTTGTATCTGACTGTGCGGACTTTTGTATTAGAAATACGTGTAAAAATATGTAGAAATATTAGTCTTAGGTGTCGTTGCAGTCGAATGTTTTACGTTCGAATACCTAATGAATATTACATGTTTGCCTGTTGATAAACTAGCTTTTACACGCGGAATAAAATCAGCCTATGGCTATCTTCCGACCTTCAACTATATGTATGCACAAAATTAGGTCAAACATGCACTCAGTTGCTGATCTGAAGAATGACAAACAAAACCAACGAACACATATTCCAATTTAAAATGTGTGTGGGGATATTGTTTACCCGGCGTACCGTAGCAAACGTATGGGGTGCTTGCCATCAAGAATATACTTTACTCAACCAACCTTCTTCATTGATTCATACAGTAAATATAGATGACGAAATGGCAGTGTCGTGCAAGATTGCAGTCTACAAGTGTACGCTTCGTGGTCTATCTAACCAACGTTGGCAAGCAATATTGACAACCTTTGCTTATCTTTCATGTGGAAACATAGCTTATCTGTGAACAGCTGTTGTTTATATAAGTTTGATATGTGGATGGACAGTAGTGAACGTGCGCGGAAGTGTTTGGTTTGCCAGTCAGTTGATCCACAGACAAAGTTAGAGACGTTATTGACATCGACACAAGTGGTTAAATAATTACAAATACAAGTAACTATTAAAACACTGTTTGAATATATTTACGGCATCAGGGATAACTACAGTTTAGATATTTTGTCTAAGAAATCTGCTGACCAATATTTTGTAGTAATGCTTAGCTATTAATTTCAAAGATAACGTGTTATCAGTAGATATTTTGTTATTTGCTCATCGTACATAATCGAGGGCATTGCGTCTTGATACTGCTATATGATAAGATAACAGCTGTTTACTATGTCGTGAGTTTAGAGCGTAGCGCCAGTTTAACAAAGGCTTAGTAAAGCCATATTGTGCTCTAAATTTGCACTTGATATAATATATACATACATTTAATTTTGACTTAGTAAATGTCATCCTAGGAGTTATTATAGACTGTACTAAAATAATAATTTTACGAAATGATAAATGCACTCAAATTATACTGTAAGTTGCTCATTTACATAAAAATTCTTTTAACTATTTTTTTAAGTAGATATAACTAGACTTTTCTTCGTGTAATTGAATTGCATTGATTCAATTCCAAAGAAGATTTGTTGCTACGCCCAGATACCTACTCGTGATACTAGCGTAATGTAAAAATTAAAAATGTTCCCGTCTGCGAACTTAACTCAAAGGAACCCTCCAAAAGACCTAAATTGAAAGAGCAAGCCCCTATAATCCCTTCAACACCATAACCCATTTACATTCATCCCTTTAACTGTAATCGCGTTATTAAACTTTACATTAACGGATATTGTGGACGGTTTAATGAGGTTCACGGATCGTAGAGATTTTCGATTCACTCTACCTAGATCTAATTTTACTATGCCTCGTAGGACAACTGTGCTGTCTAATAAAGTTTGGGATTTTGTGCAATATGCATTAATTCGAATAGATAAAAATTTAGTAAAATATTATTGTTCGGCATTCACGTTTTTACAGCTATTTTTTAATTCTATTATAGACTTACTTTCTGCACAAACGATGTTGACCACGTCAATTAATTAATTAGTCAAATTACTAGTATCGATAAATACAACATTTGTATTTATCGATACTCGTAATTTGACTAATTATTTGACGTAATTTTTCGAGATCAAAAGTTTCGAGATCAAAAAATATTTAATCCAGGATCTAAAATACTCTGGTATAATATTTCACCCGAATTCGTCAAGCAGTTTGAACCAGAAAGAGTAATAAAAATACACACACTAACTAAGTTTCTCCTTTATAATATTAGCGTGTTTTAAAGCCTAGAGTTTAATTGATGGACTGTAATGTGGGTGGCATAATAAATTAATATTCTTCTTTAAAAATAACATATACGTTTTAATATGTTACTGTTTTTGTCCCGAATAAATAAAATAAAATAGAGCCGGTTACTTATTCGTCTATGATGAAACCGAAGCTGAGCTAGAACGTTACGTAACAGCATTTACTCGCCTACTATGTCTTGTGGAATTTACTACTTTCAATTAAGATACAGAGAAGTTAGTAAGATGAGCTCAAAATAGTCTAGGAAATAGAACGCTGCCTAAGATTATAAATGCCTGACAAATGTGGGCTAAGAATATTGTCAAACATTTTGTGACCAATTTAAATGACGGCTTTAGTCGTCGGTGTTCGAAATTAAAAACGAATGACAATGGAACCCAATTTGTATGAACTTAGACCTTGAACATTCAAAGTTCTTTGATAAACGGTCGTATCAAAGAAAGTAACAAGTACAATACTGTTTCTGACCCAGTTTTATCTTGAAACAATTGACTTTTCTCCGAATAAGGAAAAGTTTGTAATTTAACGAAATCTCCTCGCAGCCTTTAACAAGATGCCTTTTGGGATTTCCTATTTCTTTAATCACGGTAATATCTTGATATTTCATAATATATATATAATTATTACTTACCAAACGTTTATCTATAATTGAAACCTTTAAAATGTAGAAGTAAATAAAAACTTGAAACCGAAACGTATGCTTTTCTTTATTAACGAGTGTTAAGCATATGTTTAGGTCCTAATTTTAATTCACTCACTTTCGGAGTTAAATTTTCCCATCATTCCTCAAATCAAAATATTCTTCGGTACATCCTTTCCTATCTTTTAACTGCTTAAACTCTTAACTCCCTATCTTTATACGTGTAGCCACGGATCGATGACCATAGTCTGGCGGATGGTAATTTACATTTTTTCCATTGTGTTCATCGTTAATTATTCACGGTTGCTCTGTTTCCAGCTATTTTCTTCGTCTACCTCCATTTTACAATTATTTTAAAGTCTATATTTGTGGAATAATATGTTGTATCGTCTTCTTCCTGTGATTGACGATTGTTGATTGATCTTTCGTCAATTAATTTAGCTTTGATAAGTAGTTTTTTGTCAACATAATATCAACTGACATCTGCCTAAAAAAAATTATCTCAAATTACACACACCGTTACCGTTATCACAGCCAACAAAATATCAAATAAGTGTGCAAAATCCATATCAATATATCTCTCGACTTGACCCCGATCGAATTCCGTGTCAGTCATTTAAATTTCATATTATCAGTTTCTTTTCGCGATAAACACGAAGCTTTTCAATTTTCGATATCGAACCGCGAGAATTCTAGCAATATTTTATTCTGCAACCTCGCAAAAGCAATACACCACCTGCTTTCCCTCGGATAAAAATCATATTCCGACTTATTCCGTACAGCGTGAAAAGCAATCGACACCAGTTACGACGATGGCAAACTAAAACCGCTCTTGGAAAAGTGAAAATAAGGTGCAGAGTTGGCTGAGATATGGTTACTAGAACTTGTATAGTTATAATGGAGCTAGCGAAAAACCCGTGTATTCGCCGCTTCGATGCATTCGCGCCAGTAATTTTATAAGACGTACAGTATCATAATCAACGCAGTATGCTAACCGTCGACCTAATTTGATTTGAGAACACGCGAGCGCCTCTGCATGGTCAAATCGATTTTCTATAGATACTCGTAGATACATTCAAACTCACAGTGAAGGATTTATGTTTATTGATTGAAGTTTATTATTCCATTTTAAGTTGTTGTTTACTTACAAGTAAGATTTCTACAACTTAAAATGGAATAATAAACTTCTTTAAGTTATTCACCGTGGCAACTTAGTAAGCTGCAAGCGGGCATGGTTCTAACAATACAATACAATACAATATTTCTTTATTGCACACCAAAAACAAAATAAACAATAAGATACAGGCAAGAACAAAACATCGGTAGTACATTGGGCGGCCTTATCGCCTAAAGCAATTTCTTCCAGGCAACCTTGGGATGGATCGGACTAAGTGAGAATAGTCACGTCGGTGATGCATCAATAGAAAAAACAGAAAAAAAAAATACAAGTACAAATATTGTACCGCAAAAAAAACAATAAGAAAAAAAAAAAATTTAAATTAATCAACATACATAGTTAATACATACATGTCATACTCGCAATAATCATTCGTAAATAAATTTTCGGTTTAATTTACGGAGAGATAATGATTTTTCAACAAATTTTTAAATATATATAGAGATTTAGCCTGCCTGATTGACAGGGGTAACATGTTCCATAGCAGGATAGCTTGCACAGTAAATGATGCTTGAAAAAAAGAGTTGGTTGAGGTGGAAGCTGGCAGCATAAGGCGAAGATCTCGTGAAGGTCTTAAAGAAATAGAATGAGAAGCAGTCACAAAGACAAAATTATCTTTTAAATACGAAGGAGTGGTGGGATTGAATATTATTTTATAAAGAAAAGACAGAATATGAGAATTACGGCGAAGACGAATAGGTAACCATTTGAGCCTATTACGGTATTCGGAGATGTGGTCATATTTGCGTAACCCAAATACAAACCTAATGCAAAAATTCTGTAAACGCTCAAGCTTGTTGAGCTGCTCTTCGGTTAAATCTAAATAGCAAGCATCTGCGTAATCCAATATGGGAAGAAGGAGCGATTTCACAAGTGCAGTTTTGGTAGTAATCGAAAGAAAATTACGCAGTCTTCTTAAGGAAGCTGCAGACGCAAAGATTTTGCGACTGACTTCTGCAAGCTGTGGATTCCAGGAAAGTGTTTTATCCATGGTTATTCCAAGATTTTTGACAGTCTCGCTAATTTTAATTGGAACTCCATCAAAAAATATTTGAGGAATGCGGCTCATGTCGATTTTAGAAATCATACGGGAACTTCCTATGATAATACATTGAGTTTTAGACGGATTAACCGTGAGACCGTACGACTTACTCCAGTCCCGAATCCGTTGAAGATCAGAATTAGTCACGTTAATCGCCTCATTCAGTTGCTCAAATGAGGCCTGAGTATAGATCTGTAAATCGTCTGCATAGAGGTGATAGGAAGAAGTTAAATTCTGAGAGATTGAGTTTATAAATATCGCAAAAAGAAGAGGAGATAGCCTAACCTAACTAACCTTGGCAGTTGAGTGCAGATAACAAAAAAATGGGGTTAAGTGCGAGGGCATACTGTATACGTAAGTAAGTAAGTACATGGTGTTCCGTAGTTATCATATCATACATAAACTTAGCAAGAAGTAGGCGAAATCGTGCAATGCACAACAATGTAGCGTAAAAATTCTTTTGCATCTAAAGTTTATATTGTTATTTTATTTTCCTATATTATAACTGAGATACTCACGATGAAGAAGAGATATTATAATACCGGAATAAAAAATCCGTATGTTATACTGATAATTTACTGCTATCAAAGACGAAATATGACTAGGTAAGAATTTTGTTAGTATTTGACACGTTAAATACTACTATACTATGCAGTAGGCATAGAACTAAGGTACTTAAACAGATAAACATACTTAAAAATACTACATATAAACTATGTATAAATAATAACAGGCTGAATCTTAGAGTAGGTTCAGTTCGACGAGGCGTTTAAGTTTTTGACATGTAAAATTGTCGATACTGAATTTCTACTTGAATTACCGTAGAATAAAACTTGTAAAGCGTAGGATTAGGAAAACGCACCTAAATGTTTTCATATTTAGACTTTGTAGCTTTAAAAAATCCTTAACATGTGATCTCAACGAGAAACCGAAAAGACACCGATATATAATACTCCTTGATTGCCAAATCACTTATCGCTTCGGTCGATAAGCGGCTTTCTATAGCACAATGAGCTCAGATGATCAGTCGACACGGATGTAAGCTTGCGCAAACCGGATGTCATTCTTGGTGTACGGATTTTTTTGAAAGTCAAGTTACAATATTCTGTACAGTTATCTAGGCGAAACGACGAAGAAAATTCGCGGTTATTGGTAATCGTAGGTGTCCTACTTTTAAAACGCAGTTTGAAGCATTAAAGTGAGAGATTTATTTGTGACTGTGCAAATATTCAATATATAGCAGTGCAATTAACTCAAAAAATTGCATAAGATTTTTTTTCTTAGAGAACAAACTCACATCTCTTAGCTGGTTGATCAATCAATAAAATTGATTATTTAAATTCTAAAAATAATGTACGTCAATGACGGAGTAAATATTACTCCGTAATATTTACTCCGTCATTGACGGAGTAAGAAAAACCTAGTAAGTATATTTAAATTTACTATTTCAAACAGATAAATTGAGTCTTTTCAAGTCCAAATTATACTCCACCCAGCTGCAGCTAATGGTGAGGAGGCAAGAAAAACAAAGTAGTCATGTGCGTGTCAATATACAATACCTTAGAGTTCTGTAGTATTATTGCGGATGAGACCCCCTTTCGGTTTAGTACACCCTTTACCGATAACCCTGTATTAAATTTTCTTTTAACTTATTAATTGTGGCCAAGCCCCATAAAATAATAATAAAAATTATGTATCAAACCTCGCCCTGAATTCGTGAGACCCACTCAGTGGTAAGAAGAAAGACACGGGCAGGACGAAACTTGTAGAACTAAGGAACCCTAAAACCGCTCCCCATCTTGAACAAAGGTCCTCGTTTTAAAAAATAGCAGGTTAAGTACCAGTTTCCATTAAACCAGAATTATAACTGGTTTCATCACTGGTAAACTGGCCACAATTAAGACTTCCTGTGTGCAAGGCTGATCCTGAAGTACTCTATAAGTATATTTATAGGTATATGCAGTTTTTAATTGCATAGGTTAAGGCTTGTATTTCAAGGTGAAAGGGCAAGGATGTGTATTCACTTCCGCCAGGTTTACAACGATGAAGTACGTAATCTAAATACAGTTTTAAGACACTGACCAAACACAAATCATAGAAGCAAAAGAGGTTAGATTAACAAAACTTCGAAAATGATGTGACCAAATTATACTCTTAGCGATTATTAAGAATATGGGTTACGGTTAGAGATAATACGCTATAGAACAATATAGCTTACTCATTATTTTATGTTTTTCTTACAGAATGTGAAAAAAAGCTTAGTGGTGAGTAGCAACATACATATATGAGATGAAATTTTTGAATGCTAATTTTGCCAGACTTGAACAGTATTAATATCTTTTTTTATAATAAGGCAAAGTTTGCCCACGACTTCACCTGATTCTAAACGAAGATGCGGTAGCACGTTTACATAGTTTGAAACCTTTGCTTGCATCAGAGATACTTCGCTCGCTAGTTCTATATCTATTATAATCTATGATTTGAGTTTAATTAACATCACCCCCTACCCTTAGACAGAAAGCTCGAGCAATCACAGCTGGAAATACATTAAATGTATATGACAAAGGACGTCAAATCAAAGCCCCATTGAAGGTCTCGCTTTTACTTCAAATATACTTCGGACACAATATTAATTTTATTTTATTCACCAGTTAAGCGGAGTCAAGCCTTGATTTATTAAAACCGCTAAAGAATTTATTGCGAGGACAGTTTTAGCTGTAAATTTATCGTTATGCATTCGCTCGAGCCTGTATTTGTTTTGATAAAACTTTGTTTGAATGTATTGCGTTTTATAACGCATGTTCGTTTTGAAGTGCTTTTATGAATGAGAGCAAATTGAAAAGCTTTTTGATGAAGTACCTACTCGTATTTACAGGCCTGTTTTGATAGTTACAATGTTGATTTTGGTTTGTCAAGAAAATAATTTCGAGCCTTTTTGATTTCGACACAATGAAAATATTCCTGTTATTACGACATAAAAATATTACCATCACCACAAAACTAATAAAAATAATTCTGTGAAAACTGTTACGAAATAAGGTCTATCGCAAACTTTTCTAGCGAAGTTAAGGGTGAACATAGTTTTAAATTGGGTTAAGTAAAAATGTATGAAAATTGTTTTCTATACAAGCAAATTTTTTTTTTATTATTCATTGTGTTATAACAAACGCTGGTATGAGAAATAGTTCAGAAAAACTATAAAACCGGCTGTGGATTAGTTAGCAATAAAATATGCAATAGATGGATACAGGTGTGCTAGTTTATCATCTAATAAATTGCTGAGATGATCGGAATAGTTGCATTGTAAGTTACGCTCTATTTATTCTACTTTGTTTACTTACCTTTTCACACAGGTGTGCAGTCTTGAATTTTTATGCATTTTTAGAGTTCCGTACCTAAAAGGTAAAAGCGGGCCCTAATACTAAGACTTCGCTGTATTTCCGTGATATGTCTGTCAACCGTGATAGCTACAATTTTGTTTTTTTTTTTACATATTATGTGTTTCTTTTGCCGCTATAATAACAAACACTAAAAACTAAATAAAAGAAATATTTAAGGTCTTCCACGCGATAAACGGCAACACGTAGACACTTGAAATATTTACAGAATATTAAGTTCTATATTGACTTTAAAAATAAAATAAATATTTGGGGGGGGGGGGGGGGGGACCATTCCATACAACAAACGTGATCTTTTTCCCGTTTTTTGCTCAATTTTAATAACAACAGGTAGAAACTTAAATGAATGTTGTACGGAACCCTTTTTGCGCGTGTTCGACTCGCACTTGGCCTAATATTAAAATATTATTAGTAGTCTCATATTTCAAGCAACATAAATACAAATGAAATACATAAGTAGAAAAGGGTTTTAAACGCTCAGGGTTTATACACCCGACACAAGTTAGTAAATTATAGACAGAGGATATTTGAGAAAATGCTGCTTTTAGTAGAGGCCAAGACATATTTATGACCATTGCGACAATAAAGTAACAGTAGTATATAAAACTATCGGTTTAAGTGTTAGTATTTGTTAATGCTAGTCAACTTTTTGACGAGTAAATGTGCGTCTTTTTGTGGAATTATAATTTTGGAAAATATCTTTTACATACGTATACTAATACATGATACGAGTCTGATCTCTAGCAGGCAGGCAACCCAACCAGGCATTAGGTCAAAAACATGTTAGAAATATTTTCTTTAATACTCGACAAACTAGTGCATAATTATGAAAAGAAAAACAAAACAACATCATCAACTCTAGGAACTAGAAAAACGTTAGTCATCCAAAGTAACGAGACGAGATCACCTAGCTTTCACTCCATCTTAGTAACAATGACAATGCAGACATATTAATGGCTACAAGCTATTCTAACACTGGATATATAAAAGCCTATCAAGTTTTTCTAGCTGATTAGATTTTGTCTTGTCTGGCGCTGAAGCCAAGGAATGTTGTATTCGTCACATTCTTGACACTACAATTCCCATACATAGACTGTAAGAACACAGTAAGAAATCATTAAATAGACTCAATTTATGAATCGAACATGAATTATACTGTGGGATACAGACATACATACTATTATAATCACTTAGTTCTGTAATTAACAGACCTGCCGAGCATAAACTTTTTGGCATTATGAAAGACGTAATAAAAAGTAATAAGACATAATCGAGTCAATCCTCGATGGGTTGGTATATGCGACACTAAACTATTTTGCTATACAAGACTAGTAAACGACTATTTCGTAGAAATACCAACAAAATAAACAGGCCAATATTATTTATGACCCTAATGTGATTTACGACATTTCTCGGATTCAAGATATTAATCAAGTCGACAAAATAGAAAGTCTGATTTATTGGTTATTTCATCAAAAATTGGGCTAGCAATTAAACAAAATTGACTCAATCGTGTCAAGTGTGAACTTGAACTCATAAATTTCCAATTAAGAAAAAGGAAAGCGTCATTATTAAGTGATGTCTTTCATACTCAAGTTGGCGTCACTCTTGACCTTCGCTACAGCGACAGTTAACATCTGAACAAGCTCAACTAAAAATAAAATAATAAGTTTGTCAATGTATGTAAAGAAGACTAGAATTTTTTAGACAGAAGAATTTTTTATGAAAGGTCAAGTGATAAGCATAGACAGCTGATTTGTGAACATGTATGATAACTGTAATGGAAGTGCGGAAGAAAGAGTTTTAAGAAAAAAAGTGCATCTTTTATCTGTGCATTTATTGCAAAACTAGTGATTCTGCAAGTTTTAATGAGTATATTGGTGGATTATTAACCATTAATGTCATGTTTATGTCCATAAGTGTGGCCAAGCGATATAAAGACGAAATAACGTAATTTTCGTGTTTGCGGAAAATCTCCATAGAAACCCTGGTAAAGTGTTCACCGCTTTACGAGGGTACATGATGTTAATTGACCACGATGACTAATTATTTGATATTTGACTAACTTGATTGAATAATAACTTAAAAATCGATAAACTTGACGCTGGCACATATACAAATAATATGGTGCCATAATAAAAAAAACCAAACGAGGTATTTGGGATCAGATTGATACAGAATAACAATAATTTTGTGTAAAGGTGTGTCTCCACGGGAACACTCTTTGAAGCTAGCGTCGTCAATGCTGGTGCAAATTACGGAGCTATAATGGCTGCCAACTTTTTATACATAACTACAGATAGATACAACGCATTGAGAGCAAATATATTGAATAACGTGATAGCTAGAGGACCTTGATCGAAAGACACATAAATTACTGGGTTACTTGGGAAATGTGACACTCACACACACTTTTGTAAGGCGTAGGCGCATTATTATGTCTAGACCAAATAAACATGAGGATGTTCGAGATAAAATCTGCACGGAAACTTACAGACGTTGTCTGTCTGAGAAGTATGGTGGTTCATACTACCCATACCAGGTACATTATGATATTAGATATATGAATAGAACATTAGAACGTTTTAGATTTTTTCTAAGGAGCATTTCTGTTTAAATAAGTCGAGGTTAGTTTTAATGTAATTGTATAAACGACCTCTGAAGATGTGTCATCTGGTACATATAGATCTTAATTTGTCAAGATTAATAGTGGACACAAAGTTCACAACAGCATCTAAGCCCGAAGAGCACGAGCGTCCGAAATATGCCATTTTCAAATACTTAACTTAGCTCGGTAACAAACTAGCAAATGTTATCGGTGCCATGAAAGCTGTTGTCATCTACGACACTAAGATTTTTCTACATTTTACTTAATGTTAAGTTTACTGTCTAACAGCATGGCATACGAAAACAACCTGAGTGACGCCAAATTACAAGGATTAGAAAAGCATTTTAGAATTTATGCAAGAGGCGGTAACGGATTCGAAAACGAAGTTGAGAACTATGAATTCCTATAATAGAGATATTGCTTGTGTCTCTATACTAACATAACGTTTGTACCCGACTAAGAAATCTTAGCAAAGGTAGGTACAAATTCAATAATTTGAATCTCTATGTACTCGAAATCCTGGTAACGTTTATACCGAAAAACACACTTTCGCTAAGAAAATCAACACGCGTGACTATTCAAAAGCTCGGTTTTGTAACACCATATTAACAGTGACTGTCAGACGTAACGTCCTTTGTCACGTTTGACGTTACGTTATGGTTATTAAACACTTATTGTACGCGGAATGTACATGTTCCGCGAAAGTGTACCTAATTTCGATCGACTGCTGGCTGAAGCTGAGTCATCAATGGGACAATAGTGTACGGTAAAAGAGTTTTGAAGTGCGTTAAGGCAATAGTAACAAAATGAACGGTTGCGTAACACCTTGCATGCTATGAAGAATTGTTATTATGGCTTTGAAAATGGTAGCAGAGAAGATAAATGTGTGGATTCGTGTTCAAGGGCGCATGAAATTTTTAATGCGAGCGCTGGATTATGACGGTATTGTATACCTGACTATTACGCAAGTAAGAGTTTCCAGATGCTACAATTTTTCTTATTTACAGGTAGGTATATATTTCTGGGCATATGCGGATGAATATGCATATAAACAGCTAGAAAATCATGGTTCTGGTTTCAACATGGCTAGACGTCACGAGACACGGCGTTTCCGGATGGAAGCATATAGTGCTTCCCATAATAGATGTACTTCAAAATCAACAAACTTGTCTTGTACGAGTATTTATCTCCAAGCCTGGCAGCAGGTTATTAAAACATGACCCTGGAAAGGTAATGCTCTGGTACAATTGATGTAATATTAATACATCAGTAAGACAATGGGTGTTTAAACAGCGTGTTCCGTACATCGATTATGTATTTCGGTTAACCATTGAACTCATGGGTCGCGAACGGAACTCGAATGGCGATGGAGTATGCGATACTAACAGTATGGCAACTTTATCTATTTCATAACTATCAAATATCTAAGGTAACCACAAAAAAGGTACACGTACTCACAATATAGGAGGTCAGTGTTTTGTAAATAAATAAATAAATATATACGAGTAATATTTACAAAAAAGTAAAGCAAAACTTACGTTATTTAACAGAAAGAATATAATGAATGTTGTCAAAATATTTAATACACATTGAGGATAATAAAAAAATTAATGAACAGATTTTGTCAAAACAAAGATTTAAAATCTCATCTTTTTAGAATACGGTTAAAAATCGGAGCCGCGTACTTGAACGGACAAATAGAGGCTATTATGTAAGAATTCATTAATATAATGAGAGACCCGCGGTTAAGCTCCGGCTATCTCATCCACAACGATACAGTGGTCAGTGATGATCATCGATGCATGAACACGATCCGCTAACATAGATGTAGACTTTTCATAATCCGAAGAGTAACTAATCTCTCAAAGGTAATCTTAAAAGCTTCAATTGCATTTTGTGTTAAGGACCGCGTCTCTAAAACTGCGAAAATAGGCAATATAGATTTAAAGAAAAAAATCATTTCACTACAATTTTGTTAATTTAACAGAAAGTCATTATTACTTTACTTCTAGTATAAATCGGTATTAGTATATTAACAAAATTATAAATTTAGCACTGGTATACAATGTTATAGCTTATTTTCAAGTTTAAATATATTTTATTTATTTTATATTTGGTACTTTTGCACCAGGTACAATCAAAGGCGGGCTATTTGATTGACGTGCATTTAATTGTGATTTTATTTTATTTTATGACAGTATTGTTTAAATGATATATTTTAATTTATTAAATGTGTGACTGATTTATAATAATGTTAGTAGTGTTCCAGAATATAAAATATATGTATTAAAGCACTTAATAAATGAATTTCAATATTTTATATTTTAGATTTTAATATATCATTTTCTTATTAGTATGAAGTAGTTAGGTTGCACCAATCGTTTTTTTTTTGTATAATATTAATGCTGCCTGGAAGAAGTTGCTCTAGGCGATAAGGCCGCCCAATGACAAGACAAATCTATACAATGGCAGTAACATTTTATAGATTTGTCTTGCTGTATATTTTTATATTTTGTTTGGTGTGCAATAAAGTTATATTTATTCATTCATTATACATAAAATCATAAACACAAAGAAGAGTCTGATTCAATCATTAGTTTCATTAAAAAGAAACCCGTGAAACAAATTAAAAGCATCTGAAATGGTCTGACGTTTCCACGTACAAGACCCAATATCGCGAAAAAGGTGCAAATTGTACCGTTCTCTCTCATATGGACTCGTGCTCGACAATAATGTTGATTTAGGTATGTATTATAGCCTAGTCGACTAACGAATCAGTCGCGTCTCGACGAAATCTCTGCCCCACATACCCTAACATCCGCCAATGAAACAAAATCGTCACTGCGCTGCCAAGGTCATTCGTTCAAGTTATCTGCTGGTGATTCTACAGCGGCTACTGTTTGTGGCAATGTGTTGCGACAAGCCACACAGATAACGTATTGGTTTATTTATCAACCAACGATGGATCGAGCACTCGCGTGGCCGTACAGGGAAATGTGCTCCGGAACGTAAAATATGCATAACTTTAATACGGCCTGGTGTATACAATGGGCGGACGATATAGGGGAAAATGACCTAAAAAATGATCTAGGGGGAAAAGAGTAAAGCTAGGGTCGTCATCATTTTTCGTCAATTTAAATACGTTACTGCTCACTGTGGGGCATACACCATTTTTGGTTACATCACTCGTAACAGTTTCCAGATCGTGAATGAGATTTTCTATGTGGAAAACTAACGTAACTCATTTATTTTACGATACAAAATGAACGAGCTTTTTTTCAGTAATATATTATACTTAAATATATATTTTTTAAGATTTTCTACTAGCGTCCAATTTTATCGCTCAAGTGTTTTGGTATAAAAGAGGACAAGCATGATTTATTTTCAACCAACTTCAAATGTTTTTTGTTTGAATGTAATTCGATAGGGTACACTTCTGACGGGGTCCTATTTACATTTGATTAATATCAGAACAGTAATTTGGTTTTAAAATCTACTCGTATATTAAACTAATTTCATAAAAAATAGGAATAAAGTTAAACTAAAATAAAATTGCCGAATTGCAGTCGGTTGTCACTTTTTTTAAACAGTTGAATAAAAAGAAGGTTCTCAATTCTGTCCGATTTTGTTTTTAATTATTTATAAACTTGTTGGCAAAGTAAATAGATGTTCTGCTATCACCAAGTGCATTGTGTCTAGAAACTTTGCGGTTGCGGTGAAGCGTGAAAGTTTGCTGAATCCCGATCGCTTTGGAAACTAGCTAAGATTAAGTACAAACAAATCTTCTGATATCTTTATCTACTATCTATACAAAAAGAGAACACAGATGGGCTATAATAACATGAAAAAGCCACCGGCAAGAGCATATCTTCAACGCTAGTTACAACCGACTTTATAAAATTAAAATGAAACCGGAGCAGTAAATGAGAATCATACAAATCTGTCCATTAAATATTCGAGAAATCGTAAATCATATATAAAAAAACGAGATAAGTCTCTTCATTTCAAGTGGATTAAAATAAATTAGGTGTCGTTGTTATTTAATTATCTGTTGTAATTATAAACTAATCAGGTAGTCTTTTACAAACAGAACGAACATATATTATCGTATCTAAGTAACTAAATTGGTACAAAAATTTATTACATCGTTCACACAAACACTCAAATTCACATTACGATATCTCGCTGCCGAAGTCGTAAACAAAGCGAGGTCTATCGAATATTCATTATCATAAATCGGATTTCTCTCCGGCGGAATCGATTCATAGGGAATATACAGCCTTCCGATCTTGCACGCGAACCGGCGGTAGGAATTCCACTTCGGACATCGCGCTCATGATTGGCAGACCAAATTTTTTTTATCAGAACTCTTATGTATAATTTTTTACCGACATAAAAAGGGAGGAGGTTCTCAATACGACTGATTTAAAAATTAGTGTTTACCTTCTCTGGTAGGTTTTTTTTGTTAAAATCATTCCTGTAGTTTGTATACTTGCCTGCTTAATGGCCAGCAAATTATCAAAGTACTAAACAGTATACGTGCCTAGGTCCTTGTCGATCTTGAAGTTTGAATGGTTATATAATACACCTACACCATAGTAATCTGTGTTAATTTTAACTTAATACATTTATTATATTATACCAGAACATAATAAAATTATAATAAATCGAATTATATTTAATTATTCCATTTCGAACACAATAATTACATTAGTTAATCTTACCAAAGCAAACACTTTTTGCAATAACTTACGTGCAACAGTTCTCGAGTGCTCTCAAAATTAGTGTCATAAGAGAAATACGCCAAATCGGTGGCGATGTCGAAAAAAAAAACAATTGGTTCATAGTACCTGCGCGATAAATCGATTATTTATTGCCGATTCGGGATTGAATAAACAATGCGTACCGTTAATCGATAAAATGATTCGTGAAATTAATTGGGTCCGTCGACAGTTGCTATATAGCTAAACATGATATTACTCGGTCTGATTGATCAAACTAAATTTGAACTGCATTGAAAGTTACAGGTTGAGTTTTACAAATCTTATCGAAACGATGTGAAAGTTTTAATCCAGTCGATTGCAGCCAAGTGAACTTCCAAACAGCCAGATAAACTTTACTCAACTTATCCAAAAGTTTGGATTTACTGTTTTCGTAAAAGTACTACACGGTTGCAAGCGGACGGATTGTGTCATCATAATCGTGAATTCTGAGTGGCTCGCCCTTGTGCCAGTAATTTAAGAGCAAAAAAACAATCGGGCCTACGATTTAGCTTATCGTTCAAAACAATAACGCCTAACGTTATTGCCACTCCACGATCACACATCCACAATCTGACCAGGCTGAAAATTACTTTACTGGACGCGTGTTAGAAATAGTACCAATGTCGATAGAAATCTACAATATAAGAGGTAGTCGGTTGCGTTGATTTGCCATTATTCTAGACAAATATATAATAAAAATTTGAAAACTGATCTTAATTTAGAAAGAAAAACTGACATCCATGTCAAACAAAAATATCATCCATGTGTAACTCCAAGAAATTTAAGAAAGTTAATTGATAAAAAAACTACTAAACTGGATATACCTACATTGATAAAATGTATATGGGACCAATTGTAAAGTATAAGCCTTTCGAACAAAAAATTTAATTTCAAATCGATCCAGCCATCTCTAACAAAACGGTGTACATACAAAAAAAACTCTGACGAAATGAAAACCCTTTTTGTTAATCGACTTTTTCAAGTCTGTTCAAAAGATGAATAAAAATTGAAATTAACTGATGACAATATTATGTAAGTGTATCGTTAGGTGTTGAATTGAAGCGTTGCCATATAATATAACAGAGTTACACACAATTCACTCGGGTTAATAATAATTGATGCCTGCATAATTGCTTTGTCATTAAGTGTTTAATAATCAATTATGTTTTAATCAGGTTGTCGTGTCTCACGGGTCGTGCTCATCGTGCGATATCGAATATCGATAAAATTGCACAACACTAGTGTGTTTAATCCGGTAAGAAATTAATTGTGGGATTAGAATTATATTAAGATCTGCGTAGTGAAATCTAGTATGAAGTTTATTAAAATTTAAAGAAAACTTTAATTTCTAGAGTACATAATATACTAATACATTGGAATTAGGTGGAAAGACAGTGGATTTAATAAATTCCCACTATTATTAACTTGTTCATGTACATATACGAGCAGTAGCAGGAAGTTAACTAGTACGTGAACCATATCAGTTACCCTTGGACACTTACTGCGCGTTTAATATTAATTGTATCAATTTGTTTACGCATTAAATTAATTATTTTTCAAAGTCCAAGAATGGAAGATTGTGAAACACAAAAAATCTGACGCAATTTACATTTATTGTAATAATTGTAGTTACCAAAGACAATTGCTTAGTATAATGCAGTACAATAAAATAATTGTATTTGTTAGTTAAATAATGTGGATATTTTCCAGGAACAGGAAGAAGAAATTCTAATTTTGGTTCTATAAATCAATTAACCACTTCGGGTGGATGAGGGTCTTTTCCTATCCAAATAGGTGGGAAGATACTCCCATGATATCTCACCTAGACTATTTCGAGATGAAACAAACAAAGTTAACAAAGTTTCAGTGACTATAAAGTAGAACAAAATAAATAGCTGATCTATTCTCGTACTGGTTAATTCATATAAAATCAGAGCTTCTAAAAACAGAATCATAATGATAAATAAATAAACGAATTAATGCCCCATTTATGCATCAAGTGGACTGTATATCGTACAAAGCTAGCTTTATGTCGATGTGTTCAATCATATCCATTCGCTTTTTGCATGTCTAATGAAGCTTGTTCAAGAGGAGGCCATATACTCGTAGGTACATATCTATATATACAGGCAATGTATACATATTTATAGTTATAGATAAACTAGCTCTTATAGAAATATAATTACTTAAAAAATTTAACTTACAAATCTCATTTATATACGATTACTTAATATTAGTTCTTAGTTTAATAGTTCTCTTGACAAATATTTACATTATGAATGCTTTGTTTAGATAATAGTGATATTTTATTATTGTTGTTCGTTACACAAGAACGATGATTCTACAAGCATTGACATATATTCGCTGAGTTTATAAAAAGGATTGCTTTCATATAATAGTAGTCTATGGCACTTTCAGGACCTCGAGTGGTGTAACATTGAAAAATTGGATCACAACCACTACGGAAGGCGCGAAGTCCCAACTAGTTGAACCACTGCCCTGTAACGGAATTATCTCTGTGCAAAAAATGGTGTCGATCCATCAATCGGTTGCGGAGAAGATGGTCAAACAAACCAACAAACATATTTTCACATTTGTAATATGTGAGAGGATAAAATTTATGGAGGCGGCACGCTCCTGGCCTTTAACAGTGCAATGAAGATAGCGGCGACCTTTGAGACCCGGTGAAATATCAACTTGTGTTAACCTAAGCGATTGAAGATTCTATCGAAAGGCTTTTGGTGTTTGCTTACAAAATACAAAATATAAGATTATGGCGATGTCGGAATAACCCCACAGCTGAGTCGTGTCTTCCCAAAAGAAAGTTAGCGTTTTTCAATTCAAATAAAGTTGTTAAAAACAAACTTACATGAGCGTGACGACGAAATCAAAACAAAATAAACTTTACGGAACTATACGATTAACAAAACGTTTGATCCTAAATCTCAGAAGTTCGCAGAAACAGAAATCTTAAATAATTTAGAAAATTAATAAACAAATTTCAATATCTACACAGAGAGGATGGCTTTAAGAGTTTTATGTTCTTTGACATGACAGGGTAGGTATGCCAACTTGACCCTACTGCTGTTGCTGAATGGGTTTAAATTAGCATCTGACTGAGGGTAAAGTATGAGACAAGCCTATACCTCTGGGGGTTGGCTGATCGGTTTGAAACACCAAAGCTCTCTCTTGAACTCATAACCACTATTAAGAAGGTACTACTTAATAAATTAGAACGTAGGGGTACTATTTCTGTACTCACGTCAAAATGTCACGCCAGTGCTTGCGCAAACGCATTTTACCAGTTAGCACCGTCTATAAATAAGCTTATTAAACAACTAACTACGCGATAAAAGTGGTTAACATCTTAGTAAAATTTTACTGCCACAATAATTTTTGAACGATTAATCGTACAGGAATGTTGATTGAGTATAAAACATTTGAGTATTATCGCCTCTAAAATGGCAAATAGCTTATGTAAAACATTTATAAACTAAATCATACATATAATACTAAAATATGATACGAGTAGATGAAAGTGCTGTTGTGATTTTAATTGTATTATCACGACGAAAAGAATTGACTGTTTTGGCTAAAGTAATTACTAAATAGGAACAGAACTGATATTTGACATAAAAATCTCAAAGGCTCAGTCTCCGTATAGTGCCGATTTTAATAAGTTTTATGATTTAAACTCCCAAAATACTTAAATAATAACAAAAAAAAACTGCAAAAATATTAATCAGTAAGTTGTTCAAAAATATAACTTACAAAAATAGGTAAGCCTATCAACTAAATTAACCGTTCTGACTCAGTCCCGGAGCAAAGGTAACAAGGGCCATAACACTAGCGGTATTATCGCACTATATGGTTATGGTCAACCTTAATAACAAAAAAAAACTTAAAACTAGTTTTTTGCATAGATCCCGGGCTTGTGTTTAACCGCAACTAGTCCAACGTAGAGCTACGATGCGTCCTAAGATGTAGCACGCCGAGGAGAAACTGATTCAGCCGCGACTTGAAAAGACCCAGATTATAAGTATTAGGAAATTGAGACTAGCTTGTAGGCTAAACGCTAGAGTCTAGAAGCTAGACTACACTTATGCCATCTCTGGCCTACTGGCGCCTATATTACGGCATAAAACCACAGCGCCCGTTGCTAAGCCAAATGGTATACATACGGTTTTAATTCTAATACATACGTCTCGTGTCGCCACCGATGTAGATAGATGAATAATTTACCTGAAAAAAAAAAAAAAATGTTAAACACAACATACTTTCCAAATTTAAGGTTGTTTATACAGGGTTATCGGCTAGGGGTGTACTTAGCCGAAAGCTCATCCTAAGGAACAACTTTCACTATGGGACCAACTCTGTATTCGAGAAAAAAAAATCAACGGTTCCATACAAAAAGTTGATCGGTCGTCGACAAAATGTAAGAAACAGCTGATAATTTTTTCTCAAATTCAGAGTTGGTACCATAGTGAAAGTTGTTCCTTAAGATGAGTACAGTGACCCCCTTTCGGCTTAGTACACCCCTAGCCGATAACCCTGTATTTTAAATTATGTTTAAATATTTTTTTCTTATGGTAAAAGCGTTTCAGTTCTTTTTGTCTGTTTTGCAGCACATTTCTAACAGATTGTTAACATTGTCAGTAACGTTCGGATTGAGGTCAAGTGCAGAGACCGAATAGATATACATAATTGTATGTACTGTTATGTTAAACAGCTGATTAACCCAAGCAATTAGTTATAATAAAACATCTCTGAAACTGTTCAAATATCCAGGGCAAATACATACAGAGAAATTTTAATTAAACAAGAGAAAGTGCGTCAAGACTGCTAAATGAAACATTTTATTTATGAAACCTAGCTGTAAGCAGTGTATTTTTTTAACCGACTTCAAAATGTAAATAGTTCTCTATTAGTCTGAACTTCTACTATATAACTACCTGTGGTACCAAATCGGTTCACCAGTTTTTGCGTGAAAGAGTAACAAACATGCATCCACGCATTCTTACAAACTATCGCGTTTATAATATTAGTAGGATAAATCTTGCTCGAGGCTTCACCAGTGCAATGTTTTCCCGAAAAAACAAATGACTATGACACTGCGGACTCTGTACATAAATCAAGTCGATAAGTCACTCAATTTCTGAGGAAAAGACGGACAAACAAACCAACAAACACATTTTCACATTTATTTTATTAGTAGGTATTATTATTATGTTTCCCGATTTCTCAGCGACGCCTGAGCCGATTGGAAAAAATATTTTCTTTGCATGAAAGAGTAAAAGGGGATTTTCCATACCTTCGGTCCCATAAAAATTATATCAAAATCGGTTCGGTAGTTTTGTGTCTTACTCAAATTAACAACCTAATTGAAGCCAGTTTATCACCTTATTTCAAAGTATTACTTGTGAAATCTTACGTTTATTTGCTTCTTATAATATTGGCTCGCGTTCTCGTGTAAATACGCGTATGTTAACAAATTCAAGCTTTTCAAAGATATTTCGGACACGGCAAACAGTATGAATACACATTTACAAGTCTGTACGTATTTCATAACGTGTCACGAGTTCAATGCCAATGTAAAGTGAGATATTCACGCACTTCACCCAACAAGTATCCGTATACGATTTTTTTTAATTGTCTGGTTTACAAATCAATAATGCGCGATAAATTATCCCATCTGTATATTAAACTAGGTAGGTAGAACTACGAGTATATCTCATGCTATACAAGTTATGGCTGAGATTTTTTACGGCCAGTATATCTAACATTAACCGTCTTTTGTGACCTATTTTGATATTTACGTAATGAAGTCTTAAGTTTTCTTGGCTATATATTCTCTAAAAAATACAATAACTTTGCATATGAGTAACTAACATATATTCTTACAGACGAAATTATTATTTTTCTACCTTTTAAACAGAGACTTGCTTCCTTCGTTCGCTCGTTCAAAAAGACGATATACGAGACAATAATACGAAATAATTTTAAGAATCCGAAAGAAATTTTGCACTCGCATCTGATATATACCTAAGGTAAGAAACAATCGAACGTCGTGCGTGGATTTAGTCTAGACAATATTACGCTGAAATCAGGTTACAGTCTCAGTGGGTGAACTCGCTTCAGTAGCCTACACAGTAAGCAACCATGTCATGAAGCATTTCTTAATAAATTCATTGTTAGACTATCTATCTACCCAATTACAGTGTGCAACTTTTGTAGGAAAAAGAAAACCCCGAGCAGCCAATTAACCTAGAACCTAGAGATAATGACTTCACCAATAAATAACTATGATTTAGGCGAATTACTTCTATATCGGGAGGATCTAATTGTGGTGGAGACGTCGTCGCCGTGAAACCTCTTGGAATATTAGGTTACACGGACGACATTTTTGACGTGATAATATGAAGCCAGATATTATATCTATGACGTTTATTTAGGCCTGAAAAAATACTTTTTGACCGAGAAAGGCAAGCGTCGCCGTTACGGATCGGGTTTTTTTTCATGAATGTTTGTGGTATTTATTTGTCGGGTAAAAAATTAGATAGAGACCGGGATTTAAAATACCATATAGTGGAAAATAGATTGCACTCAGAGGTTTATCTCTATAAATAGACTACTTTCGCCGTGACCGTGCGAAAGATAGTTTCGCTCTGCGGTCTAGATTTTTTAAATTTCACATACTTATTAAATCGCACAGTCACTTTTGTGAACGGCGGGTCGATAAATTTAAAACATCACGATTTACTCAGGTCTCCGATAGTCGAACTTTCGAATAATTGCAGATGATGTCATGGAAGAAAAAAACTATGGCAGTAGGTTGATCCGAGACAACTGTGGTGCTTGTCCGCCTTCATCTCATCGATGTTTAGCCTATTGGGAAGAGGTCTAGGATTGAGAGCACAGGGGTGATATTGACATGGCATTTGAAATGAATATAGAGGCAATTTAAATAGCTTATATTGTGTATGCTGGAAATAGAAAGTGCTTATTGAGACGTACGAGTAGTACCTATGTTCCCTATCATACAAGCTTAGTCCAAACAGTTTTTTTCTTACTTAAAAAGCTTTTAATCCAGTCTCGCTCAAAACATTTATTTCACGCTGAAATCCTTATCAAAAGTAGCTGAACTTTTAGAATTTAGCAAAATAATGGTAATGATTTTTTATGACCGCAACATGAAAATACTACACTTATTAAGCGAGCACTTTCATGTATGACTTGCGACTACAGAGTTTACCTACCAAGTTTAGCCAGACCAGTAACATTCGTATTCGAAACACAGCGTTCAGCTAATTAAGTGGACAGTCTGCTCGGTTGCGGAGTGCGTTATGCATTACCACGTTACGCTCCGCCTGGCAACAGGGCTTGGGACACGTAACCGCTATTTTAGGCGACAACTCTTCAACCGTGCCTACCAATGAATAATATCAAATTTGGTAGGTGTTAAAAGTATCTAAACGAGTTAAACCTAAATTTAAGATACCTACGTTCGGAACATCCAAGGCAATTTCCTGTGCATTATCTACAGCTTTTGATCTGTTATATATTGTAGAGTACGACTACTCTCTCTTTCTCTCTCTATCTCATTAAAAGTATTAGGTCAAACACAATCTTAAGTAGATGCATAGATTTATTGTTGCGACTGCGTTTTTTTCTATGGCTATACGTTATATGCAATCCATAGATCGACCAGGGTTTTTTTAAAGTCTAGCTCAGAGCCGTGAACCGAAATCCAAGGACTGAAACAAACAAGTTATTTTACTTGCGGAGAGAGTTACACAAAAATGGATTGCCTGATTTTGATGCACTTACATAGTAGGTCTCAGGTCAAAGGAGTATTTCTAAAGATTAAAAAATATCCACATTTTCACCTATTTAGTGACAAGTTTTTTCCGTGACAGATTTGATCTCAGTCATAAGTCTAACGAAGGAAAATCCTTCGTGACGCAGTCGTCGCCCGGTAAATATTTTCAGTGTAATTGACCTAAAAATGAAAGTCAACGAACGCGTTTCATGGCTTTATATTCGGTCAACGTACTAAGTCAATGACTTCTAATATTTAATTGGTTATATATGAAGTTTCTTTTTTACCTATGTTTGCAGAAATTTTGGCTGTAAGGAAAGACTACAAAATAGATTTACTCAAATAATTTAACTAAAACTCCAGTTATAATGTTTGTTTTTAAAGATAATAATATCATTAAATGTTAAGAACTTTTGTAGTAGAAAATGCAACAAAAATACTCATACAATGCATCGGTCAGTTAACATGTTTCATATACTCTTATTCATAATCCAAAAACACTACACATAAAATTCTATTCTCCAGCTATGACGTCAATTAATCATGCGACCAATAAAACGTCAATGTTCTTAATTTTTAACACACACACTCATCAATGCAACTCAAACATGAATAGTAGAACAATTAAACAAACTGATCACGAGTTCTTACTTACACTTGTTGTGCTAGATATCATGACCTAGAACAACCGATCGCAAATATACTCGCGAGCACGTATTTTGTATTACTATGGCGTGTACATTGTTTACTTCCTTAAAATACGCGCCATATGTTTTTGGGTAGTTCACAGTGCTGTCCTAATGACCAGGTTGTATTAGTAGAGTACGGTTAATTAAGTGTACTCTATCATTGAGCATTGACTGAGTAGGAAAATATTAGATATGGAAATGGGCTTTTAAGTTACTAAGAATAGTGAAATCACAGCTTGAGAGCTGTGATTTGTTTGAGCCTAATTTTGGGTAAAATAAATACAGCCACAACCACACACCTATTTCCCGTCGGCGTAGGCATGAATATAGTCTTCCAGAACACCTAACAATTCTTGTATGTGTTCAACAGTGTAACTAGCGAAACCGGTCAATGATCAGAAAAGTGAACAGTAGAATAGTGTCCATCTATTCAAAAAGAAGGTCGCCTGGAAGAAATCGCTTTAGACAACAAGGCCGCCCAATATACTGCCAATTGTTTTGCATTAGTTGTATTAATAGTTTTCACTTTTTTGATATATTATGAAGGTATATTTGAACCATCTGTGGGACATTTAAAATAGTTTTTTTTTGTGCGTGCTGCTATAATCCATACTTAGCAAGCAGTCTGGCGATATGTGTATAAAAAGCTATCGATGGAAAATAAACGTGTCATACATTTATTTTTTCTAAATAATATTTGCAGTATATTGGCCGGCGGCCTTATTAATTCTAAATTCCTCCACTCTTAGGAAACGTTGAGATTTTAATAATCATCAATCAACGTTCGAAGACATCAGTAGTACTATTTCTGTTTTCTTTCGCAGAATATATTACTGTTGACGCACCAAGTGTAGCAGTTTTACAACAAAAACATCACAATGAACTCTACAATCAGATATCATATTGGCATGCAATCAATCATCGATATGGATACTTCAGTTTGCGGTTATCAAATATTCATGTCAGGTAAGGAGAGCAATCTTAATAACTTCGTTGAAATTTAAGGAATTGAAATTCTAGCGCGCGTAATTCATTATAACAGATTTTCATGCAAACCCTAAAACCCAACTAAATATACAAAAATGATATGGGCCAAGATAAATCGCGGCTGAAATGTCTATAGTAAAATTATAGTTTCTCGACTTACTCTCACTGAGGCAGTAAACGATTTAAAAGCAGGATATCTGAACAATAGTAAACAATTAATTGATAGTTTTCCGGTCATTGATCGAGTCCGGGGAAGCGACCCGCCACAATCGCCGGAATAACGCTTCAATCAAACGACACTCAGGCAAGTTGGTAAGATTTATAGAGAACGGTGCCGTCGTCGGATTTATTACTAATATTTTGCGCTGAATCAAAGCCTTTACGAATATTGTTTAATAACAGTCATTATAGATATTATAACAGTGCCTTATAATTAAAAATGAAACGACTGACTACACCAAAAAAAGAGCAGTTGAATTTCCTATTACGATAGCTCAATCAATTTCGCAAAAATTATGCGTTCGGCAGAACTTTGCACTTGAATTTTATATCAGATCAAAGAAATATCACAGAGAATCAAATAGGTACGTAATTTTCTTACAAGATACGCTAACAGACAAAGGTCCACTCTTTCGTTTTCTCAGCAGAATGATCTGCAAAACTAGACAAATAGTCAATATTGAATCGGTCTCTTAGTCCGCTAGACTCTTTACCAATCGAAAATCATTTACATTGTTGTCTGAAGACTGACAGACAGCTCAAGAGTATCTGGCGAAGCACTTTTCGTAATCGATTCGTCGCAAATGAATTAGAATGACTTTTTTTACCCTCGGACTATCTCGGTCGGTCATAACTGCGGAGTATTTTTATACGTGTTCGTTACAAATCGAATTTATTATCGCTTTTAATAGAGCACGGTTGAAAGACTTACAAGGTTAACGAAATTCAATTTAATCTGTTTTCATAGCGTATGAATTGGTGGCGTCTTAATTTTTACGGTCGAGACATTCGATACACGGTGAAAGTTTTTAGTTAGTCAACAAGTGATATTTTTTCAACTGAAATAGTGATTCAGCAAGCAATGACCCTGCCTTGGAGTAAGGGAATGCTGTCTCATTCGATCTGGCAGCAAATCAGTGCGGCCAATTGAGACTTGAATGAAACTATTGTAGAACATAAACTACATGAAGTATCGTTTGGAGTGCAATGAGTTATTGCTCTTGCTATTCTGTACGTTGGACTCGTCAGATTGATGGGTAATTCAATTGAAGGATGCATATTATTTAGATTGAAAGCTTTTTCTGTCACTAGGGAAATATACTTTTTTATATGTGTTTTACTGGTTGTTGCTAGATTATGGTGACTTAATTGTAGAGGTCAAGGTCGTGTCAAGTCTTACATCTAACTTCTAATCACCTCTATTACGGTAGCAGACAATTAACAATTGTATCACTTATGTACACTACTGGTTTATGTATTTATAATTTTGAAGCCATTGCCCTGCATATGCCCGATCAGATTCGCACCACTTGAGTACACACACAATCTATGGCGCTTTGTAAGTCGCAGAGGATGGGGAAACACCCTATTAGTACTAACTTTCAGGAGCCAGAGGTCTGTACCCGCAAACACGAGGATAAAAATACGACGGATGAGTAGGATATGAATAATATATATATTAAATCTTCATATAAAAATCATTGCAAAGATTAACTAGTGTCATGGTCTTTGAAATCACGTTCCGTCAGTTATCTGAATGAGATGTTATCTCCAGATTTCCTTTACATAATTGTAGATACAACAATAAAAGGTGTCCATGATCAGCGTTAGTCATGCCAGTTTTTGCAAACATGGACAATGCTGCTCGAAATATAAAAGGATAATTTTTGAACTTTTATTACAACTACAAACATTGCTCAAAATAACCAAACTTACTACTAAAATATAATGTTGAAATTCGTCGTCAGCCAAAATTTTGCACATTAGGTACTCGTTTACTAATATAATAAATTTAAATCGATTTTGCTGTCCACCGAAATAGCATATCTCAACATTGAGTTCTGATATAATGCCTCCTTAATAGAAATATTACTCGTATTTATACAAACCAAGTTTTACTGACGAATTAATGAGGTGCAAAATTATTTTTGGCAAGACAACGTATTTAGGATATCACAGTTTACTTCTAGACTGTACCAAACTATAATTACGTTTCTGGTTACCTATTTAGCTTGGACCTTGAGTTGTTTGAACCGATCGTGACTGAGCGGATAGATATTAATAAATAAGCATCAGTTGCTATTGAAATAGTGTTCAATAATTGAAGCTACGTCCAATATGGCAGTCGAATTTAGATCGACACGTGGTTTTGGTCATGTGCGTGTATATCGGCTTGTGATATTTATGGGTTACTAAGTACATTCGCTTGGAAATAGGAGGGTTCAAGGAAATCCGTAATCGGAACACATACATTGCTTCAAACCTAATAAATACGTATGTGTACTTGGCCTTCAGTGTATGATCCACGAATATGATACACATATAAAACCAAGCCTTTACTAGAGTTCTCTTCTATCGAGGATGCAATGAAATATTCACAAATACCTATAAATGCATTAAACATTCCGGATCACAATCAACAAAAAAGGACAAGAAACGAATTTGGTACCGTCTGCTCTCGGAACGGGTGCGATCTCTACTCCATAAAAGATGTCAAGAGTTTAGTCATACTTTATTTTAAGCGCAACTCTAGATTAATTAGCCATAAAAACAAAAAAAGTTTCTTTTCGTGACATACCGAATACTTTATCAGTCACAAATCACATGGAAGCATAACTTATGTAAGCAGGTGGTTACAGTTTGGTACACGTTCAAACAATAGCACTGAAAGACAAATAGAGCGTGGATTCTACAGCTCGTTCTATTCACAGAAGTAATATGTATGATAACACGAGACGCTCCTATAGCTTTGTTATTTGATATATTTTAACATTGTCTTTTAAGTGCAGTTATACCAGTTACCAGTGCCAGACAAAAAAGTTAAAAATACTAGATAAAACATTACACACATCTTCGATGATTTTTATGACGTCACAGCTTAAAAACCAGTAATAAAATAATATTGACTATAGGAATTTTTTGTAAGTAGATATCATGTGCGAAATTCAATGATTATTTTTTTTAAAGCGTCAGTATATAAATTTCATATTTTGACAGCACAAAAAAAATTATTAGCCGTTTTTTTATCAGATGTACGGATGTTGTAAGCGCTGCGATTGAGATGAGCTCAATGAGCTATTTAAGGTTTTTGTCAATTAAATAACTTTAGTTAAATATCTAAGAAGAATATTTATTTCAACACTGTTCCGCAAGACCCGGATAAATAAAACTTTCCACTTTTGACATGCGTTGTCTACGCGCTGACAACACCCGTCGAAAGCCTAGACCGGCTGACATCTTGTCATTGGCCCCAATCCGCGTGTTAGAGCTTTGCTTACATCACCGCCGTCTTTCACTGGCTGTGCAAAATGTTTTGAGAGCAAAATGGCAACAATAGGGTCGCGCTGTCAGAAGGAGTTAGGTGTCGCTCAACTGTGGGGCACACAGGTCGTGTGGGCTTGGCATTAACCCACTTTCAGCCGCAAGTCGGCTCGTGGGAGGCCGAGTTAAAATTAAATTGAGAGAAAAAAAGCGCTATCGTATCTTACTATACGCAACCAATGTTATTGCAACAGTTCAAGAATACCACGAGCGCGGCATTGAACCAATGTTTGTTGGTTGCCGGCTCTCGAGCGGTGACTGTGGCTTTGATTGTATAATTTGAAATAAGATAATGAGTTAAAACTAAATTACGAATGAAGCAAAGTTGGAGTATAACCGCTACTTCATACGCACCGCTTCTACAATTCGTTCTCCTTGAAGCAGGACAAACACCTTTGAGTTCCTACTTTTAAAATATGTGTAACGGATTTCCTAAATATTCGTAGCGAGTATTTCACTTTGTCTTAAGCTACGAGGTACATCGGTTGATCATTTTCAATACTTATTGGTTATGGATATACGTTGTCTGTCAGTTAGGACAAAGATAATATTAACTATGCATCGAATTGAACGAAATTTACACAGTCTGTAAAATACATAATACCCCAAAAAATATTCTTGACACTGAAATGTCTACAAAGGAACCATTCAGGCAAGGAGATACCCAATACCCATATATAACGTAAGCGCAGGTTACGCAACTCTTACAGCAAGATTTCTTTAAATGAAATCGAGAGCGCCGTTTAGCTACAATAACATTGAAAAAGAAAGTGGCGATGTGACAGCCTGAATAACCTGGCGACCCGACATGTTTTGTCCAGCATTCTGAAGTGTGGGTGGTATTTAATGGAGTTAGTTAGCCATTCCAATAGAAAACTTTACGATCTGGGTCATTTTTTGTGAATAAAACAAAAGTACTTTGTGAAATTAATATGACCCGTTAATAAAGTTGTATTGGCCAACATATACTTTCTTGATGGTCAAATATCAAATTACAAATTTAGGTTTATAGTTTTTTAATTGTGATCATCACCCACGTCTTAATGGCTTGCTGGAAAATAAATGATTCAAGTGATATAGGATACTACATGTCAGACTCATGACATAGATCAAGTTGCAAAAGGTGCTACGATTTGAATTGTGAACTTGATATCTTCATAAACAGAATACAGAGTCAGAGCTATGCAGAGAAAAGTTAATTTTTAGTAAAGATTCCTTTCTAGGCTCGGGCAAGGATGAACTAGATTTGGCGGAACTCCAAGCGTTGTCTCGACAATGCAATTCCATGACAATATTGTGCCAACGCTTCTAGTTACGGTCTCCGTCGAGAAAATTAAAAAAGAATAAGGGCTGAAGTTAAATTAAAGTATGAGGCGTTGAGCTAGCGTGGCAGAAATACAATAAGGGCCAGCATCCATGAGATGAGACTAAATGTCTTTTTCCGAACCGTTTTAACTACGACAACTGCACGGTGCTAGAAAAGATAGCCCTTGCTAATTTTAAGTTACGCAGTACAGTTATTATATATCAGAAATAGTCTGGATCAGACAATAAAGCTGAATTATCGACGAACCATTCAGTATCAGAATGATACATATCAAATATTAAGTACAACTTCAAATTAAATATGAGAATTATGAGAACGGCTCCATATCCCTCTGCCTGCTCCATACCTTTAAGAACCCTTGTAAATAACGTACGCTGTCAAAACCAACAGTTAGTCAGACGATACCTGTCCACTTTACCAGGATTGGGTCGCCATGCAAATAGCAAATGTTTGCGAACCGAAGTCAAACCCAAAATTCTGGGACGGAAAGTGGGTTATCAATTTAATCGAACCACTTCGAGATAAGTATTGATGTTTACTTACTTGGGTAAATCAAAGTTGTGTTGGTATACATATTGAATAAAGTTTTTGATAGACACTGTAGATTAAAACGTAAAAAATAGTCTAAATAATTTGTCAAGTAATACTGGATGTTTTAATTAACAGGATAATACGGTACTTGACGTCATAAAATAAGACTATACTAAATATATAAAGAAAGTCCAAATTTATTTAAAAGCAATGCTGCCGAAGTCGAGTAATAAGTATAAGGAAACACTAATTAGCGTACGCGTTGTTTCTGTTGTTTCATTAGTTTGCGTTATGGACCACGGTGGACGGACCACTATAATGCAAACTAATCATTATTGTAGTATCATATTTGTCACTCTTTTAAAGATTTATTATAAATATTTCATTACACACTCGGTCACGACAAACTTGTCCCTACATCCGAACTATACCCGGTTAGGTGACAAATTTTTATCACACTGTCAGAAGGACAAAACTGTAGGCATGAATGAATATATTATAAAAGAAATTGTACTATACACGACATTGCGAAATTAGCAGTTTTCAGAAGTTTAATTCATTGCTAACAAGATAAGTGTGTGTGATTATAATCTCTGACTCTTTCTTTATCTCGGCGGGTATCCACAGCAATTGAAAGATCCAGGAAAGGATCACATTAACTAATCGGAACAGGTCAAAATTAAGGATGACGATTTGTCACTCGGGCCATTTACCTTGCCACATTCAGATCATTGAACTGAGCGAGAATTAAGCTACTAATCGATCTTAACTCGAGTCGTTTGAGACACGCAAACGAAACGACAACTAAACCAACAGGCATTGGAAATGGCGACAACATATAGGGATACCTCACACGACCAACTTCAGAAACAACTTGACATACCTACTCATTAATTGCTTTAATACAGATAAGCCTCAAAAAAGAAAACCTGTGAAAGAGCAGGAAATGCACATTGATGGTCTAATTTAAACGATTCTTGCCGCCAATGATGATTTCAGACTAATCGCCGATGCTTCTTGTAACAATTCAGAGGCAACAATTCAAAGACTAATAAATCCAAACTTGGAACTGGTAAATATAATTTAACCTCGCAGGTCGCGGGTTTGAGCCTCTCGTCAAAGTGCGTAACAGTTACACAGACACGGAGAGCCAGAGGAACTGGGTCAGAGAGACACGGGAGTCGGGAGAAGGGGACCGATCGATAGCCACGCAACCGAGAGATATTTATATAGCTATTTGCATTCCGCTTTAAGTTTGGTGTGCAATTGATTTGTTGAAATCACTCGTAGATATTCCCTTTGGAACACTTCAAAAGGTTAAAAACCTAGTTATTAGCAAAGAGATCGAGCAGTTTGCGTTGGGTGTGTAACGTGATTTGAAAGAAGACAAATATTTTTGGAATTATTTGTCTAGCGATCGAAGCGTTTCTGTTTCAAGTATAGCGAAAATATCGTCTATCTGTCAGTAAATTTTATGCTTACCTACCGTCTACATATGCTTTAGTTCTCTGCATCCAAAGGTTGTCTGGAAGAGATCGCTAAACATAATAATGAGTGACATATATTGTAATAAATTTATAAAGCAGCATATACTTGTAGAAGTAAATAAGCCATAATACGAGTAATACAAATTGATATGACGTGAAAATACGTATTTGATATCATGATCTTACTTCGGATTTGGTTTTGTTATTGTTTAAGCGTACATGATCGCTGATCTGTAAGCCTGAGGAATGACAAATATAATATTGTGTCCCAATAAATACTTAGGAAATTAACTTATATTCCATTTTAGTGTAAGCATTTATTTGGGTAGTCAGAAAGCAAAGGTATAAGGTATTAACTCACCAAGAAAATAATAGTAAGTATTTACTGCTTAAATAATAAGGGTTACCACATATTGTGATTTTTTTAACTATTTAAAAATCACTTTATATCACCAAATTATTTTATATAAAAACGAAGTAAGGCATGACTGACTGATGTTACCAAGAATTCAACGCAGAGCCTAAAGACTGAAACTAGAGACATGGAATTTGGTAAGTCTATTCATTATAGGTTACTTGAAACCCCTAATGGGTTCAAATGAGAATTCATAATTTGAAATGTCATTATATTTAATTTAGGTCGCGTGTAACGTACGGGTAAAGTATAAAATATCTAATATGTGTATCAAAATGGCCTTGTAATACGAATCTATGAGACGTAGTTGTCATTTTATATCCCACGCCTACCAACTATAAACAATGACATCCCTAATTGTTTAGCCGATCTTTTATTAGGATTGTGTTACACTCGGATCTGTTTATTATATTAGTAGCCGGTGATAGCGAGAGGGTTGCACCTGGGTGAGCAGCAGCTTGTGCAGCCACAATAAAGCTAGTAACAAAAGCAATTAAAAAGAAAGTAGAACTATTATACTAAGATTTATCGAAATTTGTCCTGGACGCAAATATTAATATTCGGATAAATATAATAACACAACCCCGATAAAAAAGTCTACCTACGCTCGATGAAGAAGCGCTTCGCCACTCGGTCAAAAATACGTTTCATTTATGGCGCCAGTCCAGTCGCAAATGAAACAAAATAAAATAAAAAAGCGTTAATTAATGCACTTTCCCAGGGCCTAGTTGAACAGTTGATTCTATGACAATGGAGGATAGGTGCTTGCGATGCGCACTATAAATCATTGTTAAGACCTGAGTCGATAGTTCTGTACAAAATCGCGTGCGTTTATAACAAACGAAATGTGTACGCTATGAAATACTTCACCGAAGCACAATTATGTAGTTATTGTGATATAGCAGTCTAAAATAATTAAGCACAAACCACTTCCCGGGTTAATTAAGGCGTTGAGAAAGGAGGTCGCGGCGAATTGTTGCTACGACACGAAATATAAAGTTTAATTGAAATTCGTCATATTAATTAAAAGGAGTTTTTGTCTTTGGCGCCGAATTGGAAATGAAGAAATACATTCTTCATTTCACAATAAAGCATATATGTATTAAGAATAAATTTAAAAAAATAGTAGTATATTTATCACAGCAATTGCATAGATTATGGTTGTGTAAATATTGATGACAAAATATATATTATGATATCGCCAAGAACAGTATCTATTCCTGTAATTTTGGGTTCAAAAACTATTTTTATATGTAAGCTGAGTGGATTATCATTATATTATTAATAATAGTTTTGATTACTTCACATACTACTTGCATCAGCTTTAGTAAAGTAAGTAAACTGACCTATACATGTTATTAAAACATATCTTCTATTCTTGAACAATATTTTAAAGACAAGTCAGCGTATGTGTCATCCTTTAAACAAAATGTATTGGACCCGAATCTCGCCCATAGCTGCGCTTGTACTCAGCGACGGAATAAAAAACGAAGACAAACCACCGCGAGACACGTCCGAATATCCATCCAACCCATGATATCAATATCGTCATTATCGTGGGTTTCAGGTTGGATTGTGAACATGACTTTGCGATCAGCCATCCACCGGTCTTAATACTGCTACACTTTGGCAATTAGCTACCTGTCGTTCAGATAAATCATCTTGCATTTTTGTTGTATATTTGCACAGTTCTATAAAGTGAAGTCGCCACAGGACAAAGTGCCAGACACTGAGAGGTCTTCACTGCGAGCTTTTGAAACTTGGAAGCAGCCAGTTGCGCCAAACCCTCGGCTAAACACTGAGCTGCCTCTCTCGCTCTCAAGCGCTTTCAGAGTAACTTACTTTGACGTTCTCAGCAGAAGTTTATTAGCAACTTCTTTTATTACAAAACTGTCTTCCGTAACAGTGAAGTTGAGGTAAATGATGCAACTTTGTGGAAGTTCATCGCTTCGGTAAACACTTCTGTTATGCAGAATTTGCAATATTTTTTGTAATTCTAATTTTCACATATTTTGATGTAGACTTTTAGACAATTTACGAGTATTTTGTGAACAAGAAGACATCAACGTCTTCGGGCTGTATGACAATAGCAAGTTACAATTTCATCCTATGACTGTACCGTGATGTATTAGCATGTTTCATAAAGTTTTGTTTTGTAATGCTAATTATTAATTTTCAACGAAGGTTAGCTCAGACATGGCAACTATCATAATCAAGTCAAAACTGTTGACACGACATGACATCTTTTTATCTATTCTAATAAGTGAACACAAAATGTCACCACCAACAATTTTATCAGCAAACCTTCATAATGAAAAGTGTCCCATTAGCCAAATTAACCGCTTAGGCTAGTGGATATTAATAGGTATCGGGTCAACTGACCCAATTGCTAGCCGTATGGCATACCGAGCGTCATTGAGCGCCCGTTGACGAATACACGCACGCAAGTACGTGATATTTAAATACACTAACTACAAGGTTCTAAATATTAAGGAGTCTGAAGGGTTGTTCAAATGTAAGAAGATAATATGATAATACGAAGGGAAGTAAAGCATATTCGTAAATGGTGACTTCTATTTAAAAAGTAAAGTGGGAGAAAATTAAAACAGACTACAGTTTTAAGATAAACTTTAGAATTATATAGAAACTAATAACTGTTACAATATATTGAATATAAAGATTTTTTTTAAACTGATCTCCATAAAAGTTATATTTCCAAAAATATATTATATATATATATATATATATAGTTTATTAGATAGGGAATCAGAAGCCAATCTTGATGCTTTTAAAAATCAATTTAAAATTATTTATTAAAATTACTAGTGCAGCCGAGCATTACCGTTACATTACGTCGTTGAGTCGGCTCGAACCTCCATTTATAATGCAGCAGGTACGTGCCTAGCTGCTGAAAGTTAAACGTGCCCCGGTGGATCGGATTTTACACCTAATTGCTTTCCGATATATGCTTCTTTCGTGTCATGAGGTAAATTAGGTCGTGAGATTGCTGGGAAAAAGCTTGAGAGTTTGAGTTGTTTTTATTTGTAGCAATGACAAATTAATACAAATATTTACATAAACAATTTTACGTTTATTACTTACAGTTCAAAACTATACAGATAGGTATACAGATTTACTACAAAAAAAGATATGAAATGAAATCAGCAGAATTCAGTAGGTAGGCTGTGTGTGACTACACTGCACAAGTGTAGGATTATTAGTGGGTTATTATAGGATTGCGCCCCTAATCTTCTGATTAATGTCTTATAACGCAGTGGTGTTGGCTAAGTAGGTAGAGAGAAGGTAAAGTTAATGAGAACTTAATTTACATTTAGCCACCTTTTTCCGATTAATTAATTTAAAAAAGCAATATTAAAAAGAAATAACAGACAAATAGGGATTACGACGATATCATAATGATTTTCATACTAGTATAAATATCAAACGTTGAATATTTTTGTGGATTCAATTCTGATTTCCTCAATTTTGACGCCATAGGCAGTGCGCAGTGGTTACTAGCCAAAAATCTTCAATCCACATATTATCCCAACGCGATCCCTACAGTATATCAAAGAATTATACCTAAAAATAACACCAATCCTACGCTACTATTTTAAACTACTCCTGTGTTAGAAATAAAATAGTTTCGCACCACGCTTTGCGTCGCAGAAACCTTGAAATTTCTGCGAAGAGTTGATAATGTATGGTATTCGTTTGTTTCCTATGTCGGTGGGTCTCAAGACCTTCATATGAAATTGCTTGTGGTAACGAAACAAAGTACAAGCTGGTTGGGAAAGATGGTTGAAATTTCAAAAATATTGCAATTAAAATAATTGTCAACTCCGTTTTGGTAGTTTCACTGGCAGGTAGTTTTACAGGAAAGTTAAAGAACAAAACTTCATAAAATTTACGCTTTTGTACCTAGCTATTACATTGCCTACATTATTCTGTGTCCAGTTTGTTTAAGAGGTTGAAACTTATTGTACATTAAACAATTTATTTTGTATAGTATTCAGGTGAAATATTACAAGCCTAAGTTAGTTAAATAAATGACGATTACTTTTGTAGCTTACACATAAACATTTATAGATATATTACATTTATGGTAAGCAAAACTATTTACTTTACTTCCTACAAAATGCATGAAACAATGCAATGAAGATAAAATCTCAAAACGAGGTTACTTCACTCTCTAAAGCTGAAAGATCAAGTTGCATTAACTTATTACTGACTTGAAACCTTAGCATTTATACTCTTTGCCCTCTCCAATAATATTGTATTTTGAATATTCTCTTGTAAAATAATTAAATTAAGTTTATATTGATCTGTAATTTGATACGTGTGCAGCTGAAAGTTCTTAGTGATCTTATCTACATGATATTGAACAAATAACAGTTTAGACATAATCGTTTCCCGGTATTGGAAATGAAATGAGAGGCGATCTAACAGCTCCGTTTTTTACAGATAGCATAATAAAGTTTAGTATAATTGCATATGTGTCGGACTGTAGGTATCAGATGAAATCCTGATTTTAGCCCCTTAGTTTGAGGCATATTTATCACATGGGATTCCTGATCATATTAGAATGTGTAATTATCAAACGGCAGATCGCTTTCAGTGATGTTTTTATTTCAACGAAATTCGTTTTGTCTCAACTTCATCAAGCACGGAACTGCCGTCAGAGATAAATACCTATTCTACATATATTTTAATAGGCAGTATAGGTTGTTATGAACTTAATTAACCAAGTATACCCCATAATGGATGGTATGTTACGGTAACGGGTAATGCTTTCATAGAAGCAGTAAAACTAAATTAACGCTAAAAGCTCATTGCTCGCTCATCTTAGAGACTACCATACGATCTGTGGCTGCAAAAAGAGCATATTATACTCGTATTACAAAATCATAGACACTACTATAATATATTCTATGGAACATCAATGGTTTGCGTAAGATGGTAAAATCGATGCGGCCCGTCTCGACCGTATGACCCAATTTCATCTCTGACTCAGAGGCTAGGGGACTATCATGGCGATTGTTATGGGAGGGATTCCACGAGCCTTCCACTATGAGATAAGCAATCGGCAGAAACGCGCAGTTGTGATTATATTAGTATCGGCAAGGGTTTTAAACCTACTTGTTAAGACTACCCAATTTTTGATAAAATGATTTAGGTTTAAAAATGGATTACAGTTGTTTATTCAGACAAACAAGCTCGAAGTTCCGTTCCTATAATAATAGTTATTATTACTTACTCTTAGTATACTTAGATTATTTAAACTGAGATGCAGACATCCGCCACCGATTTTTTAGCTACTGAAATTTAGGAGAATATTTATGATCTCGATGAAAGGATTTATTAAAAATAATTAGTTCAAAACTTTTTTTATCTAATTCTAAGAACACGTTTGTATATTAACCACAAGAAATCGTAGATGCAATATTGTTTCCAATACTAACAAGACGCAACATTGTACTCGACCAGTTTTATGTAAACAGGTTGAGCGAGACGTTAGTAAGTCGATAGCAGATTTAGCCAGGTTCGTCTAGCACCGAGAATAACGAGATTTCACTAGTGCCTTTGCCTTAAAGAAAAACAATAAGAAAAGGGACGTTAGACAACTATAGAGACGTTATTCTGTAGCCGATTAGATTAAGATACCTACAACTATAATACTTTAGATAAGGCTAGCTTGGAATATTATTACGCGTTTCCCTTACGCAAAAGGAAAAAAAGACATGTAAAGGCGACAGACGTAAGACGAAAAGGATAAAAATTAAAGCTAGACACTGTGGGTTATGCGTATCGAAACTACAAAATAGTAAAACTATTTTGTAGTTTCGATACGCATAAATAAATCTTTATAGAACCTTATCTGGGCATAATCAAGTATAAAATGATTATGTTGTTGGAACATAAATCGTGTGACAACTTAACCGTCTAATAAGACGGTTAAGTTTCCATAAATTTAGGCTTGATCTTAGCTAGGCTAAAGTCATGGAAACTTAACGAACAAGGTCGAGATACGAGTAAAGTAGGAGTTTCTGAATTTTCTAAGCGAGCATGGCTCTAACGAGGCTTCTATTTATCAGACAATGAAAACGAACGAAAAGTAATTACCATAAAAAATAGTATTGTACTCTTATTTAGAAACATAAACCACTAAGATCAACTGAATCAATTACTAACGCGAGCTTTCAAGTGAGTTGCAGTTTTCTTCCTAAAATAAAGTTCACCGACAAACATATAACTAATTTAACGATTGTGAACAGGATTTAAGTATACTAAACCTGCTTCTTTAGTTTAAACATGTACCGTGAGAAAAGAAAGCTCCTGCTAATAAATTTCTCAAGCGGACATCCTCCAATAAACACCTCCTTATAAACTGGTTTTATAATTTTAATTAATTCGTAGTTTTTAATAACTAATAGTATAACAGTAGCTATATCAATCAAGTTATCTATCACCTAGTAAGCTTTATAGAACCTTATCTGAGCATAATCAAGTATAAAATGATTATGTTGTTGGAACATAAATCGTGTGACAACATTTCAATAAGACATATGAACCTGTTTACTCATGTACAAATAGCTATCTGCAATAATTTTAAAATTACATTTATAAACATTTGCGGTTATGAATTATAGGTACGGTAATTTTCTAATAATGTCTTTCGATAGAGTATTTATACAGTTATCTTCACGGTTTATTTGTAGCGGATACTTGCATTATGACCTTTAGACCGAGCAAGCAAGGAGTGTCTGCATCAAATCTGGCAACATCCAACTTTTCGAAGAACATCACCTAGTAATTTAACGGCATCAGAAAAACAGTTGTTATTTCCTTAAATTAATTTACGAGAACTTGTTATTATTTATTCTGTGATGTCAATAAGGAATCTATCTCTTAATGCATGTAAATGGCATCGCGTCGCACCCAACGCGTGAGTAAAAAAGTCTATAGCAGCTGGTATGCGCACGACTGCAATCCCATATGCATACTTGTACACCTTAAATAGAACTTCCGTACACACGCATAAAACACAGTCTTAACCTGCTCGAAGGACCAATAAAATAACACCACAACTTTATTTCTACTTCTATTGTCATATCATTAACATAACTTGGCGATTTGAATTGAGATTCATCTTCAGTGGCGATGATTTCTTTAAAAGGAGCTAATTATGTACTTGTTTAGAGTGTAATAGTTTCCTTATGAATAAGGAACTTTACTGGCAATAACATTTCAAATTGAAAGCAAATAAGCAATACTTATTACATTTATTTTGCGTTTGCAAAATAAATGTACAAGTATCGATTATTGTATGATTGAATGACTATAAACCGAATAAGGAAATAACATTATTTAAAGTATAATCATGGCCGGATAAAAATGAAAATAGTAGATGTCGGAAACGCCATCTCTTTTTATCAGATGGACGCCTGGACTGAAAGGCTTTCTGACATTATTGTCCTGAGTTAGAACTGTAGTCTATTTCCCGAGGTTTCCTCTTCTCTCAGTGAAGATGATAATCTTATCTTCGTGTTGCTTTCCGTCCAAAAGGGACCAATAAGCCTAAATAGGATGTATCCTCTCGAACAAGATCTTCAGACACGAAAGACACAGTAGGGACTCGTGATCTGTTACGATCTTGAAAATATCTTCAAGTCTATGTCGCCCATGGCTGTTTCTTGAAAAATGATAGGGACAAAACTAGGATACCTATTAAATTATAATGTTTATAGACTGATTTTATTTACCTATTTAAATTCTGACTTAACCTATCTTTAAATATTGGTCACGAAAACGACTAGGCGAAATGTTGGTCAAAATATTATGTGCAATTAACAATGCAATACACAAAATTTACTTCAGTACTTTTATAAAGATAAAATGTAGGGTTGGTTGCAACTCAACTGCAAAAAGTTCAACTGCAAACAGTTTTCTCCCAGAACTAAGTACTTAAATCGGTTAAAAATAATTATTTAATGATATAGGTAATGTAAACAAACGCCATTTGTTTAATTATTTGCCGTTTTAAATTGAAAAGACAGGTTTGCTCATTCAAATACAACGATGTACCCAGCCCTTGGAATGACAATTAGATGTAAAGTCATTAGTTTACTGCTTCGTCTTAGTAGTTTAATTGTTATGTTACGCGCAATGAATATTGAACTGAAACCGCTAATATTCTATAGATACAAGGGTTGTAATAGCGTGGCAGTTCGGTTGAAGAGTTGAAGACTAAAGACGCCCTGAGGCGTTGATCTCAAGTTTCCAGCATAATCAGGTAGCTGGTAATTGTTTGCGTGAAGTTAGCGTGCTTCGTTGGCAGTTTAGTGAATAATGGAACAGTTGATGCGAGTTAGGACACATTGCGTCTTCACGAACTTAGAAGCGTAATAGTTTTTGATATCTAAGTTTTCAGATGTAGCAGCTAAATAGACGAAGTTGTAGTTATCAGCAGCTTGTTCTAAGAAAATATATAAATTAATGTATAAATTAAAAAATAATGTTTTTGAAGAGAAACTGAGACTGGCCTTTGCCCAACAGTGGAATAAGGAAGGCTGCGGATGATGATAACGACTATGTAGAGGAAATATAACCTACACACATTACCTATGATGACTAATTTAAAAGTTGTAGACAACTTTACGAAGAAATTACATAAATTTTCATGCAATAACGCATAATAACAATCCAAACACACCTCGCACCGGATGCTTTATATAATAGGTGTATTGAAACACCTCACAGCCACACAATTTGGCAGGTAAGTAAAGCAGTAGCCAGCCATCATATTTTTCATGCAGCTAACCATAATTTCATGCATGTCATTTAATTACCAAATTGGTAAGAATATCTGATTACTTTTATGTCTAATGACCCAAATATGAGTAGGGTACGGATCGTTGTAAAAAAGACGACGGTGCGCAAATGATACACTTATTTATGACCCGTTTATCGATCTTGTTTAAGGGGTTGCAAGAAAACATTTTAGGGTGATACACAAATGAAAATTATTCTCATATTTTTAACAACTTATGAGATACTAAGAGACAAATGATTACCTTGATATTACAACTGAATAGGTATCCTAGCTCAGAAAGCCAAATATTATTTTCTTGTAATTTCTACGAAACGACAAATTAACAATATACTGACCTAAATTAGTAGGACTTCAGATCCAAGAGAATTGAAATCTGGAGAGAATTCCTATGAGACCAGGATACTCTAGGCAGTATAATAAAAAAACAACAATACTTTAATCGAAATAAACAAAAACGTTTGCGTGTTTTGTTGTTCACTCAAGCACGCAATAGTCGTCAAAGGAGAGGAACTAACCACCTGGCAACCTGACCAACGCAGGGGTTTTCGGTTAGAGGTTTACTAAGCCGAAGGGCAGCCCTGATGAACAACTTTGATGGTGGGAACTACGCAATATACGAGAAAAAAAACCAGACATTGTTGTAACGTAAATAGACTTAATTTTTAGGTATAAAACAGCGGTTTTCTTCTGTCGCGATTTTGGATAGTCCATAGCGAAAATTGTTTATCAATCACAAGTACAGTGGCCCCTTTTGGCTAAACGTAACCGATACCGTTTGCTCAAAACAATTTGTTGAGGATTAATAATAAAATAATAGAGGGTAGTCTCGTGAAAGAACACACGCGATATTAGAAAAGTTTCAACTTTTGCCGCAGTTTCGGAAAGAGTCACTTGAATATTCATTAGGTTTGCGTATCTAGCGGAAAGGAAACGCCAATTGTAACGGGAAGTAGTAAGGCACGAATTCAATTTATTTGCAACTTATTAACACTACTTAAGAACATCAATTATCAAGTTGAACTAATAACTATACATACATAAGAACATATAACTCGTAAGCTCAGCGATACAATAAAGTCTACATGTTTTATTACGTTCCCCGAATACTTTCATTCACAACAGCGAATGATGTGACCACTTTCTCTCATAATTTTTTATGTTTACCTAACCGAAACAATAGTAAACGCTCTTCAAGGCAAAGCGTAACCGAACGAATTAAAGAAATTACACGAACGTGACCTTTTCTATGTCGTTTGAGTTTTTCATCTTATAGACACTTATATTCCGAGATCACCTGGCCATCTCAAACATTGCTCTACCAAACGGCGAAATCTACATTTTTTTCTGTCATCCGACTGAAACTAGCGCCCATTTTAAAAAGATATTCCTCGGTAACCCAAATAAGTCTCGACTAGGCTAAACGTTGCAACATTGCTGATCGATATAAGACACCTAAGCTAACCTTACTACGAACGCTGCGGGTAACTTACAAGGTAGGGTTGTAAGTGATTGATATTAACACCCTTACTGGAACTAATTACCAATAGGCTACTTATGAATGTCTTTATAAAAACCTATTCAGCCACGGTATTGTTCTAAAACGGTAGAATTAATTTGCTGGTAGCTGGTTCATTGGAGCGTGAATAAGATTATTATTCTCCGTGTTCACTTCGCTTCTGGGTGAATAGAATCTTAGCTGGTACAACGTCTAACTTAATCACATTTATCAATGCGGTGACTGCCGGTATGGAGGGTGGGGTGGCAGGTGGATGCGATCTATACGGACTACAGTAAGGCCTTTGATAGGATTGACCATTCTATTCTCCTTAATAAACAACACTAATGTTAGTTCAAACAAATAAGAGGTTTAAAAATGGTTTCCTTCTCAGCAAGAATAAAAATGAAGAACGATAAGAATTTCGCACTCATTGGTAATCAAGTCATTACTGCTGAATGTATAATGCTAAGAACTAGTCATAGGCAAGGGATATATTATAATTCATCAAGCAAAGCCGAAAATCATAAGCAAATTACATAATTGGGGAAATTTAAATGTTTTGTTTAGTGTCAAGGTAAAAACGGAGGTTTAAGAAGTTTCGTCTCGCTGTACATCCCGTAACTAATGTAGCAAACTAAAAAATGGAATATGATCGAATGAACAGGAAATGAAATGTAGTTTTGCTACATGCTAAAAAACCAACCACACAGTTTCACAACATCGAGACGAAAACAAATAAAAGTGGGTGTTTTCCCCAACCAAAGCGGGCGGGCGGTTTTCCAAATCTCGCTCCCGACTAATCGCGGTGAATCTGCCTGCGCTCCATGCTGGTAAATCGCATTTCTAACATGACTGGCGTTTGCACCGCAGCCCTTAGGAAATAAGAGAATTTTGATGGAAACTGTAGCAAACATATTTCCAACGTGTAAGGCAATCATTTTTGATACTAGGTCAGAAACATATTGAAAAATCGGAGTTTTAGGACGAAAACATGTAATTATGACTATGCATATCGGGTTATGAGTAAGAACTAAATATGAATTTACTGGCAGGCAGTGTAGCTAAATTTAAGAGGAGTGACTTTTTTACACAATCCTCTCAAAGAACAAATCCTGCCAATATTATAAACTCGATAGTTTGTAAGAATGTATGGATGTATGTTTGTTGCTCTTTCACAAAACTGCTGAACCGATTATAATGATACGGAGATAGCTTAGACCATGCATTAAGACAGGCTGCTTTTATCCTATATTATCGCGGGTAACACCGGCTCAGCTAGTTATTCCTAAATCTAAAAATAAACCAATCTCATCACACACTTTTGCAAAGTGCATTTGGACGGCAAACAGCAAACAATCAACCTGAATCCTAAATAAATAAACTCCATCTCTAAAAAGCTTTCCCCCAAATTAAAATCAATGACCAACAACCAAGCCAATCCCGAAAAGGAACCTGTCAGATAAAAACCACATGTTCAATTCACAGTGACCTCGGGAACACCTGTGCGTCGCCAGGTAGATTTAAAAATAAAACCCGTATAACTGGATCCGTGTGCTTGTCCCACAAAGCTGAGGTATTTATCCCCTCTGTTTGAAGAATGGCCGTATGGATGGATGCGCTTTTTGTGATTCAAAAGGACACAATACAATGCAAAAATGCGAACGCATTTTGTCAAAAGCAGCACCCGCATTTTGGCATTCGAGGGATCTCTTGAAGTATCACTGTTTCTGTTTTGCAAGAAACGGATTATATATAAGGTCCTTACATATGAAATTGGCGTTTTGTCGTACTGGCCACTTTGATCTCAAATATCTCTTCTTTGGTTAGGGATTCCAATTTCAAATTTATACAGCTATTTATTCATACATTTGTATTTCGAAAACCGTAATTCATTTTGTCCTCGTTTGGTTTTTTCTTTGCGTCACGCAGTTTACAAAATGGAAAACTTGAAATATCGCGTTATTCACGAGTACGAGTTCCACCGTGGTACCAGTGCTGCAGAAACGGTTCGAAGGATTAATGATGTGTATGGCGGCGGTGTCGCAAAAGAAAACACAGTGCTATTTTGGTTCCAACGTTTTCGTTCTGGAAATTTCGACCTGCAGAACAAGCCTCGTGGACGGCCGGAGACTAAAGTTGCTAATGAAGAATTGAAAGCTATTGTGGAAGCAGATCCATCGCAAACCACGTCCGAGTTAGCTGCAGGCTGCGGTGTTAGTGATAAAACTGTTTTAGTCCACTTGAAGCAAATTGGAAAGGTGAAAAAGCTTGAAAGGTGGGTACCTCATGAATTGAGTGCAGCAAAGCGACAAACGCGCGTCAACTGCTGCGTTACATTACTCAACCGGCACAATAATGAAGGGATTTTAAATCGGATCATTACCTGTGATGAAAAGTGGATCCTGTACGATAATCGGAAACGCTCATTGCAATGGCTGAATCCTGGCGAACCAGCCAAACCCTGCCCCAAGCGAAAATTGACTCAAAAGAAGTTACTTGTGAGCGTTTGGTTGACTAGTGCCGGTGTCGTTCACTACAGCTTTCTTAAATCTGGCCAGACGATTACAGCAGATATCTATTGTCAGCAACTGCAAATCATGATGGAAAAGCTAGCTGCTAAGCAACCGAGGTTGGTCAATCGCTCTAGGCCACTGCTGCTTCAGGACAACGCTAGACCACACACTGCACAACAGACGGCTGCCAAATTAGAGGAGCTTCAATTGGAATGTCTAAGGCATCCACCGTACTCCCCGGATCTGGCTCCAACAGATTACCATTTTTTTCGAAATTTGTATAACTTCTTGCAAGGGAAAAAATTCAACTCCGATGGGGCAGTCCAAAGCGCCTTCAAAGATTTCATTGATTCTCGTCCTAATGGTTTTTTTAGTAAAGGGATCAATGAACTACCTATGAGATGGCAAAAGTGCATAGATAGCAATGGTGCATACTTTGATTAAATAAATATATTTATAAAATAAGACTTTATGTTCTTCCCTTACAAAACGCCAATTTCATATGTAATGACCTAATATTAAAGCTTAAATTTGAGGCTTCCTCGAATGTGAAATCTACGAGAGAACTGTAAAGATTCTTGCAACATTAAAACATAAGTAAAAATAATCTCCCAATTTTTTCCACAACTACTATAATAGCTTGAACCAAACTACTTAAAACATCTGGTAAGCAATATCAAACCTTTTAAATATACTTGAACCACAAGTTAGTACAACTTGGCTTGCCTCGTCAGAAACTCGAAGCTATAGGCATCGCAAAAACACAGGAAGAGACACCTAAGTCATTAACGCGCCATCTCGTTAGACTTGCTAGGAAAATTAAGGCCTGTGCAATGTGACGCTCGCCGTCTTCCTGCCAATTAAGGCTCCGCTTGCAAGAATTGCAAGTTCTCGGATTTGAAGGCTTCGCGCATCATCAAACTGTCAATGAACTCCATTCGTCAGGAGTTCGATGCTGTTTGCACGCGGTATAGCGTTGATGAAGACTTTCAGTTAATGTAGGAAGTAGCAAATTAAACATTTTGAAGGCTCGACGAAAATGTTCTTTTGTGTTACTTATTCCGTAGTATTGATGATTTATTAATCTAAAGTATGGTGTAGAAAGAAAAATAACTGCAAGAACTGAAATAAGAACCCATTCATTAGACCTGGGCCTATCTCTACTATATAATGATGGAATGGACGGTGGTTTAAATAAAAGCGAACTTCATCAAAAGTTTAAAACTTCATACAAGTACGATCTATTTTCGGCAAAATTAAGCCGGAAGCAGATTGTCGGTGGACCGCTTTGGTCAAATCTCAAGTCGGTCAAACTTTCCAGTAAACATTTCAGTAGGGATGTATTCCAAGATATTCGTAGTCAGAATCACAGGTTTTGTGCATCCTTACTACATTATTCATTATTTGCTTAGTCAGTGATATCGAGAGAAGTCTAAGCTAGAATTTAGCTGATATGGTGGAAGCACATCATCCACGGGCGTAACCCACCAGTGAAATTCACTAGTTCAACAGTGCAATGGAGATGTTTATTATAGGGGTTCTATGAGTACTCACAGAAAAAAGACCACACCATCGCTGACAAATTAGGTCAAAACTATACATACATATGTATTAATCTGTAAATATATGTCCAAAATTTCGTGTCGAACCGCTAAACCATATTTTTCGTCAATCTCGATATACTGGATGTAAATTGTACATAATATAAAATACTTTGTTTTTGCATACGAAAAATAACAGGCTACGGTCCATAAAACTCGATTTACACAACTGTGTATTCATTGCCGAAAACAAGCCGTTACTAACTCGTGCCTAAAACGTTAATTATTCCGTACTAATACCATCAGAAATGTATAGAGCAGTGGTATTTAGGAAGATTTTTAATTATTTATTTCTTTTGCGGCTGCCTCTACCAAATAAGCAGAAAATAAAACCGGTTTTGGACTAAAAACCGCTATGCACGACGGAAAGCCAAATGATCGGGTGTTGCCAAGCTATTTGTATTCATTCTTGGTAATAAAATGAAGTAAGTAAAGGTTGGTAAAAAGCATATGAAGAACCTGACATCTTACATATTATTTTGACCATCAATATCATAAGTCTTTCAGCAAATTCGGTTTTCATTGCAACTGTATAGTTATATACGTATTACTATATAACAAAACTTTGGTTTAATACTATTTAATTAATCAGATCTAAATTTTTTGTTCAGGAACCTATCTATCGTTGAGAAGTAAATTGTATAGTTCAAAAAGTTTTAGCTTAAAATACGTATTAGGTTTCGTAACATGTCGTGAAATAACGTGGTATCTGCCTACTGCAACGCAATAGTCGCTTTCGTATGATTCAATTAAAAAAGCGAATTATGGGTTTACCACAACTATTCAGCAAAATTTACGTCAACTGGCCACACAGACCCGACTATAATATATCAACTTATTTTAACGAGCATATGAATTTTGTAACACGATAACAATGCCAGAAACTGTGCTAAGGTAGCGAGGTGAAGAATTACCGTTAGAGGCACGCGTGGTAACAGGCAACAATGCATTACCGATGAAGCGTTTATCTTATTTGGTAGAGATGAGGGTTTATTGATAACTTGATAATGTTGCTGCCGATACCCATGTTTACCTCGATCTATTTGGGTCGTCTGATTGAGATAGCGATTTATTGCTAGCGTTGTCTTTTGCTACACGTAATATTTTGAAAGACCTTGTATTGTCTTATAGATTGATATAAGTTTTGTCCAGGTCTATTTTCTTTATTTACACGAAATGTGGGTCTCACTTGAGTAAATATTAAACGAACACATGCTTTAATAGGTCGCTATTAAAGCAGATTCAGTCTGGATATTTCAGTATGTACAATTCAACTACGTACTCGGATAAATGCATTGAATAAATATTTGTAGAGATATTATTTATTATGTTGTAACAGTTTGGTTGTACATGGTCTTATTCTTCTGGGTAAGTTTTGAGGCTCTGTATGATAATTTCTAACCCTGATAAGTTATAACGCATGCACCACGGTCGGTCGTTTGTTTGACGTCAACCAAATTCTTAGTTAGTAGATACGTGATCTTATTTTATAATTGGGAGATTAGGCAGCTTACCTTACTTACTGGTGTTTTCATATTATAGCTTAGTTTCCTTAAAATCGCGGACAAAGTTGTGATAAGAAATCATCTTTAATAAGACTTGATCTTATTAAAGATGATTTCAGTATTGAATTTTCCATGGAATACAAAATATTTTATTCTAGTTCAGAAAAAGTACTTACTTGGAACCTTTTTTGCAAGCCTAAGGCAGTCTTTTTAAAACTATATAATAACTCCTTTCTTTCTCTTTGCAGTATTATTACACTTTCTCTTTGCTCTATTTTGTTCTTGAAAATCAGGATATCTTAAACGACTATTGGACGAGCAGACAAGCATTTCACTGACACGAAACATAATGGTAGGTACTTCAAATACATAAAAGAGAATAACTTTTATTACTATTTTCCGGGTAGGTACATAAATATAATACCCGGAAAAAGAAGTTCATAATTGAAAAATTATGATTGGTTCGCTGGTAAACGTGGCGGCTTAAATCATCATCGCTCTAGGCCAAGCTTTTTATGCGAGTGAACGGTCGAAGGTTTGCGCGTTTTTGTGGTAAAACGTATTTTTTTTTTCTGATGCAACGGCATTGGCCTGGCTTCGCAGACGCTTGCGGCTTGGTGAAGTAACATTGTATTAATCCGAGTTAGCATTCGAAACGTCTGATGTACAGTTAAATTATTGCATCACGTCGTCAAGTACTGGGCATTGCTAATGCAATTTCATGCATCACATAATGGCGGGTACGTTTAGGTGTGACGTAAAGATTACGAGAGAACGGCGATGCTATTTCAAGGGCCAAGGGCGTCTATAGACAGACAATGTTGCGTTATCTGTTGTTTAGCTTATAGAGCCTGACTAGTGTCAATCAATTCACGTTCTATTACTCTATGACTATGTGAACTCAATTGAATCTGTTCAATGACAATTGGGGTACCGACTCGTAGTCGTTAATAGGATTGTTTGTGACAAACGAGAAGAAAATCCATTGTGTCCCACTAAAGTGACAACTTAGTGTGACTACGAGTTCTGACACGAAAATCTCATAATAACAGTTGTCACTAAATCAATGCCTTATGATACTTATACGACCACTATCTAATGACTAGAATATGCATGTATATTTGCAAGACGTTCTGTAGGTCTCGTTCGAATTATGCTTTTACTGAAGAGTCCACAACACATTCTCAAATAATACAAAGAATTTTTTCTACGTTTTGAATCTATAGCTTGTTCACGTACTGACTGACGTAAATAACCGTAAGCATCGCATGGCGGGAGGCAGAGTTACTGAACACAACAACAGTGTAACAGTAACATAGCTTTATAAATGTACAGAATATTCAGGTCTATTAAGCATTAATTTCTTTAATCAGCGACCATTTTGATACAATTAGATTTGACATAATTAAGGCTAACTTTTATATTCACAACAATTAGATCGTCTCGCAGAACGTCAGCTGCTGTAAATAAACAAATATTAAGAGTTTTGCTTTGATTATTCTTTAAAAATGTTGCAAGATCATGATTCCTGTTTGACCTTCATGTATATAAAAAGTCATCAATTCACTCTATCAGCTATCAATTCCCTTACAATAATATTAACATTCATCCAGGTTTCTTTAGATCATCATCTCACAACACAAGCCCAATAAAATTTTACGAACGTAGACAATGCCCTTACTATTGTACAAAAATCGAGATGCGTTCATAAATAGACCGTCGAACGTATACGGGCGAGCAACACGAAAACTAAAGATAACATGTATCGAGCAATGCCTACACGCCGATAAATTCGGTCACGTTTTATCCACATTTATTATGATGATAATTACGAAATATTATTTTGTTTCCGCAATGCCGACATGCATTCTGCAGAAATGTGTAATACGCAATTCACAACGAAAATGATTAGCAACGTATATGATAAATATATCAGATTACTAGAAAATCCATTTTTTTGTGTGTAGCTGCTTTAACTGCGTGGTGATACAACTTCTAGCGTTGGCAGATGAAGAAAAAGAACAATAAATACTTATACCAAGGTTTCATCCGTCCTGTACCAAATATAACCGATAATAGGCCGGTTGTTACTTTGTAAATATCTAAAAATTACTATGCAACCGGGCGGAGGGGAAAGATTGTCACAAAACTATTAGCCACTTTAACTGCTTAATCTGCAATCGAACCCATAATGTTATATCCACAGAGTTAAATAGAAGCCCCACAAATTGGATGTTGTAATTACCCGTTTAAGTAAGAGCAAAATTCTTTTAATCCGAGCTTGTTTGGCAAAGAAATACAAACAATCGCCCAAAAAAGGTCGGCGTAAACATCAAGCATTATTCATTACTGACCTTTTACGGTCGCGATGAATCGAGAAACAACCGAAATCACACCTTTTCTTTTCCCTCGAAACGTTTGGTGTACAAATTTCGTAATACCCACCGAAAATGACCGAGGGCGCAAATGACCCTACGAGAAATCATAACCATTTTTGCAAAGTCCAGTAAGTAAGGGTAGCCTGCATAACTAGGCACTGTGCGTTTTGATTTCAAACACGCTGTCTGCTGACCGTATTGACACAGGAACGATATAGATGGCATATAACGAGAGAGATTGATTGTTCAATTTTTTACTGAGGGCACAAAGCAAGGTATAATTGAGGTTTTTATTACAGTTAGTTGCATCAAATCCTTATCGCTAGAAGCAATCACGTTTAGGCAGCCGTTAAGATGGTGGCAGTTATTATTATAGAGATCTGTATCAAACAAATTGGATAAGAGAAGCTGCTGAAAATTATGATGAAAGTCTACGAGGACTATTAGACCCGACGCTGTGCAATAAGCATCTTAGTGCATGCTCATGCATTTTTTCTTTTTTCTATTTGAATTCGGAATAGGTCGCAGTGCGTAATAGCTCTAAGTCTATAGTTATAGCCCAGCTGATCTGGGCTCAACTCACACAAACACACATTGTATCGGTACAGATTATTGATTCTATCTTTGAGAGTATGTGAATAGGTTCACATTAAGATTGGATACACGTTACTTTTCAAGTTTTGACGGAACACAGCTGGCTAAAGGTCAAAGTTCTAAGATTTGTAGACGCCAATTCCGTATGTCAAGTACGCATAATGAAGGTCATTTCCGATATGTGCAAATTAGGCATGCATGTAAGATTGTATTGGTATGTCGAGTATGGCATTGTCTAACAAAATTTAAAAAATAAGAAACACTTTGCAGGTGTCATTTTTGCATTCTGTAACTAGTCTGCATGTATTGAGAAGTGTATATATGGCCTTCGCAAGGTTTGGGAAGTATATTTACTAGTACATCACAAAACATTCAAGCGTCTCTGCTTCGGGGCTGGCAATTTTATCCTTCGTCTATTGGTTTGGATATTTGTCGTCTGGAATTTCGCACACGCGTAATTCTATTCAACATAATTATGGTTGGTAATTTCCAATCATGAAGACACTTGGTAGGTAAAGTGCTAGTTGAATTTGTTTGAAGTTGCAAAATATATTGCGGTTGCAGGTCGACAGTTCGCAGAACAACTATTTTATTACTGATAGTTCAGTAATTGTACCATTAACTTTAATATAAAAGTAACAATGGTGGTCCATTTTAAACACTTTTACCTCAATTGGTGTAAACTTGGTGTTATATTTATTTATTCATAATTCAAAAATACTCAAGAACAATATCTATTATATACAGATATATAACTCACCTCTCTAGTAAAGTATAACATTTAATATTTATTTAGATAACTCTATAAGGTTAGAGGTACAATCAAATTCAGCCTGTAAGGTCACATGAGAAGATTTGGAATGCAAAAAATTTGGAAGCCTAATTTATTAGGTGACTTGACCAAATTAATACAAGAAAAAATAATCAATAGTTTTTATGATTCCCCACTCGAATCAGCGGAATCAATATCAGTAAGATATCCTTTCTGGATCAGACAGTGTTGACAACACAGTTAAATTCATACTGAATGTTACTATGCAAGATTTTCATTTAGAACTTATAGATAAATTTGCACATAGCTTCGCAAACATTATGTTTGTTCTTTCAGTACAAAAAAATAATACATGTCACTGTTCAACCTTTGTACTATCTCTGTGCAAAAAATCAAGTTGGTTCAACACAAACTTGCTAAAGACCAGTAGGGCAAAGGAACCGAAAATCAAACTTTTGCATTTCTAATTTGTGTAGGGATTTGCAAGTAGAGCAAGATGCATTTTACTGTTTATTTTCTCTTAGATAGGTTGTTATCTTATGACCATTTCTGAAAACCTGCCACTTAAAGAATACTGTAATATTGACATTTTACTTCTATTTATTATTATTATTAGACTGGGACATTCCATTGTAAGGTACAGGCATCCTTCCAAATTCCTCAACACAAATATCTCATCCATTACTACTGTGCAGCATACATGGTGAGATGGGATTGGTTTATGACAAAAAACTTGTTTTTTCTACATATTTCACATAATTGTTTCATATTGTATTTATTATTTTTTGTCGCATATAAACCATATTCTATTCAACATATGGTATTTATAAACAAACCCCAAAAATATTTCATGAATATTACATAAACTTTTAGTCTTTTTACAAAATAGTCCTCCCGTAAATGTCATAGATACCAAGATAATCTGGGACTTCATGAAGTTACAAACAGTACATCATTGGCAATCTAAAATGATGCTAATATCACAACATCTGAAGCAACTGGGGTGGAACTTTTGTACCAGCTCCATAGAGCAGTGCTCCGGTATTTTAAGAAGTTGGGCTGGCTTGTGTAGGTTGGTGTGAGAAAATGCAGAAAACACCCCAAGCGAGATGTCAGTGTGGGACTTATTGCCCCTCAGCAAATAAGGTAATCTTGTCTGAGGATATATTATTTACACATCATAGTGCCTTTGCAGTATGCAAGAGAAAATTTATGTTTGTGTTAAATACTCAGGTAGCAAGTAGTTAGTAAAATTGTTTATGAAACAGCTGATAATGAATTCAGTTTGTATAAAGTTTTTCTCACATAATGTTCACTCTATTTATCATCTAAGAGTCAGGTATCTTCAGTACATATTAGTATCAATAACCTTTTGTAGATATTTGTGGGACATACCTTAATTCCAGAGCGTCCCTGCTGTTTGAGCAGCACATTCTCTGGCTTCATGTCGCAGTGGATAATTCGACTCTTGTTCAGTGCATGTAGACACTGCAGGAGACTGTGCGAGAACTTACGCACCAGCTGCAACGAGAACCCCTGAAACTTGTTCTTCTTTATCAACTCATACAGGTTTATTGATAGCAATTCAAATGTTATACAAGTATGATTCCGGAAAGTAAAGGAATCAAACATGTGAATCACATTCATTGTGTTATCCTTATCTTGTTCGCGCAAGTGCTCCAATATACGGATCTCTTCTTGTGCCTGACGGTGGAAACGCTTCTCGTTCCTCACCATTTTCAATGCGACATTCTCGCGCTTCTTGTGATCGTACGCTTTCACAACCTGACCGAAGCTCCCTTTCCCGATCACTTTCAGGACCTCATATCTGTACGCGATGTGGTCGTGAGGGATGTGGATGTAGGAGCCTTGTTCATTGTCGTACTCGCAATTGTTCGGGAAACCGACCAGACCGGGCCGCTTTTTAGCGTTCGCGCCTATGAAATACACCTGGGGATAGTCGAATATCTCACGGTGTTCGTATGGGGTGAGTTTGTTCATGTAGAGCTTCATGACTTGCTCGGGGCTGGCAGCAGCCGCTGGCGGACGCTTGTCCGGCGGTTGCGCGTTGTTGGCTGGCGGCGCGGGCGGGCCCGGCTCCAGCGGCGGCAGCGCCCCGTCTCGCAGCAGCGCGCGCCCGAAGGCGTGCGCGCTTCCCAGGGGCATGTCGCCGGTCATGGCGGTGCGCCCGCCGCCAGCGCCGCCGCCGACGCGCACCTCGCTAGCCGTGGCCGTGCCGCTGGCGACCCACGCGCGATCTCTCGACCACACACCACTGCACCTCACTGCACTTGCACTCGTTGACGGCGCCACCCTGTCACACTGCACCACATTTCACAACGACCGGGAGGAGCGAGACCCACGCTTCCAGTTATGAGGGCACATTCCGTCTCGACGAGGATACGATAGAGCCGTGGCCGCGGGTGATACCGTGCGACGCGAACGTAAAACGCAAACAAAGACCTCGTTCCTTGCAGGCCGACCCGACGACAGAACCAGAGAGAAAATAGAAACGGTCGCCTAAGTCATTGAACCGTTCGACCGCGCGGAATGCACGAGTGCGAGTGAGAGAGAATGGCTTCTGTACGTTTCGTCAGTACACGCTAGGTGTCGCTACTTTGCCAAAGACAATTTGGTGGTGTGTTTTGAAATACCGATTTTCGTAAGGACGTTATCAGACATAATTAGCTGTTCTCTGCGGTGTTACCCACGAATCTTTTTTATTGCCTATGTTATGAGTGACAATGTAGCTTTCTAACGGCAATGAAATTTTTAAAATGTGTCCTATACTTTTTGAATTTATTCGTTATGGTCATACTTAACATATTGCGGCTTGATTAATTAATATACAGTGGTATAAAGATGATCTGGTGTTATTTGTCGAGAACCTGGAAGATCTCCAACAAATGTTGCAAGAACTTGCGGATGCATCTATTAGAGCAGGCTTGACGATGAACATGACCAAGACCAGGGTGATGTCGAAAGTCTCTGAAGCCTTGAATCTAATCAAGATATTTAACAAGGTTTTAGAGATGGTCGACAGCTACGCATATCTTGGTCATAGTTTATCCTTTGACAATTTTGGCATCGAGCATCAAAAAAAGGAGATCGACAGGCGTATACAGCTAGGATGAGCGGCGATCAAAAAGCTTAATGACATTCTCAAATCCCGCCAAGTTCCACAATGTCTGAAAACTCGCTTATTTAACCAATGTGTCCTGCTCACCATTGACTTACGCCGGCTTGGCAACAAACTCATAGCCCGGGTACGAAATACAGAAATAAGATGAATCTGAAATAGGATTGGGCAGGACCACAGAGCAACTCCGGGCGTACGCGGAGGTCCGTGTTGCTCTATGGGCAGGACACGTAATAAGGCGATGTGACGACAGGTGGAGTAAGGCTTTGACAGAATGGTGGCCCAGACTAGGGAAGTGAAACGTCGGTCGATGCCACCAGCAAGATGGTTTAACGACATTAAATCTTATAAATGTTTACATAAAAACGTTCTGTCACTTAATACTAAAAAAACTAAGTATATTACTTTTTCCATAACTAATGTTAAATGTAGCAGTCGAAACGACATTAAGATATTAGCACACTCTAATGATTGTCTAATTTCAAATTTTCAACATTGCATATGTAAATCTCTTGAAACTACTAAAACTGTTAAATATTTAGGTATTTACATAGATAAAAACCTTAACTTTAAAACTCATATTCAAAATTTATGCAACCGGACTCGCAAGCTATTGTTTATATTTAAGAAATTAAGGCAAGTAGTCAATGTGGAATTGGTTAGACAAATCTATCTAGCCCTCTGCCAATCAGTTCTTACATACTGCATATCGTCGTGGGGAGGTGCTCCTAAAACAACATTATTACCAATTGAAATTGCTCAACGCGCGGTCCTTAAAGTTAGTAAAGGACTCCCTATATTATTTGACACGATAACACTATATAAGAAATCTGGCGTTTTAACAGTGCGACAATTATTCATTTTAAGTATAATTCTTAGACAACTTTCTCTTATAGTATATGATCCACAGATATTATCTAAACGAAGAAATGATATAGTATGTGATATGCCTAAAGGTATAAAAACCAAATTAAATCGAAGATTTATTAAGTTCATAGGTCCTTTCCTATACAATAAATTAAACTTAGCCCTAAACATTTATAGCCAATCTCATTATGAGATTAAGTATAAAATCACAAATTGGCTAAAGCAACAAACATATAACGACACTGAAGAATTAATTAAAGTTACTGAATGGCAACATCTGAATTCTTATATTTAATTGATTTTAAACTAAGCTAAGACACATAAAAACGTAAACATAAAAAAAACTTTCATAGCACACCCTCTCATACACACATTCACGCTAATAAACACAACTACGCAAACAAAACTCACACATGTGTAGTATTAGGTACCTAGTCGAATTACCGTCGTGATACTGCACAACCTCACACACACACTTACACACCCACACAAACACTATACACACAGAGAGGAACATATCAACTCATATCATCTTATTGCTTGGTGCTGCCTCACTCTTTCACATTTTATTTATAATATTGTTGGTCACTCGCACTCATAATTGATACGAGCGCGAATACAGCATGCACACTAATTAACTATTGAGTGGCATCTGTTTTGCATTTTTGTGAGGCCTACCTCATTTATTTTTCAATCAAAAAATTATTGGCATGTTAAATAGAAATGATTAATATTTTTTATCAAAATATTATGCCTATAACATTCGTTACATTTTGTGATGGTAGTAAATTCATTTGTAATAACATTTAATTAGAATTATTTTTAACATTGAATAATCAATTGTAATAATAATCCTTGTAAATTACTGTACAGGCTAGACAAATATTTATTTTATTCAAATATAGGGAGAGAACTGTACGCTGAAACACGGGCACTGCCTAGTTCGGCAACAGATACTCAAATTATTGTGAAAATAAAAACTAGCCTTAGTTATGTCTTATAAAATTGTATCAAATATTATTATGGAATGAATAAATGAATTTTAAATTTTTGAATTTTGAAACAGGACCGAGGCATATGGTATAAAATGAGATATGCCTATACCCAAGAGTGGGATAAAGAAGGCTACAAGGCTGATGATGGTATAAAGTTTATGCAGTCGGGATTTTATTAAGTTGCTTCTAACCACTTGTTACATAGGGCTATCTGTTTTTACTGAGAAGAATGAGAATCAATGTTTAAATTATGGCAAAAGATCTTATTCTCGAACGAGCCCAAATATTTTTTCAAAGAATAGTATAGTACCTATATCCGCCTTCATAAAAGTTAGGTATGGAAAATTTATTTAAATTTTCTTGAGATTTAAAAATGTTCACCTTTTTGCTTATAACCACACCCTTTACTAACAGTACACTATAAGGAAACATTTACATTAAACAGTAATCATAAAGATAGACCCACATAAGCGATCATAAAGCTAATATTCTCATACGAAAAAGTAACGCTTTTTCTGCGATTACTCGATTTCACACATAGACAGCTCAGTCACATAACAGTCACATAACGTGACATCAGGGTTGTATTCCGTGTGTCAGTGGTAGATAGTTGGTAGGTATTAGTATTGACAGCAACTGGACCTCACATTTCACGGGAAAGCAACCCTTTATTGCTATAGCCATGCAGTACACCGTAAGATAAACGCCAGAGTTTTTTTTACTGACCAATTTTGATCGTTAAATAGTTGCATTTAACGGACTACTTATTATATTTATAATAATGATAGTATTCAATACTTTGTATTTAAATCCATTTAATATCGTTCTCTTCAGAACCAATTATTGACCGAAGCAGTTTTTTTTTTATAATGTCTTACATTACTTCTATCTGAATCTACGAAGCACCAGTAGTCACTGTAATATATCTACTGTGCTTTTTGCAGATACGTCATAATTTTTTCCAAAGCAAATGTCTCCATGCCTAAGCTATAAATTGCTAATAACCTAGTAAATTAAAGGATGTTAAGCGGTCTTGATAAAAACATGGGTCTTTCATAAAACGCCATCCTTTAACTCTTGTCTATGGTTCTTTGGTAGCTTCAGTAGCGCCATCTACCGTTTAATCGTCGAAGAATAGTTCCGTCATACTGCCGCGCCGCACGTCTTTCTGTCGTCCCTTGTTTTCTGTCATTTTTTAGAATCGTAATCTAAAATAAATAACTTCGATAGTGTTAAATTTTCCTACGAAACGTTTGTCTTCTGAACGATTGTGTAATAGTTTATCAAACTCTAATTCTAAGCGACGCTGTAAATCGCAGTTGCAGTTGGTGAGTTGATTTTGTATGTGAATGATATTTTTGCGATATTTGCGAGTGGTATTTAACTACCATGAGTGGCCTGCAACCAGTTTCTTTTTTGTCCAACGATGTTTCAATTGAAATATATAAATAGCATTGAAACAAAGGAACCGCATATAATGTGTATTTCGTATCAGATTCATACAAATCGGAAATTAGTTTTGTACTATTATTTCTATCATTACGTTGTGTAGTTTATTATCATAGATTTGTCAATCGTTGATAACATGCTATACTCGAATGCTAGATTAATGTTATGTTTTGTACCTTTACATATTTGAACCTTTCAAGGCAATGTTAGGGCACTCAGGCACCCACTCTGGTTGTGGTGTTGTATAGACAGCTACTTCCCGCTTGGCCAAGGTCTACGCACGTATATAACGCGTCGCTTGGCTGTCTGCCAGTGCATCAAACAAACGCCTATGTACATTTTTTGATCAGCAAGTACCTTTTGTGAGATATTGTATACTTTTAACTATTAAAAAGTCTAATAGAAATGATTAATTATTCTTAGTGCCTACAAGTAGACCGACAGTATAATATGTATAGTATACTGAGAAAATAAGTACCTACATATTTATGTTTATTCCTCATGGGGTAATTTGTATCTTTGTGCGTTCTCCCTTACCGGCCGGGATCCTTGAACTAACCGGAGGAGTCTCAATCACTGGAACTTTTGTTATACTCTTTTTACACATTATGATAATGTTATCTTGATGGAAAGCCAGTTCTGATGTGCAATATGTATGTAAATTGTTTTTTTAATTATTTAGGCACAAAACTATTACACCAACCCTCTGACACACTCCACTAATGGTAAACTAACATTTTCTCCACTGGCATTACACCAATGAAAAAACAATATTGAAACAACAAATTTTGCATAATTTCGTTTTCCTGGGTCTCTCTAACAAATTATTAGTATTTTAATTTCGTCTTGTTTTTCATATAATGCTCATAAAACATGGTCAGGTACAAGTTTATTTTACTCTCCTATTACAGCAACCTAAGATAAAGACTTATCCCATGCCTTTGTTAAAACATTTTTACTACTAATGAGTCATCTTGCTTGTTATGTTATGGACCTATGTTTAGTATAATTATGTATACTCCATAATCTTATGCAGATTTGAGTCACAGTAGCTTGTATATAATTTGCAGTATGTGGTAAAATTTGTATTACTGCAGTAGAGATTATTTATGTGCTATTAATTCATTATTAATCAAGTCTGATTTTATTGAAAATTCAAGCAATATTATACAGGTTTATATGTTTAACTTAATGTATGCTAAGCCTGACTGGTTTTATTCTTTATTGTAAATAAAATTTATTACGGCCAACCTGATATCAAGAGAGGCCAAAGAGAAGAAAAATCAGTCGCTCCATTTATCTTGTCAATGGTAGTTGATCTTTTCCCATGGGTTACCTGATTTTAGTCCCGGTTGGCCATGTCGCCTGAGTGGTACTATGGAAAGTTAAAATGTAAAGGTTGGTTTTGAAGCCAAGTGTAAGAACCAGTTTGTGGTTTCCTGCTATTTAAAACTCAAAATCCAACATCAGTGGTCTTTGGTGTCTCATATCTTAATGCTATTTGTATATTTAAGTGTTCATTAACTTGCAAATACCCACTATTTTGTTATTATACTAATTTATTACTGTAAATTGCATGTGCCTAATAACAGTTTTCCTTCTAAATGTGATAAAATGTTGTATGATAATATGTAGATTGTTTAATATTTCAACTATTAAGCTGGCACACTCTGGATAATACAACAGCATAAAAATATGCTTTAAACTTTGTACCTGATTTGACTATCTTAAGGATTGAATTTCCGAAAATCTTATATTTTTTTATAGTCGATAGATTTGCGCTTGACCGCAACTCACCTGATGTAAAGTGACGATGCGGTCTAGGATGTAGCGCGCTTGCCTAGAAGAAACCGATTCACTCGCGATTTTAAGAGACCCAGATTGTAGCTATCGGGAAATAGAGAACTTGGCAGCAAATTCACAGAATTTAACCTGGCAGTTCGCACAATAAATGTAGATGCGAAGCGTTGTCTGCGAGTCCGTGGAATCTCTACCATGAACCGGTGGCGCCTTACAGTATCTCTACTTGTCCGATTGTAGAATGGAGATGGGAGGGATTATCTTAGTACACCTCTACACCCTAAAATGAATACACTCTCCAAATTTCCTGTCTAGGTACAGCAGCTCAGGCTCTAGGTTATGTGTGTTTGTGACCTGTCAGACATTCAGTCAGGACTTACTGTTATATTTATAGATGAATGAGGACTTTAACTCTTCAGTACACCACATGCTTAAGAATCTGTCTAATATAGATTCAAATTATTTCTTCTTATTAGCAAAGCAACTTTAAAATATATTTTTTACATTGGTTTTACTAGTTATTAAGATTTTTTCTAAAATTACCAGTTTGAGGAAATCGACAAAACTAATGAGAATTCAAGCATTGTCTTGTCAAACTGTACTTAGTTTCGTATATACAACAGGTTTTGCAAGGAAAAATACTACTAAATATTCCAAAAAAAATACTATGAAAAAATAATGTGAAGATTTGTTTTATGTGCTAATATTAGACTTTGTCTTTATGTTGCCTATTTACAGTATTAAAGAGCTTGCCTTCAATGTTTGTAATTTTCGATTTGATGGATGTTTTTTAAATTTCTTCATGTCTTCTTTTGTTGGGATTTTTAACGATAAACAGATTTCCTCACAATCATCCTATTTTGATGTAATTTGGTACAAAGATAGACTAGAACTTGGAATAGGACATAGAAATTGTTTATTGCTAAAAACAGCTTGAAATATTATAATAGGCGATAAAAAATTCCATACTCATCTCAAGAGGTCTGGTAAAAATTCAAAAGACAAATTGGGCGCCTACTTGAGACGTCAGAGCAAGTACATTTTCATGAAAAACAATAAAAAAAAGTCTAATTCGCGGGTAACTGCTTGTAATTTATGATCTGTACGTACATAATATATATGTGTAATTATAGATTTAAGTGAGCACACACATGGTCCATTTTTATCGCAAGGAATTTATTGCTGGCTCTCCGCCATATTAATGTAATATCTCTTATTTTGATTTATGTGTAGTTTCTTAATGTCGATGAGCTTATGACATGTGCCAAATATTTTTGTGGTTTTTCGTTTTACATTCTATTGGTGTACTTATGTCTGAGTTTTGAGAATCACACTAATATTATAAAGACAGTTGGTTACTTTTCATCCCGTTTAATCAGTGATCCCGTGGGATAATCAAATTGCCGCGGGTATCACCGAGGAGCGTAGCTTTATTGATATCACACACAGCATTAGACGATTTCAAACCAATCACACATGTTATTTTTTTTGAAAAAGTTGACATACATAGCTTCCTACTTGATTCATGTCATGTCTAGCAATGTTTAGCCCGACCATCTTGGGTGTGTGATCGTTGATTGGCATTAGAAAAATCAGACCGCTACCGTGAATCGAGTGACGCTTTTAATTGTAGGTCCCAGTGGTTTGTCATCAGGTAACAATCTAAACCATGCTAATCTTTGGGTTGCATGTATAAGGACCATATTAAAAGGTAGAAAAGAGATATATCTTATTGTATGGACAATGTCTGTCTTAATCAATAGGCATTGATGCCCTAAATCATCTACCTGGTATTGATAAACGCTGGTTTAAAATACCTTGATTTTAGTTATAACGGGCTATTACTCCGAAGTGACTCACATAATCGAATAAGTCTATTCCGGCATCGTGCTACATCGTTCCTATCCAATCTGTAAGTCACCTCAAGCGCTTTTCGATATTCGAGTACTTCATTCTGAGCCTTTCACTTTTATCAAAAAGTCAATTACTTTGTCACGTTTTTCACTTTTTCAGCGCCAACAAGTTGACATACATTAACAACCTACTCGTAATTAAGCAGAATTAGTACAAAAAGCGAAGTTCCTTTGCCATTCTCACGCTAGATTTACACTTTATACCCGACTATTTATTTTTTTATGTCGCACAAAAACACTTGTGTTCTTACCTGCTAAGACAATGACTCAGTTGGCTATCAAGGACCTTCTAGGAAATATTAAATACACTTTACTCGAATATTATCACACTGATATTATAATGGCAAATGTTTGTGTTTTTGTTACTCTTTCACACACAAACTGGATTTGAATGATATAATACGAGGGATAGCTTGTATCCAGGATACACATAATATGCGACTTTTCCGGAATAAATAAGTGTTCTCTTGGGATAGTTCGATTTCCGCAGGGCGCAACTAGTAGTATTATGGTATATAATTAAGTAAATATTCTGTGAATATTTGAAGCGTCATCTATTGCCGTTATTAATATACAGCAAAAACGGTAAAACAAACCTTGTTGTACGGGAGCCCCCCTCAAATAATAATTTAATTCTGTTTTTAGTATTTGTTGTTAAAGCGGCAATTTAAATACTGGACGAATTGACGGGTAGCGAACTCTCAGTAACTGGTTTCTCGTTTTTGCCCATTGGGTACCTACGGAACTCAAAAAAAACAATATTTAGTGTAAGTGGCGGTAAACTGTATATAACACAAACAATGTTATCAAAGTTGGTTCAACAAAAAAAAAAGAATTATTATAGTCAAACATATCGGAGTCTCTTTGATATAATATTTGTCCTCATTCAATGTACTAAAGTTGTTGTTTACATAGTACCTACACATTACCTACATAGATTAGTCATCAATAATGTATAGGAGTGTAATACTTCTTGTATCATTATTGTCCTGTGAATTAATACTACTTTTGCGAATAGTAAACCTCGCCAGTATATATTTAACCGACTTAAAAAAAGAAAGAGGTCCGAACGTTCTATTCTATTCTAAACTTGGTTTGCAAAAACTTCGCCAGTAATGAATAGATTAATTATAAAATATATAGAATTTTTAGATTTGAGCAATCACGTGCCTTTGAGCAAAAAATAAAACATGTTGTCGAGAGATATCCTACTCCTTTTTTGAAGTCAGTTATAAATTTGATCCAGAATGAAATCGCAAATTATGAATCCGTGGCTATCTAATTCAAATCTTTTGAACGTACTCTTAGTTTAATTCACCTGATTTTCTAACGTTTCACTATGTAAAATTAATCTCAAAGGGTTGAATTGCCATTATTTGAAGTAAATTGTTGAATTCACATTATATCGATATGGGATATTCCAGTCAATTTTATAAACAGGGTTTGGCTTGTGCTAAACATAAAGTTCCTAAGTTGTGTAATCGTGATATTTTTGACCGCGTTACTCTCTAGAGGCAAAGTTGAGGATCAATTTGCGAAAGTGGAATAGGGGGCCCTTCTCGATAGGTATGTGCACCCTACCTGCCTATTAGTGCCTGTACTCAATTTGTACCGTTTGATATTGTGCCGCTAGGCGTGAGTGGATCAAGTTCCCGTGATTATCGTCCTGTAAATAGATAATCGTCTTTGGGTTAGTAGTACTGTCGGTATCATCGTCATCCACGGCTTTTTTATCTCACTGCTGAGTATAGTCTTCATCACGTTCCTGTGCCAATCGTGTACAGGCTGGACCCGCGACAGATCTTATTAACCGTTGCAGCCGATCGACCAACGCTCCTCTTCCATAGCCTCGACAACCACGCTGTCACAACCTTACTCCACCTGTCATGACTTCGCCTTATTACGTATCCTGCCCAACTCCGTTATCGCTATGCGTAGTAATATTATACTAGCTGCGCCCTGCACTGATGAAAAGTATCCTATGTGTTAATGCAGGACATATGCTATCTTGGTGCCAAATTTTATCTAAATCCGTTCAGCCGTTTTTCGTGAAAGTGTAACAAAAATACATACATCCTACATAGTAGGATTCTGTGGACAAGGTAAGTAGAAGTGGCATACTTAACCGATATGCGAGCTTTATCTTATATTTTTCAATACTTAACTGTTAAAAAAACATTTGTTTGATTATTCTTTATATTATTGGAAAAAATGTGTATTTTGGCTAAATTTTAATTTTTATTCAAAATTTTATACAAAGACTGCGATCGTAGTTCGAAAATATAAAAAAAATCTATCCAGTGGTTCATCTTTTTAAGTCTTGAGATCAACAATTCGCAGAACTACTATTGTTACTAGTATTTTAGTCACATTTAAGACCTTGGCATATGCGACTGTAGAGCAGAACCACAATTTAGTACTATCTATCTATTCTCTGCCAAAACTAACTTTCACGTCCAAAAGTTGCTCCGTTGCTCCATAAACTATGCAGAATTTACGTCAGTCATAGATAGATAAAACTAAAATATGAGAACTAACAGCTGCAGCATAGAACACTGTTATTTAATCTGTGCCTCTGGGTTCATTGTAATCAACTTGGGGACTGACGGGAAAAGGATAATTTATAATGTAACTATCTCATAATTACCCGTACAAGGTCGTTTTAACGTTTGCTGAATTATACTAGATCTCCTTTATTCTCTATCGAGCAAATGTCGGTTTGTCACCTATGTTTAGGCATCTACACTTAAGTCTTAAATTGTCATACATAGCGTGAGAAACTTGCTTGTCGGGGAAGGTTAAATAAACCCTTCGGTAATTAGTCTTTCCCCAACATACAATAAACATAATTAATATTTTTGTCATCGAGGATTATGACTCGCATCCCTTAGGGAAAATCCGTGCCCTGAGTTGTGATCATTTGAGCGAGACTGTATCTGCCATGCATGCCGGTACACCAAATCCTAATTTGATGACTGAAAAAACAAGAAATCGTAGAACATAGAACATAGCCTACTAACTAACTACTAACCTACTGCTAACGTGCTACACCGAAAACAAGTTGTCAAAATTCTTTGAAAACAACGTTCTGTAGCCGAGTATCAAGATCAATACGTACCTACTGATAGACGAAAGAATTTTTTTCTAGAACTAAAAGATGTATGAATGCATCCCTCGCTAGTTTTGATTATTAATACTGTTTACTCGTATAAGAACTCTTCATATGCACTTAGATGATGACTAGATAATTATTACAACCTTGGCTCAGTGCATCGCAACCCCCAAGTGTATATGCTTGGGTAAACACGGCCGTGATAAGACTAAAGGTGATACCGCTCTGAGACGCAACAAGTCAGTCGTATCAGGTGACGTTAGCGATGATAGAAGTGAAACAATTGAAAGCTCTACAAAATCTTGGTTTCGTTTTGACAGAGTTGAAGCGGCAAACCGTCATCATTCAAACAAAACAAATATTGCTAACACTTGTTTCACTTCTTTTAGCACTATCGCTAACCACTGTTGTGCTATCGCGTAGGTTTAGAATTTAATTATGTAATATAAAGTGCGAAGTGATGACTTCGCGACCACAATAATTTTGCGACTTTAAAGAAAATATTCTCTAGACCGTTCTTTATATTTATACAAGTCATATTTAAGATTGTTATTCCGAGTTATCGATTAAGTAGTAAAATATTTAAGGGATCTTTAATAAAACCGCTGGACATCTCAAAAAGGTCCTAGAGTACTTAAAGGGTTACGAGGTAAAATCTTGTACCTACAGAATAGTATACCGACAATGATTGATTTGAAACACACAGGCCAAAAAGTACAAGTCATTATCGTTTTCCACCACATTTTGTCACCATTCTCCATTCCGCTCAAAAGTGCATGTAAGTGCAGTGTCACCACATCTTCAGTATAATTTTACATAGCGTAACATATACATTAATTGTGTTAAAGGATTTGATGAGAATCGATTTGCTAACGTATATTCAGCTAAACGATCTTTCTGTCGCTTTTTAAATTCTTAACTAGACCGATTGATTGACAACTACGTTATCGCTAATAGTGATCTCTTTCAGGGAAAGTAAATTCAAAAGTTTATTTTGTGATATTATTTTTTCTTGGGTTCGATGCCAGTGACATATGAATCGATTCGATTGATTATGACATAATAAAGTTCATGAACGTAATTCCGATTAAAAAAAAACGATGATATCTACTATCAGTTTTCCAGTTAGGTAAGCTGATAGGAGAATATTATGTTCTTGTGTATAAGTCTAGGAAATATGCCATTCAGCATTCTGTTGTACGGTTACAAATTCAAAGAAATTGTTTATATAGTCAGCGTCTTTTTAGTCTTCAGCGTGGTAAGGCTACTAGCATATTATTTAGTTCTGAAGTCTTCGGATCACTGATCTTAGAAACTTAAAGCTTTGGATTTCTTAATACTTATTTTGATTGTGTATTTATTAATAACGAATTTATTGTAATGGTAGCGTTGTTCACTTGAACTACAGTTATAATAAACTAGCTGCGCTCCGCAGTGATACCCGCGGATCTCTACTTTTTTATAGCATATCTTACTCGATGATGATGTAGGTTTCTGACGGCGAAAGAATATTTTAAACCGATGCGATGCAGTATTTAAGTTTATTCGTTATATACAAATATTTTCTTTTATAATATTAGTATTATTGCATAGTAGATTTTTTCTGTCAGTGCATATTAGTCTACCTTCACTTGGGAACTTAACGGCTTTTTATAAATTCATTGATCGGTGGAAACTCTGCTTGGAGCTCATAGAGGTTGAATCGTTCTGTGAATCATTTATTAACTAGGTACACCCTCACTCCGACCTTCTACGAAACGATTATACGGTTCAAAAGCCAAGAAACAAAGCGATTTGGATGTTCATATTAAACCACGTGAATTCAAATTTGGTATGATTTCAGAGTTTACCTTTCACGCTCAGTGATCACAAATAAATCTTACAGTGCCCACGGATAGATTTCTGCGGTACGAATTTTATTATGGAACCAACTTAAAAGTAAAATATTCCGGACAGATTGTATCGCATTTATTGAATTGATATCCTCAAAATTTCGAAAACTACACTGGAATTTAAAATATGTTACTTTAGGTACAAACTAAATAGGCTGGATTGTAATATTATAAAGGAAAGCTTCTAAGGGTCTATATTGTGCAAAAAAATTGTTTGCAGGAAACCCAGTGCTGATTTTCCATTATAACGTATTCCTTATTGATTTTTTTTATGTATAGGTAGATTTTTTGTATCTACATTTTATTTTTGTGAAAAGTTTTAAAAAGCGTCGCTACCGGCTTCCATTACGGAAGGCAGCAATAGAACTTTATCAGTTATTTCGATTTAAAATTCAAACCTCTAGACCGCTTTTGATAAAATGTAAGTGCGACCATTTCAGAAGATACCCTCATTTACCGTTTAAATCAAAAATATAAAAATTTGCCGTCTCCAAGAAATCTTGAATTGAAGAAGAATTAAGTACCTCGTCCTTTAGAAGTCTGTAAAAAATAAGTTAAAATAAAACAAATTAAAATGTTACAGTTGTATAACAAAATAATCATTAAAAACATTTATATAACAGCGTAAATATTCCCTTGGATACAACAAGTATAGAGTATTCTTGAATACTGACAATTTTAATATTAACATAAGTCTACAACCCTGTTGATTCATAGAAAAAAGAAAAACCTCCCTTAGGGGTAAAACTTATAAGAGATAATAAATAAGTTAGTGCTTTTCTAGATAAAGGTAGAGGGTAAGGCGAAACTTTTCTATCAAAACTTATCGGAAACTATGCAGACTAAATCTCTGCGGGAATCTGCATGGTTAAAATTTTTCATAATAACATTTTTAGCTGCTAAATTCGATGTATTTTTATTTAGATAGAATAATAATCGAACGCCAAGTCACATTGCTTGTGGCAGCCATAAACGTCGACATTAGGGCGAGCCATTAGTTCCGGTTGTAATATATTTCCCAGTGGTGTTATTCTCTCTTATAATTGACACATTCTTTCGTCTGTAGATAAGTTTGAATGTTTGTTTTTATAGATGGCGTTTATGGCGGGTTCTATGATTTTTTTGCATTTTTAAGTAATCGGAGTTTTTTTATTGAGAAGGCATTTCTCCCAAAAGGGTAGATGTTTGATACGACCACATTTAGTAGCCGATTTCGATATATTTGGCAAAAACATGCAAAATACAGCATAAATTAATATCCTGAATTCAAGAAATATCGGGCAAGTGATTGCCGTTTTTTATACAAAGTTGCAAAAATTGGGGTCACGAGGTCGACATTTCTAGGACCTACTTGTAATATATATTTATGTACTCGTATATCATACGTTTTGTAGGGGGCCGTAAAAATAAAAACTTAGGTATCTAACGTATGTACACAATTACAATACATAGATGATCTGCACTATTACTTTGAGTACTCTTAATAATACTAATTAGAGTTTCAATGATGACTGTGTTTTGATAATACAATAATGAATGCTATTGAACAGTAGAAGTAAATAAAACGCGGTAATCGATTTACATGAGTAAAAACCTTATTTGTTGTTAAAGTTTTATTATCTTGTATTCATTATTTAATTTTCTCTCCTAAAAATATTGGCGTTATTGATAATTTAGCAACTCTTTTCAATTTTTACAATAAACGAGTACTTTCTCACCAGCACAAAGGACTGATAAAATTTACTGACTACAGTATATTTCGTTATAACTCATAATTTATATTCTCCTATAATAAAACCTTGATTGGCCTGTCATATTTCGACGGTTATCCTTTGGAAAGCCAGATTATTACGAGTTCAAAACTATAAAATACCTTTAGAATTCCCACCTTCAGGCTTTCATGATAAGGTTGACTTTGGTATCCTTTTTTGGAGTGGTCATATCCGTAGAAGAGAAAATTGTCCGACGAATTTTAACTGTGTGTCCTTTGTAATAAAGTTGGTTTTTCTACCAGTTTTTGTGGTGGTCAGCGTGAAATTGGCCACAACATGAAGGGTACATTATAGGAGCTAACAGCCCGTGAATGTTTCAGTGAGTTTGTGCTTTACTGTTACGTTGCTATGCTGGATTTTTTATCTGCCGCATGTATGAAAATTACAGTAACTGTTGCTATTAAACATATTCGCTCACAAACTGTACATCATTTGACATTTCTGAAAATCACTTGAGGCGTATATATAATACATACTAAAAACATTAAAAAAAACATGTAAAATTTCTTTGTCAAGGTACTAAAATAATTGTATGACAAAAATATAACAAGTGAAAACCAAACCACAACATAAGTGATTCGCTTAAAAGGTATAAACATAGGCTTTGTAGGTATATTGCAAAATCAGTTTTGTGTTGATATTAGCTGGAGTTCTTGTGGGATATACCTATGTACTTACATACTTTTGTATCTAACTAAAAAACAGTGTCTATTAGAAGTGCACTAGATTGTTAGTGGTTTTAACTTTTAATTGACTTAGGCAGTTGCTGGTATGCATTATTTGTGGTTTTAATTTAAGACCCCAATAAATAAATAAAATCTAAAATATATACTCAGTAATTTTATTTAGAAAACTAACGCGTGTTTGGTTCTTATTGTTTAAAACGAAAGGGTTCCACGCGTACCTGATTGTTGGAAAGGTCCAACTATAGTTTCTTTCACATTCGGTGTACTTCCTCAGGGATAAAATGAGTCGTTCGTGTATTCAACGATGACATGTATCGCACTCCGAGATATATATAGTTACTTACTATAGTTTTACCTTTCCAACAATCAGGTACGCGTGAAACCTCGTCTTCTTAAACAATATAATCAGTAATGTGCAAAGTTTTTCAGTAAACCAAATTATCAAAATTCCGGTACACAAAATGCAATAGTAGTAAATATGTATATTGTGTATGTGGTATGTATATGTGGGACACTACGATAAGATACTATATACGTGGATACATTGATATAAAACAAGTCCGTAATGTGTTCTAACAGCGACCAGACGCCAGCGTCTGATATCAGATGAGTCAACGGTGACCGCTCCGGTCCTAATTTCCTGTGAAGATATCCAATTATACATTATAACTGTGCATCTGCTCTCCGGGGGTAATCTTTTAATGGGTTCTTAACTCGTGGAACTACTCTTACATACATTACAATGTTGCATTTCTCGATTGATCTGTTAAAAGAAACGTTATGCCTATTTATGTTCTTATCGAAATAAATTCGATCATTTAATAAAAACTTAGCACAAAATGTACACGTACTATTTATGCTTATTACTTACTACAAAATAATGACATACAAGTGAATGAGAATAGAATTATAACTCATCATTATGTATCCTATTTAGGAGGTAAAAATAACTCTGATAATTTAGGCTTTTAGCCTTTCCCACAACGAAGCTATAGGGGGCCTAAAATAGGTCGTTTCGCTTTTCGTTTCGATAAAAGGATGGTACGGCCGTGCTTTTGTTTTTTTCGACTTCTACGACTATCGAGTAGGCTAATCGGTCAACTTTAACGAATCTTAGTTTGAAAGCGATGGTAAATTTTCATAAATAAATCAAAGCATAACGTCTTAATTTTTTCCTATCTAAACAATCTTCACATCATCGCTTTTTATCAATCTGCATGAGATAAAACCTATTGCAAAATTATCTGATGAATTTATTACTTATATTATACTAGCTGACCCGGCCACGCGTTGCTGTGGCTATTTTATAGCGTCAACAACACGTGGTAATTATGCTGTTAAAAAAGCTTATATGACACGTTCGTAGATTTACCATAGCAGCGCCATCTATTGATTACTTACTCAACCCAGTGGAAAGGTATCGACATCTGTTAGAATCATTTGGAGTTAACAGATAATTGTGACTGTCAAATAATAACAGACAAATAATTAGCAATAAATTGAAATTGCGACTATAATTTGAGATTTAAACTATCCTATCTCTCAAGTTGGAACTAACTGCACATGGTGTGCGAATTTTATTATAATCGGTTAAGTGGTTTAGGAGTCCATTGAGGACAAACATTGTGACACGAGATTTATATATATTAAGATTTATTTTTAACTTTATTTTCCGAAAAAAATATTCAACTATCCGTCTTATATACCACTATGAATGAATACGTCCAAGATATTTTACTACACGAATAAAGCGTTAAAGAGTCTAATATAAATACCCGTATACTGTAAGCGAAAGTATCGTTATACTCGTGTTGCCTAAAAGCGGGAATAATGATATTATTCAAACAATATTTATGTCTCTTTATCTACTTTCATTCTGTGTTCAGTTCATGAACCGTAACAAATATAGGACAGTAATGACGGATGTGACAAAATATTACATGTGTCGTATCGGGACTATCTATATAACGTGACATTTCGACCTTACTATTCAGATTGTAGGCCCGCTATGTACTACTTTGTGTGACAAGTCGGATAAGAATTAGACGACCTATTTGATATGCGGCGACTTCAAATTAGGTACCTATCTATTTATTACATTCACTTGTTAGATACGGCATTATCGAAAAAAAATCATAGGTTTTGTTTGAGATTATTCTTAACATATCAAACTGTGTAAATTATTTTAATTATCATACTAAATTACAATTGTGTGCTTTCAGATTGGTTTATTATTTAGCTAAATTGTTAGTAATTATCGTGTCATTTTTTTTTGTTACTCAACTTACTTACATTGCACTTGACATATTCTATTTTCGTGATATTTATGTACAACTTGAATATTGCTTCCAGTAGTTTGAATCCAGATGGGACTATAAAATTTCGTAGTTCAACTTTAATGTTAAAAGTGGTCTCCGAAGTATTGACACCTAAGTTATGATAGTCGGGTACCGTTTGTACATTGTTGCTCCCAGCACTTTAAAGTTGGCTTGTTGCCAGAAAATCTGGAGTCGAGAACACTTGGGTTTCCAATATTTATTGTGATTTATTCAAAAGGTACGATATTGGTTTGTCCATTTCTGTGTTTACTTGGCTTTGACGTCTGCGAGGAGCAAATCCGTGATGTAAGTTTGTGCATTCAATTAGTATAAGGGTATAGTTCTGTCATATTGTTTTTTGTGAGTCGTTTTTTAACAATAAAAAACGATATTATTGTAGTATCGATATTTCCAAAAAGTGCAGAAGATGCGAAGCAAAATATATATTACTTGCAACAATTCAAATTTTCTAAGGAAACATAATAACAGTCAGTCAGTCTCTCGATAGATTTACTTCAGAAAAAAAATCGAGGTTCTCCCCAGTTCTGCATCGAAGGTTCAAAAATGGCGTATTTTTTGTATCAGAGGTCGTTACTTTTTTGATCGTTGCGTTATAATCAGTTCCTTTTGGCCGTCTACGAAACTAGAGCTTGGTAACGAATTGCGGCTTATTCTCCATGTGTATGCATACAAATAAACTTCGATGCACGAGTCTAAAATAAACACGTATCGATTGTTTCTGATTCAAGGATTCAGCTAACTGTTTATATCGGCCTTGGCTCGGAGGTTTCAAAGTCCTATTAAACATGCATTTCAGTTTAATCTAACTTTAGCTTCACTTAAGTCCAACTAACCTTCTCTTAATTGCTTGCGCTGGATAATGGTCGAGCAACACTTTATAGGTACTGAACTCCAGGTAATATTACTTCTGTGCTTGGGTCAGACAAACAGCTGCAGTGGCGTAATGGTTAAAAGATTTGCTTCGCTTTTGATTACTATTACTTATAGATAGTGGAACTCGCTACTGACTTTTCTCTATCCAAATACCTAGAATCTTTGTCTTTTAAGTTTGTGAGTACATGAGGTTTTTCTAGGCGAGAATAGTCCTTTAATAGTTTTATATCGAAGCGAGTAGAGGTCTAAAACAACCCTATTTGTATAACAAACAAAGCCAAATAAAGACCGTTATAGAATTATAAGTTTATATGATTCAAGCATAAAGAGCATAATATTTCTGAGATATGTCGTTTCAAGTCTGGATTTGCTATGTATGTTTATGGGATCATCTCCAGAGGAGATAATCACGTAAAAAATGGGATTTTCATTCCTCTAATGACCACAACAAAATGTTAACCTTCCATCTCAATTAATTCTAGAAAACTGCAATGGGGACTAGCAGCCACGACTTCATCACTACAATGAGCAAATAAGACTTGCTCTCATGATGGACACTCTTCAAGTGACGACTCACAGCAAGGGCTCGAGTCGCAGTCAGTCTCCGTCCACTGCGGAACTGTCGCGTGACCCAGCGGTGGTGACTGATGACGCGGTCATCAGGTCGCGGGTGCAGTCGCCGTCCACGGTTCATCATGTTGTTAGTGTGAGTACTGGAATGTTTTTAATCTTATTCTTTTTAGGGTTCCGTGCCCATACGGTAAACATGGGATCTTATTACTAAGACTTTGCTGTCGTTCGTTTGTGTTACAAGATGTATCTCTTGACCCATGATGTGTCTAGCCATCATGGGTCAAGAGATACATCTTATAACACAACGAACTTTTCTTGAACTTTTCACAGATGATGTTGATATTTCTGTTGTCGATATAGTAACAAATATGTACTAAAATAGAATAAAATAAATATTTAAGGGGGCTCTCATACAACAAACGTGATTTTTGTCGTTTCTTTCTCGATATTGATAACTATATTAATAGCCAACAGCTAGAAACTTTAATGTTGTATAGATAATGGTACGGAACTCTTAGTGGGTGAGTCTGTCTTGCACTTAACCAATTTTTATGTGGTTCTTCTCCAGATACTCGATTAAAATGTCATGTCTTTAGGTTCAACTGTTTAGACGCCTAGTTGATTCCTAGTAATATCAATCAGTCAGGGCTCACTTTTTCGTATATATGTCTATACATAAACAATTTGTAGTGTACATATGATCAGTTTTATATAGTACAGGAATGATTAGGCAGTGAGATAAGCGTGTTCCATGGCCTTTACTCGTACATAAAAATAATCGATATCGATTACGAGTATTTCATGATTTCCGGATTCCAAATCGTTAATTTCACGTGTCGGAGTTTTTTATTCGATTGACGCTTAGATTTTTGTTAATATCGGATGATGAATAACCATTATAATTATAGCCTCTACAATCTACGTTCGTTAGGAAAGATTATTTTTACTCGCTCTTTATGAACCTTAATCATGCACGATTGGCATCTTGAACTGGTAGCTCATGAAATCTGGCAGACAACGTTGTTCGTGATGTCTGCTAGTAGAGTGTCAGAAGAAATAAGTAGAGCATAAAAGCTCAGCGCGAATCAGTCGCTTGAATTGGCTTACAGATAAAACAAAATGACGTAAGGTGGTTTTAACCACTCGTATGTATGGTGGCTGAACCGTTTGATGCTGCAGGAGGTATTCGACTATGTAAGTCACCTGGAGTCACACATCTATTTTGTTATTTCTATAACTATTGAGTTTTCCTTATTAGAAATATTGGACAGAATGTAAGTATATCGTATAGCTTCGCGTTGCGTTAGGGGAGATCCACAAATTACGTGAGGTGTTTTTTTGAATTTTCTGTCCCTCCCTCCCCCCCTGGTGAGATGTTGTGAGATTTTATTCAACCCCCTCCCCCATCCCCCAATCTCACGTGAGATTTTTCAAAATGTGCGTTTCTTAAATATGTAAACGTGTTGGAGTGTTATTGTAAAAAAAAAAAAAAAAATTTGCTTCGTACTTTTATTTACGACTAGTTAAGACTAGTAATCAATATTGCTGAGTTATAAGTGTAATAAAAATTTAACAATAGAATACTTAAATCGTAACTAATGCGATTAAAAAAAAATATCTACTCTAATTCAGTCCATGGTGAATCATGCGTGGTCTCAAGAGAGACTATTGGAACCAACATGTCCATATGATTTTCAATAAAATCATCTGCTCCTTCAACTTCATTCTCATCTAGCCACTCTAAGCCGTTGACACTTGCGCACAGTAACTCATTAGCTCGTCTTGTAACAATCCGTGAGGGTCGCACTTTGCGGAACATACGCGCTTGCTTAGCTGGTGCAATGTGGGCTGCTCGCCTGTGCTCTGCAGCTCTTGTGATAGATGCAAAGTAAATGCCGCATGTACTGCAGCATCTTTTCTCTAAATCATCACGTACACTTGGGCAATAGAGATCATAAGGTGTGCTGATGAAGGCATTCAGCGGTTGAATCGGTAGACAGTGGCGTATTAGAAATGGAGCAAATGACTTTCCGTCATGCTCTTTAAAGTCCGGAATTGTCAAATGTCCATCAATCTGAGTGATAGGGTATGGAGGTGGCAGAAAACGGTCGTGAAGAATCATATGCAGATCACTTCGGCGTGGGCTGCAGCACTTCTGGTCATCGCATTTCACAACCTAAAAAAAAATTAAAAACAATTTCCCTTTGTAACTCTTAATAAAAATTTGTTGACGTTCGCGCTCGTTAAAAATAAAAAAAAAAAAATAGGCACGCATAAAATTTTGATATGAACCAACTGTAATGTACCTGGAGTAAATATTGGCTCTCTTTAACGTGCTCAGTGTACCATACTTCGGCTGGCAGGTCTGGAACGCTGGAGGTGTCATTATTCGGGTCTATATATTTAGCAACTACTTCGTGTCCGTCAATGCACACTGCAGACCATATTTCAGCCAAAATATTCCCTGCCTTTTTGAAATTATCCTTTTCTAGACTTTCGTCTAATGTTCTGCCGCTGGAATCAAGATGATTCCCAAAAGAATCATGGGGAAGAATAACGCCTGTTAGCTCTCGACTGAGTGGAGCCATGCGTCTCTCTACTCTGTTGAATGCGCTCCTGCCAGGGGCATTAGTCACAATAAATACTGCGTCCAAATCATATTGTTTAAAATGCTCTATGGCGTGTGCGATCACTTTGCGATATCGCGGATTCTCGTCAGGCCCACCGTCACTTGAAATAATAAGAACAGGTTTAACTTTGCTGTCTATATTCTTTATAAATTTGGAAAAAGACTCAATTGTTAAAAGAGTGTCCAAGTCTTGAGCGTGACTAGTTGCAGTTGACGAAGAGTGCTTGCCACTTCGTATTGCTATATAAGTCGGTCCATTATATGAAACAGCTTCTGGTCGTCCTATCTCATTGGGTTTCACTTGACACAAAGCATATACGCTTGGAATTAATTTGTGCCCCGATGCAATCACAAAGTCGTGATCTGGTAACGACACTTTATACTCAACGTGCATTAATAATGGCGCCTGCTTGTTTGCCGCTGTCAGGCCGATGGGAACGCGGGCTTTGTCATCCTGAGATAAAAAAGTTACGGAGTCAGGACCAAGTACGGAGGCTATCGTTTCCAACGACCTTATAGAGGCCAAAGAAAAGTATTGGTCTTGGTGTGCCTTATGATGGTCAGCTTCAGGACGACTCAGCTTCACCGGCACAGTCACTACATGGCGCTTAGCTTCACGTGTATTTGCCCGTCTAGGCAACAGTCGAATATAAGTAGCACTTCTCGAAATATTAAATCCCAGTTCATTGAGTTTATTTGTAAGTTCTGAAAGCGTATGGATCGTGCGAACTATCTCACAACGACGTCGCTCTTCAGCAGAAGCACCAAACAGGGCTAAATCACTTATTGTTTTTAGCAATTCAGACTGTTCTTCTTCTAAACGTGGGCGTCCAGGGCCAACATGAGGCGTCAACGACTTAGCTGCATCGGGATTCTTTAAACATAATTCAATTATTTTTTGTTTTTTATTTTTTCTATGCGTTATAGAGTACACTCTCTGTTTTTCTTTAAGCTTGAGCTTTCTCTCACAAATGTCAATTTCTCGCCGCAAATTACGTGCTTTATCAAATTCAGTGCCGTCAGCTACAAGAGACCCTTTGCGCCTTTCCGTTAAGTCAAGCTCCATACGCAGCTTAGCAATCTTTTTCTTCATAGTATCTTGTGCTGGAGTGGGACGTATGTTGGACGGTGTAGTGTTCGATATAGCTTCATCCTCATCATCGCTGATCACAAGAGACTGATTTTTCCGTTTCGAAGCGCCTGTAAAATGCAGAAAATTTTAATTTAGAATAGCAAAAAATGAAGAACGTCACCTATAGAAAAAAAGACGAATACTAACCTGCCGGTTGAGGACCAACGTCCAAATCTTGATCTTCTGACTGCTGGTCATTAATCTCATCCTGAACCGCAGATTTCGCGTGTTGAATATTATGATCATTGATCTGAATCTGACCTGCACATTCCACTTTTGGAACACTCTCAGTGCTTGTCTCAGCCTGAATTAAAGAACTGCTAGAGATCTTAGTATTAGTCTGAAATCAAAATATGATAATAAAGAAGTGAATCTAATGAAATTAAAAAGACAGATTAACACAAAATAACTTACTATGAACACCAGTAAAAAAGTAAAAAATAATTCTTAAAATGAGTCAATAACAATAATCAACAAAAAATGCTAATATAATTGTGAGATAAATTTTAATGAAGAAAAGAATAAATAACAAAAAATATATTTAATTGTAAAAAAAGCGTGGGATGCACGGTGTCGGTAGTTATAAATACATAATTATAGATATGAGCAGGACAATCATTTTGATATCTTAAAAAGCACCCCACACTTTTTTTACAATTAAATATATTTTTTGTTGTTTATACTTATCTTCATTAAAATTTATTTCACAATTATATTAGCATTTTTCGTTTATTATTGTTATTGACTCATTTTAAGAATTATTTTTTACTTTTTAATTTGATGTGCTTTTAAAGCGTGTTCTTTATTTTTTTTTAATTATATTTTTTTATGCTATTAATTGTAACAATAAAGTTTGTATAAAAAAAGAATTTTCCTAACAAAATATATTTAACCTACCTTTTGAAGAAATGTTAAAGTAGACCGAACTTTTCTCTCAGTGGCTTCCCTAAGAAGACGTTCAATCTCATGCTGAATGTGTTGTGTTAACTCTTCTTTCTTCGGGAATTTTTGTTTCGCTGTATTCCATAATTTTATCACTTCGTCCTGGCAGGACTTTTTCGTCTTATAGACGTATCTTTTGACGTATGCATTATAAAAATCTTGATAACTCATTTTAAATTAGTGAGAGCATATACTGAGTCGAGTAAAACATTTGCAAGAATAAGCAAAGCAGGTTGGAACCTGTCCGTGTGTCGCTGCCATTCAGCTCGTACGCTCTCGTTCATCGAGCCGCGCGTTCGGCTGACAGTGGCGCGAAAACAAAGGACGGGCTACACTGTATCGTAAACTCTGATTAAATTGAACTATTTGGTATAAAACAAATATGGTAGTTTGACAGTCAGTAGTAATGTATAACGTCGAAGTATGAATGAATTAGTGAATGATCTTAATCGTATTACAGTTATGCTTAAATCTTAAGCATGTAAAGTCGTCCCGGACAGAAAGTCGCCGTCGGGAATCTTCGGGTTCTTCGGAAATCTACAGTTTCTTACGATTCCCGACGGCGACTTTCTGTCCGGGACGGCTTTAGAATCTGGATAATGGGTCAAAATAGTATAGTTTTTTTTTGTTTCAATAAGAAAAAAAATTGCGTGATATTTGCCGAGACCCCCCCTCTCTCCAACGTAAGATTAGATGAGATTTGACTCGACCCCCCCTCCCCCTTAAACAACTCACGTAATTTGTGGATCTCCCCTTAGTCGCGTGCACGTGTAAACAATCTTTGAATCGGAGTTGCAAGTTTTACAAGTAGCTAGAGTACTTGTGAACTGCTAAATAGCAATAACGTGCGTAACTCATGGGGCGATTGAATGTGGTGTTTGTTTGTACAAACGGAATGTCCGAGTCTCGATTTGCTACGATATAGATATCGATGCAGTAAGGACTGGTGTGAAAATTGAGTAGTTACGAGGCTGTTAGGCTATATCTTAGCGTTTCGCGCTATCTATCTATGTAATGCAAATAGCGCTCCCGCTGCTGATGACGGTCCGTGCAAAGATGTAGGAGGGTTGCCATGGTTTATCTTTGGTCGCCTGCTACTACAAACTATATACATCGGCGCGGTGCTCCTTGCGCAGAGGTCATATCCGAGTTTATTGGACCCACCTCGGTGAACTGAAAAGATGTGTAATGGCCCACAGTCTAATATTTTAGTACATGTATTTCCGCTCTTTATCTGTATTATAAAGAAAATAAATGGCCATCATTACTTTTCTTGTATTTTGACAACAATTTATGCGATTTATCTACACTGTCAAAACACAGTAGTGCGTTTCTTTTTGGTTTAATTAATGGAACTACGCAATAAACAAGTTGTTAAAAGTGACTTGAAAAAATCCGACTGCAACAACTTTAGACCCACGTATCTTAACAAGTGAAATCGCGGGATACAGCTAGTATTCTATTGACACCACTCATATACGACATACGACAAGCCATTTAGGCTGTAGGGCGTGCCAAAGAGGATATACACTCGAAAAAACATTAACCTCCTTCTTTCGCAGTCAGGTAGAAACACTTGCTATGAAGAAATTACGATTTAAATGGAACCCTGTCAAAACACCCATACTGCTATTACTTGTATTGCACAGTTTGTTTGGTTAGAAGCCGATTCAAGAATCCTTGGTGAATGTAAGAAGCTCAAATAGTGTTTTTTTCAGTGTGAGTCACGCGGTTGTAAAAGTAGTAAAACTCATTATTTCCCCGCTAACTTATCGTTAGCGATTTAGTTAAGAAACGTATGTTTAGAGAACTGGTAATTATCATTTAGTTTGCACTGATTGGAGCTATTCAGGGTTCATGATTACTGAACTTGTATGATTGGACAAGAAAGGAGGTCGTTGTGCTCATTATTTACTTTTGTTAAAAGTCTTGACGGAAAACAAAGGACTGTTATATATATTAAATATTACATACTCCTAAAAATACATGGATGATGAGGTGAGCTGTGTGAAAAAGGATGCGTGTATACTTGGAGTAAATTATGAGGTAATAAGCTGGTATGTAAAAAGAAAACACGGTGTGCCAACCTTATGTAGTAATAGGAAAGAAACAAACAGATGTTAATAATGTTAGAATAATTTATGAAAAATACTTATAATTCTTACTTTTTTCTTCGGAAATGTGATTAGCAACTTAATGACCTAAAACTCGTATTTAGTAATGTTGCGAACTTTAGACATTGCGATCCCTATTATTTTATAACTTTCGGAAAATTTACATTTATTTGGCCTACATTTTTAGCATAGACGCTTCTCTCGGACAATTAGAGTCTGCTAAGTATATGTTCATAAAAAGTTGTTGAATCTTATCAAATTCCTTGCTAAGTACACCAATCTTCAAACACAATACCAAGCTCTCCCACTGATTTCCATATAAACTACCCCTCAACACTATTGAGCCGGCTAGGCCAATAATGACGCCCTAATGCCTAACCTAGATTACCGACTACTTACCTACCTCGTACAGTCTAGTTCGATTTAGTTAATGTAAGTTAGTCCCAGCTAAAACACGAGTCTTATCGGCAAAGTTGAACTTTGCAAACAGGTATAAAAAGCCTAGTAGATATAAATCGTAAGTGTTTTATTGATATGGATAACTTTTAGATATGCATATGTCATATATAGAAATGAGTAGTATTTGTCTGATGTCATTACTAAGGCACCACGTCACATTTTGTATCGGGTGTTTGTAAAACTAAGCTTTGCATTTAAGTGTTAATTTTCTTTCGACGTTATTAGATTTTCACTGGCCGTTATTAATGATCGAAATCTAGACTAAGGGCTCTAAAATTCCCAGATCGTGGTTTTATCAACTTCATAAACAAAGATAGCGCTATACGAAGGCCGTTATTGTCCGATCATCGTATCTCTGTCTAATTCCCGACGTGTCCTCCGTTTCTTATACAACTGTACAAGCTACCGCCTAAGTAGAGCTGCCGAGTTTTATATACTTTTATCGGAAAAATCGATGGTTCGCTGAATTATTTGCACGTTAGGGATATGTGTCCTTCGAAGCAGTAGGTTATTTATATAAATACCTTGTTTATAAAATGTCAACCAACATATTGCGCTTGTATAATGATGCTTTTATTACGCTATTACATAGCGCTTGGCGTAATTGAGGTGATATTATGGATAAAATATTTTTGTAGTCAAGCTTTGATAAAAACTAGTAGATTCGTTAGTTAAACCAATTGTTGCTGATGTATTCACGGCTTTTAACCCCCGACGGGATATTTTAAGTTTAATGTGTCGGTGTGTCTGTCCGTGGCATCATAGCTCCTGAGCGGATGAACTACTATGATTTTGATTTGAAAGATAAATTAGTCAACTGTCTTTGATGAAAATCAGTCCAAGATGGCTGCTGCCAAAATGGAGGATTACATAATTTTCTGTGGGGAGTTTAAAAAAATATATTTTAATATGGTTACGAATTCCTGATACTCCTCCGAATGTATAACACTATTAAATTTTCAACTAGTAACTGGGTTACCTGATAAGCTTTAGGTAGCATTCTTTTTCAACATGTCTTTTGATTATATATCTTTACGAAAATAGACTACCGCTCTCACCTATTCACCTTTAAAACATAAAAAAAACTATTCTCAAACGTTCAAGGTGCGTTTCAGATGACTCACAGGCCACAACATAATAGATTCCTTACATTCACTAGACAGAGATAACAACATAAAGCAACAAAGACATATCCAACAATAGATGCAACAGTCACACTAAACTTCCCCCCTAATACGTTTAAGTAGGAGACTTGGATTATACTTTTAAATGACGAAGCGTCTTGTCTGTTTGTATGTTTGTTATTTTATTAAGCCGAGAAAAAAGTCGATTTGCTCTTAATTACCTGTATGAACTACTTAACATATTTCATTATGATCTGACTTGTGGTGACGATTTTAATCTAGTCATTACTAGACACCAGCCTATTACGCTTTATACTCGTATCATCCTAGTAGAGTAATAACTCGCCTGATATAAACCTTTCACCTTAGATGCAATGATATCTATTCACTCACGACTTGAAAATTCTTAGCTTAATTTTATTTACGAAAACAAATTAAGAACAAAATCGGTTAAGTATCAAATGAGTTACCTGTAGCAAAACATACGTACCTACTTAATATATATAATATAATACATGCACCTCGTATTGCTACAAGTCTTGTGAAAGTCCCAAAGTTACAAGACTTGTGTTTTCCCGCATCAAACCTTGAAATGAGACTGCGACCTATTTGAAATCCTTTAGATAACAGTACTAGTCTTTTTATAATTTTTCTCGAGAGAAAAAAAAACGAAATGCTATGATTTTCAGAAATGCTCTTTAATAACCCCAACAACCTGGTTAGTTAAATCTGTATAGTAAATCTGTGTAGTAGTAAATTAACGTGAGCAGAACCACGGGACGACGCAAGTCTCCAGCTATTACCGAAATTTCACTTGGCCATAGTTTTCGGGGTCGGTAGCCGAATCGGCGGAACGGCTGCGCAGGCGCATTTATTGTTCACTTTCGCTTCAAACTCTCATACGGTTCGGTGCTGATATAGTATTGTGTAAGAAATGTGGCGTATGAGTATGAATCGTTAAGTTTTGTTCGTGTGGTTAGTGAGCACAATGAGTGTAGTGGCTTTGCATCGGTTTAAAAAGGTGATTTTCAAGTGATGTTTTACTATTTAAACGCTATTCTAATTGATCTTGAATGGTTCCTTTACCGTAGTACCATTGGACCATCAATGGTACTGTGGCAATTTTCTTTTGCCATCGATCCATTGATGGTAGTTATTTGCCGTTGTTCTATTAATGGTACAACGGTTTTTTACCTGTATCCTATTAATCGTACCACGAATATAATGATGTTTTGAAACAAAAATGATAGAACTTTTTAGTTATTAATGTACCAACTTTTTTGGGAAATCGGTTAAAATAAGAAACGCTCAAATATAAGGCGTGTTTATTAATAAGACAGAGTTTAAGTTATATTTATGCTGAATTTGAACAAATCTATTCAGCCGTCTCACCGTTAATATGAAGTCTGTCAAATAATAACACCCATACATTACACGCTAAAGATTTCGGTTATCCCGAATAAATTGACCTTAAAATATGAATATTAATTCTAATGGCATCGTGTCTGTGTCTCATTTAGTTTTGCAAAAGTAAAGATATTAATAATGGCTTTATTATCAGAAGTTGGTGTGGGTAGGTTTTCAAAAATACGGTTTAATAAAACCTTTCCCGTATCTTTTAGTTTATAAAAGTATTTCTTTATTTTAAATATGACTATTTTAATGAGTTATTCTCAGATAAGATAGTTTTTGTTTTTATTGTGCCCGCCTTTAACAAACAGGCAGACGGATTCTTTCGAAGTTAGAATTTGTTATATGTGTTCAGATATTACAAAACAATACAAGAATTCTTTATTATCACCACAAAGATACAGCATCAAAGAACGAATACAAACCAAAACTGAAACAAAAGGCGGACTTATCTGATTATTATTATAAATAGCGATGTCGTCCAGACACCCTTATAGTAATAGAAAGTTATACGTATAGATAATAGTCAAATTTTAGTTAGTTATTAATTTACATTGTTTATATTTGTTTCAGGAGCCGTCGTCGAGCTCTTCGTCGCGGCACGGAGAGCGGCCGCACCACGTGAAGTCACATTCCAGAGACCTCGGCAACAGTCCGCTGTCCGCTAACACCACTGGGAACAGCTCCAGAGAGTAAGCAAATATTTTATTTATTTTGTATTGATGTTTGCAGCTACAGCGCGAGCGACACCGGACGGGTGTCAAGCGCAAAGTACGTTTGATCCGTGAGTTTGGGGGGCGACAAGCACAAGGGCGTTTCAGACGGCAAGGATATTAATACTTATAATAGCTGTAAATGTATTACAATTACATTAATTCTGTATTATTACGTAACATTAAAATACTGTTAGTAGTCATAATTAATAAAATAATTATTGCCATGAACCCTGCCCGAACGTGCCTATTGCGGCGTTAATTATAATATTTGTATATAAATATAAAAAGTTTAAAAAAAATGCCACACGGGTCGCAGTGGTAGTGGTAGCACGTGACATGACGTTTGCCGACTTATTCAATTGGCGGCTGGGTCGTCTCATTCACAAAATGCGTACAGTACTCGCAGTGTGGTACCCACCCATGTCGTATCAACCCATAGCGTCCCACTGTTGGGCACTGGTCTCCCCATGAAGGGGGTGTAGGCCACCACGCTGGCCAAAATGCGTGGTGTTGAATTTACTTATCTTTAAAAGTTAATTAACTTCTCCGAAAAGCAGGTTTCCTCACGATGTTTACCTTCACCGTTTAAGCGTGTGGTAATTAATGAGTGATAAACACGGAGGTGCACGCCTGAACCTGGATTTCAACCCTTTCGTTTGTAAGGCAACGGGTTTACCGACTAGGCTACCACTAATTTCAGTGCGTATACTTAGATTTAAAATATAAATGAAGATGAGCTAACGTCTAACTACTAAACCATTTATTTAATACAGAGAATATATAAAAAATTTCGACGAACAGAATCTTTTTCTTTTTAGTAGTCAATTAAAAGACAGACACAAAAGGCGATCTAAATAATTCTAAAAAATATGGTGTTGTTAAAGTTTTTTTTAACAATTTGTATCGTATCTCGTTTCAGTTTAGAAGATTCGCCACAGAAGAAAATACTATCTGGTCTGATTGCGCCCGGAGATTACTCCGCGGCTGTGTACAGCCCCAACGTGTCGTACGGACTCTCCTCGGACGAGTACGGATCACCTGCCTATAGAGGTCATTTACGTAAATTTCATTTATTGATCTACATAACTAAAATCGTGTCAAGAGCGCGTATTTCTTCTTTAGAGGTCCTTACCCACAGGGCAACAAGTGGTTAGAAGCTAGTTCGAAAAAACACGACTGCTAAATCCTACCGATCGATGTTATACCTGTGTAACATCGTGAATTTCATTTTTTTTTTAATTTTGATGTACCCAGTGTTAAGCTCACGACTAAGACGAATCTTTTGACACCACTCATATAAAAATACGACAAATCGTGGCTCTAGGGCGTGCCAAAGAAATATACATTCATACATACACTCGAAAAACATAATCCTCCTTTTTTTGCAGTCGAGTAAAAACGAGATCCTATTACTAATACTTCACTATCCGTTCGTTCGTCCGTCCGTCCATCTGTCTGTCACCAGGCTGTAACATATGACGGTTCATGTGATAGCTGGACAGTTGTATTTTTCACAGATGATGTAAATATTTCTGTTGCCGCTACACTTCGCAACAAATACTAAAAACAGAATGAAATAAATATTTAAGGAGCGGTTCCTATATGACAAACGGTATTTCATTGCCCGATATTAATAAAATATATAACATAAAACTAATTTTGTATGTATACCCTTATGTAAGGAACCCTTCGAGCGCGAGTCCGACTCGCTCTCGGCCGATCTTTGTTTGTACACACGTCTTTTTTGTTCGAGAATGTTGTTGTATCACAAACTCTTTTTACTTATTTTTTTACTCTTTAATAGTTCAAGAAAACAATGACATGTATACATTGCTATTTGTAAAAAAATACTATCTCGCTCTTAAGTTCAGAAAAACTGTATAAGTATATTTGTTTTGCCGGTCTGAAGGTAGCGTCGGCTCAGACTGCAAAATTAATATCCATTTATGAGCTACATGCGAGTAAAACAGGCAAACAAATTTAATGACTTAATGAAGCGAAAATGTTTGCGATGACCAATGTTTGGCATTATGTTTGAAATTATTTCCAATTAATAAAATCTTATAATCAAACTGTGACATTATAGTTTAGTTAAAATATAATCAGACTGTGACATTATAGTTTGGTTAAAATATAATCAGACTGAGACATTATAGTTTAGTTAAAATATAATCAGACTGTGACATTAATGTTTAGTTTAAATTATTTTGATTAACTAAAATTCTTACAATAAAAATTTCTTATTTCAATGATATTCTGTGTTTTATACAGATTATTGCAGTAATTATAAAATTAGCATTGATAAGTTTGTAAAAAAAAATATCTCGGTATATGGCTTAACTATGTTGAACACATTTTTTGTTTTTTTTTTTAGCTCAAGATGGCGATTACTCATTGCAAGGTTAGTTTACGACAATATTTTGGCAAATGGATATGTTTTATGGCTCTAATGCGGCAACGGTGCGTAGAAATTCAAATGTATGGCCTTTAAACGGAATTTATTTTCACAGCCACCTTAAATCATATTTTTTAAATTATAAACACGAAACTTTGTAAGAATGTATTAATACATTTTTGTTTTCAATTTAATTAGCTATTAACACTAATTTATTTACTACAATTTTCACCCATGTTTTTGTGTAAAATAAATGATTTTATTATTTATTTACATTCTTACAAGGATTGACTATGCACGTTTGTTAGTCTTTCACGCAAAATCTGCTTAACCATTTTGGATGAAATTATGTACGGTGATACCTTAGACCCCCCTGGATCAACACAAAGGCTACTATTATCCATACCGCAGGGCGCAGCTAATAGAGTCTATATTTAAAATCGTACAGTCAAATTTGAAAATAAATATATACGATATAATTCTATGTCTTACATGTAAAACAATATCCTAATTAATTAATAACATATCGATCGCTGAATATGTGGTGTAAGTATATAAATGTACATACTCATACATTATTTACAGGTAGCTATCACCCGCGGCGTTGTCCGCGGCAATAAATGAAATAAAAAAAGTTTCAAACTTTAAACCCCCATTTGATCCCCTTAGGGGTTTAATTTCCAAAAATCCTTTCATAGTACACACCCACAACCTATAACGAATACAACTTCCAAATTTCATGTCTCTAGGTTAATTGGTTTAGGTTCTGCGTTGATTTCTAGCAAACATCAGCCAGTCAGTACTTACTCTTATATATATATATATATATATATAGTAGCAAAACAATTTAGTAAGCGATAACACTCAAATATAATAACAGCAAAACTTTCCTGTTATACATTATTTTCCGCGATGTTAATTTATTTGAACGGTTAATATTTAACATGTGATGTTGTGTTTGTTATGCTCTGTACATAATGTTATATATTTGGATATTATGACGCTATATACAATATGTGAGTTGATTAAAAGTTTTATTTTGTTGTTACTAAGCTCGGTCTAGTTGATTTATTTTTGTTGCCTTGGGCTAGGCCATGCCGCCTTGTATTCGATATCTTTTTTCATCAAACATAGTTTTTACGGATCTTTCCCACGAACTCAATAACCACGTTATTATTTATCCATTTAGGATGGGAGGGGTAATACATAGTTCGCTATACTTAGCCTAATTAGGCGTACAATTTTTAATAATTGGCCAAAAATCGCGTCATGAAACTTTAAAAAGTAAGAGATCTAAAAATCGTCACTGCGCACCCAACGTCAAAGGTGCATGTTGTTTGCCGGAGCTACACCACAGTTCATCCATATATTTATCTTCTTACTAAATATTGAGTCATACTAATACATAGTTTATCGTCCACGGCCATATGTAAAATGAGAATATATAATAATCGTTAATAAGTGCATATTTAAAGTCGAACTGCCTAGCTTAGGTAAATTTTTTACCTTAATCTATTGTTATTGTTTATTTTGAATCAAGGAAATAAATTGATAAATTTAGCTATATATAGAGATATTTACCTATATATACTTATTTATCTGTGGAAGCGACATGTGACTAAAATGCTAGCTCTTATTTTGGTCAAAAAAATTTGCATTGCCATTCAACGTGGCAATGCAGCCAGCATTCTTGGCACTTTCACTTCTACTGCGGGGCTTTATTATTAGATTATAATATATAACTGTGCATGTTTTTTTCTTTAGCTTTTGTGTTTTAATAAACTAACTTTTCATAAGCCTACCAATAAGTTTACCTGTATAATAAAGTTGTAATTTTTTTTCAGATGAGAGCGACGGTGGCGCTAACGTTTCGTCTAAAGCTCAAAGCGCGATCGCACATTTGAACAACAAGATCGAACGCACTAAAGACTTGATCCGACTGGAGCAGACTATTAGAGATGGTGAGATTTGACAACACTTCATCGTTAACCTACTTTAAAAAATTATGAAGAATAATAGTGGTAGGGTGTTTCCTATCGCTCACACCTAACGGTGTCATCCGGCAGCCTTCCTTAAGAGCGAGTGTATTCCATACTAGGCATTATCCATACTAGCTACAGTATCGCTGACTTCCGTGGTCGTGCGAACTTGTGGTCAAATGCCTAGCTGTGTAGGATAACGAAAAAAATATTTCTGATATTGCCCGATTCCTCAGCGATACCTTGGTCGGTTAGAAATAGTATTTTTTGTTTATTACAATGTTATTTTTTTAATCTGTCTATGGATGGTGATGTGCAGTCACCGCCGGGACACTCATTATTGGATTATTTTTTGCTAATATATGTTGGTCGCGATATCAACATTTCGCAGAACTACTAACGTTTCAATACATAACAACCCACCCACGTAACTGGGCACGTGTCTTCCATATGAAGGGGGTGTAGGCCATATATACACCACGTGGGCCAAATTGCGGGTTGGAGACTTCGCTTACCTTTGAAAACTATTAACCAGGTTTCCTCACGATATTAAACTATAATAAAGCAACTAACTTGGGGTAGAAACTATGAGGCTGTGGGGACCGGGAGTACTCAACTTTTTTTAAGGATTTGTCGGTACGCCTGAAGGACTCTGCCTTTGACCGAAATTCTGGCTTACATTTTGCGCAAAAAATAAGTCATAGGATAGCATCAGGCAACGCAGCCAACATTTAGGACACGTTGACCGAAATTCAAAATATTTGGGTGACTCGTGTATTTCATAACATTAACTTATAGACTTAAATGAATATTAAATTGTTATAAAGATATTTGAAAATCGTTTTCTTACTCTTCCAGACAATGTAAACGAGTATCTGAAGTTAGCAGCGAACGCTGACAAGCAACAGCTGCAGCGGATCAAAGCTGTCTTCGAGAAGAAAAACCAGAAGAGCGCACTCTGCATTGCACAACTGCAGAAAAAGCTGGAGGGCTACAACAAGAGGATCAAGAACTGGGAGGTAGTGTCTGTTAGTCACACATATACATACCTTTTTATCTTCTGGAGCTTTTTTCTTTAATTTTTGGTCAGGTTTTTCTTCGTTTAAAGCGTGTTTGGATTTTTTATAGTTGTCAACTTTTCGTTCTTACAAAGTGATGAAAATTCGAATAATGTAATGAAGAGTTCATACTAAAAATACCAGATTTGAAAATTTTAAAAACAAATAATAAAAAGTGAAATAATTAATGACATCATATTTTTACGAGCTTTTGACGAGACTAAAATTGCCCTGAACATTTCTTAGTTTTCAAAAATCTCTAAAAATCTTATTATAACATTCTGAATGAAATAAAAACTAAAAGTATTCATTTCTCTTTCCATTTTCGTAATTTAAATCGGGGTCAATAAATTTAAATGTTGTCAATTGAATCTAACGCTGCCCTGTCTGTCATCTTACTACCATTAAGTTAGTAAAATCTGTCACCAAGCAACTAACAGTGTGTTCCGGTGGGGTCAGAGTGTCGCTAACTTCTGTGGTCATACGAGCTGGTAGATTGCCAGTCTTGAACAAAAATAAATTAATATTCAGTTGTTACTCCGCATGAAGCGTGTTCTAAGCATTGAAAATAATAAAACTAAGCGATTTTTTTATTTTGGTATAACCATTATATCATTTTTATTCATTTTATTTTTGTTTGTTATTTTAAACGTATTTATTGTGGTGTCTTTGCTGAGTAATGTCGTTTTTATGTTAAAAGCATTGTGTTTGTTTTTAATAGTATGAAGCTTTCAATTCTAGTTCATTAAATATTTAAGTAATTATAAATGTATAAAAGGGTTTTTTTAAACTTAATTAAAAAAAAAACATTCTTAATATAAAACATTAATTTAAAACTAGAAAGAAGGCCGTCAGTGATGGCCCAAGCTATCGAACGATACATGTTGTATCGAGGATCGAGGCCTTCTGTATTAGACTGTAATTAGTTTATTGTTGTTATGCCATAAATTACCAATTTTAACTTTAAGTTAGTATTTCCATTTTACCTATATGTGTTCACTAGCAGCTGTCAGCCGCGACCTTTGACGCGACATAACAAAGGAATTAAAATAAATGTTCAAACATTAAACGCTGTAGAGATTTGATTACCGAAATTGCTTGCGTAGTATATCCCTATACCGAATACAACCTATAAGTTTCATGTGAGGTTCAGCGGTTTAAGCTAATCTTAGGTATCTTTCTAAACCATGAAGGTTGATACTCTGCCGTTAGAAGCCGTTATATTCATAGAATAATAGGTAGAATTGATGTAATAATTCTACCTATTATAGAAATAGAATATACATATATAATTTTACTGTACGTGTGTATGTCACTGAACTTGTAAACGGCTGGACCGACTTTGAATTTTTTTTTTTGTATGCTTTGGCTGTCACCCTGGAAGTTTTAGATTCACAAATCAGGGCGGCAGATGGTGCTGTAGTCGGTGTCTAGGTATCTATTTAGTATTTGTATAGATATATGTGATTATTGTTGTTTCAGCAACATGGCACAAGCGGCCAGGCGCATAGACAACCGAGGGAGCTCATACGAGACATGGGACAAGGGTTGAAGTACGTACATAGTGTTAACTATAAGGTATATTGATTGGCGTTTAAATAACGTTCGTTAGAGGCGAGTCTTGTTACATTTTCATTATTAATTTCTAAAAAAAACTATTAAGTACGTTTTACAGTTGTTATAACATATATTTATTAGGTATAGTATTACATTGTGATGTATTTCTCTAGTTATCAGTACTATTTGGCAATGGTTAAAAAATTAATCACTAATCAGCGATGGGGTAATTAACATCGTATTTAATTAGTTGGGTTTACAGTTTTGTTTACTAAAACATCGATTGTTATCTATTAACGGGCTCTAATGGTTTTCACAATCAACTCTTAAGAGGATCGCCGAGCCTGTTTTCGTTTTCGTGTTTCTGATAGAATTTTCGTACCGAGGCGTACCTCTTTTCATCCCTTAAATTGTAACTTATTGTTTTGTTATTGGTGTCAATCGCTTCACTATCATGTATTTCAGGCCTACACGTTTTTTTTAAATGTTGTTGAATTCTGCTTAATAAAGGCGTAATAGGCATTGTATCAGCGCAAAAATATGACTGCTTAGGATCCTTGTAACTTTATAGTTATATAAAATACAGAAAAAGTAAAATCTAGTAAATAATGTGTTAGCTATGTGAAAAAAAAACCACTGGAATCGGACAACATCAAAAGGTAAAAAAGAGCTATATCTTATTGTATGGACAAGTTGGCGAAAGGGGGTCACTGTACACACCCTAAGAAACAACTTTTTTGGGACGAACTCTGAATTCGAGGAAAAAAATCAGATGTTTCATACATTTTGACGACGACCGATAAACATTTTCCATGCTGATTCTTTTTTCTGGATTTTAGAGTTGTTCCCTTAGTGAAAGTTGTTTTTTAGGTGTGTGTACTAACTAACCCCTTTTTGATTTACTACACCCCAAGGAGTCCAAGGAATCCAAAGGTTTTTTTGAGTGTAATCAGCTTTCCTCCTACAGAAACGTAGGCGGTAATATCCGCGACGGCATCACAGGGCTCGGCGGCAGCGTGATGGCGGCGCCGAGAGAGTTCGCACATCTCTTCTCTCGCTCTAACCGCTTCGGATCTGCGGACAACATCGCACAGCTAGCCGGTCTGTATCTGTTTGTCTCGCTCTTTCCTTAGCTTTATACATTAGTGAGCGGGGCTTACGTTGAACTAGTGGACGGGATCTTTTACATGTTTATGTTTGCCTCTCTCTCTCCTTCGCTCTTTATAGCTTTATTGATTAGCCATCACACTTTCTGTGTTGTGCCAGTTCTCAAGTTTTTGTCTCACTAATTAGCTTTATACATTAGTGGGTGGGGCTTATGTTGACATAGTAGGCGGCTATTTGACCGATATCTGTCTTTCTCTTTTGGCTTTTTAGACTTTAAAAAGATAGCAAGAGGGGCTTACGCTTAGTTTGCCTGATTGGAATAAACTGATTTTCTACGAAAAAAATACGATTTTCTTGCTTTCTAGATTAGTGGGCGAGGCTTATGTTGATCTCGTGGGTGGAAACGATACAAATATATATTATATAATCAGCTATATATATATATATATATATATTTAGCTGATCTGATCATACATTTGTATGCCACATGTTGTTCTTAATATAAGATAATATTTCCATGGCAAAATATCGCACGCCATACCTCCCATTCAATGGTACGACTAGTCTATACATTAATATGAACATTTATATATTAAGGGTCAATTTCACCGCTGGAAATGAACTCGCGTTCAATGAGGCTGAAACTCAGTTTAGGGGTGTAACTGAAATCAAAACTTCATTTTGGATAGTTGGTGATATCCAAAATGAAGTTTTGATTTCACAACTGAACGCAGTAAGGACTTGATCGAGTTTAGCTATTGAACGGCCGATTTTCGCAGATCAATTTCTTTGAACACGTTTTACATTAACAACATTGATGATAATGAAATAGAAGTAAGAATGTAATTTCTCTTCAGAATTTGCGTTCCATGTCACGTAAAGTTGGTTTACTTGAACGCGATCAATAATTGTACGCTGAAAAGAATTCGCCTATAATCTAGATCAAATCCAATATTTGAACTCGTTTACCCTGAACGGAGTTTAGCGTTGTAAGTTGAAACAACCGGTGATATTGGCCCTCAGTCACAGATATAGATAGTATGAACATTGACCTATTGGGTGGTATCGTTACAAACTTATTTCTATGTATTCTAGATTAGAGGAAGGTGCTTAGATTTACGCAGTAGGGTTGTAACTGATCTTTGATATTCAATGATTGCTAGAAAACTGGGTCATCCACAATAGTTACGTAAGGGTGACTAAAGCACGATGGGATTTACTTAAAAGGATAATGTCAATTTTAAAGCTACTGTTGGTCATAACAGCAACGTGTATTTTATTTCTGTTCTATTTTTTTATATGATTATTATCTATTTAGTTCTTTTAAATATAATATCATCATAATTTCCTTTTCATATGTAATTTATAACATTTTTAGTTTTTGTATACTATGAGCTTTTGTACGTTATATATGTATTAGATATATTAATATAGATTATAACATGTATGTATTTTGTCTCACAGAGAACACGGGTCCTTGTGAGTATCTCATTGTATCCAGTATTTAGACAGTCTTGTGACTAACCCCTTCATCTATAGATACTCCATTGTGCCTAATACCCAATTAGAAAGATTTTTTCGTAATTTTGGTTTGGTTCATTCATTATTTTCATTAAATAATGCAAGTAACCGTTGCATATAATGCTCGATTGCTCGATAATTGTATATAACCTGTTGAATTTGAAACATTTTTAGATTTCCTTTACTGTGTCTGAAGTATTTAGTTGCGTTTGTCCGGCAAGAAACTATGCATAAATGTCCAATGGCCGGCAAACATCATTAGGTAGAAGCGGCAATGTGTAGGGGGGCAGTTTGCGCATGTGCACTTCTGATCGACCAATCATTGGTCTCGTATCGACGAGTGTCTCCACGCACTCTACTGACTGATCCAAGCTTGTTTGGCCTAAATTGTTTGTTTGTTTGTGATTGTATTTTCTCTCCTAGCATGGACAGTGAATAAAATAGTTTTTATCTACTTTCGAGGGACAAAGTTCGAACTTCTAATTCAAAACGTCATTCATGGCGCCTCTGAGCAAACGTCGTTGTGACATTTTAGTTTAGGCGGGTTCATTTCTGTCTTTTTCTTGCCGCGTATATGTTAGGGGGCTTAAGCGATACAGTTGTTTTTCTTTCGGCGATAGTTAACACTATACCTTGTGGCAATAAATTAGTCGACCTTATCTCCCATATACTGACAGGCTAAAATTAATTGTATCAAAATAATTAGTCCGGATGACCGATTGTAATAGCAAATTATTGTGTATAATCTCTATTCATGATTAGCATTTCAAGGTTTACGTTTCCTTAATACTGTAGTATCTAAGATAAACATCAGTCAGTTTAAGCTATTGTCACGATGAACTTGAGATCACAAATTAAATACACGCGATGTGCTGTCTCTTACATCATAGTTCTAAAGTGGCCTTTAAATTATATTATATTATAATATTGTACGTACTGTGTATGATTGTCAATACTTTGCTATCCGACTATTATACATCTGAGAATGTAGTTTTTCCCAGATTATTTTGTCCCCCTTGTTCGTTGGCTGGTGATAGAAGTCAAAATCTACTATGATTTCTATCTATGTTGATAATTTTCATTACGACGTTCGGTGCGCCTAAAAATAATAGTTTAGCAATAGTAACACGGCCTCAGATCAGTATTTATTTAAAACCGTATGCACCATTACAACTATGACTCATCATGTTTCCTAGACATTATGTAAGCTATATTTTCTCTACCGATTCACGTCATTTTCATGTTCAGTGCCTCTAGTCTAGTATATCGCTGACTTTGTAGAGTGTTACTTGTTTTATCATACTTATCTCCGTGTTTATATAAACCCATCTCTATAGATATTCGTAGATTAGACGCAGTATTAGATTATCTTATATTAATTTATTCGTTTTTTCGCGTGATGTTTCGTATTAGATAGTAAATATGTGCTGTGCTAGGGCAAGTTGGTCAATTCTTATTTATATTTCTTTTTATAACTTTTCACATAAATATTTTTTTTAATATTTATTGCTCTTAGAATTTCTCTAGTCTTTCGAGAAAAGTGTGTTTTATTTTTATAGGTTTTTAGTTGTGTGTTTTCAGTCTTGATTTTTTCGGACGTCATATTTCAATGATCTAAATATAAATAACTGCGAAATCAAATTGCCAAAGTGTCAATTAAGTGTTAACTTAGATGTGCGCAATCTCATGATTTACTGATAAGTGAAAATCAAGCAAGGAAAATGTTATTCAAAAAGTGCAAGAAGTGCCGTAAGCATTGTAAATATTTCTTCTTTATGATATCTTTTATTAATCGTAAAAAGCCCTGTCCAGGTTTTTAAAGAAAATAATACAAAGCCTATTTCTATAGGCTAGTAAGTATAACAGAGGTATAATTATTAGGGGGTAGCAGATAATTGGCTCGTTACACTAAACCGGAATTTAAGAAAAATAAAGCATCAATTTTGTCACCGTCTGATAAAGAAAACAGCTTTTCTTAAAAGAGTTGATTTTTTTCTCGTATCGTAGTTTGGTCCCGTAGTCAACCTTATCTGTTATGCTCAGTACAATGACTTCCTTTCGTCTTAGTACACTCCTAACTTAGCATGTGTTTATAATTACGTTCTTTAATCCGTTTTGGTACCGAGAAAATCTCGTGTAAAGCAATTAATATGAATCTGTTTTAATACTGACACAATTTATTATTAATTCTTAAATTTTTAATAAGTTTCATGTTTTTTTCCCATATATTTACAGTTGATTATTTTTTAATATGTTGGTAAAATTAACGTAAGCTAACGTAATGTATCACCAATTTCTTTCACTAAAATTCGTGAAATGTTGCTGTCGGATACGGACGCGTTGTAATGAGGTTTATCCTGTAATTTACCAAATGTAAACAGTATGACATCATTTATTCTATTTCACGGCGACCTTCGCTTTACGTAAACATAGATATATGCTAAATATATTTATGTTTATGAATGCATTGTTGTCGTCAACTCATTTGCAATACCTATACACAATTTGCATACATACTCGAAGAGTTAACGAACACTGCTACTTATAAAATTAATAATGATATAGAGAAGTTAAAAATGCTTTTGATACCTCTTAAAAAGGGGTCAAAGACGCAGTCAGTCTTATTCACACTTACGCCTTAGTCAACGTGTCGTAAAAGACCCAGGAAAGCGCATTTCAAGAGGTTTGGTGTTGGAATCTTACAATAGGTTTCAACCTTGATGTACATCAAGGCTTCTTAATTAGTAACCCTGAATATAATCCCGTATATTATAATAATTATTAACACTTCTTATTGTCCATACAAACCCGCGCCGCGCTTGTTCACTCACATTACACACTCCTTTATAATCATAAAGAAATGACTACTTTTCAAGGCAAGATATTTCAACCGGCGGGCATTTTAATGAGCTTTCTACAGTATAGTAACATGTATTTGAAAATTTCATGTTGTTAGGGTGTGTGCACAGTGCGGCTTCTTGTTAAATATTTCATTGCGAACTACTCATATAAAATAAAAACAATATATTCAAATGCTCTACAATAATTAACTTGGGGGTCCGAATTCAAGTTGCTTTGGTACCTCAAGGGGCATCTTTGAAATTTCGATTTGTTCTCAGTAACTTTGTGCTAATCTCAAATCTTTAAAAAATATTCCAACAATGATTCCTTTTTATACTTAATGAAAATAATATACTATCACTATTGATATAATTAAAATAGTTGGCGAATATAAACTATGTGATCAATGATCGTATACATCTAATATAAACTATGTGATCAATGATCGTATACATCTAATATAAACTATGTGATCAATGATCGTATACATCTAATATAAACTATGTGATCAATGATCGTATACATCTAATATAAACTATGTGATCAATGATCGTATACATCTAATATAAACTATGTGATCAATGATCGTATACATCTAATATAAACTATGTGATCAATGATCGTATACATCTAATATAAACTATGTGATCAATGATCGTATACATCTAATATAAACTATGTGATCAATGATCGTATACATCTAATATAAACTATGTGATCAATGATCGTATACATCTAATATAAACTATGTGATCAATGATCGTATACATCTAATATAATCAAATGCGATCATTCGTCAATAACATCAAAATTGAAGTCTTAAATTACTTTTATAAGCTATTACAAAAAGAACAAAAGATCGCAATTGATTTCGTAGTATTTTAAAGTCCTATAAAGTGTCGTATATTTAGTATGAATACGGTGGCCGCTATGCACTTACCTTAAGCAATTTTTTGAGGTTTTCACTTCATTGCTTTTATTACTTACCTCATAATGTGTATTTTTTTGTTTTCCATATTACAACCAGTCGTGGCCTAAGAAATTTTTCAATATTGACGTGGAAAATGTTCTACATCGTTTTATATAATTTAATACAAAATATTGTATTTGCTTACTGCCACATTGTGTTGAAATTCGCAAACGTGTGGAATTGTGTTGCTTATCATGCTCTCTCCTTCTTGCACGCTAGCCCCACCACACGCGGAACTGAGAGGTAAATATTTATAGGAAACAATTTACAATAGAACATTGAAAAACAGCTACATTATCTACATTTTAGGGTCAGTAATTATGGTCTAATTAATGTAAAAAAAGTAAAAAATATGTACTCTTATTTTTAAATACTGGTAGAGCTACATTTAATCTATTCTATTCTATATATATCTTCATAGGCATTTAAGAATCCGTATTTAGCATTTTTTTTTTCTGTAAGATATTATGTGTAAAATATTTGGTATGAATTACTACTTAATACTTTTTCGTATAAATTTTATTTATGAATCGAAGAATTGGCTTAGCTTTGGTCACATTGCTTCATAACCAAATATCATTATAGCATGTTCTTTACAAATTGATTTGAAGATTGTAAATCTTATGTGTTTTACTTATTGTGATTAAATCAACAACCAAAGCTTACGGAGTTGGGGTCTCTTAATTATTTTATTTTACTTCAACGCTTACTAAATAATATATTTTCTTAAATAAGCAATAATTGATTTTCTATATGTCAAAATATATGCCTAGCTCGAATTAAATGCATTTTTTTAAACATTTGTTTTTGCTACTAAAATAAAGCTAGGTTAACACCTTACAAAGTTTTCACGATTATTATGTACTCTTGCATCTATTGCCTCAGTCTATCTTATACCTACTGCAAGACATAATATGAAAAATATTTTAGACCGTCAGGATTCGTACACGTGACTTGTAGGTTTATTGTCACTTCTGAGCATCACCAATGACGAAGAAGAAGATGAATGAAGGCATGGTGGTTGATTCGTATATCCGCAAACAGTCGTCGTAGATTATGATTCCCCTAGCGTTATTTACGCCTTTTCTGATATAAATTGGTTGAGCTACGACCGTAATCATGCCAAGAAATGCAATTGTTTCCTAGAGCCTCAAACACTTCTGAAATATTTCTGTTCACCATAATAGAAGTCTTTTTTAAACTAGCGTTTTTTATATGATATATGATACAAATAGATAACTTGTCAGTGTTATACGACACTTTCGTCCTATCTCGTTTACTTATCGCCATAAAGTCCATATAAATGTGTATTGAGTATATCTACAACGTGGCAGCGAACGCGTCTTCCGAAGGCTCGAGAGCGTCAGAAGCAGGCGAGCCGGGGACGCAGCAACGAGGCTCGACTCTGCCCAGAGCAGCCACCAGCCCCGGACCTAAATACTCACCTGACGCGTCACCGAGCTCCTCTGTCACCAGCGAAGGAGCTGTGTAAGTGTTCCAACGCTAAAACTATTACTATTGTATAATCATTATTTTATTTTATACCTTGTAATGTAAATGTGCCTATGGGTTACGTAGCCTCACTAGCAAGGATCACCGCCCTCTGTATCCGAACCTTGATCCAACCATCTAGCGAGAGTATGTTAAGATGTTGTCTGAGACTCTTAGCTATCAGACCGTTTGCCGAAACGACTATCGGAACAATGATCAACATCCCACATGGCTTTTATTATTATTATTTATATTTATCTATTTAAAATTTTCTCGTTGCCGAGGTAGTAACGAAATTCGCGGGCTTTTGGCCAAACGAAGTTAGTTTTTTTTCTATCTTCGATTGATAAAAACGTACGTACTAAACTACATGTGTTCAAAATGACAAAATAACTGCTTTCTGAAGCAGGGTGGAGGTTAGACGGTGTATATTAAGAAGTTGTTGGCTCGTGTGTAGTGTGTGTGGCACGACTTATTATGAAACAGGCTAGAGAGCATTAGAGCTGCCACCAGTCCCGAGTTTTTTATAACGAGGTGTACTGGTTTGAGGAAACTTGGCGCTTCAATAGCCACGCCACTAGGCATATTATATTATCTTGTTTTGCTAAAACATGAATAAAAACTGTACTACGTTACATCTAATTTACCTTTTGTGTATCGACAGGTACCCTACACAAGCCGGCTCCAACAATATATCGGAGACTGCGTTCACAATCAAACCAATACTCAATGAACTCAGAGAAAGGCGGGAGGACTACGAAAGGCTATCGGAAAAGATCGATGCACTAAAGGTAGTGTGTATATCTATTCATCGATATTTAAAAAAGTGATTGTTAATAAGTTAGTTTCGATTTTACTTATAGTTTCAGGTATGATCGCGCTCTTTTACTTTGGAAAATTTTAAGAATTATCTAGGTTTGGTTATAGTAATAAAAATACAATTGATAAAAAGATCAGTCATTAGAAGCGCGTTGAAATTATTTAAATAAGTCTATTTTTGAGAGGTTTTTTTTTTAATTCATCATAAATTCAAATGTGAACTTTTCGTAAGTGTCCATTTCAATGTTTTTGGCAATTTCATTACCTTTTTTCTAATATTAAGTATATCAAAAATGTTGCGTCGCGTTTCTGTATATTAATCTATTACCTAAACTTTTTTATAAGTATTCGATGTACGATTCGATGTGAGTCTTAATCCTTTGAAACTTCCATGACGCGTTTCAGCCGACGCACTTCTTTAACTTTTTAATCTAATATTTATTTTGAGGAACCAGAAGCGAGTTTATTTAAAAAAAATACAAAAGTACACACAAATTTATAATCACAAAAACAATTTAGACAAACCAAGAATATCACAAGAAACAACACTGATTGACACAAATACACAATTACACAATATCGTTCAACACATAAATGACTCACGTAACCGTCGCGCGTCGTGGGGCTTCTGCACAGCCAGCGCGGGCGCTCGGGATCAAATTCAAATGTGCCGGCGAGCGCTGGCGCACCGCTTACATAGGCCGGTCTAGGCTACCCTCTTACAATATTATATATAAGACCACGAACCCTGAAATCTCGATGAAAGTATACGCTGTTTGATATATTAGGCATTGTTCTACAGATATTTTTATATAAAACTAAAAATTGCTTTTTGAAACTGAGCTAAAGTTTACTATCAGGCTATACATACCGACTAGCCCGTTTATGTTATTCACTACTATTAACTTAACTATCACTTAAAACTAATTTTAGAGGATTTAAGTTTAGGTGTAAATAAGGTCATGTTTGAGATCGACTTGATTTCCACAGGTACTGAAGAAAGCATTAAAGGTACCTACATACACTACAGAATATATAACTCTGATTTTACTTATTAAATGACTTATTTTGTAATGGCATGATCTTACTCGTACCTTACTTAATATCCAATTTTTTTTAGATTTATTTTTATTTTTGTTATGTATCGTAATTTGTAAGTTTGTAAAATAATATTTTCTAAAGAAACTGTGATACTTTTGCAATCACTCTCAAGATTTTTGGCGAGAAGGGCAGTGGCGTCAGAAGTTATGTACAAATGTAACTCCCTAGAAACTCTCTTTTAGTTTCTATGATTTTATTTTTGTATAGAATTATTTCTATTTGTGTTGATCAGCCGTTCTAATAGTTTTACTAAATATAAATCATATAGAATATTACGATATAGATACCTTGATACCATGCGTGCGTAGGTACTTTGACTGCATAAACATTCAAAAGTTCACAGCAAACAAAATTATATATTACTAAAAACTACGATCAGTATAAATATATGAATAATTAATTTAAATGGATTAAATTAAATCAATCTGTGAATTAATATTGCTTTGATTTTAGCAAAATAACTGTATTATTATTTTGTTTCAACGCTTATCGACTTGTAGTGTGTTATTATTATATTGAAATGTGTTTGTTTTATTTCAGAATTTATCGCAAGAGGTGACGTTCCTATCGTCCGCGCTACAAGAGGAACGGTTTAAGACTGAGCGGCTGGAGGAGCAAATCAATGATCTCACGGAGTTACACCAGAATGAGGTGAAAACGCTGACTCTTGTCACTTAAATTGCGACATTTTGAGACAGTTTGAACATAGACAATTTTTTGATTGTACAGTACTTGTTGTAGAACATGTCAATATCGACTTTAATATAAAGAAGTAAGCAAGTGCGTTTATTAAAAAAAAAAATCTACCATATAATACAAGTGGTTAGACGCACCTTCAAAAAAACCCAACTTTTTTTAATCCCACACAGCTAGGCATTAGCGATATGGTAGCCCTAGATGGAGCATGCCTTTTTTGGTATTCACTGGCTCTCAAGGAAGGCTGCCGGAACACACTGTTAGGTGCTTTGCGATTTTGCAACTTAACCGACATCATCTTTAAACCAGTGTATTTTTTACGACTAAGACGAATCTATTAACACCACTCACATAAAAATACGACAAGCCGTTTAGGCTCTAGGGCGTGTCAAAAAAATATTCATACTTACATTAAATCGAAAAACATAACCCTCCTTCTTTCGCAGTCGGGTAAAAATATATAGTAGAGAATATTAACAAAATACTCGTATTATATTTGCTATATTTAATAGTCAAGGGAAATCAATTGCACATAATATTTGTGTATTATTTCAGGTGGAAAATTTAAAACAAGCTCTCACAGATGTGGAAGAAAAAGTACAATATCAAAGTGAAGAAAGGATACGTGATATCCACGAGGCGCTAGATTTATGTCAAACTAAAGTAAGTATAATGTACAGAGTGACTAAAACAGTCGTATTCTATACAATGTGACAAGGTCCCATGTTACGTACAAGAAAATAAAAATGGCAAGAAAATAAACTCTAAAAATTCTTAGTCAGTGTTAGTACTGAAACAATGTAAAGTATGCACCCTCGCGTAAGGAAGACTTGCCTGACGCATGTAATGCAGATATCACATTCCGAAGGGCTTTTTAAAATATATATAGGTTTATTTTTATACAAAGTTACGCTATCGAATATTGGCTACACCTTTTATTTCACTTTATATTTTACCGTGAATTTACAACATTTCATTTTTGGAAAGTGAGGGAAATTCAAAATCCATTTCGAGATAATCTAATGAAGAGTTCATACTAAATACCAGATTTTGATATTCACTTTCTATCGAGTTACTTATAAAAAATAGGATGAAAAAAATCTTATTTATGCTAAAACCGTCAGATGCCACGAATAAAAAATATTATTGTAACTGTCACCTGTGAACGGTACCAAAACAAACAACAAAAATGCAGATAATTAATGACATAATTTTTTTACGAGCTTTTGACGAGAATTCAAAACTTTCTGAATAAAATTAAAAAATAGGAGTACATTATTTTTCATTTGTCTTTCCATTATCGTAATGGCCCCCCATGAAAATTAGAAATGTTGCAATATTTGCTTGGAAATTTTCATAATCTTAAAAGTATAAAAAGGAAACATTTGTATTTTTGTATGTAACGAATAAACTAAAAAACTACTGGACCGATTTGAAAAATTGTTTCGTGATTAGAAACCTACATTATCAAAGTGTAACATGGCAAAAAAATTAGAGATTCGCCGGTAACGACGCAGTAGTGCATCATAAAACACCAATAATGTTTGAACACTAGTAATAAGCACTACGTTTCTTGTTTAGATCAGTAAGTTAGAGCAATGGATGGCTGGCGGAGGGGGTGCGGGCGGTGGGCTGGGGGGTGCGGGGGACGCGGGCGGGGCGGGCACGCTCCCTCCTCGGCTGCTATTGGTCAAGCTGCTCAATGTCGCCATCACGCTGCTGCAGCTGGCGCTGCTATTGGTCGCCACGGTAGCCGGGATAGCCATGCCCTTCCTTAGAACTAGGTACGTACAAACTACTTGAAACAAACACTTTGCCTCCGCAGTTAGGATTTTAGGTCTCTTTTGCGGATCGCTTGTCTTGTCTTGAATGTTATGTCTCAATCAAATGTTTTGCGAAATGTGTTTGTTTTGGGTGATCACAAGGTGAGAAAGAGAAATAATAAAGTGAGGTGTGGAGGTGGTGAGGAGGAACCACACTATAAAAATAAAAATATTTTTCGATTTTACACGCTGACATCAAGACAAGGCGGAAAATATACCATCTTATTATTTAATGAAATTATTGTAACTTTGCTCTTCATTTCAAATTAATGCATGTACTCATTGCACACACACTACGACAAGCAGTATGAAGCAGAGACACTGTATTACGAAGTTTCCACGCGCACTACCTCAGCTAGACCTGTTCGTTTGAGTTTTATCGAAGAGCGTCGCTTTATATAGACTAATAAATAATCCAAGCTGAATTGATACCTTAACCTAGTATATATACCCTTTGGATTTTCCCCGCGTTACCTGAAAAACTGGCGTCTTTGTTTGTGTATTTATTTCAAAACTGGTGATTCTGCATGATTTAACGTGTAATATTAGTGAGTTAACCATTAATGTTTTGTTTATGTGCACAAGTGTAGGCAAGCGATATAAAGACGGAATAACACGGTTTTCGTGTTCACGGAAAATCTCCATAGAAACCCTGGTAAAGTCTCCACTGCTTTACCAGGATACATGATGTGACTTTAACTTGACCACGATGATTTATTACTTGATATTTGACTTAACTAGATTAGTTAATAACGTGAAATTTTATAAACTTGACGCTGGAAAATATACAAATCGTCTGGTGTCATATATCAAAAGAAGAAAAAAACTCTTTTCATGTAAATAATTGCAGATCAAAACACTCAAAGCGTCTCTTTCTCTTACAGAGTTCGAGTCCTAACAACAAGCTTAGCGTTAATGCTCGGCGTGATGGTTTTAAAGCAATGGCCGGAAGTGACGCAACTATCGGAACATCTCGTGAGACGGCTCAAAGAATACCTACTGGACAAACATCACGACAGGTAATGGGTAACCCGGGCAATGGGAGGGGCAACCCAAACAGCGGGAGGGGTAATCCAAATAACGGGCGGGGTAATTGGATTAACTGGTGAGGGAACGGTCGTGGTCGCTTATCATTTTACTTATATATATGTATATTATTTTGGATTGTTACGGTGTTTGATTTCTTGGCTGTTTTTTAAAATTAGATGAAGTTTTTGTAAACGATATTCGGTTACGATGTCTAAAAGAATTAAAAAATTATGAATCGAGTTAGTTATGTACCGTTTAAGTTATGCGGATAACGAACTGCGTATCATAAGAAAAAATAGTCATAAAAACAGTCAAATTTAATAAAAATGTTTACTAAAGCATAAATGATAATATGTTTGCTGGAAATCTTTGTTGTGTTACGATAATAAAATGTATTTAATTCGGAAAGCAATAACGCATGTCTAACATAACTTTAAAATTAAACAGAATCATATGTATTGTTAAAAGTGTAACTCTTAACTAACTAATTTATCGGTTAATTTTGTATTGTCTTTCAACTAATAAAACGTAAGTAAAATTGCTTCTATAATAAGTCTGTTAAGAGAGCATCGGCACTAACATTTCAAACAAACGAATTTTCATCCCTAGTATTTGACAATGGAGTACATATTTATAATATAGTATATGGAACAACCGCTGTGCTTTGTGTACAACCCGGTCACAATACCTGTGCACCTGAGCTCGTGACGTCATATCGGCGGTCTGGGTACGGTGTGCTAACCGTACTGTCGCACCGGGGAGTGCGCAGAGAAGTGACAGGGGAAGCGGGAGAGGTGCCGCATTCCAGCGAGGTGCACAGATATTCTGACCGAGTTATAACAATGGTGCAGTCTCAACAAAGCGATTAAATAAAAGAATGTCAATAGCACGAAGAGAACTGATCAATATTTTGTATGGAAACTTAGTGCTCGGTTCGCCCTTAAAAGTATTGGCTCAAGTACGAATAAATCATTATCAAATTAATAGCGTCATTCAATCACACAAACACACACACAAAGAATCACAATTCAATTAAGGCGCGATTTTTGAATAGTAAGAGAAACGGAGAAAATGCATTTAGTGGATTGATAGTAAATTTTTCAATTTATTAATTATCTGATAACTATCAGAGCAATAACTCTATTCGATGATAAGATATAACAGCTGTTCTACTCGTATCCAGGTGACTCTGTAAAATGACGCGTATTTCTTATTTATAACCAACTTTTATTTTCGCTTGAGATAAAAGTTATATTAACTAATCTAGTTATCATATTAGAAACTATTTGACAGTTTGTGGTTGGGAACTTCAAACTGGTAAAGAGTAACAATGTCATGTTTACTTGGCGATCATACCGTTCTCGCTCTTACGTACAGTAAATCTTTATAAGTTTATTTGTTCCGCCCGTCTGAAGTTAGCGCCTTTAAATTAAAGCGCCTAAATTTAAAAATGGATATCCATTTATGAGCTAGATAAAACAAGCAAATACATTTATTGCCATAACAGTTGTGAAGCGAAAATTTTTGGTTATGAAAAATCGGGCCTAAATTGATGAGTACTCTAATAATTTTGAATCATCGTAGTGACATTCCGTCCAACTATCATAATATATTTAATTCTCATGCATTCTCTGCAAAATTATGATACAAAGTTAATTTTTTGGTTTAGTTTATTGCGTTTAATTTTCATCAACCGATTTGACTCTAAGACGAGCAATAAGAAATTCGCGTTCGTATAAAAATATAATCCTAATTTATTTATGTGTTATATTTTTTTGATAATGTCGGTATAATGAACAAAATGATTTTTAATTTACATTAAATGTATAAATTTCGTGTCGATTACCCGTTTCCTTGCAAAATAGTTACTACCAGCCCGTTTGAAACGAGTCCAGTCTCCTTTTTGTGTTTGATGACATTATCAGCAATATTAATAAACGCGTCTTAACTTTAATCATCTTCTGTCATGTTCTATCCAAGGGAGAACGTCACGCGCCAAAACAAGACAAAAAAAATTAAAGTTAAGACGTGTTTATTAATATGGCAGTATATGTTTATTTACCAGATTATATTGATTAAGTGTGTGGAGACAATATTTATTTACGTATGAATTTTAGATATAATTTATGTAGTATCATTAGTAAATGACCGCGAGCGAAGCGTCTCTGCATCGAGTAATTCATAATGTTTTTTCCTTTGTTAGTTTGTATGGTTGAATGTGTATGTATTGATGGTTGTTTGCAAGAAATTTCAGACTTGCGTTTCGACAGAAATTTCAGATTTGTGCGACAGGTCGCATAGGTTCTATGAATTGCTTTTGTCGTCGGGGATTTTCGGGATTGTGGAAGGTATTTCAAAAGTTTGTTTATAAAAGGCAAAATTTACAAGGATAAAGTTATAAAATTAGATTGTATTACTCGTACACCATAAAGCCACACATAAAAGGTGGAATATTCGGAAAATAACATTTTGCAATGGGATATTTCTCGAAAAAGACTTTCAAAAATCACAGCTTTGAATTCTAATGACCCATATAAGTAGTATTTTATATTTAGAAAAAAAAATTGATAGAACTAGCAGAACATAATCAAAAATTCCCCTAAATTAGCAATTTTATTTGGATTGCGCTTCCTCTTTGCAAGTTTTTTACATACGAGTAATTTTCATGTAGTCTTCAAGCACCGAACCTTAGAAAATTATGATAGTTACTAACTCAAATGGTATGAGACAATTATTTATAAGAATCGCTTTGTTGTGTATTGTATTGTATATTTGTATGTATTATAGCGTCATATCAATGTATCATATATTTTGTTTAATAATACGGATTTTCTCGCGCAGTTGATTGTTGGTAAGGCCCAACTATAGTTTCCTTCATATTTGATGAACTTTATAAATGATGAAATGAGTCGATCGTGTCTACAACGATGGCACGTCTCGCACTGAGCGGGCGTCACTTTTGAGACGTAAATGTGAAATGTGAATGATATATTTAATTTTTGCATGAAAGTGGCAAGGATAGGTAAGGTCAAAAGTTACAATAAGATAGTATATACAAGATATTTAGTGTTTTTCCGCCTCGTCTTGATGTCAGCGTGAGATCTCGAAAAATACTTTGATACTGACTCTTCAAGCGCTTGAGGATGCCTTGTGCTAAGGCGAAACACGTGTCGAAAAAAGTCGGATACTGAGAGAAAGAGAAATAATAAGGTGAGGTGTGGCGGTGGTGAGGAGGAACCACATCATAAAAACAAAAATATTTTTCGATTTCTCACGCTGACATCAAGACGAGGCGGAAAAACACTAAATATCTTGTATATTCCATCTTATTATAAATAGATTTCCGCAAAGTAACGCCTGACTCCATCAATTGTCAAAAGTTACATAGTCACTTTTGGTTCTTGGAACGTCAGTCAATTCAAAAAACCAACTGTAGGGGTATAGCAGGATTTTACGCAGATGGTTGTTTTATTTAAAATTCCGGGTTTATTATATTGTGAAAATTGTTAATCGTGGCAAATTGAATGTACAATCAATACCAATTTTAGGCTTAATGCACTACTATCCGATAAACGCTGATACAAATTGCTTTGGAAACAGTATACCTACGGGGTATCGGTTAGGGGTGTACTGAGCCGAAATGGGGTAATTACACTCATCATTACGAACAACTTTCATTATGGGATCAACTCTGAGAAAAAAAACAGACGTACTATTAGAAAAGTTTATGGGACAATAGACAAAATGATTTTACGAAACAGATTTTATTTCTCGAACCCGTCGTTAGTCCTGTAGTGAAAGTTGTGACCTCATTTCGTCTTATTAATCCTCCAGCCGATGACATATAGACTCTTTTATTTTCTGTAGTGATTATTATTTTTGGTGTACTGTCCAAATGATTACTGATTTGTTTACGTTCATGCAAAATAATCGCATTTTTAATAAGAAATGAAATTCAAAATCTTTGAGTTGGCTGGCGTTTTCAAAAGCGGGCGTGTGTATGTGATGGAATGTGTTAAATGTAAGACCTAACGTCTAACTATAAGTTGCTTATTATATCTATAGAATTAATATTCGTTATTTAAGTTCATTTTATATTCACAGCTCAACTAACTTGAATGTACATTAGGTATATTGAGGTTAAAGTAATAACATAATCACGAATGCGCTGCAATACATTACGTCACGTTAATTAACTTGCACATACAACATACAATACATTATACAAAATATTTATTACTAACTAGCTGTGCCCCGCTTTTTCACCCGCGTTGGATTGTCGAGATAACGGGGGAACTACTTTTTTGAAGTCGGTTAAAAAGTATCCTATGTCCTTTCCCGGGGTCCAATCTACCTGTGTACCAAATTTCATCCAGATCGGTTTAGTGGTTTTGGCGTTAAAGCGAAACAGACAGATAGACAGAGTTACTTTCGCATTTATAATATTAGTTAGGATGTAATAAATAATTGTATTTATTGATTTGGGTAGTATCTACAATAGGACATCTTTATTTCATTATTTATCTGATTGAGCCGTTGTAGTATACAAAAAATTGCGTAATTTGTTCCAGAACTTGCAGAAATAAATCATAATAAAGAGCAGTTTAAATGTCATCTTACATTATCTGTCTTGGGTGTCAGAAAGATTAATTACTGCCATAATTTACCTGCGGACTGGCGTGTTGTTCGTTTAGTTACTGTTTAATATCTAGCTTTTTTTAGCTTTTTAGATTATTTCCTCACGTTTACCGCAATAAAAATTTAACGATATAAGGAAACAAAGGTGTAGGAAAAAGATAAAAAAGTTGACATAAATGATTGCAGGACTTGTTTCATTTTTGGCCATGACGGTGTACGTCTCCCAAGAAATGCCTAAACATGTAGTTAATATTGTGTATTAATGAAACCTTTTTGCATACTTCATTGTGTTCAAGAATATCGAAATTCTGTAAGTTGTGAAATAATGGCATCCCTGGAAGATTTTTGCATCCTAAGTTAACTGCAATGTTTTCATGTCTATGACTTGTGTCTATGTAATGTCAAAATTGACACAATAAAAAGGCGTAAATCTCCTTTTTGCGTAAATAGCGTGGCAATATTTTAATTCGAAATTAATTTTCTACCCTGCGATAATATACATGTACACAGTCAGGCCGGAGCTCCATTTTACATTTTTGAAACATCTCTTTTAAACTTGTCGTATATTCCATGTTTCGTTTATTTTTATTATTTATTTAGTGTTATGTTTTTAATTAGTTGTTTTGTTGTCTCTGCAGGTATGAGTGCAAGTCGTTGTGTGGTTGAGTTGTGTATCTAACGAGCTGTCTGGAGTAACGTTTGGTGATATTGTTTGGTTTCGCCTTGCGAGTAGCGCGGAGTAGATCCTTGCGAGTGTTAGGCTGCTGGTCGGCTTTTAATTTAGGATGTTATAATGTCGATAATTTCTATGTCAACTCTATATGCTACGTGTAACGGAAAAGTGTGATAAATTGATAAGGCTAGGGCTTCAAAAGTTATCGTTCCATCTCGCTCGCACCAGTTGCATATGTTGTTCGACAAGCGGAACGCACGATAAAGATTGCGATAACTTACAAAATAAGCGCTCTGTTCTTACTACAACTAATGGTTTTTTTAATTAAAAAAGGTTTATCCATCAGGTTTGCTAAGTTCGAAGAGAAAAGTAATGCCTTTCGTACAAATTGACCGATCATGTGATCCAGTTCGTATGGAGGTCCAAATTTTTATTCTTGAATTTAATTAAGTTTTATATAGAAAGAAGCTTGTATAGAAAGCTTCTAAAAAAGACCGAACAGCATTCTTAAATATTATCACATCTTTCTTATACACTTTGTATATTGTACGGATATACGAGGGACGCTGTAAGTACGAGTACACTGTACAAGTAAGGAATGTTTAAATTTATTATTATGTAAAACTCTTGCTGATGGTACCAACCGAAAGAATGATTACATTTTTCTTTATGTATGAACCCATAACGCCACACTGCAGGGCTCGGGTCTCCCCTATGAAGGAGGTGGAGGCCATAGTGGACCACGCTGGCCATATTGCGGGTTTGGGACTTCTCTTCGATAACTTCGCCGATAAGTTTTTCTCACGATATTTTCCTTCAATGTTTAATCTTGTAATTAATTGTAATATTCACGTAAGTAAAAAATTCAACTGACGCCCTCTCTCTAGTGAGGCAAGGGGTTTACAGACAAGGCTACCACTAATTTATATAACTTTTCTATGTAACATGTAATTATTTTTCGGGTCTGGTATCTTAGTAAACAGTTTTAAAAAATGATGAAACAGTGAGTAGATTTATTGTGCCGTGGAAAACTATAACCAGATGTAAGGCTCTCGGATTCCCCAAAGGCTTACATAGTAGATCCGAAAGTTCTCAAACTTAGTGATAATATAATTAAGCTTCTTAACATATTGTTCGCGACGGCTTGTTTTTATAAAACGAAAGTCATACTATTATTTATTTGAAAACGTGATATTTTGTCATTATTTAGTAATTTTTCGAGTACATTACGAAGCAGTGGATTGCGTTATTTATGATGATTTTTATTGAATAATTTAAATTGAATACGAAATGTGAGAATTAGTTTTATTTGAAATGATAATTGTGAATGCCGTGACAATATACTGAATTTCTTAGTCCAATGAGAATATAGGTTATTAATGATAGTAAATCTGAAATTCAGTTTCCTAAATCTCAAATTGTATGGTTTTACTTTTGTAATAATGGTGATGGAACTGTTTTTTTTTAATGGAACTTGTAAGTATCGGTGCAGGTAAATTGTGGTTGATGTGGTTTCAGTTCTGATCGATACTCGTATTTTGAAATGACACTTTAAAATTGATTTTATTGTCCAACAATACTTATTTTATTTTCTGATTCACGTCAGTTAAATACTTACTTTTTAGGAATCCTATTTTATTTCTGATTAGCTCTAATCTGTCCTGCACACTAACTGAACTAGCCTAAAAATGCTAAGAACTCTTTTTGTTTTTTGAGAGCGGGATACCAATATAGTTTAAATATGGCTAGTGTGGCTACTCCGAGTTGGGGTTCCTAGATGAAATATATACTCTCACCGTTTATTTCGTTTGTACAAAATATCTTTAGCAAATGTGTATTTTAAACCGTGATAAATTTAAATGAGTAGTTTCTTACTTATTATTTTATTTAATCTATATATAATTAAAATTTTAGCAGATTCGTATGTACATTGTGTACGAAAATTGAAATGTGTATAAATAGTTTTGTATTCGTTACTGTAGTGAAAATGATGATTTTTAATTATTACTATTTAATACTCAAAGTATATTCCTAAGATAGTTTCTCGTCTAAATTTTATACATATACATAATAGATAGCCATACATACTCGTAGATAGCGAAACATAGTGTTGTCCACTAAATAGTTGTCATACATTTTGCTAGAATTCTATTTCTAACTAAAAAACAATCATGATTCTTTAAAACAACTGAATAACTAAAAACATCATAAATACATTCCAAATTACTGAGAGTAGATTAGGGTGGCCTCTTGTATCATTGGGACTATGTTATACTGGTATCCACTCAAATGTAAGCTTCATATGCAAAGGGCAAAATATCGTTAGTGCCACTGTATCTATATAATACCACTGATTTTAATAATGCAAGTACAATGAATTCATTTGATTTCCACCATTTTAGCGCAGTTTGCAGCGAGTTAGTTCATTCCTTCAACTCATTAGTTAATGGATAATGTCGAACAACTGTCATTTCCTATTGAATATTTAGTCCATAATTATAGATGTCAGTGGTGTACACGCAGCAACTATGGCCTATGAGCCAGCCTAAAATAGATCTCAAAGAACATCAATAATGACGCTATGACATCAGATTGACGTCACATTCCTTGTTTATAACGTCATAGTAATTTTGTTTAAGTGTACAGATTAACTTCAAATTTGTATTGTATATTGTCTCGCCTTTTTTTATATTGTTGCATAGAACTCTCATCTCGTCGTTGCTTTTAGTGGGTACTGGTTAGAACATTCTTCGTCTCTGATCTAACATCGTAGAGCTTGATAGTAGATTTTTATTTTTATATTACAAGTAAATATCATAAAAATTATAAATATTATATTGATATATGTAAGACAAGAAGTGTTTTCAGCTGTTGTTGTAAAGTTGTATCATTATGTGCTTCACGTTAATTTAGTTTTCGTTATTACCTAAATTCAGTGTTACATAAGGTTTCTGTAAAAGGATTATGCTAATCCATTTTTTTTTCTTGTATATCTTTTATGATTATATTTATTTTTTTGAAATTTATAACGTCGAAAAATAATATTTGTAAGTTGAGTATTACAGGATTATCTGTTAGGAGTGTACTAAGTCGAAAGGGGTCGCCTTTTCGGCTCCGCTAATTCGCTATTCTGGAGAGTCATGTAATAACAACAAATTTGACAGTTTTACAAATTTAGTTCAATAGATCAGTTTTACAAATTTAGTTCAATAGAACTAAATTTGTAAAACTGTCAAATTTGTTGTTTCGATACGCCCGAATTGTGGTCAATTATCCTATGTTTGGTTACAGTATACACCTTTGAGTTAGCATACATACATACATATATAAAATGTACAAAAACCGCTACATAAATGAACAATTTAGTTTAATTTGTATATTGTGTAAATATGTTTACTACACAAATTGATTATGTAGTATGTCTGTTAGTTCACAAAGTTTGTGTACCATGATGAATATGTTACTTGTTATTTTGTGCTACTGTGACATTTATTATGATAATTGATTCTATTGGCAATAACGTAGGTAATAAATAAATGCTAATAGTTTATTAAAATTAATGGAAAATTATAATTTTTTTTACAAGTGACAAGCTCTGCAGGCCTGAAAAGTTAGTCTGTGCGGAAAGAGAATATGATTTTATATGACAACCTCAACCTAGTACATAAATACGTAAAAAAGTGTTAAATGAATATATCGGCGCCTCACATGTTACGACGGTTTTCTTTCCGCATATAATCTAAATTGCAAAATAAATGTCAGTTGTTCAATTGTTGCTGCAAAATTAATGTCAATTTTATTATTTTGTCGACAAGATATGTAAGTATTTATTATTTTGCCGGCTGTCGATTGTAATAAATCATCACAATTTTATTCAATGTAGTAGTTTTATTTATTTTTTTATTGTGTTGCTAAGCGTTAGTATCGCAGTGGACGGGACACTGTTGTGGGCTCGTAAAGACTATAATATGATACTAGCGGACCCGATAGACCTAGATACCGACTACAGCGCCATCTGCCGGCCTGATTTGTAAATCTAAACTATCCAGGGTGCAACCTAAATGCATACAAAAATAACATTCAAATCGATCCAGTGACATACATACGAACAGTAGGATTATATATATTAAAATTTGTAGCAAGCAGCAGCACTTCAGATCACTTCTTCCCCTTTCTTTTAGATTATTCAATTAGTTGAACATCGAGCCATAACGTCCCACTGCTGTGCACGGGTCTCCCCTACGAAGGAGTGTAGGCAATAATGCACCACGCTCGCCAAATTGCGGGTTGTGGACTTCACTTATCAACGAAAGTTATTAATTATCTCCGACAAGCAGATTTACTCACGATATTTTCCTTAACCGTTAAAGCTTGTGGCAAAAAAAAACTTGTTTGTTACATAACGTATTACTATATAAAAAAAGTGAAAAACTCAGAAGTGCATGCCTGAGCTTGGGATTGAACCCGCGCCCTTCCGCTTGAGGCAAGGTTTACCTACTTAGCAACTACTAACTCAATTGAACACTTACTGATGCTTTATCACTCAACTAAGTACCTATTTTTTTATTTTCTGTATTTTGTTATAAATAAAGGGTGGTTAAATTGTAAGTTTTTTTCCGAATTTTATTTGACATTTCTCTATTTCAGACTTACTCAATTTGAACCATGGAGAGATACACAATCCAACAACGTGTTAAAGTTATCCAGACTTATTATGAAAATGGGCGTTCAAATCAAAATGCATATCGTGCACTTCGTGATTTTTTTGGTCAATTTGATCGTCCAAATGTGCGTACAATCGCAAAAATCGTGGAAAAATTCGAGCAAACCGGGTCTGTAGAAGATGTGAGAACACCAGCGCATGCTCGTACAGCTCGTACTGCAGAAAATATTGCTGCTGTTCGCGATAGTGTGGCTGAAGAGCCGTCCACCTCAACTCGTCGTCGTGCCTAACAATTGCACCTCTCACGCTCGTCGTTGATGAACATCATGCATAAAGACTTGCATTTACACGCTTACAAGGTGCAATTGGCTCAAGAACTAAAGCCTCTTGACCATTGCAAACGTCGTGAATGGGCAGAATGGTGGCAAGAAATGGCAACAGTGGATGATCAATTTTCGAAGAAAATCATCTTCAGTGATGAGGCACATTTTCACCTCAGTGGATTCGTCAATAAACAGAATTGCCGCATTTGGGCGAATGAGAATCCAAGAGTGATTGTCGAAAAACCAATGCACCCACAAAGAGTGACTGTTTGGTGCGGTTTATGGGCTGGCGGCATCATCGGGCCGTATTTTTTCCAAAATGAGGCCGGTCAGGCAGTTACTGTGAATGGTGTTCGCTATCGTGAGATGATAACGAACTTTTTATGGCCCGAATTGGAAGATATGGATGTGGACGATATGTGGTTTCAGCAGGACGGTGCCACTTGCCACACAGCTAACGAAACAATGGCTCTTTTGCGCAACAAATTCAATGGCCGTGTTATCTCACGTAATGGCGATGTCAATTGGCCGCCAAGATCATGTGATTTGACACCGTTGGACTTTTTTCTTTGGGGTTATTTGAAAGAAAAGGTGTACGTCGATAAACCAGCAACAATTCAAGAGCTAAAGGATGAGATAATTCGGCACATTAACGGCATAGAACCTCCATTATGCCTCAGGGTCATCGAAAATTTGGACCATCGGATGGAGGTGTGCCGCCGTGGTCGCGGCGCCCATTTGGCCGATATTTTATTCCATACATAATTGAGTAATACCAATATATCATAATAAAATAAAATTACAATAATTTCCTAAATAGTTTGTGTTTTATTCAAAATCAACATCGGCCCTTGAAATTTAACCACCCGTTATAAAACTATTTTTATAGGTAACGTCCAAATCGTCAATAATTATTAGTGTGAAGCCGATGTGAAGTCATACAAGTATTGGAGTCGTTTATCACAGTATCACACCGGAACCTACTTGTAGTAAAAAAAATATTAACTGCCCACAGAGTTTCAGTAAACAAAGTATTTGTTAGAAACAGTATTTAATAAAAATATATAAAATTTATTCTAAAAAGGTATATGCCATCATATACATGAGGGTACCATACCCGAAATCTTAAACATATCTAAGTAAAATATATGAAAATAATAAATAAGTTTTAAAATCAATTAATTAGTCATAAACAAATTAGGTACAGAAATAAGAAAAAAAATCTAGTAGGATGCCTACTTATAATATTAAGTCTAAATGCTTACAACACTTAGTTTGGTTTGAAACATGCACACATCTACCTTTCTTTATGGTTACCTTATAATTAAGTAAAAATAAATAATAATACGGGACAACATCCACACAAAGGTGTTCAGGTCCCAAACTAGGCAAAGCCTGTGCTATGTTCACCTGATGACTGATATACATAAATATACATACTAAAGAGAATAGTATATTTTTAAAAGACTCAGCACGTACATTATGAATGGAAGTTTAATAGAATGTCACGATATAATGTAATGTTTTGTTATTGTGTAGGGCAATTTATTACGAATTTTGAAGTTATATAGCCCTATTTTTTTTTATTAAGTTTTCAATATTTTGTATGTAAGCTGCCGAGCTGTTTGCAGTAGCCTTAAAATTAAATTAGTGATCATTCTCGGATCCCAAACCTTCGTCAGTTTCTACATTATTATTATTAGACACTACAGAAGTAGTCCGGCCGACCGCAGATAGAACAGGCTTGGGAAGCAAGGCAGGCTTTACATTGACACCTGACACTTCGACATCCATTTGACTGTCCACCATCACTGGGGTATCTTCAGATAGGCTCACTTCGTTGGTAGAGACTTGAATATCTTCGATGGGTTGCGTCCTAGAATATAAGCACGTATTTGACGATAAATATTAACATACGAAATATTAAAAATGTGTTATGGTCTGTCTTGAAAGTGTAAACTTTGCCCAGCGGTGGGTCGATATGGACTGAAATAAATACAAACTGTGGCTGGTCCTATTTGTGAATAATATCTAATTTTAATATATCTAACCAGGCGCCATAGTAATGACATCATCTGTCTCATCTACTTTATATATTATTAAAAAAATATATTTAATTTTTTCGTATTTAGTGAAATAACATAACAACTACTGGACCAATTCCAAAAAGTCGAAGATAAATATTTTTCTATTTTTATTTTTTTTATTTATATTAAACAACTCCGGGTGAAAAAAGCCACAAATTTACTTAACTCATTTAACTCAGCGTTAAATAAATATATGTCAGGTAGGTAGATAATGAGCCCGATTCGGGCAGGCTAAACGTACTAAACTAACCTAATATGACATTTCTCAAATTGTGACCTCTCTTTTTGCTTCCACAAGTGAAAAGAGTATGGATATAATTTTAGGAACTTTTAGTTTAGTCAGTGTGACTGGCCGAATTCGGGTCAATATTTTCTGGGCTATGTCAGAGACTTTCGCGGCTAAGCCGTTTAGTTCGCCCTAGCAGACTTACCAATAACTATTTATTATTCAGAAACATTATCTTACCCTTTCACCAATATTATTCACAAAAGCATCCTCACGATGTCCAAAAGCAGTGGCGTATAACATACAACGCCATGTTTCAACTCAACATATAAATATAACACAAAGTTTAAACCTCGGCTTCTGAAACGCCTATGAGTAAGGCCATAAGTATACTAAAATAGTTTCATACTCGTAGCTCCCCACTTGGATTTCTCTCGGAGGTCTCTCTAGTTGATAGTAAAGCTGATTGACGGTTCAAAAACCGAGGATATGTTTACCAACACAACATATTGATATTTGACGAAATATTATTAAATGAGTGGTGAAATAAAATATATAAATACATATTTTACCAATTCCTTTTATTGATAAGTTTACACGTTTCGCCTTTACATATACGTAGTAAGCTAGCGGCTAAAACTAAGTATTCATATTTTAGTTAATTCTCTATTGTTTAATCACAAATTAACATGATTAGCATAAATCCATTCAATAATTTTACTCCGGTAGATCAAAAATAAAAAAATAATGATAATTAATAAAATGTCTAACAAAATAAAAATTTACATTACTTATAGTGTAAATAATCGTTGTATCCCTTAGGAATGTTAAATTTTAGTTAAAAATATAATATCTAAAAAAATATTCACTTATAAATTAGAACTTAAGATAAAATATACATTGTAATACTAACGTATTAAAAAAAAAGTGTTTTTGTATTTAAAATCTTTACAATAAATGCCGATAAATGGGAATGCGGAAATATTAAGGAATGCAGTGCAAATAAATACACATAAACAGGGAATGAGTTACAATTGCATATAATACCTATGTATGATTGATGTGTATAAATATAAAGGGTTGGTTATATAATTATATGAAAAGTTATAGCAGTATATTATGATTATCACAAAGACAATTCCACATTAAAATACTCATAGCTACATACCAAACACAAGCAATACATTTAAAAGAAATACAAACTTTTAACGGCTATTTTATTTTCAAATGTAACCAATAAAAAAATAAATATCTATAAAAACATATAAGAACGAGAAATAAATACATACATGTATTCATAAAAGCTCATAACAAAATGTTGGAAGCCAAATTTCGATGGTTTTGTCCCTATTAAATATAATACAATTTAAAAAAAAAAACATAAGAAATAAAAGCTTTTTCATATTAATCATATTGATTCACATTATTTTACGAATTGACAGCCGATAATGTTTAAAATAGACTTAGAAAAATGTAGCCGACAAGCTTGGTACTCGCTTTGTAAAATACTACCCTAACTAATAGCGTTATGGTGCTATTTAGCAACAATATGAAATGCTAAATATAGCATGATGCTAATAAATAGCACAACGCTTACGAAAATTATTGCTAAAAATAGCATTAACATAATTAATTCACGCAATGTTTCTTCGTTGTATAAATGTATAAAAACATTGACATATTAATAATACTAACACTCATAAGTACTAAGTGGGAATTATTATTTGTCTTTTATTAGATTTTTTTTATTTTAGGAAGTAACGTTAGCTCTGAGTTTGTATGCAAACATCATTCTCAATTATTTTTTTAGATATTGTCACACATGTTGGAAATATTCCCTTTTTATGATTAAAAATAATGCGAGCGTATAAAACTTTACACTTAAAAAACTGTGGAATATGTGTTGTACCCCACTTCATAGCAAAAGCTTAAAAAAATAATGAAATATTAAAAAAATATGCTCCCGTTTCGATTCAGGTCTTTTTTATGTAAAGTACATCCTAATTGTTTCGTGCGAATCCGACAGAGCTCGATACCTATATCAAAATCAATAAAATCTCGTAAAAATTGAGAACTATTTTGTATAAAAATTCAAAGCTCGCGTCACATGTACGATGACTAATTTCTTTCGTGTTGAGATAATATTAAAAATCGTTATTTGTAATATTGTAGAGTTTACAACAATACTTAATAAGTTAATCACTTAATAATATAATTGCTTAATTTTAATAAGATTAATATATTACATTTACGTAGCTTCGTAATTATTAATTGTATCAAATTTGCAAAGATATTTCGACTCGTGTTTATTATTTATTAATGCAAATTTTGTTTGAAATCTATTTGTTATAACGCAACAACGTATTGTTTTTTCGAGTCACGGTATGTAATTTTTTTAGATCAGTTTTTAGACATATTAAACAGAGCGAAAACAATTAAAGATGCAGTAAATTTTTACTTATTTACGAAAAGTCAAGCTATATAAGATCGCGTTTCAGCGATAAGATCAATTCATTTAGTAAATATATCCATACAGAAGCGAATATATCATTATTCTTTTCATTGTTTTTCTTGTACCGGCTAGGTGGGTATATGTTGAAATCGAGAACTTATATTCGATATACGCATATTAATATCGAATTGTAATTATTCGGATATTATTATTTACGTACGATACATATGTATATAATCTTATGTCATTATTATAGTGTATTTTATTACAGTATTTATACCAAAAACACGTCACAAACATTTATTATAAACATAGGCCCGATATAAACCATTTTTAGTAATTTTCTGTCAATATTCAATGTTTTTTTCTCGTTTTAGTATTTCGTTACACGCAACGCTTGTTCTCAACCGTGGATGTTTCGGTTCAACCCCAAATTCAGACCTGCATATCTAATTTTTTTGCGGTGATACAAAATTACGAAATTGAGATTTAAAAGTATCTCGATATTTTCTTTAACAAGTGACTTGACAGAAAATTACCTTCCACTTGTTACAAGGTACAAAAACGTTTTATTATAACGCCTTCACGTTTATAAGTTACAAACAATAAAACATTTATTTAGCTTGTGGCGCCGTAACCCAAAACTTTGTGTTGTGTTATCATAACTATTAAAAAACTCAAAATACCACGTGTACTTTAGATATATTTTAACATACAGACATTGTTAAAAAAAAATTCCGTCAAAATCGTACTCGCCTACTCGGGTCAAAAGAGTCCGTTGCCACCGACGCTAACTAAATCATCAAAGAATTTAAAAAAAAATACGCCATTTGCTTTTACTCGGAACGAGTGTCATTTTTATTTAAAAATATGTCTTCTAATTTTGAATTTTATCTCAAATAAAAGTGAACAAAAATGTATCCACTGCCCTACAGTATTTGTTATGACAACACAACAAAAGCTCACCCTAACAACACAAACACGTATATATGGTACAATCACCAGCATACAACTTGAACATATGACCTTGAACCAGTGACGATGTTAGAAATCTATCGGATATAGTGCGAGGCAGGTGTTATGCATCGGGACGCGACCCTTGTACCGTCAATTAAAAGTGTACATGCGAAACTTTCTCCCACCACGTCGTTGTTACCCGACTGTTCCAGTGTCTAAGCATGCTCCATTCAGGGCTACAGTATCGCTGACTTCCATGGTCGTGCGAACTTGTGGATATAAAAAAAAACTGCCCAAAAAGATGGTATTGTATTCGAGTAATTCAAATTCAGATGTTCCTAGACTATAATGCAACCATTATAGTTTCCGCGGTGTCATTCGTTATCATACAATGATCTAAAGCCATTGCAGTCAGATTTATTTAGTGTTTTGTTTGAGGTTCTATTGAGGTCGTTTTCAATCACCAGTTAGTTCAAGGTGTCTGCGGGTAATGTGTTGACTTACGCTTTGACCGGCGCGTCCATGGTGGGTATATAGTCTAGAGCCATCATGCACGCGAACACAGTCATGATCATCTTGGGCTTGCGCTCGGTGATGTCCTCCGGGAGCGCGTACACTCGCGCGCCGCACCGTCTCGCCATCGATATCGCGTATTTGGCGTTGGCTAGGTTCTCCTGTTGATGAAACATTCAAGTTTTAAGGCTTTTATAGAAAAATACAAATAGAAACATATTCATTTGAAACAGAAAACATACTTAATTTCACAATTTATATTCAGACTAAAGTAACAAATTATTGTTTTCTGTCACAAACCGATCCTAACACAACATAATGCTGGTTAAAACAACCAGCGTTGATCTCCCGTTGGAACCGGGTGGTGACGTCACGCACGTCACATTCGGCAGTTTGGTGGGCTTGAGTTAAAATATAAATGTATTTGCGGAAACACTAGGAGTATGAACAACTTAACTGATATTTGTCTGGAAACGTATATGTGTAGATTTTTTTTTAATGTTTGTCTGTAAACTCTCGTACTCGTCGTAATTTCCTACCAATCTTGACCTAGCTTGGAATTCTTGTAATTTTTTTTTGGTGTTTTCCGCTTACTTTCTACTCTCTTAAAATAACGTTACAAGTTCAAATATTCCTAGTGGACAAGAGCAAAGAGTTCTGAACTAGTTATACACATAAAATAGTAAACGTAAACATTGAGGCCAAGAATTAGACAAAAACTCTGACAGATAACTTTTTATTTCAAAATGTTAGTAATAAATAACCAACCTCCTCTGTGCCTCCGTTGAGAACCAGATCGTAGTTAATAGAGCCTGGCTTGATGGCGTCTATCAGGTCGATCACAACCTTACCGTCAGCCAACACCTCGTCCTGAAAATATTATATTGGTATATTTACAACCAGCTGACCTGGTAAACTTCATACCGCATAACAGACGATGAATGAAGTTTTTTGAAAAAGCATCTAGAGCAGCACGACTGGATGTTGAAGATAACATATTTTCATAAAACTATTTTAACAATAATATTGCCTCGGCTTGGTTCTTATAACTTTATTCTGATATTCTATGAGGTTTTACAAAGCGAAATTACCTGGAAACTCCTAATGGATGAGGTCTTGCCAGCTTGCTGCAGCTTGTTGTTGACCCATTGGACGATCTCCTTCTCTATGATAGGGTTGCCAGTGTTCGCCAGCCGGGTTAGAACCGACAGGGTGTACGCTCGCATTAACTGCCATATCAGAGCTGTTGACGGGAAAAAAATGTTTTATGGTGGGCATAAAAAATCAGGAGATTCAATAAGAAAAAAAAGTGTACGTAGTAAGAGAAAAAAAAGGAGAGAAACGCAGAGTTATTCGGTTTTGGTTAAAATAGACGCCAAAAAAATCTTTGATAAGAAGTTTTTGCAAATGGAATGTTTTGGTAAAACCGCAGTTACCTATTTAAATCTAGTTTATGTAAGGTATTGAATGTATGGTTAGATATGTGTTATTAAGAGTAGATTTATTTTTTTATTGTTCGTATACCCCGTCCTATACATTATTTTTTGACAATAATCTCCATCCAAAGGTTGCCTGGAAGAGATCGCTTTTACCGGTAAGGCCGCCACTAGTGGCACTACTAGTAAAATATATATTTTTTTGTTTTTATGTTTTGCGTGCCTAGTATAAAGCGTTCATCTATCTATCTATCAGTTTTCTATTAAGTGACATTTTCTGACGAAGTCCAGTAACGCGTAACGCGTAACTTGTAATTGTAGCATTTCCCGCGTTCTCTCTAACGTTCACAAATTTATTCGTAAATACAGACCGCGGCAAGCATGTTACTTTGTTATATGTCAATAAGGCAAAATTTGGATGAAATTCGGCACGAAGATAGCTTACACCCTGGATTAACACATATATCTACATATCTCATATCACATTATATATCTTTTATCCCGGAAAATTGAAGTGTTCCCATGGGATGATCAAATATCAATCGCGGGGCGGAGCTAGTTATTTATGTAAAGCTTAAACTGTATTGTATAACATCGTATGACACTCGAGTGCAGTGATCATTACAGTCTCAGCTTACTAACCGCACTCGTGTCAGCAAAATGAGTATATACCAATGCGTATATCATTATACTATTTAGTATATGTGTGTATTGATTATAATATTTTGTGTAATAAGTTAATTAATTAATAATTAAATTAAATAATCAAGTTAATATTCGTTATTGTATACCCCATCCTATTTCATATCATTTTTTCACAATTGTCTCCATCCTAAAGTATGCCTGGAAGAGATCGCTTTTTAGCGATAAAGCCGCCACTTGTAGCACTATATATTGTACGATTTTTTTGTGTGTCTGAAATAAAGAATTGATATATCTTTATAGATATTACCTAGTGTGAGCGTGGCATTTCCCTCGTTGATATCAGCTCCGGCGATGCCCACCAGAGAGAAGCCGAGTTGTCTGCCCAGCTCCACCGCGTAGTTGCAGTTCTCCAAGCGTTCCATGAACTTGCGCAGCTTTGAGAACTGCCTGTGCACCTGGATAGTTATATCACATATAGCATTAGCTGTATTTTTTTATGAAGATACAAAAATATTGATAACATCTTGCTACTTTTTTATACACAACACAATACAATTTTTTTTAATAACCCCAAAGTTACAAGTCACATAACATACTCGTAATATTTGCAAATGATTGTATCCTTAACTACAGTTACGAGTATTAAGTCAATACATAATACGACTACAACTGTTAATAATAATAAAAAAATCATATCAATCCATAGCGTTCCATTGCTAGCTCCACTATGAAGGGGGTGTTGGTTAGTAGTCCATGACGCTGGCCAAATTGCGTGTTGGAGATTAGTATGAAGATTATTGTGATTTTATAGCAATGGTAGGTACCTACAATTTGGGTGCCAATTGAGACTCAATTACAAAACTCTTTACTGACATCGTATAAATACATTGTTAAAGAATAAACACAACAAAGAAGCCAAAAAGCGATCGTTTTTATATATCGCTTAAAAGCGATCCATTTCAAACAACTCTGTAGGAATGGAAAATTAAATCAAATCCACAATTTTTACTTTAGGCAATTCAATGAAATGGTTTGGGCGTGTCTTAGTTCATCATTTTTCTGACCTTATCCCACTACGAAGGGGTCGGCACGGCATGTCTGCCGCTTCCATTCTACGCTATCAGCCGTCATCTCTTCATTCACTGCTCTTTCACACAATTCATCCACATATTAGGTCGCCGCCTGCCGGCGCTACCATCTTCAATCATTTTCATGGTTCTCTTCGTCACATGACAGTTAAGAGTAGATTTTAGTTACCTTCTTCCAGTTGACGATCCCCGGGCGGATGATGTCGTACAGCTGGAAGATGACCAGTCCGTCCGTCAGGTCCGAGTACAGCCAGTTGACGTGCGGCGCCACGCCCATCGAGTTCATCCAGTTGCGATACGCTGGGGCGACAAAAAATTACATAATATTGATGATATTGACCCCAATTCGGCCAGTTACACTGACTAAACTAAAAGTTCCTAAAATTATACCCATCCTTTTCACACTTGTGGAAACAAAACGAGAGGAGACAATTTTAGAAATGTCAATTTAGGTTAGTTTAGTAAGTTTGGCCTGTCCGAATCGGGGTCAGTATGTAAATAAATCGAACGAAGATCGACGCAAACACGTGGTTCGTGCGCTGTAAGACGGGATGTTGGATAAACAGGTTGCCCAGAAACGCCAAGTTAAGCTTGCAGACACTACCAACAACGCTCCAAATTTTTTTTATCTTTCCAGCCATATCCATTTCAAAGTAATTGTTTTCAACTAATCCAAACGCTCCAAGTAATTTCTATTACCCACTCGTATTATAATATAACAAGGAAGGTTAGCGTCTGATATCTAAAATCAAAAATAAATAAAATCATTTTCTTAGTTTTTTTTTTCTGTTGAGGTTATTCTTAGAGGAGTATATACTATATAATACAACAGTTATATATTGTCATCACAAAAATACAACACTAAAGAATTAATTATAAATAATATGGCACTAAAGGCGGTCTTATCGCTAAAAATCGATCTTATTTTTTATCCTGCACAGCTAGTTATTTGACCACAAGTTCGCACGACCAAGGAAGTCAGCGATACTGTAGCCCTAGATGGAGCATGCCTAGTCCGGAATACACTGGCTCTCAAGGAATGCTGCCGGAACTCACCGTTAGGTGCTTGGTGACAGATTTTACAACTTGAGATCTCTTTCAGACAACCTTTGGTAGGAGGTACTAGTACTTACTCTTCTCCTCCCTAGTCTCGTCCAACTGGTGGTACTCTTCTGCGTCGTTGGTACGTTGCAAGGCGGGATGTTGGTTGAACAGGTTGGCTACAAACGCCAAGTTGAGCTTGTACACTCCACCAACGACGTCTGCGGGTGATACGAACGCTCGGCAACGGAGCTTGGCCGCTTGTTGGAGCATTATCTCTGCGCGACGGAGTAGGTCGGGTTCCTGTACAACATCATATTATTGGATAAGGTTAAGATATTTTATTTTTTTATGAAGACATGAGGTACTTATCCGAAATATTTTCAGTACTGTAACAGCAGGGCCGGAAGCCCGCGATTTGATTCTTTAGGGGCTGGGATGGTAACCTGGCAGGGAAGAATGCATAGAACTTTCCTATCGGGACTAACCGAATAGCAGGAATAAAAATAAATTTATGAGCTATAACATTGCTATTATTAACTGAATAGATTTTAATGATGACCTTAACTGGATGAGGCTGTTTGGCTGGGAGTTTCATCCAGTTTAAGTAGCTTGCACAGTTCTCGTGATATTGGAGCGAAGATTGTATAACCCGTCTTAAAAAACGTGCCCAACGTGCTGCAATATATTGTTATTATACTTATGTCGTAATAACAGAAAGTTAGATTTTAGTCAATAGACCTCAAAAATATGAGAAATTAGCCTAAAATCAAAGAGTATGATTGTTCAGTCACTAATCTCTAGCCTTTCTTTGACAATGACCATCAACAATGGTAATTTTAACTCGCCTTAAAAGCACTAAACAGTTTCTTCAGCACCATTTGCACAGTTACACGTTCTAGTTCTCCTTGAACAAGACCTAGAACACTTATCACACACATCTAATAAATACTTTTATCATATATTTTCGAGCAACACCTGCAACTGAAACTTGCCCAGAAGGCAACTTCGCTTAGAACCAACAAGGCTTATTTTTACCAATTCCCAACTCACCATCAAAGCTTCGAGCGTGACGCCCGCGTCGGCCGGCGCGATCTGCTTCAGCAGGTGTGTGTATATCTCCGAGTCGGAAACATCCTGCTGGAAGTTGGTGCAGCGGCGCGTCACACCAGCTGATTGCAGCTGGTGGTTCACCCAGCGGAGGAGGATTGCTTCTGGCGATAACGCGAGCAGGTCTTCGATGCGCTCCTGGAAATTTAACGACGATCATTTAATTGTACAAACGAGAGGTTAGCTAGGCTTAATAACATATAGTTGCGTAAGGACCAAAACTCAGCTTCCGATGTAAAAACATAGAACAAAAATGATAGAAGTAGAAGTACGCGCAGTGTGGCCAAAAAGACTATCATTGACTTTTTTTAAACAAGTATTCGACTCCATTAGACTGTAATGTGGCAAATTAGTCAGTATTAGGTCGGGCTTGCCTTCGTAAAGTCAAAAGCGTTAATGTTGACGTTATAACACCCAAAAACTCGTGTTTCAAAGTAATTTTATGGTCCTTCGAGTCAGATATAACATGACAACAGTCGTCAGATATAATATAACAATGTTTTTTTCTAACACCATAACTAATAGGTTCCAAATTCCATAAATACCTGGTCATTAAGCAGTTCTGTTAATCCAGGACAGTGTTCCAATGTGATCTGGTTGAAGAGACCAATCCTGATGATCTGCCACAGGAGACCCAGCACTAAATGTGGTTTTCCTTTAGCCAAGTCATGTGCGTCAATGTTGACGATGTTGCAACCGATGGCCTGTGATGACACTAGGGCCAGCGTGAGGTTTTCATGTTTTGTGTACAGAGTTAAGTTCTTTTTGTTGATCGCTCGCTCGTCTATCGTGTCAGGGCACGAATGGTTTATCACTTTGCTGGGGGGAGATAGAAAAATATGGCTTAGTTATATTTTAATAGTGATTTTTCTTTTGTCTAGTTAACATGTATAAGTTTATATTATCTCTTTTTGGTACGGGATTTTTCTGTAGGTTTATATGAAGGAATTCTCAAATATGATAACTTTCAGTGATTCAGCGATGTAGAAATTATGTTGTTTAATATATTTTAATGTGACGGTACTAAAATCCTTAAAAGGAAAAAATATTTTTAAATGATTCTCAGTAATTTCCCGTAATGTGTCCACATTAACAATAATTTGTTTATTTACTTTCCTGTCTCAGTAAGGAAACTCCCAAAGTTGTAAAATCGTTGTCTCAAATGTTTCCTTATTTACCCACAAATTGATTGAAAAGATAATTGAGGACTATACTCGTATATTATAAACAATGTAATGAATAATTAAAGAAGCGTTAAATCAAAATGTAGGTCGCGACGGACTGGTAACATTTTCTCAATATCTTTACGTCATTTAATGATTTAATGAACGATTTATGGGAGTCCGTGAAACCTCATGTACTACGTAGTAGCGGTGGCAGTGGCGTACCTTAAGATTTCTTTAAGGGCCTAAAATATTAGCAGCCCCATAAATTAAACAGACATACCGCCGTCGCCCGACCAACGCTCATATTAGTAATTCGATTGTTCCGCGTCTCGATGTCTATCGAACTTACAACCAAATGAGTTGTAGTTTTACTGATTAGGTAGGTATTTTAAAATTACTTTAGGCATACACACTCAAAAAAGTGCGGCGAGGTACGAATTACGACGCCCACGCAGCCACACGGCCATAGCCCTTTGGCCATAGGGTAAGTGCGTTCCTGATCAGTGGCGTGTCAACGTATAGTACGCCTACCAAGACAACTAGATTAAAGTGGGACTACGTGGTTACAGACAGATGCAAAGATATTGCTGAATTTTTACTATTTTTAGATACCCAAACATAGATCACAATAGGTCAAGTTTCACTTGTTGAACAGTTATGCGACTCAAAAGTCTCTTACCATAATATAAGACCGTCCTTGAGTTTTTCATACAGCTGTTTGCCCTCGTGGTCGATGGGAAGTAAGTGGTGTAGGTCTGGATCATGTTCCAAGTTGCTGTTGATCCAACCTGAGAAGGCCATCTGTTCCTCGAGACGGACCGAGTGGGTTGTGCCTGGAAGCAGAAGGAAAATCATAGATAAATATTTCCCGATAAGAATTATATATTTTTTTATCTAACCTTTTTTAAGCCGTGAGTGATACGGTTTCTTCAAGGTAAGCGCTCTATTCATTAGGCCACATCATCGCTTTACATCAGGCCAGTTGCGATCAAACGTAATATATGCATAAAAAAAAATATAAACTGACCGAAATAAGCAAAGACGGGCCTAAGACCATTTCGCAAGATACAAATTTAATTAAAGTTGGGATAAGTCGGGCTAGACATGACCGTATATACCAGATCACAGAAGACTAGTAGGTTGCAAGTTCGAAAATCTCTTGGTGCTGAATATTAGTTAATTACTAAAACCGCATGCGATACATTCGGAAATAATATTAGTTCATAAAATTGCTATAACCAAACAAAACATACTCTTGCCATACAAAACAGAGTAAGACTCAAAGACAGAATATTCAAACTCATAAACATCTGCTCTGACTGGGAATTGAACTCAGGACAAAGGAAAGCTTATGTTATGTATTTAATTGCCTATTTAGACGTTTTACAAGGGCAGAAAATAAATCTTTACAAGTTATTTGAATTAATTAATTCTATTCCTATATGAATAGAATTCTATAAAAATGTGTAATGCTTTTGTGTTTAACGTAAGATACTAACCATCACTGGAGGCTTCACTCATACCGCCTAAATGTTCGAGGTTTTCTTTCTTGCTCACTGCTTGTTTGAATGTGCTTGATACCTGAAAACATCCGACATACGTATCAATTAAGAACTAAAAAAGAAAGAAGAGCTTTGCATGATATTATAAATGTTTTGATTTTTCATTTTTCTGAAGATATAGATCAGGCACTTAGGCGAGCCACTCTGCTCGTACTCGTACCTACCATATACTAAATAAGCAAGTTAAAAGAAATGTTGTACAAAAAACAACATAGTGTATGGCCAGTTATATTTTTATTGAACTGTTATTGAACTATTAACCAAACAATATTATTTAAACATAATAAAACAATAACCGTTAAAATAAACTATAATTAATAACCGCCATGAGTCATGCCCCAGTCGCGTCGTCACTTAACCTTTACGATAATAATTTATTGCTTTATTGACTGGGACAAGACTAATCTATTCACATAAACAAACCTAATGGGCTCTACGAGAAGATTCTGTTATATTGGGTTCAATAAGCGACGACGCTTGAGTTTATCAAGTGGCCGTATAAATCAAAGAGCGACATTTCTTCGATAACCGAATTGAATAGATCAAACTTCAAACGTATATTACAACTCTTTTTTTCAATTAAATCAATAGGGGTGGGAAAAAAGCAATAATTGTGTAATAGGAATAAAGTTATTGACTGTTAATATGTTAACGTTTTATTTATGAGATGTAATAAACAAGGAGTTGTTCATGTTTACTTAGTGATCGCAATTTTGTCTATATTTTTTTCTTCACCAGTATTAGTTCGTTTTGCGTTCGTTTCGTTTTTTAATACATTCATTCAGTCATCTTATATTTTCTTAGACCTGGAAACGTTTTATCGGTAGTTTTGCCCTTGCAAAACTACCGATAAAACGTTTCCGGGCTAATGGCCTTATTCACAAATCGTATGAATGCTGCTTTCCAGGCGGCAGGCTGTGGATCTTATCCCAAGTTCTGATACAAGGTGAGTTTTTGTTATGTAAAATGAGAAAAATAATTATCCAAATAATAATCAAACATAATTTTCCAATTAAGAACTATTTGATTTAACGGCGAAAGAAAATATCGCCAAGATTTACATGAAAGATAAAATGTCTTAAAGATGCTTGACTTATTCGAAGACATGTAAAACTTCCTAACCCGATACTTGGCCAGCGTGGTGGACAATACTCGTAGTAGGTGTACTTCCACCAACAGTATTAGTAGTAATGGTCAAGCCAATTTGCTGTATCTTATCCTTCAGCTGTTGCATTTTCACGCATCACCTTTCATGCTATCGCAGGCTTACTTACTCCGATCATGAGGCCTGGTCAAGTGTAAGGAGGCCGAGCAGTAGGACACATAATAATATAGAGTCAATAAATAGTTCTATTATCTCACCTGTTGCGCCTTCAAATTGGCGCATAATTCTTCAAACTCGTTGAGACTTATGCCGTTCTTCCGCGCGTCACCGTTCATGCTTCCGTTGACGCCGCGCGCGTGCTTGCCGCCTCCTGCGTTGTCGTAGTACTCCTCGATCATGCATCGCACCTGAAAGGGGTTATGACACGTACTTTAGTATTTTGCGAATATTTTTAATAAACTTAAGTTAAGGGAGGGTTTTCAATACTCTGTATAATATATAGATATTTTACCTTTTTATGAGTTATAATATTTTTAAGGATACATTTTGTAGGGTAAGTCTTCAATAGCTTTTCCATTCAAACTTTAAATTCTGTTTTTTAAGTTTTGTTTCGTCATCAACCCGTTTTCATTGAGTTGTCTTTATAAAAGCTGCAATGAATATGTATCTAGAAGTTTTTGAACATTGACACAGCAACAAAAGAAGATTATATGATAGTTATTATATTCCACATAATATTATGTTTATCCATCGTAAATTTAATTCTTGTAAACCGAGCAATTTATAAAATTTCACCATGTAATACATTAATATGTAGTACATGGTGATAACAAAAATATCTATAAACTTCTAAATACTTATTTTTCTATAACAGTAATGTTATCTTTTACTCTTTCAAGTTTTCAAAATACTTGATATTACGTCAGTCGAATGCAGATAAGAGTTACGTCATTAATTTCATAAACTTTTAAAAATTTGCGTTTGGTTGATAGATTAATAGCCCCTAACGTATTTATGATATCATGTACACTGTCCTGGCCGGAGCTCGAAACATCTCTTTTGCAAATAAATCCCCGAGCAACGCAACGGTCCGAATCTGTAACTTTCGTTATCGCTAACCACACAGACTCAAGGCAACGTTATATGAAGCGAATCAGTTTGTTCGCCTAATATGCAAATTGAATTGTTTCTGGAGTATTGTTTATTACTGTCAGGTCGTTCACATCTACTTAGGTAGCACATCTACGAGGTATTATTGTATCTTATTTGCTACGGGTCCAGCCAAACAACATATTATAAAAATACTGTCCAGTTTATGTACAAATAAACATACTAATTTTTCAATGAAAGTATGTTTCTATAATAAGTAATAATTCATAAGTAATATTATCCGTTTATTTAATCCTAGGCAAAAAAAGGAATTCGTATAATTAGATATGCCAACACGATGCTCGCTTCGTTGTAAAATTAATGACGTTTTGAATTGGACGCGTGTCATCCAATTTCAACTTATTTACCACGAAACTGTATAAAAACCATTTAATCTATTACCCATGATATCAATAGGAGTACTAGAGCTAAATTAATAGTATTATAGAAGATTCCTAGCGAAATTTTAAGACGATCTTTTAAAATCTGTTTAAATTATTTATTGATATAGAAGTTCATATATCTTTTAAAAAATTCTGTCTAAGGCTTCTTGACAAAAATTAAAAAAAAAATCTTGCTTTAAGCGCTATAAGAAAATATCGTGAGGAAATCTGGCAGTCGATTTACAGTAGAACCGTCGAAGGTAAGTGAAGTCCACACAAACAGTACTTGGACTAATTGACAACCGCCGTGGTCTAGTGGCTTTCATGTTGGCTCAGCACCCCACGGTCTCGGGTTCGATTCGCGGCTGGGGCAGATGAGTTTGAATATCTGTCGCTAGGTCTGGGTGTGTTGTGGATATGTTTGTGAATGTTGCATGGAATTCCCAACACAAGAGAAATCCTAGGGAAGCCATGAGTGTAAAACGTTATTTATTTATTTAGTTTACTGAGGCCTATATTCCTTCGTTGAGAGTACAGTGGGATGTTGGGCTTGACACTTACTTTTGCCAAGGATTTCGGGATCTTAAGTATCATAAAAATCATCGTAAGAATTTTTTACGTTCTTCATATACTTACTTTCCATTGTGGAATTTTGTAGCCGACACTGTCGAGAGCGTCTTTTAATTCTTTGAGGTCTATGTAGCCATTACCGCTTGTGTCGATCTGTAACAAAATAAATACCACATCAGATTTTATAATACATTCCTAATGCTATACAATATAAAGTATAATTATGATTTGATCTATGTGCAGAAATTCTAAGCTAGTGCAGCTATCGCTAAATATTCAATAGATAAAAATAAGAACAGCCTTATTAATACAATCAAATTTGAGCATCGTTTGTCTTGTTATGCAAAAGGAAACATCATGGGACAAGTCCAAAGACGTTCACAGAAGAGTTAATTAATAAGACGGATAATATCCATTTCAATTTTTCACAACACAAGTTTTCATATCTATTAAACAGCTGTTAGACATTCCTGATAAGACCCCATTTAAATAGTAGGTAATTAGGTGACTAGGATGACTATAACGACATGAGCGCACAGGCCCCTTTAAAGTGGTTGACAATGACATTGAGCTCATTTATGTTAAACTCGTTATCGTTCTATTTTACACTATGTGCTACATGTATATGTATTTCTGAACACGATATCGAGGAAACCAAACTATTTGGGCATGTAGTAACATTACTTAATTAATTTCAGAAATATAAAAAAAAATAACATTTTTTTCTCTGATCCTGTGTAGCTCGCCACCAGTCGTCAATAAGGAGACATATGGAGCCGATATTCCTTTCCCTTTCACATCATCAAAACAACTGTATTACCTACATCGTAAATTATTATGTACAGTACGAATAAAACTACGATATTTCGCAATTAAATAACATAACGAACATTTACCGAAAGTAAAACCAAAACCAAACTCTTGATCTTTACACCGCGCGCCGTAAAATTGTGTAAATTTATAAATTCAGACAACCACGATCATCGAACCGACGCGATGTAAATTAAGGGTTCCGTAGAGAAAAATTAAAGTATATTAGGATTACGATTCTAAGATCACGGCATTAATCGACTTGCATAACTCGAATCTTTGTGTTCTTGAATAAATTAATATAACTTGATTACACACCAACAATAGATACAAGTTACAAAAATATAAAAGCAGTGTTAATTACATGGGGCGGGTTAAAGCGAAGGCATGTTTATGTATATATATATCTTATCATTTGAGCCTACCTTACCAAATGTCACATTGTCCCAATCCAATTTATTTGCTACATTTAAAATCTATTCTCAGCACTAAAATACTAATTCTGAGCACGATATAAATTCATTGTTAACGGGAATAATACCTATCTTTTATACCCAAATATCTTGATATCTTGTTAATCACCATACAATTATGACCAATGCCGCTTTCGTGTTAGGGAACTACAAATATAAAAAAGTCTGAATTTCAATATTTTATCAACTTTTGATGCATCCTCTTTTATTTCGTGCGGTGATTTAACAAGTATTTTATATGGTGATTGTTGTACACCGTGAATTGTTTTTATCGAATAAAACACGAATAAAACAATCAGAAACAAAGAAAGCGAAAATATACTGCTTATAAAATGCAGCCGTGATAAACGTTGCATTTTTGTCGCCAGTGGCAACGGCTAAGGGGTATTTTAGCACGTTAATATAATGCTTTAAAAAGATCACTGTAGTAGGATAGTTCCCAACGAATATCAAATCGGGGTTGAGGATTTGTTATTTCTTCTTTCTCCAACCAGAGTTCATAAAGATGCTTCACTACGGCGTTAAAGCAAATGGTAAGATATTAATTAAGTGTAAACAGCACATATAAAGTTTGTTTCAATCGGAAATGGCAATAAAATCAAAATTGAAAGAGCTTGCTTCAAAATAAAATTTCTTAAAAGAGCATGCTACAATCTGAAATCGAAACGTTACATGAAAAAAAAATTACCATACCCAAAGTACTATTATTACCAAATAGGTATTGTTATGATATTGTATTAGGAAATAAAATCATCATTGGGTATGATAGCGTAATACAGTAACTAACAATGCGACATTTGTATCGAATAGTACTATAACAAGGAACAATCGAAACGAAGACAATGTTTACTTTGCATAGAACACAACACGTTACTTCATCGATGATTTAATTTATGACACTCAAAAATATTCAACAGTACTATTAATTAATATAGCAAAATATAGAATAGATTAGAGCACTATTCAGTTAAATAAATAAAGAAAACACAATGAATACTCTGCTATCAGCTCTAAGCGAAGCTTCAGCTGTTTCATAGAATAAGTTTATCGGTCGTCGAAAAAATAACATATTTTTTTTCTCAAGTGCGATTTGAAAATTGTTAATCATGAGATATTGCTTTTAATTTATGCAATCAACATAAAACAGAGAGTCACGAAAACAAATTAAATACGAAACTCGTTAGTTAATTTTATGAACGAATACATACTCGTATAACTTTCGTTATCTCTACAGCGATGCGGAACACTTCCATTAATTACGAAATTATAATGATTTTAGCGAACTAGTTCCGAAGGAAAGTCAACCATTTATAATTTACAGTCGAATAAATTAATATTATGTCATCGTATTACTTCACAAACTAATTCTCGATTATAAACCACTTTCTCCATTAATAAATTCACGGTAATTCCGCTAACTAGCGTTAAACTACGGTTCAAATAATAGCTATTAGTTAAACTATTAACAAATTAATCCGGTAAGTAACAGGTTAATCTAATCGAGGAAAACTAGTTTTTTCTTGCTGTTTTTGCTTAGCGATAGAGTTGCATAAACACATATTTATTATTATTTTCAACCGTTAGAAATCTCCATCAAACGTTTTTACACTAAAAACCATCCATATTTCTAGCTAAAGCTATAGATAGCAAATCACACCTAATCATCGTCTTCGAATCAGCGAAGTAACAGTTTTTAGGCTACCTAAAGACCTATATCATGAGTTACAATTGTTATTCTAGTAACACCTGCTTTGTGACTCATAACAATAAAAAAACCAGTTGGAAAAGACCAGAACTTTTAATTTAACGTGTCTTCCGGTATGGATATATATGGTTATTTATCCAAGAACTGTCAAAGGCGACGTCAAACACGATACAGAGTACCAATCATTTTCTATATCCTTAATATATATAGTAAGGTATTAAGTATATACAGCGTCTAACGATCATAAGTAAACATTTTTGATCTAGGACTTTTGAAAACTCGAAAGAATAATAAAAGATGATGATTACAAGTGACCCTGATGTGAATGTAATTTATTCGGTGCAAGCAAGTGCAGCTAAGTTGATGTTGTTATCGTCCTTGATTCGCTTATATCACCTTACATAAAACGACTGCATCAAAAGCATGTAAACCGAGTATAATTTTGTTGAATCCATCTAATACATTGAATGTCACGGTCTGATAACTGCCGAAATGTAGGAGCAAGGTCGTGTGCCACTGCCATGTATTAGTATTATATGTAACACTTGTAAAATTGTTTGTAATAGTAATCAATGACGTTTTTATTTACAAGTAGATATGTTGAATTCAAATTTTGTCCCTCGATGGTGGATAGAAACTATTTCATCCACATCCCATGCTAACCTACGAGGGCGGGAAAACTAATAAGTTTAGCTTGAGCCAGGATAGGAAGACCTTTCACACATTATCATTATGACATATTTTTGGCTCTTGCCTCCATTTTAATCGACTTTACAGGATAACGTTCTCTATTTATTAGAATCATTCTTTTTAATATTGGTATGTCGGATTTGGTTTTCTTTTTTGAAAAATAGAAGACCTTTGACGATTTTTGTTTACAGCTGTTTTTACTATATATACCTTCTCCAAAAATTAAGTTGCCTAACGACATTTTCCTTTTTAATTATTTCTTATCTGCATATGAGCGAAAATCATTTAATTAATTACTTCTGTTATTAATTTAATCAAGCAATACACGATAAACTACGATAAATTAATATAAAACGCTTCACATAACTTATTATTAGAATGTTTTAAATGAGCGTGAAATTGTTTACTTAATTTCTGACATTACATCGATTAAATTTAAGACTTACTTTCTGTCATTTGTACCTATTCGATAACACTTTTGTATCAATGGGTCAACGCTGTAAATCTGGCGCTTAGGCAGGCTGAGGAGCAATCCCCAACATCATACTGAGTGCTGACCTTCTTTGACGCACGGGACCACTGCAACTCGTCTTATTTTATTATTTTCAATATTTTATGTATTGTGTACTTATAAGTATTATAGTTATGTTTTAGTGTACTGTGTGTACAAAATAAATGTTTTCTTTTCTATAATCTGACGGGATTTGATCACGTTTGATTTTATTAAATTAAAAACTAACTATTATTTTTACAAAATATGCTTAGACACGACTATTTAAACAGGTCAAAAACTTTTACAAGCATTACTCGTTCGTCAGGAATAATAAAATTATATATAGTACGGTTTTAATATCGCACATGCAATATTTATAAAATCTAGTAGTAAACTTTACGATTCTATTATCAAAGACACTAGGTATCACTTGGTTATCTTATCGCTATCGACGCACGTTATTTCTAGATTGTTGCAATGGCTTTTTATATCAATTATTATTCGTAGATTAATGTAAAGTATAATAACATTTAGGTTCTGTCACGTCAGCATACTTCGGAAACAACCACGTCATTTGTTTCAAAGGACCTTTCAAACCTTTCTTCTTCAGACGCTGTCACCAATAAAAAGTATATTTGGGAAGTTAAGTTGTGTTTCTATGCAGACATTAGTTCTGTAATTTGAAAATTATATTTTCTGATTTGTAGTTATGAAAAAGTAAACGAAACAGCTACGAGCTAGCTAGCATCGTTAGTTTTTTATATCCACTTTCAAGCAATAACCATTCTGCACAGGTAGACAGGTGACCTACCACTTAAAAACTGAAAAACGTGTGCTTCATTTTAACCTAATAATTTAAACGTAATCTTTTGGTTCTAATTCAACTGATCGCTCATCTGTGATGGCCATCACACTTTGGTAGGATTGTTTTAGGTTCGAAACCTCTCATCTCCCTATAAAGAACATCACTGCTTTCAAAGGACAACATTTGAAAGTCAAATACATGCTACTATTAAAACGGTATTATTATTAATTGCACACCAACATAAATGTCGTTTTGTTATTTTAAATTAGGCGTATTATTTGAAGCCTTTTTATTTCTCGGGTATAAATGGCCATGCTAGGTCTGTTGATAAAGTTGCAAAACTCGCCTCGAGCTACAAGTTTAGATGTAAAAGTGTGATATCGATTGCAAGCCGTTCCCCTAGACAGAGACGTCTCGGCGGCTTCCGAGGCCCAGACAGCTGTTAGGTATACAGAAATAATCATGAATAAGATAATAACTAGAACTGCGTGCTTCACATTTGGCCACATTTGTTTGACAAAAAATTTTGTGGAGGACGGCGGGCCGAGACTGCTACGGCGAGTGGACTGTATGTGGCGTAGTGGATGGAAGAACAGTCTGACCCGAGTCGCTCCACGGATGCCGGGGTTGTAGGAAGTTCCAAGAAAAGATGATGTAGGCTTCGGTAGTACTGACACGGTCAGAGTCTTGACAGAAGAGGGCGGAGAGCGAGAATGTTTTCTTGATAGCACTGTATCACTGCAGAGGCAAAGCTGAAGTGATTTTACAACCCTAAACCACGCGCTTTTATATGTTCGACGCGCTGTCTCATTTAACAGACGTCCCACTCAGTGAGATAGCGCGCGGTTCAATAATGGCAGCGTTCAAGTGTGTGAGTGAGACGGGTGACTATCCTACCCTGTCTGGGTGAAATTCCAGGAAAAAGGCGGTGTGCTAAGACACTACCTGGAATTTCATGCACCTGCCCGTCTCACCGTTCTCTGCATTCCTATCTTCTTAATCCCTAATTCTCGCTATCCGCCTCTCTATTGTCTCAGACCGTGTCAATAGTGTTTATTGGTAACTAACTTACAATATTAACTTATGCTACCAAGAAATACAATGAGTCTTATAAAATAAAATACGCTAACACCTACTCTATTTACAATTATACTGCTATGTTACTATGCCCGTCGTGAACATTCTCCCGCCGTGCAGCGCTATCCATTGCGCTGCAATCACCGTGGTGAACGGCGGGCGTAGTCGGCAGGATAACTAACTTCTTGACGGGCCGTCGCAGGATCCCTCCGGTTGTGCGCACGTCGACTACTCGGATTATGTTGTCTGGTCCCGGGTAAACAGCTTCGATGACGCCTCTCGGCCACGTGTTGCGTGGTAGTGTGTTATCTGCTATGATCACGACGTCGCCGATCTTTACAGCGGGTCCGCGGCAATGGGGCTCCCGCCGGTGTTGCAACTCAGGCAGGTACTCTCTGAGCCACCTGCGCCAGAAGAGATCGGCGAGTCGTTGAGAGGCGCGCCAGTGTGTGCGCCCGATGAGATCCTTGGCGTCAAATGATCCTGGGGATGGTACTCGTGCTGGGCCACCTAGCAGGAAATGGTTTGGTGTCAACGGTTCTGGGTCTTCAGGGTTTATGGAGACGTGCGTCAAAGGGTGGCAGTTCACAGTGAATTCTGCCTCCGCGAGTAGGGTGTTGAAGACTTCATCAGTAGGTTGTCGCGGTTGTTCGGTGGCCGCGAGGGCAGTTTTCACGGAGCGCACCATTCGTTCCCAGGCTCCGCCCATGAATGGAGCACCGGGAGGTATGAAACGCCAATTGATGGTGCGTTTGGAGGCTTCTTCTTGTAGACCACTGTCGATGGCTTGTCTCAGCTCTCGGTCAGCGCCGCGAAGATTGGTCCCATTGTCAGACCAGATTTCGGTGGGGGTCCCTCGACGAGCAATCATGCGCCGAAGGGCCATGACGGCGGAGTTAGTGCTTAATGAAGCCGTTGGTTCCAGGTGGATGCCTCTTGTAGTCAGGCACGTGAATATTGCTACATAGCGTTTCTGAGTGCTGCGTCCAACTGTGACGGTCTGTGGCCCGAAAAAATCTAACCCGGTGAATGTGAAGGCACGTTGATGATGGGCTAAGCGACAGGCTGGATGGTTCCCTGTAGCTGGTTGTGGTGGCGTGTCGCGCCTGATGCGGCATGGCAGACAACGATGGAGGGTCATTTTTGTGACAGTACGCAGCCGCAGGATCCAGTAGAGTTGTCGGCACTCGGCGATAGTTGCTTCTACTCCACTGTGCTGGATTTTCCGATGTATGTAGTCGATGAGCAGGCGAACTTCATGGCGATTTCCATCAAGGATTGGCGGTGACTTTAAGCTTTCGGGAATGCCGCTGGTCTCCTGTATCCGACTGTTGAGTCGAATTAAGCCGTCAGCGTACCGCACAGTCAGCGGTTGCAGGCGGCTGTTAGGCGGCACCGTTCTACCTTCTTTGATGTCCTCGACGTCTTGTCGAAAGGCTTGCTCCTGACTGTGGCGCCATATCAACTGTTCAGCACGTCGTAACAAATCTCCGTCAATGGGCCTCCAGTTTGGTGATGCGGCGGCTTGAACTCGTGGTGATGGTTTTTCCTTGTCGTGCTTCTTTCTTTTCGTCCAGCTAGGATCGCGACTAGCGTTAGCACGCGTCCGCTTGTAGTGGATTCTCTCTTGGCGTTGGCGGCAGAGGTAGATAAACTGCAGGACTCTTGCTGTGGCTCGTAGATAGCGTTCCCACTTGGAGAAACGTTCGGCGTCTGGGATCGCTTCCTTAAGTTGCTGTCGGTCTGTCGCTAGAGCGTGACATCGCTCCTCTCCCGTTGGTTCAACGTGAGTGGTGGTTGTTTGTGTAGGCCACTCCTCTTCGGGCTTGCGCAAAAAATCCGGGCCGGTGTACCAACGATGCGTGGTACCGAAGTCCAAAGGGACGTCACGAGTGGCGTCGTCGGCTACATTGTGCTTCGTCGGTACCCAGCGCCACTCGGAGATGTTGGAGTTTTCTTCCACGGCAGCAATGCGATGCGCGACGTAGGGTCGATAGGAGCGTGACCCAGTGCGGAGCCATGTGAGCGCCGTCATGCTGTCCGTCCAGAAGAACCTTCGGTCTGGCTTTCTGTCGTGCTCCTCTGTGACGGTTGCTGCCATCCGACTGCCCATTACAGCGGCTTGAAGCTCGAGGCGGGGGATCGACGACAGCTTCAAAGGTGCGACCTTTGATTTCCCGAGTACAAGTGAAACTCGTACGTCTCCATCCGGCATCTCCGCACGCCAATAGATCGCGGCAGAGTAGGCAGCTTCACTGGCGTCGACAAATGTGTGAAGCTGTAATGATACGGCGTCAGTATAACCAGAATAGCAGCGTGGTATGGATACTTGTCTTAGAAGATGCAGATGTGCCATCCATGTTTTCCACTGGTTGGCCAGTTCGTCGTCGATTGGAGCGTCCCATGTCGTTCCACGGCGCCAAATTTCTTGTAGAAGCTGCTTAGCTGGGCTTGTAACTGGTGAAGCGAGTCCAAGGGGGTCGTACACTGACATCACTATCCGTAGAACTTGGCGTTTTGTTGGTGAATCATTCAGGAGCACTTCTTGTGGCACACGTGCTATTTCGAGATTGAAGCCGAGGATATCTTCTTCTGGTTTCCAGATTAGTCCTAAAACCCTTTCGTTGTTGCTACTGGCAGTGAGAGCGATGTCGGCTGAAGCTTCTTCGTTGGTGAGATGACGGCGTACTTCGATGGAGTTAGAGTTCCATTTTCTCAGTTCGAAGTGCCCTTGACGGTGAATATCACGAACTTCTTCGGCGGTTTTCTTAGCTTCGTCAGTAGATTGGTAGCTACTCAAGTAATCGTCCATATAATGGTTTCTGATGATGGCTTCGACGGCTTTTGGGAGCTTATTTCTGTATTTTTCCGCGTTGTAATTCTTCACAAAGATGGCGGTTGCCGGGGAGCTTGTCGCACCGAAGATGACGGATTTCATACGGTATTCCTCCGGCGGCTTGTTAGTGTTGTCTCGCCACAAGTATCGCTGTGCATCGCGGTCTTCTTCTCGTATGGTGATGCGCAGGAACATCTCCGCTATGTCAGCGGTTACGGCGATGGCATGTTGGCGGAACCTCATAAGAACTCCTGGCAATGATTGTAGTTGATCTGGCCCGGTGAGTAAGTAGTCGTTGAGACTCTTCCCTTTTGTCTTGGCGGCGGCGTCATGTACTATGCGTAATTTGTCTGGCTTCATTGGAGTAGTCACACCGAAATGAGGCAGGTACCACGTCTTGTGAGGCGTAGTCGTCGGCGGTGCTCGTTCGGCGTACCCCTTGTCGAGAAGCTCTTGCATCTGGCGGCAGTACTTCTCAGCTATGTCCGGGTTCTTTTTCAATTTTCTCTCTACAGAAACAAGGCGATTCAGTGCGGCCTCACGGTTGTCTGGCATTTTCCCACTGTCCTTCTTCCAGAGGAGGGCAGTCTCGTAGCGTCCGTCCGGAAGCTGGTGCGTCGCTCTCTCTAGGATCTCTAGAGCTTGTTGGTCAGGATCACTTCGTGGGCTCTTCGGTGTAACAGCGAGTGACTCGATGGCAAAGTAGTGGCGGAGGGCGTCGTCCATGCGCTCCTCTGGAGTCGAGACAGCTAGGTGGGCCACGAAGTTCACTTGATGACCAATTGAGCGAGTGTGGGTGCCATGCAATACCCATCCGAGCGGCGTCAGCGATGCGACCGGTTGGTCGCGACGTCCCGTGCGCATCTCCGTAGAGGTGAGAAGATGCCAATTGTCTTGGCCGATGAGCAGCTTAGGCTTCGTTAAGTTGACTGCAAACTGAAGCCCTTGTAGATGTTGGCAGTCTCGCAGATCTTCCTCCTTGATCTGTTGTGGGGTGAGACGTAGTCCGTCAATTGTGCGCGCCCGAATTTGTTGTGCTTCAGTGTCACGTCCCTGCAGCGTGATGGTGACTCGACGAGACCGTGCTGCGTCAATTTTCTTGTTTCCGATAGCAGTTATGTACAGCGGGTCAATGGACCCTGGAGCGCCGATTTGGTTCGCGATCTCGTTGTCCAGCAGAGAGACTGTAGACCCGTCGTCAAGCAGGGCCCAAGTGTCGATGACTCCCGCCGGTCCTGAAATAGTAACTGGCGCTATTTTCAAATACGCCGCTGGAACGTGTGTGGCCCACGTAGACGTGACTTGCGCTTCAGTCGATGTTGCTCTTCTGTTGTGCAGCATCTCGTGATGTGGGTAGGTGCAGCCGTCGATCCCACATTTATTGTACCGGCATGTGTGGTTTTGGTGACGCACACGTAGGCAGCGGAAACAAAGACGGGACTTCTTGGCTACGTCCCATCGCTCGTCGGTATTCGCAGTCTTGAACGTAGGGCAACTGAATACGTTGTGACTTGATGACTTGCATACGGCGCAGGTACCCTTGCTCTTCTTGCTGCGTGTCTGCGTTGTGTTCGTGCGCTGCACGTCAGGCCGTGGCTGTCGGCGGGGAAGCTCGTCCTTGTTGGATGGTGCATCTATGGGTGCCGCAAACTGGTTCATAATAGACCTCTGCTCGTTCAGAAATAGTTCCATTTTCACTAGTGCCGGTTCGTCTTGCAGTCTTGTCCTTGCGAACGCGAACCAGTTGTGGCGCATGGCTGAGGGCATCTTGTCGACGAGGGCGTTCACGACTTCTAGGCTGTGGAGATGGTATTCTTTCTTCAAAGCGCGAATTCCGACGATTGCATTGACTACCTTATTCGCGAACGATATGATATCCCTTGGGTTGTCGGCGACTTTAGGCAAGCGGCGCATCTTGTCGAGTTCAGCGAGGGCGATTGTGTCTGGTCGCCCAAAGGTTTCTTCTAGCGTGCGCATGACTGCATCGGGCTCGCAGTAGTTCTGAAGCAACCCTTCGACGGCTTCTAGGGCGCTTCCGCGCAGGCTTTTTCGGAGTCGCGCAGTGTTGGCCTCCACGTTAAAATGTTTCGCGTTTTCATAGTACGCAGTCTTGAAGGTCACCCAGTCCTTGTGCGAGCCGTAAAACGGCGGTAGGTCCGCGTAGCTGCGAAGACCAGCGCCACCTTTGTGTGCGTCGAGCAGGATTCTGGCAAACTCGGCTATGTCTGACTGCACTGGAACTGGGGCTGAAGCGGTCGCAGCAGCAACCAGAGGTACGTTAGTTGGCTGGTGATGAAGATGCGCTGGCGTGATTGCGGTGATTGCTGCAGGTGGTGGTGGAGCGCAGACGAGTTGCGGCTGGTGCATGTGGGGCACTGTCGACTGTGGTGGTCGTTCTGAAGAACCCGGCTGATTTCCTGGTTCTGTGGCGACGACTTCCTGGGACTGGAACCATGTCTCAACACGATGCGATGAAGCGTGGTCCTCTTCGGAAAATTCACTTCGTGAGTCCTCTTCGACGTCCATCAGTGCAAGGCGTGCGCGCGATGCTTCAATGGTGGCAAGGGCGATTGTTTCTTCCAGTCGGAGTTTTTCGCGTTCTCGATCGGAGAGACGGCTTCGACGTGTAGTTGCTGATTTCGGGCCCCTGGAGCGTGGTTTTGACTCTGATGCTCTGTGAACTGGGGCGGCAATTTGTTGGTTTGCTGAGTTGGTGACATCAGTTGAAGAGGTATGCGGCACTGTGAATGCCACCGGCGGTGGCACGTGCGGACGCTGCTGTAGCTGCGTGGCGGTGAAAGAGGCAGGCTGCATACCCAGTACTTTCTTAGGGCATGATGTGGCGTCAGCAAGGCAGGACGGGCCGGCGAAAGCGGGACCCGACGCTCCTGGATAGCTTGCAGCAGGAAACTGGGAGGAGGGCTCGGCGGCACTGGAGCCCTGCGGCGCCCCCAGATGACTTGCAGCAGTGAAGCGGGAGGAGGGCTCAGCGGCACTGGAGCCCTGCGACACTCCCAGATGACTCGCAGCGGTGAAGCGGGAGGAGGGCTCGGCGGCACTGGAGCCCTGCGGCGCCCCCAGATGACTTGCAGCAGTGAAGCGGGAGGAGGGCTCAGCGGCACTGGAGCCCTGCGACACTCCCAGATGACTCGCAGCGGTGAAGCGGGAGGAGGGCTCAGCGGCACTGGAGCCCTGCGACACTCCCAGATGACTCGCAGCGGTGAAGTGGGCGGAGGACTCGGCGGCACTGGAGTCCTGCGGCGCCCCCAGACGATCGGCGGCGGTGAAGTGGGAGGAGGGTTCGACGGCACTGGAACCCTGCGGCGCTCCCAGACGACTTGCAGCAGTGAAGTGGGAAGAGAGCTCGACGGCACTGGAGCTCTGCGACGCTCCCACCTCAGGCGTGGCGGTGATGACAGTGGTGTCCCTTGACACCTCACTCGGGGAATCTCCTGTGGACTGGCTGACTCTGTGGCGCGGCGCAGATTGCGCCTTCTTCAAGGACCGTGTCAGCACCATCTTCTTACTTGAAACTTCTTAAAATCCGGCACGAAGGACCAATGTGGAGGACGGCGGGCCGAGACTGCTACGGCGAGTGGACTGTATGTGGCTTAGTGGGTGGAAGAACAGTCTGACCCGAGTCGCTCCACGGATGCCGGGGTTGTAGGAAGTTCCAAGAAAAGATGATGTAGGCTTCGGTAGTACTGACACGGTCAGAGTCTTGACAGAAGAGGGAAACTGGGAGGAGGGCTCGGCGGCACTGGAGTCCTGCGGCGCCTCCAGACGATCGGCGGCGGTGAAGTGGGAGGAGGGTTCAACGGCACTGGAACCCTGCGGCGCTCCCAGACGACTTGCAGCAGTGAAGTGGGAAGAGAGCTCGACGGCACTGGAGCTCTGCGACGCTCCCACCTCAGGCGTGGCAGTGATGACAGTGGTGTCCCTTGACACCTCACTCGGGGAATCTCCTGTGGACTGGCTGACTCTGTGGCGCGGCGCAGATTGCGCCTTCTTCAAGGACCGTGTCAGCACCATCTTCTTTCTTGAATCTTCTTAAAATCCGGCTCGAAGGACCAATGTGGAGGACGGCGGGCCGAGACTGCTACGGCGAGTGGACTGTATGTGGCTTAGTGGGTGGAAGAACAGTCTGACCCGAGTCGCTCCACGGATGCTGGGGTTGAAGGAAGTTCCAAGAAAAGATGGTGTAGGCTTCGGTAGTACTGACACGGTCAGAGTCTTGACAGAAGAGGGCGGAGAGCGAGAATGTTTTCTTGATAGCACTGTATCACTGCAGAGGCAAAGCTGAAGTGATTTTACAACCCTAAACCACGCGCTTTTATATGTTCGACGCGCTGTCTCATTTAACAGACGTCCCACTCAGTGAGATAGCGCGCGGTTCAATAATGGCAGCGTTCAAGTGTGTGAGTGAGACGGGTGACTATCCTACCCTGTCTGGGTGAAATTCCAGGAAAAAGGCGGTGTGCTAAGACACTACCTGGAATTTCATGCACCTGCCCGTCTCACCGTTCTCTGCATTCCTATCTTCTTAATCCCTAATTCTCGCTATCCGCCTCTCTATTGTCTCAGACCGTGTCAATAGTGTTTATTGGTAACTAACTTACAATATTAACTTATGCTACCAAGAAATACAATGAGTCTTATAAAATAAAATACGCTAACACCTACTCTATTTACAATTATACTGCTATGTTACTATGCCCGTCGTGAACAAATTTGTTTGACCCTATCAAGCAAAAACAGATTTTTTTCAATTGATCTAGATATCGTAAAAAGGTTCCAACGAATTGAAAACCTCTTAATTTTTGAAGTTGATTAAAAGTACACAACAAGTTACCACTCAACAATAGCCTGACTCATTGGTCTCTTATGACCAGGACAAAAGGTCCTCATAAATCACAACCTCTAAGTATAAGTACAAGAATGCGCGTACGTTGCTTATTTCATACTTATAGTAGGTATGTGCATAATATAGTGAGCTACATGCATATAGGAAATTATCATGATGACTCATATACAGGGTGAATCATAAGCGGACAACAGCGTGTTGTTTATATAACATCCTTTGTCATGTACTGGTCGTGTTTTCAACGCTAATGGTAATTTTGTCATTGGACTCGACTTCATAAATTGAGATGATGTTAAACATGACGCTTTTTACGTGACCTATTTAATTAAATAGACTTAATTCTATATTACTTATTTTAACAATTGTTAAACCACACTAATTATTCCAAGACTTACATATGGTTCGCTCTCAAGAGTTAATTCTGTCATTTTGTGGGTCCACACCTTTGGCAAACCAATTATGTAAGAGGGTTTATTAGTTATTTGTGGCTTTATTTGCGGTTTTTCGCCGATATTATCCAAGTTAATCACGACCATATTGTTACTCCACTATGTTGATGATCCACTAACTGGTCCTTTTCGTCCCAGCAGGTCTACCACGAGCGTATTTCTCCAAAGAGAGAGAAAACTAAATGGAATTTAGCAAATTTGAAATAACAAAACGTAATTTACTTTGTAGTAAGTACAATGATCGTTACTACACCATTTAAAGTATAGAAGGGTAAAAATACTGTGAACCATGGCTAAATAAGCTTTGTCGACGAAATGTTCGTAGCGTAGTTAAAAGGTTCTGTCGTTGAATAACCCAGCAACGAAACTCTCGGCGGCTTATTCGGTAAAAAGCGTTTGTGGGGATGATACCTCCAGTTTCAGAATCACTGACACGTTTTACTTTGCTACGAGTGCCTACCTACTAGCCCATTGTTAGAATATCTCAAGCTAATAAGTTGGCAATTGGCCTTTTAAATTTTGCAAGCCACACCCGTTACTACTCCATATAAGAACTAGCCTTTAAGCAGCAGACGTAAGTTCAAGGAACCTCGCACCGATGGCGAAGCGATTAGGGGACCAACGACCTCAGATTGGACGTCGCTCGTACGTATTTGATCGAATACCACTTTTGGTAGTACCTACATACCTACAGTTGGATGCATTGTATGGTGACGGCCGTGAGGTGTGTCGGATTAAGATACACAGATGGATTAGACGAGGTCTTACTGTAGTTCAGTCGTGTTCCGTTGCTTTTTAATGTACTGTAATGTAAATACTATAAGGGTAACCGACTTCTTAAAAAAACCGTACAAACTTATCCGTTGTTAAAGTATCCAAGTAACATCAAACCGACTTAATGACTTTACGCAAAGAAAATAAACCGAAGAGGGTCTTGACAGACAAACATACGGATAACAAAGTGACCCAACAATAGAAAAGTAAGAAAAAAAAATTGTTCTAGAAAAACTAAGAATGATAAACCATTTAAATTAATTCTAAATACCACATACTGGCACCTACAAAATAATATAAGGGTTTCTTCTTCTTTTGCTCAAAGGCTAAAAAACTTTGGTAAGTAAATTAGGGGAATTTACAAGTGTTGTAGTCATTTTACGCAATCTATGCTATAATTAAAAATAAGTATATACTCACAGAAATTCCTTACCAAAACCAGCGTTAGTCATAATATAGATAACAAGCGATCACATTATAATACCAGTCTCCATCTACTGATGGTAATATATACCAGTTTTACCATATAAACATTGTCAACAAACACTGAATAGCAAATTGTAGCGACCTTATTCTACACAAGACATATAACTCAGTACTAACGCTGTCGTGGTGATGAATGATAATACAAATACTGATGACGTTGACAAAAGCCTGTATGTATAAATTCTTATATTACAACATGACAATTGTTGTCTTTAGCTTTGGTCCGAGTGTAGTGTAACTATTGAAGTTTAAAGCTTTTACCGACGCCCCGGACGAAGTATAAAGTGGCTACGAATCATCCGGCAATAGATATTTTGAAATTGCTAGCGTAGAAATATTTCACTTTGCAAAAGACCGAGAAAAATTCGCTGAGCTGACGTCTAACTTCCAGTAGTAGATAATAAGAAGAAAGTAACAAACACACAAATGTATGCTCTAACAATATCCATGTGATTGACGATGGTATTGAAGCAGTTTCACCACGTCACAATCAAAGAGCTGACAACAACCACATTCCTGCATTTGATTCGTGTATTTTTTCCCCATTAGATGCTTGCATTGTAGCGTGATTAAAGCTAATTACTCTTTGCTAATTAGAAACGAAGGTGCAGATGGGACCTGAACTGGCATCGTATGAATTCACATTGCAGATGGTTTCGATTACAATCGAGGTTGAAAGTTATGGTAATAACAACTTTGTTGTATTGCAGATGTAGGAGTGGTACATCATTCGTTTTAATGCTTTACATCTATACAATATCTACGTTGGATTACTAACTAGCCTTATGCAACTACGAGTATATTTGTTGAAGTTACTATATTTAATCATTCTTAATACTGCCTAATGGGACGCGACGATGTTTATCGAAGAACTATAAACACGTTGATCTGGTTAATAATCCAGCCTTAACACTGAATTATAGTTATCAGGAAGGAAAGGATCGTTCTAAGGTTTTTGTGTATTGGATATAGTGTTGTATTTGCAAACAAATCTTTCTCTTTTATTACCCTAAACTGTCATTGCTAAATATGTACGTACACGTACAATATTATCAACAAATAATGAAATCATATTAATGCCATAAGTGAGAACATCATGCGAAGTCCATGTAATTAATGTGTCAATCAATGCATGAAAGTAACCATAAATAAATAATTATATAGCTACTAGAATTAGTAATTAGTATGCAAGTCTAATGTGACAAAGATAAGCAATCATCATCACATTGTAGCTTGTTGTTGTAGACTGCGTGTGTTTTTCAAGCAAACTTACGTATCTTCATTGTCAGTTAACATTATAGTTTTTATCTACTATCTCCTGCGACCTGCTCCATTCAAGCTAATTTCATCTGTCATATCACTAGTACATGATATTAAATCAAATTAAATCAATCAACTAAAATAAATATAACATCCTAAGGGCATCTGAATAATCGTTGATGTATTACAAGTTGTTCTTTCACTTTATCTTTCTTTTTTGATAACTATGTCAGCAATTACATTATACAAGGCAACAATTAACTTGAGTTCGACACACCCGAAAAGGCACAATGTTTATTATGTCAGTGGGTTGTAATGTGTTACAGTTTAATATGGCATCAGTTTAATAAACACACACGAACAGACATAACAGTCTGACATAAGAAGATATTATATGGCCTGACAAGTCATGAGTCACTGACACGACGCAGTACAGTCTCTCATCCCCTTTATGACCTGATTAGGAAACCCTACAAAGGGTTCGAAGTTCAAGCATATAAAGTACACATTTTATACCCTGATATAACATACGTGCCCTAAAAAGGGCGGAACGATGTATATTTTGTCAACCTTTACAGCTTAGACGCAGGCGAGGCGTATAAAAACATTATGCGCAGCAAGTCCGGAATGTCACAAAAAGCCGAATTTATGGCGAATTCTTTCTAGATTTTATTTTTGTAACAAACAGGTTGATCTAGTATTAGAGAAACAGAAGTAGGTGCTTTAGGCGGGACGATCGATAAAATTAAACAAGGCTCAAAAGCAGGACATGAGTAAGAAAAATTAAACTTTCAAGATATGAAAGTTATGATAGTGTGCTTAACAAAATATTAGAGATCAATTTCCAACTTAATTTACCTTTTCTACTTTTTTTTTAAAAAGGATAAGTTTATGAACAGTTCACCACGAAGACATAATAACTATATTGTATTTCTAAGAGCAAATACAATTTTCGGCAGACTTCCCAACTTTTATGCATTATTGGATAACGTAGGAATGCATAAAGGTTAAGATATCTTAGATAATACGGAATGAAATGTATGTGTTAGCGCTTATTAGGTACCGCGCCTACCCCCAGCTGTGGCAATAGAAAGGAATCTTAATAACAAAGTTAACATGACTTCCCAAACTACTTTGCTCGTAGATCTATGTCACATAGTTAGGACACCGGATGTACGTAAGTGGACCTTCGTCGTACGAAGCATTCGACCTCCTGCTCCGTAACCATTACCTCTTTATTATAATAGAGCTGCATAACTAGTCCGGCATTGTAATGGCAGTTTAATGAATGATGAGGAACTGATGTAGCTCTATCAGGTTTACTGGAGGGGCAGGTACCGTTGCGTTGTAAAAATCTTTGTAAGCCGGCAAGTAACTGGGTTTGCAAACAAAACTGTATCTTCAATAAGGACAGTTCAATTTCTTTAATCGCTTTAGTAGAAGATAAGACTCGCATTAACACTACTCGTGTTAGTACTTAGATTTATTTGAAATGACAATACAATTATGTATTCACAGAAGTCACTTACTTACAGAATTCTAAATATATCCCATGCCAAATATATGAGATCTTTCAAGTACCTAAGCTGCTAAAAAGAAACTTAGTGACCATGGTTTAAAATATCTTATCAGAAGACAGGAACCTTTCCAACCAATCAAGGTCTAGATAGCCCCCGACTTTCCAACACTATGATCTGTCACGCGTCATAGGTCAGGTGGCTGACACGAGAACAATGGCAATGGGAAGCAGAGCATGGGAAGGCACTGCCGCCTTCGAGAATGAATAGGGTCTGGAAAGTTCGCATGAACAGGTGGCAATAGTACGGTAACGGTGATGATGACAAGAGCTTTAATGAAAATGGAATCATTGATGAGAATAGTTTTGGAAATAGAAAAAGTAATTTTGCTGGTGCATAATTTGTAGTATAGGTATAGAAGAAGCGGAAGGTTTGCTATGATTATCACATGTCATGTGTGTATTAGATGGGAGCTTTGCCAGGGGAAAAAAGAGATGGACTTCAATTTATCAATCCAAACATAAAACCGTTTAATCTTTTTTGCTTTATTGCTTCAAATACAGACACCATAATCAAATACAAGCAAATTGCATTTATTACATTTGAGTTGGATCATTATTTTAAGTAATATGGCGTCAACAGTCTGCAATTCAAGGGTATTAGAAAACAATGCTGCGTTGCAAAACAGGTAACGTCGATCTAGATAATTATCGTAAACAATTAAAATTTTGCAACGTCTTTTCCGACAGCTTGGTATGCATATGCAGTATTATTATTAAGTTAGGTTATTATGACGAAATCGGCAGTAAAACACAACAACACGTACATAGTACAATAAGTATTCGAAGTACAGTGTTTGTTATAAGCTAGATATTAGAAAAAAACTTAACGTTAACGTTCATATCAACGTTTATAACAAGTTTTCATTATATTATTAGACTAGTTTTTTCAACCAAAAGACACCGTTGAAAGTCATAAACACTTACAAAAAGCTATATTATGAGTAACGAACTTGTAATTCAGGCGCCGTCACTAGCTTTCTTACGTCTTGATCGATCAATGCATGCGACATAAGTCATTAATAATGCAAACGATCGTTTTCTGACAATGCAACACTGCGTGATTTGGCAAAGATTTCAGATTAAAGCAGTGCAAGTGTCGAATTAATTTCAATCATGTGCACAGGAGTTGCGTGTTCCATTTACGTAACGTCTTACCGTATGCTATTGTTGCGAATTTCTTTTTTATGCTGCCGTAATAAAATCGTGAATGTACTAAAATCAACATTTGTGTGACACTTTTTTTTTTTGCAATCCGTGTCAATAATATTGCTACCGTGGAATTTGATATCGTTATACTTGATTGTTGTGAAATTGTACAAAATAATAGGTAAATAAGTGTAGTAATTGCGTAAATTTAATGACATAGAAAACTATGGATTATTGTTTGATTTCAGTACTATTTGCCAAGGTTTTCTATTTGTCTACACTACTACTTTAGTGCCACTTATAACATGGGACATAACACAATGGTAGTAGTGGGATAGAGCCACATTAACACTCTAAACTAAAAGTAGCTTATGAAGAGCTAATATATGTGCACGTTTCAAAATCATGTAATAAGTACCTATATGTATATCAATGCATAGAACTCTCTTCACACTATAAATGCCAACTTTGGAGCGTTTTTTGAAATCATACGTAATTAATAACTGAAGTCAAACTGCGCAACAGACTCAACCACGACCTGGCTTTTATACAAATTAATTCATCAATTTTAGCTCTGGTTTTTAACACTAGAGTAAGTATATCTACTATAGTATTTGTTACGAGTTGTTTTATTTGAAAACCATCACAGCCTGTTTATCGGCCATCATGTCAATCGACTCCTCAATGTCACCGGCAATTACGATACTAAGAAATGATGACAATGGGCTGATGCGTCTCTCATTGATAAATTATGTACAACAAACGTTTCAGGACATTACCCTAGTATAAACTAACAATAAAAATGTATTCTTAAATCAAGATTTAAGTTACTTTCAGAACAAAGTCAAAAACAAGCTATAATGTACATACAAGGAGAAGAAAGACATTCTTATAATAATATAGTTTAAACAAAGGTATTTGAATATAAATAACGAATACCACACATGGTATAGCTATTGAATGAACACAAATACTCTGTATAGGTTAAAATGAGCAATGCAAAAATATATAGGAAGTTCATTATCTCATAGCATGATGCATTAATTGTAATTCTTTGTAATGTCTATGAATGGGATTACCCGTGACGTAAAAACATGATGTACATATATTACAAATTGTATGATCCGCTAACCGCATTCGTCAATTTATTGACTAATCTAATAGTAAATTATCCATCGTGACATATAAGTTATACCCATTCCTTTTTTCATGGAAATTATTACTATTAGTTTAATGGCATAGCTGCTATATGTGAGCAGTGCTGAGCACGAGTTTCTCCCATGAGATGGTTGGAGAACAATGCTTGCTTACAGCCAAATTACAGTTAAGAGAATATAAAAAATATATAAAATTGGTTATCAGTCTTCTCAGGATCCATAAGATATGATCGGTGCAAACTAATATCAGTAGACGAGCTAAAGCAGAAACGTAAGATTGCGATACATACCTAACATACATATGGATAGGGTCCCTAGATGTAAGCAAAAGATTGCGAGTCTAGAATAGTGTAACTAAAAGCTAAGATGTTAATGATAAGTGAATGCCGATTCACAAGTAGGTACAGCTCTAGCTAGAGTTGAATGCTATAAATATTGCTTGCATACCAAACCTGCTTTTTGTACTCGCCACTTACAAGCAACCAAACACCGATAAACAACCAAAAAGGCGTGGTAATTCTAAATCAGCCATCGGCGCGCTTGTTTATAGGGTTTTCGCAGCCGATATTAAAATCTGAACTGGACGTTTTGCTACGAGTAACACACATTCTCTCATGATTATAAAACAGATAGCTAAAAACGATCGCCATTTGTGACAGTTCACTTTCAGCCTGATTTACAGTCGCGAGACTTTTCTTAGTACAAACAAAAAATAACTTAGAAAATAATATGATTTGAAATTGCCAACTTTGCGAAGTCACATGCTGAAGGTGTCATAGCTCGGCCTACCATCGTAAAATTGAATTACTATTACAATCATAACAATAAAGAACAAAAAGAAAAAACTACAATACCAAAGAATTGTATAACTGATATTACTATTCTCAGTAAAAATGTAAATTATTAAGATTTGAACTAAGTAAAGAACTTACTAATCCAGTAGTAGTTACTTATATAAGTTTATAATTTTATTTTATATATTCGCATGTATTCGCCTCTACTCTATAGTCAAATCTTTAAATATAATAAAACTGTAGAGGTCTAATTTCTGTACAACGAAAAAAATTATAACTAATTTAGATGTCTTTTTTAATTTATTGTTTCTCTGTTTGTCTGTCTGTTTGTACGGGCTAATCTAAGAAAGGAATGGACCGATTTAAATCAAATTTTGTATGGTGGTAGTTAATATGCCTGGTCAACATATAGGATACTTTTGATCCCGGTCAATTAATGAGAAGGAATAATAAATACCGCGCGAATAAAGTCGCGGGCATCCGCTACTTTAAAAATAATGAAACAGAATATGTTTCAAAAAATATTTTCGAAACGTGTCATCCTTACAAATGCTAGCAGGCGCATGCACCGTTTCCGGAATGACGCCACTCTAAACATAGGCATTCCTAGAAACGTTATCCACATTAATATCCAAGAGACAAAGTTTTGTAGGTCTGCTGTGCTCAATTTGACAAAGTTGAACGCTGAGTTCATCACATAACTACTACAGCTAGCTAGCTAGCAAGCTAGCTGTCAAAAAGCTTTGATTCTTTACGAAGGATTACATTACATATGATAAACAAATTCATTATTTTAAAACACATGTCCAGTTCGAAAGTTCACGGAGAACTACTGGAACTTTATGGATGAATAAGTTGAAGTCTGTTGAAAGACTTGAAGAAATTATTTCTAGATGGCTTCACGACTGATGCTTAATTCTAAAAAGCCTTGACTAAATGAGTATAAATGAGAGCATTATGCATTTTAAGGAATGTGCTACGGAATTATTTAATATTATAGTGTGCCAACTTGCTACGGTGGCCCGTTTTAGAATCCATCATCTCTAAGATTTTGTATAAATATAGGTAGTTAATATTTTAATACGAGTCATAAGTAGTTGTATGCATATTGTTTGTAAGTAAGATAATATTATTTGATGGGTTAGCTTAGTAGGTCGTCGTTAGTGACGTCATACTTTGCGGTTGAGCATCATTTGCTTCTCTTGCGTGCATCAAATACCTGCTAGAAGTAGTTACTTGTACAAAATACAAATTATGTTTACGATACAATCATACAAAATGTTTCACAATAAGCACAATACTTATCTGTTGTTCATTTACCGTGAATGTTATGAAATCAGTGTTCGGTGATTTATAAATAACTACCTGTGCCCTGCGGTGTTAATCTAGCCAGGGTCTAAGCTATCCCCGTACCAAATTTCATACAAATCGGTTAAAGACTAACAAACATACATCCACATAGTCGCACAAACTTTTGCTTTTATAATATTAGTAGGATTTAATGTGTCGTCTTACGATGTTTTTTACATCACCATCATTACCAGCTGACTTTAGTTGTAGTTTTACACGATTTATTTATTCTGTAGAGTCGGACGCGGGACATAGGTAAGTCCAAGTCTTCCAAGTCACGTTAGTAAGCAATATATTTTTTAAATATATTTTATAATTAAGTATGGAATTTATGTCCGATACTACGTTCTACTCGAATCCATAGCTCATTACGTTACTGATTTAATAAAAACCGCCTCTATCGGCCGGGAAGTTCGGCTAAATTAAAAAGCAAATTAACACATGCTGCTAGACAGTGTAAAGTGCCAATAAAAGACTACGTACTACACGCGTTAAATTCTTATGTTACACTTCTGAATAGGTAGTAAAACGTGCATTTCTCATCAGATGCCCTCACCTTTGTTGCCTCTGGCACGGTGAGTCACAGTATGTTGACCCACCGAAGTCTTTAACTGGCATACTATCTATACTTATAATATGAAGGTAACAGTAAGACGCATCTGTGTGTGTGATGTGAGAAATGAAAGCAACTCTTGGACGATCATGCGACCCTGGTACCTCGAAGTTTTAAGAGCTTTCGTTTCAATACTTTAATGAGGCTTTTGGCAACTTTTTTGGCTAATGAGCCAAGTTTTGCGAGAGAGCTTTAAGTTTAACGTAACTTTTGTTATTAATTCCAGTAATACGACGATTTTCTATTTATTTACATACTGTTTACATCATAATATTTATTCTTTAGTGTTTTAATTACCTAGGTGCATGAATATTTATACTTTAAGAATGGGACATTCTGGAATTATTCGATATATAATGTATGTCAGACAAATTTGTGAACATATGCAGTAGGTTTCTGAAATATTAGATTGTCATATCCTCGTTCCAAATGTGACTGATAAAATGGACACTCCTATTACATAACCCTTTAAAATCTGGCTATCGATTTTGCAACCCTTTTCTAGCACCCTATCTACAAATGTAGATTAAAGCAGAACCCTATGGTGAAACCAATGACCGGTTGCAAGACCGGTTGCCATGACGTGGCATTAGCTTTATGTCTACTATGTATTAGAAACTATGACAATATGACTCATTGTTGGCCCTGCGAATTAGTGACTCTTGCTTAATTTGTTAAGCAAATATTTGGATCCTTGGCAAGAGCATAAGAACGCGTGGCTAACTCATGAGTAATCGTGATTTGATGCTGTATATTACAATAAAATATCACACGTCTTTAGGAAATTCAATAACTGGTGCAGATGCCGAACTAGGAGTAACAACGACAATCGTCATCAAATCTTTTCGTCGCCTCTTGTTGCACTGCTATTAATAAACCTTTTTTTAACTGTATTTCTTTTGTTTAGGTTTTTATGGTTGGTGGTAAAAACCAGTTAGGCATTGTTTGCTTTAAGGGCTGGTCGGTCTACGTCAAAGTTTTACTAACAGGGTTGTCAAAATGTTGACACCGCATTGGATTTCACGAAGTTCATGGGTCGATAATTTAATATTTTTTTACAAACTTTATTACACGTAATACTTACATTATAGATCATAAAATAAATAATTAGTGGTCATTAGCTTAATTGCTGTAGAAGCAAATTGCTTTGAGGTATAGACAAAATGCCTAATTATTTACATCATTGACCTAAATTATGAACATCGAGTTGGTCCTGCGAGTAACATTGTATCTTTTCAATGTGTGTTTATATCTTGTGATATTAATAATATCACATTGCTTTCCTAGAAACTTTATTTATTTATAGGTTGATTATTCCACACGTGTTACAAAAACTATGAATGGGCATTACGGGAATCAGTTTACTGCCGAGTACAATCAGCTACAGTGAAGTGTAATATTTTTGATTCATAGTTTATACTCACACCGAAGAAAATATCTGCGTCACGTGACAATAGTATAAGTATAAGATATATAAAAATATATATATCTTATACCATATTGCATAGACAACCCAATCAGTAAGCGTTCAGCAAACATATTTAATTCGCTAAAATTTATATTTCATCCGATAAACAGATGGGTGAAGGTCGATGTTACTTGAGATCCATTTAGTATATGGAGTATATTTTCTTAGGCTCTCTTTTCACAAGAATAATTCTACTTTTTACCGACTAAATCTTTAGTATTTTTTTCATAGATATTAAAATCATTACCTCCTCATAAAAACATACCAAAAGCATGCAAAGATGAGAGGACTTTTGCCAGCGTAATCCCGCAGAGAACAATAGTATCCCTATAACTGGGATTACAAGCCTCTATATAGGCTAAAATATTATGATGAGCTAAAAGCTCTTACCGTGACTAACAAATTACAATTATAAGCAACAGCAATAATCTCGCGTAGGTTTACAATTACAATCCTATATTATTGCCATTAGCATCGATGCATGTACGTTGATTAATTCAAGAAATGCCAAGGTTTACTGGGTGCACGGTTGGTTAAATTTCATTATGATTAAATAGTTATGATAGGAGATAGATATTTATGGAATCGTGCAGATTACCATTGCGATTATTAAGATCTCCAAGAGAGCTTGAAAGAACATTATAGATTGAGAGCAACTGACAATACGCTATGCATAGTATTTTTATAGAACTTCGAAAAAAAGAAGGTTTTTAATTCGCCGGATTTTTTCTCCCTATACTTATGTTTTTTTTTATTTCTCAAAACTACAACTGATTTGACAAATGTTATAAAAATATTTTTAGTTTGAAAGTGTACACAGTCCAATATAAATCTAAATAGGTCAAATAGTTTGTTTCTTATCAAAAAAATAAATAATTAGAAGCCTTCGCATAATCGAAGTCGGTTGTCACTTTTTTCGTGTTACATCTTAGACCGAATCGTCACTTGACATCAGGCGAGTCGCGGGCAAACGCAATAATTAGGTATTATCACATAGTAACAATGTCCGAGTTTCCTTTACAAATTCCCCGAACCTTATCATTAGTTATCAGGCTGGCGCTTTATCGACAGGCTGCTGTTATCAAAACTGTAATTTCACTGTTCGCTCACAGTTTAATTGTTTCAAAAGCAAATTAGCACGCGTGTGAAATCATCTGACGATTAAGAGCGGACTCCAGTACAAAGTTTACATACAAACATTTCCCTTAACAAATGATTAAAAACGTGTTCGTAAAACTCTGATTGCAAAAACTTCAAGACCACTGTATCTTGACGAATGAAACTTTGGGATAAAACCAGTATATCCTATGACTATCTATCTGTAGGCTAAGACAAATCCAATGACATCACGCACATCAAAATCGGTCAACCGGCATATACTATTAGAGGGTCACACAGAGTTAACAACATGCAAAACGAAAAACTCCTTCTTTTAGCAGTCGGGCAAAAGAAAGGATTATCTTGGTGTCCATTACCGGCCGATCTGAATAATATTTGGCAGAGACATAATAGATATTTAATTAAAGCATAGATAAGTTTTGGTCCGCAGTCAAGAAAATCTTATTAAAAAAATTTAAAAACAAATATTGATCAAATGCATAATGTATCAATTACAAAAAAACTAAATAAATAAATTAAATCGGTCATGGCGTCTCTAAGAAATCGGAGAACACACGTAAAAAAATATTGCGATGAAATATTATTTGAAAATTTTTAAAGTCGATAAAAAAACTATTTAAAAAAACATTACTAAAAGTAGGGTCTAAATTCAGGGGGAAAATTTGAAGAACACGAACCCTTAAGAAAACTCAGTACTGAAGTTAGCTCGGCATTTAATGAAATAAATCGATTTATCTTCGGATAGTGCAAGCGTGTGTTGCAGATTGAATTAGAATCCACTTATGGTAGAGTACGGTATGCAAAAAGATGCAAACGTACGTATCATTTACATAATTTTATGCAATTCCACAAATTTTGTAGGAGATCAATAACTTTTTTTATTAGATTTTATCGGGTGTCAAATTAAACTTGGAGGCACATGCCTGCCAGAACCTGAGATCAAACCAGCGCTTTCTAGCTTGGGAGGCAATGCGTTCACGATCAGGGTAACTTACTAAGCTTACTAAAAAAAAAAAGGAGAACTACACCAATTGCTAGTATTATAAGCCACGTCATGACTTATTCAATTATATTCATAGAAACCGAACATGTTTACTTCTTACACAAGATTGACTCACACCGGGTACCTATGTTTGTTTATATGTATATATTACACACATTTTGGACGGGTCACGAATATAGGAATATTTATCAGCATTATAACAGTATGAATCATTGGTTTTCTAACCGCAGACAAGGTTTAAAACAAATAAACTGTGGTTAGAAACTATGGTAAGACAATAGCGAAAGCCATTGTCAGGCGATAGAGGAACGTATATTTAATAAATAAGTTAACACAAAGAAAACAGTTTCGTTGTGTTACATACAATGTCTGAAGCTAGTACAAGTACATAAACCATACTTATTAAGTAAAATTATTAATATCCATACTACATATTTTTTGCTTACGCTATTTTAAGATCCATTCCTAAATAAATTAGGTAAATTTTATACTCGTAACTATACATATTTCTATTCACATTAAATATTTTAGAACAAAAAAATTAAATGTTTACCTTATCATTAATTCTTATTTTGATTTTATTGAACGGGTCCATAAAGTTTACTTTTATTTCGGCGTTTAGGTATTGTAAAGTCTAGCCAATGCCTCAGGACGTCAACTAGAGTACGGCTGGTACGCAAGAGATTCCCTAAATTTTACAAGACCAGTCTTGTAAAATTTAGGGCCAAATAAAAAGTCGCTGTTTGTCCCAGGACAAACAGCGACTTTTTATTTGGCCTCGAAGTCAAAAGACTACTTGATACTATTCGATAGTCTAACAATACGTATTTTTTTATAAAAAACGTTTGAATGTAAGTGAGATGAAAACATACTATAGCGGTTGCGTTGATACTAAATATATGATGTTACTTTTGTAATTGAAGAAATGTAGACGTCCACGCTTTAAATACCTAACAAAATTAGTCAAATAACAGCGTGTGGTAACGTGACTTAGCCTCTCGAATTGACGATTTATCTGCCAGTTCGCGGTCATTGCCATTTTGTATTTGTACCGCCCATTACAAGAAGAACTCTCTAGGTCATTCTCTCAAGTGACTGTCACTTAACGATGAAAAGGTGCTGAGAGGGAGAGAGGCCTGCGCAAGTTGGTGGGTCGAGTTTCTGCGAAGCTTCTATAGGTGTTAACCATCTACTTACTAAGTTCAGGGTAAGCAATACGGATGTTTATTCTTTAACTATCGCGCTTGAAAAAGCTTTAGAAAAACGAATTGTTAGAATAGTAAAAAGGGAAAAAGATCTGTGTAGCATACTTACCTGGAATAGTCAAAGTGACAGCAAATTCGAATTCACAATAGCGTCGTGATACTTAGCATCGAAGCCTGATAGATCTAGGCATCTAGTCGATGCTAGTACAGCCAAGCCTTAATGGACCTAATGGCATACGTCAGAAGGCAGAAATGTGGTGAATACCGACCGCATTCCTCGACAAGGTCGGCGCCCAGCGACCAGCAGAATGCCGTGCTTAACTTAGCTACCATACTTAATAAGTTGGTATACAAAATACTGTACTGTTTCGTTTACATAATGAAACACAAAAAGAAAGACTTATTAACAAGATGCAATGGTACTCACCAGTAATGTTTAAGCTACCTCTACAAGTCAGTGTAGAAATTACCTGTTTTCTTAATGTTAATTACATATTTATAGATATACCTATATATAGGAGAAGGTAGTCCTGCTTAGTCAACGATTATAAACGAAGATTACGTCAAAACTAACACCCACACACGCCGCCACCTTTGGCTAGATAAATACCAGTGTCAGCTGTTTGCACAAATGTTGGGACTCTACTGCGAAACATCATTAAAATATTGCATACCTATTGTACTTAGTAACTTAAACATCACTTCTATCAGAAATACTGTAATAGATTCGAGTGGTGTATCAGTTTTTTTATCATCTTGGCCCGCACAGCAGTAAGAGCTGGTAGGAGAAGCGAACGTTAAAAGGTTTCCGGGAATTTCTGGCATCTCTTCTTCACCTGATCATTTCTGAAGCAGCTTTACAATATCTTTTAAAGAGAAGGAAAATTATTGTTTTTGTTGTGTGTCCGAGTGCATTAATCTCAGTTTAAGATAACGGTGAGGCTAGTTAAAAAACTGGCCGACCTCGTAAGCTATTAGTCATTTTTGGTGTCAAGCAAGCGGAAACAGCCGACCTTTGAAGGTCAACAGAAAATAATATGATACTTGAATAATTTCGTATTGCGCCTTTGGAGATATGCTTGTCTCCAAAGGCCAGTTTTAGGGTTATTTATGAACCCAGTTTAGTGGAAAAATTTAAAGAAAAAGAGCATAATTCGGATCTTAAGCACACAAAGTAAAGTAAGGTTTGAAGCAATTAATTTTGAAAGTGAGCTGTTCTGTTCTGAAAGATCATACTTCAGTCCAGAAAATAAAAGAACTATCAAAATAGGACTCCTGCAATGTGAATGCGTTGATTTGAGAAACTATAATAAGAAGTAACATTATAAGAAGTATATAATAAGTAACAGCCTATGGAGTGAGGTATAATTTTATAAATGAAAAACGGCCAGGAAAATTGCTCTTTCAATATCTTTTGCTATTAAGAATATTTTCCAAAACAAACAATTCAGAAACACTCTTAGGAAATGTCAGCATGTTCGTATAGTGATAAATATTTGGAGTAGAGACAATGATTATTGCATGGTGACAATCTTATCACCACAGAACATCATCAATGCTAAATAATAAATCGACACTCACGACTGCGTAGTAAACTTCTAAGTAGCCACTATGAATGCGAGTTGACAGCCTTGCTTAGGTAATAGGCTTGCGTAAGCAAACTGGACTTGTAAGATTACTTTAGGAGCTGAATGTTTTAGATAACAATGAAGAGAGGAAATGGGACAGGCGCAGGAGTAAGAATCTCCAATACAATATAGTGAGCAGTGAATGTATATATAAATGCGAAAGTTTGTAAGAATTTGAAGTGTAATTTTTAAAATACAAAAAGAACCTCAAAAAAACTTTGCAGCTATCGCCATATTCAATCTTGTTTGACCCAAATAAAAAATCAAATCAGTTGGAAAGCTTACGTGATCTTCAAGATTTAAAAGCTACTAAAGTCAAGATTATTTATATGTTTTCCCATACCTATCCAATTATGTCATGTGGTAAAATCGTTGGTCACTGGCTAGACAGCTACTAGCCAATATAAATTGGATAATAAGTGTTAACCTATATCTTTAGTATACGTACATACATTGTAATCCATTTAACAAATTTGGGTTCAATGACTTCGTTTTCAGAATTCTGTGAAGGACAGTTGTGCAATGTTTGCGAAATGTCCAATGATATTGTATTATTTTTTACGTGAATGTGCTTTATATCAGCTTGAGTCAACAAAATAATGTACTAATTGTAATTCTGAAATATTAATTGAAATTTGTTGCTAACTAACTTTTATGAATACAAACTCAACTATATATTATTCACATAATTAAAGCCACAAGCATTTACCTTAACTTTCTTCATTTCCTAGTTTAATATGGCAATAAATCCCTAATAACGAATTATAATAGAAAAAAAATACAGGCCATATTTGCCTATACCTTAGTGTTTTTTTCCAGCAATAGAAATAGTGAGAGAATTAATCACTGTATTTCTTAGAAATACATAATAAAAAATACAGCAGACCAACGACGCATTTAATGAAGCAAAATACTATACTTGTATAAGCTAAAAGTATGTCAGAACAAGGCATATGCACAATGGCAGTTTAAAAATAGCATTTAGGTAGTTGTCAGTGTTTAAATGATAAAGGATAATAGCAGGACATTGAATTGTGCAGTAAACCCTAGTATTATATTTTAAGATTGAATACAATTAATATACCTACTGAATAAATAAACATTTTTAAAGTTTAATATCTTGATTGTAGTGATAAAGCAATAAGCAAACAATTTACTGCAAAGTTTCAGCTGCCCCTTTCTCAGCATTCATGATACAAGGTACAACAAGGTAGGTACAAGGTACAACTCTTATGAATAAGATTAAAGGGTATTGTAAGCTAGTGAATTACATATATTTATTTTATAACTTTGTAGAAAGAATGTCAACCACTTCACCAATATTTTTTAAATTCATGAAATTTACTAATGTCGTGTTTGTACTAAATATTACTGAAATCAGCCAGTAAACCTTCCCCTTTTTGGACAAAATACCCTCCCATTCAAAAATTCCCAGCGACTTAAAAATTAAATTCGTAGAAACTATGCACTAAGTTTCATTAAGATTGGTAGGAAATTACGACCTGTACACGAGTATGATATTTCTTGTGGGCAAACATCCATACATACAAACTGACAGACAAAAGAACATTTGTCCAGACTTAAAGTAGAGACGCTTCGCTTACTTGGTTAATGAACGCAATGTGTGCCTTGCATTGCAGTAATGCACTGGACTTTGTTTCGCAATACTTTGTGCAGTGGTCATGAAGAGGTACTCACCTATATCTTATCATAAGAAGTGTTGTGTTTAACATATTAAAAATATATAAAATGCAACTTCAACACAACACTTTCTCGGAGTACAAGCACATTTTTATTATTATCAGTGATTTTTTCTACCAATTTCAAAAAAAGGTGGAGGTACTTAATTCATAAATAGGGGTGGCCTGTCTGGGTGCAATCTGAGCAAAACAAGTTTTTTTTACAGAAAACAGTGATTGCTGACTTCTACTACGTTATTTTGATTTAAAAATCAAAAGACAGGATCAATTTTAATAAAATTTAAATGGCAACTATCAAGACATTTACAAACAAATTAAAAGAAACAGAAATCTGCCGAGCCGTCTTTGAGAAATGAGATAACAAAAAAAACAAATACAGATAAACTTAGTACCTTCTCCTTTTTTGGGGAGTCAGTAGAAAACCAGCGTAAAATCCCCATTTCACAGTCAATCTGCTTGGTCATTCAATGTCTGTAGTAAGATCTAAACATGTCAAGGCAATGTATGTTTTGAATACTAAAACATGTCCATACGAAATCACCTCATGAGTATTGGACAATGACACATAAAAATGAACTTGGGTTCTTACTATAGTTATGACTAAGTTTACCATTGGAAAAAAATATGTAAAAATATAAAAAATAACTGAAATTGTTTATTATATGCCATATGATACAAGATAGCTGACCTATGCGTTATAAGAATATAAAATACAGATATGAAGGAGTTTTACATTCTTATTATAATTTTTCCTAGTCAATGAATGTACAGTAAATATTTGTAAATCATCCACCACTGCTATTCTTAACCAATAACTGAAGTTTAAGAACATTCAGCTTGGTCACACTTTAATTTAATTTACATGGATGAGCAATCTCTACGAAATCTATATTAAATTATAAAACCATGTTTAGGCAGCCTAAAAGCTCATAAACAAAGATGAGCCATGGCATCTGACAGGAATGAAAAATTCATTCCTGTTTTTTTTATTATTCATGCTTTATTTTTTATTTATATACTCAACATTTGAATTGGAAAAATATTAATATTGTAACTAGTGCATCTCCACTATTAATAGTCATAACAGACAGTGCAGCATTACCATATCAACTTTATTAATGAATTAGCATGCAAACTTGCATAGATTTTGCATAACAAATGAAACAGCTTTTATGTGTAATGTAATTCCATTCTGAATAATGCAATATTCCATTCTGAATAATGCATTTAAAATAATTATTTTATGGATTTTTTTCTATGAGTATAAATTATATGAATAGACTTTTAAATTTATAATTTGTAGTACAATAAAAAAAAAAATTGTTTGTTTTAGCTCATATGACTAGTAGACTAGGTATGAATAGTACCTAAACATGTATGAAAACTTATTTGAACTGTTTTCCTGAAGTTATCATAACGGTCACTATCAAGATTATGATATCAATTATGTTTAATGTAGATAGGACAGTTATGTATTTAGGCTTAATGCAGATAGGACTCATTAAAATGATAGGCAAATACTCAGAATATGAGAGTAGGTATCAAGTACAAATTATAGCTCCATATTGAAGAGTATTTAAAATCTGTTAAGTTATTGATTCTAGAACAGAATAGCAAAGTACAATACTCTTAAACCGATTATTGTACTAATATGTCTTTTAAACAGAGACGTTCCTATTCTAGCCCTAAAGTTTTCAAAGTTATTACTACTTACTATTTCACAATCTGCATGCGACACCTAAATCAGTGTTTTGGTATTCTAAACACGGCGAAGGCTTCAAAACATCAACGATGGAGTGACTTTACAACAATCCACAACGTTTTAACGATGTAGCATTCCTGCCAAATCAAAAACTTAGCCGGCATTAAAAAGTTACTTATAAATACCTGCGCAAACTGCTCCCTGATCTCCACGATCTCTTCCTCCGTTAATTTACTATTATCTGCCATGATCACGCAGGTAATATCACAAAAACAATGATCACATCAACAATGCCGATTTATATGAGAAAACTTTGTTTCACTGTACTCTTATACGAATAATAAGCAGGATTTATAGAGCACAATTATTTTAATAAACAAATTCACTATAAGTTGCTAAATATTAGCAAAAAACAACGGTTTAACAGCCACAACACAACGCGCACGACAAACAGTCAATGAATCAATTTCAAACCGGCCACGCACGACAGCATGGAATGAAACGGAACGTATTTCAGCTCTGTGATGCGCAGTTTGGGGTTGCCATGAATAACAGTGAATTTTCCATTCCAATTCCAATTAAAGTAATTGATTAAACCCAGGGTCTAGTCAGGGTAGGTACTTGGTGAGCGGACTCGTTGTTCACAACTAGTTCCTTATGCTGGACTCGTTTTACATGTGTTTGAATGGTCCGCGCGTCAGTCAACATCTCGTCCAGGAAGGCTTGCAGTTCGTTCATGCCGGCGCAGGCCGGAAACGGTCCTCGGCGAGCCGAAGAAAGTTTTTCATTGTTCTGCCACGCTGCTGCAATGCGTTTGATGCGTTTCATCATCATCCAAGCAACCTGTACTTAGATGACTGTCTGTAACACCAATAGTAAAGAAGTGTTTTTTAAATGAGCAATGTCCGGTGGCAACTCTACGGAGTCATTTCCGAGGTTCAGAAGCCTGCGGGAGTAGCGTGGATTGAGTTCCGATAGAACTTTCTTTGATTGTCTGCATAATTATTTACTTGCCCAGTATTCTTTATGGCGTCTGTTCATACCTTTTCCAATTAAAAATTCGATCCGGTAGAAAATCACAGGGATCATAGGTTCCGGTCATACAATAGCCCAAGTTTGTTATTTGAATTGTTTCATAATTACAATAACATTGTGTCAAAATGACCGTTTCGTCATAGAATAGGTCAGAGTTAGTATTAAACAAAATATATGTTTAAAACAACTCTGACCTATTCTCTTCCAGGGCGTCTACCGAAGTCTTTCCTATCCAGTCAATCAGCTACCTCCGGACCCGCTGTGCTTTGTGATCTACTGGAGAGAAATATTGTTAGAATTTCTTACATCTACCAGCAGGTTATATCACTGTATTATCAGCCCCGAGCAGTGGTCATAACGTTGTAGAACCTTTAGTAGTTGCACAATATGACAATAACGAATATTGTAATCTGTTACCTTTGATCAGAGTAGGTACTACTGTAGACGGAGTGTGAGAGATGGGTCGTAACCCCCTGGAAAGAAAGACACTGGGTGTATGCCGTTTCAGCCATACAATTTTTTTATATCTAATCATCAAAATTTTTGACCTCTAGCTCACACGACCACGGGTGTCAGCGTCACCGCAGCCCCAGGTGGAGCAAGCCCGAAATATGCCTCAGATCTTCATGCCCTTGCAGAAGAAATAAATGAATATTTTACATTTTACCTACAAACTCTGAAACTTTACGTACTGGCTATACTGATTATGATCGCAAACCAATTGAAGTTGCTATTACAAAAAATAACACTACTAATATATTTTCAATACTTTCAAGAAAAAATATACTGTAAATGTTTAAAAAAAAATATTATCTTAAAACCCGTATTTATTCATTTATATAAATAAAATTTGCTGCTTGTTATAATTTAAGGAACGTACACTTTAATTATAAATTATAATACTGCCATCTAGTGAGAAGTAGTTAAGACTATAACGGAGTCAGAAATTAATATGAGTGTCATGCCACCTATTTTTGAGTAGCCAAAGTGTTGAGGAAACTAGCCCAAATAAAGCTCATCGAGAGCGACAATTAATATTGTTTTATAGGAAGACATTATAAAACATTAATACTATTAGTTGTTTTCTACCTTGCCTTGCTTGCGCACCGCAATAAACTTTTCACTTTTTCTCATACGCCTTGTACGCCTTAACAACAACTTAGGTACTTGTATTCATAGATTTATATGTACTAGATGAGTACTTACCGCGTCAATGCATTGCAGCTTCACATGAGAACACAATCGTAACCTCAGCTCACTTCAGTTCAGTGCCTGGTGTGACTCCGACATATCGAAATCTCGCCAAAATATATTTAGAAAAGGGCAAATTCGTAGTAAAAGTATCAAGCACTCAAGCACTCAAAAACATAACAAATCAAGCGAGATTACTGGTATTATTAATGGTAAAATATCAATGTATAAAATAAATTACTTAATTCTGTCTTTCTGTTAAATTAAAATTTGAAGGGATTACTTATTGTATTTGATTGATTTCCTTTTTTTACATAGAAAACTTTTGACGCTGAAATACCTTGAAAAAAGCTCTTGGAAATGAATGTTTTGAACGAAAATTAAGATGACTTTCTACTAAGTAATTTGAAAAAAAAACCTAATTAAGTCCTATAAGTTGATTTTGGCCTACACCTCCTTTCTAGGGAGACCCGTGCCCAGCAGATGGATGCCATAAGTCAACACGTGTAAAATATATATATTTGGTTAAAAAATAGCTACAATATAGAAATTCCGAAAATACGGACTCAGATAACATTTAATTTTAATTTGACTTTAATTGTGTAAACTGCCAGATTGTAGAACTTGCTAACATAGGTTCTCAATCTATAATATCTGTTCTTTTGCAAGTCGCTAGTAAATTGGTTTCTTTTATGCAAGCGTAAAATCATACTACAGCTATATTGCAGCGTACTACGAGTTGTAGAGGGCAAGTTGTGGACAGTCACAAACACATAAAAATAGGAATAAAAAGAAGTCCTTTTAATATTCTTCAGGGTAAAATTTTCTATGGTAGGCAACACCAATCCGCAGCGCATGTTCAGCTGCGCATCACCATATGATTATGATAGCTTACACTTTTTTCTATGCGCGGTAATGAGGTTTGTTTCTTTCTCTGTATATAAGTATCTCTTTGATTGTATTGATCATATTTTAAATTTCTATGCGAACTGTCAACCTTGGAACCACGACATTTATTTGAGACTATAAAGAAAAACGAAAACCACTTAGGTAACAGGTTCTTAGTAATAATAATAATAAGTAATAAATTGAAATATTGTAAACAGTGTTAAATCATTCATTGACAAGAAATATCAAATTATCTATTATTTAGTTTTTTTTTTTCATAATGGAGGTATACTACAAAAAGATAAAATATCATAATCCCCATTCTCTCGCCACACTTATTATAAATGCAACGCAGGCGATGCCTTTCACGTCAATATTAGTCCGAAAAAGTGCTTATCTTGTGTTAACATCCCTACCCAATAGGGATGTTAACACTTATCACAAATTAATGTTTAGTGTTAATTTATAATAGTTTGTATCATAAGAATATCAAAAAACTTATTTTTATAATTTAATATAAGTTAATAAATATAATATACATGATTTTAAATGTTATATTTATAATCTATTGTGTATTTATAATTCACGTGACTTCGAACACCAATAAGAGCTTATTACGTCACTAACCGAAAAACAAGCTGTAAAAGACTACTTCTCTGCATTTTCTAATATAGTTTGCGATCTCAGCGATGAATTAATCTGTAAATTACTTAATATTAATACCACGATGTAATCTAGATTCACTAAAGGGAATAGTTCCAATATACCAAAGATAGATTCTTTGGTTTTTACAAGAAACGAAGACTTATGTGGTTCAGAATTCATGAACGTGAAAAGATCTTTTTACCCGACTGCGAATGGACAAGGGCTATGTTTTTCGAATGTATGTATGTATATTTCTTTGGCACGCCCGAATGCCTAAATGGCTGGTCGTATTTTCATGTGAGTGGTGTCAACAGATTCGTCTTAGTCGAGTGACTGATCATCTGGGTACATCAAAATTAAAAAAAACAAATAAAATTAAGGATGAAACATAGGCTTAAAGATTTAGCAGTCGGGTTTTTTTTGAAGTGTTTTAAAACCACTTGTTAAGTATTGTTTTACGTTGCAGTTATCTATGTACGAATACATAAATAACAGTCAAGTACATCTAATCTAAAGTATCTAATAAATGACTTTCTGCTTTTTATATCTATTTTAAAAACAATTTAAAAATATACAACTATTTATTATAAAAAAATTCCGATATCGTAATTGTTGTAAATTGTTGTATTACAGAGGGACACTCCACAGGTTTTGTATTACTTTGGAGTTTATTTTGATTGTTTGAATTCAAGTAAAAATAAGAAAACACATAAACTGGATACATACAGTTAGAATCGCGACCAATGTTTTGCGGTTACTGACGTCATATCAGTCACGTGAGAGTTGTTAGTGTTTTAGCGGGAAGATTCGTAATTACTCTATTTTTGGATATTCTCTCATCAACAATGCATTTTTTTTTAAATAAAATATCTTTTTATATGGTAACCAAGGGTCAATCTTCAAAATAAAAGCATTTCCGAAAAATGATTAACATCCCAATTAGGAGAGAAACGCTGGTCGCAAAAAGTTAGAGCTCGCAAGGTCAACTGTTTCTAGGATTTCATATAAATTAATTACGAGTGCATGCCAGTTTCAGTTTTAGTTTGGGTAAAAGTTAGTTGCTTTGGAATGTTTAACCGACGATTGTTTGGCTCTTCTACTTAATAGGTCGCTTTTCTCAACAGATTCTCGTAATCTAGTTTAATATTTTCAAAGAATTTGTATAATTGATCTTTATTTTAGTTGCTGCCATTTGATAAAACTTCATAAAAGTCATATACAAGTCACAGAGCTATTAATTCTATTATCAAAAATATGCTATAAAATGAAAAAAATAATTTATTTAAAAATTGTAGTAGTATTTGGAAGAGAGGAGGTTACACTTCGCCCATTCTTCTCAATCTCGAAAGATCGTTGTTCATGCAATCTCGATGGTTCTCGAATATTTTATAAAATACTGCCATCTAGTGGCGAGTAGTATTACTAAAAATTCACATGCTACCAATCTATCGTGATTTAAGGGTCGCATCTGATATTATTGTAAATAGGAATTATGCTTTTAAAAAATATTATTCTTAATCGATTAGAGCACTATAACAAAAATATATTCTGCCCGAGAATATTGCAGAATTTTCAGGTGGTATCATATTAGGAGTAAAAATTATCAAAATTATATTTTATTTACTTATTTTTTTAATTTGTCGTGGTTTTATGATTGGGTTGTGATTTCTTAGAAGGAACATACCATCGATAACACAAGTTCTACCCATATTTGTTGGACTACTAATAAGGGTAGAACTTGTGCTATCGATGGTCGGCTTCTAGAGCGTAAAAACAAGATTGCATCCAGTAAAATTGTGCCAATAACTGTAAATAATAAAAAATTTAATATGTGCAGTGGTTTGCAAAATCGTTGTTTCGGGGCTGGGTTTGCAGCTCGAAGAGCTACTAGTAGAAAATAGCCAGGAGCTTGGGGGTCACTGTGAACTGTGTTAGACACAGGTTGCTTGTAATTCTGTAATGCTCTAAGAACGTGACTGGATAAAATGAGTTCTTTTAAAAAAGTCGCTACTGACTTCAATTCTGCACTAATGGGAACACTTTGTAGGTACAGTACACTATCAAAAAAATGGTTCTGCAGGTACCACGTAGGAAGAATCAGGTACCACAAATAACAAGTTCTTTTAAAAACAAAAGGAAAAATCAAATTGATTACCGAATGCCATTGTGGCTGGCGCCGTTAGAACTTTTTCAATTATAGCTATTTCATAATTCAAAACTCGAGAACTCCTCTAACAAAAAAAGATTATTTCCAACTGATTTAGCCGTCTCTGAGAAATCAGGTAACAAACATGTAAAAAACACCGTATGGCTTACTTTATATAAATATCTACTTTATGCAAAAACAAAACACCCTCCGAATGTTTGGAAAGTCGGTTATATCATATATTGCGGGCTGCAAAACCATTCCGTTGAGAATGCCTGACTGAGCGAAAGTTCTAGTATATTCTAGTACATAGCGCCTGTTTAAAAACTGCTGCGCTCGCCCCGGCACGTCAGTTTGAAACTAGCAATCGAGTGATCAACAAGCGATTTCGAAGAGAAAATTGTCAGGAGCACCCTTTTCAAGTAGTGAAGAAAAAAGAGTATACCAACCAGAAAATGTCTCTACTACCGTTTCTGATGGATTACGACATCGACCGCTCATACTTCGACCGTCCCCGTCGCATAATGGACCAGCATTTCGGTTTGGGATTGACGCCTGACGATTTTTTGTCAATTGCTGCGGGACCTCTAGCCAGCCGAGAATACTACCGGCCGTGGCGTCATCTTGCCGCTGCTGCTCGAGATGTCGGCTCCAGCATCAAGTCTGACCGTGAGAAGTTCCAAGTCAACCTAGACGTGCAGCATTTCGCGCCTGAAGAGATCAGTGTGAAGACAGCCGACGGTTATATAGTGGTAGAAGGGAAGCACGAAGAGAAAAAAGACCAGCACGGTTTTATTTCGAGGTCGTTTACTCGCCGCTACGCTCTGCCAGAAGGTTGCACACCTGAGACTGTGGAGTCTAAGCTATCTTCGGATGGTGTTCTGACTGTGATCGCGCCTAGGAAGATGCCGCAAGCGGTGGAAGGGCAGCGTTCGGTGCCCATTACTCAAACAGGGCCTGTTCGTAAAGAAATCAAAGACCAGTCCAACGGTGATGCTCAGTGATCTCCTAAGTGTAGGTACCTACTTTTCACATTTTTATAAATACTCGTGGTCATAGGCCGGAGCTTGCATTCCTTAAATATTTTCTTTATTGTAAGACTGATTGCTTTACGTTAATTCATAATAAAAGTGTGTTTCGCCTATTTTGCTTTGTTTTTGCTTAATATAAATTACCTACCCACTTCCAACAATAGTTACGTACTTACCAACATTTAAAGTAATAGGTACTAACATAATACCTACTTAGAGGCATAATAAATTGGTATCTAGTCTAGTAGGTACCTAACCGTAATGTGATAGCGCTTGTATACAAACTATCCTATTTAAAGATTGTCGCATTTTGGAGGTAGGTTGTACTAGGATCCTCTGTCTACGCTACTTCGCTATTATTGTGCCTATAGATACCTTTTGCAGCCCCTTAGTGACAAGAATGGGAAGCTTAAGCATGTGTCAAAATAGAAACGACTTAATTTTATATAATGGAATAACCATGAAGTCCATGTCCCATGTCCTACCAGTACAGCCATGTACAGTGCTCGCAAACTTCACAAACATAAAGATCCGTGATCTTTATGTTTGTGAAGTTAGCTGGCTAGCGTCTAGCGGCTCCCCACCCGCGCCCCTGCGCCGTTTGTGTACCGTTTTTTCTTCATTGCGCAGCCATTTGTTGCTAACTTCACAAACATAAAGATCCGTGGCGAGCACTGCAGGTACACTGTAATTTATGCAATCTGAGTAATGACATAGTTCTTTATAACTAAATAAAATATATGATTATCGACTTTCTTTACGACAGGCACCAATAATAGAACTCTTTCAGTTACTTTGATTCTTAAAAATCAACCTCTAAACCGATTTTAATGAGATTTACATGTGACCACTCGAAATATATGAATATATTCTGATACCCTATGAAACAAAAAGGTTTTTTCCCCCTGTTCCACATATCCCTACTGCTCTATTTCTACTGGTAGGGAAGAAAGGATTTTTTTTCCACATTTAGCTACTAGGGGGGACTACTTTTCCGCTTATCTCTACTGATAAAATAATTCAGGAAAGTGGTATCTTCACAATCAAAATGTTTAAGTGCTTCTATAAGTTAAGTGAAATAATTTTATTTCAATAACTAAATATGAGTGAACCTATTTTTTTAACCAGAGGCCGAGGATCTGTTTTACTTTACGACGGTTACCAATATCACAGAAAAAAGGTATATGCTAATGGACAAGAGTGTTGGAAGTGTGCTATTACTAAGAAGAACAAGTGCATTGGATCTCTCACAATCAGAGTATGTACCGATGCATATTAAATTATTAATATCGCTATTTTTCATAACGTTGTCAAGCCCTGGTGGAAATCCATGGCGGGAGGCCTATATGTTTCGCAGTGGAAGTCTTGTGGCTAATATGATGATAATGATGACGATGTCCCGGAATTATCAGAATTTATGGTATGGGGGGCATGTAACGATGGCACGCTCATTAGTGTATAATGGCGGACTTAATCCCGTAGGTATTTTTTGTCAGTCAACCTTAGGGTGAAGTTATGGTGGTATTGTTTATTATTACAGGATAGAAGTATTATTGAGAAAACAGTGAGCCATTCGGAATGTTGTTTACGTGATATAGCCAAAAACGAAATTGATATGCGGCTGAATGATTGCAAACGAAAAGTTATTGCTGACCCTACACTTCCGATTCCCAAAATTTACGAAGAAACGCTTGATGGAATATACAACGATGGTTTGGATTTGATAGCAGCAACACCAAATTTTAGAAATGTTAAGACTGCCTTATACAACTCAAGAAACAAAGAGGCAGGAACGAGTAAAATGTTTTACACAGATTTTGAACAGGTGGAGGTGCCATCGAATTATCAGAAATTTCTTTTCGCTGACTATAGATATAATGGTGGTCGTATTTTAATATTTGGTGATGAATGGTCCAAAAATATGTTAATCGATGCGAAAGTTTTATTTATAGATGGTACTTTTAACATTTGTCCAAAACCTTTCACTCAGCTAGTTACAATTCATTGCGACATTGGAAGTACCATAGAGTGTACGAATATAATCCCAGTGCTTTACGCACTTCTCCCAGACAAAAAGACTGAAACTTACGTTACATTGTTCCGACTCATTAAATCACAAATAAAACAGAGCGCTCATAAAAAGTGGGATCCCTATTACATTATGGCTGATTTTGAGGCAGCCATTGCTAAAGCTATGAGAATCGTATTACCAAAAACTAAAAAGGGAGGGTGTTACTATCACTTCCATAAAGCGATATGGAAAAAAGGGAGACAACTGAAGCTAACGAAAAACAGAGACACGAGAAGAATACTAGCATTAATCGCAACGTTACCTTTGTTGCCATTGGATAAAATACAAGAAGGATGGTCATTCATTGAGAGTCAGATTTTAGACGAGTTTAAAATGGATGCATATAATAAATATTTTGTAAGAACATGGCTAAAAAATAAACAATTTCAGGAACAGTGGTGCGTGTGTTGGAAAGAGGCACAGAACTAACAATTTCGCAGAAGCCTGGCATTTTAAAATTAATAACAAGAGTAACAGAAAAAACAGTTTGTATGCTTTATTAAAATTATTATACAACCAATTAATGGTTATGAAAAATCGGATGAAGTCCTTCAAGAATCCGCCAAAAAAGAGGGCGCAAATATATGTGATCCGTGACCGCGTCATTCAAAATGCACAACTGCATTTAATCACAGGAGATATAACGGTGGGTCATTTTTTAGATATGCTAAGATAATTATTATTTATTTGTTGATTTCAAAGAAGTTTAATTGTTAAATTTAGTACCGATATAATATAAGAATGTTTTTATAAGGTACATACCTTACTACCTACAATAAATGAATTTTCCATCTGATTGTACTTTTTCTTAGTAGAAATATGTGGAAGTGAAATATCATTGTATCCCTCCTAGTAGCTAAATGTGGAAAAAAAATCCTTTCTTCCCTACCAGTAGAAATAGAGCAGTAGGGATATGTGGAACAGGGGGTTTTTTCTTATCGGTCCAGCCATCGCCGAAACATGAATATTTACATGAATGAAAGACTCAGGGGTTGCATATCGAAACGTAGGATGCATGGGGTCCACGCCCCCTTACCACTAACTATCGCCTAAGGAGAAATAATAGCTATCGGTATTATTATATCTCCATTGCTACGGGCTTCCGATATCATAATATTATAATATAGTACTGGCAGCCCGTAGCAATGAACATTACTCGTATATAGCCATTAGTATGGAAGATATAAATAAAACAAATAAATAAAAAGGGAACGTACTTCCCAACGAGTAACACCCCCAACTTACAGTTGGGTGTTACTCGTTGCTGTGTCGTTACTCGTTAAACCTTGTTTTTCCAACTGTAATCGTCAATGGACACTTTAACAACTTACATGCAATATATTTCTTAATACCTACATGGAACAGGTATCATATCTGTATGATTCTGACAGTTCCACATTGTTATTAGCACGTATCCGACTGTCTCGCGTATCATTATATTTTTTCTTAATATAGCTCAAATTATCTTTAAAATTATAATTGAAACTAGCGTAATTATGTTAATGTACATTGTTACGATAATTAGAATTGATAACTAAAATGAAAGCTGTTTGATTTTCTTTCTCCTGACTTGCTCACTCCTACTGTTAAGAATAACGTAAAAAGTTGTCCCAACAAATATCAGTGTTACTGGTTGGGAATTAGTTTTAAAATAATTTTCTCAACTAGTAACACCCCCAATTGTCACAGTGTTACTCGTTTGGAATAACATTAAAAGTATTCCTAACGAGCAACAGTGTAACTGGCTGGGTTTTTTTTATTTAGGTGCCAGCAAGTCACAGTGTTACAGCTGGGGGTGTTACTCGTTTGGAAGTACCCAAAAAATCTTTATTATGAATCAATTGTATTACCTACTAAAGGCACTAAAATTTTAAATTACAGTATAATATTACGTACCTATAAAATAAATTAAAAATAATAACAATAATTATGATCAGCTTAAAATAAATGACTTTCGGAGCGAGGTCATGTGTAGGCCGGTCATTGATAGGACCTACACATACGAGTAAGTATTAGCTAACCTAATATCGCATGAATAATAATTTTATATTTATTAGATTGCTAGTTAGATACATTGACTACGGCTACTATTTACCCGACTGCGAAAGATTCGAGTGTATGTATGTATGTATATATCTCTTAGGCCCGGCCTAGAGCCTAAACGGCTTGTCGTATATTTATGCTAGTGGTGTCACTAGATTCGTCTTAGTCGTGAGAATGACACTGGATACATCAAGATTAAAAAATAATGGTACACAGGTTTAAAAATTTAGCAGTCGGGTTTTTTGAAATTGTTTTTAATAGCTTGTTTATCTACTGACGTCTAAAAGTACTCAATTAGACTGTATGTTTTATATTACATGATTTCTCGGGTACGGGTGGACAGATATCTTTTGTTAGATCCTCCCATGTGGTCTCATTTAAATTTTATCAAAAATCGGTCAAGAGGTTTGATTTATAATCGAAATAAAAGTTTGTAATTACTTTTTTAATTATATCTTTAGAACAGTGACTAGGTATGGTCAATGTGAACGAAACTAGTCGGATCTTTCCGACAATCAGGTACCTACGCGTGAAAACCCGTCTTCTTAAACAATACGTCTATGGTCATATTGCGGGTGAATTGATGGCTGTGGATACCTATCGATATACCTAGTAACTTACAGTCTCGCCGTACTTCCTCGTGGACAGGTTAGGTATATAATACATGTGATATTTCTGCTAGGCCCCAGATCTCCCTCTTCTGCAGACCGGTTTACATGATGAACGAACAGAATAACAACAGATAAACAACTTTGACATGATTGCTACGTCATACAAGTACCTTAGGTACTATTATTATAATATGACAATAACATACTTAGGCCCTTATTGGTTTTATCTAGACAGGCATGCCACATCCATAGGAGGAGAGTTGCGGTTAAGCGCATTTCCATTATTTATTTAAAAAAAAATTGTAGGTATTCATTTATGCCACAAATAATACCCATTAACTGATTATGTTTATTTTTTTTATTATTATTTTTTCTAAAACTGTGATCTCCATTCAAATAGGATTTAAAGCAAACTAAGGTTGCTTGGAAAACATCGCTTTTAGCTATAAAGCCGTCACTTGTGGCACTAGATATAAAATGTAGATAATCTCTTATTCAATCATGTTTTTTTATGTCTATCAGAAATAACTGTCTAAATTGGATAATCAGATACTATAGGTAATTGTTCATAATGTTTATTTCTAGTACTATGTCCGTCTGTCTGTCTAGTGTCGTTTTGATCATTTTATTCTATTCTACTTATTCATTTTAACAACTATAACCTATTTGTGTGAAGTTAGGCACAGATATATTATACGTATGTGTTCATAAAATTATTTGTGTCGATTATCTAATTTCGTGCTCATTTTATATATGTTTATAGGGGTGGCGATTAAAAAATATTTTTTGCAGAAGTCGTGCACTGAACATAGGCCTCCTCCTTAGAACGTCATTCCGAACAAGCTGCCAATTGCATCGACTGGTGTCTTTTACCATCTTCCGTCCACCTAGTGGGAGGCCTACCTACGCTGCGTCTTCCGATTCCGATACCTATTACTTATCCCACAGGCCATCATTACCATTTGCATCACCACGAATATCTGACGCACTATTTAATTCAATTGAAGGAGAAATCTAAGTGGTGAGATGTCAGTGTTAAACAGTAGTAGTTATTCCTCTGAGTCTATTATAATCATTGATTTATATTAGTGTAGTTTATTTGAAACAGCAAGATTGCTGTCGCTTTAGTCCAGTGAAACCGGATAATCGAGCAAAACTACTAAAAATAAACTTCGGGTCAAAATTTTATATATTAGACGCGATCAGTTGTTGATCAAGTTACTATATTATCAATAGTATTTTATATTATTAAATCTCTTTGAAATTCTTACGTCATTTAAAACCCACCGAAGTGTTTGATAAAAGTTGTGTGTCGCTTTTGTAGAGTTCATAATGACAAACAATGTGCTGGAAGGAATATCATCATCAAGTGAAAAAAATAATCTTCATATTTATAGACAGGTACATATTATGTATAATAATTACTTATTTTTTACAAAAGCCTTAAACATCATATATGCGTTGTAGGAAAGCAGTGTTTTGCGTATTATTTATAGGTAAGATTTATTCTTCTTCAACACAGCAAAGCCTTTGACTACAGATTCGCACGACCACAGACAGAAGTCAGCAACATTGTAGCCCTAGATGGATCATGTCTAGTCTGGAATACACTGGCTCTCAAGAAAGGCTGTCGGAACACTTCGTTAGGTGCTTGGCTATAGATTTTTTACTTGAAACTAGCCAGGAGAGCGTTAGATAACGCCCTAATACCTTGTTATGGCTTCCTCACGATGTTTTTCTTTACCGGTAGCTCAAGCTCTTTTTGCATATATGTTTTTAAATTTTAACGTCATTGATGAATATTATTATGCGCGTTCCTCTCTTGGCCTTGTATGTCATGGTGGGCATTTGTTTTATGGGCAATTTTAAAGCAATGACTATAGACTAGATTAAATCGAAGATGATAGATAGTATTTTTAAATGTGTAATCCAAATATACGGTCGAAGCTCTTCGCTGTATAATTGAATAGTAGTATATGATATACTGAAAGCTATCAGTCGCGGCTTGGCCCACTACGTAAAGAGGAATATATAGAAGTTTCCAAGTAGGGTTCCGTAACTAAAGGGTAAAAACGGGAGCATATTACTAAACTTTGCTGTCCGTTCGTCCGTCCGTCGGTCACCAAGCTGTATCTCATGAAACGTTATAGCTAGAGAGGTGAAATGTACACAGTTGATGTATTTCTGTTGCCGCAATAATAACAAATATTTACTATAAACTGAATAAAATAAAAATTTAACAAACAACCAATTAAAATATGATTTGCTGTTTTTCGCCGTTAATGAATGACGCCTGAAATATTTGCAGAATATTTACTTTGTTGTATATTTAATTTAAAAATAAATATTTCGCGGGGCTTCCGTACAACAAATGTGTTTTTTGCCGTTTTTTTGTTCGATATTAATAACAACAGGTAGAAACTTGATCTAACGTTGTACGGAACTCTTAGTACGTGAGTCCAACTCGCCGCCGAGGGTTCTAGCTTCTAGTATTTAATATGTCTATTAATTAATTATTTATTTAAAAGGAAGATATTATTGAGCATCGATCTGTTAATCTAATCGCTAACACGAGTATATCGTGCAATTAGATTGCTTAGTTAATGATTATAGTATAAATACGCATAATTACTTAGATTAAGGTCAAAGTACCTACTTACCACATAACTATTATATCCAAGTATAGTAAAGTTATCTCACTTTAACGAGGACAGGATAATCTTGTTATTAACCAACTTCAAAAAAGGATCAACTATTATTAGATTATTCGCTATACTAATACAGTGTTAAATCAAGGAATATACGCATTAAATTTCTTTGTTTTTAGTTTTGAGATATATATTTATACAAAATAATTGCAAAATATTGATTAATAACAAGTTCTTAAAAATAAAAGTTTTACTGAGTTCCATAACGGCAGTCGCCTACAGAACTTTTTCAGTTAATTCGATTTAAAAATCAGTACATGGACCGATTTTTTTTATGGGACCACTGGAAAAGTATTCTCAGTCTAAGAGCCTTTCTTAAAAAAAAACTAATCAATTCAGCCGTCTCCGAGTAATCAATTAACAACAAAAAATGTGCCGAATTGAGTAGCTCCTCCGTTTTCTTCCCCTGCAAATGGTCATACTAACTGCATCCCGCAATTTCGCTTGTTAAGATACGTGAGTCTAAAATTCTTGCAGTCGGGTTTTATGAAGTCACTTTCAACCACTTGTTAATTTGGTGAAATTCCTGCCTTTCTATTCTATGTCGCAATTAAGTTATATAAACTACCTTGACTTCTTATTTTTACCAGGCAGTTTCTACGTATTTGTTTTTTTAATTAAATTCAATTTCGTTTTTTGTTCAAGGATACACATTATTAAAATTTTGCCATGACCACTAAACTAGGCGTGAAGCATGTATCTTGGTGATTAGCCTTCCTGTATGTGTATAAAGTTCAGCGCAATTAACCAGTATATGATTTTAATATTACGATTAAATTAATAACACAGTTATTTAATACTACAAAAATAAACCTTTGAGTTAGATTAAGTAATATTTTGATCCCTAACTAACATGTTAGCTTAAATTAATGGTTAGGACAAACGTTCAAGTTCAACTTCGCCACTAAGATAGCACACACTTGCACACAATTTGATATCGTGTAGTTAATTGAATAATAATGACATGTACTTCTTAATTAAATAAAATACAAGTTAAAATATTTACATTTTAATCTCAGGTTGTTGGATCTCAGTATTGTTATAAATGAAAAGTGCTGTTAGGTGTGTTGTGCTAATTATTTTGTTTTTAAATAAAGAAAAAGGTCACGTTATGTGGATGCATCCCAACCGATGGGCACAGATCGTGACGCAGTGGAAGTCTGATGGCCTACGTAGTCGAGGACGGCCTAGAACTCGCTGGCGTATCGATCTCGACGCATTTAAACTGGACTAGCGGGAGGTGGCCCAGGATCGTGAAGCATGGAAGGATATGGGGGAGACCTTTGCCCAGCAGTGGGACAGAGTAGGTTAAAATAAAAAAGAAAATATTTCTTACTAAAAGAAGTCATAATACTGGCTCAGAGTACAAACAAATTTTTCACTTACTATTTTTATATAATACAAGACAAATTACTGGATTTGATATAATTTTTATGGTGGGTAAGCATTGCCCTTTCAACCAAAAAATTAAATCAGCCAAATGCGAGTTGGACTCGAGTACGAAGGGTTCCGTAGTATTCCGTATCTACTATGTTATTAATAACGAGCAAAAAACGGCAATAAAATTACGTTTGTTTGTTTGTACGCGCCCATACGCGCGCCATTAAATGTATTTTATTTTGATCAAACAAATCTGATTTGCGCTAGAAAACTTTGTCGGATATTTGTTATACTTAATTTGTTTATATATTTTCTGAAACAAACAAATTATTTCTTTTCTTACCAGGCTCTTGCTACGCTAGCATCATGTCTGCTGTCCATGACCGGTGGCTTCACCTTCGGTCACACGGCTGTTCTCCTGCCCCAGCTACGGACTGATGAATACTTCCCCTATGATAAGGCATACGACTCTTGGATAGGTGAGACGCAATCCTATAGGTACGGTTAAGCATTTGGATTATCTGTAAGTCCTTCACTGACCTTCTAAGGAGTGACTTTCTAAATCCTAGCAAAAACAAATTCGAGTAAATTTGTATTTTACACGTTTAAGAAAAGATAATACCAAAATGTACCTTTTGTTTGGTGAGCAATAAAGCTATATTTATTCATTTTATCGCTAATTACTTTTTAACTTGTGTAATGTGTTCGAAAATTGCCAATAAAAATATACCTATAGGTATACACAATATATAGTACCTACAGCAATAAATTTTGCAATGTCAGTTATGATGTACTTAAATAAAGTAAAAGAAACAGTCGTTTTAAAATCTGGAAATCATTTAATCCGAATAATGGTATTTACAACTTTGTTATTGAGACAGTTGATTAATTTTGGATCTAAACAATGCACACAGTTATCCACGGGACAGACTTTTAGAAACTAGTCACACAAAATGTCAACTTGTCCATCCAAGGCTGTATGGGGGGTAACTGCAATTTAGTTTTAGAGATGTGGCTCTTAAATTACTTCTTGATGAAGGTAGAGTACAAGAAGGGGTTAGCGGGGTAGATGGGGTTAGCGGAGTAGATGGGGCTGGACTTGATGACTGTGCCAGACGCGTACGAGGGGTACAGGGGAGATCCAGCGTAGTAGGTGTTGGGGTATGTACGGAACAGCTGAGGGTCGGCAGCGGGCTCGGCAGCCGCCTCCGGAGTAGCTTCAGCGGAACGCTTCTTGATGAAGTGAGTGGTGGCTAGAGGAATAGCAGAGGCGCTGGGGTAGTAGTTGAAGCCGCTGTATACAGCAGGGTTGGCGAGGTAGGGAGTCACGGTCTTGATGTAGGGAGACGGAGCCAAGTAGCTGGATTGGTAGAAAGTCTGAGGATCAGCGGAAGGCTCAGGAGCGGCCTCAGGAGTGGGCTCCGCGGAACGCTTCTTGATGAAGTGAGTGTTGACCAGAGGCAGTTGAGCGCCGTAGTAAGGAGACTGGAGGTACGGGGTGGAGATGACCGGTGAGATGGCAGGGTTGCTGATGTAAGTCGTGGAAGCGATGTAGGGAGTGGCCAACAGTTGAGCGGAACGCTTCTTGATGAGATGACCGCCGAAGGGCAGGGAAGCAATCGTCGGGGTGTTGTAAAGGGTAGGCGTAGAGATGACGGCAGCAGACGGAGTGTATTGGTAGCTCGTCGGGAAGTAGTTGTAAGGAGTGCTGTAGGCGACAGGCCACTGAGGCTCAGCAGATCGCTTCTTGATGAAGTGGGAGAAGGCGAGAGGTGAAGAGTAGGTGAATGGCGATGGGTGGATCACGCTGCTAGACTGGCTGCTGATGCTCGTAGTCGCCGGAGACACCACGGTGGAGAACGCCGAGTAAGGCTGCACATACGGCGATGACAGGAGGAGTCCTGGCTCTGGCTCGGCCACCGCCTCAGCCACGAAAGCGAGTACAATCACAAACTTGAACATCTTGCTGATTGTTGTCCGAATCGACTGATGACTGACAAACACTGCCACCCTTTTTATACAGTTTGACTAGAACTAAGGGCGATCTCGTTTTTTCAAAACCGGTGCAGGGTCCAGGAAGCCTGGTATTTGCGGCGAGGCCGTCAACAAACCTTAGCACATCATTCTCTTTGTGATCGGTGAGAGCGAGCGAATAAACTTCACTTTTTATTCGTGCTAGTCAGTGTTAAGGTCAAACGGCATTGCACCCTCTTGGACATAGTTGCCGATCTAGTCTAGATTCGAATGGGCGTTGTTGCTATCTGCATTCATTAATTAAGATGTTTATTCTACAGTGGACACTGTGCCTGGCTTTTATGAAATATGCTATAGACGCTTGTAATTGGATTGTGAACAAAGACTATTTACATGAAAAAAAATGAATATGTAAATTTATTAGAATGAATGTAAAAAAATTAACAGATAATTTATTTATTCGAATTTGTTTCTATATTATAACCATCAAAATCGGTCATAGAGTTTTTGTATGAAAGTTAGTTTAAATTTATATATAAACTAGCTGTACCCGCGACTTCGTTCGCGGTTGCAAACCATAATTATGTCAGTGGGACTTGAAAAAATTGTGAATTTATATCAGTGGTCCTTCTGAAAGTCTTATCATTGTCTATAATGCAATGGCTCTCAAAGGAGGCCGCGAAACACACCGTTAGGTGCTTGGCGACATATTTTTCAACTTGAAGTGTTATCCTTAAACGGTAGCTCAAGCTCTGCTTGCGTATTGCGTGGCATGGAGCTTCGTACCTCTCGCACGGTAATCTACCCCTTTAACTACTCGGTCGCCATCGCTACAAAAATTGTGAACGCTATGTGTTGATACACGTACAATCCTAATGTATGCCGCAGCTATAAACTCGTGATTATAGTATTTTGTAGCGGTATACGTTTAGTCTAACTGTTGCAAAGGCACCTGTAAGATTTGTATGGATCATTTTATTTACATTTTCATTAAAAAAAACCTTCTCGATAGTTTATCGAAAATATGAACTACCATACCAATGTCGTTTTTTTGTGGTACAATAATTTTAGATAGTCCTTTCTAACGAAAAATAAATATAACTAGTTGTTCAAATAAAGTTTCAATAGAAAAACCTTCATTGCTACAACGTTCAATGAACTTAAGCGTCCAAAAAAAGTTTTTTTGTTACAACTACAAAGCGAAGGAATATTTATTTTTCTAGCAAAAAATAATTATATCATTATTTGTTACATAACAAAAATTACTTGCTATACGTTTTATGTAGGTGTCTTTCACAATATTTTCATTAAAACTAAAAAACTAATGACTTTTTTGCGGTACATTTTAGTTCCAAATTAAATAACGCGTAACAGAGTTAAAGTTAAAAACGACTATTATCCCCTCGGTCACAGATACCCCACAAATTTTTGGGCTAACAATTAGTTAGTTCTAACAAAAAAAAAACATCTAAATCGAAGCACCCGTTACTAAGTTATAGTTAAACACATTATAGTCTCCCACGGAAACACGCATACATTTTCGGGATAACACCATTTCAGTTAGACCATTCCAACAAAAAAAGAATCATCCAAATCAAAGTTTTATAACCGAGTTATAGTTCAATATGATTTTCATCTACCACCCCCGTCCCACGGGAATCCCCACTTATTTTCAGAATCATTTCAGCTAGAGCTTTCCAGTAAAAAAATATCATCCAAATCAAAGCACGCGTTACCGAGTCATAGTTAAATACAATATTCATCCCCTCTCCTACAGGAACTCCCCACAATTTTTTCGTATAACATTAATTTCAGTTAGTTCTTTCTAACAAAAAAGAATCAACCAAATCGAAGCACGCGTTACTGAGTTATAATTTATTATGACATTCATCCTCCATCCCTAGGGAACCCGCACTGATTTCCGGAATAAAAAGTTAATAAGATCCTACATCATTGTACAAACCTTAAGCACACCAAGTTTCATTAGAATCCATCCAGCAGTTTCAGAGTTATGGAAAGTCCAGAAACAGACAGACAAAAATGAAATAAATTATAGATTTGGGGTCTGTATGGTTAATAACACCCCCCTCAAAAGACATTTTTAAAATATATTCAATGAGCAGAATTTGACCAGTTACAGTTTTTTTATATTAGTACCTATAGATATAAAATTTAACTTTTCATAATATGAAAGTAGTTTTTTACCCAACTGCCCACAAAGAGAGTAATTTTTTTCGAGTGTATGATGTCGAGTGTGTAACTCTTTGTGATCCTCTACAGCCTAAACCAGTAGACCGATTTTGATGCGCGAGTTGTCATAGAATTTGACTTTATTTGCAGATACAGTAATCTAACGTTTTTGATCTATCGAAATCGCTTCTGACCACAACTTTTATCATTTGTGGAAAAAAGTAATCTTCTATTAAATGGACATTCTATTTTATATTGTGATGGTATGGGCTATAAAAAACGAATTATTCACAAAAATATACATTTTGTATAAAACAGTTTTCCTGACCCTATAGCCAATAAGCCTGTAAAATAGTAATAAACTCAGTACCTACATAAAACGGTCAAGTATTTTATTAGACTAATTACTTATATAGGTACTTAAAGCTATGTACATTAAGTACCTATGTTGGCATTCTCGTACTATTCTATAAATAAAGATTATGATTTCCTTTCTGATTCTTAATACCAATAATTATGCACTTGTTCATAACAATAATATATCTGTAAGATGTACAGGTATTTATTTCTATTATTTTTTTATAAAAGCAGAATGTATAAAGCGGCGCAAATATAAAAACCTTGACAAAGGTTTCATATTTGTGCCGATTGCAGTAGAAACCTTGGGGACGTTGGGACCGAGCGCTTTAAAATTATATCTGGAATATCAAAACGTCTTGTGGAAGCGACATGTGACCAGAATGCTGGCTCTCATTTCAGTCAGAAAATTAGCATTGCCATACAACGTGGCAATTTCTTAGAACTTTCCCTTCTTCTGGGGGATTATTATTAGATTAGTTTTTATAGCTGTGAATGTTTTTTTTCTTTGCTTTTGTGTTTTATTAAACTTAGATTGTCATGTAAATGAAAATGAATGAACTGCATTTATTTCTTGGCGTATTTGTACCTAAAAAAATTTTAAGCTACAAAAATTACACGATGTTTTTTTGTGTCCAGTATAAACAATAAACTATTTATCCACATTAAAAAAACATATTTTCGCACTGTCATAAAAAGTCACTAATGACGTAATTGTAAATTAATGCAAAGTAATTAATATATTTGCAGCGCCCCGTGGTTTAAAAAATGAATGGAAAATAAATAAAACTCTTTTCATCCCACCATCTCGGAAAGAGTATTTTTGCTATTCGATATCTGAGTGCAAAAGCCATTTTTATCCGCAAGAGGATTAAGTAAATTTGAATTTAGAATATCGTGTGCATTAATAACCTCATTCAACCTATTTACTTATTATACCTCTATGGTGCCGAATTCATCATACAACCTTTTATTATTTTATTAAAATCTCAGACTCGGAACCTTTTTGCTGTACTTTTTTTTTATATGTTTTGCGCGCGCCATTATCTTTTCACGTCACATTGTTAAACCCTTATGTTAAAATAAGTGAAAAAACTAAAATTTGTGTTTTTTTTTTAGTTTTTGTATGTCATCACTGAGATGGGATGAAAAGTTACGTGTTGCACTCGAGTGCAAAGATTTTTCACCTTGTTCTCTTTTTATTCATTCGCTAACGCTCAGGCTTCTAATTTTTGAATCACACAATTTTAGAATCTTTCGCTTGCTCGGTCATCAAAAGTGAGCACGTGGTTAAAAAGCAACTTTGCACTTTTGTATAACAAATAACTATTATATCCTTATATTATGATTACCATTTATATGAAAATCCAGGTCAAATGATTCTTTTATATTTATTTCAGCCTCCACATCACCGTTAGCCATGATGTTTGGATGCGTCTGCTCTGGACCCATAAGCGACGCCATCGGAAGAAGAAAAGGCCAGATACTCCTTACCATCCCTTTCATTATTGGATGGATTACTGTAGGCATCGCTGGAAATAACGCGACCTTACTAGCTGGAAGATTTATTATTGGATTTTGTACAGGAGCCATTAGACCAGTGGGAATGGTCTATATAGGAGAAGTTTCAGACCCAAAATACAGGTCTACAACACTCTTTTGTCCAGGAGTTGCAATCTTTGTTGGATCGTTAATTTGTCATCTAACTGGACGCTACTTTCCATGGCGAACAAACTGTTTCGTTTTTGTTATTCCAAGCTGTCTATGTTTTGTGATTCAACTGATATTAAAAGAAAGTCCTTTATGGCTGATTGCAAAAGGACAAATTGAAAAGGGAACAGAAGCATTCAAATGGTTCAGAGGTGAAGGCGAATCAGCTGAAAAGGAGTTAGTCACAGTACTGGAAAGCCAAGACAAAGAATCGGCATCGTCTTGGAGGCAATTCGCGAATTTCGTCTTCACAAAAGCTTTTTTAAAGTCAATCACTTCAATGTTCTTTGTTTTCGTCGCTGTACAATTTAGCGGCATTAATACTGTAACTTTTTATGCTCAAGAAATGTTCCAAAGCACATTTGGAGGCGAAGTAGACTCTTTCATGCTAATGATTGTAACAGATGTATTAAGAGTCATGTGTACGGGAACTATGTGTATTATAGCTAAAAGATTACCAAGAAAATTGACTTTCTTGATATGTTGTTTCAGCACAAGTCTAGTTTTAGTTGGGTTGGTTATATTTTTGCTGATGAAACCGGCTGGGCTGGTATGGGTGGCTGTGACTTGTTTAATTATATATATCGCAATTGCCGGTGCATTGACTAGTATTTCTTGGTCATTTGTGGCAGAAATTTTCCCTAGCAAAGTACGAGGTTTCGGATCAGGTTTAAGTTCGTTGATGTCCTTCGTTTTGCTTTTCATTTCTGTTAAAGTTACACCTGGTATAATGGTGCATTATGGCGAAGCGGCAATGTACGGCTGTTTTGCTTTTGGTACGCTTATTGCTGCATCGGTGTTAATTTTTATCTTACCCGAGACGAATGGAAAAAGTTTGCAAGATATCGAAAATACATTGTACAGTAAAAAGAAAGAAGGGATTAAAAACACAAATCCTTAAATACAGCTGCAACTAATGCGATCTAATTGCGAAATTCGCGAGGTCTTTCAATTCTTCTATTCTGCAACCTCAAAATAATATTGATGCCGATTGATTTATACATTGTAGGTCGGAAGCACTTTGAAATTTGATAATGTAAATTCTAGTTAATTCTATTCTACGAAAAATTTGCTTTTGTTTTGCATCTGGAAGATTTGATGCCGTTGTCACGCATTCTACATCTCGTTTGGCTAGATATGATGATTGATGATGAGATGATATGATATTTTAATTATGTTCTAGTATGTAGGTACCTATTGTAGTTTGATGCACATAAGTAATGTCCGACAACTCAATCTAATCTATCCATCCGGCACCAATTATACCATGGATGAGGTTTGCTTTGGACGGACACCATAACACACGGGAGATAAGACTTTATAGAATAGAACGGAAAATTATTTATTTGCAACAGAAAACAAACTTTATTACACAATTTTTGAAATTAAAATAAAGTAATAAATTAATGCTTTCCGTCACAAACCGGTCCCGACTCAGCTTAATGATGGTTGAAATAATCAGCGGTTGGAACTGGAAGGCGACGTGAGACACAATATACAAGACAATACAATACAATAAACAAGTTCTTACTTATTAAAAAAACTATTAATACAAGCATAAACAAAAAACTAAATTTCAGATTAAATTTTTTATATTTAAATTCGATAAAATATTTTACTAACTACAATAATGAAATAAAATCCAAATTTTTGGCCAGGTGTGGGTCGATACTGGTAGACAATGATGATGTTGATTTAATTTTTTTATTGCCAAAAACACAGTAATAACTTCCTAACGATATGATACAAAGGCGATGCTACACTAAAATAACTATTTTTTATAACATAGTTTTATAATAAGTTCATGCATGTTCATGCACACAAATGTTTGACCTGTCCGGGGATCGAACCCGGGACCAGTAGCGTAGAAGGCAGGGTTGCTACCTGCATTCAAGCATAATGTTTCCAGGTCTCTATTAAAAACGTAAATACCTATCTTCGGCTATGATTAACAACGCTATTGCGGGCAATGTGGGCAAAATTCTAAGCAGATTAGTTCTGTTCTCGGATACCCAAAATGTATTAAAAGGCCAATAAAATAAATGAACATATTCAACCACAGTCATTCATTCATTCATTCTCGGGAGTTCCTAGAGCTGGCACTTTCTTCGCCCAAAAAGGTAATACTACCAGCATCCTGGGAACATTGCCGCACGGCAGTGAGCTGGACAGGTGTGCTTAATGTGCTCGGTGTGGATAGGTAGGCAGATTTTTATACATAATATTTGCAATTTTTATAAAATTAATTAAATTAAATATTTCAAGATTATTATTATCTGAATTAAACTGTAAAGTATTATTTGTGTCTAGAAACAAAACAAAAGTTGTTTGAAACGACTTCATAAAACCTGACTGCAAACATTTCAGAACACTGTATCTTCACTAGTGAAACCGCGGGATGCAACTAGTATGGCCTATGACCTGCGGATGCAGTCCTTATCTGAAGTCTTCATCGTGAAGACAAATCCAATAACTCCCCGTACATCAAAATCGGTCTACCGATTTGGGCTGTAGAGAGTCAAAGAGTTACATACATACAATATATACGTACTCATGTACTAAAATAAACTCGACTAACACTACCGTTTACTGGGAAGTCTGATAATAACAAGTGGTTATAAGCGAGTTCGAAAAAACCCGGCTACTAAATCGTTAAACCTGTGTATCATCCTTAATTTCTTTTTTTTTAAATTTTGGTGTACCAATTATCACTCTCACGTCTAAGACGAATCTATTGACACCACTCACATAAAAATACGACAAGCCTTTTAGGCTCTAGGGCGTGCCAAAAATATACAATATACAAACACACACACTTTATCTCGCAGTCGGGTAAAAATACATTCGAATTCGAACATATAGTAGATTATTCGCGAACTGCATAAACATTCGGTTATATTAGTTGTCCAAATTAATTACTTCATTAGCGTTTGACATTAATTTTAAGGCTAAGTTATTGATGCTTTTATTGTTTTAGGTAGGTATTATAAGTTATATGTATTAACGAGTCGTGCAGTGACATCACAACCAGTATTGGAAACTTGTTTCTTAACGATACATGAACGGATGGACTATCAAACGGCAAAAACACGAAAATGTATTGGGAGTTCAACATTATTCGACTATCTTTTGTCTTAACTAGAAGAACATATAATATTTCGGGTCAAGAAGTGGTATGGTTTGTGTAACAAAGTGAATAAGGATACATACAATGAAACTGAACAATATTTTTGGTGTTTTCAAGATGGAATCACATTTGAGCAGACAGGTATGTTTCTAGTTCTAGATTTTTTACCACCTACGTCAGTGGTTAAAGGTTTAATAGCGTCATACGAATTTAATTACTTTGTCACAATATATATAATCCGGATTACTTTCGCAGTTGCGTCACAAATAGCAAATATCCTAGAGATACTACAATCAGGCACGTGCCTATATTACTCATTTCATCCCTGATGAAGTTCACCGAATGTGAACGAAACTATAGTTGGACCTTTCCAACAGTCAGGTACAAGTGAAAACCCGTTTTCTTAAACAATATTTAACAATAATTACCAAAAACGAAATGGCTAACTACAACAAAAAAAAAATGCTGATAGATTACCGTAAGATCTACACAATATATAAAAATATCAATATCCCTATAATAGATATAAATATCCCTATACTATATGATTTTTCAGTCAAGTCGCATACAAACTAAACTTTCCAAATAAAGTATAATATGGTTCAATGTGTTTTGGAGAACTTTACTAATGCGAAGGTCCTATTCTGAAGAGTGGTTTCATATTTCAGATATCCTTGTTATTAATTTTATCGTACAAGCAAGTATTTAGGTTTAATTGAATTCTAATCTAATCGGTGAACTTTCTTTTTCTCAAGGGCCAGGCATCTTTAAGCTTTTCATTTACATTATTAGCTGTACCTGCGACTTCGTTCGCAATATCCATGTCATTTATGTCAGTATCAGTTCCAGTGATTCTTCTGAGCCTTATTATGGTAATAGATACATATGAATAAGATAGCAGTGTTTTGAATTGGTAGGATTCCGTGTCCAAAGAGTAATAACTACTCCCTATTCCTAAGACTTCGCGGTCCGTCCGTCCGTTTGTCACCAAGCTGTATGTTATGAACCGTGATAGCTAGATGAAACGAACAGTTCTATTATGTTCTGTACGAGCCACAAATACCAAAAATAAAATAAAATAAATATGTAAGAAGGCTCTTATATAAAAATCTTGAAGTTTGTGCCGTTTTTATGCTCGATATTAATAATGACAACAGTTAGAAACTTGAATACGAGTATATATGAATATATATTCAGGGAAAACAGCCTATTCCTACAAGTTACGTTTTATTATTATGCCTGTAACAGGTCGAATTCTGTATTCGACCTGTTACAGTTTTATTATAAGTATAGATATAGATTGTTACATTATAATGTTCATTTAGCATTATAAATCGGGTTTTCTATTTTTATATATTAACAGAAGGAACTAACAAACTATACCTTAGTACATATTCGGTTAAATTCTTGAATTACCTACTTTAATTGAGGTTATCGGAAAGCGTAACATCTTCTGTAATTCAAATGAAAAATATTTTATTTTTTCTAATAAATGAAAAAAACATTGTGTTTACGTTACAGATAATATCCACAATACCATCATGCCTTATTTCTTTATGCAGCGGCATGACTTTCGGAATCACCGCTGTGATGCTTCCTCAATTGAGAAAGGATAAAACTATTTATTACGAAGCTAGTCATGAGTCTTGGATTGGTAATTAGACCATTTCTTTTATATAACTTTTTACGATGTTTTACTTACGTGAAAAAGATCTCTGACTCGGGTATACCACGCCACATTAACAAACACTTGGTCTTACAAACCACACTAAGACCCAAAAATAGACATTGAAAGACATTATTCGAACACCTGCCTCGATTCGGAATATTCTAGAACCGCTGTCTCTTAAAATGAGTATTCTTACTAACCAAGACCAAGGCAGTCTTCAAATTCATCATCACACTCCACTAGATGCAAGTCAACCACGGGAAGCATTATCTCCCAAAGAACTGTCCTCCGTAATACGAATTCTACTAGAAATCCTGGGTTATCCTTTCCGAAGGAATTCATTAATTGAGTGTTCTTCAATTAACGACAGATACTGCTAACTTTAAGGTCCATAAATTCTAGAACCATCAGCACCACTAATGTTTTGTTCTTATTTGTATTTTATTGTTTATATAATGTTTTTGTGTCCAATAAAGACATATTGCATGGTATCATTAACTGAATAATAAGTCTTCACGTAAAATCATAATCAATCTTTATAGAATAGTTTTTTTAGCTGTGAATGTTTTTTCCCTTTGCTTTTGCGTTTTAATAAACTTTTTTAAATCTTTATGGTTAATAGGATATTTGCACGAAAACCAAATAAACCGAGTGCAAATTGTTTGCATTTCGGTGTTTGATTGTATATTGATCTATTCCAAAATCCGTATTCATCTTTATTCCTTCAAGTCTTTCTAAAACGTTAAAATAATCTGTTTCAGCATCTATCGCCTCACTAACCATGATCATCGGGTCACTAAGCAGCGGGCCAATTCTAGACCACTACGGAAGAAGAATGGCTCATATAATTTTAGGAATACCTTACGTTATTGGTTGGGTCGCCATTGCTTGCGCGCAATCCACAACTGTCATCATTATAGGAAGAATATTTACTGGCTTATCCTCAGGTGCAAATAAAGCTGTAATGTTAGTGTATATTGGGGAAATGGCCAGCCCCAAAGTGCGGAATGTTGCTATGATCGTACCGAGCATTCTACTGAACGTTGGGATTCTGCTGAGCCATATTTTTGGATACTATTTCGATTGGAAGATAAGTTCTTTTGTATGCGTAGCACCAGCTGTCCTCGTTTCAGTAACCTCCTATTTTTTGAAAGAAAGTCCTTTGTGGTTAATATCTAAAGGTGAAGTCGTAAAGGGTACTGAGATTTTCAGATGGTTCCGTGGAACAGACGATGATTCTGAAACAGAACTGCAAACAATATTGCAGAGACAATCTGAAAAACCAAAAATAACTGCAACAGAAACTTGGAAAGTAGTTTGTTCAAGCGCCTTTATTAAACCTATGCTTGTTTTGCTCGTTGTGATGGTGAATATACAGTTCTCAGGCGTTTCAGTTTTAAGCTTTTATTCGCAAGATATTTTTCGGGTAACGTTTTCTGGAAGAATAGATCCGTTTATAATGATGGTTGTAATGGACTGCATTGTAGGAGTAGTTTCGTCGGCTGTTTGTTACCTTGGAAAATATATGTCAAAGAACAAAACATACTTATCTAGCAATTTTGGTGTTTCGATTTCCATTGCTGGTTTAGTTGCATGCATAGTAATAGGCAGTGATAGTTTAGTGTGGGTTTCTGTGCTATGTTTAGTGATTTACCTTTGTTTTTCGACTGCTATATTAACTATAGGTTGGACTTATGTCCCCGAATTGTTGCCCAGTAGTGCGCGTGGATTAGGATCAGGGTTAAACTCAGCATTTACTTCTATTTCTCTTTTTGCTATAGTCAAAGAAACACCATATATAATGAAATCTTATGGTGCATCAACTGTGTTTGCCATTTATGGAGTATCAACGTTTATATGTAGTATCATTTTATGTTTTACTTTGCCAGAGACTGATGGAAAAACTTTACAATCAATTGAAGATAGTTACAATACAAAAAATGTTGAATATGATACCAGACTATGATTAATCAAATGACAATAAATAATGAAATACCTGTGTAAGAGAGACTGTTACGTAATGGACGATTCATATTTATTTAAATATATTTTACGTAAAATACGACTTTTATTGCCCAAACATAATTATTATTATTATTATCAACCATTATCGTCCAATTGCATGGCAAAAGCCTCCCTACATTAACTCCACAACTCTCTGTCTTGTGTTATGCTGGTCCAGTCTTGATTGTAAGAGTCAAGCTCGTTTCGACCAGTGATTTGCCGCGTGGTCGTGTCACTGGTTGGAGCCATTCAGTCGTGGTTCTTGCCCACAGTTCATTCGACATTCGACATACGTGACCGGCCCAGTCCCACTTAAGTTTGCCGTTTTTATCCCAACGTCGATTTGTGTCTTGGTGCGCAGCGTACTGTTCCGAATCAGATCCGACAATTTGACCACCAAGATACTGCACTCCATTGCTCGCTGGCATGCTCCGAGTGCGGACCTCTGTGGTTTTGTCAAAGACCAAGTCTGGGCACCATAGGTAAGAATCGGAAGGATGCATACGTCCATAAGTTTTCGTTTGAGAGAGAGCGGGAGATTTCCTTTCATAATGTCTTTCATCGCTCCTCCGGGCGTTATCGGTGCGTCTAACAACTCCTTGTTTGTGTCGCCTGGAAGGAAACTACTTGGCCTAGATATAAATACTCATAAACAAAATAGTGATAATAAATATTCAAATTGTGAAAGAGATTAGTAAAGTAATAATGTCGCAATATAGCTCGCAATTCAGTTTCAGTATTCAGTATTTGAAGAGATGCTCTGTTAAGTATACGAATTATACACATAGATCGTATACTTTTGACAGTGAAATGTTCAAGAAGGATTTTGTTGTTAGTGAGATGTGGACAAAGTAGAACTCACTGTAACGAATATGTGATACAATATATTCTAAATTTTAAAAACGTTATTAATGATCACATGTCATATAATACATGAAATACCAAAATAATGCAGACAAAACTATCTACCTATTTAAATTAAACACACTGTCCGGCTCATTGCCATGCGGCAATGTTCCCAGGATACTGGCAGCATTATTTATTGTGAATTTGTATTAATTTTCAAATAAAGGCATTTTTACTCACCAATTTTTTTTTTTTTTTCTTCAAACGTATTCGTTGCTCTCATATGATGGAGGTCATCATTATATTTATCTGTTAGGGCACGCTGCACTCTGGTAGTACGTATTTGGATTGTTTATAGATCTTGAGAATGTTCTAAAGGTATATTTTTTGTTATTATTATAATGGTGCTCAGAGCTCGTTACAAGAAAGACTAAGTAACGATATGAAGTGATTAATTTTATTAGAGTACTCGTATAAAGTACCCGATATCTTCGTCAGAATGGTCTGTGATGTCACAAGTATTGGCTGTTGATTACGCCGCGGCGAGGCGGGCTTACTTAGATAGGTACCTTTCTTTATGTGCCTCCGCGTTAGAGGTGAAGAAAGCACGATAGGATAGTGGGAATCAATAACAAATACGATGTCACACCGACTTAAAAGACAAAAGATAAAAAGATATTTATTTATCAAAACACATGGTTAACATAGCAATTATATAGAATAATATCAAAACAATGGTAGACTAGTTGAATTCAGTATTAATAACGGGTTCCAAACTCGGCACAAGCCGGTGTCTTGGACACACAGACATAGACTTACTTTATTACATTTTGTGCGCGCACTTTAGTTACTTATTAGCTACTTTGTTAATTGATTTATAGAACTTTACAAATACCTTTAACTAAATATTGATAAAAGGAGAAAATAAATTAAAATAAATTATAGAAGATCAAATTGACATTTCGATTATATCTTAATATATATAAATCTCGTGTCACAATGTTTGTCCTCAATGGACTCCTAAACCACTTAACCGATTATAATAAAATTCGCACACCATGTGCAGTTCGATCCAACTTGAGAGATAGGATAGTTTAAATCTCAAATTACAGTCGCAATTTTAATTTATTGCTAATTATTTGTCTGTTATTATTTGACAGTCACAATTATCTGTTAACTCCAAATGATTCTAACAGATGTCGATACCTTTCGACTGGGTTGAGTAAGTAATCAATAGATGGCGCTGCTATGGTAAATCTACGAACGTGTCATATAAGCTACATTTTAACAGCATAATTACCAAGTGTTGTTGACGCTATAAAATAGCCACAGCAACGCGTGGCCGGGTCAGCTAGTAAATTATAGTTAAGAATGAATTTTTACAGCGTAAACTTTAGTGCTCGAAAAGAGACAATAAAGACTAAATATAACAATATACCAATACAATACAATATATAGTACTAATTTAAATTAATAATTGTAGGTATGTTGAATTTATACTAAAATATTAAAGGTACAGCTGATCGTAATTGAAAACGTCTTATAGTATGAGCTCACCGCGTAACTTTAGTCTCCCTACTGTTCGCAGCAGTTTCCCTGCTTGTGTGAGTGTGTAAATGTGAGTGCGTGGATGTGTTTATGATTTTATGATTATTACTTTATTTTCTTTGTAGGGAGTTTGTTTAGATGCGTAGCTCAGAGTCGTAGACTTTAACTAGTGCTTCCGTTTCATCGTAGTTACGTTCCAGCAGCCAATCTTTCATTTTACCTCTTGCCTTGTCTGTGACAAATCTCCCTTGATTTAATAAGATTGCTTATAGAGCTAACTGTTCACGCTTTCGGTGAATATAAGGCGGTAATAGACAAGCAAAAACAGTTCTGGTGCTAGGTAGGGGGACGACTGCCATAGGACGAACAGACCTTGTTACCGGTGTTTGTGCACTAGTGCGTATTTTAGCTATTGCTCTCATAACAAAAAGCTGTCTCACCGTAAGAACCCTAGCTTACGGTAAAGTTCCTCAGTGTCGAAATGTCGTGGCTTGCCCAACATTACTTGTAGTACAGCTCGCTGCGCCCTTTCGACTTCTATAAGATTTCGCGGCTCCTCCCCAAACAACTATACAGTATTGCAACAGACTACAAATCAATATTTTAAAGAAGTATCGAGACATATATATTAAAAGAACAACATGCAGACGTAATATCACTGACACAATATTGAAATTTAAATTCTGTAGTTTCTAGTCCCAGGCTGAAAACGATTTTTAAGGCTCATAACGTACACGGTTTGCTCACTTCGCTTATTTATTAGTCAGCAAAGATAAAACGTGCCTCTTTTGCAATATAATAAAGAGACTACCGCAGAAGCCATCCTTGTGGTAGCCTCTCTCAGAGGACAATTGTAGAATATATTTTCATAAATTAAAAATTACATTGTTTGCCACTGAAAGATTTTTAGAGATGTGTAGCATACTAAGAGATGGTAATACAGTAGCTACTGAACAAATTGTTTAAGACATATTTACAGCAAAAAAAGACGTACAAAATGTAAGGTCGGTGGCTCATTAAACACTGAATTGAATACTGGTTTATAAAATACTGTCAGATTTAGCGACATGTTGAAAGTGAAATCACATTCCTATATTGAACCAACCTAAAAGATATAATGTTGTAACTGAACGGTGATAAAGAAAAATTGGTAGTTGAACAGTTACCGATCCTTGAATAGTGAGTTTATAAAATATTCCAACTGAATCATTCAAAAAGTTGTAACGTTGAGAAAGAAAAATGAGTTTCAGTTGGTCGCCTTATCGACCAACGTCACGTCGATTTTAGCCCGTAGTTGAAGTGCCAGATGACCACTAAAAATGAAAATACCAAAGCCTAAAATTTTTGATGTGCATTCTCATATAAGTAGACAGGTGAGTGTATTAAGTAAATCAGTGCATTGGTTTGGTTTATAAGTCATATAATATCTAAAATTATTCTTGTAATATTTTACGGTTGATCTGTAACACAATATTTATTTGTTAAGTGTTTAATTGTTTCTTTGTTCTGATTTGCTACATATTTCTTTCACTTCATATAAGTAATTCCAACATCTATTGCAGCTGGGCTTGAATACAATGTGAGTTACTCCATTAGTGTGCATTTTCAGCAGTTACAACATACTGTTCTCAGATATGATTTGAAAAAATAGAATAGTAGAAGTTTCTTTATGATTTGAAAGGGTAGATGTAGTAAAAAAAATCGAAATCGTTGCAGTACCGACATAGTTTGGTTTTTAAATTAATGTACATAGAAAATTAAAAAAAAATGACTACCGGGTTTCATTGGAGCACAGGGCAGGCGCTGATAGAACTTTTTTAGTTATTTCGATTTAAAAATTAAACCTCATGAACGATTTTAATACAATTAAAATTAATATAAACATGATAAATGTAAAACAAAAAAATATTTTTTGTATACGGTCCACCCGTCTCCGATAAAGCAGATGACAAACATTAAAAAAAGAGGAAAAAGAAACAGTATTTTTTTGAAGTGCGTAGAAAAAGGATTTTTGGAAAAAAGGAATTGATGTCTGTAATAAATTTCTTCTAAATAATTATTAAATGTTACAGATAGTATCCACAATACCGTCATGTCTAATTTCCATGTGCTGCGGTCTGACTTACGGTATTACTGCAGCCATGCTTCCACAACTCCGGCTCGACAAATCCATGCTTTATGAAGCGAGTAGCGAATCTTGGATAGGTAAATACAAATAAATAATATAAAGTTTATCATATTGATAAACTTCGCAGTTTCGCGAACTGTAGACCTTGTACCACAATGTTTTGTACAACTTTATTAAAAATAACGACACCCACTAGATCTATTTTTATTATATTCTGAAATATTAATAAGTGTTGTGTTCTGCATATATCTACCAAATATTATTGAAATCAGTCAGTAAATGGCGCCGCAACAAACTTCCTCTTCTTTGAAGAAATACAGACAGTAAAAAAATCCACGACGATAAAAATGTCAATAAAATCGTGAAAACCATACACCAAGTTTCATCAACATTGTTACCTGTGTACCTAATGAGGTTTTTGAAATCTCTTCAAGAATATTTTTATGAGACATTGCAACCAATGCGTGACCAAGGTCATTATGTGCGTAGGTGACAAAAGTTGAGACCTATTCTTTGAAATTTCAAAGTAAATCAATTATCCGTGGTTGTTCGTTCTGCGGAAATGTGGTGCTCACTGCCACATCACCTGGCTCAGATAGAGAGTTCTAGAACAGAGGTGTCTAGGTATGTAGGGCGTTTATTAGCTAAGTGGGTGGTATCAAAATGAAAAGCATGGACTGAACAAAAAAAGAAAATGTCCTTATTGGCATTAATTAAATAAAGCTTATGTCCACTTATTGACAAGTAAATCTTAAAAATTAAATTTATCTAAAATATCGCAAAATTTTTCAGCATCAATCTCTTCTCTGTCGGCGATCATAGGATCCGTTAGCATTGGTCAATTTCTAGACCGCTTCGGAAGAAGAAAAGCTCATATAACCCTAGGAGTACCCTACGTCATCGGCTGGGCGATCATAGCTTGTGCTCAGTCCACGACCGTCATCATTATAGGAAGATTTTTTACTGGATTATCATCAGGTGCAAATAAAGCTGTCATGTTGGTCTACATGGGAGAAATAGCCAGCCCCAATATCCGCACAGTTGCTATGATCGTACCAAGTATAGTATTGAACATAGGGGTTCTGCTAAGTCACACAATCTGCTATCACTTGCATTGGAGGATCAGTGCCTATATATGCATAGTACCAGCTGTTCTGGTTTTAGTCAGCTCCTATTTTTTGAAAGAAAGTCCTTTGTGGTTAATATCTAAAGGTAAACTCGAAATGGGTACTGAAATGTTTAATTGGTTTCGTGGAACGGACAACGCTTCTGAGGCAGAACTTAAAGTAATATTACAGCGACAATCTGAAAAACCAAAAATGACTGTAAAAGAAACTTTTAAAGTAGTTTGTTCAAGCGCCTTTATTAAACCAATGCTTGTACTATTCGTTGTAATGATTAATGTTCAATCTTCAGGCCTAACAGTTTTAGTTTTTTATTCGCAAGATGTATTTCGGGAAACGTTTTCTGGAAAGATAGATCCGTTTATAATGATGGTTGTAATGGACTGCATAGTAGGCGTAGTTTCTACGTCATTTTGTTTTCTTGGAAAATATATTTCAAAGAAAACTTCGTATATGGTTAGCAATTTTGGTGTTTCCATATCTGTTGCTGGCTTAGTTGCATGCATAATATTGGAAAAACCAGTGTGGATTTCGGTGTTATGTTTAGTGTTTTACCTTTGCTTTTCCACAGCTATATTAACTTTAGGCTGGACTTATGTTCCTGAATTGTTACCCGGTAGTGCTCGTGGATTGGGATCAGGGTTAAATACTATGTTTGCTGGCATGTCACTTTTTGCTTTAGTTAAAGTAACGCCTGGTATAATGCAACTATATGGCGCGTCGACCATTTTTGCTATGTATGGAATCTCTTCCTTTATATGTGGACTCCTTCTTTGCTTTATATTGCCTGAGACCGATGGAAAGACTTTACAGTCAATTGAAGATGGGTATAATGAAAAAAAGTTTGCTTCCGAGATACCATTATAAGTGATTAAGCGAACTCTCTAGTGAAGTTCGTATAATTATTGTTTTATTACTTATGAAAGGTGTAATTAAACAATATAAGTTATAATAAAATGCATTAACAGAATTATAAGCATTGTATTTGTACTTCTAATATAATGCTTGTTCAAATAGTCAGGCTTTTAAATAAATCCTGGTTGGTAGTTTGTATTGTGAGTTCAGGCTGTCAGTCGGCATACTGTAGCGTTTATAACGTAACTAGTAATATTTCGCTTATAATATTATTTGCTAATTTACATGTGCTATGTTGGCAATAATAGGGATAGGATGGGATCATTATTTTTTTCTTTTACTATATTGATCTTAAGTATTCAACGTGTAATAGAAAGGTGCGACAATAGTTAAGGGTGTTAGTCTACGCAGCCAAGTAAACCAATTGTAGAAGACAATTTGCAATATTCGAGAATAAATTATTAGGTTCACCATACAAAAATTGGTCACGTGATCGGTCAAGTTGTATGAAGGACGCAATATTTTTTTCTTCAATTTTGCTAAGTTTTGATCCATAATGGGTTCACTTTGATGGTTATACTAACACCTTTAAGTATTGTCACACCGTTCTGTTACACGTTGTATAATTAAGAACTCTACTTTCAACTGATTTGGAAAGTGAAATCTAGGGTGTAACTCTAAATTTTCGTTTCGTGTTTCACGTTGGCCTGTTTGCGGATTACACGTCCTCAATAAGGGGTGGTCAGTGCCCGACAGTGACACGCTTTTGTTACGTTCGCTTAATAGCTTAGAATCTTAAGATAGCTAACCAATCATTCTGCAGTAAATTATTTTACAAACGCGAGGCCTAATGAAAGAACCTAGTATTCGCTTTAATGAGAAATAATAATACAACCCTTAGATGCTTGGAAGCAAGTTCTACGGCACAGAAGTTTGATAAATTCGTCAACTCGTCCTACATACCTACGGCCCATTTGGAACGACTTGCAGAAAATCAAAATAAATAATATTTCTATTGTGCAACTCGTCCCACGCTACTTTTTGTATTTGTATGAATAAAAGTATTATTCGGATGCTATCAAAATGTATTTCTCATAATTCAGCCTTACATTAGCAGTAATGAATAAAATCATAAGAAAGTAGGTACTTGCATATTAATAAACGCACTTTAATATTAAATTGTTTTATTATAAATACCTTAAGCTTAACAATAACATTGGCAGTCTCAAGAACAGTGATTAATACTCGTACGAACTATTTATCCTTTTTTTTCTTCCTGCTTTGATTCTTCTGTGACTTCTTTCCTGACAGGTCCAGTTTGTGTGATAGGAACTGATCTTTCACCTTTATTAGCCTCAACTTTAGTAGGAGCTACCACTGATAAAACTCCATCCGAAGATAATCGAGATTCTACCGCATCAACGTTACATCCTTCGGGCAATTTAAATCTTCTTAAAAACTGTCTCGAAACAAATCCGTGCTCGTCCTGCTTCTCTTCATGTTTGCCTTCGACAATAATACAACCGTCCGAGATTTTGACCGTGATTTCATCTGGAGAAAAGTGCTGGACGTCTACGTTGATTTGCCACTTGTCCTTTTCTACTTTGATGGAACTGCCGTCGGCTGGCCACCAGGGTTTGAGACGAGGGACGATAGGGCTGATGGGCGCTGCAAGGATTTCGTTCGGAGTGAGGGCCAGTCCGAAATTTTGATCCAGTAACCTATTCGGCCAGCGAGGGCTTTCGTAGTCGAATAAATACGGGAAAAGTGACATTTTTCTCTGTATTTTTCAGTAGTTTCTTTTTCTTATCGCGTTCGAATGTATTCTGAGCGGTATATCGCGCCCGTGGCTTATATATGAGGACGTATACGTCATGTTTGGCACACGAAACTACGAATCTCCAATGTCTTTGATACGAGTGTGCGTGTGAGGAAAATTCTGGACGTCAGTAGATTCGACTGAATCGTTCGTTCTATTTCGTATGCGATGAAAATGTATGACGAAGCAGGTATGATAAATTTCGAGGCCTTTCGTTTGTTTACATCGCAACGTGATAATTCTAATTGTAGCATGGTCAATAAATAATCATTGTTTAGGAAATTGATTGTTAGGTAAATCTAAAAATATCTTATTTAAAAAAATGCAATCTAAAGACTAAGATAAATTTAAATAGGTCGTTTTACAATTCTAAGCTTGTAGTAATTAAAAGCGGAAATAGAGTTGCTCGAAAACTAGGCAGTTGTTGAAACATTTAGACGCAAAAATGAACTTAATCAAATTGAAATTTGTTTTCTGACCGCTTTCAAAAAAGGAAGAAGTCTAAATTCGTCGTAAACTTTTTATAAACATGTTCCCTCTTTTCAGTAGTTTAGTATTGAAGTCGGTTAAAAATATTAAAAGAGATTTTTAATAATGTATGGAGCCCCGGCCAGGACATGGTACATGAATCCATAAATACGTTAGGAATGATTAATCTTTCATCGATCAACCAAATTCAAAATAACGTAAGTTATCGCAGTGTACTAAATTGCTTTGGAATAAACGCAAAAACGTGATTGTCGCGTTATTGTTGTGTCCATTTTGACATTTGTGTCAAGTGGTACAATTTATAGACCTATATAATATGACAACTGGAGTACTACTAGAAAATGAAAATCTTCAAGGGACGCCAGAGTTCCACTACAATTAACAGAAATTAGATATTTTTGTACACAATGAAGTAGACAACTAATGCAGGTTTTATTAGAACACAATATTAACCACATCTTTAGGTATTTTTGGTAGACGTACACCGTCTTAGCGGAAAATTAAACAATACCTTTAAATTAAACTATTTTAAAATGTTACTTTAAAAGTTTTCCTTGTTTTCATTTATATCATAAGCGAAAGTTCCTATATCATACATTTTAATCTATACTTATCATAAAACTGTAACAGCTCAATTTCTGTACATTGAATATATTCAAAAAATTTCTTTCGCGAGTGTTGTTAACGATACAGACCCCAAATATATATATTTTTTTCATTTTTATCTGTCTGTCTGTCTGTTTCTGGACTTTCCATAACTCCGAAAACGTTGAATCGATTCTAATGAAACTTGGTATGCTTAAGGTTGTTATCATGACGTAGGATCTTATCTACTTATTATCCCGAAAATCCGAAGGGGCTCCCGTGGGAGCGGGGGATTAAAGTCATATTTAGAGTTACTTACTGAAATAATGTTATCCCGAACATAAGTGGAGGTTCTCGTGGGAGAGGGCATGTATTTAACTATAACTCAGTAACAGGTGCTTCGATTTAGATTTTTTTCTATTCCACAAGGATAACCCGTAAAGACTTTCCTTGATAATATTACAATCTAGCCTAAGGTTATTTGTTACAGTTGTTAAGGCGAAAACACTTTATTGTGTTCTTAAGTCTTACCACTTTCACTATTATATTTCACTATTTTACTTTTAACACTACACTAACTCGAACGGTTTAGTTCTTTTTAGTTATGTCAGTGTGGTCGAGGAGTTGGATAGCCTCGACATTGACATGATGCTGAAGCCAGTTTTGGTGAGCTTAGGCGTATTTTTTTGTCACTTGTTCAACGAATTCTACTTTTAAGTCCTGGTGAAGATCGTTGTTTCTTATGTATCAAGGTGCATCGGTAATATCCCGCAGTACATTACTCTGGAATCGTTGGATCATGAGCCTATTACTTTTTGCGGTACAGCCCCACAGCTGTATACCATAAGTCCATATTGGGATCAGGACTTGTTTGTACACTAGAAGTATGTTATGTTTGGACAGCGGAGAGTTTCTTACAAGCAACCAATACATTTCTCTATAGCGCAAATCCAGCTGCTCTTTTTTCTTCTAGACGTGTTCTTTCCAGCGAAGCTTCACGTCAAAGGTCAAGCCTAGAGTTTTATATTTTGTTGTATTATCATATGGAATACCATATGATAATACAACAAAATATCTAGGCAACAAACAAGTAATAACTTGACTGTTGATGTAAACTGGAGAATACTTGTGTCGTTTATTACTAAAGTCTATGTGAATTGATTGGGATTCATTTAATTTTAACCTCTATTTAGATGATATTTTTTTTGTTAGAAGTAACTAGGTAATTGTTAGCCCAAAAATTTGTACCGAGGGAATAAAAATTATATTTAACCACAACTCGGTAATGCGTGAATTTTTTGGAACTAAAATGTACCGCAAAAAAACGTCATCGGTTTTTAGTTATTATGAAAAATGTTGTGGTAGACACCTACATAAAACGTTATAGCAAGTATTTTTTGTTATGGAAATCAAATAATGGTATAATGTTTTTTTGTTAGAAATCACTAACTGTAATTATTGTATCCCAAATATTTCTTCGGTTTTGTAGTTGTATAAAATCTTTTATTGTACGCTTAAGTTCATTGAACGTAGTAGCAGGGAAGTTTTTTCCTATTGAAGCTTTATGTGCATAGTTAGTTATTTTTTATCGTTAGAAAGGACTTACTGAAATTGTTATACCACAAAAAAACGACATTGGCATTCTAGTTCATATTTATCATATCATATTTTGACTATCGACAAGGTTTTCTTTAAAGGAAATCTAAATAAAATGATCCATACAAATCTTACAGGTGCCTTTGCAACAGTTAGACTAAACGTATATCGCTACAAAATACTATAATCACGAGTTTATAGCTGCGGCATACATTAGGATTGTACGTGTATCAACACATAGCGTCCACAATTTTTGTGCGAGAGGTACGAGGTTCCATCCCACGCAATACGCAAGCAGCTGATCTTGAATGGATAACACTTCAAGTTGAAAAATCTGTCGCCAAGCACCTAACGGTGTGTAACCAGACTATGCATATTCCATCTTGGGCCAGTGTCGCTAGACTTTTGCGATACATTAGCAAAATATAAAATGAGTGCTGGATTAGCAAAATTAAAAATGCTATGTAGGACTTTAGTTCTTAAAAATTGTCCACTCATACGGTACATAATTGTGCGAACTTCTCTGTATCGCTTTGATTAATCAAATGTAGATACAGTTCAAAACATGCTGTATTATTTTGTATCTTATACAATGATAAGACTTTCAGAAGGACCACTGATATAAATTCTCTAAGTCCCACTGACATAATTATGGAAGGTTAGCAATCGCGAACGAAGTCGCGGGAACAGCTAGTTCTCTATGGATTCTTCGTGATATTCTTACTCCTACGTAAACACTACGCCAAAAATATCTTGACTTACCTACTCGTAATATCTAATTTTGATCTCACAAATTTCACCGTGTTTACCTGAGTCATGAGTAAAACGTAAAACAGTATAGATGACCATGATTCATTGCATTCGGATTTTTAACTCTCGACGCAAATACTACGGGCTGAGTTTGACGTGCTTGTAGTACTTAAGTGCAGGTGTCGTGAGTGTCTGTCTGCTGTCACATCGTAGCTCCCGAACGGATGATCCGATTTTGTTTTTCTTTGTTTGAAAGATGATTAGTCGCGATTGTTTTAGCTATACTTAATGAAAATCGGTTGCCGTCGGTGCAATGGCGGACAACATAATATTTTTACAGCTCACTCAATATTAGTATCAAATCTTTAGTTGTATATTATGTTAGTATCAAAGGTTTGAAGAATAGAATATTCCCTGTCGAGTTCTCTATTTCCCGATAACTACCTATAATCTCGATTGTTTTAAAATTGCGAGTAAATTGGTTTCTGCTAGGTAAGCGAGCCACATCCTAGACCACATCGTCGCTTTACATCAGGCGAGTTGCGGTCAAACGCAAGTCTATTTATTATAAAAATAATAAAAATATACATTCACTACACCTTTTTAACTTTTACTTAATTTAACCTACCTACGACGCAAAATAAGGGGTGTTATAAGCTTGACAGTTACTTGTGAGTGTCTGACAAGTAACTGTCAAGCTTATAACAAGTAGTGTAACAAGTAACAAGTAGTGTTAATCGTAGTTAATCGAGCGAACCGATTTAGACGGAACATGGAGTCCGTCAGCTTTTTGTATATTTCTGCGCCCTCAGATTTCACAAAACTGCTCGCACTACCTTGAATTCCCAACTTACAATCAGGTGGGAAACACTCAAAACTTATACTAAAACCGGACAGAGATGCTTTGAATTTTTGGAGGCCCACATATATAAAATCCTAAATACGAAATTTAATTTAACACAAGACATTAAAAAAAATTGTAGACATAACTTAGAGTCCCATTTATTGGCCTAACCTACAACGAAACAGAGGTACTTCTTCGAACATTTCAATAAACCATACGAATTACTCGTATTAAATAATATTTGAATACACAATATATTTACATACCTACACAAACTATACTCACAACTTCATTTAGGCAAATCTACAATTCAACTAAAAGTAATGCAGCAATATCACATTGACTTCACTAGTGACACACATGTACTCGTACTATCCCATGACACAGGCACGTCTGTAACTCAACCAAGCAATGACCTTTTGAAGACGACTAGCTCCCACAAACACAGGGAATCCTACTGTGGGAGTTAGGGCTCAAAAGTAAAAAAAGGATATCTTATGCGTTAATATCAGTTAACTAGTCCCTAACCTTTACATCAATGTACCCTCCATTACTGTAAGTACTTGCACTCAATCATTGTCATATTATTATACTTGTACCTATAAATTTATTGCATGTCTGTGAATTAATTATTATTAATAATTTCATCTTTATTATTATACCTACCTTACGTAAATTCTGGATGCAAATAAATTCAATGTTGAATATTAACTTAATGCATGTTAGTCTGTGAATTAATTATTGTTAATTGTTTCAATTCTGTAATACACTTATCTTAAGCAAAATTTGGAAGCAAATAAATATATTATTATTATTATAAGACGTGGTTTGATATTGTTTGAAAGCCAAGTGATCGCCTCAAATATTTACTGGCGATTTTGTAATTTAGGTTAGGTGCATGGGGACCCTTATAAACCTTTGGTTTAAAGTCCCTTTAAAATCATAAAATCAAAAAGGTTTATAGCGGTGGTCCAAAGACATGTTTTATCAAAGATTTTCAGCTTATTCATCAGCATTTTAATAGACTGTTGCAGTAAGAACCTCAGACAGATAAAGCTTTCCCAATCTTTTTAACCGACTCAAAGAAAAATGATGTTCTCAATAGAATATCTTCATAATAGAAAAGAGATGTTCTATTGGGTTCTTCTTCCAAAATCACAATAGGTGAATTAACCATTTTTTCAGTAATTTCGATTTATAAACTAATCAATTTTTAATTTTTTTGAATAAGTACTGAACTTATTTTTTATTGAAGGTTTTACATATTAAATAACTGAAATCGGTGAACTTTGGAGGTGAGATCAAGGTGTCCTTGCAGCTATTGTGACAAGAAAGGGTGGAATTTGTTCACCTTGGAACTAAATCAGTTTAAATGTATTGTTCCTTCTCTTTAATTTATTGTGATCAAAAGTATCCTATATGTTGATGTAAACAAACACCATACATAATTTCATATAACTCGATCCAGTAGTTTCGGAGATTAGCCCGTACAGACACAGAAAAAAAAATAAAGACTCCTACAATACTTCTATTAACTTCTTACGTCCCAGAGGACTCAGGTTGTATTTTCGTTGTACAGAAAAAATCAGCAGTTTTATCAGGTATACGATAGATTTTTTGTGTATTTTGATCATCTACCTCTTATGATCAAATTCCTAATATAGGTAATAAGTCCTTTTCGACGAGACAGTCATCTGGAGACCTTTTGAAGTTCATTTGCTTTAAGTCTACATTGCAAATAATTCATAAATTCAATCTGTTAAGGATACTGAACTTTTTTAATTTGACTATCCATTTTTGAAAAAACCTAGATCCGTTTAGTACTTTTTACCTCCATTACTCCTATCGACAGTGTTATTTATACCTATGGCTGGCACAGCAACGGATAAATATATTGCACACGAGTAAAACAAAAAAATGTATTCTTATAAGATTTTTATTAACTTAAAAACATATTACAGGTAAATCAGTCTCAACATTACTTCAACTGGAACTAGACTTTTTTCCCGAGTAGAACAAAGTGTTGTGTAGTTTGATGTATTTACACTAATTAATTAATTATACACCACCGCAAACAGCACCTATAAAACCGTTTCAAATGCTACCGAACCAAAAATGCACACAATTTTCTGAAGGTAGATTTTAACACGATTTTAATGCGAGGTAACGAAGGAGGTAGAATAGCAGCATTCGTTGTATCAATCTCCTTACTTCTTCTCCTCATTAATTTCGCTTTGATCCTTGATCTCCTTGCGCACTGGTCCTGTCTGCGCTATAGGCACCTTCCTCTCGCCCTTCACGGCATCTGGAACCTTCCTCGGCGCTGTGATGGAGAGCACGCCGTCGGATGATAGCCGCGACTCCACCGCATCGGGCTGGCAGCCCTCAGGCAGCGCGTACCGCCGTGTGAACTGCCTCGAGATGTATCCGTGCTCGTCTTTCTTCTCCTCATGCTTGCCTTCCACCACGATATAACCGTCCGCTGTCTTCACGCTGATCTCTTCTGGAGAAAAATGCTGCACGTCCAGATTGACTTGAAACTTGTCCTTGTCTGCCTTGATGCTGGAGCCGATGTCTTTCACGGCTGCGGCTAGATGGCGCCAGGGGCGGTAGTACTCCCGTGTCAGAAGAGGTCCGGCGGTGACGGTCAGCAAGTCATCTGGAGTGAGAGCCAAGCCGAAGTGCTGGTCCATAAGTCGGCGCGGGCGACGGTAGTTGAAGTCGTCAAATAAGTATGGCAGAAGAGACATTTTAGTTGCTTTCTTCTTTCAGCTCGCAAAACTCGAAAATACTTCAACGAAAATTCACTGTGTTGTAGTTAACACTCGTAGAAAGTAGCTTGAGATCGCTTTGTTAGCTTGTAGTCGCTTGTAGATCGCTTGTCAAAATTCAACTGACTGTGCAGCGATTTCGAGCTCCTTTTATATTGAGAAAAGCGACATCTAGTGAAGAGTAGAAAGTTCGAGACTTTACGCAACAATAACATTTGGGAGTAGCGCTACTCATTTTCACATGCGCTCAAGCTTGTGAGCCGTAAACATATTAAAAAGGCGAATTGTAAAGCTCGTTTTAAATAGGGAGACCTTATTAAAATATCTGTTCAATAAAATATGATTTCAATTATTTGGCTTATTTAATTTACCTTAAGTTAATGAAGCAAGAACAAAATGTAATCTTACAGTTTTTATTATTATTAGTAAATTAAGGCTTACAGTTTTTTTCTGATTCGTTCTATTGAAACTTGAATGGAACAATTTGGTTAGCCAAATAGCCAAAAATCTTTACAGAAAATGTCAAACTGAATTCTTCGACAGAGAATGTTTCTATTGAATTTGATTAAAAACTGAACTACTGAACCATTCTTGATTAACACTACATAAGACTTATAACAAAAAAGTGTCCTCTTGAACATTTTTTTAATTCAGATGTCTAGTCGTCAGTCGTTACTAAGATATCAGGGAAGACACATAAAATAAAAGATACTGACGAGTTGAGAAAGTCAACTTAATTAATAAAAAAGTAATCTTAATGTCGGTTAACAAAAAAAAATTGAAATATGTAAATAGGTCATAAAATTATCAGGTACTAATATTAAGTACAAGTAAACAAATGAACTGATGTCAACTGGTTAATATGTATGCGGGTTTATTCAAATTTGGTCCACTCGGATATTTGACAAAAAATAAAATTGTCGATTTGTACAAATGTGACTTTTTATTACAATCTAGGCAATGTTTCATCTCACCTGATGGTAAGTGAAGATATTGCCGATATTTAGTATATACCTATTCACCTTGTGCTTGACACACGGGTTAAAACGTTTGATATGAATTAGTCGTATGTGTACCGTAAGTAGGAGTTGTCTTACCGATCTTCTTGAAGTTACAGTAGTGGAATGGTGTTGGGTAGCAATAGTACACTTAAAAATATGGTCCAAATAAAACGTTGACAACAATCAACAAAGTTTTTATATATTAATAACTATTCCATAAATTATGTTTTATTTTTAATGTGTAAATGTCGCAACAAAAAAAAAGAGCATCGCAGAAACATGTGTGATATACTGTATACTTATCAGACTGTTGAATATTAACGTAAGCAATATATACATTGAAAGATTACGTATAAAAATACGGTAATTAAATCAGGAAAGTAATTAACAAATACTTTTTGCTTGTGCACTAAATTAATGATGCGGGCTAATATTTGAGCGGCGTTGACGATAATGTCATCGTACCCTTGTTGAATTTTCTAGAACGGGTGAGGTATCGTTTGTATGTATGGTGCTGTGCAGAATACGGGAGAGTGTTCTGGAATATTATGGAGCAAAATACTTTGTATAGGTAGGTTTAACAGCTGCTTTATTGTTTGTTACGTTGCTTAAGTAGTAGTTTTAGGTACTATTGACTTCGGAACGATGATATTTTATCATTGCGACCTTATAAAAATAAGACGACCACTTGACGTATATTTATGATAGATAGGTATTTGGAATTATTAATTTTAATTTGATATGGTTGAAATTGGCCAGTGATATTTAGCAGATATACGGGGATCATATTTAAAATGAGGGATTCGGGATATGAAAAATAAACTAAATAAAGTAGGTAGGTACCTAAGTAAAATAATATACTTGTGACCTTTTTTGAATTAGAAAAAATACTGTGGCTGCAAGGTCAACAGTTTCCAGATCTACATCACATGAATCTCATTGGGAATAGTAGGTATAGTAATGGGAAATAATAGTGTGATAGTAGATAGTAAAAAGTCATTTAGAGTGGATAGAATTTACCTACCTACATAAAAAAAGTTTATTTTACAGAGTCCAATGCAGTTAATTTCACATAGTTGTGTAAAAAAAAATGTGTGTCTGCAATAAAGACTTGATTTATCAATCTATCAGTGCTCTTTAGTATAGGCTAAATAATAGCTATCTAGATGGATTCTAGTATAACGTCAGATAATCTAATATTGTACTTTGGTATTGTAATAATGTGTCTACCTTACATTGTTTCGTATTGAGATTCAATCATTGCTATCAATAACTCTCGAATAAACAACTGTTAGATCTAAGAATGTAATTTATGTATTGTTATACCTACATACTGTATGTATGATGTATATGTATAAATCAATGTATTTTTGGTCGCCATAAATGAGCCAAATTAATCAATTTTGTATTTCACAGGTAATTTTTTCCTGCGCTAACCAATTTATACTTAAAAGTTTAATTCTTTCACCATCTTAATATCTGATTTTCCGTATTAGGGGAAGTGGCTCGCGTTAGTATCATAACAAATAGATTTTATACTTAGGAAACTCTCTGGCAAGGCAGCAAACTTATAAACATCTTTATAATACACAATCTTTTAATTAGGTATTGTTGTCATTGTTTAATGTTATCAGAATGTCATTGTTTTAAATATTAATTACTAAATTATATTTCTACTGATTAAATAACAATAATACAAATATGGGTCTTTCAATATTTTTGAAGTATTACTTATATTCATTGTACTGATAAAAGTTTTTTTGTTTTACTTTCTTCATCACTAAATGAGCGAAGGTACGTTACTATGAAACAATTCAAGGCCAGATTCGAGTTGTTTTTTGCAAAACCTCAGCGCAGATGTTATTGATTTTCATCTGCCCGATCTGCAATAGCGTGACTACAATATTTCACCTCCTTATCTAGGAACTTTCTAGTTCAAGTAGTCAGTAACCAACCCCTAAATCCAGATAATGTAATTGAATAATATATTTCTACCTCGATAATACTCGTGCTCGTATATCTTATTATACTTACAAATGTATGATTATTATGCACATTACACCCTAATTTCGTTCTAGTTCTAGAACGTCCCAAAACAAAAACTGTCAGTATAAAGAAAAAGTTGTTTCATCGATAAGTACCTAAGTATTTCAATGTGTATGTATTCGTAATATTATGATTTAGTCATTTTATTTTAATTTACATTAATAATATAAATACTTAACTCGGGAGAAAAAAAATATGTTTCACATGTTTAGTGGACGATCGATAACTTCTTTGGAACTATTGTTTTTTTTTCTTGTAATCTGGGTTGATTACATAATGAAAGATGTTCGTAATAATGAGTAATGCAACCCCTTTCAGTTTGTATGTGACCCAGTTTGTTTGTATTGTGTTTTTTTTTGTGATTATTGCATACCTACAGAATGTAAAATATCACCATTATTTAGCTAAGCTACTAGCAGAATCTAGATCATGATTTTTTATGACTTGCGGTCAGCCAAAACAAACAAAATATTATTGACAATGTACCTAACCTACCAAATGTAATTACTGGTAGGTAGTTCTGTGAATTGTTGACCTCGCGACCATTATGATTTTGCTCAACCTATCCTATCGCTGGGCCCCGGTCTCTACTGTGATGAGGACCTAGCCATATTGAAAAAATATAGCAGATATGAGCAGATAAATATTTTTTACTCATGGCTCTAGAAAAATTCTAAATTATAATATAAATTTGGTCATTCAGTTTGTGGTAGGTATATTGTAAGGCTTAAAAGTAAAAAATGTAATAGTTGATGAAAATGTGATGATTTATTATAACAGAATACCTAGAGTTTAATGATTTACGAATATTATTTTTCAAGATTTATCTGGTTTTAAGTGGCTGGGTATATTTATTACTCAAACTCAAATATCTACCCGCCTATACCCGACCCTACCCGACTTTATCTCTAATTTTTTTACTATTTTACATAACATAACTATAAAAAAGTCATAATTACTAATGCAGTAACAGTAACAGTACATATAAAGTTATCAAAATTATCGCACGAACTTGTTTTTTTTGTCAATATTGTTTACTAACATACGAACCCACTAATGATTCATCGATTGCCGGCCGGCGTTCCACGACCTTCACGAATTTTCTACATCAAACCATTGACCGTGTCTGAATCAATATAATGCTGATGTGTGAATAGACAACGGCAATGTAGGTGTGGTGAATTGCCTCTATGTGTGTGTGCACAGCTGTTCTATACTAGTACGTTCGAGAGTATTCTAGTTTCTCTACTCGGCACTAGATGGCGGCAACAGAAACGTATAAATACAGACCGCGTTTTTGAAGCGGCATGTATTTGAACACAAGCAACCGAAGCGCAAACAACTCGAGATAATCTCAAAGCCTGCGATTTTCCAAGCGATTTCAAAAGTGAATCAAGAAGCAATTTTTACTGAACAACTTCGCATCAAAAACATCCATATACCAATTTTGAAGAGTTTGAAGACAGTTTTTCATCTAATAGCAATAATGTCTCTTCTACCGTTCGTCCTCGGCTACGAGTACCCTCGCCAGCACCGATGCCCGAGCCGCCTTCTAGACCAGGACTTCGGCTTGGCTCTGACTCCAGACGATCTTCTGCTAGCTGCAAGCCCATTCCTTTCCGAAGATTATTACCGCCCGTGGCGCCAACTAGCGGCGGCAGCGCGAGATGTGGGATCTAGCATCAAGGCTGACAAAGACAAGTTCCAAGTCAATCTGGACGTGCAGCATTTCACTCCGGAGGAGATCAGCGTGAAGACAGCGGACGGTTACATCGTGGTGGAAGGCAAGCATGAGGAGAAGAAGGACGAGCACGGATACATCTCGCGGCAGTTCACACGGCGGTACGCACTGCCGGAGGGCTGCCAGCCTGATGCGGTGGAGTCGCGGCTATCTTCCGACGGCGTGCTCTCCATCACAGCGCCGAGGAAGGTTCCAGAAGCCGTCAAGGGCGAGAGGAAGGTGCCCATAGCGCAGACAGGACCCGTGCGCAAGGAGATCAAAGACCAAAGCCCGGCACAAGAAAACGGTAGTGCGAAGTAGGTTTTAGTTTGGTGCCATTGATTTGATTGCTGTTTACTCCTTTGTGTAGGTTATTTAAATGTATTTTTCCCAATGCTTGAGACTGATTTCTTATCTGTGTTAAGTAATTAGGTTTAAGTTTTGTTCAAATTAATAAATTCTGAAGTAATACAAATATACTGTTTTATTGTTAATGTAGGTACAGTGGGTTTGTATCTGTGCTTCGTCACTCAAATATTGGGGTAGGTTAGCCGCGATTTCATCTAACTTTCACTTAGAGCTCTTTTAATAGGCTTCTCCTTTATTTTAGCTTACATGTATGGGTATATATAATAATTAACTATAACTATAAGAACAATTAACGGTTTGAAAAAACGTAGTCCTGCGAGAAAACACTTTAAAAAAGATAAAATAATGACGGTTATATCATTTTATATTTATAGTTGTTTATTAGAAGTACACGAGGATAGGGAAATACCGGAAAAAAGAATTTCACGCAATAATAAAAAAGGGCGAATCCTACCAATAAATAGATTAGCTAAATGTAAGAAGCAGGGGCTTTATACCAAAATACTGATGTATAATAAATTACCTAATAGTGTAATGGATCTCAATTTTATTACATTCAAACAAGACTTGGAGTATTTTTTTGAAAGCAGTCCTTTTTATAAACTCAGCGAATATTATGTCAATGCAGCTTGTAGAATCATCGTTCTTGTGTAACGAACAACCATAATAAAATATTAATAATAACTAAACAAACCAATTATAATGTAAATATTTGTCATGAGAACTATTCAACTAACAACTAATATTAAGTAATCGTATATAAATGAGATTTGTAAGTTAAATTTTTTAAGTAATTCTTAATTCAAATGTAATAAGACTTGCCTGTAACGAACGTTATTTAAAGGTCAATAAATATTACTTTACTTTACTTTATATGGGGTGAGGTGAGTAAAGATAGGATGAAGGTGAGTGATAGTTAGGTAGCCCTTAGCTAATTTTCTGAGTAAAAGCCACATACATTTAATTACTTAGGTAATGTGATAAATATGCTTGTTTTCTATGCCGCCTATTCTTTCCCAAAAGCAATTAATTAATCCAGACTGCGCGTATAACCTGTGTAAAACTTAATATTGTTATTTTATCAACTTCCAAAAAGGTGATCAACTTTTGAATACAACTCTGAAGGTTGTTTGATTGATTTAGAATACGTCCGTCAGATTCCACTTTCGTCATAAGCAGTTTTTTTATAATTTCAGTTCAGTTTCGTCACGAATGACAAATGTGGAAAACCTCTAATGACCCTTTTGTCTGATTCCACTTTTGTTATAAATTGTCAGTGTCTTCGGGAGAGAAAGAGAGAAAAAAGATACTAATCCGATTATGTAGTATCTTTTTTTCATAATTTTATATTTAATGAAATATCAATATTAAGGCAAAAATGTAGTCCATACGGACGAAGTCGTGGGCATATGTAAATTCAGATCTATACGGAAAAAAGAAATGATCTAACGAAAGACGAATCTGACGGATGAGGAGTCATAAGAATTGCTGTTTCGTCACCAGTTTCAAAATTCAGACCTACACGGAAAAAAGAAGTGATCTGACGAAAGAGGAATCTGACTGACGTGTTCTAAATCATTTAATTGGATCATGACATGAAGTATTCGGAAAAATAAAAATTGATAAAATTAACAATTTTCACAAAGAAGAATTATTTCCGATAATAATTTGCAGAAATACATATTTGGAAAATGTAGAATTACGAAATAATCACCGACACGAATTGGACTGCATTTTTTTTTGTTTGTAATTTAATTACTCGGAGAAGGCCAAACAGAATTAAAAATAGGTTCAGGTTTCAGAAGAAAACGAAATTTTGTCTCCAACTTTTCTCGTTCTATTTATTGCCTATGATTAAGTTATCTAAGGACCTTCACGATTTATCTTATAGTGGGTATACGTATCGATCCATAGCAGTGCAATGCTAGCTGGGCGGAGTGCAGCCTGCCACCCCTTGGCCTTGGCTCTTTGGGCCCTAGGGTAGGTATAGGTCATAATCCATCACACTGGGAAAATTGCGGGTTGGGAACTTCACTCTTGGAAGAGTTTATTTACATTCTCCGCATGATGTATTCCTTCACCGTTAAGTTTAGGCATTGATTATTTATAAGCTATTGGTTAATTCATTATAATATATATGAGTGAAAAACTCAGAGTCGCATGTCTGTACTCGCCCGGGTGATAGACTTTGAATGATTCGTGTAGTTACGTGGTTGTCAAATATTTGGCGTTTCCGCACCAAAAATGACACTAGCAAAATCGGCGTCGCATCCGTCATAAAAATTAAATAGGTAAATTCTTTTATGCTATATTTACTAAAATTATTAGCACAAATCATGATAGTCAGCCCAACGCTGACAATGCAGCTTCGTCCCAAGCTTCTCTGTTGGCTAAAACAATGCCGCAATATCAGACCTAACTTGAAAATCGGCAAAGAGAAATTTCAATTGCAACTGGACGTAAGGAATTTCAATAAAGACGAAATTCGAGTGAAAGCCCAACCAGACTACGTTATTATCGAAGGTAAGCAGCAAAAACAGACTAAACGAGGTCTTGTTATGCGTCAGTTTGTTAGAAAATTCCGTCTGCCTCCAGGATGTATCACAGAAAATATGCAGTCTAAGCTGTCCCCTGAAGGAGTGCTAACTATAACCGCTCCTAGGAAGATTTGCGATTCGAATGTACCATGCGAGATGTTGATACCAATATCGTCTGAATTACCTTCTAAAGGCGATGCTTCGTTCGTTCCTGTGGAAAATAGTGATGTAAAGTCTTCGGTCTCTAAGGATGACTGTTGCGCTTCTTACATGAAAGGCAAACAGACCATATCAACACAATCAGGCAAAGATAAAGCCGATCCGGGCAAAAAGGCGAAATGATTAGGAGGATATTTTCTTTTCAACACTTACTTTGTAATTTCATAGGATTTTTTTTTTTTAATTATGTGGTTATTCTGTAAGTTATTCATTTCAGAATCTCTGTGTCTTTGTATTGAATTTGTAAAATAAATATTTTTTGAGACTATAATTCAAATATTTTCATATTACCTAATGTACCTAACTACCCTCCTACTTTTTACTTATGCAAGTGCAACTATTTCTTAAGGTTTCACATTATAATTTCTCGTATACTTAACGATATCTAAGTTTTTATAGCCCTAATATATGTATATTAATAATATATTACTATGTACTAATATATTACCATATAATATATGACAATGCAGCAATCAAACAGCGAGAAATTTTTTGAAATCGCTCCAGAAGTTTTGACTTTACTCGTTACATACAAAAATACAAATCCCTCTTTATAATTTTAGTATAGATAGACAGTCAGATATTGATAATTACTTATTTTATGATAATTTTATCTCGTCAAATACTCGCCCCGAGTATGAGTAGGATTTTATCGCATAAAATAACGGACAAATTTATTTTTTACGAACTGTCTTTAATTAATTAGCTACAACAAAACGACGACGCCTCCTTCAGCTGAAGTAGGGCACAAATAATACAGTATTTATTTCAAATAGTGTATAAAACAATATATTTAAACTTTAGAAGCTCTGTTACGCATATCACTACGGTGCTGTGTATTCACATTTAAACTTTACTTCAATATCGGTCTGGAAGGTGCTACATATGAGTATATAGGATGCCATGTAATTACTAGAATTCATTAAGTTCAAGGTAAAAATTAAATAAATTGTGATTTAAAAAATCTACCATGTGACATAATACATAATACAGTACATGGGCACTCACTACATAAAAACTAAAAAATATTTGCATTGCGTCATACTTTCACTCAATGTAATGCAAATGCAATTGTAATTTGAAACAATACAAATTGACTGTGGCTTCTAGACCCCAGGAGACGGTGGCCTAAGTTAGCACAAGACCAAATAGCGTGCAAAAGAGAGAGTCTGTTGATAACAAGCTGTTTAGATAGACCGAGACAGATATTACTATAAGGCTATAGCTATAACCTCCGACTTGAATAAGAATATAGTCGTTCGAATCGTCACTGCTATACAATCGCTCATGTAGCGTATTGGTAGCTAAATCAGTGAATTTACTTCAAGAACCGATGTATTAAGTTCCTTAAGAAATTAAAAGACTTAAAAGTACACAGGACCTGCCAAAAAAAAAATGAAATGACAAGAGCATTGTTACTTATAAAAAGATCTTATGTACTTTCACTCCCAAACCGATATTAAATACTACCGATAATTAATATTGCTATACATCGAGACTATATTAATAGTCACTGCAAATATTTTTCTAACACACAACTTTTATGAAGCGACATATAAATAACAAATCAGACTTAAATCAACATTTTCATAAACATTGAACATCTACATGCGTAATATCAATTTTTTTCAAATCTATAATATAAACATTCATTAAAAATAATCTAAAAGAATTTCAAGGTACCTTAACAATTATCGAACACTTAAAAGACAATGAAATATAAACATGTAAGTGCCTACTGATGTAGATAAAATAAGAGTATTTATTATGCTTTTTTAACGGCTAATTAACCAATGCGCTTTTTCTATTCCATTTTCCCATATTTTTATATACTGTCAACTTATTGTGTGTTTTTTTTGTGATTATTATTATATCAACTAAATATGAACGCTGTTAATTATTCCGAGTATGATGAATATTTTTACATAAATAGCCAGAATCACACATTTATTCTTGACAACTCTTTAATAAAAATGTATGCATACAAAGTGCAGCTATCTGAAATAATATATTTTCATGTATTTATTGTTGTCATTAATCCAGTGTTGTAGAATAACATCTTCTAAAATATTTATTATTTACATGGAAGGCATGATGCATGTGCATAAAGGTAATTTATATTATTCAGAATAACCATACAAATAGGACGTTTTTAATATCTTTCAAGTACACTAATAAAATTTAAAAATGCAGTCGAAAAAGTAACAATTTAGAACATTAATTTCTCTAATATAAAAAAAAGGATTATACGTTTTCACATCTAACAGAATTTAACATTTATGGCCTTGTTAACATACGCATCTCAGCTTTGACCATCTTTCATTAAGATTTACCCGATGGAAATTGTCACGCGCCAATTACAAGAGACACTCAATCATGAGACGCGTTTATTATCAAGGCCGTTTATTTTAGAAATATTTTCTCTATGTCATGTATAATTACACCTACGTAGTCTAATACCTAAGCTACATAAAGATGTATGCTGTTTTGCTTTGCAACATTCTAATGCTAGAAATACATTTAGTACAAAATTGAGCTTTAATTGATATGTTTCGTTTCATATTTCACAAGCTTTCATAATTTTAATGATATAGGTGTTTGAAATAATAAAATACGAAATAGTAACTCCTGACATCAATTTGTGGCGAGAGGTTTTGGTATTAGAGTTAACTGGGTTTCGCAATGAGCCACGTTAAAAAAACCGATGTGCAATAAGTGCACACCGTATTTTTATTGTGTGATATTGATTTATCTCGTATTATTGTTTTTTTTTTTATTAAATACCCTTTATGATTTTATTTCACAATTTTAGATATGCCCGGTTTAAATATTTAATTATATTCTTATAGAGTAAAATCCATAATAATTAATCTGAGGGCACGACAGTGCCCGCGCCAAGTCGAGCAAACTTTTTTTATTTCTTTAAATATCTTGGGAACAAATCTTTGAGGATTTTGGGTTTGTACTAATATAGGTATAGTGGTTTTCGATAGAATTTCTACATCAATGTAGTAGTACGACTAGTACAACGTCATAACTTTTGGAAACAGCGTACATAGGTACTTATTTTATTTTTTAAATTTATTCGTCTGCGTTTTGTACGAAATTCAAATCACTATTATACCGACATCAAACCAATAAGAATTTTTGAATTTATTATTACTAACATTAGGTAACTATATTTTGATATGCATTAATCAGTAATACCTTCTTTTTAACTGAATAGGTCAAAGAAGTTTTATTTACATAAAGGTATTTTATACCAACAATTGTAATTGAGAACATAAACTTTTGATATATTTATGTTAAATTATGTACTCAAATAAATTAAAGAAATTTAAAAGGTATTTTAGTAAGTTACGCGTAAATATTTTTTTGCTGTTTCATTAAACATCATGCTAAGTGTTATTACAGTGTTTTTATATCGTTACTTTACTATATTTATAAACGTATTTATTAATTTTACAGTTAATTGACTTCTAATAAATTAATGACGTATAACATTTTAAAAGTACCGTAGTTACGAATAATCTTCAAGACATTCAGATGAATGGTTATTCAATTTACAAATAAATAATCTATAAAATTTAAAAACTAGTTTTATCATTATAAAGAAACGGTAAATTAGTAAATGATAAAGACATAAGATAATTAATTTGCAAAATGTACCAAGCAAAGTATAAATAAACAAATTAATCATCATTTTATTTGAAGATGTGCAGGACGTGTAAATAATCATAAGTGATTATAATTCTAAGCATGGGTTATTTTAAGATGATGTAGTTTTTATTACTTAGAATATATTTTTAATATCGCTGATATAAGTACTATAAAAATAATAATTAAAAATAAAAATCGACAGCGTACAAACACAAAACAAAGAGATAACGCAGTCTATTACAACTAGACAATTTATGTAGGTATTAAAGTCTGATTATTTTTTAACTTCTCGGAACACAATTTCTATGTCTACTTCAAATTAAAGCTTCATTCTTTACCATTTCATAATTACTTAGACAAAAACTTATTTAATTTTTTGAAATATAATCTAAGTGCCACATAACGTATATTGTGACATGGGATAACACTTTTAAGTGGTTCTCATGTCAATACTATCGTATTTGGATATAATTTTATATAAATTACTTGAAAGATATTTATTCAAATATAATTTAATCAATACAGATAGGTACTACAATATGTGTTTTAGAACTAGCAACGTAGTCCATAACCGCAATAAATATTCTATGAGCTATATTTTTGCTGCACCCGAAAGGGTTGATAGTACTTTACTTAAAAATATTTTATATATTTTCAAAATGAGTCAATGAAAAAAGCAAATAAAAAACGTCATTATACCAATTTGATGTAACACTTCTATTCTTTTTGCTACTTCATAAATAAGACCAAGAGATGTATACGATAATAATGTAATGAAATTTCACTTCTAAGTTTTGTCCCGTCACAATAAAATTGCCCTAATCGTGCATACATTGATCTTTTGAATTGCTACTTATACATACAGCATCTAACGGAAAAGGCGCCGATTGCTACCTAACATCTACATCTAATCCTTTGAAACCAATAATTTAAGTGATATATAACGCAGACATTCATAAAGATACTATAAATTCACAGAAGATATTTATTTTAACAATAAGAAAGTTTACGAAGTTAAGAGGTACCAGTGATCATTAGCTCTTCCTTTGAACTTATTTTAAATATAAATTTCAATAGCTCACCTACTTTTTCTGTATGACAATATTTACCAAGAGGGTGCTATAATTTTCTGCCCCCAATACCCATAATTTATTTAACATCATACCGAATGTGAACATAAGCTGTAATAACATTTTAATCAAAAGTTACAAGTACAAAAATAACACTAAATAATTTACGTTAATTTTAAGAAATATACGAAAAGCTTGAAACCAAAGGACCTCTTTCTCTAGAATATTTTATTAGTATCGTAACAAAATCTACAGTAACAATTGTAGAGCATTCTATAAAAGTGGGATGTCTGCGCTATATAAAAGTACAGCACAGAAGTATTACGGTCTATCAAACGAAATTTCTAGCAGTGTAAAGGCGTAATACACGTATTTACAAAACCCAGCCTTAAAGATCGACCTACAAGCACCAGTTCTAAGTCGAAATAAAACGAAATACATTTATCTAGAGCTGATAATGATTTATTATACAAAAACTTTTCGGTTTTGTCAAAAGTGAAATATATTATGAAGTCAGCCAATCCCTCTTTCTGAGCTTGCCCGAAGAATCCCGGTAAAATTTCACGCCTTTTTACCTAAACTACAAATATCGTTTAGTATATCATATAGATGAGTACATTTTTGAAATAAGTGCTGAACGGTGCCGTGAAGTTTAAGATGAAAATCTATGAAAATAAAATGTTCTAGTCAATATTAAATAGTTCAAAGTGTTTGTATAATAAATGACGACCTTGCTTGTATATACTATGATATGTTTAGTTCATCTCAGTCTTCATACTACTTCTAGAGTCAGTCCTAAGCTAGCGGATTTTACAATCCCATAAGAAGAGGACGCGATTATTCCAAAACAGAAATCATCGAAAAGCTTCGAATTGTAATTAATAAATCCAATCTCATAATATACATCTCTAGAAAAATATTTAGGTATATCAGCAACAAGTTCATTAAAATTATCAAATATTGTAATATTCACAGCATTTTTGATATGTTTCGTTTCCTTAAAATTACATACACCTATTACACCTACGTCTATGTTCATTTCATCAGTGATGTGTTGTTGTGCGTAAACTAAAGCGAGTGCATCGTGCAGATTTTTATAATTTACAACAGCTACTCTTTTAATAAATTCATCGTAGTACATCATAGCAGATGCAATATCGATATTTAAAAAATATCTCTCTTTAACAAAAGGAGCGATGTCAACTGAAGATACTTTTTCAGGTTTAGTTTTGTTATCAAAGAAAATCGATACTAAATTGAAGATGTTAATGATAATTCTGATAGTGAGAGAGGATATGATACTTTTTAGGTTAAAGATGACGGTGAAAATAGCGATGAGAATATAGACATTTTTGCTAGGGCCATGATTAGATATGGCCGAGCTCGGAGGTGCGGGATACACGACGTCGACTTCAGCGATCTTGAAGATGGAAAGGAGAAGATGAGAAGATATGTCTTCATCTTGATGATTAATACGATCCTTTACAATTTTCAGAACATCTATACACTCCTCCTGAAAATAGAGAAATAAATAATTGACGTTCGTTAATTCATGAAACAAATTACAATACTCGTAGTAGTAACCACCAAGTGCTATTAATCATAACTCTCCTTTTTGCATATTCGAGTATAAATGTTCTCAGTTTTCTAATTGTACATAATTTTCTGTAAATACTTAATGCCGTATTGGGAAAAATGTGCATTGGAAAAAAAAACAGTAATAAATTATGTTAACCGTGCTTCTTTTTCTTTAGTATGGGCAAATTGACTCGCCTTAGTGATAACTTTTTGACATCTGACACAACCTGGAAAATAGTTGTGCTATAAGCATCCGTGAAACGAACGAACCTATCTACCTTGCGATATGGAATTCCAAGAAGAAAGACGATCGTTTCTTACCTTCTCTCTATCAAGCAGTCCTTCCCCAGCTTCCTTCAACATTTCTTGCTCTTTCGGCGTCACACTGGCTGATATAATGACGTTTTCATTGCTGATGTTGAACAGCGTCAGGGTGCAGTTGGTCTAGAATAGTATCATTATGGTTTAAGTTTTTGGTGTACATTCTCTTTTTTTGGATATTTCTGTTTTTGTTTCGCAGAAATATGCTAGTGTTTTGGGTTAAATTGGAATTCAGTTAGCGGAAGTGGTAGTTAATAGATTGGAACTTGTACAGCGACATGAGAGTTTAGTAATTTTTATAACTGCAAATACAAAAATACAAATATTTACCTAACGATCACAGAATCTGTAAAGTAAATAGAACGTTGATGGAATTATGAAAATTGCACGAAAGTATCCGATAAAACATGTAATATTTAAGAAGATTTTTAAATTAATTAATTTAAGTATTTTTGGGAATTCCAATGGCTCGACAAGGCCTTATCATTCTGTCTCTTTGATTTAAAGGATCTTACGTCTCGGTAAACAAGGTGCATGTAATGCTGTAGAAGCCTGACTGCGTCCTCAGCACCAAGCCCGGTGTGGGGCCGAAGCAGCGCCTCGTCTACTGCACTAAAGCCAAGTAGCAAGTATACTCCTTCTGGAAGCTTATATTCTCCTGAAAAGAGTAGAAGCAGTCATCAAGTAAAACAGATTGGCTGATTTTTAATCAATATTACTGATGTCATGTGCGGCGATTTCAGCCGTATTTTAGGGAATATATAAAATACCCAATTCCGCTTGGATTTGGTTTTGATGATTAAAACATTATGGCTTTTCTTTTGTCTGAACCTCCCAAGCACACTGCGAGTTCTTTTAGTACGTGACTGTATTAACAATCGTTTTATTTGACTGTACCTGGATTCGGCCTCATGCAGATAAAAGAACCGGAGTAGCAGTAGCATCGTCCTCTGTATGCTTGGTAAGCGGGCGCGGCGTGCGAGTAGTGCGCGAGACGTGACGAGCAAGGAGCTCGGGGCACGCAGGCCACCTTGCATGATACCTGCAGGGACGCCTCACACACGCATAGGTCAGTGCACTCAGCCAGCTCAGCTGATCGGTACAGCTGGAATTGTACAAGTAATACTCTTAGCAGTGACAAACGGCATGAATTTGGCAGGCGCCTCTGCAATTTTTCAATGATTTTAATATACTAAAAAAATACTAAACTACTGACCGGATTCCAATTAAATTTGGCTATCTGAGACGTATGGCCTTTTGAACAAAACAAAAATTTTCTAAATCAGTCCAGAGACGTCTGGACTGAAGTCGAGGAATATACATAAATTAAAACATTCCGACGAATTGGATTTCGGAATGAGAACCTCTACCTTTTTGATATTAAACCTGCAGATTTTCCTGAAATTTACTGTTATAATTATTCGAAACCTCCATAAAATAAAACTTATACGCAAACTATAGTAATCAAAATGATAGCTGTATCGAAATTCACTAATTTTTCTCCATCATTGTCAGTTAGAAGGGATGGATGAGATGACTACTGATGGACTGACAGACTGAGCAAATTTATAAGGGTTGTGAAATAAAATACTGTTGATATAATGGCATTTCCTTACCCGTCTAGTTTCTCCCATCTTGATATACTGCGCCTGGTCATCACTTTCCGGCTTCTTAACTATGCAGTACTTAGTCGGCTCCAAAGTAGTCGTCGGTCGGGGAGTAGTAGTCGTAGTCGTAGTGGTAGAAGTCGTAGTAGTCGTGGTAGTCATAGTCGTAGTCGGCACAGTAGTTGTCTCAGTCGTGGTCTCGATGACGGGTTCCGAAATTTGGGCGACTTCGTTCGGGATTACAGTTTGCTCCGACATGGTGGTGATTGGGCTCAGGTCTTCGTGGTTCTCCTGTAATTTTTGACGTCGTATTGATATAGTTAGAAGAGTCAAGACTGTTTTGTATTGCTGGCTATATAGTTATCAGGTTAACTAGCAAAACAGTTTGACTGCATATTTGTATATTTATTTTACACATACGCATATTTTGCCCTAAAATAATGTGATTGTAATATTATATCTATCTATCAGTACAAAGGTCGCTTGGCTTTTATGGCCAGGAAGCATATAATATGGTAAAAAAACCGCATAATTTAAATCTGATACACCTTCTATCTAATAATATATTTTTTAAAAGAATAAAATTTAATTGTACTGATGAGAAACCCATCAAGTAATACTTAAAAAAATGTAACTTTAATTCGGCTGCTTCCTATAAACATTTTTCAGATTTAGAATCTCCTTTTATGACGTCGACGTAAAATATAATATGTATAATAATACATATATTATTATATTTTCATCATTTTTCATCTCTCATTCACGTCAAAACAACTAAACCGATCTGGATGAAATTTGGTGCACAGGTAGATTGGACCCCGGGAAAGGACATAGGATACTTTTTAACCGACTTCAAAAAAGTAGTTCCCTCATCATCTCGACAATCCAATGGGGAACAACGCGGATGAAAACGCGGGTCACAGCTAGTAATATATATAACATCAATACATAACAAAACATATCAACATCAATACTGATTGATCAATGCCACTTTTGACATATTATTTAAAATATTTAGAAATCTAGCATGTTTTTAGTATTGTTTTTATTTTTTAAATAGTGTATAAGCTGGTTTTTAATAAAGAGTTGTCTTATCTTATCTTATCTTATTTACGGGAATAAAATAGCAGCTTTGGTAACCATAGTTCCACACACACACACACACACCCCACAGTAGTTTCGACCTCGTTTCATGAGTAATAATAAAGTTTAATTTTATAGAATCTTCGTGGCATTGGCACTTTTTTCATATCAGAAATACCAGTGTTATCTAAAATTACCGACGCCTAAAAAATTCTGAAAATTTGTTGAACCCATAAACCAATTTTCGTCAAGATTGGTTGGAAACTTCGATCTGTACACGAGTACGAAATTTTTTGCAGATAAACATTCATTTATACAAGCTGGCAGACGATAGAACATTTTGCCAGCCTCTAAGCAGAGATTAATTGGTCGGTCGGCCAATTAAACATTCTGCTTACCAGTTGTCCGCTGACGTGGACAGGATAATGCGAGCTGCCGTGCTGGGTGGTATGCTTGTGGTGGGTGGTAGTCCGGTGGTAGAGAGGAGTCTCCGGCGCCACGGTAATGTAGCGGATGCCGTTGTCAAATGGCGTGGTGGTGAGGAGTGAGCCGTAGGTCTTCACGTGGTAGTCGCTTTGCGATTCCACTGAAAATTAAAATAAGTGACACGTTCTTATGATGATCTTGATCAATACTCGAAATTGAGGATCCAACAACGATAGCAAGGTTATCGTTGATGCAGGAGAGTTAGCTAAAATCAGAACAAAGATATTGAAGCTTATCGTTCGAAATCCTGCCCTGACCCGGGATCAAATATAGAATCCGGAACTCGAAGCAAACCATGATCAATACCACGGTGTCTTCAAATCAAATAGTTCGGAAAATTGTTAGCTTGCTGTTCTTGCTCATAGTCTAAATACAAAGGCCACTTTGTTGCAGTAGAGTTAGCTAAGTTTTAGTCTAATCAAATAATAATGATAAACTTGAATCTTCTGATCAGATGTACTTGTATGAAGACTCCTTGTAACATCAACTAACCAATGCAAGAGTTGAGCCACAGCAGCCGCTGCTAGCCAGGGGCAGTCGTTCAGTTGACCGAAATCTATACCACAGCAGCTATAAGTATGGTAAAAGAACTACTTACTCAACTCAAAAGTACTAGTGTGGAACTCTTGTCAACTCACCAACGCAAGGGTTTAGCCACAGCAGTCTCTGCCAACCCAGGCAGTCGTACAGTTGAGCGAAGTCAGTGCCGCGGCAGATGCAAGCAGCCCTGAGTTGGGTTCCGAGGACAGCCACCACGGCGGCGCGGCAGGCGGCCGGCGAGCCAGCGCAGCCCTGGGTCACCGCGTCTACCGCGCACCACTGCTCGTAATTCTCCAGTCGGATCCTGTCGAAGTTACAAAAACCATATCTTAAAACGTTCTTGACCGCTTCAAGTAGTAACTAAACAGATAAACAAGAGAGATTTCCAAAGAAAATGCCTCGGTAATGTGGCGTTTTGGTGTCGTATACTACTGGCTAAACTTTCAGTTCCGCTGGCAGGAAGAAAGAGGTCGGTTTTGTTATATTTCTAGCTAGCCTGGAATGTTTCATGATAATAAAATAAACTAAAGGTATCTTGATAAAAATAAACTACTATAGAAATGTCCTTAGAACTTCGCTCAGTCAACAAGGCACAACAAAGGTTAAGAAAAGTCTTAACTAGCAAGAGACTAGGAAAATAAATAGGGAGACGAAACAAAGAGTTACCACACATTATGGCGATAAGCCTTTGTGCCAAATGTTATTATATTTATTTCTTATCTGATGTTGTGTTTTTGCAGTGGCTTTTAGCAATTTATGAAATTGATAAGGACATAATGCATTGTTCATTTTTTAAATTTGAATTATCTACTAAGACGCACGTACTATAAGTTCTGCAAAAAAATGATACCATCACTAACACAATGGCAAAAAGACTTTCGTGGTAGCATTAATGCAACGATGGCAAAAAATATTAAACAGTACCATTGATGGTACTGTCTAAGTAATTGTACAACAGTTAAGAAATGCTTCTCTCGACTACAACTGTATTAAAAAAACATTTAATAAGTTTTGTTTTCTATACGAAGTAGAAGAATTATTCTATTATTAGCATTGTTAGCAGCATTACTCCAAATATCAATCCTATTACAGCCAGCACTCCGGTCACCAACTTCACAGACTCGAGGGTCGGAAGGACTTATTGAACTTCGTCGCCTGTTACCGACAGCGTCCCTTTTATTTTTAGGCCCGCTATTCAATCTTAATCAATAAATCCAATCTCGAGCCCTTTTCAATTGAGGCTTGCCCTTTGTAAGCCTTTATTTCTGATTAACAATCTGCTTATTCTGGCTAATAACTTGATTTTCAGCTTTGCCGCGTTGTTTTGCTTGTATATTTTTTGATTTACGTGTGTTTACAGTTATTTTAAGGTAACCGACCCATAGTGTAAAATCAGGACCCTTTTACCAAGAGTTAGCTGTCCGTCCGTCAGTTACCAATATGCATCTTATGAACCTTGATAGTTAGACAGTTGAAATTCTCACAGATGATGTATTTCTGTTGCCGCTATAACAACAAAAACAGAATAAAATAAATATTTAAGGGCATCCCAAGTTAGTTAGATAGAGGAACCCTTTTAGAATTTGTATTGTTTTGGGGATACCTTGCAACATTCACAAGCACATGCAGCACATAATCTAATGATTATATAAAACACTTGCCTAGGCCGTCTAGGCCTAGGAATTCAAACCAAGAAGTGGTTTTAAGAGACTATACTAACTACTGAAGCACGGTGGTCGTTAAGTTACATACCTTTTTTACTTTGTGCAGTTTTAAAAATTAGCGTATAGTTTCAGTAACTGTCAATTTCAAAATTAACGTTAGTGCGGTAATATGAATAAGAGCGTCGTGTACACGTTTTTAATACTGTTGCGTGACTGAATTTTATAATTAAGTTGACCTAAATGTAAACATTTGGCCTAACAACTAAATACAACGTCACTGCAACTTTTGTAACCCCTGACGCAAAATGGACGGGGTGTTATAAGTTTGACGTGTTTGTGGGGCGGTGTGTGTATCAGTGGCATCGTAGCTCCCGAACGGATGAGACTTTCATTTTTTTCTTTGTTTAAAAGGTGAATAGCTATGTTTTTAGCTATGTTTGATGAAAATCAGCACAGATAGCCGCCGCTACAGAATGGCGCGTTATATATTGTGTTCACAACTTCCTCAATATGGGTATCAAATGAAAGGGCTTGACTAATATGTATTACTATACGATATGATTAATTTTCTTATCTTATTCAAGGCGTTTTAATTTTTTTTATGTTTTGTATTGCGGGGTTTTAAAATATTCAATTTTACTTAATAAACTGAACTTTTTCGTAAAGCGAATTATAGTTTTAGTAATCCATGCGACAGACAAACTACGAGTATATGCCTTATCACGCGATATTTTATCATTTTGACAACTCCGAAGGTCTTGTTAGTTTCTTTCTGTCCATCCGCTCGCCGTTCGTCTGTCTGTCTGCCCTATGTCTAACATTCACTATACAAATACAAATGTGATGAGACAAATGACACAGCCATTTGCAAAAATTTCAATCATGTAAATTTTAGTACCAAAAAAGCACACTGGGCTCTTCGAATCGACAGTAAATCAACTGTTTTCTATAACATTTCCTAGTAAATGTTTAGTTCATTATCAATGAGTGTACACAAAGTTAGATTTTCAATATCAAAGTTCATAATGTAGACACTAGTCTACTTACTACACATTGACGTAAAAAATGGAAAACAAAATATAACACACAACTTTACAAATAAATAAATAAAATAAACTAAATTACTGCTTTCTGTCATAAACCAGCCCCAACTTAACATAATGCTGGCTGAAAACACCAGCGCTGATCATCCGTTGGAACCGGGAGGTGACGTCAAGCCCGTCACACAGCTAATAATAATAAAAATAGATTGGTAGAATTTCATTCCCGGTGTTTGCTAGACCAGCCTGCGAATAGTCGCATTGGTCGTGGCAAATCTATTTCGGTGCGCCGTGCGCTGCCGGATCGATAATTCATAATGCGGATTGTGTTGCAAACTGCAATCCGCATCTAGTGAACTTTTTGACTAGAATATTCACGTGCTCCGCAATTCATTCACAGATTGCTATGCATTGTGATGGGATTGCAGTATTGCCCTTTGCCAGGATTGTTTTTCATTTCGTTTTTGATATTTTTCGCTGTGTCACGATTTTTGGGACGTAATAAATATCTCGAAGCTACGTTTGCAGTGTAACATAGAGAATAAAATTAAATAAAGGAAAACATTCCTTGATTGCTTCTACGATGTAGAAACACGTGGTTAAAAATGACTTCAAAAAACCCGACTGCAAGAAACTTTAGACCCACGTATAATATATTAAAATGCAGCCAGTACAGCCATGGACCATCTGTAGGTGAAGATGAATCTATTGACACCACTCACACAAATAATAAAGGCATTCTTAAGTTTAAATAAGGGATGTAAAACTAATAATCAATATTACTCAGGTTATTTCAGTTTTTACGTAAACTATAGATTATGATACCAATTTCATATATGATTGATCTGTAGATCACTATGTTTTGATTTACCTATATTATATGTGCCTATTAAAATTATATTTATTCACACCGCTCTTAGAATTTTTTCAGGTTATTTGTTGTGAGAACCAAAATATTTATCTGATTTTGGTAAATTTATATAGTGGCGTGGAAAGAATACCAAGAAGACGGGCATCAGATAGTAGGTAATAAATCTTCGACACTTCGTAAGTCAATACGAGGTATAATAGTTCTTTGAAATCAAATTAAGCTATTATAAGTACAATAATAATAAAGCTATATGCACATTAGAGAATAAAACTATATGCACATAGAATAAAACTACATAGACATTAGCAATGTCCAAGCCATTTCATTTGCGGCGATTACCTGATCGGGAACCCTTGTTCTGGATACTGTAGGGTCGTCGAAGCATACAGCGTGTGTATCTACATCCTAATTGGTAATGTTAGCTATGTCAACCAGGCCGGAGACAATATATTATGTTATTCTGATTAGGTACTAGACTACTAGAAATAATAATTTCGTCTAAAGTAAACACTATACTTATCCTTAAGAACAACTTTAACTATGGGACCAACTTCAGCTGTTTCATACATTTTGTCGACGGCCACTGGACTGTTTTGATGGAACAGAAAATTTTCTTTTCTCTAATTTTAGTAGTACTTAGTACCCTGTATGTATATATTTATTCTTTATTATATTAAATTTTATCAAAAACAGTCCAGAGGTTGACTTCTACTGAATAAGTTCTATCGGCAACCGCCACAATTCTTTCAGAAGTCTTTTAGACAGCTATAGATCGCCAACTTGTCCATACAAGAAGGTATAGCTCTTGTCTACTTTTTAATATTGTCCGATTCCAGTGGTTTTTTTCACATAGCTAACATATTATTTACTAGGCTTTACCGTTTTATTTTTTTCTGTCTTTTATATCATTATAAAGTTACAAGCTTCCGAAGCAGTCATATTTTTGCGCTGATACGATGCCTATTAAAAGCCTATATTATGCAGAATTCAATAACTTTTTCCAAAATAATAAAACGTGTAGGCCTAAAATATATCATAGAGAAGCGATAGATACCAATAACATAAAATACGTTACAGTTTAGGGGATGAAAAGAGGTACGCCCCTGAACGAAAATTCTATCAGAAACACGAAAACATTGAAGAGTCGATGATCCTCTTAATCCCCTTTTTAAATATGAACATGTTTCTTCTTGAGTGGCCCATTTAAATTTCGTCAAAATCAGTCAACCAGATTTCTTAATCGAAATAACTGAAAATATTTTAATTAAAGAGGGACAGTTAGAAGATGAAGAAGCTCACCTGCACTCGGGTTCTTCTCGGCAGGCGTGGGCCAGGGTGTGGCAGGCTGGGAGCGGGGTGCCCACTGGTGGGCGTTGGGCACAAGACGGATGGAGACGCTCTTGGGCATTCATGCAGGAATCCTCACGGTTTTCGGTTTTCCTGAATCAAGAACAATATTTTACAAAACAAAAACTTTTTGTTGATATAAAAAAGAAGATAAGTTACTACAACACCAATTTAACCTGAAATTATTTGTGTTTTTATTTATTTTTTTGCTTGTTTTCATTATGAAGAAAACTTATTTGATAACGCCATGACACCATTTTTAGTAGTTAGAGTTACATTAAAAATTTAAGTTGTGATCTTTATTATAATTAAAAACATAAATAATTGTAATGAACAAGAGTAGACAAAAATTTTAGTTACGTTTTTTAAATTATATTAGTCATTGATTCTGATGTCTTAGTTTCTACCCTAACGAGGGTCAAAATCTGATTTAGCAAAATCTATTGAACTAATATTATATTTAAAAAAAATATCCATTATTATTACAACCTTAGAGACAGTAAAAAACGAAAGAAAATAGACGAAGATTCTGCGAACAAGAAAAATGACTAAATTATATTCTAACAAGTAATTATCATAGCAACCAACTCTTGAACTTTCGAGTTACAAATGTTATTTTCCAAACCTTTTTTTCCTTTATCCTTAATATTTGTTTCAAGTACAGTTTACATTTATTAACCAACTTGAAAAAGGGGGTACTCAATTCAGTTTTTTCGTCTCAGCGACACCTGCCTGTACAGATATAGAATTACTTCTTTATTTGATTTACCATGTAGTTAGTTCTATGTATGATAAGGGCGGATCCAGCTTTGGCGCCAGGAGGGGTTCACATAGTCGTGGTCAAGTCAAGAACTCATAATTTAATTTTGATAACAATAGATACAAGTATAAAGTAGGTATTTTATTAATGTACGTAAGTACTGAAAAATATGGGGGGGGGGGGGGGGTTCATGGGTCATGACTACCATGACCCCCGTGACCACCCCCTGGATCTGCCATTGTATGTAAATATTATCAAGACGAAGATATATGAAAAATTAAGTACTAAGTTCTGTTGATTATCAGACACCATTGACGCATTATCTAAATCGCTAAACCTAGAAACGTAAAAATGCTAGGGTATAAATATAATAATTATTTTTTAGTGGACAGACTTGTACTAAGAAAGACTTTTGAATTGAAAACATTATTAAATTCCTTAAATACTTGTAACGTGGACATAGTTAGGACAAACGGCAAAAAAATCAACAGGAAATAATTAAAAAATAACTATAATTTTGCTTTATGTTCTACTAAAAATATTTATAAAATATTAATATAAATCATTATGTACTCTGGAGAGAGTAAGCTATATGTAAAGAGATATAATAACGGCAAATGACGAAGGACAAAAACCAAAGCCGAAGTACCATTATTCGTGTTACGATATTCTCTCAACCCGATAAAAGGTTAATAAATGGCTCACCGCATTTTTTCTTCTTTTTGTATAGAAGGCAGTGGAGTCTGAGTTTGACGTTCACCTGAAGGTTTCTAACAAGCTGTCCTAAGACGAGCAAGTTGATAGTAGCCTCGTCGGTAAACCCCTTGCCTCACAAAAGAAAGGGCGCGGGTTCAATCCTAGGTACAGATATGCACGTCTGTGCTTTCGTTTATGTGCATGTTATAATAAATTACCACATACCTAAACGGTCAAGGAACACATCGTAAGGAAACCTGTTTTTCAGACAAGGTAAGGACAGGAACAAAATAGCATTTGAAGATAAGTAAAATCCCCATCACTTGGACGGCGTGATGTACTATGGCCCACTCCTATGGTTGAAACGTAAGACGATCAACATGGATTTAAAATTAACCCTTTCAGAATTGAATTAATTTTTCCTTGTATCACTGTTTATATATATTTTGTTAATAGCATAGGAAAAAGATCTAATATTTTTATGTCCTTTTTTTGATTACGACTATACGGCTTCAGCACTCACTTGCAAAGACAGAAAGCGATCTCCGTATTCCAAGCGACTCCCGGCTTCCTGTAGAATCCCCTCAGCGCAGCCATGCATCCCTCCCTATCGCAGTCAGCGACGTGACACTTCTGCAGCACCGGGGTCAGAGACGTCATGCACTCAGTGTCCTTGATGCAAGAGTCCAGGGCCACGTGGCAGGTCGATTGCAGCGCCACCTTGTCATCACCTGATCTACCGTTCTCTTTGCCAATGCGCTCTGTTGGTACGTGGGCAGTGTTAGTTATGTGGCTGAGGTTGGGTTGAGCAACGTTTTTGTAAAGATGAGTAAACTGCAGACCAGTTATAATGCGTAGGTAAAATAATTCGTCGCCATTAACAACATTTTGACGTTAGCCACAAAACGCGAGTAGAGGAAAATTCAAAATAGGGGAAGAACAAGCAGTCGTCAAGAATACTGAGTAATGTAATACGAGTAATATGTATTTTACGCTCTGTTGTCGTTATTTTACTATTGTATTTTGTTTGTGGGAATATTACGTTTTCACATTTGTTGCCTCGAATTAACATTGGGTTCATGCTCTACCGGCGCGTTTTGTAGCTGAACCTATTTCATTTTGTTGTTGGCGATACAAGTAGATCTACAATGGTAAAATAAGAATATCTAGTCATAATAAATTAAAAACCGTTGCACATCAAATGTGCAACACAAAACAAATATTCTTTGCCACTTATACTTAGTAAAAGCACGTGTCCATATATTATTTACACAAACGAATTTCATAATATCTTAATTTAGAAAAATATACAGAATTATACCGCTGTACACTTATAATATTTACGCAATCTAACATCATTGGCATCGGCAATCCTAGAGATATCATCACCTTCTTCAAGTTTATATAAAAACAAAGAATACTAAATAATAAACATAATTTTTTGTGTGTCCAAAATGATAACATTAAAAATGAACACAAGTGAAATTAAGATAAAATACATAATACTTATGAATATAAAAATTTAAACACAACTGTAAAAATATGGTGTGGTATTCAAAGTTACAATAAATGCTCATGCCAAGACAAAATATAATATACAAAATACCAAAAACTGTGAATATCAATATTTTCATATGACAACGTGTGAGTGTATAAAAATACGTGTAGTGATTAAGATACCATGAGTTTGCCAATGATATCCATCGTAGGACGATTTTATTATTTTAAATACAAGCGTCAATTTTATTGAACATGCTAATTACAATTTTAATAATTTCTGTGTTTAAAAATATTTAAAATAATGAGAAATTTTAAATGGGGGTCATGCAGAATGACTTGGAGCAAAATCGCGTAGAAAATCTTCTCTGTCCCGGAAGTTGTGGTACAACAATAAAATGAGATTAATGTCTTAAACGACGGATCCTTTAACGTAAATGGGGATGGTTCCATAAAATTACCGGGTTCAAGCGTCTCTGCTAAATCGCTTCTTATTAAACTAAACCTACTATTTTACTGTGGAGGGAAAAGGAAGCAAACTTGGGGGTACTACGCTTTACTATCCTTTCTATAGAAAGAGACTAGATACATCTTAATCTACGCCAAGCTATTCTGTGTCAATGTCCGTTACTTCACTATCGATTTTGGGGTGGTCTAAACTATAATAGTGCTCGGCTTAGGGTAGAAATAATAGGGATGGAAGAGCACTCGGAATTTGTATGAATGTGCCGAAGAATGGAAGTCCCGTGAATATGTTCTTGTCTGACTATATTGTACTGACTCGAAGCTCCGATTGAGTGTTACTTACGATATCTATGGTTAATTGTAACCTAATGTTAGGTTTACAGTGTTAAATTCCTATCTATGTCATTGTCAAGTGATCTTTCTTTTATATTTCCAAATTACAAACCTGAATGAAACAACCGCTATTGTTGGTTGTTAGTCTACACCTTATAGCAATGATGTCTCGTGCAGGATTTTTTAGAAATGCTGGTATTGATTATTAGCTTTTAGGCTCGAAAGATTATTTGACTTATAGTACCATCTATACGTACGGTTCTCATCAATGTATCCTTGTCCATAGACGGTCTTGGTTGCGTATAGGGGATCTTCGCTCCCCCCGGGTTCGTGTGTCCAGCGGTGATAATGTTGCCCGTGGGGGTTGAAGTGTGGACTCGCGTAACGATGAACGTGAGTCATAATTTTGTCCGGCGCGATCAGGTTGTTGTCCTGAGTAATGGACATACCGCCGATCCAGGAGGTCACCCCGGTTCCGTTCCGGATTCCCGTGCGTCCGTCCGACATCAGCTTTACTGGAATTTCATCCATCGAATCGCTTAGCTGAGGAAGCTCCACGACCGAGCCGCGGCGCGACCGGACTCCGAACTCTGTATCGCCAGAGATAATCGCGCCGCCCGATCGATCGCACACAATGATTATTGTGAAAATATTCTGACCCTACTTTAATAAAAGACAAAACAACAATATTGGCAGACGTTACGACATTCATCGGGCGCGTACAAGACGAGAGCGAAGCCCTCGATGGCGGTCCCGGCCGAACTATCAAAGCCAAGTCTATGCCGCGCAGTAACCATAGAGATCGTAGAAAAGTAGAAAATGCAAGATCACATGCAGTCATGCACAATACAAGAGATCCCGGTGTAGACTTTCGTGGCGTAAGTGAATGCGGTAGCTTCAATGAAAGTCTAGTGGAGTAAAAGGAACAAAGTGACCGGCAGAAATCTAACATGCAGGCATAAAGTAGGAGCGAATACTCATCATGTATTAAAAAGGTTACATTATGAAAATTCAAAACCTCTGCTAAAATCCGTGAAGTATAATTTGAGTTTGTGTAATTATATATTTAAATAGGGTTAGCCTTATCGCTTTTAAATATTTTAAATATCTAAGGGCCTAACGCCGTGTTTTTATCAGTTTTATTTTATATTTGTAATCTATATCGTGATAGAATTATAAAATATGTAAGAAATTCGAAATAGTATTTGATAAACTTACACTACAATTACAGGAAACAAAGCCGCGCTCCTACCTTACGAAGCCGAGTGCGAAGCGTGCAGTGCTAGAGGCGACGGATTCCTTTAGAGACACACAGAGAAGAGAGAAGAGAAGAGAGGGTGCGGCGGCGGCTCACCGTGGCGGGGCTGAGGGGTACGCGGGGAGAGGAGGGCGGCGCGCAGGAGACTGGCGGCGGCTGCGCGGGTCATCAGTCGGGTTCCGTTCTCGGTGAGAAGCAGCAGGGTGCCATCGGGAGCCGCATAGCGCGTGAGCGGCGGCGTCGGAGGCCGAGAGCCATGCCTCCGCGGCGCCTCGAACAGAGCGCGCACCGCCGGCGGGCACTCGCCCCAAGCCGCCGCTGCCCCATAACCACGTTACCAACGAGCCCCCCCACGCCGCAATGAATACCCTCAACGGCATATAGCCCGTTGAGAATACTCGCACAGACAAGGTTAGGGTAGTGTATGCCGCCTCGATCACCGAAGGCCGAAGGTGTGAAGCCAAGAGTTGAGGTAACTGCGGGCATCTGTATGTGTAGGTCGGGAGTACACTAAAAACAAGCTTGTGTCCGGTGAAACATAAACGTCAGCCCCGTGTGGTAAAGTAGGTGATCTAAGTCAATCCTAAGGCCTAGGCATCTAATCTGTGTTCAAATAAAATAGGCACGTATAAGAAAGTAACAGAAAAACAGAAAAGAAAGTAAAACAACTAAGTAAACACGTTGACGGCTAATTGGAAGTGAGTCTAGTACTCTTCAGAAGCGTTTAATAGTGTAAGTGTTGTTGTCTTGTAGATTTGTTTGTTGAAATATTAGTTATTAACATCTAAGACATTGGCTTCACGGACAGTATGGCTTCAAAAAATTAGTATATGATATTTTTTAATGTTTAACATATTGATATAATTATACACTTTTTGGTTATCTAGAGTAAGGGTGGCACAAGGCGATGTTTTGGGTCACACTTCGTAAATAATATGCATCACATTTATTTTGTGACATCACATGTATTATATGTTGATCTTATGCATTTACATAGTAAACACTTAAAGCTAATATAAGTATAAGTTGACGTGTTCTGAGTGAAAATTCACTAAAATATTACTGGAAAATACTTGAATAATTTCTTCGTTTTACATAATTTTGCGTTGTCGAAGAGCGGTAGCGGCGCGGCAGGTATATTTTCTTTCTCCCTAATTCCTTCGAAGTGTAATGAATGGCGCTAAAAGGTAGGAAAACAGAGTGATCGACATGTCATTTTCAGGTTACCCCTCAGGAACATAACAAGGGTTTTAGAAAGGTATTTTTCAACGAACATCTATGACTAGCGTCTCGTATGGTGACGGACAGTAAGAGCAGTCCTAAGAAATAATTATAAGTTGCATTTCTAAAAAAGATTTATATATAGATATAATAATACCAGAAATTATTATTACTGTTCATATATTGATTATTTTCAAATTTTTAAAGGTCAAGTCACAGTAAACAACTTTCGTTTTGATCTACTCATATATTACATTTGCTATTTGTTTCGATATTACAATTGCTACAATTATTGTACTTTTAATGTTTGTTATACGTAGCTAACTAAGATTTTAACATTATTGAATTACTTTTTTTCATTTTTGAGATGTTGTTGAGATGAGTTGATGATGACTTGTTAAGAGCAGAGCACTCGAAATTTCTAGAGTTGTTTAATTCCACTTGGTACCTAGTTTATTATATGCATTATTGTTAAGATTGGAACTGCCCTAACTGTTATCGATAGAATGTCCCCTGCTCCGGGTTATTTTTCCCGAGCCAGCCAACTTGGGAAAGTAATTTGAACAGCTGTGCGTTTCTCACGTACCTACTGAAAGCGATCCTCGAGTCGCCATATTGGATTTTAAACTGCGAACCAGTAAAGGCCTTTTATATTGTTATTCTATTTTTGAAGTGTTGTTATTGAAGGTTTTATTATGTTTTTCCAACGTGTGGGTGACAATATTTTAATTGCTATTTTCTAATTGACTGATTGATGTTTTCAGTTGTTTAGTAATTATAAATGCTATAAGTAGGTTTACAAGGGATATAATTTTACGTACATTTAGAACCGCACTAACGGAAATACTAATGCGAATCGTATCTGCTCCGATCCTGGCCAATTTTCAATTCGCCTGTTAGTTTGTGTGTTTCTCTGGATATGTGGTTGACGATTTTTTCAGACGATTTTTTCAGTCATTGGGTATTTTTGATTGGGTGAGATTTCCCCCAGTGAAGGTTGCTACGGTGCTAAATACTGAAGTAGTTTTTTCTTGCGTATGATTAAAAATGTCAGAGGTGCCTGAACCTGGGATCGAACCCGCGCCTGATAGCCATTGAATCTATTATTGTTTGCTTTAGTTGTTATTTTGACAGCTATAACCCAAAACACGAATTTCTCGTAAATCAAATGAACAAAATATTGTTGCAATAAATTAGCATTTTCATTTCTAATTGTAAGTAAATACAAATAAATACAAGCAAAGCACTAAACTCAATATGTAGCCATCATGTCATTATTGTTTCCAAAATGCTACTATACCTAGTTGGCGTTTCGTTCGAATAGACAGTTATTAAATTGTTAATAAGGCAGGAATTATCGGATTTTCGAATTTAGTTTTGTATATTCCATGAGTGTCGTGTTATAAGGTATGTTCTAATTTTAGTACAGACCACTTTAGTGTGAAATACAATTTGAATTTGTTAGAAATAGCACAAGGTATTATTTTCGATTTTCAACCGTAAAACTATCGCGCGTAAAAAATAGTAACAACTGAAGTCGTATTATCAAACATCTTTCCTAAAAATTGAAATTAGTGCCTATTATTATTATCAGTTTTTAGACCAGATGCTTGATATACATTGAAATAATACTAAGCAACCTAAAAAGTACGAATGCAGGCGAAATTAGCCATCTCTTACAAAACCTGAGTCAAGTATCAAGCACTTATTTTTATAAATAACTAGCTGACCCGGCGAACTTTGTACCGCCTAACAGCCGATTCTTTAATTTTTTTTAATACTTATTCTGCTATTTTTGACGCCGGGTCAGCAAACATTGACATTAATATTTATACGACACTAACGTCACTCCATTGCTTTGCCTTCCCGGAACCTCTCGATTAACACTAACTTTATGGTATGGGTATAAAAGTTCGAATTTACTTTTAAGTATTACTACGAATCGATTATATGGGATTATAGAAAAGTGTTGTTTTTAGACCTTTTTAGGCAATTTTTATTTTTTTTATTTTTTTTATTTTATTTTTTCTCTCCCTAAGAACCATCCTCGTACTTCAAGGAATATTATAAAAAAGAATTAGCAAAATCGGTTCAGCTGCTCTCGAGATTAGCGCTTAGCAACACATTCAGCGATTAATTTTTATAACTGATGCGGCACTATGAAGTATTCCTATAAGATAAGCAGTCGATGAATGCCATATTCAATGACGTGACTAATATTAATATTTTCTTTTTATTCTATTAGTTATTCTGCTAATCGGAATCCAGAAGACGAATCCAACAAATCTCTTGTCATTAAAATCGAGCAAGCCGATCTAGTTATAAATGGAGTTAGTGACTTATTATAGCCAATCGATTTTCTTTTATAAATTAAGATCCAGGATTTCAATTTACTTCACGAGTAATTCACAGGAATCAACCACCGAAAAATATCTTTGTTTCCGTAAACTCGAATTTTAATTTCCAAATCTTTGACTCGTCTTAAAAAAGTAAATTCAAATCAACTTGTTCAAGTTTTCCTCAAAAAAATGTTATTACAGCTGTAGGTCCAATCACTATTAACATAATCAGAATCGTACAAGGAAACGAAATGTTCGTGTCAAAGGCAAGGAGCGAGAATTCTTCAAAAGGTTGGATTTTGGCAACCTCAAAGTACTTTTACAAAGAACTGGTTGAATGAAGCTTACCTTTTTGTTTTTTATTCAGAGTGGGCCTGTGGGGAGTTAATATTCGATTGAAGGCTTTTCACTTTGCTGAATGATTGTAATAGTTTGTTATAGTTGTACTATACTAAGGTCGTAATATCCGTTTATTTGTGGTTATCTGCCTTATTATTAATATAAGTAAGTGTCAATGTTTAGCGTCTTTTGTCTGGTTTTACCGCGTGACGTTCTCTATCGGATAAAAGGAGACTAATACTAAAACGACGAAAGACAGACAAAATCAAAATAAACCATTTTTCAAGAAAAAAAAAAACGAAATAAAATCTATCGGCACCTGCCGAATCGATGTCGGTAACCACTCTTTGAAGTTCGTAGGTATACCTAAGAAGAACTGTGCGTACGGGAAGGAACGTGAACACAAGTCTCTCGTCTACGGAAGCCTTAGTACCTCCATACATTTCAAAAAAATATACCTTCATAATGGTATTACAAGTTTAAGAAAATAATGTGTATGAGATAACAGTATTTTTTATACAGAAAGGATCAAATTCATAACGTTCTCAATTGTTTAATTCAAAATCACAAACAAATAAACAGGGAACGTTTATTTTAATTTCACCAAAATCGGAATTAAAACACAAACATCGCGAGAGAGTGAATTAATTTGCGAATAAAATTTATACCGCAGTGTTTACACGCCATTTTGTATTCTCTCGTCTTTAATATTGCCTTTATTTACCGTAAATAATGTTTAATATTAAATTTCTACCTCCCGTTCTGTTTTCGCTTAATTTACATAATTAAATGGTAGGTTGCGTGAATTTTTGTTTGTAGTTCTCGGTTATTTTTTCCCCTAAAATTTACCTTAGGCGGGAAAATGGCTTTCTTTATTTGGGAGACGCTTTTAAGACTGACGACACGACGTCGTTAGAAAGTTTAGGTATACAATATCTTTAAAAATGTAAGTGGTGTTTTTGTTAGATTTTCTGTAATTAAAAATATTCACAATAAGCAAAGACTATTGGTGAATAATCACAAGTAGTTTTTACTTTGGTGGGTTAGTAATTGTATTTTTGCTAATAAAGCCACACGCCCGGTTTAAAAGTTTAGAAGTTTGATGAAAAAAATTATATGCAATAGCAATCAACTACTAAATGCTAAACCATTGTGTATTCATTATAACCATACCGCTGTAAAATGATACTCACTATCCGTTTTATTAATAAGATGTTAATTAGCTTTAATAAGGACAATGAAGAAAAAATAACGTAAATTCATTTCACTTCATTACTGATTTAGTTTAAGTTTTGAACGGGTTAATAAAAGAACACTAAATACACTGTCAATAGAATATTGGAAAATTAAAATTTATTTCAAACATTTTTTGACTAGCTACGAGTACATTGCATTTATGATAAAAAAAAACGGTTGTCTGTTAAGTCGGTTTTCTGACGATAGTTGAACGTGACAACGTCATAAGAAAATACTGAAGGAATGGCTTAATTTTTCAAAAGAATATTTTAATTTTATTTGTTATGATAGATATTTTGTATCGAAAGAATTTTACCTTTATCGCCGCAATTATCTTTGCTATAAACAATTGATTCCACATTCACTTTTCACTGCACTTTATACTTGACGAAAACATGTAAATGTATTATTGTATTGTATTGTATAGCAGCTGTCCACGCGGACGCATCGCTCACTCAAGTAGGAGAGATACAGATGTCGAACGCTGCCGAACGCGGAGGCCTTTGTGTCTCTTTGTCGCTCGTTCCGTGCTCTCGCTTGCACTTCAAGCCTTAAATGGAACGCCTCAGAGCGAGTTAACGCCGCATGAGTCATGTTTTGTCGTTGCGTTCAGCCGGCTCCATCAAATTAACAGACGTTGTCACGTCAACAATAGTAGATATCATATTTTAGAGAGAACTTCGTGTCTGCTAAACTGCCTGGCAGACACGAAATTTGTGTTCTGTGTATTTTTGTTTGTAACAATAAATTTAAAAAAAACACTTGCGTATTAATTTGTTATTGGTTGGTAGATTCTGGTATTCTTTAGCTGTGATAGGCTAGCGTCAGAGACAGCAGGTATAGACATAAAAAAGTCAGCGCTTGAAACAAATATCTACATATACGAAACTACGCGACAAAATCGTATCGTATAAAAATAAAAACATAAAACAGTACGTAAAAAGAAACTTCGAGCACACCAATAACAGTTTCAAATATTTGCCAAGTCAATGCTAGAATTGACTAGCGAGGCGGGAAAAGAATGATGGAGTATCTTCTTTCTTAGGCGAATGCTACATGCATATACATGATAGATGATCAACAAATAATATATTTAAGTGACGTTGTGTTTTTTATCCGTTTATATTTATAAATATATAAAAGTAGATACCTAAGTTTTGCATATTGATAATCTTTATGAGACTGTAGCGATGTGTATAGATTGTAGCGATGATGGTCGAGTGTCGATTGCCGTGCAAAAGGTACGAGGTTCGATACCACGAAACATGCAAAAAGAGCCTGAGCTACCGGTGAAGGAAAACATATTGAGGAAACCATAGCATGGTGGTATTGCGTTTCCTATTGCTCGCCTGGCTAGCTACCACACTCAAGTTATAAAGCCTATAGGTGTGATCCGGGCCTTCTTTGAGAGCCAGTGTATTCAGACTAGATATCGCTGACTTCCGTGGTCATGCGAACTTGTGGTCAAATGCCTAGCTGTGTGAGATAAAAAAAAAGATCTGTAGAGGAGATCAGAATAATCGTCTGACAGACATATGAAAGAATCGCTTCTAGAGCTAGAAGAAAGCTCGCACTTCGGGCTGGCTCGGTCACTAAATACGAGCTTAATATCGGTGATTGAAATAAATTTTGTAATAACCGTCGGTACTGAGAGTACCACAACAATTTATACACGAGACTAGATATTTACTTATAGTTCCAAAGGTACTCGTATAATCGAAAGGTCGGGATTCGATTCCGTTTATCTTTTATTGGACATTTCAGCGGCGAATTGAAGCCAAGATTAGATAACCGCGAGTAGTTTGGTTTTCGTGACTTTTTGGATGATACCTTTTGATACTGCCAGCCATGGATGGAGTTGATCGAAGTGGAGCGTAAAGTTTACATTTCAGCGTTTGATACAGCTAACTGGCTTTGAAGAATGGCTATAGAAAAGTCTAGTCGGGTTTTTAGTACTTGTAATCGTCAAGATGATTTGTTTGAATTTAATTTAATAATTCAAGATAAGCCTCTCAATCGGTTACAGAATAATTGTAATTCTTTATTAAAGCCAGCTTAATTTTAAATTTAATAACATGAATTATAAGTCTAGTTTGCCTGATAGTTAACGTTTGGGCAAACAGTTTCAATTTCATTTATTAGTGCATATAATGGGTGTGTACAAGTAGATCGATAAATAACAAAAGTACTCCATATTAAGCCTTTCAGCATACATTATATACATAAATCATGCACTTACAATTCATGAGATAAAAAAATGTTCTTTCCATTAGGTTGTCACATCAAAATTGTTTAAGAACATATTGTTCCCATAACAATCATTTGAAAGTTTAGGAACTCAAACTCAAAAACGACTTAACAATGATGCGCTTATACTACTGTTAGCTTTTGCTAAGTTCAGTTAAAGTTATCCAGGTTGGAAATTTATATAGAAAAACCAAAACAACCTACCGATAAAGTGCCTTTATCGAGAAAAACATTATTTTCCATCATCAAGCAACCCGTAAACCAATATCACTTTACTTATTTAATGTCAAATCAGTTAATCATTTAAAAACAGGAACAATAAATATATTATCATATTTACGACGTCTTTACAAATAAATAATATAATCTATTAAACGTATAGTTATAAGAGTACATATAACAATAGTAAAGGTAAAGAGATGAGGCAGTCATCCACTTCGTAATCCAATCAATGGCGCGTTCAAACAAACCTGCCCAGGAGAGTTGGATGACTGGTATAAAGTAAACGAATCACAATCGATCGACCGGGATAAACTTACACTGAGGAAAGCCAGCGAGATTATACGAAGACTTTATAGCTTTTTAGTGACTTTATGGTTTTGTAAATAGGTATAGGTAAATTGAAGGGTGTCAGCGATCCATGGCATGGAGATTTTTAAATTTGACATGTTTTTGTGAAAAACAAACAGAACAAGTTTTTTTACATTAACATTTTGCAATAAATTATATAATACAATATATATATCTTAGAATACCCAGCGAGATTATAAGAAGACTATAGCTTTTTGGTGACCTTATTTTTTTACTACTAACTAGGGTTTATTAAACATTGCTTAAATGAGAGGTGACATCTATCAATGGTTTTGCATCTGTTACAGACTGTATATGGTTGTGTTTTTTTTTTAATAGACACACATATTGGTAAAAAATGTTAACTTAAACATGAGCTGGCCAGCTTATGGTCATCTGCTGATGAAGACAAATCTAGTGACACTACGCACATCAAAATCAGCCTACCAGTTGAGGCTGTAGGTGGTCACAAAGAGTTACACATACATAGTCCTATACATACATACAAAAATACACTCGAAATGTCCATATTTTATGTTTGTTCCTCAAAAACCTTAGTTTGTTTGAAAGGATATAAATAAGTCCTACATAAAATTTAAAAAAAAAATAGTAATTTTTGTGTTACTCCAAATGTATATATAATTGTCTTTGAGCACATTGATAACTCTAATGGATCTCAATTTTATTACATAAAACAAAAATTGAAGTATTTTTTTGAAAGTAATCCTTTTTATAAACTCAGCGAATATATGTCAATGCAGCTTGTAGAATCATCGTTCTTGTGTAACGAACAACCATAATAAAATATTAATAATAACTAAACAAAGCAATCATAATGTAAATATTTGTCAAGAGAACTATTAAACTAAGAACTAATATTAAGTAATCGTATATAAATGAGATTTGTAAGTTAAATTTTTTAAGTAATTCTTAATTCAAATGTAATAAGACTTGCCTGTAACGAACGTTATTTAAAGGTCAATAAGTATTACTTTACTTTACTTTACTAACATTCTTTTTTGTAATGTATGCTTTTTTTGACCAAAGTATTGAAATCAGTTTTCATATTTTTAAAGTATTCATATGCCAAATTTTTAAATTACCTAATTATATTTCTATACTTAGCATATAGTTTTATATTCAATATCATTTTAACTAACATATTAATACGACAATAGATGTATGAGTTAGCTATTACTTTAGATTCTCGTTTCTTTTAATTTTCCCAATTTTCATGAAAATACCGCAAATTTTCCATTTGCCGCGCTAACGGTCGTATTTCCCGCGGCTCCCGGGAGAGAGGCAGATTTGAATTACGTGTTTTCTATTTGTGTTTGTTTGTTTGTTAAATCCTGCTAATCCTTAATCTGGCGCTGCTTCGTGTTACAATCCAACCTCTGCTGTGTTTGGGACAAGTTGGGAGAAATTCGCTTGTAAATTCAAGCGGTTTCCAAACGAGGCAGAAAGTCGGAGAAACTTTATCTTAGCATGAATATAAAACTAGTTTGATCGGAAGATTTTTGTCTTGTTTTAGTTTTCAAAGTTTAGTCGTATATTACTAGATTTCGTTTTGTAAAAATCACATGGCTAATCAATATTTCAATATTATAGAGTCACTTTCAACATTACAGGCTGACTAATATTCGGTAGGAATCAACGTAGAGCCTAAACCGCTGAATACAGAGACAGAAATTTGGATGGTGTATTTTTTTGGAGTGAAGGGGTGTTTAAAGGATTTTGTGTAAAGGATTTTTGGAAATTTAACTCCTTAGCGGATATAATGGCTATTAGTGTGAACGTAATAACACAATCATCAGTCTTATGAAAATTACGCATAACTACATATATCTGGAGTTTGGAAACTTCAGAGTTTGTCAGATCTAGAATAAACTCTGTTGAATCTCCATTACATTGTATTACTGTTCCTTTGTTCTGGTCTGTGCATGATTTGAGTTTTATTCAACATTCACTATCAGCTACAATTAATTATTCAAGTAAAAAAAATAATTGTATTACAGAATGTGTGTTGACTGTTAACAAAATGTTTTGCTGAGAGCTTATAACTTACACCACACGATAACGAAGCCGGTGAAATTCAAAGATTTCAGTTTTTCTTCCAAATCAGAGTTCGTTGGGTTCCGAGTGATGAGATTACGTTATATTATAACGTAATATTACTCTACTCGTGTGTAAGCACCATTAACTCCCGCCGTGTTGTAATGTTGCTATGGTAGCGCCGATTTGTGCTTATTGCTTGGAGAATGTGATTTTGTATAATCCTTGTGGATTTTGTGATTTTCGGGAGTTGTAACGGTTTTGCGGTTGAGATTTGTTTTTGATTGGTTCACAGATTGAATTTGTTTATTGTTTTCAATAGGGTATTAGGTTTTTTTTTACTACGAATGACACTACGTGATGATGAAGAATGGAGATTAATTGAACCGACTTCCAAAAAAGGAGGTTTTTAATTGTAATGTATTTTTGTATTATATTATATAGTTCATTTACGTCTCCCGATTTCTCAACGACCGATTTAATCATAAAAAATAATTTGTTTGTAAAGAATTGTTTTCTTAATTATGAAAATTATAAAAGAAAGTCGGTTTCAGCTCACTATTTTATATGCATTGATACAAACATTCCAGTTAATATTTTGATTATAAGAGAATGTATTCGTGCCGCTCCGTCTCGCATATTGCAACTTGACGTCGCAGATCTACCCTGGATTACAAGATTATGATCTGAGAACTCGAAAACCAATATGAAATGGAAGATTAGAAGAAGTGAATCAAACGTTGGGATATTGCAAACCAAAGAGTATAAGCGTGTAGATGTGAATTGCCGTTTGTTATTTTATTTTTAATGATACACAAAGTCCGAACTTAATTTACTCCTAGTAATAACGCGATATATTTAAAATAAAAGGAAGTTTGTCATTATCTAAAAACTAAGGATGTAAATTTTAATTTTGCTAAAATTAAATTTTGTGATTATTAATTTTTCGTAGCGAACTTATCAATGCGCAGAAATTCGTATATGATAGATCTAAAGTCGGAGGTTTTACTATCGATCAAATTTTCAAGAAAAATGCTGCTGCTTAAAAATATTTCTGATTCAACCAGAAAAAAAATAGGGAAATATTTTTGTACAGTAACTCATGTTCGCATTACGAGTACTTACTTCTTAATTACTAAGAGATAGCTGTAACATGTTAGGGAGTGGGCGAAAATAGCTTTGAACCTTGAACTCATGACTGACTTCAAAACACTTCACATGTTTCAGAAAGTTAGAAACCAGTGGGTGTGAACAAGGTACTCTAGGAGGCAAATTAGGCAAGAATCTGTTAAATGTACTGTCTGTTGTTATCAAATATATATAACCATATAATATCTCGGAAAATAAAGATTTAAATGGTGAGTGGTGGAGATAAAGCAGGTGTCGCATCAATAATATGCCCAAAAACGGAACACATACAGATAGATAGATGCATTCAGCTGGTGTTTGACCTTGACTGCGTTACTTATAAAAATACTGTATTTTTCTGTAGTAAGCTTAAATTTTAAACATTGAAATATAACACAATCTTTGAACCAAATGGAATCTCATATCAACGAAAAGTATTAAAAATTATATATTTTAGACTATACACACACGCGCACGAAGTTATGCGCCATGCACATGGTCATGTTATTTATGTCTTACGGAAAATAAAAATAATTCGAAAACAAAACAAACAGTTATGCGCCATCTTATATATGTACCTGGTTCTATACTGAGCGCATAAGATTGGCATCTCACTGGATCTATATGTTAATGACATATTTAGTTTTTCATTACAATATGAGAGACTCAGAGCAACAACTCTATTTCTAAAAGGAGTATCTTTTATTAAAATTCAATTCCAATGCTCTTTGGTTTAAGAACTCTCTTCAATCTTATTAATTTTTTGGGCTTTGCGTAGCAGTTTGTCTTAGCGTCGGATGTTCTAAGCCTGCCGGAGGCTATGTACAAATAATTTATTTTCTTTGTATGTGTTGTTTGTACTTTTAAGTGTGCATAAAGAATAATCCTATTAAACCCGCCCTATTAATCTGTGAGTTAGGACTTATTCGGAAACTGCTAATCAACAATTTGTATAAGCTGGATCGTATGCGTGTACAATGGTGTTAGGAAAAAACCTGTACTCTAGATTCAATATAATTTCTCACATCAAAGGTATGATTAACCAAAAACCACTTTTCAAGTAATTGCAAATCGAAACCTTGACTGGAAAATTAACGACTGCGTCCTTATAATGACGCTGTTTCACGACAAATCATAGAAAAGAATTCTAAATATTACGCAGCCTTTTATAGGTCACCATGTCGCAGGTTTATTAAAAGCTGGTTCCATTTATGGCGTAAATCAGGCACGATTTCTTTGAGCACATTAACGTTGACCACGAACATTGCGTGTCCACTCCAATCTCACAATCTTTGACCGCGAGTCAATCAAAGGCTTTATAGCGGAGCTGTAGTAGCGAGGCCATTATATTAGTTCGTGAGAGCTTACCTACTGATCCTCGGAGTGGTTTTGTAGGGCCAGAGGGATCGACGTGGTTTTAGATTGATACAGTACTGGATTTGAGTAGTTGGTTTTTGTTTTGTGTCTCGTGTATGGGCGATAAAACATTTTGGTATTATCAGCGGTAGTCATAGGGTTAAAGCTGTACTAGTAATTCGTGTTGGACTACACACCTACGCGTACCAAAGTTTTAAATTTAATATGGTACAGAAATATTCAAAATTCCAGAAGTATCTACTAATTATACCATGGTATTAAATAAACGGTTGTATTAAAGAAAGTTGAATTGGTTAATAATTAGGATAAATGGAATCGTGACGACAACTTAGCTGAAAATATTTGTTGTCACATATGAATTTACAATTTATAAGTTAGCACCTTCATCGTCAATGGCTTGACCCATATTTGTGGAGCGATATATGATAAAGCCTGATCTTGTATGAATTTCTCAAATGTGACATATACACTTGTATATCGTATGTTTATACAATGTTATATCGGCACGAAACAAACTATTGCAGACTGTTAAGAAACGGAAAGTGGCGCAAAATTAAAGGGAAGCGTCGTGATGGAAGAAGGAAAAATTCTTGGCTACGAAAGATCCGGCAATGGATAGGATTTGTCAACGAGGAAGAGCTATTTCGCTTAGCACAAGACCAAGTTCAATTTGCTGAGCTGACGGCCAACCCAAGTAGTGGAAACACACCAGAAAAAGATATTTTATGTTATGCATCAACATTCAATACAAATTACAAGTTAACATAATTTCAAAATTAACAAACTTTGATAGTTGAACTATATAAGTAGTACTGTAGTGTTAGTAATAACCTACTCAACTAGAAATCAAATAGATACAAGTACTTGACAATTCACTCCCATTTGGAGTGAACTGTCAAGTATCTATTGATTTCTAGGAATAGTTTAGATTGGAAATGTTTCGGTTACCGAACTAATTATTTGATACCGTTGTTTAGTGCTTAGTAACAAAATGTTGGTAAAGTTACAGTATGTGTAATGGTACCCGGATATACGAGTATGTAGTACAGTTCCACCTTCTTAAGAGAAACCCGGATATACGAGTATGTAGTACAGTTCCACCTTCTTAAGAGAAACCCGGATATGAGAAAACACCTTATAGATAGGTACGGGGTTTTTTCGCGAAAAAATTATTTCATTGTGAACTAGTGCGAGTTGCTTTATTATAAGTGTGTCAAATGAGAACGAAACTATATAGACCATGCATACGAGAGATTTTGACACAAAACTTTTAAGTTCCAGAGTTTCTCTAATCTATAGCTATTTTATACGTAAAAGTAGTCATAATTTCTGAGGAGATTAAGTAATTTGAGGCAGGAATTTCCGGAACTCTACCTGGGATTAACATTCCTCCTATAAATTTTATCAATATATAATTCTACAAATTATAAATATCCTATCTGCTTCGCCTGTCTAAGATAAATTTCCACAAGGTAAATAAGTCTTTGGATCAACGAGTATATTAGCTTATCATTGTCCACAAAAAACCTAACCGATCATTTAGCTAAAAGAGAAATCTAAATAAAAGACAATAATATTTTGGACATTTGGTTCTCCCTTAGCCTGGTTTGACTGTATGTACTCGTAGATAGGGTAATTAATACATAGCTCCTAGTTCCTTGACGAAGGTTTCGTTTAATGGTTCCAATCTTTGTTTGATTGGCAGGTTTTACTCGGATATCTAATTGGAGGATTACAATTGGTTCTAAAAGTCACAGTTATTTCTCTAAAAAGATTTCTGTGTATTTATTCATGTTATAAATTGGAATTTTATTTGCAAAAGCTAGTATTATAAATAAATACAATGAATAAATGCGTTTATTCCATAGATTTACACATATTTGTTAACATAATAATTTTGAGTTATAAGTATATTCTATGTATTTTCTTCTTCATCTTTAAGTGTGTTTTTAAAAATTTTATAATAATTTATCACTTGTCTTACCACATATTTACCAAGGTGTTAGAAACGTTATACAAAAAAAAACCAATACCTAAATAATTTTGGATTAGTTCCTATTTACAACCGCTAAGTAGGTATATTTAAAAAAATTGCATAAAATGCTAGATTTTGATTTTGCATTGACCAACATCTTTATCAGTCATCTTGTATTAATGTTGTTAATTATCTTCTTAAGACAAATGAAAGCTAGTTTTCAAACGTTTACAACATTTGCCCAAATTCTGTTTTAAAAGCATAATTATTTAGAATATATTATTTAGAAAACCCAACTCCAGCAGCTGACGATGACGTCGCGCGCGCTGCGAGCGGCCGAACACAGTGCGAGACGTGTCATCAGTGAAGACACGAACGGATCATTTCATCCCTGATGAAGTTCACTGAATGTGAACGAAACTATAGTTGGATCTTTCCAACAATCAGGTACGCGTGAAAACCCGTTTTCTTAAACATCATTGAATATTTTCTAGTCTGTTGTATAACGTCCTATTTATTTATATATATTTTTTATAATGTCTTATTTTTTAATATTTTTGTTCACATAAAAAAAGACATGCTTACTAAATGGTTTGTGGATACATTATTTTCACTCAGAACCCGTGGTATATAATAGCGAGCGTTAGCGACATATAAGGGTGCGTACTCACCGACGCACGGGTTGTGGTTGACGACAGAGAAGATGCGGTCGCAGCGTTTCTTCATGTGCGTGTTGGGGCAGATACAGCCGAATAGCGGCGACAGACGAAGACCGGCCCATGCTTCGCGGCACGCTTCCCTGAGATCACATGAATGAAACATTCATTCACTATTGATTGATTTATATTTAACACAATAAACTATTGCAACAGACGGAATACTTACTCAATTTATACAAGTATTACTTTTAAAGAGAGACAACTGACTACAACTCGGTGATGCCAATAACTGTCTTGCAGTTATTTTGGTTCTTATACCAAACTCCAGTGCTATCAAATTAACTGAGTAATGAACACTAGTAGTTCCACGGAGGGTAAACGACGCGCCAACGATATTTTTTAAAGTTTTGATCAGAAAATAATGACAACTACTTGACTGATTTTTTTTTTAAAATTGATAATCTTAATTAATTGTGTGTTCTGCTTGTTTGTAACAAATATTATTGATAGAGGCTAGTAAATGGCGTCGTAATATTGGGAAAAATACTCCTTAATTCAAAATCCCCAACATCAAAAAATTTAAAAAAATTCAAAGTTCCCGTATTTTTGGTCAAGATTTTTTGGAAACAACAACCTGTACGCGAGTATCAAATTTCTTTATACGTATAATATACAAACACACAAACTGACAGACGAAACATTTTTCCAGACTCGAAGCAGAGACGATTTGCTCCCTTAGCTCGCTCGGTTTTTTTTCAATTCCAAATTAAAAAAAAAACACTGACGAACCGAAAAGCTCCTTCTGTTTAAGTAGAGCTAGAATAGCATTTACATATGGTTAGGGGTGTTGGTACTTGCCTGTCTTCCATACGACACTCGCCGTCCCGGGCTTTGCAAGCGTTCTTAAAGCGGTCAAAGAGGACGGAGCATGCTTTCTCATTGTGGCAGACACTCAGCGCGTAGGTGCATGTTGGTAGGGTCTCCACTGGGTACGGGTCCTTCTCTGTAAGGGTAAATTGCTTAATTAAATTTACATTTCCACATCATAAAAAGGCTCAAAGAAAATGAATCAAAGTAAATATTTTCAAGGTGTAAAAAATATATAGAAAAATATATTACAGTAATTGTTTTTTATAACACGTTCGCTAAGAATTCCGATTCACTCGTGACTGAGGCAAGTTTCATCCCGTTTAATATCTGTGAATTGCTCATATACGAGTTAGTGTCTCCTAAACTAACTCGCGATAGAGCCTGATTCTAAAAGAACCTATGTAACTAGCCAAAAATAATCGTATCAAATAAATATTAAATCTTGAGACTTGTGACTCTTAGTATTCTTGTAGGTATCAATATTGGATCAATGCATCGCGTTCCACTTCTGGGCACGGGTCTCCTTTAGAAGGGGGCGTAGGCCATATATCAACACACAGCCAAATTGCAGCTTGGAGACTTTACTTATCTTCGAAAACTATTAACTTTCACCGAGAACCAGGTTTCTTCGCGATGTTTTCCTTCACCGTTTAAGCAAGTACTAATTAATTATAATATCCACATATTGTATTGAACCATCGCCTTTTCGCTTGTGAGGCAACTGGTTTATTGACTAGCAACTACTCGTAACTTCGTATTCTTGTGGTCGCTAAGAATCTGGCGATCTTTTACACAAATTCTATCAAACCAAACTCACCCTTCTTCATGACAAACACGCAGGGATGGTCGAACAAGAAGTCGCGGAAGGAGTTACACTCGGGGTCCACGTTGGGCTCGCGGCAGAGGCAGGTCGGCTTGAAGAACGGGAACGCTTGCAAAGTCCTCAGAGCAGCTTGGCACTTCGTCACCGTTACCGTGGAGCAAGCAACTGAAAGTATACATGTTAAATAAAATAAAAGAAACTATGATATATAAATTATGAGGAGGATATTAATATGAGCAACTTTTGTAGATTCCCTTTCAGTTTCCCAAAGTGCGTCGGGACATAGGTAACCAGATCTAATAGTTTTCTCGAGAGCTCTCTCTGGTGATATTATGCAGATGATAATACTGTTTTCGTTGGTTTAAATTATTTTAAGCAGGCAATAGTCGACTGATTTAGTTTGACTTTTGATAAATGTAATAAATAAACATAATTTTAAGGTCAATTTTACCGCTTAACTTCGTAAGTGTTGACTAAAAGAAGTTAATGAAGAAACACCAATGATCAACGATCGTACTCCGCTCTAAGTAACAAACTTTTCCCATACCAACAGGCCTACCTATTCTACAATAAAACTGAGCCAAACTCCTCAGTCAACCCATTAGTACTTTGACAAGGGATACCTCTCGCTTTACTTTTCTACTTCCCCAAAAGTTTGGCAACTTTAACTAAAGCACCTTTAACAAAAACCTTCTATTAAGTGAAAGGGCCAAGGGTGTTACCTCGACTCGAACTGGCAACTCCGCCTTAACAAGAGGGTAGAAAACTATTCAACAAAAAAACCCTTATACGGGATTACTTCAGAAATTAGATAGGTTTTTATGTCGGGCTGACATTAGGGAGTGACCGACCAGTGGATTGGTTTTTTTTGTTAATGTCTGGCAACCCTATAAGTGTCTGATTGGTTGGGAGAATTGATAGTATGTACTAGTAGGAACGCATTTTGCAACGCTTTTGTATTGAAGATGAAGATTGAATCAGTGAGTCAGTTGATTAATTTGGCAGGTTTATTTGTAAAAGAGCTGAGTGAGTCAGTAAAAGTGTTAGCAAGGGTAATTTTCCTATGTTGTATTCAGGCCATCTGATAAATAATAATACTTTGAAAATTGTATAATTGGCGTTATCAAAAAAATATTAGTAAACAGTTATATCGTTAAATTTAGGTCAGTACAGAGAGCTTCGGTATTTTAGGAATTACGCTGGTTTAACCTCCGACGAACCCCAATCGTGTAACTTTAACTTATCAATGACATTGCACCTCTAAAAAACATGAATAGCTCTCGATACAACCATAGTTTCTGAGCATGAGGTATTTGATGTGATGATCATCAAACGTCTGAATTCAGCCACAGTCTCTGAGTGTAACTCCTTCCGCGACTTTTATTGAAGACTTTGGTATGAATAGCCTGTAACTTTTTTAAATTATGTAATTAAGCTGGCAAGTAAAGAGTTCATTTGTGCCTCTACAAGTAAACTACTGTGGACCTTATGAATAATAAAATAGGGACTTCAGAACTGTCAAGGCGTAAAGCGGCGCGTACACTCGCGTCAAAACTGACAAGGGTCTGCTTATCGATGCTAATGCTCCGAAATTCTCTCCAACATTCCTTATAATTTGCCTCTTGCCCTTTTGAGCTACTGAAATATGGTTGGTCATTTGTCATTCTTAAATATTTTTTCCTATTCGAGCATCATATTTGTTTTAAAAATGACGCAGAAGGTATTGTAGCTTCTGACGATGACTAAGTACAAAGATAAGCATGTATAATTTCCAAATAATACTATCACAATGTGTTAACAAGCTAACTCAAATTCCTACATTTTTTCTACAATAAAGTTAGAAGCCAAGTGGCTTCAAATCTGCGACAGAATTCAGAATCGGATATCATTATAATAATTATAAATTTGAAGCGGACTTAGATTGAAATGGATTTTGGGTAATTGTTTTAATGGTCTTCCTCATTCTGAGGTTTCCAATTCATTGATTGTAATCAAAATTGTAATAAACGAAATTTGGACAAAGTTGCTCTTTATATTTAATATTATAGATTTTGTGGCAGAATTGTAACATTTTGTGATGAGTTTTGACTATAGAGCTTCAATAATAATATGTTAAATATAAGCAATGGTGAGCAAAGTTACATGAGTTATATTTGAAGGAGTGATACATACATAGACACACTTGATCAATATAAATTAGGTGATAATTTTGTCAAGAAATAAAAAAAATACAGTATAACTACGCATCCTATTGCCAAACGAAGTTTTCTAAAATTGTGTACATCGCAAATTGCTTAATGCTTTCAAAGACAGTGTCTATTTCCAAGAAAGATAACTTTGGTAGAAAATCCACAAACATAATAAAATCAAACTTTTCCTTACGAGTACTAAAGCATCGGAAACGTTTTTCAATAGCATCCAAAAAAGGTAATAAATAGTCCTCCAGAAAAAGGTCTCCTGTCATCCCGTAAAGAACTAGCAAACCATAAATACCGATCACATTATAAAGACGGCGAATCCACCCCCGACTCGAATGACATGACAATAAACCCTCAGTGACGCGGGGCGAGCCCTACACGCCGTCATTTTGTCAACGGTAATGGCTGAAAAATTCTTCACATGAGTTCAGTAGTAACTGATATAGCTTCTGTGTGAATGGGTCATATAGTGCGTGTTGAAGAAAAGGCATGACTGGAAGCGATTGGTGTGTTCTTAGAACTAAGTATGGACAAGATCTATTTGAGATATGAATCTAAGTATCAGATGAATAAGAAAGATAAGATGAAAGTGGAGTTTTTATGACTACTGATGATACACCATCAATTGAAAAACTGTCATGATAAAGATGTTTGAACGCCAAGCTATTGAAACTTTTTAGGCGTGGTCAAAAATATATTCATAATCAAAGCCAATCAAATTCAATCGCGCTTTTCCTGGCTCAATGACTGGGCATGCTGTGCTTGACTTGATAGCGCCGGCGTACTTGTAAAATGCGGCAACAAATACTTCGCCGAAGTCGGACCTGATTCGCTCACACGCATTGTGAGAGGCTAACGTACCGAATTATTTTTATTGACGTTTCCGAAGTAAAATGCCAGTTAGAAATAAGAAGGATACTGCGATCTTACACACACTACAATAATTCGCAATAATGAGTTTTTGCATTCACAGAGCTGTTGTTTTTAGATAGCACGGTATTTAGTCGAGCGGGACCGAATATTTATCTATTTTATAACTATCCAAGATCCAGATACTTGCTCCGGAACGGATCATTATCAGCTATAGCATCGTTAGCGCTTTCCACGAATCAGTTTCCAAATAATAGCCTTATCAGCTTCACAAAGCTTCCCAAAAAAGGTTCTTTCTTTTGTCTGAAGCAAACAATACAGCTCGACTCGCCACCGAAGCATTCGTCTTAATTACCCGGCGCTTCAAACGGCCGCGGACGACTTATCATTGTCACACGTTAATTGGTTCCGTACGCCGATATCGAGCAATTTTGGTACAGTACTGTACGCGTTTGTTCGTTTTGGGCAACTTTAGTTAAAACAAGAGCTTAGAAGTTATTTTTCTCGATGAATGCGGTTCGTGACTATGATTATTGTAACGTTGTCATTTTCGATAGCGTCTGAACGCTCTTTTATTTTTAATGCTAGTTAGTATGCCGTCAAGAATTCCGTTCGTCGTGGTATTCAGAAAAAACATATTTGTTTTATTATTAATGCATGTCTTCTTATTATTATTCCTTTCCTGTCGGAGGTTGGTCAGCATCAGGGCAATTCTAACTTTCGAGGCTGCCGCTCTAAAGAGCGATGTGGTGCTGTAGCCGAACCGTTTATCCAACTATTTTGTCGTATGTTATTACTTTAACTCATGAATAAAGTGTTACATAATGTACATAACTATGTAGTATCTATGTTACATTATTTTCATGACAGTGTTCATACCCATGTTTCAAGCAAGAAAATTGATTTAACCATAAATCATTCATAAACGTTTTACTTTGCTAGACAGTTGCTATTGCTTTGTACAAGCAAGATTGCGCTATAAAATAGTCGGTCACTGTTCTTGTCTCTTTCTGGAGAACAATGTCTAAAACTATCAGCCGGGTACTGTTCGGGCAACTGAATTAATAGCGTGGTATAGTTTAGGCCATTGACTGAGAACCTTGTTTGCCAAAGGCACAGTTTCAGATTATTCATTTGAAACACCGAGGTTTCACCAATGACTAAATTTATAGCCAAAAATATCAAAGCGTGTTTGGATTGTGGATCTATATTTTGTTAATATTTATTTTTTGGCTGACACTTTATGAACTGTGTTACAAAACAGATATTTTTTACCGACTTCAAAAAAGGAGGATTATATAATATTGAACCTTGTATATGAAACTGGTGAATAAATACTATTATAATAATAAAGCTTTTTGTATCAATTTATAAAGTTTTATAATCAACGTTTATCAAGGAGCACGCTGGATGCGGAGAATCGGTAACACTCAGTCCTGTGTTTTTATTTATAGAATTGTTTCAGTTTTCATAATAAAATGATCAAATATTCTGGTCCAAATTATTGCAATAGTAAATATTAGCAGAACGCGATAAAATAAATACAAAACAAGTACACCAGAAATTGAAACTCGTTGGTTAAACAACACGGCCCGGAAATTGCTGACCTTTAATGTACAAGTATATTGGCACAAGCCGGAATTTCAAACGGAGTGCGAATTTCTTACTATGCATGTTTTCGTCGCTAGTACGTAGGTACTACATCAATCTTATTGAGTGGAAGGCTTCGTACCAATTAAGTACCTATTATAACATTGTAAGACTGATATTTTTGAACACACAACAAGGCAAGTGTCTTAATTAAAAACTGGTAGCTATCACTCGCGGCGTTGCCTGCGACATAATAAAGTATAAAAATAATCGAACCATAAACCCCTTCAGGGTTTTTGCATATTATATTTTGCATAATATAAAAGTATAAATGACATTTTTCTTGTTATAATTAATAATAAATGATTTTTTTAAATAAAAACATTAGATACTACAGAAAGTAAAAATACGAATAAATATAATTAATTAATTAATGCAATTATAATGAATTTATCAAGAGTTGAATTTCAAAAAATCTTTTAGTAGTATAACCCTATAATGAATTCAAATTGTAAGTTTCTATATACGGAGGTTTGGGGTCTATGTTGATTTCTAGCAAAAAGCACTTAGTCAGGACTTATTCTTTTATATATATATAGAAAATGATTAACTCGACCAAAATTTCACATTTGTATCACCCACGATAATTTTAATGTTCCACCCAGTCAGGAGTTGGGTCAAAATTCACTATTCAAGTCACTTAAGTAACCAAGTAATCTAATAAATCTCCTGATATGATATCAATCGTAATACTATAAAAAATATCAATATAATAGGAAAAAATATTTATGAGTATATGAAATATATATTAACACTTAAAATTAAATCGTAAAACAAACCAGTACAAAAACTTGCATTTTTTGCATAAAGATATCTCGTGTGACGATTTCGTTCTAATAACGTTCCAAGACGTCTTGAGAAATCTCGAGAGCAGCTCGCGCACCTCAAGGGTCCTTCACTTCAAATTTATCCATAAAATGGGACCTTGGCCTGATAACGATACCTACCTACTGGTTTACAAGTCAACCCCGTTTAGTTTTAATCAATATTCAAATCAAAACAAAGTAGAAACCATCATTGCGAGATCTAGGGGAAAAGGAAAGATTGTAATAATGTAATAATTATAATATTTTATCGTTAAAGTTTATAGCAGTCTAAAACATAATATGTACAAAAATGCACAAGTCACTGCGCAGATTTTTTGCAGTAAAAAGTTGTGAAATCGAATGCAAATCAAATCGGTCAATTCAGTTTTTTTATCTATCGGAGAAACTCTCCAATTACTTTATCATAAATAAATACCCCGCTTGCAAGCTAACATTTTTTAAGTAACTATATAAATATCATATATTTTTATTTCGTTTATAAATATAGTGATAGGCAATAGCACAAGAGTTGACATGTCTATTCTTCTAAAAAAATGGAAACGGAAGTCCGTAACAACTTTTTTTATAAGAACTTGTTACTCCGGAAATGCAAACATGACGAGGAGCCGGGGGCAAGATAGTTAATACACATAATTAAGTAACCTTACTTGTAAAGTGCTTTAATTTGTCATAGGTATAAAATCGATACACCCAAGCAAGTTAACTTACTGTGACCCGCTTCTTTTGTTAAGCCCCTCGCATACGACATAAGGCGCGGCGAACACAGGTATATCGGCCATCTTTTGTTACCGATCTTTTGTTACCCTCTCTTAGGGTTATTAATTTTTTACATGATATATAGTTGGAAAATCCAGGTGGGAAAGGGTGGTTTTTCGGGGGTAATAAATCAATGTTATGCGGATGGAAAGGACACTTCATGTTAGAAAGTTTATAGTGGGATAATTGTAAATTAAAGAGAATAATAATAATAAGTGGGTAAGTTACGTATAATAATAATTTAAAATATTAAGTGATATAGGAATACATTTTAGAGGTTTTTAATTGAGATATCAAGTTCTTTTTGAAAACAAGTAATTTCCGAATTGCATTACGGCAGGCGCTGATAGATATTTTCAGTTATTTCGATTTAAAAATCAAATCTTTGGCCGATTTAAAAAAAAAACAATAAATTTTTTATTTTGATCCTATTCAAGAACAAGAATTATATCAACCAAAAATAGAATTTTTAAATCGGTTATTAGCGGTCACGAGGAAATCAGGTAACAAGTAAAAAGTTTTTCAAATCGGTCCAATAGTTGCTGAGAAATCAGGTAACAAGTAAAAAGTTTTTCAAATCGGTCCAACCGGTGCTGAGAAATCAGGTAACAAGTAAAAAGTTTTTCAAATCGGTCCAACCGGTGCTGAAAAATCAGGTAACAAGTAAAAAGTTTTTCAAATCGGTGCAACAGGTGCTGAGAAAGCAGGTAACAAGTAAAAAGTTTTTCAAATCGGTCCAACAGTTGCTGGGAAATCAGGTAACAAAAAATAAAGTTATATAAGGTCTATGTGGAGAAGTCTGTAAAAAATTTATTATTACAAATTTTAGGTAATTTTATTTTTGGTTTAATATTACGAGTTTTGTGATATTTTACTATTTGCAAACAAACAGATATTTCACGAGATTATGGAAAAAAGTAAAAGTTATACTATTAAAATTTTAAAATTAATATAAATAAATTAATTAAAATATATAATAATAAATTAATTAATTAAAATTAAAATACATATTGATACTTGTAAATAATGAGTTTCTTTTTTGCCTCTGAATTGATGTGTAAGTAATAAATAATAAAACAGCAGGTGTTCTAGTATTCCCAGCAGAGAAAGTCATATATGACGTTTCCCGCTCAGTCTTCCTACCACGATTTCTTTTGGAAACTTCGGAAAGCGCACAAAAACAACATGTATTAACAATGACACCTAAACGAGGAGGAAGCCAATCAAATACACCATTCTAATTAACTGTCTCGACCAGGAATTGAACTTGAGACCCAAACGAGGAGATCTCCTGATCTTAGGCAAGCGACTGGGCATCAAAAGCCATATCATAAAAGTAAATAAAAAAGAGATGGGCTGCTCTTTATCCAGCAGCGGGACACTAATATTTGTACATATATACATTACTATATTTTGTATCTATAGTAGTAATTCTGCCATCTGTAGATATCGTGATCACAAACTTTTTTGCAATACCTCTTTCACTCATATCTCTTTTCGATTTGGTCCATACATGAAATTTAGTGAAATTGTAATTTTAATAATATTCGAAACTAGCTGCGCCCTGCGGTGTTATCCTCGTTAATACAGGATAAAAGTACCCTAAGTGTTAATCCAGGGTCTAAGCTATATCCGTACCAAATTTCACTTAAATCCGTTTAGTGGTATTTGCGTGAAAGAGACATACATACACACATACATTATTACAAACTTTCGCGTTTATAATATTAGTAGATTTAAATGTGATACGTCTGCCAAATGTATACAATCAATGGGGAAAAGGCGCTGTAGCTGACTTTTGACCTTTTCAATACCTTTTCTATTATGTATTTCTATAGATAGAAATACTGGAATTGACTCTACCACTATTTCCATTGCTGGCGGCGGTAACAACTGCGATTTTTTTTGCCGTAATAGAAATAAAAGTAAGATATAATTTGGAAAAGTCTTGTCCCACTTTTTCTATTTGTATTTCCATGGAAATAGTGGGATACACCCGAACATTCAAATAAAGTGTGACATTATGCACGCTTAAGGATATTAAGCTCCATCTGCATCTGAGACCTCAACTTTACTTCATTTATCACGTGAGTAACTTACCTTATTAAGGTTAAAAGAAAGTCAAAGCTATTAGACCGAATATATCAAAAACTTTCAACGAGCGTGTGCTCGAAGACCTTTTTACACGTTTTATAAACCTAAATCATGAAAAGTTTAAAAGTCAAAAAGTCGGATTACTACAAGTTGAAAAATTAAAAGTTAACAATGAGCTTAGGACTTTTTTAACGGATTAGTTTTCAAAAGTTACGTTGGAGAATAATTTGAATGAAACGAAATTGATTTATGAAAATTTCTGCGAAAAGAAAACCAGTAATAAGTTCAGCTATAATGATCTGTTTTAGCGAATAAACAATTCATTATTTCCACACGGGGGTATCGGTTACTATACCCATCATTACAAACAACTTTCATTATGGTTCTCTATCAATCGTTATCGAGGGCTTACACTGTAAAATAAATACACTGAATATAAATATCGAACGCAAGGACTCAAAAACCGTTATATAATGTTTGATGTCAAATAGGTTTAATAGATTTTTAGTAAAATTGACATCAATCAGTTATCGATGGCAAGACAACGTAGGTACTTGCAAAAACGTTATAGCATAATATTTTATACCGGCTGTTATAAATATACGTTTAAAAAAGAACCTGCACTGCTGTTGTTCCATACAAAAAAAATATCAAACGTATTAAACACAATGTATAAAACAGCTGATTTTATGCTCGAATTCAGAGTTGGTCCCATAGTGAAAGTTATTAATTAGGGTGTGTACAGTGACCCCCGTTAGTATACCTCTAACCAATAACTCTGTTTAAATCTGACTAAAAGTTAATAGATGGAAATGGAAGGAGGAACAAATTACATCAATTGAAGAACGCTTTCAGACGCATTTTTTGTACTACATTTTCCTTATTTATTGCACTACATTTTCCTAATTTATTGCACTACATTTTCCTAATTTATTGCACTACATTTTCCTAATTTATTGCACTACAGTTGGGCATGGATTTTTTATGAGTAGTGTTAGGCTGCAAGTTCAAAACTCTGGCCAAATTGCAAGTTGGGGACTTTAGCCAAGCTTCGGAATGAGGAGTTCAGTCACCTTTCAAGGGTTTTTACATACCCGACATGGTTTATTAAACAGATTCCAACTCTAGCTAAAATGCGACTTGAAATGTACATCACCTTGATCTAAAAGAAGATTTTCTCTTTTATCTTTGCAAGAATTGTTAATTTTAATTGTTGAATGTACTCGTGCTACTTGTATAAATAACTCAGTGCTGCCAGTATGCGAAGACCACAGAACATAAGGCCATCTGTCAGAGCAGTGATTATTTGATGACGTTTCACTTAAGCAAAGCCTGTGATGTTTTATTCTGGGCTCCCAAGAGCTCGCGCGGTGAGAGGTCAAAATACTTGAGGTTCAGTTACAACGTATCGTAATTAGCGTTAGCTCTCGTTATGCGAGCGTTTATTTTTTCTTGTAAACTGGATCAGTTTTCTATCGTACAAGAAGGTACGACTTGAGATCCAGGGATCTCAGGTACGACTAAGATATACGGTAAGACGCCACCGGTACATAGTAGTAGTTCCACGGACTAGCACGAGACGTTGATACCGACCAGTGAATTTATTTTCACGACTGAATTGGAATCTTCGAGGTCTTTCTTCATCGGTGTTTCATCTTATGCCGCAACGCCACTTATCAACCAAGCTGCAGTCTAACGCTAGCCTATATTTTCAATGAAAAAATTGGCCAAGTGTGAGTCAGACTCGCGTACTAAGGGTTTCGTATACCAATATTTACAACATTAGTTCAAGTTTCTACCTGTTGTCGTTATTAATATCGACCAAAAACCGGGGAAAAAAAATCACACTGTATGGAAAATTTAAATATTAATTATTAAATATTTATTATATTGTTCTCAGTATTTGTTGTTATAGCGGCAACAGAAGTACAATAATCTGTGAAAATTTCAACTGTCTAGCTGTCATGAGATTCCTGTTACATACGGACGGACGGACAAATGGAGAGCGAAGTCTTAGTAATAGGGCTTAACCTTTTGCGTACGGTACCCTAAAAAAAGTCTAATCTGGTTCAGATGCCGCGAGCCTGGCCAGGCGAAGAGAAATCAGGGAACTTACATAAAAATCAGATTCTTACTAATATCCTTTTTTTATATGACGTCGGATTAAGAAATAACTATATCTATCACAATTAAGCTGTTAATTTTGAACTATAATAATATATTGCATTACACAACGGTGTAACAGACACTCGCGCTCGCCTAGGGAGGATGTCGCGGTTTTCTCTCATATAATACTTCATATATAAATGCAAGTATTCACAAAAGAACCGTGTTCGTCTCTACTTTACACCCTAAATCCACTAAAGTATGATATGTGGAGATATGCTGTTAGAGGTTTATATTAAGCAGAAGCTCAAAGCTTTTACTCATCTTCTTAATATAAATAAATCTCGTGTCACAATGTTTGTCCTCAATGGACTCCTAAACCACTTAACCGATTATAATAAAATTCGCACACCATGTGCAGATCGATCCAACTTGAGAGATAGGATAGTTTAAATCTTAAATTATAGTCGCAATTTTAATTTATTGCTAATTATTTGTCTGTTATTATTTGACAGTCACAATTATCTGTTAACTCCAAATGATTCTAACAGATGTCGATACCTTTCGACTGGGTTGAGTAAGTAATCAATAGATGGCGCTGCTATGGTAAATCTACGAACGTGTCATATAAGCTACATTTTAACAGCATAATTACCACGTGTTGTTGACGCTATAAAATAGCCACAGCAACGCGTGGCCGGGTCAGCTAGTTTGATTATAGTTAGGTATCAAACATAACCCTTGGCTATATCAAAGTTAAAATCTATCTATACAATGAACGGTTGTTACAATACACATAGTTTTGCAGAAGCTGAAAAATACATATAACGGTTTCTTTTGTCCAGAAAAAAGGCTTGAAAATTCCGCGACACCGCGGAATATAACTAGTAGCCTATGACTATGTACAGATAAAGACAAATCCAATGACACCTTGCAAATCAAAAGCAGTCTAGCGGTTTAGGCTGTAGAGGGTCGTAAAGAGTTGACATTCGTACATACTAATTTACAAACAAGCACTCGAAAAACATTACCCTACTTTTGGGGAAATAAAATCTCGTACTATTTTCGCTTTAGTGGAGTCTGGGTTTATTTGAAACGTGAAAAGTTTGCATATCACGCGGTACTGCGAGTGAGTTTAGCTCTATACGACTATGCTATGGGGATATAATGGCAAAGTTACAGGTGAATTAGGCCTCTAATGTAGCAGACTATAGTCCAGTATGTATAAGTATATATATAGTGCAACCGTCTCCGAGAAATTAGGAGAAAACACAAAAAACATGCAGTAAGAACATATGGTATGATTGAGCGATTGGTTATAATTAAATGTTTTTAGTAATTTTATTAGTTTTTTTCCTCCGCGGTCCATGAAAGAATGGCGTCTCTATACAATACAATACAATATATCTTTATTGCACACCAAAAACAAAATAAACAATAAGATACAGGCAAGAACAAAACATCGGTAGTACATTGGGCGGCCTTATCGCCTAAAGCAATTTCCTCCAGTCTCTATCTGTGTATTTATTGCAAAACTAGTGATTCCGCAAGCTTTAATGTGTAGTGTGTTCTTTTAATGTGTTTAGTCTCCACCGCTTTACGAGAGTGCATGATGTGACTTTAACTTGACCACGATGACTTATTACTTGATATTTGACTTAATTTGATTGATAATTAACTTGAAAATTGATAAACTTGACGCTGGCAAATACACAAATCGTATGGTGCTATATGTCAAAAACAAAAAAAAACTGGTTTCAAATATAAATGTCTATAAACAACTTTAGCTGAAAGGTATTGGATTCGTAACTTAACAAGCAGCAAATGTTAAGCTAAATTAATACGTTAAATTTAATTTATATTATTAAAACCTTTTAACACTTTTAAAGAAAAAAAAGTGACCTGAATGGCCGTTTGATATTTAACTAAACATTAATGTCATTGTGGTTGAATGAGATCCAAAATCGAAAGGTCAAAAAAGGTTATATTATCAGGGGTTTGACCTTAATGTCTAAAGCTTTTGATATCGACTTTACTCATTTAGAGAAGATTGTAGATTGTTTTTTAAATATGTCACCTAACTAGTCGGAGACGACTGAAATGAGGTATCTATCGTTTCGCCAGCGAGTTCGGTGAAAGTTATTTTTAAATGAAATTTTAAAAGTAAAAGTTATTTTTAAAATGTATACAATCAAGTGTTTTCTATTTGTCTATGTATGTATATATAGAAAAGTAAGTGTGTATAACAGAGTGCTTACAATGCTTACCAAGTTCAGAGCCGCAGACCCGGGGGATGATCTCCAGGATGGCAGAACAGGAGGCGTCTTCGAAGCACAGCTGGCGAGCCAGCAGGCAGTTGAGGATGGCCATCGTACCCTTTATGCCGGGGCCTGGGGACAAGATATAAAGTTATACAACAGGTAAATTATAATAGTTGTATGACAGTTGTATGGCAGTTATATTACAGTTAAATAACTGTAATATAACTGTTAAATAACACAAATAAATTAAAACTGTCGAATTACAGTTAAATAACTGTAATATTACAGTTATATGGCAGATATATGACAGTTATATGGCAGTTATATTACAGTTAAATAACTGTTATATTACAGTTATATGGCAAATGTATGACAGTTATTTTTCAGTTGTACAAAGGGAGACAAAAACTTCGGCCAAAAGCTATTGCTACCAAAATATGATTGCACTATCGAGTCTTAGAAAAAAAATTGATTATGAAAGAAAATAATATTTTATTTATTACCTACCTATCATTTACCTTTTGTAAACCACGCTAAAACTCTATCGACGTGCTCCGTACGCCACGGAATTAAGGAACACATTTAATATACTATTTTGTCACCTATACATATTTGGCGCACTGGGCACGCTAGCGCTTGTCACGTGTGACTATATCGCTGAAAAGGTTAAATCGCAAGTATCACAACACTATCATCGTATGGTTACACATAAAGGACTTGTTTCAATTTCGGCCAGGACGGTGTACGTCTACCAAAAATGCCTTAAGATGTGGTTAATATTATGTAATTAACTAAACCTGCATCGGTTGCCTACTTCCTGGTGTACAAAAATATCTATTTTCTGTGAATTATAGTAGAATTATGGCATGAATAATTATATTGTAATATTTTTAAATCCTAGGTTGACTCCAATGGTCACATTGATCTATCAATTGAACCAAACGTCACAAATGTCAAAATTGACACATCAAAAACGCGAAAATCGCTTTTTTGCGGAAATAAAGTGGAAATATTTTATATCGAAATAAATTTTGTACACTGCGATAAGTTACGATATTTTGAATTTAGTTGATAGATTAATGTTTATCTATTCCTAACGTATTTATGGTATCATGTAAACTATCCTGAAAAAGCGTGTGACAGGGTACCCCGAGAGGTTTTGTGGTGTGCTTTGAAAGAGAAAGGAGTGCCTGGGAAATACTAACAGTTTATTCAAGCTATGTACTGTCGAGCCAGTACCTACGTGTGAACTGCGGCTGGCGATAACGAAAAATTCAATATGGCGGTACTCGGTAGGCTTACACCAGGGATCGGCTCTAAGCCCGTATTTGTTCCTCCTGGTTATTGATGCACTGACTTCAGGCATACAGGAGGAGGCACCCTGGTGTATGCTGTTTGCCAATGACATTGTGCTTGTCAGAGAGGAAGGGCTTGAGATACAGAGCAGACTGGTAAGATGGCTAGACAAACTAGAAAGCGTTGAACTGAGAAGCAGTCGGACCAAAACCGAACAAATGTTTTATGATTTTGGAGGTCCCTCTAGTTTTAGTCCAATTACGAGTACCTTAGATGGTGTACCCCTACCAGTCTGCTCCAACTTTCGTTCTCTTGGCTCAGTCTTCCAAAGCAATGGCGACATTGACCGCGACGTAGCGAACAGAATAAATGCTGGTTGGATGAAGTGGCGACAGGTCTCAGGAACGACTTATGATCCACGAATGCCCTTTAAACTTAAGGGGAAGATCTACAAGTTGATCATTAGACCTATCCTATTGTATGGATCTAAATGTTGGCTACTAAGGTGATGAATGAAAGGGGAATGCATGCAGCAGAGATGCGAATGTTGAGATGGATGTCTGGAGTGACAATACTCTTAATCGACAAGATTAGAAATGAGAATGTTAGGGGAAGTTTGAAAGTAGCTCCAGTGACTGAGAAGTTAAAAAGTGGTAGGCTGGGATGGTATGTTATGCGTAGAGACGAAAGTCATGTGACGAAGAGGAGAATGACTGTAGATGGAAGGGCTGGGAGGGGAAGAAGAATAAGAAGAAGATGTGGATGAATTGTGTGAAAAGGGTTATGTATGAAAGGGGTGTGAATAAAGAGATGACGGCTGATAGAGTAGAATGGGAGAAGAAGACATGTTGTGCCGACTCCACGTAGTGGGATAAGGTTATGATGATGATGATGATGTACCTATCCTGACCGGGCCTCCATACATTATAGAAACATCTCTTTTTCCGGGATACTAAGTAGCCTTTGTGTTAATCCAGGGTATAAGCAATTTTTGTGCCAAATGTCATCTAAATCCATTAAGGCGTTAAAGCGCGAAGTAGAAACAAACAACACACACATACAAACTTTCGACTTTATAATATTTGTGTGAAACCTTACACAAGTTGGTATTAAAATAAGCCAGCTATTATTACGTCCTGGAACGTTCCAGATTCCGGTTCAAAGTGGAAATCTCAGCGAAGAGGTCAGCTCAATCTATGCATACTCTATTCTGGAAAGCTGAATTTAGTTTGAGAGCTACTCGAATTATTCTACTAGCTCGCCTGAGCCGGATAATGTTACTGGATATCCTAAGATAGAATAATATGCAGTGTCTAAAGCTAACTTTACGTAGAACCCTGATGTTTGGCATGTTCGATTAATATTTTGATGTCATTTTCTAAGTTTCTAGGGTACCCAAAAGGGTAAAAACGGAACTAACTAAAAACGGGTACAGAACAGATTTCGCTGTCCGTCCGTCCGTCTGTCTATCACTAGGCTGTAATAATTATACGAATATATTTTTTGCTTTTAAATATCGCCAATCTGTAAAGTTTAGTACAAAACAAGTTTTGATTATTAATAAATCCATATTAATACAAATTAAAATTAGAATCGCTAGTTTCCAGCTCCCTGCCTATATCTGTATAGGCAGGGAGCTGGTTATTCTAACTTCATCTAAACTCGGCCTAAAGCTGATTCTGAACTTAATTATTGAGCTTTATACAATTAGTGTTGAGGTGTATCATTCGCAGTTGGAACTTTTTGATCAAGCCCTTTTTGATGTGGAAATACGCGAAAATACATTAAATGTGAAACGAGTTTTTCATAAAATTCGTTTACCACAATCTGTCCTACAATATAAGCTTAAATTTTGTCTAGATTACGTGTGGAGTACTCACTTATTTTTAACTGACCGCAAATAATGGAGAGGTTCTAATTTACCTCAGGCATATGTTACTTCCATGAGGCCTCAAATATATATTTTTAATCAAAATGATTCAGGAGAATGATTTGTAAATCAAAATAATTAATAATTAAAATACAATGATGATGGGATGATTTATTGTTCACTTACTGATTGTAATGACCATTTCTAAATTTTTGACGTGACAACGTTTTATGATTCGATAGAGCCGGCTGAACGCACGGCAAAACATGACTCATGCGGCGTTACCTCGCTCTGAGGCGTTCCATTTCAGGCTTGAAGTGCAAGCGAGAGCGCGGAACGAGCGACAAAGAGACACAAAGGCCTCCGCGTTCGGCAGCGTTCGACATCTGTCTCTCTCCTACTTGAGTGAGCGATGCGTCCGCGTGGACAGCTGTGCAGTGAAAAGTGAATGCGGTGTCAATTGTTTATAGCAACGATAATTGCGGCGATAAAGGTAATGATTCTTTCGATACAAAATGTCTATCAAACAATTAAAATTAAAATTTTCTTTTGAAAGATGTAACCATTCCATCAGTATTTTCTTATGACGTTGTCACGTTCAACTAGATTTTAGAACGTTAGACTTAGATTTTTTAATTTTTTTTACATGACATTCTTGTTTGTTACCTAATTTTTGCTTGGCGAATTGAAGTTGGTTAACACTTTTTTAAACTTTCACAAAAAATAAAAGAACTCGCCTTTACTTGTATTTTATAAAAGAGTTTGCGTCAACCGTTACTTCAGCCTGCTGTCTTAAAATTTGAAACACAAAAAAGAAAATCACACTTTATTTTATGATTGGTACTCGTATTCCAAATAATGTCGATGCAAAGTCAGCCCGGTCGTGTAGGTCGTTATACTTTGCTAGCTATAAAGCTTTCGATTTTCTCGTTACAGGGCAGTCTGATGGGTTGGCATTGTCCCAGTAGTTGAATTGTAATTCTATCCAGGTCTATTGCTAGGCCATCATCGGACTGCTAGGACTTTGTTTCTACACGCTTATTTTTTACTCTTTTACCGACTTTTCAAAAAAGGCGGAGGAACTCAATTCGACTGTTCTTTTTAAATACCCTCATTCATAACGAAAAATTCTTTATTTGTTTGAAAAGGATATACGTCTTAGGGAGTTCTTTTATGATTTTATTAAAATCCGTCTAGTACTTTAGTTTTAGAAATTTAGAATCGAAATCCTTATTAACTTTATTTTAAAAAAGACTTTAGGGTACAGGCGCTTTGGTGTTAAATTTGTTAAGCTGTCCGAAGGTTTCTGACACACTTACGATGATCACTCTAAGGCAAACAACTAAGCTCTTAAAATGTAAGATATCGCATAACCTTTTTAATTTTAATAATATTTGGTAAATTATTACACCAATTTAAAAAAATAATTCTATTCATAAAAAAGCGAAAGAGCCAAGAAAATATATATTTTTTATTTTGGAAAAAATATTATACCCTCTCACGGATTAACAGACTACTGCTTAAAAATATCCCAGTATGGCTACAACAATAAGCCATTTAAATTTATTGTGCGCCGAGTGAAGGTCAGTTCTGTTCGTGACGTTTGAAACAGCGCCTTGCCGCAGAACGAAACAACTATTGTACAGTTGATAGTTGTTCGCGAGTTGTTTGTAGGTAAAGTGAGTTGTTCGATGCTCATACTGATAAAGAAACGTGGTGGAGACCACATTTAACATTGGTTTTTTTAAATCAACGTTTAACAGAAAAGTCCTGACAGACTTGACTGAAATTCGCTATATAGGAATCAACGTACTTAGAGACATGAAATGAAGGATGTTTTTTTTAACCTACACAGCTAGGCATTTGACTACAAGTTCACACGACCACGGAAGTCAGCAATACTGTAGCCCTAGATAGAGCATGCCTAGTCTGGAATACACTGGCTCTCGAGGAAGGCTGCCGGAACACATCGTTTTCATTTTAAGGTGTAATAAGAAAAGGTTTTTAGTAAATTTAGTAAGAAAAGCTGTGGTGACAGCTACTATTTCGGTTATAAATATGTTTATGCAAGAAATTTAAATATTCCGTTTTTTTTTATTTGGTCTGATTAACCATTTATGTCTTCGACCTTACCTATGATGCAGGTTTCATCACTACGATATGTTTTTTTCTCCATCAAATCAAGAGGCTAAACTAAATTCGGAAATGACAGAAATACTCGCAGCAAATTTTATTCAGAAAACTAACGCGTGTTTGATTCACATTGTTTAAGAAGACGGGGTTTCACGCGTACCTTATTGTTTGATATATCCAACTATAATTTCGTTCATATTTGGTGAACTTCACCAGGGATGAAATGAGTCGTTCGTGTCTTCAACGATGACACGTCTCGCACACGTTCGGGAGCGAGTGAGAAATTTAAAAACCGGGATTGAATCCCCAATTTTTCGTCATAAAACTGAGCGTGCTCCAGCTAGGCTAACATGATCGTTTCGTTCACTTTTATATCCAGTACTTTTTACTACTTATTGGTCGTTATATTTCTCCACAGCGATCTAGCTTTCGTAAATAGCCACAATTTTCTATTTTATTACACCTCTAGCAAAGTGGCTCGTGAATGGCTGTATTAAGCTGTGTACATTGTTAGGCTCTATACTATTTATATATCTTTGTACATGCGAACGTTGACGTCATAATTTTGTAGAAACGTTCGAGCTAGTTTATAAAAAAATAATTCCTGAGTAATGAGGCACTTGCTTTTAATTTTCCAAAAACTAAAGAACAAATAATACTTTAGAAAAGTCAATGAAGAATAAATCTAAAAATAATAATCAAAATTAGATTACTCTGTAAAAAGTTTTACGGGATCAATTATTACATTACAGTTAGTTAAGTAAATCGTCCCCTGGTTCCCTACCTCTCTCTCTCTCTCTCTTTTCTCAACGGGCTCTTTCCAATAAAATATCAGAATTGTTTTAAGAAGATGAAGAGGTTAAGGATTATCAAAATCGGAACACTCCGTAAGTTATGCGTGGTCGTATATAAAAAAAACGGTACTTGAATCCGTATTATGAAAAGAAATACTTTTTAACACTTCAAGGTTAAATACTTCCAAAATATGTAGTCCGAGTAAAAGCTAGTGATTGTGGACTGTTAGATAGAATATAATAGAATAAAATTAATTTGGAACAGAAAACAGTATGCCTAACAACAAATACCGTGAGATGTCGTCACGCACGTCACTGATTTTTAACTGCATAGTTAAAAATCGGTAAAGCAATCTTTCGGTGTAAAACAAAAACTTCCAAATTATTTTCTATGCAAAATCAATATTACACGCACAAATGCACACCAAAGGAAATAAGAATAAAACATGCTGTGGTAGGACTTACCTGCGTTATTTTTTTTTACAGCTAATAAAGCGACGATGCGGTCTAGGATGTGGCACGCTTGCCTAGAAGAAACCTATTACATACATTCGTTGAAAAGATGGCTTCATGGTATGTTTACTTTTTACAAAACTAGCTATCGAGGATTCTTCAGGTATTCATGTATAATACTGGTGGTGGGCAAGATACATAAAGACGAAACTATGAAACATGAAGGCGGTGATAGTTTAGAACGGCTAGATAGGTAGAGGTAGATAGGTAGAGGTAGATCGTACCTTTTTACAGCAATTTAACGTTGCTATAAAAAAATAACTATCAAAAATTCAAGTGTTTCTCAACACATTGAACTTTGAAATATCTTTTTGAATAACAATGGCTAGAGCTTAATACAGCTGTAGACCGCCAACTTGTCCATACAATAAGATATAGCATTTTTCTGCTTTTTAATATTGTCCGATTCCAGTGGTCTTTTTTTAGATAGCTTACACATTTTTTTACTAGGCTTTACCGTTCTATTTTTTTCTGTCTTTTATATCACATTAAAGTTACAAGCTTCCTATGCTGTCACATTTTTGCGTTGATACGATGTCTATTTAAAAATTTATTATGCAGAAATCAAAAACATTATAGTGAAGCGATTGACACCAATAACAAAAAATTACGTTGCAATGTAGGGGGTGTAAAGAGGTAGGCCCCGGAACGAAAATTCTATCAGAAACACGAAAACAGTGCAGGGTCGGTGATACACTTGTGCCAACATGCCAAAATGTGTCCGACCTAGGCTAGTTAGTGTCTGGCAACGCTTTACATACATGAATAAGGGTCATAATTAAATCTGTCAAATCTATTGTAATGCGTAGAAACTGCGACACTCATACGAAAATCATGCAGATAAACTGCCCGAATGTCGTTCTCACAAGTAAAAAATTAACATAATATTTGATTCTGTTATTTCTTACGAAAACTGATTGTGATCTACACTAATATTACAAAGATAAAAGATTTGTATTTTTCTATGTACTTAATAAACTTAAAAATACTATATTGATTTGAAAAATATTTTAGCGTTAGAAATCTACATTACGAGTATTACTGATTTACACAGACTATAATTATTTTTCAAATCAATTTGAAATCCGTGGGTAACACCGCGGGATGCAGCTAGTAGTTAATATTGGCAGTGTTCCAGTCACCCTGTACATTCTCCCCTTATAAATGTCTAAAAAGAAATACTTTATTGGCCATCGGCTGAATTATTAACAGAACGTCTCTCACGCACTCGCCTTATTATAAAGTAATGAAAGAAAGTGGATTTATCTTATACAGGGTTATCGGTTAGGGGTGTACTAAACCGAAAGGAGTCACTATAATAATCCTAAAGAACAACCTTCACTACAAAAAAAAACAAGAATTCGAGAAAAAAAATTAGCTGTGTCGACGGCCGATCAACTTTATTGTATGGAGAATCTGATTTTTTTCGCGAATTTAGATAGTTGGTCACATAGTGAAATTTGCTCATTAGGATGATTATATCACTATAATCATCCTAAAGAGCAAATTGAGCCCTTCTTTGCTTAGTAGACTTCTAGCAGATAACCCTGTATTTACTTATTCCTAACTTGCTGAACTGTTCGGCAGTTGGACACTTAGAAGGCTTTTGTGTCAAAATTAATGCTTAATACATTTTGATCGGCTGTAAAAGATTTTGGCGTAGTTTATTTCATTACAGTTAGTTTTGAAGATAATAGATTTTCGTTGTTTGATTTTGCAAGTTTATAAATGTTCTTTATTGATTGAATATTTAATTTGGTATAAATGAAATAAAAAGTTACACTTTCAAGTAAAACTTTTGGTTTTGTGGTACGAAAAACTAACGTCACTAAAACGTCATCTAATTATAGTCAAAAAAAAATTAAAAGTTATATTGGTAAAGAAACTACCAAATCAATTTTGATAAAATTTTGAAAATTATATAATATCGAATAGAAAATTATAAAAAAATTATATATATAGTCATTTTACCAGTTTCGGTTCTTTTTATATTACTTTAAATATAAGATTTAGTCTAGTAACTCGTAGAGTGTTTTAATTACTGTTTTAGTTTTTGTCATTAAAAAGAAAAAATGTAATACAGAATATTTGAAGATGATCGAATTTTGAAGTATTATTTTGATAAGGAATGCCATACATTTAAACACCTTTAAAAATATATTAAAACAAAATACTAGAGATTGAATATCAAAATTGGTTGTTCATAAGGCTGCCGGATTACATCGTTAGGTGCTTGGCGACAGATATTACAACTTGAGGGTGGTAGATAGCCAGGTGAACGATAGGATCACCATCATGCTATGGTTTCCTCACGATGTTTTCCTTCACCGGTAGCTTAGGCTCTTTTTGCATGTTACGTGGGATCGAACCTCGTACTTTTTGCACGGCAACTGACCCCACATGACCATCATCGCTAAAAACGATACATGCATACCTACACTTGAAAAACATAACCCTTATTCTTTCGCAGTCGGGTAATTAGGTGAAAACTCCAATCTAGAGCTAGACTAAAGCCTACATTGTAACAGTCCCCATCTTCTATTCAAACTATTCCAAGCTACTATGTAAAGGGCCATGAATGTTACCTTAATCGGACATAATTCAATTCCGTAGAATGAAGTGGTATTACCACGAAACTCTAAATATAAAATGGTGGAGTGTGTCGGGTCGATTTAACGACTTGACGATGGCTACACACGACTTATCCTAGTATTATGGTTAGAGTTTGCGTAATGGCAATTGGCTGTTGTGAAATGTGTATTAAGTTAAAAGATTTATTCTCCTATGACAAATAGAACTGTAAATTCTATAAAAAAAATCTGATAATATTAAGTATTATACTGTATTTTTTTCAATATCTGTAATAGATATAACAGCTATAACTGTTATTATTGAGCTGAACTCATTTTATTTAAATATCTAATTTAGTGTTTGGAACTCGCTCAACATATTTGTCCGCCCTAAAGTAAAACATAATTTTAAGATAGTTTACTAACATAATTCGAACTTGCACATGTATGTATAACTTATGTATACATAAATAAAATAAATAAATAAAAATGTTTTTTACAAATAAATCTTTATCGCGCTAGTTTACGCATCGCCTGTCAATCGTAAGTAAAACTACTCTTACTTCTGATTCGAATCAATAAGCAAATAGTGTGAGTATTATAAAACTTACGCTATTTGATCTACACGCCGCTCAATCTTACTTCCATAATATTTTACCGCCGGCTACTTGGCTAAAGTTAACCCTTATTTACATCAGTGTTGTTGGCAGAATAGCTACATCTTGTCGCTCGCTTGTAAGGCAAGTGTAAATCCATTGCATTAGGTACCACTGTTTTTAAGCGGCTACTTAACGTAGTAATATTTTTTCTATGGCGGCTACTAAAAAACAAGGAGATCTTAATATCCTACATTTCTCAAAAATATTTTATCAAATTTGGTCCGGTATTTTTCGTACGCTACGGTTAGACAAGTAATTAGATCTCGCTGCGACCGACTAGATACCACTCTATATAAAAACAACACAAATAGATCGTAAATGCGGCAATTCCTTATCATGTAAGATCCCAGTGTCCTTATTATTTCTAGTTTTATTATTTTGACATGTTGTCATTACGCAAACTGCCATTTTACTTCGGATAATGTCACATTACGTCAACCTTGCAGTGTTAGTGACTCACGTACGCCGAATTCGGCGTAGTATTAGTTGCCGCGTTGTAAAAGTACGACGGCGGTATTTAGTCGAGCACAGCGAGACCAATAATTTATCTAAGGACCATGTAAATCAAACATTTACACGTCATTCGAACTAGAGTCAATATTAACTACAGACTGTATGCAAGAAATATTTTTGGCCGACCATTACTCTGCTCTGAAACCTAAATCGTCCTACAAATAACCTAGGTGCAGTTCACGAATAAAACTTTGAATTATTCAATCTCTCGCTGGAGTGATGTGTACAAGTTCAGCCAACATTAAAGACACGTCGTCAATGCGAGACGCGTCTGTGTCACATTTAGGATTTTGAGAGGTAAATTTTAAATGGAAGGAAATTAAATTTGATTTGTTACAGAAAACAACAGTGTACACAACTTAAAAAATAACAATATTTAAACTTGATTACTGCTTTCTGTCACAAACCAGTTCAAACTCAACATAATGCTGGCTGTAACAACTAGCGCTGATCTTCCGTTGGAACCAGGAGGTGACGTCACGCACGTCGCATGGCAGTTAAGATAGGGTCATCTCCGGGTAAAATTAAGCACGACGCTGGCACAAAGACGATTTGAAGGCGATTTGTTGCCAAGAATTATATTTCCAAATCTGACGATGAGTAATGACATCGTTGGGTTGTGCATATTCGCATACAATTGTTTTTTAATAATGGTTATAATCATCATTGACGTTGTTATATACCTGTTTATTGAATTCAGCTTGCTGCCTTCGTTTAGTGGACCGCAGGCATAATCTCGTGCATAATCCTGCGTGCTTATTGACTGTACGCATCGGGTGGTGGCGGACGCGGGAAAGCGCGTCGAATCGGCGCAGTTAAGGGAAAGCAACATGCCGGGATTAAGTCGTTCCTGAAACAAATCCTGTAGTCTCACACACCTGGAGCTTCTCCACTTCAGATTTACAGTTATATTTTATTCAGCTTAGTTACTATTAAGCGTCGTTATGTGATATATTCCGGCCGACCCGTCCGCGTGAGCTATGCGATGCCTATATTGTAAATCTCATAAACGTGAGAGATGTATTCACGCTAAGACAGATTATATCGTAACATAAGCTTTTGCACGACGAAATAAAAAGTAATTCACCTAAATTATATATATATTTTTAATTATAATATATTTTGATCTCATTTTACCGCCTGTAAGTACCCTAAGAACTTGGAGTGGCATTTGCTCAACTATCTAACGCGTATTCGAAATGCATTTTATTTGCACCGAACTGTACAATATAACCCAGATCTAGAAATACAGTAGGTAACATACGGATCTGAAAGTTATATGCTTACCACTGTGAATACTTGTTATATGAAAGGTACCAAAATTGAAAGGAGATGCAATTTTTTGGATGAGTTCGCTTTTTTTACACACTATAAAGTCTGTGGGGATAGAGAACCGTCGGTCGGTAGTAAGATTTGAAAGCGCCACTGTATTCTGACCGGAGGTGGACGGTGGGCAATAACCTAGTGTTTTGTGAACTAGATAGTTTTGCTTTAATTTTCACTGATAATTTATTTTTACGCTTAAATATATATTTAATTAATTTGAATGAAACCTACCCAGCCTTACAGTCAAGTATCCGTGGTCAGATCGGTTAGTTAATTGATCTGACCACGAAATTTGGTGCCGTACCATCAAGGGTACGGCGGGTAAGAAATTAATTAACAACCAAAATATCCACAAAGAACTATTTCTGGCGAAAGCAGATTCTGACGAATGTCCTAAATGGAAATAATATGGAAACTATTTGCGAACCAACGCACCTCAAAGACCTAAAGAGCTCGACTTTAAAAAGATAACCATTTATATACTTTTTATTTATTCGAACCATATAATAAAACTACAAAATAAAGTAGATAATTCAATTCTTAAAACGCAATAGTCTAGTCTCCTTCGTCGCCGCCTTCCTCTTCTTCATCAAATTCACCTTCCTCCTCAGCAGTAGCGTCCTGGTACTGTTGGTATTCAGACACCAAGTCGTTCATGTTGCTCTCCGCTTCCGTAAACTCCATCTCATCCATACCTTCACCAGTGTACCAGTGGAGGAAAGCTTTACGCCGGAACATAGCCGTGAACTGCTCAGAAATTCGCTTAAACAGCTCTTGAATAGCAGTCGAATTGCCGATGAAAGTTGCCGACATCTTCAAACCTCGAGGAGGGATGTCACATACAGCTGTCTTCACATTGTTGGGGATCCATTCGACGAAGTAAGAAGAGTTCTTATTCTGAATGTTCATCATTTGCTCGTCAACTTCTTTCATAGACATACGTCCTCTAAACACTGCTGCAACTGTGAGGTATCTGCCGTGACGAGGATCGCAAGCCGCCATCATGTTCTTGGCGTCAAACATCTGTTGCGTTAGCTCTGGAACTGTTAAAGCGCGGTACTGCTGGCTTCCTCGAGACGTCAGCGGTGCAAACCCTGGAATGAAGAAATGTAGGCGAGGGAAAGGCACCATATTAACGGCAAGTTTCCTCAAATCAGCGTTCAGCTGGCCAGGAAAGCGCAGACAAGTAGTCACACCAGACATAGTGGCGGATACGAGATGATTCAAGTCTCCGTATGTGGGTGTCGTCAGTTTGAGTGTTCGGAAACAGATATCATATAAGGCTTCATTGTCGATGCAGTATGATTCATCCGTGTTTTCTACCAACTGATGCACGGACAGCGTTGCATTGTATGGTTCCACCACCGTGTCAGACACCTTTGGAGATGGCACTACACTGAATGTATTCATTATACGATCAGGATATTCTTCTCTGATCTTTGAGATGAGTAGAGTTCCCAGCCCCGCTCCAGTGCCTCCTCCCAACGAGTGTGTCAACTGGAACCCTTGGAGACAATCGCAGCCTTCAGCTTCTTTCCTTACTACGTCTAATACAGAGTCTACCAGCTCAGCGCCTTCGGTGTAATGTCCTTTTGCCCAGTTGTTGCCGGCTCCTGATTGACCAAAAACGAAGTTGTCTGGACGGAAGATCTGTCCAAAAGGCCCGGATCTGACGGAGTCCATGGTTCCGGGCTCAAGGTCTACCAGTATTGCTCGTGGCACGTACTTCCCACCAGTGGCTTCATTATAGTAGACATTGATGCGCTCCAGTTGGAGGTCGGAGTCACCGTGGTAAGTGCCCGTTGGATCGATGCCATGTTCATCAGAAATCACTTCCCAAAACTGAAATAGATAAAAACTTAGAAGCGGTTCCATATAAATAGTTCTTAGTATTAGTGCACTGCCGACGAATGACATAAGAACCATTAGTATAATTTTGAACAAAATGATGACCAAATCTCACTAACGTGAGAAACTTAGTAGTAGACATCTTCGTAATAAAATAACGTGCACTATTTCCTAGCAACTATGGCCGAGGCTTGGGAATCGGAACGTTGGTTGACCGGTGGCGAGATGGTTCAACGAACTGTCACAGGTCCAGCCTGGACACGATTAGCAAAGGACCGAGGAAGATGACATACCCAGCTGTGGGATAAAGAAGGCTGTGTAAGAGTGTAGCGCTCGGTATACTACGTAGTGCCAGCGCTTTTTTTTTATGCCTCCTTTGCCTTTGCAAAGTTCGTGTTGATATTTTGGTACGAGCTTTGAGACTAATGTACCTCAAGAGATTATATAAACCTCACCTTCGCACCGATTTGGTTACCACACTGTCCAGCCTGAATATGCACAATTTCCCTCATTTTACTTAGTTTAAAAACACTAGAATAATCGGTCTCTTAGATATCTACCGAACGAAAGGCGCGACCTAATAGACTGACACGAAACAACTGAGCTGAGTGACAATTCCAAAAACACAAAATAACGAAATTTTAAATGTGAAAAGCATTTGACATTCTTTCAACCAGTCTTTAAAAGCAAATACATACTTACTTTGAAAACCAAAAAGTTTCATGCGAATATTTTTAAGAGTGTTTCATACTTATTATTAATGTTCTTGAAGAGTATAAGCTTTGAAATATTGGTCATAACAGAGTTTAATAAAACTGCTTCAGTAGAGTGTAAATTTTCATGTAGTCTTTTACCTGGGGACAAGTCTCGCTAGGTTTTATTATAGTGCCTGAGTCTAGACGTCGTTTACATAATCTTGCTTCTGTTGGGAATACAACAGGATTAGACTTTATTAGAACTTGCTAAGACTTAGAGTGATAATAAATTGTTTTATAAGAGGCTTAAAGTGTCTTGCCTTAGGTACAGTCCTGAGTGAATCAGCTCAAGGCAAATTTTAACGACTTCTCAAAAAATGAGGAGGGACTCAATTTGAAGGTTTGTTTAGTTATATTTGTGACCTTCTTACCTGATTTCTCGGATACGGCTAGACCGATTCGAAAAAAAAATTATACTAATCCAAATACTTATTTTTAAATTCATTTAAATGGTTTTATTTTCGAGTGGTATTATTAGGTATGATTATGAAATTGAAATGAAATAACTATATATTCAGTTATGTCTATCAGTGTTTGCCGTTTTGGAAGTTGGTAATGACTTTTTTCCAAATAAGACGTTTTCGAATATATCACGATTTAAGAGGTAAGTTCGGTACGATAAGAGGAGGAATTATTTAATCTTACTTATTATTATTATTTAAAATCATGGTAAAAATACTTATTAGTATTTTTACCATGATTTTTGTAGACGAGTGAATCGTTTAAAAAAAAACATTATAATAGTATAAAAATAACCAATGACGTTTGTTTTGAAAATAACTAAGGAAATTGTATAGATCTCTGAAAAAGAGAAGTCTGTTATCGATACATCATATTAAAAATAATTTAAATTACGATTCCAAACAAAATGTTTTATAGCATGTAACAATCAAGTTAAATCCAACATCATAAAACATTACCTCAACAGCGTTAACCTTTCATTAAAACTCCATTTAATTCATATCAATCTGTTATTTATCAAAAGAACCAAGAAATCACCTTTCCAAGGGTGTTTGGTCTACAAAGTGTAATAACACAAAAGAGGTTAATTTTGATGGATAGAAACATTAAAACGCTGCCATATTTCTAAAGAAACACGGTCATGGGGTTGTTCTGAAATTTGTGTTGGTTATACAAATCAATATAAGTAACAAGTACATAAACATGGTTATTTGTTTATATAGTTGGTGTTTATATGTACCACTGACATACTCTAAAGGTTTATTGGTAGTGCTCGTATAAGCATATGATATGTACTTTTTTGTCTGGGATCTTTTATCTCATCTTAAAACATTATGACAGTGGGCGATGTGGTCACGTATTAAAACGTATTAAATTTATAATATTTTTATAAATTTAATTTTTTTATAAACTTTATCTATACTAATATTATAAAAATGAAAGATTTGTGTTTTTGTATGTAACGTATAAACCCAAAAACTAGAGAACCGATTTCAGAAATTCATTCGCGTTGGAAAGCGACATTATCACTGAGTAACATAGGCTATAAAATATTAGAGTTCCGCAGAGTGCAGCTAGTCTATTATATAGATAGATAGATCAATTATTTATTGAAGACACGCAAAAAATATAATACAAGAGAAAAAATCTTACAAAATATAGTGCTACAAGTGGCAGCCTTATCGCTAAAAAGCTTATATAAAGAGACGTTTGCATTGATTTGACTTTGAAAAAGAGCTAATTTTCATAGAACGAAACTAAACTAGTTGCGTCTAATAATGTATAATATTTTAGTCCATCAATTATAATTTCAATATCTCATTCAAGTTGAAATGTATCCGAATATTCGTGATAAAACAACACAGACATTGATTCGGGTCATTACTGATGGAGTCGACACACAAAGCTTTATGTGGCCGCGCGTACCGTAAAATATCATTAATTTGAGTGCAATTGAGCTGAACTTTATACCGAGTATTGAATAATACCAGATATATGAATACGAGCTATCAAATAGGACTATTTCATTAAACAGGCGTGTCAGCGAACACACGGCAAAAGAATTAAAAAACCCTTTTTTCTTTTGATATATGGCAACATACGTTTTGTATATTTATTTGCCAGCGTCAAGTTTATGAAAATATAAAATCGTAACATTGCCAAGTTAAAGTCACATCATGTACCATAGTAAAGCGGTGGAGGGTTTACTAGGGTTTCTATGAAGATTTCCCACTAACCACCACATTTATTATCCACCATTATTAAAAATCGATGCTTGAAGAATCTCGTCACTAGTTTTGCAATAAATTTACAGCCAAAAACGTCATATGTTCGGTGAACTTGCCAAATCTCCCTACAAAAATCCCTTACTTAATTCTCCGTTTTGTAATAAAAAAAGCAAAATATTTTTTGTAAAACTTCCTGATTTTAGAGCTTAACAGTGATCAGAACTACTCGTAGTTAATTTATTTCTATATCTATTTAAACCCTGTGTTAAAAAATATTTCGTATTTATTCACAAGCATTTCTGACTATTAATGAACGCATAAAATATTAAATCAAAACAAGTAGCCAAATTATAAAGTTTACTAACTCGATTAGCAGTGGAGGTAAAGCTGTACCTTAATAAGGTCCGTGATCGTAATTTAATAATTACTGTCTAAATATTGATTTTGTATAAACCTTAAAACTTTTAGGCTTTGCATGCGACTGAACTTGGTATTATTGTAATTAGAAGTGCTATTTTTGATTTTGCTGTAACGTATTCTTTATTAAAATTATAAAAGAGTTTTTAAAACTTGCATAACGTTTCGACATAGTATTTCACTGCTGGAAACGTGTTTCGCCCATGGCCATAATCGGCCATAATGGCCAAATAGCAGCATTAAGAAGTAGGTACCTATTTAGAAATACAACAATTAGGCAGGTGTAGTTCAAATTTAACTTCATGATAATTTACCCTGATGCTGTTGATTAGTAGCTGACCTTTTCTGAATCCTGGAATCTTTGATTCTTGATACCAAGCATTAACTTTGTAATGTTAAAAAATATTATTTTCTTGGCCTTGACACAGAATATATAATAGTAGTCCGGCCAATGTAAATGCCATTCAAATATCAGTCATAATAGAATAACATAAAATATAATTCAGATTTTCTAATCTTGTTATTTTATTACCGCCTCCAACGTACAAAATTATTCTGGTAAGACAGCAAACTTGGTGGGTTTAGAATCTCGGTTTTAGTCTTAACGGCAGAAATCTCTCACAAACTTTCAAAGGAGCTAAGAAACCAAGCGATGGGAGACTGAGATTTGCATACATTTGTAAATTTCTATCTCAAATTGTTTCAATTGTTTTAGGAACCATAATATTTATTTAATTACTAGATACACTATTTGCAAGTCAATTTAGGGATAACGATAATATAACTAGAAACTTAAGGGTCTTTGTTGAATATAAGTTTAGAGTTCAAATTAAAGTGATCTAGATAACAATCGTTGATAATGATTGAATTACGAAAAAATCAGGGACCCAAGTCTATTATTTGAATTGTTCCAGAATTATGATTGCGTTGCCTTCTAATGGTATTTTTTGATATATTTGGTAGTCTGTAAATTTCATGTTTAATACTAACTCGACGTCTGACAGAACGACGTGTCGATGCGAAAACTCATGTTGACAAATATTTCTTTCAAATAATTCTTGACCTTGCGAATTGTTTCTGCGATTTAATGCCTTTTAGACCCCATGAGATCAAATAAGGACATTTTTTTATTCATTCCTATGAACCATATTCTACTTTGTCTACAAAAATATTTAATTAATATAAGAAAAAAAAAATCAGGTCTGAAAGAGCTACGAATACCTAAGAAGACTTGGATAAGTTGTGTGGAAAGGGATATGTGTGAATGAAGAGATGACGGCTGATAGAGTAGAATGGAAGAGGAAGACATGCAGTGCCGACCCCATATAGTAGGATAAGGTCAGGAAGATGCTGATAATGATGAAAGGGCTATAAAAATTAAAATAATGTTTGTGTAGATACAATGGGAAAAACTAATTGAATCATTATGTATTGCTGTTTGAAGAATTATTAGGTTGTTACCGACATTAAGCTGTCAGTGACTTAATACCTTTTATATCATTGCGAAGTTTTAAATATAGAGTAAATCACGCTTATTGATTCCGTTGCATAACTAGAAAAATAAGACTTGTTCTGATGCTGCATAGAAAGGCACAAATCAAAGTATTCTAAATACAATAATTTAAAAAACACGCTTCATAGCATTTATGATGAGAAGGTTTTGGAAGCAAAATGGCCTTTCAAATATTTAGACCTCAATTCGAGAATAGAAAGTAGACAAGCAATACTTTAGCAAAATGAAAACCTACTTCAATTCGTCAGGCAAAACTAGAGTCACAGGTCAATTCCCATAAAAAATATATGGCACAAATCAGAAAGTATAAAGAAAAGAATTTCTAACAAATAAGTTTTTTTTCGGTTTATTATTTTTCTTTTTAAAGAACGAGTTCATAATACATATAATATTCAGTGATACTTTAGCTATGTATCTATCGCAAAAACGGTCCAGTAGTCTTTAAGTTTACTCATAACATACAAAAATACAAAGGACTTGTTTCATTTTCGGCCAGGACGGTGTACGTCTAACAAAAAAATACTAAAGACTTGGTGAATACTATGCATTAATGAAAAATGCGTCCAGTCGCCTCCTTCATTGTGTACAAATATATCTAAATTCTGTGAATCGTAGTAAAATCATGGCATCCCTGGTAGATTTATGTATCCTGATTGACTGCAATGGTCACATTGGTTTATAAATTGTACAGTTCGCCACAACTGACACAATGAAAACGCGCAAATCACCTTTTGCTTAAATAACATGGAAATATTTTGATTCCAAATTAAGGAATTAGGTTGATGTATTAAAGATAATAGCCCCTAACGTATTTATGGTATCATGAACACTGTGCTGGCCGGAGCTCCATACATTTTAGAAACAACTCTTTTCCTTTTTATAATAATATGATTATTGCGAGTATGACATGTATGTATAGGTATGTATTACTTGTATGTTGATTAATTTTAAAATATTTTTTTTCTTATTGTTTTTTTGCGGTACAATATTTGTACTTGTATTTTTTTTTCTTCTGTTTTTTCTATTGATGCATCACCGACGTGACTATTCTCACTTAGTCCGATCCATCCCAAGGTTGCCTGGAAGAAATTGCTTTAGGCGATAAGGCCGCCCAATGTACTACCGATGTTTTGTTCTTGCCTGTATCTTATTGTTTATTTTTTTTTTGGTGTGCAATAAAGAAATATTGTATTGTATTGTATTGTAATATTTGTGTAGAAGAGTAGATTAAATTAAGGAAACAATAAAATAATTACAGTTAATTATAGGCCCAGAAGGGCCAATGTGATAATGTCGAATATAATAATTTAAAAGTTTTGCTTAAAATTTTAAAGAAAGGACAGAAAACATTAAATAATTGCCTGAAAAGGTCTAAAAACGACACTTTTCTTTACTCTTATACAATCGATTCGTAATAATACTTAAAAGTCAATTTGAACTTTAATACCATACCATAAAGTTTAAGTGTTAGTGGAGAGGTTCCGGGAAGGCAAAACAATTGAGAGACGTTAGTATCGTATGAATATTAAAGTCAATATTTATACGATGGTGGTAATCACTCGTAAATAATCGACTGTTAGACGGTACGAAGTTCGCCGGGTCAGGTAGTAATTAGTAATTTCATTTCATTTAGTAAGTAAGTAATAGTTATAAGGGACAAGCACTGAGATCGTGATTTGATTGTGCAGTGAGGTAGCTATCTGAGTAATTTGTCTAATGTGTTTGTGAACTAGAGTAATGCTAGGGACAGCGGAGCGAATATAGCTCTTGAATATAGCCCAAGAGCCCACGACGGCCAGACCTTCGTTATTTTATAAAAGCAGAAAGATTTACAGCCTGTACTTGTTTTGGCGCGTGACGTTCTCCATTGGATAGAACGAAACAACAATTTCTCTAAGCTAAGACGCGTTTAGTAATAAGGCAGTTACTTGTGACACTAGATGTATAATTTTTCCTGTGTATTTGATGTTCGTGCATCTGCAATAAATGGTTTATTAATTCATTCAGTAATTGTACATGTCCCCTATAGAAGTGAGTACGACAGTCACGACTATAGAGTTTGGATTGTGGTTCAAGTAACCACAGGTAACAGGTAGTAAAGTTATATTGTAAAATAAATAGTGCCTCAAAAACCATTTTTTATAGACCTATAGACGAACTTGTGTAGATGTCATCAATACAAAAAATAGTAGTAATAAATATTCACGCAGATGTAGAGATGCGCCGAGTAACGAGTTATAAACGGCTCAATTTTTCTTCAACCGAGTACTCGGTCGAGTAACTCGATTCAACCAAATTCCCTATTCGCGCGCGTAAGTAAAACAAACAGGTTCACGCCGGACAGGACTAGATATTCATTAGCATAATTTGGATTTTATTAATTGAGATTGTCAAAGATTTCTTAAATTTGGTGTGTCCTTCTTTGGTATTGAAGCTCACAAACGGATTGACCGATTTTTTTATTTTTTTTTATTTACATTCTGTAGCCGTGAGTGTTCTTAGTTATGTTTCATAAAAATCGGTTCTGGCTGCCCATAGAAAATGGCGGAGTACATTTTTTTTCTCAATTCCATCAATATGGGTATCAAATGATAGGGCTTGACTAGTAGAATACTTATACTACGATAATTTCAAATCCAAGATGGCTGCCCGACAAATATCGGGGGTTTATATTTGATTATATAAGTAAATTGGTAGTTACATTGCCGTAACTCGATATTTCTGTTATAAAAACTATTAAAAAAAAACCATCAAAAAAACCATAAAAATTAAATAATTACACTAATAATCTTCAAAACCGCCATTATGCATTCATTACACTTTTAACGATAATTATAACATTATTAACGATTTAAGGTTCAAAACGGCTAATTACGCCACTAAAACTTTTCACAGATTGAACTAAACGATGCCCTCAGCTTCTATTATACTCATTATACATCCGACCCTTGTTAAAAGGTCATGTGGCAAGCATTAGAGAAGGACACAGCTATGTAAGACATCATAAGACAGAAAGAGACGAGCCACTTGGCACATAATTTACACATCAGATGACTGGCTTTGCGCGCAGCTGACTTTCAGCCCGCTAAAATTGCCCACTCGAATAATTGCGGAATTATATAGAGTTGGTTACGCCTTTACGGGTCAATCGGTATTCACGGAATATTATCTCATTATATGGATGACTGTGTTTTATATCAAATCTATATTTAATACATAACCTTTAAATGTTGGCTTTTAATAAAAAAATATGGGGTGATTATGGCAACAAAGGTTGTGGATAGTTTCGCTATCAAAAATAAAATACATCTGAGTTTGGCTACTGTAATAAAGAAACAGCTCATGTTTTCAAAACCTTATTTTATATAATATGAACACCCTGTTTTTTTTTATCCTACACAGTTAGACATTGACCACAAGTTCGCACGACCACGGAAGCCAGCGATACTGTAGCCTAAGATGGAGCATGCCTAGTCTGTCCTTTTTTGAAATGTCAAGATACAAATACGTATAATCTGTATCTATATATGTGTCACCGTAAAATTGTAAATACCGTTAGGTTGTAATCTATCTCGCGAGATTGTAAACTGTCGGATGATCGTGAACCTCAACGTACTGCTTACAATTTAACGTATTATTATTAGGTAGATTGTAATCTATCGAAGTGAAACCGTCAAATTACAATCTCAAAATTGTCAAATTGTCAACTGTCCGAAGGCTGTCCCTGATTGGTTGGCTTTATAGTAGACCATTCTGTGTCCATAGAGTTAGGAATAAAATACCAGTCTACTTCTACTTAATAAATATTATTCTTAGACAAACACGATTACTTCAAGATGACATTTATATATTATTTTTAATATTAATTTATAACAAACATAATTATTCAAAAAAATATGTAACATCTTTGTATAATTCTATTAAAAAGGGCGGTGAGTTCAAAAAGTTTTCTCCTCCTGACTGTAGAACGGACGCTCATACACTATTCAGGATCCGCTGTATATGACAAACTCACTGAGAAACGCCTGATTATGCTACTGAAATTATGCTAATTATGTCGCTGGAAACTTGAAACGTAATGGGTACCTAGGTTAATTATGTGCCTATGCCAGGATGAAGGTGCTTTTGTTACGTCTGAAATTTGAACTATAGAGCCAAATTTTATTATATCTTTTTTTGATTATGGTGAACTGCATAATGTTTTAAGACTTGCCGATACGGCAGGCGCCCATAGAACTTTTTTAGTTATTTTGCTTTTAAAAATAATTCCCCCTTAGCAATTTTGATAAAACTAAAATGGGACTACATGTGAGGTAACATAACGCGTTCAAAGAAAAAAGATTTTTATAATCAGTCTATCCAATTAGGACAATCCAACAATTAGGAAATAAGCATAAAAAATACTGACAAATTACGAGTACCTCCTCATTTCGGAAGAAAATCAAAAAGAAAAAAGAAAATGTGTTGTCGATAGAAAAGAGTTAGTTCTCAATTTGTGATAATATTCTGGAAAATTGAGAATTGGGTTCTAACCCAGATTCAAGCGTGAACTTCTGAACTTTAGTGTAGATAATATTTAAATAGATAACTTGCTAGAAATACTTGTCCGTAAAGCTTTTTTTTATTGGCATTGCATCCAATGATGAACTTTGCGCCACACAGGATCTCTATACATCTCTAGAGATACATATGCCTTCATATGGGAGATCCTTGGCCCGTGACCGGCAGTGAGGTCATAGTGAAACGCTATAGGTAGATACGTATTTGCATAAACTACTAGCTTTTGCTCGCGGCTTCGCCCGCGTTATATTTCAACGGAAAATACGTAGCTTATAGCACTGTCCAAACTAAATTAAAGTGCCAAATCTGTGCAATAAATCATGTCGATCACGTTGCAAAGAAATAGGCGAACAAACTAATCAATAACCAACAAAAACACTTCCATATTTATAAGACATCCCCAAGCCTTTTTCAAATTTAATTTATATCCGTTCAGCTATTCCGATTACCAAAGTAAAAAATGAACTTAATATTAGCAAACATTTGCATTACAATATTAGGGTCTAGCTTGTCTACTAATTGATGCATTAGTTCCGTCGGTCATCAAGGATATACGAAATATGGATTACAAAATTGCCCGTCTTACTGCTCATAAAAAGCAATACGACATTAACTACCCAAGTACAAAATTATAGGCTTTCGACGGCTTACAAATCAAATAAAAGAAACTTACAACCATGTTCTACTTACATTACAGAAAAGTATAAGTACCTAATTTCAATATTATTACTAGTCCTCATAGTGGCCAATCGACTCAATCATAACCGACTCCGTAGTTGCACAAAATACAGATAGTACAGAAATCAATCTGGATACAAAGCGCACTTCAGCAACGCACTCATAGCTCCACGAACACGATATCTCGGAACGGAATATATAGACAGGGTCTGTAAAGTTTTTTGAGCAAAAATTTAAATATTTTTGTAATTGTTGGTTTATGTTTCTGTTATTCCTGTTTTATTCTCAACAGTAAATCAAACGACTAGATACGAGCGTCAATATCACAATAGTTTTTTATGCATAAGCCAAAGTTGATAGCCTAAACACGCATGTTTTACTTCTGTACTTTCTGTCATTTGTGGTATTTGAGCCAGAACCACTCAAGCCTATAACTGTAATCGAGTGTGTAATGAACTAAATAAATCATGAAAACTGGTATTTGATTGGTAATGGCGTTATTTAGGAACTTGAGATGGAAGTGGTGATAAGAAGTTCTTAATGTTGCCATAGCGTGACATAGAGTGCCTGGTTGACGTGGAGTTGAACGGAATGGAGGAATTCTATAACAATTTTTGCTTGGCGTCTTTATCAAGATTTATAGTCTTATATTTCAATGGTTAATACTTGCGTAATTTGTCGTTCAACATCGTTGCAGGTTGATGTGAGTTCTAAAGATCTTAATGTGTGTGCTTTTCTTCTTAGACAAGTTAAAGCCATTGTTTCTCTATATAAGAGAAAGAATGGCTTTAGTTGGTTTGGTTACTTAACTATATTAATACCTTCGGAATTGATCTCCATATGATGGCAATATCCAAACATAAAATATGGCAATATGAGAGCCCATATTCCCTACTCAACTGATTAGTGATACCACACATACATTAAAGTAACTTATTGTTTATTTGTTACAAATAAACCATATTCTATTCATACTTTACATTTCTCTTATAAATATCATTGATTTTGAATTCAATATTTCAAGGCATTTCAGGTAATTTTTATTCTCACTTTATCGTAGACGCTTACAAAAATGCCAATCATATGATATCACATTTTTTTTTTTATAAGTGAACATAGACATTGATTCCGCTAGAGCCGATACTATTTTTCAGGTCTTTTAATTTCAAAGCTAAACTGTTGGACTAATTTTGATTAAATGCATATTGGATCTGATGAAAATTATACCCTTTTAAACAGAAAAAAACAAATTGGTTCAGCTAAGTCTAAAACATCGATAACAGACAAAAAATAATAAGATTTTAGTACCCCTTCCAGTAATTACCGTACTGATTCAGTAAAAATACTGAATTCTAAAAAGGGGGGCTTTTTAGAATTCAGTATTTTTACTGGATTCTAATATGTATTTACTCAACTCAGTAAACGGATTCTACGGTAAAGGAATTCTAATATGTATTTACTGATTTGTCAAAGAGAGAGAATGAGAAGAGATTAAACTGGCACCTTGTTATATATAGAAAATACATGGTGCTTGTCTTGTTTTTTGTTTATTGACTTCCCAAAAAGTAGGAGGTACCTACTCAATTCGACGGATATTTTTTATTTAATTTTGTTTCTTGATTTCTCAGAGACATCCTGGACCGATATGCAAAGTTATTTTTTTGGAATACTTGGTATTCGTCTCTAGTGGTCTCATTTCAAAATCAAAATCGGTCCAGCAGCTGCTGAGTTTTTATTTTAAATCCAAATAGCTGAAAAGGTCCTACAGGCGCCGTATAGAAGCCGGTTATACCTAATACTATATTAACTAATAAAAGTCGTTTTTAAGAGAGAGAGAGAGAGAGAGAGAGAGAGAGAGAGAGAGAGAGAGAGAGAGAGAGAGAGATATTAAGCTGGTACCTATTGATAAAAAATACATGGTGCATATATGGTCTGATATATACGCTCCAACGTAAACGTTGTCTGTACGATAAATGTTTATACGTCGGGACTGGTAGAGTTTATAGCTTAATAAACTTGTAATTTTATTGTGGCTCGCATAAAACGGTTTCCAGTTTTACAGTCCCACTATTCAAAGGCCAAAATGTCCGAAATGAGAGAAATGTCAGACTATGTTATACAGGCTAGTAAAATTATCTCATGGAGATATTTTAAAAGAACGTAGTTATATAAGTAAGTCAGCAATTCGAACAACAATTATCGCTAAATATGTTTTTCATTGCAATTTATTTAGACACAAAAAAATAAACAAAACATAATTTAGCCGTACTCGTATCAACCTACAGCTGGGCTCGGATCTCCACTACGAACGGTAGTGTAGACTCACAGCGCTAGTATTATTAACGTGGGAAAGTTAGATAAATCTCACGACATCTCACTAAAAAGAGAGTTACCACACCATAAAAACAAAAACATTTTTCGATTTCTCACGCTGACATCAAGACGAGGCGGAAAAACACTAAATATCTTGTATATACCATGTTATTAAAAATGGATTTCCGCAAAGTAACGCCTGACGCCATCAATTAAAAAGAGAGTTTATAAAACGTTGAAAAGTTATTATTAGGTGCCCCCTAAAAGTTGTGACAACTCATATATACTCAAGGCCAAGCGCTCGTGTAGATGCGTCTTAAGAATCGATATAAATTGAGCCTTAATATTGGCCCAATATATCAACGTCCTAAGCCTGTATTCGGTCCCAAATGCCGGGTAACGGCCGCGGCCTACTGAATTGTTAATGGCACTAGTAATAGTTGTTTATATATCGATTATATGGACTCGGAAAGACGTGGAAGGCATAAGACAGGCTGTTCCCATGGACGAAATAATTTTTCTACCCTCACATAGGTTGTATCTGAGGGATTTTAAGACCTCTTTAGCAATTATTGTATTTTATGGTGACAATGTAAACTTTTTGTATCTTAAAGTAATCACAATTTGCAATGGTTAGGATAACACAGAGTGATGCTCGTGCAAATCTGTCGCTATTGTATGCATGCTCATTAACTTAATGGTTATATTTTGCTTCAACGCAACTTCCTGCTAATAATAGAATAGATACTTCCGCTATAGTAAACGTAAAATCCTAGCTAGGCCCTCTACGACTGTTCAAAAGCATGTTCCATTACGTCTATATCATCGACAGTACCCGTTGAATAATAAATAATCTATAGTCATTTGTACGGAACACTGAGTGAATGTGTAGGAGCTATTTATTGAATGCTTTTAAAGGCTTTTAATAACGATTTCTCTTTTCGATATTGTTATTTTGTATAATACCTCTAGAGAAGGGTTCAAAGAAAGAGGTAACTGGTGACCTGATAAATCTGTTCGGTTCCAAGATCTTGTAACAATGGAGCCTTTTTTTGGTTCTACGTCCGCTACTATGACCCTGAACCAGGGTATATCGAATATGGTTTTGGTTTGTTTTGCTTATTGTGTAACGCAACTAAATGAGATGAGAGAGAGATAAGAGTGAGAGAGAGAGAGAGAGAGAGATGTTTTGATTCAAGTGGAGTTTTGAGACCCTGATGATCCTCGACCCAGACTCGTACCCAGGAAATTTAACAATGTGTGTCCCTAGTATTTTATGAACTGCTAGCTGACCCGGCGAACTTCGTACCGCCTAACAGTAGATTCTTTAAGAGTAATGTTACCATGGTATAAATATTGACAAACATTGACATTACTATTTTTATGATACCAACGTCACTCAACTTCCCGGAACCTCTCCACTAACATTTAAACTTTATGGTATGGTATTAAAGTTCAAATTGACATCTAAGTATTATTACGAATCGATTGTATGGGAGTACAGAAAAGAGTTGAATTATACATTTTCAGGCAATTTAAAAAAAATTCTCGCCTTAGGAACCATTTTTCGCTAAGCAATACATTCAGCGATTCATTTTTATATTATAGATTTTGACACGTCCAGGTGTCTTGTTAAAAATGTTGGAGGGGTTGTAAGGAAAGAAAGAATCGTGGAGCTCTTTATCACGTTAAAAGTGGCACTTTGGCAGGTCAGCACTTCAATACTCGCTTAGTGGTACCATTTCACAAAACGTGTTTTGGTTTTGAACATTGATTGCCCGACATTTCTTTTAGCATCGCCAATAGCAAAAAATATGATGGCACTATCGTGACCTTGACGAGCTTGTCACTACAGCAATAGTAAAGCTCTACTTCCTATAATGTTAAGTAAATTTGTCTTGTCTTTGTTATTATTGTTGTGGTGTCTTGCTTGAGTGCCTTCATAAACGTCTTCTTTACATTTTCCTTCCTTTCCATCTTTGGAAGTCGAGAAATATCTATACGAGTCATATGCCCTAGCCATACACGACGCTCATATTCTCAACTACCACAAATGAAAAGTAATGTGTAAGATAAATTTAATGCTCCTATAGCCTATAGCAATCGTAATCGAACGTGGATAAATAGTAGATTAGTAGCCAAGGGCTGTAAGGCATCAATTGCAGCCTGAGATATTTTGGCGCACGAGCGCAGCGAGGGCGCCTATAGTTCGAGGGTGCAATTGATGCTTACACCCGAGCTAACTACTCTGCTTTACATCTCGATTGTGAGGTAAGTAGAAAAAAACCGGCATTACAATAATAAAACATTTTAATTGCTGCTTCAGCTTCCATTTTCATTGAATCGGGAGTGCAGCTTATTTCTTCATCACTCGCAGAACTCATGTTTTTTTTCCTAATTAGCACGTAATTATAAAAAAAAACAAAAACAAACAATATTTAAAGTTAAAGTTATTTATGCCCGCCTTTTCAAATTATTTTTTTCAAGAACTAAATTGAGAATATAAACTTGACGCTAGCAAATATAAAAATCGTATGGTGCTATTAGTCAAACGAAAAAAAAAACGAAATTGAGCTTCGCCGTTCATACTCATTATACTCATACGAAGACAAGGCTGAATAGCGAAGCGACCTCTTTTGTCATTGGGCTGAATGCATGATGTCTATTGCTAGTATGATGGTTAGATGTACGCGAACTTTTTGAAATAATGAAGTTTTTTTTTAAATTACTTACCGGCCCAGGGCTTTTCTAGCTACATTATTACCCTAGAGCGCTAATTGGTCACTTACAAGCCTCATTTGGGGGTAATAAGGACCTAGGTACTTACCGAATATGAGAGATGTAAAATTATTTTATTATTTTACACTCAAGTTCCTGATACGCGCGCCTTCAAGATAGTGCTCAGGGGCGCAGTTTCAAGACGTTTTTTGAATGGCAATCATCTTAGAGCCTTCTGGCTGCCACGAATACTCGATTTGGTTATTATGTGCTAGCGTATTCAGTTTGGCGAGAGCCAAGCCAGGTATGCTAAATCTCTTCACATTATGTAGACAAAAAACTTGCGTGTATCTAAAATACCGGCTTGAGTCAAGACTAATGGACTTGTAGGGCTAATTAATGTTATTAAATTTAAGTATAACTCGAATTATGGCATACCATTGCCTACTTTTGATATTCAACGAGCGTACTTTATTTAGAAAAAGAAAATGACTAACTACAAAAAAATATAGCAGATGGATTACCTATAGATTACTAAAAATTTACACATAAGCCAAATGCTCCAACCCACCGTCAGAGGACAGAGAGCCCAGAAAGCTAGAATTAACGAAAGCTTCTGATACAGATTAAGCTTAGTATTCCAGTGGCCCAAGTCTTGTTTTTAAGATACAATGCAATTGCAATTCTGAAACAATTCAAATAACAGACTTGGGCCAAGAACGAAACAACGATAACATACAATTTAACGTATTAGCCGATCAACGGTAACGCTCAGTCTCAATAAGCTTCTTCACGGTCACCCATCCAAGACCCCGTCGAGCTGAACATTGCTTAACTTTGGTGATAGACTCAAAACATCGAAGCTAGCTGATTTGCTAACGAAACACGATGCGTTTGAACGTTCAGCAACTACAATTGACTTCCGATTTAAAATGTATAGATCCCAGGCAAGGTTCAGATAAATTTAGCTGCATTTTATAGTTCACCGAATATAGTCTAGAATAGATAGAATTTCTGCTTTGAGTAGCTTTGCTATAACGGTCCAAGTTATAAGAAATATACGGCTAACGGTCTAAAATTACAAGCTTTGATTTTTTTAATTTAGAAGATGCTGAAAAGAACTGTCTACATACATTTTATTTGATGATACTTTTGCCTAGCAAGGAGTTTATAAATGTTTGCTAATTTTAATAGTTAGAACATCAATATAATATTTGCCATTACAAAACGAGAATGCATATCATTGTATTTTTGTAGGTTTAATTCCCAAGTCGCGTTTGAAGATTAATCTCTAAACTGGGTTTCAAAGTTGTTAGCGGAACGATAACCCATCGTCGAGAGGAGAACTTAATTTCTCTTTGCAAGGTGTCAATCTGGCAATCTAGACTTAGTGTCAGGGTGACCCCTTACTAACACCAAAAACCTAAAAAAGAGCGATTATTATGAAACTGTTGAACCAACTTATATGATATATTATATATCTTTTTGCATGTTTCGTGGAATAGAACCTCGTTCCTTTTGCAAGGCAATCGACTCTACTATCCAGTCGGCCATCATCGCTACAAATCCGTGATACGTGATACTTTTTGTTTTACATTAATGGATAAAACTCGAACCCTTAGATCTCATTCCTTATCCCACAACTTACGAACTGTCCAGCTTCCTACCCAAGTTCCGCGCCAAATTGCACCCAACCTACCTACATCTAGACTACCTAGGTCTACCTACGTACCTAGACCTTAGGCCAGGAGTAGGGGCGCGACCTACTTGCCGATACCCGAGATCTGTGTAGAGATGACGATAGACGAGCGTTTTTTCGGCTGAGATTTTACTGGGTTTCTGACGCGTTTAAAGCATTTGGTTCAGTTTTAACTAATACTAAAATTATTATCTACTCCGTAATGGCTAACGATGTTTTGCTTTACGAAAGGGGAAAAGGTAACTTTTGGATAAATATAAACTTAGTGAATATAGGTATGTCAATGCAGCTTGTCGAATCATCGTTCTTGTGTCACTAACAACCATTACAAAATATTAATAATAACTAGAGAAATAAATGTAATGTAAATATATAATGTAATAAATATATGTTATAAGAACTATAAAAGTATTAAAATAAGTTTCCGAAGTTAATTTTTTTTAATAATTCAAATGTAACAAGACTTGAAGTAACGGCCAATAAATATTTCTTATTCTTTTACTTATACTCATGGAAATGTATACTTAGTATTGTGTATATAATATGAAAAGGTCACAATAAACGCAGAGCCTAATCCGCTAAATAATAAAATCTTTGGTATTGATTTTAAAGTTTTTAAATTAGTACCTACTTCTACTTGTACTGTTTACTCTGACGTTTACCGATTTTAAGTCAACTACCTCATTTTGAAGTTGTATTTCATTATTTGTATAAAAAACGCAACAATCCGGCTCGTCTGGTCTGTGTTAGAGCGCAGACCAAGTTGGAAATCTTATACTGAGGATTGTTGCGCCAGACACGTCGATGCTAACGGTAATATTGCTAAATCAGAATACTGTTTCTTCGACAAGAAATTCTTATCGGAATAGGTTATGAGCGCGTTTACACGTAGGTACACGATGCCTGCGGAACCGCGTACGATGCGATGAATCATCCTCTTTTTAATTTCTTAACTTAATAAAAAAAATGCTTCGGAAGTTGTATTTGAATGGTCACCCGATGGTAAAATCCGTTGGAGAAAGTAGCCAATAGACTTTGATCAAGACGAGGCGTCACTCAGTTGCGGAGGAGATGAAGAACAAACACACCGAAAAACACACTTTCACATATTTGTGAAGATATGACAGTGTGTTTCACATTTAATATCACTACACGCATCTAACGGAAACCTGTACGCTGTCACAAATAGCAACAATAGGCATTGACTAAAGTATCGAAAATAATTTAATCTTATTAAACTAACACTCTTATCTAAATAGTGTAGATAGAATCCTAATAAATAACAATATGGCCTAAATGAGTCGGTTTGATAGCTGAGTGTCTACTTTCTGCAAAATGCATATCATTCATCATCAGCCAGAAGACGTTCACGCATGAACATAGACCTCCCCTTAAACGCTCGTTTGTTTTAAAACGCCATTGCGAACGACAAGCTGCCAATTGTATTCACTGGTGACTTTTACTATATCTTCGGTCCACCTATTGGGAGGCCTACATACGCAGCATTTTCCGGTTCGTGGACCACTTAAAAATCATTCTTTCCCATCAGTTATCGGTTCTTGGAGCGATGTGGTCAGCTTATTGCTACTTTAGCTTCTAAATGCTACGAGCTATGTCGGAAACTCCGGTTCTTCGGCGACTATCTTCATTACAAATTCTACCTCGCAAATACACTCTCCATTGCCTGCTGAGCATTAACAGGCCAACAGTTAAAGACATCTACAAACTCTCTACCTGCTAAAAACTAATACCATGCGCTTATAAAATAGATACACTAAAGAGAGTAATATCTTGTAAATTAAATACCAGCCCAGAACATTCAGAATACATTAAAGCCTCTAATTAGCCAGGCACTTCCATAATAACCCACCTAGCCAAAACTATTCACAGCTCCCGACTAGATTCTAATTATAGTCTATAAATCAATACTGCCGACCAGTTTCAGTTAAATCTAAGTTAGTTAAGCAAATACTCGTGTAGGGGGCGCCGGAAGTGGTTTGCAACAAACCCCCCGGGAGAAGTAGGGTAACTGGTGGTAAGTTCTAGCAATTATTACTTCAAGACGGTAACTAGTGATTTGGCAATGTGACTAGTGGAGGTAGCGAACGCTGTTAATTTGATGAAATGGCATTTTCAAATTCTTAATCAATATTTCAATAACAACATCGATATCAGATAGTATTAGATCAGGCCTAAATTATACCGCAGGAAAACGACTACGCGTTCCCTTAGGGACCTAGTATGCGATGACGTCACAAATCAAAGTCATTTCATTTTTAGCTTTGGCAACGACTGTTTTCCTATTTTAAAGTATTACTTGTTCCTAACTAAGGTTAAGGGGTCATACAATATATTTTATTACATAATTAACACCGAAATCTCAAGAACACGTGTTTCATACATCATCATCCAAGGTCAACATAGTTTTAAATTGAGTGTATATAAAAGGGTTATATTATCAATTAAGCTAAGCCGAAATTTAAACACTATATACGCTCATCCTAAGGAACAACTTTGACTATGGGACCAACTCTGAATTCGAGAAAAAAATCAGCTATACCATTCAAAAAGTTGATCGGTCGTCGGCAAAATGTATAAAACCGCAGATTTTTTCTCAAATTCGTCTTTGGTCTCATAGCGAAAGTTGTTCAATAAGATGAGCAGAGTAACCCCCTTTCGGTTAGTACACCCCTAACCGATAACCCTGTATAAAACAGTCAATATAAGTGAAGTCAGGACCTGTACTGACTTCACTTATATTGACTGTTGAGCGAAGTGTGACTCAATTGGCATCCAATTCCACTTCCATGCATATGTAAATAATGCCGGTTAAGGGCCGGCGATCGAGTATTGGTTACTTAACTACAAACAATGCATCATACATACATAGAAAACATAATACATCATTGTGTTAGGCACCTTAATCTTATGTGTACGAATATTCCCAAAGACGAGCGAGTGAGTAAACACTTTTGTTTAAGAAGACGGATTTTCACTTGTACCGGATTGTTGGTAAGGTTCAACTATAGTTTCGTTCATATAAGGTAAACTTCATTAGGAATGAAATGAGTCGTTCGTGTCTTCATCGATGACACGTCTCGCACTCCAAAAACCCGCCTTCTTAAACAAAATGAATCAACCACGCGTTAGTTTCCTAAATAAATTCAGTAAATATATTTTTTTAGACGCTGTCTTCAGATTGTCAAAGTGACAATCTATCTATTTGATTTTCGCCATTTTGGAGCTGATGGTAGCGGGCCCATTCAGTGGGAATGAATGGAACTAATATAAGTGATGTGATAATGACCATTTTAGTTTCCAGTAATCACACCAGACTTTTCAAATCGACTTAAAAACAACCGTCATTTCCTAGTGAATATATAGTCTATATTTTACACATGTGAGTGCGTCTAGGCAAGCGCGCTGCATCCTTAGGCCGCACGCCGCTTTACAACTGACGACTCGTTGTCAATATAAAAATAACTGACATATAAATTGTGTGGTCCAAATCTGAACTAAAGAACTTATTCCAAGTGGGGCCAGTTAAGTAAACCATGTTTATTCTGTTTTCATTCCCAATAGAACATCTTTTTCCCTGTTGAATGCAATGCAGAAGCGGGCGAGATGCGTTTCTAGCTTTTTTATTTCATGTGCATATTATTATTAAAATTAATAACTATCGAACTAGCTGTGACGGTGATAAACACCTTAAGGATACCTGCTTGTCGGAGCAGGCTACTAAGATTACTGAAGTCCCCAACCCGCAATGTGGCTAGCGTAGTGTTAAACTCTATGGATTAAAACACAAGTTCTTTTAAATAAGTAATTTCGGACTTCCATTACGGCAGGCGCGCATAGAACTTATTGAAATCATAACTCAGGGCCGATTTGATAAAGTTAAAATGGGACCTCTTACAAACATTTTTTTTTTCATTCTTGTCCAACCGTCTCCGGGAAATCAGGTAACAAGCATTAAGAAAATACCTACGAATTGAGTACCTACCTCCTTTTTTTTGGAAATCGGTAGGAAAATTAATACGGATGTAAAAAACCTCTGATTGTTCACACTTCTAGCATACAATTGTATGAGAGCCCGAAGCCAACGCTTCGCCTTAACACAAATATCGGGCGCGCGAAAGAGGAAAAATGATCCGTTTAAGCACACGTACTGAATTAATGGACCTTAATGCTGTTTGGTTTGTCGGCATACAATCGAATTTAAAAAGTATAAAAACAAGCTAAAGAGTCAATTTGTGAACCTAATTTCAGTTATTTATTGATAAGCGTGCGTTCAGCCGTTGCTCAATTGATGTTAATTGGTGACTTTTAATTACAATTTATATTGCTTAGATAACAAATACTGAACACTATATTGACCTTTCAAAATAAAATTAACAATTTGAAAAACACCTGAAATTGCCATTTTGTTGTGACGGCCATCTTGGACTTGAAATGTATCACAGTATTCAAATAGTCAAGCCCTTTAATTCGATACCCTTATTGAGGCAATTGACAAAAAATATGTAGTCTGCCATTTTGTGCGGCGACCATCTTGGTCCGATTTTCATCAAACTAAGAACACTTCCTTTTCTTATTAATTCACCTTTCAAACAATAAAACAATATCAAATTAGATTAATTCGTTCTGGAGCTACGATGCCATAGTCGTTTTTAGATCGGGGGCTAAAAAAATCCACCACCGCCCTGACCTTCTCACTACAAAGAGTCACCCACACAAATGCAGTCAATAAACACGCTCACTTCATCAAAACATGAAATCGAGTTTAAATCGCCGTTAGCTGGCGAAGTTTTAACGAACCGAACATTGGAAAGTCAATCGCGACCAATTTCTGTTTCTATGCATTTTTAACTAGTTCACAATCAAATTGAGGCGTGCCTTGTATACTATATTATCTACTCGCACTTTATTTTTAGTTAATCGTTTATTTTGAAAGACCTCTTAGAATACGAAAAAAAACAATCAAAACTTCTTTGAATCTGTAGTACAAATACAATCTTTGAAGTACAGAAATGATTTAAACTCTATTATTTTATACACGCAAAATTTGGATGTTTTAATTAAATTCATTATTTATTATTAAGTCAGTAAGGACAAGTAGCGCAAATATGTCAAATCTCTATCAACCGATTATATATTAGTATCTTTCGCTGGATGTAATAACTTCAGGTTTCAGGAACTACAGTGTGTTTTTTCTTCCTTAATTTGAGATTCATACTAGGGCCCAGTCGGCTAGGCATAAGGCATGAAAGTGGTATAAACAGAGCCAGCAAACTTGGTGTCAAATTTAACAGTTACGAAGCGGCGAGCTGACTGACATTTCCTGGTGAATATTTAGTACATATTATGCCAATGTCAGTTCGTCTAGGCAAGCGCGCTACATCCTTAGGTCGCACGCCGCTTTACAACTGACGACTATATCTCAGTATAAAAAAAACAAGTTTGTTGCTATTGTTTTCACGTCTTTCAAAGAATAAGGGGGCTAATTCATTTGCTACAAGCCGTTCTAAGGACCTCCTCATTCCTAACACAGTGCAAATAATATCCGCCCGAGTCTTTCTTCCACGACGCTTCGATTGCAGCAATTCATAGCAACAATTGTAGCTCTCCCCTCCGGTCATAAATCTTACGTAAACACCGTTCGCGAGTAAGCTCGTTCCGTCTTATTTAATCTATGGCGATGCAATGGAATTGAGCAAATAAATTGGGTATAACTTGTGAGAAGATGACTTGAGAAGGGATTGTTTTGGTGAAGAGGTATGCGCTGATAATATGAAAGTAAAAAAATATCTTATTATATTGGGGCCTTTAATGTTTTTATTAAGAAATATTTAATTACTAACCATTATATTTAATAGCAGTTGTATTTTATAAATTATTAAAGATCTCAGAGAATCCAAATGCTTCTACCCACCACCAGATGGCGGCGTAGCAAATATGCTAGCGGCATTACTATGTAGAATGGCAATGCCTATAATGTTGGGCTGGCATTCTGGTCATGAATCACATCTATCAAGCGCTCCGATTTTTTCCCAATCAGGCGTTCCGATTAGTTATTAGTTTTGCAATATAAGATGAGCTCCCAGATCTCGGGCCATATAATCAACTCTAACAAGAAACAAAATGTAACCTGCAACTTTAATACTTGAGATTTTGAAAGTTTTAAAACCTAATATAATATATATTCTAGTAAGCTAAGCTGTAACAACTGCCAATTCGGTTTATCTACTGTCGATTTAAACAATAGAATATGACAAAAAAATGTCAGGGTCAGACAAGATGTTTGGATAGGTTTCTTTGTAACTTATGTAATTGTACAGCTACATATAAAATAGATATATTATGCAAAAAGAATTTAAATGCATAGTATTTTTTTACAATTAATCACCATAATTAAACTTGGCCTCTTAATAAAATACTATCTATATTTCGAAACTAGCTGTGTGCCGCGGTTTTATCCGCAGTAGATATTTAATCATCTCATGGGTACACTTAAATTTCCCGGCATAAAAATTAGTCTATGTGTTAATCCAAGGTATAAGCAATCTTTGTGCTAAATTTCATCTAAATCCTTAACGTTTGAGTGTGAAGGAGGAAAAAACAAACACACACACTCATACACCATATCTTTAAAGTAATACTATGATTGCCTCTAACATTGTATTGCTAATATAAAATTATCGCAAAAATATCAATACAATTTGCCTTAAATAACGATATTCCATAATTATCTTGTAATTACTCCATTATAGGCAGCGTTCTGTTAAAACTCCATGCCATCTAGGTTATCAGTAAAATTGCCCGTTACGCAGATGGACGCAAGATTTATTGACATGCGTCGATATTGGCACAGACGTTGAAAATACTGGAAGAGACTAAAAGCTAAAAATATTAAAATATCTTGCTTATTTTTGCAAGTGTGAACTTATACCTGACGTTTTACGTATTATACAGTTGACTGATTGCGAAGTTTACCGATTACGATGTCGTGAAAAATAGTAGACTGTTTGTTAAGTTGGCCATAAGCCAACAAATGAACTTTTTCAGTTCTTTCGATTTAAAAATGAAACATCTCGATTTTGATCAAATTTAAAAGGGACGACCACTTGCAAATATCCTTTCTAACAAAATAAAATGGGAATTTTTCAAATCGATTCAGCTTTGTCCGAAAATCCTGGTATGAAAGAATTTTCATTATGAAAAAACCCGTTGCATTGAGTAAATTTCTCATTTCTTGAGAAGTCGATAAAAATAATCAATGTCTCCGAAGGTTGAGTTGTTGGCGGCACCGATCATTTAAGAGCTGTAGGTGAAACTGTTCGTCAAATGTCAATCAATTTTGCGACTGGCAGCATATCTCGCACGCGGAAGGATGAAAAATCTGTAAAAAATTCCAAAAAACTAAATTATTTTATTATTTTGATGTTAACCGTTTGAATAACATTCGGCCGGGAGTCAAACCCGGGACTTTACGATCTCAAAACCAGTACACAACAGGATTTTTTTTTGTAAAAAGAATGAGTTACTCATGGATGAGTAAAATTCTCATTGTTTTTTGAAGGTATGTTTATAAAAAAAAAACTATCGAGAATTGGTAAGAGTGTCGAGTTTTCAGAACGTGTGTTCAACCAATCATTGAGTACCGAGTATAAGATTACTAGTTAGCAGTAGTAGTAATAAATATGCAGATTCATAGAAATATTGGGCTAACTCATCCCCATACGGAAATATTCTTGACACAGAAATGTTGTCTTTTCCATTTATTAAACATCCACGAATGTATCCGAAATCAATTTAAGTAACCATCTGTTGGGTTCCGGTAATGTAATTAATTTATCCCTCCCTCCTCCCTCTTTCGCTTCGTTTCACGGTTTAATCTGTAATCTATGGCGTCGTAGAATTTAATAATATTGTTATTTTTGTTTAACGATTTTTTTACCAAGCTAAGCGAAATCACACTCACAATAATATTATAAAGGCGAAAGTTTCTATGTGTGTGTGTTTTTGTTCTTCTTTCACGCTCAAACGGCTGAACAGATTTGAATGAAATTTGGCACCAGGATAGCTTAAGTCCTGGATTAAAACATAGTAACTTTTCGTCCCGAAAAAATTAAGCGTTCCCGTGGGAAAGTCAGATTTCCGCGGGTATCACCGCGAGGCACGGGGCTTATAATACAGTGTACGGGATCTCCTTCGTTCGTTTGTTTGTATTATCGGCGATAACCTGAATTGTCACTTTTTATTACACCTTGCTTTTTAGGGTTCCTTAACTAAAAGGTGAAAACGGGACCATATTACGGGATACTAAGTCTTCGCTGTTTTTAAGATTACTAAGTTCCATCTCTAACCAGGATTCTCATGAGCCGTTATAACAACAAATACTCTAAACAGAATAATATAAGTATATAAGGTAGGTTAACAAACGTCATTTTTGCCGTTATTTGCTTGATATAAATAACGACAACAGGCCGTAGAAACTTGAACTAATGTTGTATAGATAAATGTACGGAACGCTTAGTACGCGAGTCCGACTCGCACTTGGACGATTTCTTCTACTTACCTCTAAAGGCTGTTTCATATTAATATAACAGCTAATAGTGACCGCATTGCGGTCTTAGAGTAACAGGCGAAAGGGAACTTTACGACCTAGGAAATAAAGGAGTTTGTTTCTCCCTTTAAGTTAACAACAAAAAGGTTGGGTCACGCACGATTACGTGCGACCATTGCAGTTGTGGGTGACAAAACAGTGTTAAATACTGATATTTTTATTACAAAATAATAAACGTCTACCTCTCATTTTCTTACGTAGAAGAGTATTCGATGTAAAATGTTGTGTGATGAAAATAGCCATCGCTTTTTGATTTTATAATTTGGGAATTCACACATATCTGGTAATTAGTAAGAGTCACAATCATAATAATTTGAGTTTCTTTGTATTGTTTTTCTTCTGGTATTCCCTAGTGGTAGATAATAATTTAATACAGACCAAAAATAATTTATAAAAGAAGCAATTTTAAAATGTAGTAAATATTTTATAAAATTTAAAAATACCGGAACAATTTTACGTATTACCTACACAAAAATATCATGAAAATATCTGGTCGTATTCAGAGAACGCATTTAAAAATCAGAATGCATTTTCTCCTTTTCCAAACGATGTTCTCAAATTTTCATTTCTCTAATTTTCCAGAATCTGCCAACGTTTTGTTGCTTTGGTGGTTGTAAGTACTTCAGTATAAGTATGTATTGTGTCTCGATATTTTTCTAAAAACAGATAATTTTATCAAAAACAAACAAGTATTTATAAATTTTTAGAAAATCTTAATGTATAATATTTACTAATAATAATAATATTGAATATTGAATTTGTTAATGTTTTTAACACTTAAAAACATTACCAAATTCAATATTCACATATAAGCTAAGCCTGAGTTTATACAGTTGTTTCTGTTAGGAGTGTATTAAGCTGAAAGGGGGTTACTATACTCATCATAAGAAACAACTTTAACATTGGGAACAAATTTGTACTTTTCATGTCCAATAGCGAATTTATCCTATACTGAATAAATGCTCTGAAAAAAACAGCTGTTTCATACATTTCGTCGACGGCCGATTGACTTTTTCTATGGAAACGTTGTTTTTTTCTCATATTACTACTACATACTACCTATATATTTGTATTTGCACTAAGACAGTGAACGGAACCTTCAAAAACTACCGCTACCACTAAACTGTAATCTAAATTGCCAACCAATTTCCCAAACACTAGAATGAAAACTATTCAACCCTTTCAATGCCGCCGCACGAGCGCCGACCAATAAACCTGTGCTCACGTCCGAGCGTTAAATAAACAAAATAGTAGACACAAACATAAATATACTAAAAACATTTCCGCCCATGTCGTGTCGTCCGAAATCGCAGACACTTCGGCACGTACTAGAGTGTGCTTTCCCTAATGCCCTAATTCAAGGGGATGAGCGGCTTTCGTGGCTCAAAAGGGCTAAAAGGCTGCTGTTGTATTTAGTTAGGGCTCACACCCCATTTGGATTCATCGAAAATACTGCATTATGTATGAACGTATCGTTTACGTTAACTGCGTGACTCTTTTTGGCGATTTCACGATTTCCAATTTGTTGCTTGATTTGATGTTTTCTTAAAGATAATATATCAATTTATAAAAAACACGTTTTAGAATTCTAAAACAGTTAAGATTTATGGCTGTATAAAATATAATATATAATAGCTTGCTTCTGCCAATTAGGAATAATAGTGGTGAAAGAAAGCAGTATTGTGGCATCCCTCAGTATATAATGACTGAAACACAAACCAAAACTAAATTTAGACGAACACAATCGTTAATTTGTTTATTAGACGCAACAGAAACAACAACACTAACATCTGTAGATGATATCCGAACACATAAAGGAAAGCAAACACAAACCGAGTACAAGGCCTTGCTTAACTCCAAAGATCAAAAAGCTCGAAGTTTTCGAACAGCCACTCACAGAAGTGCGATGGAGATAGTAACATGTGTTAGAAACTGGGCTTCGCAAGCAATTAAGAAAACTAAGTTGTTGCTTAGTTCGAGCGTGCTCAACTTGAGTAGTTTCCATTTGACATGGTTACATGTTTTTTCTTTGTTTTTGTTGAAGACTATGAGTTCTTTGTGTACTTGAGAAAACTAACTGTAAGTGTCAGTATATTTTGCTTATTTCTCTACAAAGGTCAATAATTATGTCTGTTTTATATTGATTGCCTACTAAATTACAATTATAAATTCTTTATTGTCACCAGGAAAATAGAACATCATAGTACTGAAACTAAACAAAATAAAACATCCCATTTCGTTAAAACGTAATCCAATTCTTAGATAAGACGCTGCTTGAAATTCTTTGAAACCTCACGTACTGTCAATTTTAGAAAATTACTTCGAATATTTATCTTGTATCTTAGATATTTTACGACAGAAAATCTACTGAGATTTTTGAAGACGTTCTAATTTGGTTTCGCAATATTTACTTTTCATTTATTTTAAACAGTTTTTGGAATTGTCAATTTTCATAGCTTATTTAAGCTAGCCAAATGTTGACTGACAATAATATATCAAGGGCTAAAATATGATTTTTAAATATTTTTCCTTTCCTTCATACTATCCATTTTATTAAAACGAAGTCTAGGCCACATTCGATGGATTTTTTTCTTTATTTCAGTTCTATATATGTTCTTCTTTAGTTTAAAAATTAGCCTCATTCCTCACCAATCATAGATCGTTATCTAAGTTGGAATAACTCCAAAACACTACCTAGCTGTCATATAGATGGCACCACCGACCCACATAGCTCTCGACCGGACCGCACCGGTTCAAACTAGTTTGGGCCGATTGCCAATCATGATCATAACTGGCCAATTACAACAAGCCTTAAAAATGAACCTAAAAGCAACTGAGGAGGGTGGAACACGAGGAACTAGGATATGGAGTGTAGTAAATAAAAGTGGGCAAAACGCTGGAGTAAAAATTTTGTAGCGGGGCCAATTTTAGTGAGTTAGGTATATCTTTTTATTTATAAAGCCATAATACTCTTGAATTTCTGCAAAAAAGATCGAATAGTTCTTAAAGTTTTTTGTATTTTATCGCTTTAGTTAATACGAGTAAGAAATTTGAACTATAATTAGAACTGACAATTCAAATGATTTTTAATTGAGATAAAGTGTACCTGATTTTCTTAGATTAGGGCTATTCGATCGAATAATAAAACATACAAGTTCATTAAATACAACTGTAAAAATTATCATCTATTTTGCTCTTTGATGGTGCAAAGATCACTTTCAAATACTTATAGTGTCAGTCTACTGGAAGGGTAGAGGAAGGTTTCGGCCTATCAAACCTTTTCCAACAAGTTTTCTCCCGTTATTTTCGTTCTGCTAATTAATTTAAATCTATGACCTGAACTTAGGATCAAACACGCGCACCTTCGTTTAACAGGCAAGAAACTACTTACTAGCACCAGAAAATACGTATTAACCGCACATAAATAATAAAATGAAATAGCAACCTCCATCATCCCTCTTCAACAGTAATAAACAGTGACGTCACTGACGATCTAAAGGACACGGGGCCAAGTCAGTCCATCCAAATGAGCATTAACAGCACAGACAGAGCTTAACCCCAGTATCATGTTCATTTGAAGCCTCAGCTTTAGCCATGACGCCTTTACTGCTTTGGCCTGCACCCAACTATGACGTCACCGCGACCTAGATCATACTGTGTACATATTAACAGTACATAAACTGAATCATTATTCTGATTATGACCATTATGGTAATAGAAGCACCATTTTTATACCAGTGCTATTGAGATTTTCAACACTTCTACACTAATATTATTTATTGAGATTGATTGGTAAGATTTGTATTTTTGTATAAAACGAAATAAATTAAAAACTATTGTACAGATTTCAAATATTCTTTTGCCTTTAGTAATTAACATTATTACTGAGTAACATAGTCTATGTTTATTACTAGAAAAAATAGCGATCCTTAGAAGTCCTTAGTAAAACCAACCAAAGGTGTAAACAAATGCCTTCAAAAATCTTTTATCACATATGCCGTGAATAAAAATAAAGTTGTACATATCAATATGTACAAAAACTTCCACCCGTGCAAATCTGGGACGGGCCGCCAGTATACAGTGTTATCTGTTAGAGGTGTATTGAGCCGAAAGGAGATCACTACACTCATCCTAAGGAACAACTATCACTATGGGACCAACCATAAATTCGATAAAAAAACAGCTGTTCCATACAAAAAGTTTACTATCGGTCGTCCACTAAATGTTAGTTGGCTCTGTAAGCTCACCCTTAACTCATCTCATCCTCACATCTCTCATATCCATATGAATAAAAGAAAGTCGTGTTAGTTACACTATTTATAACTCAAGAATGGCTGAATCGTTTTGGCTAAATATTAGTGGGGAGGTAGCTTAAAACTAGGAGACGGATACTTTTTATTCTGAAAAAAAAACCCGTGGGACAACTAACGGGTATACTGCGGTGCACAGTCAGTATTATATTTGGCAGAGTCTGTTATTTGCCTGAAGAAACAAAAAAAAAAAAAAAAAAAAAATAACGCGGGTGGAGTCGCGCGCAAAAGCTTGTTTCAAATATATTTAAGGAGGCAAAGCCGAATAGCTTGGTTTCTGTCTGACACTGTCCCTTAGTCCGCGTACAATCAACCCCCTATCAAATATTCACACACGGTTCTTCTTACGTCTTGAGAAATCGCGAGTGTGTGCGAGGCCTTAGGTTATTAGGTGAAGGCCAAAGTGACAGTATTAAGGTACCAGTTGATTTATGAGCTTTCGGTTATGAGGTAAGGGTAGGAATGAGACAGAGACAGTTTGTGGGATGGGTAGCTCTGGTGTCAGTATTGTTTTGGCTTTAATTAATCTGTGGTGGGTTGTTTATGGTTTTTTGTTGTGGAAGTGATATTATTGGCCTTGGGATGAGTAATTTTTTACCGGCTTCCTAAAGAGAGGGAGTTACCCAATTCCGTGGTATGTTTGTTACCTGATTTCTCGGAGACGTTAGATGGTTAGACCGATTTGAATTTTTTGTTTGTAAGGGTATGGGGTACTTTTGAGTAATCCTGCTTAAATTTTATCATAATAGGACCAAAGCTTTGATTTTTAAATCAAAATAACTGTAATGTCCTATCAATTTTTTTAAATACCTAATTTTTTTATAAGAACTTTTTTTAGCATCTTTGTAAAGAACCAATGAACAGTAAACTTATTAATACAGTAAGAATCCAATCGAATTCTCTTTCTTTCTCGTTTCAATGTAACAAACGAGAATTTTATTTTGCAAGATACCTATAGCAGATATCCGTGGACGGTAAATCCTGAATTTATGTTGAAGGTTCCCGCTGAGAGGCTTCCGCGAAAGGAAATACCTGTACCTACTTCCTTGCTACATATTGGGCACTTGTAGTTTATTCAAACGCTTGTATAGCGGTTCAGTTAACCGATACAGATTATGTGCAAAAAATGAAATGAAAAGCGTACTAAAGTGAAATATTGCCTTTCATTCATGTGAACAAAGTGAAAGAAGATGTCATATTTGTATGGCAGGTTGCTTCGTTTTTTGTTACACTAATTAAATGGTCGTCGTATCAACCCATAGTGTCCTGCTGGGCACGGGTCTCCCCTATGAAGATAGTGTAGGCCATAGTCCACCAAGCTGGCCAAATTGCAGGTTGAGGACTTCACTTATCTTTGAAAGTTATTAACCTTCTCCCACAAGTAGCGTTCCTCGCGATGTTTTCCTTCACCGTTTCAACATCTGGTAATTAATTCTAATATGCACATGAGTGAAAAACTTAGAGGTGTATGCCTGAACCTGGATTTGAACCCGCGCCCTTTCGCTTGTGAAGCAACGGGAGTTACCGACTAGGCTACCACTAACTAAGTTTAATAAAATGTATACTGTGTATTACAAAAATGCAAAATAAAATCAATGCTAAGAAAGTTTTTTTGCCTATTGCCATTTGACTATTACATTAATAAAAGTAGTAAACTGGCAGTACTAGTTGATGTCAGGTATCACCATTAATTCGAAACATGGAACTATATAGCCAGGCTGAGAGAATATCGGTGGAAGTTCCAGTGAGATGTGACAAGTAGGATTTAATAATTTAAGTCCGGGTTGTAGGTACATCAAATGACGTTAAAAATATATGCGGTTAGGTATTTCACGATGAATCATAGAAAAGCGATGCGATATTCTTGAAACACCTTTTATTTTTAGACAAAAATACTAATGAAATTTGTCAAACGCGTCAATATCATTCGGTACTTTCTAAGAGTATCGTCATTTTTGCTTAGTTTAAATAAGTTTACTCTCAAAAAAAACTAATAAAAAAACTGAACGCGTATCGGTAAAGAAGTATTTTTAGCAATTATAATATATTTTTGCAATGTCACCAAACTTAGTAAATTCTTATAATTTTTCAAAGTTGTGTTTCATACTAATAAGAATCCTAGTTAGGAAAAACAAATACAATGTCATTATCGTTTTTTTATAACATTGAGAAATAAATGTTATTCGGAAGACATCAGTTCGCAGAAATTCTAATTTATTTATCGAAGTGTTTATAAAAACGAGAACTCTTTCAAATAGAAACATCGTGTTGTAAATGTTTATACAAAAGTCAAGTTGTTAAGGAATACCAAGAAAATGTACAATGATCGGGGTAACGAGGGAAAGAGGTGAACTTTCTAGAAAACTTTTTGTCTCTCTATAAACAATGTTCGCAGCAACAAACTTCTATGGTACCTACAACAAAAGTTCATAGAATAAGAGCTACAGCTTTTCTTTATTTTCCCTTTTTTTTGTAAGGACTGAGCTGTTGGTCTAAGGCCACCGCGGACAGCTTGACCGAACGTTTGGCGAGCGCCAAACGTCAAACATCAATTGTCAAGTGCGCTGGGCCGCGGTTTTGGTTTAGGGGCGAAAAGCACAAGGGCGCCTCAGACAGGACGGACCTCAGCTTGAGCCGTCGCCCAGAGAAGGAATAACGAACTGCCCTGGCAACCCAGACGGGGAGTGCCTAGAGCCCTAGCCACTGGTAGTGGCATCCATCATCATCATTGTCATTTAGAAAACTAACGCGCGTTTGATTACGGGTTTTCACGCGTAATTGATTGTTGGAAGATCCAACTATAGTTTCGTTCACATTTGGAGAACATCATGGGATGAAATGAGTCGTTCGTGTCCTCAACGATGGCACGTCACGCGTGCGAAGTGTGATTTCCCGTCTTTTAAAACAAAAACATCATAATTCTTAGCCTGTATCGGTCCACTGCTGGCTAACAAAATTCTCGATATATATTCTAAAAGGTTCTTTGAATGCAAAAAATGTATTATCGAGTGGATAACACCGCTTAATTATGATGAAATTGAATTACTACTACAGAATCAATATGGCAAATGTAAATAGTCACATAAGTAAAACAGTAATATAATAAATAAACATACATACATGTACATTATAATAATATTATTCTATATCATCAAATGGAAGAGCAGGGACTCCTAATACAGGCATCTTTTGCTTAAAAGGAATCCCTGGTCACTTAAAACTGTTTTATGCATTATGGTTTACTGAAATAAAATATTTTCATTTTTCAAAAAAAATATTTTCATATTTTCATGCTGGGTATAGGCCTACTCCACCTTGTGCCATAGCCCACGGAATCCCTGGATGGATCGGATGTAATGGACCCATCTGGCTGGTGGTCTGCTTTTTTACCGACTTGTCGAAAAAGAGGGAAAAACTCAATTCGACTGTATTATGTTTTCTTTTTATGCTTGTTACTAGATTTCTATTTTATTCTATTTTTGTTGGATAGTTTGCTTCCCGGGTGGTCCCATTTACTCCTTATTCATCCAAATTGGGTCCAGAGGTTTGAATTTTATATCTAAAAAACTGAAAAAGTTCTATCGGTAGATAGAACTTTCATTTTTTTAACCTAACCTTACCTAACTGGAGTTATAGAAGGCGGTTATAACTTATTCTAAAAAATAATTTGCGTTCGATTCGCAAAAAAAAATTATTCGAAAACCGTACTCGTATTTATGAATAATTATTTGAAAACTAGAGGATAAGGGTTGAGGGGGGAAGTGGTCTTATCAAACACTACGGATAGTCACCAAAGGGAGGGGGGTGTCTAAATATATGTGTTTTTATGACGTAATGAAACGGTCACTGGCTCTTAGCCTGTACAGGCGTGTGCACGTTGTATGTTAGGTAGTAAAACTTGCTGGCTCTTGTAAAACTTGTAAATTTACTACTATTGCACAACTTCGCTCTCCAATGATACCGATACCCTGCGCTTATTTATTTTGTTGTTAATCCTGATGCAATAAAATAGCAATGTGTCTCCCGAACGGATGCACCGATATTGATTTTGTCTTTTTTTGTTTGATGATATTGGGTCTAAGATATTTAATCCGCCATTTTGCAACGGCGGCGCGCTACAAAATTTCGGATCAAATATTTTTTCACAACTCCCTCAATAGAGTGTGTAGTCCATATTAATATAGTACACCACGCTGGCTAGATTGCGGGTTGGGGACTTCACTTATCTTCGAAAGCTATTAACCTTCTCCTACAAGCAGGTTACCTCACGATGTTTCCCATCACTGTTTAAGCTTGAGGTAATTAATAACAATACGCATATAAGTGAAAAACTGCATATAATTGAAACCTCAGAGGTACATGCCTGACCCTTTGATTGAACCCGCGCTCTATAGCTTGTGAGGCAAGAGCTTTACCAACTAAGCTACCACTAACTTACGTTTCAAAGTGATAGATAAGTATAAGTGATTAACAGTGAAAGTGATTAATTAACACATCACAGTTTTCACTTCTGATTTAACGACACGACGCGACTTTATCGTTTTTTGGCCGAAAGCAGTTTGTTTTACTGCACCCTATGGTGTGATTTAAAAAAATTGTTGCCAAATAAAATTAGGGCACTCGTTTTTTACGTTACAGCTGTTCTGGAATAGGTTAAAAGATACACGTCACTATCTCTATTATCAATACATCACACAGACCACGATATTTTTTGCATTAAAAAATAACGACAACCACTTCACCTATTTTCTTATATGGTGTTGTATGTATGTACTTAAAAAATATTAAAATCGGAATGTTAATAGCGGCGTAGCAAACTTTCCCCTGTATGGGGAAAAATATCCCCTAATTCAGGAAACCCAATCACAAGAAATTTAAAACTTTGTAGGTTTGTAGTCAAGATTTCATGGAAAATAGGACCTGTACGCGAGTACAAAATTTCTTGCGAACAAACATACAAACGGGCAGACGACAGAAAATTTTGCCAGACTCGAAGCAGAGTTGCTTCGTTCGCTCGGTCAATTATGTTTGCATAAAAAGTCATTCAGATCTTTCCGTTTGACTAAATTATGTTTGGTATTTGTATAAATTGTCGTTAAAATCTAAAAGAATACAGAGATTATTTCGTTCTCAAGAAAATCCAATTCGTGTGTCGTATTTAAACCTAGCTCACTGAATTTGCAACGAGAGGAAATCTTTTCACAAGTTCTTATTTCATAAACTGCAGTCTTCTTTGCATTTATCGCATTCGCTTCTTTACTCTTTGCATTACAATAACGAAATATTCAAGAAATGTAAGTAGCTTTTGAGTGTTGCCAGTTTTATTCCGACTTTTATATTGCTAGTATTTTTACTCCATTTTGCTTATTGTAGATGGATAGTTTTTGATTTTTGTGTTCATGTTGTATAAGCATTTGTCAATAAAAGCTGAAGGGTTACTGTCAAGAAGCAATGAATCAAGAACAAATATAATAAAATAGCAACTCTTTACTACCATCTATGGAATCGAACATAACCTTTTAGAATTCATAATGTACTAAGACGATTTGTAATTATATTATACAAGCTTGTGATTTCAAAATTCAATCTACTCATAATTTAACAAGTAAAAATGAAAATTTTAAAAAACAGCTGACATTTGTTGTGTATATTATCTTGGATTTTAAATTATCAATATACTCCCTCTCCCTCCTGATAACTAATAACTCTAATAATTCACTAATTGTAAAACAAATAATTTACTTTGCTATTTTGTTGGGGCGGCCATCTTGGACCGATTTTCATCAAATATGGCTAAGAATACACCCAATATAAAAAAATCAAAATCAAAATCGTTTTATTCCTTTGGAAGCTACGATGTCACAGACAGACACACAGACATGTCATACTTGTTGACGATATAATGACGTAGTTATAAATATGTTGGCATCGGGGGTTCAAAAGAAATACATATTGAAAGCTAGCGATCATTGAAGCCGAAGAAAAGTCTCAAATATGTGACCCTTAATAGAACCAAACCTCTTGCTCTCATAACTTTTGTATTAAAAAGCGTTGTATTATTCAAAACAGAACGTATTGGTCGTATCTATTTTCCCATGACTTTACCATGGAGTCCTAAGTACAAACTGGGACTCTGATCTAGTCTGGGGACTGGAGTCTTTGGACTTTAACCTGAGTTCAATGACTTACCAAAATTAATGCATCAGGCTCTATCTAATAAGGTAAATTTTTTATACTCAAATATTCGATTTGAAAACAAACGAGAGTTAAAATATTCAATAGCTTATAATATGTGCACCTAAAACCTGTAAAAAAAAAATATGTGTACGTTCCTAAAAACCATTTACGTACTTAACGACCCCAATTCTACCAATCACACTAACTGAACTAAAAGTTCTTAAAATAATTACCATTATTTTCTTACTTTTAAAAACAAAAAGAGAGGAGATAATTTTAGGACTGTCAAATTAGGTTACTTCGGTAAGTTTCGCTGCTCGAATCGGAGTCACTTGCATACGTTGAATAATTCGTTCAAAAACAAATACGTCTCGAGCAAAATCGTGTTCCTAATAGAATCAAACCTTCTTCTCCCCATAACCTTTGTATTAAAAAGCGTCGTATTATTCAAAACAGAACGTTTTGGCCATATCTCATCTCGTCCCATGGCTTTACGGTGTATTTGAGAGTCGGATCACGCGACGCCTCGCCGCGCCGGGCCGCTTGAGGGATGCGAGTGGTTAGCTATTTTTCAAGACGCGCCTTATTACCATACAAACTTATAGTACTGTAGACGTGTTAAAGTAGATTAGATTTATATACATACGCGTTTATTAAGGAAATACGCAGTACTTAAAATCTCAATTTAAGTACTGCGCAGTTATTAGGCCAAGGGCGGCTCGGACTCAAAGAGCTCGATATCATGATCTATACAACACTATTTTTAGTTTCTACCTGTTTTCTTTATTAATTTCCGACAAAAACACTTTGTTGTGTATATCCAGCGGCCAAACCCGAACTCGTTTCTCCTAGGCGAAATCATTCTCACGAAAGAGTTACCGGGTTGTTATAAAAAAATAACCTAAACCTACTATTGACTTTGACGATATAAAACACTCGTCAGATCACTTATTTTTTCTGTGTAGGTCAAAATTTTGAAACTGGTGACGAACTGCAATTCTTATGACTCCTCATCCGTCAGATTCCTCTTTCGTCAGATCATTTCTTTTATCCGAATAAAATAAAAAAAAGGAAGAATCTCCGTATCGTCTAAAAAAATAAAAAGGTCATACTGATTTGTCCTGTCGAATGCAGAGAGAACTGATTTGGCCTGTCGAATGCAGAGAGAACTGATTTGGCCTGTCGAATGCAGAGAGAACTGATTTGTCCTGTCGAATGCAGAGAGAACTGATTTGGCCTGTCGAATGCAGAGAGAACTGATTTGGCCTGTCGAATGCAGAGAGAACTGATTTGTCCTGTCGAATGCAGAGAGAACTGATTTGGCCTGTCGAATGCAGAGAGAACTGATTTGTCCTGTCGAATGTAGAGAGAACTGATTTGTCCTGTCGAATGCAGAGAGAACTGATTTGGCCTAGGAGAAACTAGTTCATCCTTATATCGGGTTTGGCCGGTGACACATACAGTTACTTATATTTTACTCACATTTAGTTATTTATATTTAAAGTGAATATACACCTAGATATTCTGTGAATATTTCAAACGGGTATCTGTTACCGTTGTAAAAATATACCAAATAAGGGCGAAATAACCACGTTTCTTGTATGAGAGCTCCTGTATATATTTATTTTATTTAGTATTTGTTGTTAGGCGGCAACAGAAATACCATGTGTGAAAATGGCAACTGTTTGGCTATCACGGGTCATTAGATACAGCCTGATGACAGACAGATGGACAGACAGCGACGATTTACTAATAGGATCCCGTTTTTACCCGTTGTGTACGGAACCTAAGTATAAAACACAAACTTAAATTGTTAATTATTTCGAAATTAATGAATTAAAACGAAATTACTGGGCCAATTTTGATAATTATTATTATTTATTATTTAGTAACATCTTCAGTAACATCTTCAATTATTCCGATTTATAAACCAAACTACAGGAATGATTTTCATAAAATTTATTCAGATCCAACTAAAAAGTATGGGTATACTTCCCAGTACCTACCTATCCTGTTCCAGTATTCGAACAATATAGAACTTAATTTTTTTAATCGATCCTTGTATCTCTGAGAACTCGAAATTAAATTAAACTCTGTAAATACATAGCTGTTATAAAAATATGTTTTACAACAAAATATGATATTATATAGTTACCGCACAACCCTGCCACGGTAATTACTTATGTAACTGTAAAAATATATATATTTTTAAGTTTTTTATCTGGTTTAATATTATTAAAAAAGCTTTAATGTTTTTTTCTGAAAGAAAACATATCTAAACTGAACTGGACAAGTTTCAACTAAACATTATAAAAGGGAAAAATATTGTTGGTTTACATTGAATAGGCTCCGAAACTACTGAACCGATTTCAAAAATACTTCCGCTTTTAGCAAGCTTCATTATTAATAAGTAAATAAAAATTAGAAATCTGCAGAACATTTGATTATAGCTTAATTTTTATTTAGAAAACTAACGCGTGTTTGTTTCATATTGTTTAAGACGACGGGTTTTCACGCGAACCAGATTGTTGGAAACCCGTCTTCTTAAACAGTATTTAAAATAATTGTGGCATATAAAAATATTTGTCTCATGACTAACTGACCCGCCGAATTTCGTACCGCCTAACAGTTACGAGTATGTATGTTTCTCATATTTTAAACCTTCCCTGGAGTACGACAATCATTTCTAGACTAAAATCAGCTATATCGGCTAAGCAGTTCTCGAGTTTTAGTGAAACAAACGGATTAATTTTTATATAATTTTTTTTAATTAGTTTAGTTTAGATTAGATAATCCAAAGCCTACAATATCTCAGATTACAAAGCGCAGTCCGATGAACTCAGTTTTGACATTCATAACATGGAGTTTTAAGAAGTTGTAAGATAGCCACAGCACTAATTATAAGCAATCTTGATGTTTACTGTCATACTACTAAATCGTTCTTCTATACTTCTACACTCTCTTCTAATATTATAAAGATTTTAAAAGTTTATTTACCGTTAGATAGCTACATTATCACAGAATAACATAGGCTAAAAATAGAGATCCACGGGTAACACCGCAGAGTGCAGCTAGACTTAAATACATCAGTCAGTAAATTTAATAAAAACCAAATAGGTCACCCCGAAAAAACTAAGCCCGATATTATCTCAGTAAGCTAGGTTTTTCTTAGAATAAATAGTAGAATTGTCGATTAATACATAGCTAGAAAAATACTAGCGTATATTATAAAACATATTCTGTACGTAAAGATTTTTTGTTACGAACGATGTTAATTATATTTATTGTCAAATATTTATGTTTACTCATATTCATGTGTACTAGTATAACACGAGAAAATAATTTGTTTATACCATTGTATTCAATTAAAGTCAAATAAAATGAACTTTTTGTCAACCACATATTAAAACATTAATGACCTTTAATGTAAGTGGTAGCCTAGTTGGTGAACTCCTTGCCTCACAAGCGAAAGACGCGGGTTCAAATCCATGTTCAGGCATGCACCTCTGAATTTTTCACTCATGTGCATATTATAATTAACTACCATATGCTTAAACAAAGAAGAAAAATATCGCGAAGAAACTTATTTATCAATATTAAAATAACCTTTAAAGATAAGTGAAGTCCCCAACCCGTAATTTGGCCAGCATGGTGGACTATGGCTTACACCCCCTTCATAACGAAGACCCGTGCCAAGCAGTGAGACGCTATGGGTTGACACTTAATGTTTAACCACAAAAATATAATAAACCATAATTATGCAGTTTTAACGATAATTTTGTTAGTGTCAAAATAATAAATATTATACAATTTTATAATATTATATTTTGACATATATACAATTTTATACATGCTCATACGAGTATGTGTAAAATTGTATTTATTATTTCGACATTGGTAAAACAAGGTTATGAGGTAGCTTAACTTAAACATCTGCAAAATATGTCAATCCAAATCTTTTGTGTATATATGTGGTAGAACCGCTTTAAAAAAATATCGCTTTGAGCGATAAAGCCAGCTACTAGAATTTGTCTTTATATATATAAATATAATAAACTATTTAGCTTTTTAATCGAATCAAAAAAGTTGTTCTCAATTTGTAAAAACTTGATCTGCTATGAGTGTTCCTCGATTTCATTGATATGGCTCGACTGGAAGGTTTTTTGGGTGGATATGGAATATGGAACCAATATCCATACTTTATATTTTAATAAAACGCCAAAGCAAAGGAAAAAAACATTCAGAGCTATAAAAATAATACTATTATATTATTTATATTCATACTTTCGAGTTGGTTCCATATACATTATATCAAAGACAGTTTTTTGTACCAAAATAAATATTAATTTCCTTTCACTATACATACCTAGATATGAATCTGTTTTGTAACGTAAGATTTGCCTGACGATTGTATAGGTTATCAGTTTTTTCAAAGTAATAGATAAATAAATAATTAAAATTAATCGTTCTTGACGTGAGTGTGAACATGTCCTGCCTTGAATTGTCTCTTGGTAAATATTTAAAATTGTTTGAAGTGATGTATAACGGCTAAATTGCTTATCCATAAATTGATATCAATATAAGTGACTTGAACAGGTGCGGCAGTTCAAGAAGAAAAGTTTTCAGCTCAGAAATTGTTTGAATTATATTTTCAAAATATCCGCCACGCTGTTTTTTATCGCCTAGCAACCAACCTGACAGTGAATACAAGAGCCCAATAAGAGAGCGGAATCCATCTTATCTATCTAATGAAGTAATATCAATGTTTGTGACTATCCAATAACACTGAAGTATATTGATGTTTTGCGCGGTCTGTCTTGCGCGGGTGATTTGTTTGTTTATGATGCGGATGCCTATATTATTTTTGGATGTCAGCTGATTCAGCAGAAGAAGATGTTTTTTACAGCCCGCAAGCCTCCCCTACCAATCTGCCCCTTCCACCGCCACAGGTGGGCCAGAGTTGCAGGCGGCAGCTTCCTCTGTCTGACCCGCCGGAGCCTCAAGAAACTTTTATTTCTAATTTTATAACATCCAATGTACAGGATACAGCCACAAAGAACCAAATTCAAAATTTTCCCGTGGAAAACATGGTACAATTTCAGCAGTGTTCCCAGCCCCGATTTTTTAAAGGAGAACGGGGTCTCAAAATACACAGTAGTAGAATTCATAGAACCCAAGCACATTCAAGTATTGATCGTATTACAACAAATTCAACTTTCTGGCTAACTCTTTCAAAATTTAAGAACAATCTTCCTATAATCAAAAGACCTCTTACAGGATATTAAGAACGTTATAATTTCAGATAATACAAACTCCCTGGAAGCTTGGGAGCATTTGCTGACATTTCCTTACAGGATTTTACATATTCCAAAGGATTCATCTGACAGTAATTCTTTAACAAGCCGTATCAAACAAAATTGCTTACAAAAGTCTTGTCCGATCTTCTCTTGCCCTCTTTCAGGTCCAATGCGTCGTAAAAATTCATCCTCTTTTAATTTAGTCGAGGAAAATGGCTGAAAGGGATATGAGAGGATCGGCAAGACTTTTGTTTTCAACGGAATCTATAGCACCAGACACACCCGAAACTCTGCTGGCTCTGAAGGAAAAACACCTATCTTCACCAGCTAATATAATCCTTTCAGATCAACCAAATGTTGATTCTCTTGTAGCCACAACCGACGATATAGTCTATGCTCTAGGCTCCTTCCCTAGCGGCTCTGCCGGCGGACTCGACTCACTCACACCGCAACACCTGAAACATTTGACAGGAGCAGGCTGTGGAGAGACGGGAGATGCCCTTATAAAAGAGCTTACGGCTTTGGTAAATATAATGCTTTCGGGAAAGGTACATGATAGCATAAAAGACATTTTGTACGGTGCCAACCTATGTGCACTACTAAAAAAAGACGGAGGCATTCGACCGATTGCCGTAGGTACCGTGTACCGTCGTCTAGCTGCCAAAGTAAAAACATTAAAGATGCCCTGTGCAATGAGTTCCAGCCTCTGCAACTGGGGTTCGGATCTCGCGGTGGCTGTGAGGCGGCGGTGCATGCTCTACGGACATATCTTAGTCATCAGTGTGGTGAAGTGCTGGTGAAGGTGGATGTTAAAAATGCTTTTAACTCCGTTGACAGGACCGTCCTTTTGAGTGAAGTTAAAAACAAAGCGTCCCACATTTACAGTTTTATCCAACAGTGCTATGGTACACCTTCTAAATTAGTATATAAAAATAATTTAATCTCTTCGGAAGTAGGATGCCAGCAGAATGATCCGCTTGGGCCGGCGCTATTTAGCTTGGCTATTCACCCTATCATTAAGAGATTAGGATCAAAATTCTACGCATGGTATTTAGACGACGCGCGACGGTACTCTAGCAGGCGACGTCCAAACAGTTTATAATGATCTGAAATTATTAACCGATGAATTTTTTGCAATAGGCCTTACACTGAATTTTTCAAAATGCGAACTTTTTGTTTCCACTTATTCATCAGCCCATAAATTAGACACTTTGAAACTTTTTATCAAATTGCACCGAACATAAAACTTCTTAATAACGAATCTCTTCGCCTGCTAGGTTCACCTATTTGCAACGAATCTCTCTCTAGTTTTGTTGATGATAAAATTAAATTATTCCGAAACTGTTCAGATCGCCTTAAAAAAATAAATAGTTATGTAGCTTTTTTCATCATGCTATATTGCGTTTTCGTGCCAAAATTCATATATTCCCTTAGATGCAGTCAGCTTTGGAAACATACGATACTTTTACAACAGCTTGACTGCATTCAAAGGGATGCGCTCACCGCCATTCTCAATATATCTTTCGATGACCGATCATGGCGCCAGGCCTCCCTGCCTGTAAGGTTTGGAAGCTTAGGCATTCGCAAAATCTCCAGTGTGTCTTTGCCAGCTTTTCTTTTATCAGCCCATACCTCGCAAAAACTTGTTAGAGACATTTTAGCTTCTTCAATTCCAAATTTTCAGTTTAGTTTTCTTGCTGAGGCTTTGGAAAGCTGGCAAATAATTTGCCCAAGCGGATCCCTACCAAAGAATCCGTCTTCCCAACGTCAGTGGGATGGGCCGCTCTGTCTATTAGAGTATGAAAATCTTTTAAGTTCATCAAGCACTTTGACAGAGCGTGCCCGTCTTCTTGCGGCTGCCCGTTGGGAATCTGGACTTTGGCTACACACACTACCATCAAAAAATATTGGCACCCTATTAGAAAATAACACATTCCACGTGGCTGTATCAGTTAGAGTAGGAGCCGTATGCCAGGTCTTGCACAGGTGCAGCTGCGGTGACATGGCGGACCAATATGGCCACCACGCACTATCTTGTGTCAAAAGTGCTGGGCGCATTCCGCGACACGCCGACTTGAATGGTATCACTCGTCGGGCTCCAGTCAGTGCTGGCGTCCCGTCGGTCCTAGAACCTAATGGACTGATGCGGGACGACGGTAAGAGACCCGACGTATGACCCTTATCCCTTGGAGAGTGGGACGGCCCCTAGTGTGGGATGCTACCTATGTAGATACACTGACTCCGTCCCACCTTCCGACGACCACGATTGGCGCTGCCGCGGCTAAAGCGGAAGCCCTTAAGCGGCGCAAATATATGGGTCTAGATAGCACTTACATATTTGTGCCGTTTGGAGTGGAGACACTAGGTTCGTGGGGGCCATCCGCCATGTCTTTTTATAAAGACCTGGCAAAGCGTTTGGTGGAGGCGTCAGGTGAACAGAGTGCTGGCATTTATTTCGGCCAAAAATTGAGCATTGCCATTCAACGTGGCAATGCTGCCAGCATTCTGGGCACCTTTCCCTCCACCTCAATAGACCTTTTAGATAAATTTTTAATTTAATTTAGTTTTAGTTATTATATTTTAAAATGTTATTTAAGTTTATGTAAATAAAAGTACTTAACAAATTGTAAAATATTAAAAAAATAAAAATAAAAAATAATGATAATTTATTAAATACCAAGCAGGTCTTTAAAGTGAGTTACGTCTATCTCTCAAGACGTATTACACATTTTAATAACTTTTGACAATAATTAAGCATCCTCAGAAACATTTCAATTTTAATATTAAAACGCATTTTGCGTTAATGTGATTTGGAGGTGACAGCGGGTCTTCTCGCAAAGGTCCTTTTGAAAACGTTGAATAGTCTGACTTCAAAAGCATTCTATCTTTTGCACGTAAATAATTTACCACAATAGCATATAGTGTTGGAACTTTAGGTTTTAGCCGGATAGATCAACAGACCCAAAAAATTCAGTTATTGCTGATAGGTTCTCAATTGAATAAGGAATTTTGCACTCAGTCTAATGAATATATGATTATAGGATAACTTTAATAAAATACTCGTATAACGAAACGTTGAATGAACAAACGCAAAAAGCTACAGGTAGAAAGTAAAAATTACAAAGTATTTAGTCAAGTGGCACAGACGTTACTACAATTGAGTACATTCCTAACTAATATGTTTTAGCTTAGTTTAGTAGCAGGCGAAATACGTATTTAAAAAGTCAGATATTAGGAAGAGAAGTAGTAAGGTAAAAGTGGCAATGGTGAATATAATGGTGTGGTTCCACACTTTTCTCGATCTTGCGCTGACTCCAAAATGAAACAAAAAACCAAACCGCTTAAGGAAGATGCTGTTTAATCACAATAGGTAAAGCTTTTTACGTAGTAAATATTTTTATTTATTGTGTGTCTACTACAAGATAAAATCAATGATAGTAAAACAGACCACTTATGAATAAACGTTATAAGGATAATGTATGTGAGTGAGTAGCGATAAAAACGAGCAAAATTTAGCGTCAAAATGATCCGGACAGCTAAAGTGGCCGGATTGTAGCCGGATGACATCTCAGCCCTAGGTAAAACCTTTTACTCTAATGACTTGGGCGACACGCGTCTTTTCGAATAAAATTTATACTTGATAAAAAGGGTTTGGAATGCTGTAGAAGATTACCTTTTGCGTTAGCGAATTTAAGGACATTTTGTGGTTGAAGTAGATTTCTATTCGTTAAGGTTTTTATTTTATCTGCTGTTTTTGTAGATGTTCTTTAAATATAAAATCAAGTTTATATATAATATTTTTTATAATACTAAATATGTCTATATTTATAGTATTTTCCAAGCAAATGACAATTTACAGACTTACTACTCGTAGTACATTTATGTACAAGCTACATATATGAGTCTACGCACGTAAACCTTACGATTTTTTGAATGTTGAACCCTCGAGGTAAAAACGACGAGTTGCTATAAGTTTCACGTGTCCGTGTGTGGTATCGAAGCTCCCAAACGAATGAATCGATTTTGATTATGTTATGAAAGGTGCTATTAAGTAGTTGGTAGTGTTGTGTTTCATGAAATAGATCCAAAATGGCCATTTAAATATTGTTCACATCGCCCTCAATATAGGTATTAAATGAAAGGGGCTTGACTGGTAGAGCAATATTTTTTCAAATACAAGTGCCGCGACAACAAAATGGCAAGTTACTATATCTTTACCCGACTGCGAAAGAAGGAAGGCTATGTTTATCGAGTGTATGTATATATATATATATTTGGCACGCGTTAGAGCCTTAATCATCTTATTATGATGTGAGTGGTGTCAATGGACTCGTTTTCACCTGCAGGTGTTAATAGGCTATATACTAGCTGCATCCCACGATATCACTTATCTAGATATGTGGGTCTACAATACTTGCAGTCGGGATTTTTGGAGTCATGTTAAAGCAATTGTTTTATTTAGTGTCTAAAGTTATTTAATTTAAAATATCTTGACTGCTTTTTTATAGTTACGACGAAAAACCAAATAATAATAATTAGCTTTTCATTAATTTGTACTTCATTATGACGCTTGTATGGTTTATTTACTTTCCTATAACATATTCATGAATTCTTGATTACCTTTTACAGTTATACGTCATTAATACGCGGGAAATTAACTAAGTAATTTTTACAATACATTACGAAATAATTTTATGCAATTATTTTTCCGCGTAAAGCCATTTCATTTCTACGTTACTTGGAGCCTTACTTGAAAGTGTCTAGTTCACGGACACCATAAGACGACTTTGAATTGTATTCAATTGCGTTAAAATGCGTGGTTGCATAGCAAGAAATGCCGCTCGCGAACTGACTCGTGCTAGGCAGTCACGGTAAGGGATCTGGTGCGTTCACGGCGGGTGACTGCGAGTAATTATCTTTCATGCTCGGTATGTGATCTTAATGTGTGTAACTTGTTCTGGGAATAGATACATGTTTATAATAGAATAGATATAATATTTAGGTAGGTAGTGTTTTTCTTTGTATGTGTGGAGTGTTCTAGTTTCTAGGCCTCCTTAAATCCTCTGATATGACCTATCTCAAAACTATCTTAATAAACGTATATATAAAACCACGACATTTTTTTTTAAATGATACTAGATACCACTTTAGTTTTGTTTCACCGAATTCAATTCAGCAGGTAAATTTTTAAATTATTTTGATATAAAACTAAACTACTGATACTTAATCGATTTTGATAAATAGGGGAACTTACATGATCAAAATGTTATACGAATTCGGCCAAGTGCGAGTCGGACTCGCGCACTACTATAATCTATACAGTATTAGTTCAAATTGCTACATCATTTCGTTTTGTACAAAAAAACAACAAAATACAAGTTTGTTGTATGGGAGCCCCCTTTATATTTATTCGGATTTTCTTTAACCATTAAATTTTAAAATGAATATGCAACTAAATATTCCTATTTATATATGGTGTTATAGTCGACGAATTGAAAGTTTCAATTGTCTAGCTATCACGGTTCATAAGGTAGCTACAGCCTAGTAACAGGGACGGGCAGCGAAGTCTTAGTGACAAGGTCCCGTTTTTACCCTTTGGGCACGGTTCCCCCAAAAGAAGATTCCGGCGAATTGAGAAGCCCCGCCCCTCCTTTTTTGAAGGGTTTGTTGAAAATTCCGTTACATAGATACATTTTCATGTAACAATAAGAGGGTAGGGATTAAGAGTAGGGATTTCTAATTATTTGATGTTCATCGTAGTATTAAAACACTATTAAAACGATATTTTTTTTCGCATGAGAAGCTTTTTATAGTCGGTGGCTATTAACGTACCCTTAATCGTACGAAACATTCGACTACAGGCCATACTTCTTTTGAACCTCAAATCAATCTCTGCGATAAGCTTTTTTTATTTCTTGCCCGCCTTTGGATTCCTATAAAAGTAACTCAATTCTCTGTCCGGGCGCAGCTTCGATAAAACGAGAAGAGATCGTCGAAATCAGATCTTTAGCTTTGTTTACAAATTTTAAATGTGGCAACATTGAGTTATAAAGCTATACTAATATTATAAAGAGGAGAGGTTTGTATTTTTGTATGTAAGAAACTCAACAACTACTGGTCCTAAAGCTACACTATCACTGTGTAACAAGGGCTAAAAAAATTAGGGATCCGCGGGTTACACTGCGGAGCCTAGATAGTGTAGGCTAGGGGTAAACAAAGTGAACGGCGGTCGCCATACTCATCATATTGAATGACTTTTACTATGGGAATAATTCTAAATTCGAGGAAGAAAATCAGCCGTTCCATACTTTCTGTCGACGACCAATTAACTTTTTATCTGGAAACGTCAAATTTTTTCTCAAATTCAGGGTTGGTCTCATGATGAAAGTGGTTCGTACTGATGAGTATAGTCACCCCCTTTCGGTTTAGTACACCCTTAACCCTATGTTATTATTTGCACCAGGTACGAACGGAACTTTTGTTATCTTAGCGACTGCCCCAAAACTATGAATGATGATGAAGAAGTTTTTAAAACATTGTTTAAACTATTATATAGCAAAGAATTGTCAAAAATTAAACACCCTTCAAAAATTATACTAAAACAAAATACTAGAGATCGAATGTCAAAATTGGTTGTCAGACAAGGTTCTGTGGTTTTATAAACTTAATAGAGATTATCTCTAAACAAGTGATGGATTTGAAGCAAGAAATTAACAGAAACATGCGCTCGATACTTGTCAAAAGCATATTCAAATCTTTGTAGTAAGACTGTTTATGTCCAAAGGCGGTTTATTTCTCAGAAAATAAATACACCGTTTTGTATCCCACAGTTAAACAAAATTACAATATTTAAAAGAAAAATGGCTATCGATTTCCATTGAGGCAGGCGCTGATAGAACTCCAACTTAGACTGGCCGGTTGGCGCAGTTGAAAAAAAAAAAAAGAAAAGAAAAATATTTATTTGAAACAGAAAACAAACTCGATTACAGAATTTATAGTCAGACTGAAATTACAACTTAATGTTTTCTATCACAAACCGGTCCCAACTCAACATAATGCTGGTTGAAACAACCAGCAGTTGGTAGTAACCCTGCCTTCTGCGCCGCTGGTCCCGGGTTCGATCCCCGGACAGTTCAAACATTTGTGTGCATGAACATGTCTGTTTGACCTGTGTCTGGGTGGTTATTGTATATATAAGTATGTATATATGTATTACTAAGTATGTATATCAGTCTTCAGGTTACCATAGCACAGGCTTTGTGTGGATGTTGTCCCATAAAAAAAACAGTTGTTTCGGTTAAAAAATATATAAGTACATTATAATATTAAAATGGGAGACACCACGAGAGATAATTATATCACCCTAAATAAATAAATCAGTCCTCCCGGTCTCCGAAAATCCAGTAACAAACATTAAATAAAATAAAAGCCGAATTGAGTCCCTCCACTTTTTCGAAGTTGGTGGAAAATCAGCGCCAATTCAAACTTAAGACACTGTACATTTCTTGGCACACACACTAGAACGTAAGTACTTATTGCCTTTCCGAAGTAGGTCAAGGTAGATCGGTTCTTATACGCCAAGTTTGAACGTTAACGAGCCAGTTGTAAAGTTGAGCGGTTCGATATGAGCTAAGATTGCTTGCTGTTACTTGCCACCTTGTTTACCCGGGATAGTGAGGATGAACTTTAATTAAACGTAACATTGATACTTTAGGATACGTTTGCAATTTTGTTGGCTAACATTCAAACGCGATTTGAGCTTTGTTCGTAATTGGTATTGTTTTACGTTGTTGTCTAGATATTGTATATGTTTATTAGTTTTAGCATTGCTATTCAGTGTGGTAATGCGGCTAGCATCTAGGCACGCTGTCCTCTGTTGGTGGGTTGGAACATTTAGATTATCTGTAGACCTTTAATGGTCCATAGGTAATCCATATACTATATTATTTTTATTTTTTGTAGTTAGCCATTTAGTTTCTCGTAATAAAGGCAACTTACCCAGTAGTTAGTATATATACCTATTACCTTTATTTTTAGTTTAATTTATTTGTTTTAGTGTTATTTTTTTATTTTTCACTTATTTGTGTCATTCAATATTAATATTTAATCAAATAATTTATTATTATATTACACAAGTACAACTTAAACAAGTATTTCTAAAAATGATTATTAACTTAAACTTATATTATATTTTAGTTACTTGGATTCAATATCCCGACTACAGCACCGAGTTAGATAATATATATATGAAAGTAACTGGTAAGTACACCCTCTTAAACAAAAAAACCGAATTCTCCATACTGGTTCAAACGTCCTTGAGAAATCGAAGTAAATACATAAAAAAGAGATTCCGACGAATTCATAACCTCTTGCCTCCTCTTTGAAAGTTTGTTAAAAAACAAACCAGCATTTCCTCTATAGGTAGGTACATCTTCAGCTAACAGTGTTTATTACAACCAATAAAGAGAGAGCAAATAAATTAACAACCAATGAACGACCGCCGCTGGATGTTTAGCCATTTTTTCAAAGAAAATAACGTACTTTCTTATAGGATAAGAGCTGATTCAATTTAACAAATGGAAAGTAGAGATATTTGCACTTAGATCAAAAAAAGTTCGTTTACATCAATTATTGATGGATAAGTTAAGCCAACTGGCGAAAGCATTTGCATCAAGTAATAATGACGATTGAATTCATTTCTGCAGGCGCCTGAACAAGCCGTAAGACTTTTCCATTATTACTTTGTGTCTGCCATGGAAGCCGTTTTTTTGAAAGAATTTATAAACAAAAGATATCTTATAATTTCTACAATTGGTGCAGGCGTTTTTATTTTCAGCGTGTTTTGGTATTGTCAGGGGTACATAACATATAATGAAAATATACCTATGTAAACAACTAGTTATTACAAATCTTTAGACCACTGTATCAGAACGAGGGCAACCGCGGGATCCAACCAGTATAGCCTATGATAATTTGCAGATGAATACTAAGTATTCGAACTGAAATCCAACAGTTATTTCTTTTCGCGTGCGAATTAAGATTTCTTACGAGTGAGTTCGAGAATAACCCAGTCACTTTCATATCATTTCTTTTTGTTATACATAAAAAAAACTGTTCTATGAATAACAGATTAATTTTATTGCCTTTAATTTATTTTAAGCTAGGCATTCAAATTCCAAAGTCAAGTAGTAACGTCCGCAAGTCCTCTAGCTCAGACTAAGAACCTAGATATACGTAAACAAACAATAAACACAAAAAGAAAAGAGCAAAATACAAGTCGAGTCTATTTTGTATTCATGACTCTCAATAAATAACAGTACAGAGGGCTGAGGGGTGCTACTACAGGTTTTTTTTTATTTTGCGATGCATTGTTTTCAAAATTTTTATTTTATGTAGTTACTTAGACAAACCTCTGCGTAGTTTTTAGTGCTATGACACTAAAGGTTTTTTAATATAAAAATATAAATAAATAAATATAATATAAGTATAATAATTGAATAGTTTGCAAGTTCAAGTAAAATTAAAAAAAAAACCCGACATTTGTTGTGGCAGCCATCTTGGATTTGCAATTATTGGTGTATCGTTATAAGCCCATTCATTTGATAGGTACCCATATTAAGGGAATTGAGAAAAAATGTGTACTCCGCCATTTTGTAACGGCGGCAATCTTGGACCGATTTTCAACAAACATAGCTAAGAACACTCCCAACTAATACAGCTTGTAAACGAAAAAATCAGATCAAAATCGGTATATCTATTTGGGAGCTAATATACCATAGACATTCACGTCAAACTTATAGCAACCCGTCGGTTTTGCGTCGGGGTAAAAAACTCGAATCTTAAAATAATTAACTTAATACTCATATATTTTCTTATTTTGATCGTAAAAAGAAAAAAAATGAGTATTTATGAACTGGAAAAATTGGTCCTAAACTAAGAAAAAAACATCAAATTTAATCCAACATTTAAATAAAAACTGAATAAAGAACTTAGGTCGTTTTCTGTTTTTTATGTAAATATGTACCTCTAACATTCATTCATTCTGTATTCATTCGATCGAAGACAGTTAGTATCAATTATTTTTAACAAAACGCTTTCTCTCGATTTTTTGGCGTGTATTTTTTAGACATTGCATTTCTATTTTCATTTAATTACTCGATAAAAGAAAGCATGCAAACAGAGGAATTTAATCTAAGTACGAGTATTTATGCAATTGTGCTGTCAAAATTGTGTTATAGATATCATTTAATACACATTATAATACATAAAAAAGAAACATGATCATTTTATGAAGAATCTTTGAAATGCATACAACTAGTGAGTGGACGAATAATATTTTTTACGTCGTCAACCTTTGGGGTTTGAATTCAAAAATTCTGCGGAGTACACCTATTAAAATACAGGTACCCTTTACTGGGGAGCTTTGCCTTTTTAGGAGACATAAGTGGTTTCTCCTAGGTTAAGGACTTAAGTTAGCGTCGAAAGTTACATTCCTCGCGATGTTGCCTTCATCGTTAAATCAAGTGGTATTACTTCTGTTCTATACATGTAGTAGTTTTGTAGTAGTGATGGTCGAGTGGTTAGTGGGGTCATTGCCATGCAAAAGATGCGATGTTCGATGACGTAACATGCAAAAAAAGATTGAGCTACCGGTGAAAGAAAACATCGTGAGGAAGCCATAAGATGGTGGTAAGGCGTTTCCTATCGCTCCCCTGGCTACCACCCTCAAGTCTTAAAATCTGTCGCCAAGCACCTAACGGTGTGTTCCAGCAGCCTTCCTTGAGAGCCAGTGTAGGATCGCTGACTCCCGTGGTCGTGCGAACTTGTGGTCAAATGCCTAGCTGTATAGGATAAAAAGGGACTTCAGAAAACCCCTGCAATAACTTTAGATCCCGTGCGCGAGACACAACCATTATAGCATATACCATCTGCAGTTAAACATAATCCAAGGACTGAAGCGTTGACATCTTGGGCTAATTTGAACTAGAATCATTAGTACTAGGGTAGGTACATTGTAACAAAAATACATTAAGTTGTGATAGCCTAATCGGTAAACCTTGGAGTTGAACCCGCGTCCTTTCGCTTGCGAGCCAATTATCGCAAGCGAAAGGACGCGGGTTCAATCCCATGGTCAGGTATGCACCTCTAAAAATATCACTCATGTGCATATTATAAATAAGTAGCTAGGCTCCGCGGTGTTATCCGTGGATCTCTAAATTTTTTAGAGCCTATTCAATGCAAAAAAACAATCAAATCTTTCCTCTCTATTATATTGGTATAGATCACCACATGACTAAACGGTAAAGCACGACTTCTAGAGGAAATCAGCTTATCGGAGAAGGTTAATCGCTTTTGGAAATTTGACGTCCCGAACCCGCAATTTGGCGTGGTGGAATATGGCCTAAACTTCCTCCTAGGGGAGATCCTTTCCCAGGAGGGAAGCTAAGGGTTGATACGTACATACATTAAGTCAAATACGATTTACCTACATGGACCATTATCAAAGTTTTTCTTTTTTCTAAACTGGTACAGTTACTAGTTGGGCAAGTTAGTCTGCACGATATAACGACCCAATTTCCCTACAAGAGCCAGCGTATCTTCGCAGTTCGTTCTCATTTAAGATGCTGTCAGTACTCGCGCTCGGTATTTTGTAGGATCCTGATTTATTTTCAGTGATTACCTCCTTCCTCGTTCGTACCCCGCCTTAACAGTGACGGATGAACACTGCGACCTACAGTCTAACTTGATACTGTTTTAAAATGTTAAGTTAAAGTCTTAAAATCAAGTAATACTATAAAACAAAGTGAAAAACTTACTTCAATTTGGCAGACAGCTTTTTCAGTTATTTTCACCAATAATTTACTGCATTTATTTTGATAAAATGTATAGCGGAACACACAGGAAGTAGATATAACTTTTTAAACATTTTTTTTTAAATCAGTCCTGGTTCTCCGATACAATATCGGAGAACAAATATAAAAAATACATACGTATCAAGCTAAAGTGTAAAAAAATAAATTAAAAAATATATTTTTAATGTTTTTAACAGAATTGATCAGGTAACAATACACAGTTTTGGTTTTAATTACGAGGATAACATTGTCTAGAGACCTAACCCTTGCTTGTTTAAGAAATCCTACGGTCCCATGTTCGATTCCCGGCCGGATCGCTTTCGTTGTGTATTGTAAATGTTTCATGTTGTCCCTGATACAGAAGAAATCCTAGTGGAGAGCCACGGATGTGAAACGTTACTTATTTATTATCTAAATAGCAGTTATACGCGACTTCGACTGCGTGGATAATTATTTTATGGAATATGTGTACCAAGTTAAATGATGATCAGTTAGTAGTTTTCGCGTGAAAGCGCAACAAACAAACTTACAGTCACATTTATAATAGTAGTATAGATGTAATTAAGCAATAAGTACTTAATTATACTTACTAAATTAAGTAATTTAATATTTATTAATATAATTAAGTAGCAATTCAGGCATGTTCTTAATCCAGATGCGTCAAGCTATATTTTTAGTGATACCTGCATTATTACATTTTATATTATACCTTCAACTACCTGCATTATGTTAAAGCTCCAGGTACATTAAAAAATAAATAGTCACGCATACTATTCAAAATATCAAAAATAACTTAAATCGATATCCATTGGAATGGAATGAAACGGATTAAATAGAACCATATTTCATTTTGATTAATTAATCGGCCACGATGGCTGTTCATCGTATTTTCCTTCGAACATTAAAATAAATCAATAGTTTACTCGCAGCTCGCTTGGAATGTATAGGTACTTATACTGAATGTTCAAGGAGTTTAATTCTTTATTAAATAAATATGAATATATTTATTTATATTATTAAAAGGATGTCAATTCGTTGGAATCTTTTTATTGACTTCCAATAAGGAGGTGGTACTTAATTTGTTTTATATTTTGTTCGTTACCTGATTTTGTAGAGACAGCTGTACCGATTGAGCCTCCATGAATCCTTCATTTTGGATTTCGGTAAAATATAATACAATTGAGAATAAATTTTAATTTAAATGACTATTTTCTAAGTCGGGTCCAAAGAAGCTTTCAGGCAGAGAATGTCCAGTGTCCAAAAATGTCCAGATTTGATATAAACTTACCAGAATTAAAATTACACCCTCTTCTGCATTTAATGGCGTGACTCTCCATAGTCTATCCGTAAAATACTTATCAAACGGTATAGCTACAAAAAGCTTATTAGCTAAAGCCATTAAAAAGGTAGCTTGTTTTTGTATTGTGTTAAACTAGCATGTTGTTTGTATTGTTTAAGCTGGCTTTTAATAAAGAGTTTTCATATTCTTATATAAAATAAAGATAAATTCATAAAAACATACAGCCTATTTCCAAACATCGTGAGACTGTGTAAGAAACTCCTTACTTTACGCTGCTTTATCTTGTGTTGACCGTGTTGACAAAACCGAAGATAAAATATCCAGGAACTTACCTGAAACAAAATAATAAACATATTAATAAAAATCATCATAGTTACTCTAGTCGGTAAACCCCTTGCCTTGGTTTAGGCATATATACCTCTGTGTTCTTCACTCATGTGCTTACTAGAACTAATTACCATATGCTTAAATGGTGAAAGAAAACATCATGAGGAAACCTGCTTGTCGGAGAAAGTTTGATAACATTCAAAGATACGTGAATTCCTAAAACCGAAAATTGGTCAGCGTGGTGGACTATAGCCTACTCCTCCTTTATAGGGGAGACCCGTACCCAGTGTTGGGAGGCTAAAGGTTCATACGGCAGTTAATCCTCAAAAAATGCAGAATAACTCAAAAGCCACAACTTTCAATAATTATAGTTACCTACAATTCTGGCGAAGTTAAGGTTAGAATTGTTGAGCATAGCTTGCACTTCCTTTTTATTTACGTTCAAATTATTTTTAAATAAATTGAAAACTATAAATATCATCCCATTAATGTCTTGACTAATTACTAAATAAACTAAAATAATAATTAATAATTAAAATGCAATAAAACTTTCCTGTAACAAACGTTATTCAATGGACAATAAATATTTCTCATTTCTATTTCTTAAGTATACTTACGTGATATCGATACTTTCGATATCGTCAGAATTCTATCTCAAAACTCTAAACATTCCCATCGTAACTTGAGATGGCAACTTTGCCCATCATTTTCCTCTCGGCGTTTCCAAAATCAAGATAATCTTTCTACAAGGTACCGTGGTATAGGCAAAAAGTTGTCGAGGTACCTTTACTTATCAACTAATCTACGGCAAAGTAGATCAGGGGTGCAGACCCAGACCCCTAGGGGAGAGGGTGGCTTACTCCCCTCCAAGAACAGGAGGGAAGCGAAGGAAACTTGGGCTCCAAGGCTGTATTAATACGTTCTACATCTCCCTAATTGCAAAGTTGACAATCTTCTGCATTTTGTATTTTATTTAGATGTAAAATGTTGTTTTTCCTTCATTGATAAGTGATTTTCGATGTTCTCTTTTAACGGTGCTCCGATCTCACTGAGCTGAAATTCGGTATAGAATGACACACAATTTTATTTAACTATTCAATTCCGATTTAAGGAGGTTCTTTTTTATATTATGTTCTCCAATTTATCAGAGATGGCTTATTTAATTCTTTTTTTACTGACTTCCAAAAGAGGAGGCACTCAATTCGACTGTTTTTTGTTTGTTTCCTGACTTCTCGTAGACGGGTGGACCGATACGAAAAAATCTTTTTTGTTTTGTCTGAAAGGGTATGGCGGTTCCAATTTAATATTTTCAAAATCGGCCGGTAGTCACTTTATTGTCAGTAAATAATTTAATTTAATTTTATCATTTATTTTTTAGTTTTGATAGATAATATTTTTGTAAAGTAAGTTGTGTGTGTCAAATTTAGGACGGTTTACAGTATTTATAAGTTTTACTTGGAAATAGATGTATTTTGCAATTGTTCGCGGTAATTATTTCATGGAATCCACCTGATTTTTAACGCAAAGAACATCATCAATAGTCAATAAAAATCACTAGACCGCAAAGAAAATCACCCGCGCGAATTCACTCGATGGTGTTTGCAATGGGCAAGTCAAGAAAAATTGAAACATCCTCAGCTCATCTGACTCTACTAATTTAAAAAATTAAACGATCACGACCTTGTCAAAGTACGTAAAGCCTAGAACCGCGTAGAACCTAACCTGGGTGAACTCTAACATTCCCGACGAATGGTCAAACGGTATCCAGATATCGATCAGTTTGAACGTCTGTCTTCGAATCTTGTGTTGTGCGTTGTTAATGTTGCATGGAATCCCTGACGCAGGAAAAAGCCTAGGAGGAGTTATGAGTGTGAATCGTTTTGCAAACAAGTATATAAAAAAGACCAATACCGTGTTCCGTCACGGCGTCACGGCGTCACGGCGTCACGGCGGGCGCTGATAACATTTTAAGTAACTATTTCGATTTAAAAATAACACCTCTTAACGGATATTGTTAAATTTTATGGAACTACTCGAGTAGTATAAAATTTTGCAATCATTTAAATATTTTTTCAAATCGGACGACTCCGAGAAATCAGGTAAAAAACATTAAAAAATATCCTCCGCATTAACTACTCCTTTGACGTACTCCTTGACATACTCCTTTTTGGAAGTAGGTAAAAAACTAAGCCTCCTCAGTCAGCCAAAATCTCTTCATCAAAGCTACATCAAATTTTCATGGATAACAAAATTACGGCTTAGAAAAATGTTTGCTCCCAATAGAACCTCCTGCCAATCTACTTCATGTCGCTACGTAGAAGTTATAAATCCGAAACAATGACTGAGTCGGTTCAAACAAACAAACCTAACCCTAAATTCGGGGCATTATTTGTGAGAATAGAAAAAAGGCAGGGGTCTCTTGGGAGCACTTGTGTGAAGTGGCTAGGTGGGGAGTAGAGGGCTTATTGAATTACTAGACGTTTTTATTCCGTGGGGTGTAGTAGTGATCTATGGACCTATACGTTATTTGTGTGAGCGTTATCTGATGTCAAATAGATTTAGCTTTTTTGTAACGTTCATTTTACATAAAAACTTATAGATTCTTATAAAAACTAAAGCATGGTAAGTTAAACAATAGCTCAAATGCTCGCATTGTGATGTACAATATTTTTTAAATGAAACAGGAATTATGTTCACGCCTCCATCTCTCACATTTATTTTTAATTGATTTTTGTTTTCTTTTTGGATATGTTTCGTAGTTTTTGCACGTAATAAAACAAACCGTTCTCTTTTCACCTATGCATAAAGAATGTAAGTTACGTTGTTCTCACATTCGTGTGATTCCGTGAAAAATACATACAGAAGTAGTTGTTGATTTCGGTTCATGAATGAAAAATGATACAAGCATTTTATTTGTGTTTATGTTTGATTAATTTATTTGCATAAGGTAAATTCATTTAAATAGAAATGTATATTATTTAGGCCTATTAAAACATTACAAGTACCTACTTTTAGCATACTTTAGAAGTTTCTCAGTTAAAAAAATAGAAAATAGGATGGAATCATTTATTACCAAAAAGTAGAAATATATACTCACACAATTACAAATGATAAAATAGATCGAGTTACAATGTCCCGTGCGTCAAAAAATATCAGAGTTCAGCATGATGCTGGGGATTGCTCCTGAGCGTTAATTTTCAGCTTGACCCTTTAAAGACAGACGAGGTCACTAAAAATAAAGATATGTATATATACATAATCATATTTCATTTAATATGTATCTTTAGAAATTAATCGTCACTAAGTTACGAATGCACCAGAATTTTAATTTATATTAGTTACAAAAACTGACTTAAACATAAGCGTTCATTTTGATATTACCAGTCTTACAGAGAAACCTTTTTACGCCGAAAAGGTTAACAAGTCCACAAATCAATACCGACTTTATTACAAATTGGTAAACGGGAACCCTTTGTAGGTATAGAGTTTTGTTTTACTGCCGGTCGGTCATCTATCGAGTCATCAAATCTAGGGGTAGGGCAGGCCCTATGAAGGTTCCATCGACAAGGGAACTCTTTCATGGAAAAAGAAAGAAAGTCGTAAAAAGAATTGGGGTTATATTTTGAGAGCTATGCTTTCGCCGCGAATGAAATTGTTGATTGTAAAGTAGGACCATTATGTAGAACTTTAAAAAGTGACAATCCACTGCAATTTAATAGGGGCAATACTATTATATAATGTTTTTAACTAGTCTATTGGACCGATTTCCTTGAAATTTATAATAGAAATGCCAAATGGCCCCGCGTGGGTCGACTGAAGTGAAAAAAGCTCGAAGAACTTGAGGAAAATACACCCTCAATCAAAAACTCGCGACGGGTGAGAAATTCAAAAAACGTTTGAGTACCTAATAGTTATGTTAGAAACCTGTAGATTAACTAAAGATTTTATAGTTTTTTGGGAATCGGGTTACGTTTGTGGTCTTATATTATCTTGGCTATAAATAATAAATATTAAAAAAAAGCTATTTCAGATTTTATTTATTTTGCAATGTTCAGAATTTTTTAGGAAGGACATTAAGTTTTAAATTAAAAATTTTAAATTTTATTCGTTAATTAATTAGCGACACCAATTCACTTGAACGTATTATTTAGCAATAAATATTTTATCCCAAGAACATACTGATACTAGATATTTTGAAACCGTGATACGTATATTTCGAGTTAATTCGATTGCGAAGGATGGCGCCGTCTTAATTATTTAATACCCATCTTGGGTGACTAGCTTAATCTTAATAACCGGATTCGACTAAAATTGATTTAGCTCTGATCACTTGGAAATATTAAAATGTAATTATGATACTCAAGTAGGTACGTTAGTTTTCGAAGAGATTTATTTAAAGGTTCATAGATTATAAACTAAGTAGTTTAATGCTATCGCGACGTTTTTATACTTTTTACAAAATTAGATATTTAAGTAAAGTTACACATTTATTAACGAATTATCAATTTCATTTCGAATTTACTGGTAACTAATGGTTAATTTGGTACATACCTACATCGAGACCAATTACTTTTGTCCTGCTATTTAAGAAATTTGGTTAGAAAACCATCTGCTACAATAATCCGTTACTTAATTTTTTTTTGTTTGGAACAAATATAATTTTTTCGGGTAATAACTAATTTAGATATACATAGAACATTAAAGTTATAGGTGTTGCAATGCATTGTTGCCAATTTAGTGTCGATCATGACTTACCTTATTTTCAAAACATTCGAATAAATTCACCACTTGCTAATGACGTCATTTGCGAGTGATAAATTTATTCGAACGTCTCAAAATAAGTGTAAAGCCGCATATCGACTTCGTGCTCCAAGAGGACGAACGTTGGCGTGCGTTCCGGTCGCGCGAAATTGTTCCATTTTGGAACACGCGCCAATGTGTTTGTTGGAACGCTCGAACTTAGAGGGGCCCGTTCCATCTAGAGTCGGTTTTTTACCGCGCATGACGTGCATTTCTAGCTCGCTCTTTATCTATTGTGATGTATATATGTGATGTTTTAGGTCTAATATTTTTTCGATACTCTTGGTATACCTGTTTGTTTTGTTTGACATTTGAAACTAGAGCGCACAACTGAGCTTCGCGAAGCTCAGTTGTGGTGACTGTCTTTCATGTTGAACGACCGAACTCAACAGTTGCCACGCGTGCCATGCGCGCTAAGTTGTGCGTTATCATTTAAATATATTAGCGAGTGTTCATGCCGCGCGCGTCATGAGCGCATAATGGATACGCTCTAGTTTAAAATGTCAAACAAATCAAACAGGAATACCAAGAGTATCGAAAAAATATCAGACCTAAAACATCTCATAGATACATCACAATAGATAAAGAGCGAGCTAGAAATGCCTTCGACTATATTTACAAGTTTCACAAAGGAGCATAGTTCCCATAGACTTTATATTTTACGTGTTGCCAGTGCAAATAAAATGTTTCTTCTGTGGAAACTTGCCGCGACAACTTGAGGTAGGAAATCGAAACATCTTGTCTTGTCGAAGTTTCTCTTCGTTCACAAGCTGTTGTTATACCTGCTACCTATTTAGTGGTACTGTCACATGCACTATTATATGTTTTTTACGTTTCATTTTAAAGTGAACGTAGATTTGCTTTTACTTAACTGTGTTCAAAATGGAAAAAATATATATATTGCATCCTCCATACAACATCGCCGATCACGTGACCAAATTTTGTATGGAGAACCAAATATTAGATATATATTTTAATGTTGATAAATTTTGTTCTGCAAGAGGTTCACTTTGATGGGTAGACTAACACCTTTCAGTATTATCACACTTTTCTGTTACACGTTATACAAGAATAAGTCCTGACAGACTAACTTACTGACAGATTGACAGATCACAATCAACGCAAACCTTAAGGCGCTGAACCTAGAGATTTGAAATTTGAAGGGTGCATTTATTTTAGGGTAGGTGTAGTCGTGTATTAAGATTTTTTTTTTCAAAATTCAGCCCCTAAGAGGGTCAAATAGGGGTTTAAAGTTTGAAACTTCTTTATATTCCATTTTATGTAACTCAAGTGACCACTTTTATGAACAAACGCGAACATCGTGAGAAAACCTGCTTGTCGTAAAAGGTTAATAGCTTTAGAAGATAAGTGAAGTCCCCAACCCGGAATTTGGCCAGCGTGGTTAACTATGGCCTACATCCCCTTTTATTGGAGAAACCCGAGTCCAGCAGTGGATCGTTATTGGTTGAAACGTAATACTATCCAGGAGGTCTCATATAAATTAAAAAAAAAACGGTTCAGTAGTTTGGTATGTACATGATGAAAATAACTGTTAAAATTTTATAGGCGCCTGCTGAATAGAAATCGGTTGTCATTCGTTTTAAACTATTAATCATACATTTGTAAATGATGTTTGCGAATGCTGCTGACTGTACAACACCGTACGTTCAGACAACAAAAGGCAGACAACGACAGTTATTGCAATTTATGTACTACTGATACCTGAATTTTGAAATAAACTTTCGCTAGACCTCGTATCTTGGTAACAAGTTCATTTGCATGGAGTGAAAAACTGAAAAAATGACTTTTACTACAATTTTGTCTAGATTGTCATGCTCGCCTAAAGGTTTTGGTAATATTTTGCTCGCCTGGGGTTATTGCTTACTTATCTACCCATAGCGTCCCACTGCTGGACACGGGTCTCCCCTAAAGGGGGTGTAGACCATAGTCCACCACGCTGGCCAAATTGCGGATTTGAGAGTTTACCTATCTTAAGAGCTATCACGTTCTCCAACAAGCAGGTTTCCTCACGATGTTTTTCTTTACCTTTTAAGCAGTGCAGGTGGCAATTAATTATAATGTATACAATAGTAAAATATTCAGAGATGCCTGACCCTGAAATGAATGCCCCTTAGAACGGCATTCCAAACGACAAGCTGCCAATTGCATTGACTTATTATTTGTGACTTTTACTATGTCGTCAGTCCACCTAGTGGTAGGCCTATCTACGCTACTGAAAAATTAAAACAGCTCATTTTTCCTAAAATAATCACCCAGCAAACTTCTAACTTCTTCTAGCTTTACACACCTAACGTTATTAAGCAAGAAAGATTTGGTCAAACCACGACGCGTTACATCACTTCTCCCCCCCCCTACCTGCTCCTCACCCCTTTCTTACCCCTCACCCCTTTCAGGGATGCAGGCAACATCCACATAGAATACATTTGGATGAATATTTGACGCGTATGTGGTGTACGGTCATTTTGTTACTGTAAAAGGCAGGTAGTGTAATATAGCGGTTATGCGTGCTCTGAATTACATGATAACGTTCAGTATATAGTTGACCGAGCGAGCGATGCGTCTGTGCTTCGAATAAGATAAACTTCATGGCAATCAGTTAGTATATGACTGAAAGGTGGAACTCGCGTACAGCCCCCTTATCGACTTCAGTTAGGTATGATTACCTTGACCTAGGGACCTTAGGGTCTTGATGTTGTTCGGCAGACTGTGCGGCGCTTCAACACTGTCAAAATGAAGCCAAGTTAAGTTGCTCTTCTGTCATCTCTTTCAAGCTTAAATCAAGCCGATAGCGTACAAGGTCGCAGTTTCCTAACAAACTTGACAAAACTTGATATACAGGTTCTACGAACTTTTTACATTCTGATGAGCAAATTTCCTTGCAAAGTTTTCTTTCGGCATTAACCAAGTGTTAATAAATAATAATATGCATTTCAGTAAAAACTCAAAATCAAAAGGCATGCCTTTTGAAGGCGACGGTTCGATCTCGATAATACTGGACTGAACCCCTCGGATTGTATCCCACATACATTGTATTTATTGTATCCCACATCACCACAGGCGTGCAGGCGATCGCGAAATCTGAGAGTCGCTAGGTAGCTCTTGCGGCGCTCGCGCACAGGGCGCTTGTCTCGAACGCCGGCACTCCTGTGATTTATTCGTTTACATTTATTCGTTGCCTAAATTGGAATTAATGTTATTTATAGTGATATAAAATTAGTTTTTATATTCAGTCCACAATAAAAAACAAGTAAAAATTCCGCCAAGCGACATAACGCACAAGAAATAGACAATGCACAAATATTAACCCAGTACACAAAATCAGAAGAAATCACGTCAATATAAACATACACTCAAATTTATTGACCCTCATCAAATTAGTTAGTATGGTTTTAAAAATTAAAAAAAACAAGAGTTTTTGCCCAACAAGAGGTTTAACCTGATGGGTAGACTAACATCGTTAAGTATTGTCACACTTTTTTCTTACACGTTGTATAACCTTTTAAACAATTAAGTATTTTCTAATCAGTTCAAGAATTTTTAACAAAATACGAGTAGGTACACTTTAAAAAACCAGTCTGTACCTCTTATTTTTTAGAAGTTACTTCAAACTTTTTTCACGATCCACAATATTAGTGAAATCAAGTAAAACTTCCAACACAAATGAAATACGGAACGCGCAAGAAATACACAATGCACAAATATTTACTCAGCACACAAAATCAGAACAAATCATGTCAATATTTAAGGCCAAGTTAAACATACACTCGAATTTATTTACCCGCTTGTAAGTGTACATGCATTGTTGTTTACGTTACAGGCGTCGGAAGCCAAGAACGGGATGTACGATAGATGGTAAAACAGTGTCTAAACTCAGGCATTTTTAATCGACAGAGCCAAGTAAGTGCCTGGCTTAAGAGTTGGGTAAAAAATATTGACGTACTATTGTGAGTAACAAAAAATCTAGTGAAATGTGTAAGGTCAAGTTGATAATTATTTGTTAACATTTCACCTGACTCTAAATTTAATTAAGTTTAATGTGACTGCATTAATCAAAATGAATAACATACCATTCACAAAATCCACAGAAAAATAAACCCAATATTTTTTACATTGACAGACTTGGAATTTTTTTATTTCATTTAAAAGAGCTTTTCTTTTGTTATCAAATCTGTCGAGTACATAAATGAGATAATACGTTTAAAAAACTAAATTGGTGAAGACATACATAAGATAACTCACGTAACGCAATACAAAATCTATCAAATTAAGAATTACCTCTCTTTTTGAAGTTTGTCAAAAATAATATTATTAAAGCTATATAACTGACTTCTATAGTTACATTACTTGAAGAGGTTATACCGTAACAGGGATACGTGAAGCGCATTCCTTATAATTCACACTAGTGTTAGTCGTCGCAAGCAGAATCCATGTTATTATAATGCAACAGACCAGTTACAGGGTTACCGCAGAAGTGCAATTTGCACTCATTATCACAAAAGACTTTCATCATGGAACTTACAAATAAAATATTGTTTGATTATGAATTCTAAATAAAGCAAAAAAATACGGTTTATTAATTTTTTGTCAATAACAAACCCTTAATTTCCTGGAAATCGAATACTTATAAGTTAAAAATATCATAAAAACTTCTATCTGGTAATATTAAAGGTAATACATATTTTATTGCACTAACTTATCAAAATTTAAATTATTATAATTCATGTCATAACATAAATGAATTACAAGTTATTCAAAACCGAGCGCTAAAACTTGCATTTACCATACCATTTCGAACAAATCTTTGTCAGTTACATCTTAAAATCGGCTGCCCCATAATTGACGAGTTCATCTTATAAGCTATCTGAAAAAATCTGTCTTATACAAAACCCTAGTGAAACAATAATAATTTAATACAAAACATTTGCAAATCACGACGAGATAATTTACCATATATCGATAGTTATAATCGATACAGATTGTTTCTTTAACCGCAATAAAATTTAAATAGACTACATCACTCATGCCATCGAGTGTGATCCACTGCATGCAAGCGGTTCATTGTCACCCGTATTACCAGCAGGTATCGGGTGCGTGTCGCGCCAGATGCGCGCTGGTGCTTGAGTGCGCTGGTGTGTGTGAATCTACACCAGTTTAGTTAAGTTCTTGTTGCGTTTTGTATATTATCAAGCGCTCGCCACTAGAACGTTATCTGCCTACCTACCTTTATGGTTCAATAGCAAATGATAATACTTATTTTAATCAATCTTGTGCTCCTAAAGCCTATGATAACCGCATATTAATTCATACATATTTTTCATTGTATTAAAGTTTAGCCTACGAGCTTGGAAAACTAATTTTATCAATCTTCGTAATACTATTGTACCGCTAGGGTAATTTCTTACGAGTGTTTGTTAGTCATGGGTAGCTCAATAGATCTTTGTGAGCTGCAGATCAGCTCACGGTTCAAGGAGGTGAGTCAGACCTGCGAACCGGATACCAGATCAGCTCAAAATCAAACTCAAAAAATTTCTTGCAGATAAAATTGCCCCATTGACAAAAGCGAGTGAAATTAAAGCCAGATCAGATAATAATACCCACTTTAATAATACGAACATGTTTAACCTGACCCGCGCAATGGTCTACCAAAATTTTGTTGAATCCAAAACTACTATATCTTAAAGAGTTACTCTTACTTCAGTAATAATATTATTATTATGAAACGAAAATATTTTTTTCGATCCTATCTAAGCTACGTTCCAAGTAATTCACAGCACATATGAAACACCACCCAGCGCAATCTGTCTCTATTTTACGTAGAAATATATATTCATCTCTTTTTTCTCTATCAATCTATCTTGCTCACGCACATGCGGCTCTCCATCGCGACGAGCCTTTTACTTCTGCGATTGAATCAGCTCATGTTCGGCTATATATCGAATCTGTGACAGTGCAGCGAGTGAACTGATTGAACCGCGAACCGCGTTTTGATCTGTTTGATCTAGACTTGAACCGTGACTGAAGAGCTCAAACTGGTGCGATCTGCATATTTCAACCAGTTCAGATCTGAGTTACCCACGGCTAGTGTTTGTACTCTAATTTAACTATTTTATACTGAATAAAGTTATATAAAAATTAAAAAAAAAAATGAATCTGGCTAACAAAACATAACGTAAACAGCCTACAAATATTAAAACGTAAATAACTCCTCACAGATACAACAACAAAGTCCAAAGAGACAATTTCAAAAGATAAGCAGGCATCCATTCAACCTTTTTATAACAAGTAGTACGTTAGCGAACTATTAAAAGTTCGTAGGCGTCATTTACGCTGCAAGAACTCGTATTGCGTAGCGCATGCGCGTGGTAGGGTCTACGGCGGTGCGTAGGCCGTAGCCATGTGCTACGAGTGTTTACGTATTGTCTCTGGCGTACATCTTTTATATGACATACCCACTTCGTAACCTTTATTTGATTCACTATCCGACTTCAAAAATAAGGTTCTTAATTCGTCGGAGCTTTTTTTTTCTTATACTCGTGCCCAGAAGTGAGCAGCTATTTGATGTGATGTTTCCGGATTTCTCAGAAATGGCTGGACCGATTTGAAAATATATTTTGTTGTTGAAGTGGTATTGCTCCAATTTTTTTTCTGAAGCAGTTCCTTGTATTTTTATAAAATTAATTATTACTTTTCGTGTGGTTTTTGGGACTCTTAAATGATAATAAATACTTTAATGTTCATCAGGGTGATTAATAACTATTCAACGTCTACCTTGGATGGTTACAGTATATAAACCAGACCCTTGGGGTGGGCAGTGGATAACATAGTTTTTATCCACTTCTGAGCGACAACATTCAAAAACTTCTAGTAAATAAATAATTAAAACGTCAATGATTGCGCCTCCGAGCAAAGGTCGTTGTGACAGTTGAATTATGCCGTGTTCAATTTTGTCTTTTTCTTTCCACGGAATAAGTGTCCATGCTAGGGTGCAGGCGATAACAAACTTTTACTGATTTATACTTTTAAAAAATACTGAGATTTATTCGTGGCGCTAAAACGAGGAATTTTTTTTTTGTGTATAAAAAGGACCTGTCATGAGTTTTTCTTTATAATATAACAATCTAGTCTTAGGCTAATAAGTAATTTTATTGAAACTTAAACTCTTATATAGAAGATAGCAACCACCATCAGCTCGACGAACACGGAAGTCAGCATTACTATGGCCCTAGACTGAGCATGCCTAATTACCACGATTTATGTTGACTATATCGATCACAACATAGCAGGAACGCGCGATCCAGCATCTCGAGATTCAACTCGCGTGGTGTCGGAAACGCGAGGCTGAGGGAATGATTCGTCTAGAATTCACTGGCTCTCAATAAAGGCTACCTAAGGTGTTTGGCGACAGATTTTACAAGTTGAGAATCTAGTCAGACTTTTACAAAATAATGTATACGAGAAGTGGTCCATCGTTGCTATTTGACCGAACAAGCGAGTGTTTAGGATCTGGTATTTTTTTTCGGGTGTCACTTTTTATGTTTGTGTATTTGTATGTGTCCTGAAATTTCGTACTCGCGTATTGGTCGTAGTTTCCAACCAATTTTGACGAAACTTGGTATAGGTATATGAGTTCTATGAATTTTTTGATATTTTAAGTCATCAGGGAATATTTTATATATTGTTATTTCTTCGTTAAAAGGGTAGAAGTTTTATATAGCACCATTTATTTCAACCAACATAATCCAATATAACTGAGTATTTAAAAAATCGGCTATTTTTGTTTTTTTTTACAATGTTGCATAAAATTTCGTGCTAGTTTGATAAATCATGGACCTTTTAGTATTATTTTACTTGTTAGTTGCACTTTCAGGGAACATAAGAGCATCTCTTATTCTCAACATGAGTTGCGAATTTGACCCTATCAAGTAAAGTAAACGTTTCTTACGACGTAACGTATTACTTTTGTTGCGTGTAACGTAGCGTTACGTTATAACGTAGCGTTAACGTAACGACGGAACTGAGACAGGAAAAAAATATTTTGAAATAATTTTACGGTAAGTATCCGTTTTTATCAATAAACTTTTGAATAAATTGGCATTTGATTACCAACGCTCAATAAACCCACGACTTACTAAATTATTAATTTACAAAAATATTAAATCTTAACATTATAATTAAACTTGTATTCTATATCGTTTCACGAGTACGAAATTTCTTTCAGACAAACATGCCACAAACAATACAAATGGACAGATGAAATAATATTTTGAGAGACTCGAAACAGAGACGTTTTGCTCGCTCGGTCAGTAAATTCATTAGGTACTTCAAATGTTTTGTGAAATACTACCATGCCGTCATAACTACGAGTATTTTTGTATTGTGTATTCAAATCAAGGCTTTTTACCGACTTACCAAAAAAGGAGGACGTACTCAATTCCACTTTTTTTTCGATATCTGTGACTTTATTTTGCGGCTGGACCGATATGAAAAAATATTTTTTTGGTAAATCTTTAAACGTCACACGTGATCCTATTCGTATATACGTGTAATAAAAAAATGTGACAATACTTAAGAATGTTAGTCTACCCATCAAAGTGTAGAACAAAATTTGCAAAATTACCAATTGTTGTGTGGAAAATCTAATATATTTTTCTGGAATTTAGGAAATTTTCTTCTACACTTGGTTCACATGGGTTGGTAGACTAATGCCCTTGAGTATTGTCTCACCCTTTTGTTGCACGTTGTAAACATAGGTATCGATATCGGTCCAGTGGTTAAATCTAAATAACTGAAAAGTTCTATCCGCGCCAGCTGCGATGGAAATCAGTAGTAAATTTTTCTAGAAAGAAATTTTACTTTTTCTTTACTACGCATGTACTGTATAGTATAAATTTGTTAAGTTACCTCTTCTCAACACATAAGAAACCAAGTGGTGGACCAAAGAGCACCCTTCTTTACAGGTCAACGACCTTCGCGGAAATAGGTCGACTCAGGATATCTGCATTGCCAGAAGGCTTGAAAACTTTTGCTCGTTGAAAAACATCGATTTTGTATCTTATATCTTCACTGATAGAGTTCAAAGTTGTAGTATTAAGAAACATGGTTGGTTAGCACCGAAGCTGTATACTTGCTGTGGTATGGCACGATTGTGTGTTCACAGCTTTAGGCAAAATATATACAAGGTTTAAATACAAAGCATAAAGTTTTTATATTAATTTAGCTAAGTTTTAGCTAAATTTCAGCACAAGATATCTTGTACTAAAATTTATTCTTCATTATTTAGTTCAGCGAGTTATTAATCCAGCGACCACAATAATTTTGCAACTCCTTCACAAAAAAGACAACCTTATGACATACGTTTTTCACGGTGTTTGTCAAAAAGTTGCTAATCATATACAACAAAACACTAAAATCTTAAAGAAAAAATATAATTAAATTCAAGTATGTTTATCAACGGTTTATCTTTTATGAAATGTAGGTTTGATTTTATTGACCTATTATTAATTGTATATACGTAAAACTTAATCCTTACTCAAAGCAAAAACGCCTCGGTCGCTGTCACCAGTAAATATAGACAATGATTTATTATTACAAACCGAGTGAGCGAAGCTTTTTTGACGGGAGTCTGGGAAAAATGTTTCGGGTGTCATTTTGCAGGTCTGGGAGTATCTTTGACTACAATAATTGGTATAAAGTGCTTAATTTTTTTCGTTGTATTTGATTTGGTAAGTTAGGAGTTCTTAATAGGAAAATATTCAGTCAAGAGGTTGGCATTTTTTGTAGTTCATAAAATTATTGTAGTTATGAGGTCAACAGTTCACAGAACTGCAACTTAATATAAATAATTTGAAAGGATTTGTTCCAAAAAATACCTAACATTCTAATAACTGAAGGTAATACCTACAGTTACGTAGTTAATCAATAAAAAAACAAAATGTAGATGTATCCTAAATTCTACAAAATTAATGTCTGATCTCTATCCCTTTTGTCCAAAAAAGAAAAAGAACTATCCCTATCTCTGTCGCCACCTACGGAGTGACAAATGAAGATCGTTACCACAACAAAGACCACACTTCGCCTGACGCAAGTAATTCTATAACAAAAACAATAATACCAACCCAACCGCGGAAACATCTATAGAACACGCTGAGTACACGCAAACATTCATTTAGCCTCAGATATACGCATAAATCTATCTTTCATTACCAACATTCGTCGACAAAAGCAACCTTAAATTCATCAACATAGAGTTGAAATAATCCACAACCTGTACCAGTTGTTAAAGCAATTTCATTCCAATTCCATCAAGTTAAGATCAAGTTTGGATTGTACAGCAATTCCCGCATAGTCCGCATCTAGGGAATGCAACCAATTAAGATAGTTTTTAATGCAGATGTTCTTTTAAATAGCAACACTCACCGTCCGTCGATGTTATATTCATCTCGCCGCTCAAGAACTTCTTTGATTTAAATTCTAATGCTGAACCACAAGCTTAACCGCGTGCGAACACTGAGCAGTAAAAAGTTCAAGCAAAAGTAGTCCTTATTTGTATCGGAAACGCGCCGTATCTGGGAGAAACCGCACGGATCACTGCGGTCCTGCCGTATTGCAGATAGCTCAGGTGACAAGTTCGCACAAAATAACTCGTAGATAATTCACGCCTACTTTGCACTGGCCAGTAACACAGAAAATAATACAATATGTTAGAAATTTGAACGTCCGAGCGTGCGGAGAAACGTCAACTATTGGCGCGAACACTTGACAGTTGATTGATTCGCTCTTATCAATTCTCTCGCGTAAAACCACTTGAATTTTTGTCACAACACTAAAAAACAGTAGTTATAGCACAGAACGACCGCTAGATAGCGAAAGAGATGCTACTTTCGAGGCAATCCGATGCTTTTTGATAGTGTAACGACAAAACAAATAGTCCGGAATGAGTGAACTGGCACATGCGCAGAACGGAATGCCGTATGCGTATATTGTTAAGACGCGGTTACTGAACTTCGTAGGCTCGATTTAAAAAGTAAATATTCCTATTTTGAATTGCATTGCATATTTCACGATTCGAATTTGGAATGGTCTGCTACTCGAATTTGTGGATGGATTTAATTGCTGGCAAGTGTTTATAGAATCAACTGCAGTAGTTATTTATACGATGTAGTAATAAAATGGTTTATTGGCTGCTTTAATTTTACGATATGATTTTTATTGTGGTTCTGGACATTGAATTGAACTTCCCTAAAGTCCTCGTAAATTGGCGCTTGTTGTATGTAAGTACGTATTTTATTTAGTGAAAATTGTTCGAGTAATTTTCATACAGGTTTTGAAGCTTTAAAAACTATGTAATCATAATACCACATGAGTAAATACATTTTTCGTGTATTTATTTGTTTTTATTTTTAAAGCTAAGAAAGCTTATTCGCTTAGCAAATCTGTCGCCGTATAAGCTATTTTTAAACACTTTAGGTATAGAGAAAAAACATCAGCTAAACTTGGAGCTAAGTCATAATTTTGGGCTGCTGCCAATATTACTTACCAGATATTGTACTCTTAATTAAACAGCTTATAAATATATTCCCTACTCAGTTTGTCTTATGAGGAGAGGTGAGTAGGTTGAATAACCTACTGTTAAATACCAGTAACATTATCCCAGGGTTAGTGCCGATATTTCTATCTTTTCCTCTTGTAGCTTTTGTACTCAGAGCTAATTCCAAAAGTTAAATCTGCCCCTGCCGTAATGAAAGTCGGTAATTCCTTTTTTAAAGAATTTGCGGTATCATATAAATGTAGAATTGGAATAGCAAAACTTGACTGTCATGTTTTTAATTTGCCATAAGTAAAGTATTTTCGTAAAAAAGTACCTAAGTACACATATTAATATTTTAGAATAATTTCATAACAAACAGATAATGACTTAGCCTTCATCCTTCGTTTGGATGAAAATTAATACAAAAACGTTATTATTAATAAAATATCTTAATATTGTAATAAAATCCATCCACCAATATGCGTGAGCCCCTAGATCTGCAGTACTAGGCCTCGAGACACGTACCTCTGGGATATTTATCCACTGTCACATACATACATGAATACTGAACTACCTGCTCCCACTGGCTTTACTCGAGTGCGAGTAATTTTATATAAAACGTATGTAGATGATTTAAAAACGCTTGCTATTATATAAATCGAATATAAAGTATTTTTTTATGATTAAATCTAATACTTTAGTTTATTAGTATACATATATTTTTTTTCAAAATAATAGAGCGTCATAAAAATTTAATAGACGAAATCATATTTATTAATAAAAATTTTTGCTTATATTTTACTCACTCACCAAAAATGGAAAGGTACTCAATTTGACGCGTATTTTTTTTTAAATGTTTGTATTCTGATCTTTATAATAGAGCTGGCGCGGTTGGAAATAATCTGTTTATGTTTGTTAGGGTATATTTCTGGAGTGGTTCTATATAAATTTTATCAAAACTGTAAAAGTTCCATCGGCAATACCTAAAAACTGTCATTAGTCATTTTATTCTAAACGGAACTTGTGCATTAATACTTACGTGACATACCTACTTCTATATACATTTATTGGTTTTCTATATGATTGATAAAAAAACAACCCCTAATACTTATGAGTATGTCTTTTCCCCGAATTGTGATAAAAGTTCATTCTTCTCAGATAATGAACCAAATTCCGTACATACAGTTGGTTTTAATAAGTATTGACTTTACCCGCACAACCCCTTCGTTACTTCTAAGTTGTCAGCTTGACAGCTACGTCACGGGTGCCAAGTCCTAATTTGGGTAAGCAAGTTAACTTACTTCGGTCTTATAAAGAATAATTATTAACAGAGTATCAACTGAGAAAAATAATGTTAAATTTCAGAAATAATTAAAAGAAATAGCACCAGGCTGTGTCTCATGAACTGTGATAGTTAAACAGCTTACATTTCTTCTTATTTCTGTTGCATGCTAACAACAAATACTAAAAACAGTATAAAATTAATATTAAAGGAGGTCTCCCATATAACGAACGTGATTTTTTGCCAAGAATTATCGGATCAGAATCGGAATACGTATCAGAAGTTAAAATAAACTTTTCTATTAAAACGACTTTATATTCACAATTAGGCACTCAAAAGTGAAAAATAACTTATTATAATGATTACCCACTCTGACACAGACTTCAAATAGCTGTGTGGGTAGCGCCTATAATAATTGTATTAATCTATTTCACCCTTTTTAGTGCAAAACAAGATTTAATTATTTTTTTAATCAGCTCATTAGGAAGAGAACTAAAAAGATTGAATGAATAAATGAATGAATGAATGAATGAATGAATATAGCTTTATTGCACACCAAACAAAAATAAAATATGCATCAAGATATGTCTATACAACGGTAGTACACTCGGCCTTATTGCTTAAAGCTATTTCTTCCAGGCAACCTTTGGATAGAGAGAACTACGAGTAATATTATAAAAAACGAATGGTGCAACTAAACTTATACTAATAAAAAAGTAATCATACATGAAACAAAAGTAACTAAAACTGATATAATAAATTTAAACTTGAAAATAAGCTATAAGATTACTGTATACCTGTTACATTTATAATGTAAATATACCAATACTGATTTATACTAGCAGAAATAATGACTATATACTATGTAGCACGGAAATGTAGGAAGGGATTTTGCCTGCCTAGTGGACAATGGCAACGCATTCCATAAAATGTAGCCTGCACAGTAAAAGAAGAATGGTAGTAAAGGTTTCAGTATTCAGAGAATACTGCGTAATTTTTTTTAATTTTTTGCTTCTAAGTTGTACATCTGTTTTTACTTAGTGCTTGCGCTCAACTCACACAGTTTACTTTAAAACTTATCCCTTACCTCTGCAGGCTGTAATTAATCGACCTGACTTGAATAATAGCTACATTCTGAACTTTGCTCTTGATTTAGATCTAGATATTGCCGATCCTCTAATCTTTGGAACGTTCGAGGCTTCTTGCTTGTTTGACTGAGGTTGACTATGAAATATTAGCGTCTTCTGAAACGCGTAATAGAACTCTAAAAGACTCGGTACTTCGAAAGACGTTACAAAAATATATACGGCTATGTAATATTAATAAAATCTTCGCAGTGCAATATTCTAGAAATACTTTTTGATTTAAAAAGTAATTTTTCGTCATTTTTTGATTTATTTTATCTATTATTTTCTCTATAAATTAGCGTTTTCGAGTATGTAGACTAATTTTTAATAGTTGTTTGTTTTTTGTAGTATCACCAAAATGAAATCTTAAGATTTTAAACGTCGTAAATGCTTATTTGGCAGCGACAAAACCCCTTCGAATAATTATAAATAATCATTTGTAAAATTGTTTTTCATCAATTTGCTGCCCCAATTTTGACAAAATATATAAATTCTTCCACTCAGTCTTTATACACTATTTGTATAAATTGAAATTTAGTTATTATATAACTAAATTTCAACTCATCCAAACATTTTTCCAAATCCAAAACAAATAATTTCCCAAATCGACCTAGGTATTTTTGAGTACCTATCCGAGGAACCTAAAAAAGATTTGAAAACCGCCTTCTTTTTGAAGTCGGTTAAGGATATAAATAACTTATTTAGGCTCGAACCAAATTCAACGCTAAAGCCAAATACTGGTGTTCATGATTGAAAGTAAAGTATGGTAAAGTCGCTAGCATACACAGTACGCTACTCTCTGGCAAAATGCTGGAGCTGTTAAATCAAAGACTAATTGAAGAGCACACATTCTATCATACCTCAATGCCAACCAAACCTAAACTTTTCCACAAACTTTAATTTAAAAAAGCCCAACCGTTCCATTGTTTAAAGCAGAAAAAGAAAGAAGTATAGCACACAACTATCCGGGGCAGAGCTTCCGCGAAAAGTAATTAACAAGCCAGTGTCACCCATTGTGGTGTAACAAAGGACTAGAACATAGTATGTCGGCCGACAAAAGCGACCAATTCGGTGATAATGCGGCCACTGTTGCGCTACGGTGTGAAAGAACACGGTGCACGCGACGATTTTAGACCAAATTGAAAATTCGTTGTAGATATATCGACGTGAAATAAAATTGGTGGCTTATATAATATCATTTTTTATATACAATAATGTTTAGATATTTAATTTTTGTGTGTTGTGGTTTAGCTATAAATACTTAAAATCACAAAATCACTACATGTAAGTTATAATAAGTATGTACTTAATGCTTTTTATGACAAAGAAAAAATAAGAAATAAAAACAAGTTCATTATCAAAATATAAATTAATAAACATGACTCCTCATGATAAACGATCTTTTGTTGAATTGAACTCTGATATTATGATGCTCTGCGGAAGAAGTCATGGTGTTGCGGAACAATTCAATTGACAAGTTTATTAAAAAAACCTACAGTCCAGAAGTGTAGATTTTAATAGACACTCTGTGGAAAATACCTGTTAAAAGCCTAAAAAGCTTAATATTAATGAAGATGCTTTCAGTACATTGAATAACCAATTGCTGATGAAAGAGTGAGATTTCATTTCACATTTCAGTTGCCGATTGCGTGCGAGACGGTTCCAATAATGAGCTCTCCGACACAGACCTTATCGACTTTGTATAGGTAGCGAGCCACTGGTCATTTCTTTCATTATTGAAATTAGAACAAGTTTTGTTATCCTACTAATATTGTAAACGCGAAACTTTCTAAGAATGTATGTGTGTATGTTTGTTACCCTTTCATGCAAAAACTACTGAACCAATTTGAATAAAATTTGGTACGGAGATAGCTTAGTCCTTGGATTAATACATAGGCTGCTTTTTATCCTGTGTAACGCGGGTAACACCGCAGGGCGCAGCTAGTTGTTTCCTAATACCTAATGTTTATTTTTCATAATATAGTTCTGCGTTTCATCGCTCGTCTAAGATAAAGTGGCGATGAGAGCTAACATAGAAGAAACCGATTCACTGATGGCTTGAAAATAAGCCTGACTGTAGTGTACCGTACCTTACCGTAGTATAATACCGTACGGGGAATAAAGAAGCCGGCAAGATGTTCTAAAATCAAACATTTTGTCATGTAGTTGACGCAATGTGTTTCGCGCTCGTCAAGTCGCGCATGTCGTATATCTTCTTTGAACAAGCAACCGGACGAAGTTTAAGTTAGGGCTGCAGCGAAAGGTAATACCGAAAAACTTTTTTAATATTTTAACCTTTTCACCTTTTTTATATGCCACTGATGTCTCTTAAAGTCATTAATCACTTAGTAATTAATATCGCCATTGTCTCCTGGACTAATCGTTTTTAACTCGTATCGAAATAAATAATTAACCGACGTCGTTGTGACGTTAAACTTCGAGCTAATAATGGTTTGGCACTTTAATAAATCGACTGTTGGCTGTAACACGCGATCCACTCACGATTTGACTACAACCTAAGACTAAGAAAGGTGGTAAAGTGTTAAAAACTACTTAAAGAAAGTGTTAAATACCTTTTTGATTTAGCAAGTTTTGTCTAGTTTTGAACAGATTTAAAAATATGAGGAAGATCTCAATATTTTTGTGGATCAGCGTTTTTTATTTGAAGGTGCAATAATTTTGAGTCTTAAAAACAAAACCCCTTGACCGGTTTTATCATCAATAATTTATCTAAATTTGTGTTTCACATGTTGAAATGAAATATGGCCGGTAAATGGTGACGCAGGAAACGTCCCCCATATTGAATAATAACAACTAGTAATGAATCCATCTACAAAAAAATTACTAAATATTAATAAAATATATTTAAAAAATTCGTAGACATGTTTCGTCATGATTGGTTTTGGATACTACGACCTGTACGTGAGTAAGAAATTTCCAGACAAACTGACAGAAAAAAATGACAGACTTAATATAGAGACGCTTCGGTACGGTTAATTAGTCAAATAAATGTTATTTATAAGTACTACCTTTTAAAAAAAATTGCGTAGGTAGGCCTCCCACTAGGTGGACCGACGACATAGCAAAAGACACAAGTAACCAGTGGACGCAATTTAAGAGGTAGGCTTATGTGCAGCAGTGACTTCTTCTAGCTAATGATGATAATGATGACGTACATAAAGTCTACAGCATAAATTAATGATTCGATTTGATGATTTCACTTGAATACTTCTTCGCCGCGCCCTTCCAAAGCACAACAAAAAAATATATTCATTCAATTTAGGAATCTAATTTACAACACAATAGCAGTAATACAAGATCTAGTCTATTCTATTGGGGTTAGCATCGATTAGTGTTTGGAACTATGACGTAATCTGTGCTGTTAGAAGCAGAATTGATACTGCAATGTGTTACGTAAAGAGCCGGGGTTCATTTTGCAAAGAGATTTTTGGATTTATACCGTGTAACGTAGATACCTACATACAATATTTTAGTAGTTCACTTGGTTCTTATCTGTCTATCTATCTATATATATAAATATTATAGAGAAAGTAAGTCCTGGCTGACTGACTGATATTCGCTAAGAATCAACCCAGAACTTAAACCCCTGAACCTAAAGACATGAAATTTAGAGGTTGTATTCATTATAGAGTGTACGTTTGTACTAAGCAATGATTTTCGAAATTTTTGCAGCGCACGTGATATAAAATGTATACAAAGAAATTTTAGACTTTGAACCGCCTAACGATACTACAGTTTCTTGTCAGCGGCTTCAGATATGATGGTGGAATAATTTCGGAACGCATGTATGTACCAAATTTGCGTGAAGCTAGTACCAGGCTCGCATAATGTCAGACAAGTTAAGTTGTCTCGTCAGCATGTAGTGTCCTGTTCAGTAAACATGTCCGCGGCGCACTAATGATTAGGCGCGCCAACAGCCTGATTGTCCGGTGGCGTCGCGTCACATACTAATTGGGTTATCTAGGTCGCTAGGCGGTTCGTAGATTGGGAAATTGTAGCGTGGTTCCGATACAAGGTTTTATAACCGACTTTGAAAAAGGGTATCACCGGACCACCAAAAGCAAGCTTACCACTAGACCACGGCTGTTGGTAGAAGTGAAAAAAAACTTACTTACCACACTTTTCAGCTATCATAATATAATATATCATACAGAAAGAGTATTAAAAATTCAACGCAGAGGCTAATACATTTATAATAAAAATACTAGGTACAGTTAGAATTTGAGGTCATCATCATCTTCAGCTAGAAAACGTCCACTGCTGAACATAGACCTATATTCAGCATTGGACGTATTCTAGCTGATCCCCCTTAGAACGTCATACCGAGCGACTAGCTGTCAGTTGCATGCACTGGTTATTTGTATACTTTAACTATGTTGTCGGTCTACCTATGATACTCTTAGAATATGAAGTATTCGATTATAAATGTGTTTAAGTGAGTAGTGCTCCAGCCAGACCCTCAACTTTTTTCAGTGTAGTAGCACAGAGTAGATCGCGCTAGTGTCATTATATAGGCTGCCTGAAGGCCTTTGACATGACTGCTATTCTTAGCCTGACAACCGGCGCAATTTTGCGTGCCACTTCTCGGTCATCCATCCATGACCAACAATGGTGATCATTCAGAAACACTCCTAGTAGCCTTTCAGTTATCCTCTTACGAAATTCTGTCGTAAAAACTTCTTACAAAGATAAATTTTATGTTCATTGATCGGTGCGTATAACACCCTTACGAGAACATCAGAAACAACAACAGGATTATGCAAATTTCGACCTTCACACCCGGTAATTAGGGTCGCAATCGAGTCGAGCGACACGACTCGTACGTCAATCCAATCAGTGGAATTGGGTCCTGGAATATATACCAGATAAATAGAATACAGAACGTGCTGGCCTTGCGCATTTTTATTTGACTTGCTGAAGATTTTCCTTCCTAAATACTTGTGGTCTTTTGGTTTTGGCCGAAGGTAAATGATTATTTGAAAAAAGTGAAGAGGAGTTGAAAATGCCAAAGTGATGATTTACGGCCATTCTTTTGTTTTTCTCGACTTGGCGGTGCACTGTCGTGCACCCAGATAAATTCAAACTTGATCTCAGTATAGACGTAAATATTTTTTTAAATTTTTTTGATATAATATTTTATAGTATTGTAAGTATGTCAAAAAAAATCTAAATCTGTCCAAGCTTTAGATACTGCGAAATTGAGTTACACACAAAATACTGTCGAATTGAAAACTTCCTCCTTTAAAGTTGGTATTTTATGCATTTAAATTATTATTTTGCTTTCCTGTAAATCAGCCATCAACATTGCTTTAAAGTTGTTTTCTAGTGAAATAATATGTAAGATATTTGTGGTTAATTACTTGCTAAGTGAGACAAACAATGACGGATTGAAATAATGTAAGTACCTGCTTGTTATTTGTCTAAGGATAATATCGTATATTAAAGAGGCCTTCAGGTGGCCTAGAAAGCGTTCCGAACTACTCCGAACAATACGAAAATGACAACTACAATTATTTACTATTATTACTATGTTGCGCAATTGTTTTGTTTTGTGATCATTACTTACTTATCGTACTTAACATTACGAATCAATATAAAATCAAAAATAAACCAAAATTACTAATGGTTCTACAAACTGTTGACCTATTGTGGTCACCTGTGAGTTATATACGCTCGATCAATACCAGAATTTTCCATTTTTTTTTTCAAATTAGTTTAAGGTATCAGGGCACATACATTAAATATTCATATTCTTTTGAAGTCTGTTAAAACCAAGCATAAATATTTTCGTAACCCAAAATCCTTACTACATCCATCAAAACGGGGTAAGCATACGCACACAAATCCAAATGTTTATCGTCAACTAAAGCCATCGATTAATAAAACTTGTGAACGGCCGAACGAGGTCAAACCGCGTCCAAGTTTCATAACGCGACAGTTTATAAATGTACTGCATACATTACACCATTTTTAGGGTTCCGTACTTAAGGAGTAAATGCGGGGATGTATAACAGTATGTAAGTACCTAAAAAAAAATTTTTTTGTAAAAGATACCCATGAATAAGATAGCAGTATTTATTAGATATAGAACTGTAAATTTGGATAATTGATGCGATACAGAGAAGTTCATGTAAGCATGTTTACCATGATTGGACAATTCTGATCAGCTAAAGGTTCTGCATAGCATTAACGCCTATTATTTATTGCTAATTCAGCACTTTTTCTTAACAGACATAAAAATGAGGAGATTTGCAATCTTTTTTATTAGGATTTCGTATCCCAAGGAGTAAAAACGGATACTGTTTCTAAAATTTCGCTGTCCGTCCTCTCTGCCACCATGCTGTATCTCATGAACCGTGATGGCTAAACAGTTGTTTTTTATTTATAGATTATGCATTTCTGTTGCCACTATTAATTCTAGGAACAGAATAAAATAAATAAGATATATATTTAAAGGGGGCTCCCATACAATAAACGTGATGTTTACCGTTATTTGCACGATATTAATAACGACAACGATATTAATAATGTAGCTACAATATCATCTTGCGGAATTGGCTTTTTAATCAAAACAAAGATGCATATTATTATCTAATAACAAGGCATGGGAGGTGTACACGACTACACCCGACCCAGGGCACCCAACGATAAGACAAACTTGGTATATTAAGTTTGTTTTGAAATTGAAGTATTTTTAAATAAGTATAGGTATATTAGTAAGTACGGGATTAAATAGCTTTTTTATTTTATTTTATTTATAATAACGTCAACGACTGGAAACTTCAGCTAACGTTATATGTAACTACTATTTCAGTAGTTCTGTAAAGGAAACAATATTACTAACTATAATCTGGTAAATGGCAGCCTAGCAAACTTCACTATTTTGGAATAATATCTTTAGAAATACTATTACGAATCTTTCAAAATTACAAAATCGAAAAATTCGTAGGACCTATACAAAAAGTATCGTTAAGATTGGTTGGAAACTATAACCTGTAAGCGAGAATCGTCGAGACAATGAAATTGTTATGCAGAAATATACAAAATGAAATAGACCGTTACTTTTACAATTAACCACGTTTTCCTCTTCATCGACTCCCATGGCCCAGTCCTGCGCCGATCGGCCGATAGAAAATCGCGCGAAACGTTCAATCGGAGACAAGCTAGTATTACAATTTAAAAAAAATACTTGGTTGACCATAAAAAAGTCCTCACAAAAGAAAGACTTAAGAATACGCGAAGCAGAGACGCTTGGCTCGCTTGATCAATTAAAACGAGCAATGTATATCAACCTATCTCATAACTCCGTCACAATTACCTCGATCGCGGTAAGAGATTTGGTTTGCGTTGCGTGATTTTGTCCCAAATATTATCGCGATTACATGTTAAAACGTACATTATTACGTTGAAATTAATTATTTTTGTATACATTTATGAGTGTTATTTTTAGTTTTTGCGGCGAGAAGGCGATATATATAATATAAAAAAAGTTTGTACTCGCTCGGTAGAACTACCGTTCGCAGAACTGCTGCTTATATATATATATATATATATATATATCAAAACGCCTTCCGTGAAGTAAGTAATCTGTACACAAATCTGTATAAAGCCAAATCTTCATGCTAAGAGCGGTAATAAAAACGTGGCCGCGTCGCGGCTAATTTCAAGAGGCCGTTCTGCGTTCGTAGGAATACAGAATTACAGATGCTGGATGAGGCATCAGTGTGTGTATGATAAATATTCAAGACAACTCTGCTTGGCATGTGTTCATCAACTTGCACGACCACGGGCGACACTTCGGCTTTAGATGCGACATGCCTAGACCAGTTAAGACCAGAGTACCTCTACCGGAGTCTGGAGTAGTGGAATAAGATATAATAAAATAGGCAGTACTAGCTGTAGTTAAAACTGAATTAAACATGCTTGTGACCAATTTAATTCATAAGCTCAAAGAACGCTTAACGTCAAAATATATATAAATAAGCTTACCATTTTGCCTTTATCAAAACTTATGAAATGACTAACTACAGCAAAATATGAGTCGTGGACCATTCATAAACAAAATATAAAATAAAAATTAAGTTAAAGTTATTTAGTTACTTAAGTTAGATAGTTTAGATTTAGAATTAACCTAGATTCCGCTAATCCACAACGTATTTGCTGTTAGCCTGATATATTGGCTTTGACGGATTCGAGCTCGGAAGACTGACGCCACGAGTCGAGGGTTGAGCATTAAGAAGATGCCGGCATCATACTACGTACAACGCATCGATGTTTGCTTTGTGTTGTGTGGATATCTTGTTAAATTGTGATATAAATCTATATCGTTCAAAATAATTATCATTAATATTAGCAGGAGTCGTCTTCTGCTAATAAGTACTTACTAGGAAAAAAGTCTCAGTAAGTTGCAAGAAAATGACGAAGAAAATGTCTCATCTAGTTTTATCTATATCTTGGTAATACGGCCTCACATTTCTATGCTAGTCGCGGTTCTCTGGGCCTTATTAGACCTACCTATATACGCCTTCACTTTTTACACTTAAGTGCCGCGCTCATTTAAGGGTTAACTTGGGTCTGGTATTATGGTTTTATGTTTCGTTATTAAGCTTATTGCTTCGTATTGTTTAGGTAAATAAAATTTATTTGTACAGATTGCTTTAGAGATGTTTATTTATGTGTGGTTAATACAACGTGTAACAGAAAAGTGTGACAATACTTTAGCGAAATTGTGTTCCAAATGAGCACACTTTGATGGGTAGACTAATACCTAAGTGTTGTCACACCTTTCTGTTACACATTGTATATTGTTTGATGAAATTTTGCAGTACAGTAATAATAATTTTTAACTTTGTCAATTTTAATTTATGAAATCTTTTAAAGCTAGTGACATAAAATCAGGGGTAAATTTAGCAAAATTATGGGAAAAAAAGTTTTGAATATATTTTTTTGCATCAACAATTTATTTTTAGCTTAAAAATAAATAATGTCGTACAATTTTAATCAAAGTTAAAGTTAATATTATATAAACATTAATAAAATAACTTTGTAGTAGGATTTCTTGATTGTATCAAATATATTCTGATCCTCAATGTTTCTGGTGAAAAATATGCCCATTTCTTTTTATCCATTGATTAAGAGGAACGCCATTTTAGGTATCGATTCGTGTACCTGTAATATTAGCCTAAAGCCAATTAAATTTAGCTTATCGCTCTAACCCATAAAGCCAGCCTGCTGGGCTTAGATTTCCCCTATGGAGGGAGTGTGGGCCTAATAGTCCACCGCGCTGGCCAAACTGCGAGTCAGGGACTTATCTTCGAAAGCTATTTCGAAGTCCTGTCTATATTTTATCAAAAAAGGTTTGATTTTCTAATTAAAATAACTGAAAAAGTTCTCTTGTCGTCTACCGTAGTAGAAGCCGGTAATGATTTCTTTAAAGAACTTGTATTTACGAAAATACACATTTACGTACTTCTAAAACATGAATTTGGTAAGACAATACAAAAACTTCAAAGCTTTGTATTAAAATCCCTAGTTGACTAATAACTTTATTTGTTAGATCTAGAACAAAAGCCCAGGTTTTTCTCTCCTAAGGGCGGGATTAGTAGACGCTAGTTCGTTCATTGTTGACTCCAACAACAAACTTGTCGGATTTTGTTGTTGTTGTACAACTTTGTTGTCGTGTAAATTGTTGGTCGGGAAACTATTGTACCGACTTGCAATACAGAGGAAAGACAAATAATGTTGATTCCAAGTTATACAGGGTTACTACGAGTATAAACTAGGAGTTCCGCGGACTGTCGAACTCGCGACCACAATATAATTTACAACTTTAAAAAAAAAACGACAAACTCTTGACCGACTTTGTTTTATTCTTGTATTTTGCATGCTTGTATCAAGTATTACTAAAGCTATCGAAGTGTTCTCGTCTGCTTCGAGTCTGGTACGTATTGAAGTTTGCCCGCAAAATACGATTATTATGTAGTTTCTAAGTAATCTTGACGAAACTTAGAATTTTTTTGTCGTCTAGGATTTTTTATTTTGGGGGTGTTTTCCTAAAGAAAGTGGAGATTTTGTAGTGCCTCTACTGCCCGTTTTACATATCAAAATCCTTTAGACTAGATTTTACGCTGTCTTAAGAATTACCCCGTCCTTTATCAAAGCCTTTTAAAAATACCTTTAAAAATCTTCACATAATACAATATAATGAAACATAATTCGTTTCGCATTAAAGTTAAGCGATCAGAAGTTAAGATTACATCACTTATACTTACCAAGTTTAACCTACATTTGGTTATCAGATGGTAGTACACGTTACTCGTACTTTAACTTAGAAAGGTGTAAAGTTGCCTAAGCACGAACTAACTTCTGTTTTTAAAACTTTGCTCGGTACATTTGTATAGGCTTAAAACTATGAAATAAAATTGGCCAATTGCGGACTCACGCACTAAGTGCAAAATTTCTTCAAGTATCCATCGTTGTTATTAATATCGATCAAAAACACTTTTGTTGTATGGAAGCCCCCCCGAAATAATTGTTCTCCATTAAATTAATTATTTTTAAAGTGTATGTAAAGTAAAATTAGAAGTAAAAAAGCCTTTATTCAACTACATTAACTAAATGTTGCTTACTAAACTGAATGTTAACTGAATAATGTTGCTTATGAAAGTGAATGTACTTACAACTAAATTCTTTTAGCCCATTGAAATGTTACATGAGCTTTACATTTGTTCGAGTATGCAATTTTATTTTAGAGATGTGTGTCAATAGAAGTTTAAACTAACGTTCTACAATACTTTGCCTACAAATATGTTGGTATCACTTTATGCACTAAATTTAAAATTAAAGAAGTTATGAGCAAATAAGTGATCTTTATTTATTGTAAATGCATTTTGAAAAACTTTTTGCTAAATCCATACAGTTTTACTTACTCATTAATATATGTTTTCCTTACTATGAGAAAATTATTGTTTCTTATAGCAGTTATTAAGAGAAGTGTACATTTTTTAGACTGTTAAAGCGGTTCAATACTCTTTTATTAGTAAAAAAGGTCCGAGTTACCGTTATGGGGACAAGTGACTATCTGCCTGCTATGGATATTATTATCATACGTAAAAAAAGAAATGACAAAAAAAGTTATAGAGCAAAGAAGAAAAATTTTATAGAAGATTTTCTCACTTTATTGCTTATATCTTCTTAAATTTTAAATTTAGAGGAACATATTTGTAAGCAAAGCAATTTACTACAAATTATGTTTCGACAAGTTTTTTGTAGAACGTATAGTTTCCGAGATATCGCGAAAAATGTGTTTGCACCATTTTCCAAGATGGCGGCCGTGGCATTAGGGCGGCAACCCCACAAAGTTGGGGTTAAGCTTATATTGACATGTCCCAAAAATAAAATTGCGTCCTTTATAACATAAATAATTGCTCGGTCAACAAACGTTTATGAATGTTCATAGTAGCCTGTTCTTTAGACCGCTCAAAAACTCACTAACCGAGCGTTAGCAAAGCTTCTCGTTTCAGCTAGAGCAAAATGCTTTCGTTAGTCTGTCCGTCGGATATCCGGCTGCTCTCCTTTACTTTTACTAGCCGCACTTCTCAATCGATTCTGGTGAAATTGTCCGACTGATAATTTTTTTGGAATTTGCTTCAAATAGCCGTGGGTGTTGTGAGCGTAAAATATACTAGTAATGAAGAAAAAATAAATTTGCGTGGTGTAGGCAGATTAATAAACACTTTAATCTATAAAATAACAACTGGTTAGAAGAAAGTTGAAAAAAACCCGACTGCTAAATCGTTGAACCTGTGTATCATCCTTAATTTCATTTTTTTTTTAATTTTGATGTACCTTGTGTCATTCACACGACTAAGGCGAATCTATTGACACCACTCACATAAAATGGCTCTAAGGCGTGCCAAATAAAAATATACGAGTAGATACACGCATATATACACTCCAAAAACATAACACTCCTTCTTTCGCAATCGGGTAAAAACAGATACATCTAGTGGCGGTCTTATCGCTAAAATCTCCTCTAGCTAGTAAAGTTATCATATAATCATGTATACGAAACTTATAAAAATAAAAGAAAGAAAATACATAGAGCAAGCGAATTGTTCCCGATGTCTGGTAAACTTTTTTCTAATACCTACACAGTTCTTTATTTTTTAATTCCGCGCACGTCGTCACCGGCGTAAGATGTCGATTTTACTAAGGATTTGTCCTTTAGATTACACCCCACCCTCCACTTTAGGGGATGATCACCCAACACTTTATAGAGGATCTAAATCGAATCGGTTACGCTGGGACAGTCGGTCTGTAGTGACAGTAAGAGATCTTTACACTTACTGTAAGCCAGGTTGTACCAGGTGTGGTATTGTGTAGAGTTAGCGATGAAAAAAGTGAAACAAGTGAAAGCTATCTTAGTTTAATTTCAAAATAGGTCGCTTACAAAAATTTAGTATTTTATTTTAAAAGTATGTGAATATTTATTACGGGGATTTGTGGAATTTTCGTCCAGAAATACCCTGCGGTATTGCAGAAGGGGATATGTGGACAACATTTCCAAAAATCCCCTTAAGCAATACCGCAGGCGATTTATGGACAAAATTCCACAAACCCCCTGCTCAGGGGATCGTCTAAGGTGATTTGTGGAATAAGCCTTCAACTCTGACAAAACGAAACTAAGAAAGCTTACATATTTACTTAGGTAACTATAGTGTGTTTAATTCTTTTTATTTAAAAATATAAGGTTTATGCTGATTTTTGGAAAAAATTTACATACATATAAGTTTTTTTTTTAATTTTGCGTCGTACTGCTGTTTTGTAGTACTCTTAAGTCAAATAGGCTTTGTTCTTAATTAAGAGGCTGAGCAAATGACAATGGCATTTGCATAGATAGATAACAATAACCCTTTTTAAGCACTATCCCGAACAGCTCGAACGATTCTCGGCCGTATTTTGATGACGTTAAGGACTTTAATTAGTCGCTGAAGAGTTTTTTTTTAACGGCTGCCTTTTAATGTTAGTGATTAACCTTCATTTTGTGACTCATAAAATTAACTAGTTGAAACGTAACTCGGTAAAACAGGACACACGTTATTTTGAACACAGAGGTGTTTTTCACTTACAGAAGTTCACAAAAAAACAGCTGTAATTATTATTCTCAGCCCGATACGATAAGATATTAAGAATAAAGGCCTGTACTAAATAAAAATATTTCTATACAAATATAACCATAGAAATTTCTTTTTTGAGTAGCTTCACTTGTCCAAAATTAAAAATAAAAAAGGTTCTATTACTATGTAACATTTATTCTATTAAAAATCTAATAATAAACAAGGAGATAGTAGAAAAGAAGTAGTAGGTACATCTTTAAAGTTTTAAAGATTGCACCGCCGTGTCCAAGATCCGTATTGCCCTAATGATAGCCAACCTCCACTAGAAGAAGATGGCATTTCAAGAAGAAGAATGAACGAATGATTTATTTGTAACAAACACACAACGAAAATACATAAGAACATAAAATAACTATTAAAACTAGTGTACATTATTGTATCGTGTTTGTCACAACCCAGCCCCAACTCAGCAAAGATATATTAGGATCCGTTCTACTAGACCGATTTTGGCTAAATTTAAATGTATCACTTCAATTGTATACAATTTTAAACCAAATACCAATTTATCAAATCGGTCTAACCGTCTCCGACAAATCAGGTAAAGAACGTGGAAAAATAATTTACTACCTTTTTCTTTTTTTGGGGTATCGATAGAAAAGAGATTAACATGATTACGTCCAAGTCTATACCAAGGGCATCTTTACTAGAACTCTTTTGCTGGTATAACATTAATTATTTTTGACGCTAATTCGCCACGTATCCGCTGCGGCATAATTTAGTACTAACTTTTAACAAGCATCGCCCTTAGTTTTAGCAGCTATTTTACACGAACCCGTATTGTTATTCGACCTTGCGTTACAAAGTAGCCTTTATGAAAACGCAAGGTGTAAGGTAATCGAAATTATATACAAGTATTTTTTTGTTATATTAGTAGTGGTCTCCCGCGAAGTTGCACGCGTCATAAAATGAAATATAAAGCAGTTTCTAACTCTGACTGGGAGTCAAAGTATGAATGATTCCCTTTAGTGGCAGATTTTTCAAAAAATATTTCTTAATTAGGGGGTATTAAGACAACCCTTAAATGAAATAATTTTACATCCTCCCATGTCTTTAGATTCAGCGGTTTAGGCTCTGCGTTGTTACCTAGCAAATATCAGTCAGTCAGGACTTACTTCTTTTATATACACAATATAATATAATATAACATAATACGATACATATACATATATATAATGCATATGTACATAAATATAATACATATGTACATATATACATACATTGCATGTGATATAAGAAATGAAAAAAAAAACTTTGAATCTATTAGACCTCCTTAGGAGTTGTATTTCCAAAAATCCTTTCTTAGCCCGTATAATGAATATAACCTCTAAATTTCATGTCTCCATGTTTTCCGCGTTGATGCGCATGCACGTCTTAGCGAATATCAGTCATGGAAGACTTACATATATTTTTATAAATACTTATATTTTTAATAAAGTTTACATAAATAACGGTTAAAAAAATAAATTGTATGCAGTATTAAAAAAAGACATTTATTCATTCATTTATTTTAATTATTAATTAACAATAATTAAAACTAGTTATAAAAACCTGTACAGCTGTTAATATTATTTTGTACCAATTCGTTAAAAATATTAAAATTACATTGAATTCAATAGAGGTTTTTTTATTTTTATCGAGCACGTTTATCTTCAGGGAAACGTTTTGATAACAACTTTTCATCTATCTTGTAATTTTACCAAACATACATATTCCATTCTTTCAATATTATTTATCATAATATCAATTCTTAGATTAGATATCGACGCGTGACCAGAATATCGGTTTTTATCAGGTCCAACGTATAAGCATTGCTATTTAGCGTGGTAATGCGGCTAGCATACTCGGCACGCTGCTTTCTGGTGGTGGCTTGGAGCATTTGGATTATCTGTAGATAACAAATGGGCTATAGGTAATCCATCTGCTATATTTTTACTAGTTGTTATGTTAGACATTTATTTTTTCATTGTACAGGGAATTTATAGAATTATGAGTAGACTTGAATGATTTAACAGTGTTTTGAGTAGGCGGACACATTCTAAAACTTTAATTACAAATTAACATTACCTAAGGTACACAAAATATTTATGTTACAATAGCTGGAACTCTACATGACCTAAGCTCTAAATCAAACAAGGCCTATTGTTCTACCGGCTTGTTCATATGAATGTCTAACTAATAACTAGAAATTAATTCAAACTTGGGCCTGATTTGGTTGTTAGTATCAACAAGAGACTAGGTACTTGCAAAGTTGTTCACGAATTTTTTTTAAGTTAAATTGGAACCAAATGAAAACATCTAAAAGTGCGTCATATTTTAATATACTATACTTATTTTGTTAATTATCTCCATCCTAAGTTTGTCTGGAAGAGATCGTTTTTAGCGTTAAGCCACGATAGCTGCCACTTGAGCCACTAGGTATAAGAATTTTCTTGTGTATTTGATTTTAATGTGTACCTACAAACGATAACAATTAAAACGAGAAGTTAGATGCTACTTCAAAAAATCCTGACTAAATGTGTAAACCTGTGTATCATCCTTATTTTTTTTTTGGTGTATTCTGTGTCACTCTCACGACTAAGACGAATATATTGACACCACTTACATAAAAACAAGACAAGCCGTTTAGGCTCTAGGGAGTGCCAAAGATATTATACATTCACTCGAAAAACATAACCCTCCTTCTTTAGCAGTCGGGTAAAAGAACTAACGTATTACTAAAACTACTACTTTTGTTATTATTTCATTATTAATACTACTTTTTAAGTAATATAATATAGCAAAACCTATTTACAATTTAACAAAACTCGCTGGTCTACATTAATAACATCAGTTCATATATACCCTCACTCAAAGATTATAGGAAAAAAAGGTCTGTTTTTCCTCTGTTTATCAATCATCCAAACACCCTGTGTGCTCTTTGCAGTCAGTTTGCGATTATACTCAAAACACTGAAATAATAATTCATGCCAACCATTCATAGGATTAAAGTGCTTTTACCCGAGTTCCAAGGGCGACATTCACTTTGCATAACCACCGGATTTAAATATTTGTTCCCTTCTTTGAAGTTACATATCAAAGCCAAGGTGGTTCTCTGTACTACACTAACTACATAGGTAGGAGCATAGAGCATGGAGCTCTACATAGAATGGTATGCTTTGGACTTAACGAAGAATTATAATCTTTGTTAGAACTAAAAGTATGAGCGCAATGTTACATGTGATCATATGTTGTGACTACCTCAACATGTACTAATATTCAGTCTTAAAATCATTCAGTTTGAGAGAATATTATGACTATATTTATTGTACATTTTGATTTTGAGGATGGAGCGTATCATCCCAATCACAATTACATTCGGGGGCGCAGAAATGTTGTGTCATTGTGTCCCTAGAAATTGTTGAATGCCGTTGTGAAAGTTTAAGACTGGTTTCTCTAATTAAAAACATAGCTTAATAAATCCTAAGGAACATCTGTGTCGAGAGAAAATCCTATTGAATCTGCCTGAGAATCTAAAAAAAGTGGGCAGACTACAAAGTCTGCTCAGAAATTTTATTAACTATGTTAAAGTTAACCGACCGATATCATCAATGTTTTTTTTAAGTAATTATCGGGTCAAAATCGGTCAAGAGGTTTGGGTTTTAAACCGAAGTAACTGAAAAGTTCTATCGGCCCCTGCGGTAATGGAAGTTAGTGGTCACTTTTTTACTAAGAATTATTATGTACAAGTAAAGCATCGCTAAAATTTGGGCGCAATATCATTTTTTTTATTGTATTTTTTATCCTATTGTAACATACACATATATATTAACTTGCGTTCTACCGTTCTATATATTTATAACTCCACGGGAGGGCACATAGAGAGAATGTTTCGTATTTTTCTGGCAATTTCTTAGTTCAGTGAGTAGAACATAGAGGGATATAGACAGGTGACAAGCAGAAGGTCTTTCTTTGATGGTTATTTTTGTATAATACGCCGACTAAATATGTCCATGATTTTCCTTAATGTATGTTGTATATTCTGATAAAAATACAATTAGACAGAATAATAATGTAATATTCTTTTCATTCCCCCATCTCGGAAAGAGTATTTTTGCTATTCGATATCTAAGTGCAAAAGCCGTTTTTATACGCTAGATGATAAAGTAAATTTGAATTTAGAATATCGTGTTCACTAAGTTTGTGTTCACTAAGTTTGTGAATTAAAAACCATTCAATATATTTACTTCTACCTCTATGGTGCCGATGTCTTTATACAACCTTTTTTATTTTGTTAAAAACTTAGACTATAAACCTTTTTGCTGTACTTTTTTTTTATTTGTTTTGCGCTCGCCATTATCTTTTCTCGTCATATTGTTGAAACCTTATGTTAAAAATGAGTGATAAAACTAAATTCCAATATTTTATTTTTCGTATCTAGTCATTTCCTCGCTGAGTTGGGATGAAAAGTTACGTGTTGCACTCGAGTGCAAAGATTTTTTACTTTGTACTCCTTTAATTCCCTCGCTAACACTCAGGATTCTAATTTATAAATCACTCGCTGCGCTCATGATTTAATTTTAGCATCCTTCGCTTGCTCGGTCATCAAAAGTGAGCACGCGGTTAAAAAGCTACTTTGCACTCTTGTATAACAAATAACTATTGTTCATAAGCAATATTAGTTCGGGTCTTGGAAACTTTTATACAAAGATTACTATTATCACGTAGAGCGCTATGTTCTATGGATGTGGGAGGCTAGTAAATAATTATGATAATGACGATGACTTTTGGAAAACTAAGTAATTGCATACTTCTCATTTATATATAAAAGAGTAAAATTCTGACTGACTGATATTCGCCAGGAGTCAACGCAGATCCCAAACTACCTACTGAATCCATAGACTTGAAATTTGGAGAGTGTTTCATTATAGAGTGCAGGTGTGTAATACTAAGAAAGGATTGTTGGAAATTCAGCACCTAAAATAAGGGTTCAAAGTTTGAAACTTCTTTATATTCCAGTTTATGGTGCATGCTACGCTGCAGGTGACAGAGAATAGTAGAAATAAGTGAATTTATGAAAATAATAAAGTTCAGTAGCTTAAAAAACCTATAATAACTATTTTATACCAACGAACGAAACGAATGTGAACGAAACTATAGTTGGACCTTTCCAACAGTCAGGTACGCGTGAAAACCCGTTTTTTTAAACAATATCTTTTATACCATTTTATAATACAACTTTTTCTAAGAGAACGATAAATATCGTAGCTATCTTTGATATTGATTTATTTGATAAAAATGGTATTAATAATCTCTGAATTTTTTCTAAATCATTCTGCAAGAGTTTCTTTGATAAGGTTCCCTATTAAGCCTTTATTAAGGTTAGGATGAAATTAAGGCTATTGAATAACTTTTATTCAAACAAAAATGACAGGACCAAAGCGCAGTGGTAAACATAATGCTATAGCCAGCACAAAGCCTGGATAAGCCTAGCTTGGCACACAGGACTAGACAATTCAGCGGAGACAAATGAAACGTACGTAGGCCACGAGCCGCTCGAGCGCTCTTCAGGAGGCCTAGTGATGGGATTAGAATCGCTCCACTATTATCGATATCGACAATCTTAAGCAAATTTTATTACTTTTTGATAAGGAGCGATTGGTAGTCTAGTATATCATCGTAACCTAGTCAAAACTTTTATTGAAACCCCGGCTTGTTTTATAAAAATGGAGCTTGTTTTCTTTAGTAAATGAATGTTGAATTTGGATTTATTTCAATTCTTTAGTTTTTCATACAAATTAAACTAAATTTTAGTAATATTTGCTTTCTGCGTGTTGTCATTTGCACCACCAACGCTAAAATTTGTAAAGAACTTTGACGTCAGACATTCGGCAAGCTATAAAAATAAAAAGAGCAGCAACCTTTGTAGCGTGAATCTGAAATCTACCTATTCCATCAATTTGATTAAAAAATACTACAATTTGATTATAATTTATTTTCTGCGATACGATATTAACAAAATGAGGAAAATATCTTAGTAAAACCATGTCGCTTATAGCTAGCTAGCTCATGTAGATTTACACCTGGATAAGGAAGGCGATATATATGTATATCTACGACGAATAAGTACGAGTATAAAAAAATAACACTCTTTTATTTAGCTTTCATTATTGTTTACTAAGATAAGTCATTTAAGATAGGGTTTATTCATTGACATAGACAATTTTCTACCGATTTTCATGAAAGAGGAAGTTCTAAATTCAACAAAATGTTCTTTTCTTTAATTAGTTACCTAATTCTCTCGGAGACTGCTGGACTATAATTTAAAAAAATATTTTTTGAAAAATATTTGGTTTTACTTCTTGAATAGTACTATTTTAATTTTATCAAAAGTCCAGATGTTTGGTTTTTAAATCGAAATAACAGAAAAAGTTCTATCGGTGCCTGCCGTAGTTAAATCGGTATAACCACTTTTTTAATAACTTTTATGTCGACAAAACAAGACAAGAACATCGATGTCGATGCCCAATGTGCTGCCAATGTTTTTAAGATGTCTGTATGTATTGGTGTGCAATAAAGTTATATTTGAATTTGAATCGATCATAGTTTTATCGACAACTCCCAGAAGTCCCATCTCTGCAAGGAATACAAAATTGCATAGCCAGAAGCAACACAAATGCACTTGGTGACACAATGAGCCGCAACGCTCAGAACACATGCGACTCGGAGAGGTGAGGAATTCTAATCTTATTTCACTGGATTTCGACCTAAGAATTTTGTTAGCTAAGCCCATGGTTACATTTAGAAGATAATTAGTCTGAGAAAAAAATCTTGGAAAGGAAAGTTGGAAATGAACAACGGATAGTAGATATGGAAGTTTTTTAACTGAAATTGTTTGTATAATATAATGCACTTATTTAAATATAGATCGTGGCAAGTGCCTTTATTAACATTGTTGTAGTTTAACCTACTTTGTTTTTTGTGCAATTGAAACCTCTATAGTTAAATAGAATATTAATTGAATATTTAATGATTGATGTTACAGTTTATTATTGTCATAAAATAAAATAAAATCACAATTAAATGCACGTCAATCAATCAATTGAATTATTTTTTCTTTGTCAAACAAATTACAGTTTTTTTCATGTGACTTCAAATAAATTCACCAAACCAAAATGTTCACCTTTTTCTTTATTTTTATATTTTAACTATTTCAACACGTTATCAGCACGAAGCTCTATGAAATAAAGACTATAGTGTAAACAAGTAATAGTGGGAATTTGAAATATTGTGAATTTGTCGTCGAAGGAGTCGTCGTCGTCCACTATGGCAAACAGTAACGGCGATTCGTCTGGTACTTACCAGAGGTGGAATTCCTCATCCTTGCCCACATTCAAAGTATCAAGTAAAGATGAATATGCGTCTTGGAAATTTAAAATGCGTAATTACTTAATACATGAGGATTTGTGGTGCGCAATAAATGGGTATGAGAATGGAGATTCCACGTCAGCAGCAGTCCGAATGAAAAATGACCAGAGAGCCTTAGCAAAGTTATGCTTGACTGTAGATGGGTCTGCGATGACTCATGTAAGAAGCGCCAAGACCGCTTTAGAAGCTTGGAATGCATTGCAGGAAGCATATGAAGATAAAGGATTGGGCAGACGATTATCCCTTGAACGGAAACTTTATAGACTTTCCTTGAATGATTACCAGAACATCGAAGCGTATATCAATGCTGTTTTATGTACAGTACAAGACTTGGCAGATATAGTAAAGATTATAGAAGATATATCTGTGGCGGCTATCCTAATAGGAGGTCTCTCAACTAGATATGAACCCCTAATAATGGCACTTGAGAATAGTAATGTAATCGTCACAACAGCTTTAGTCAAAACAAAGCTATTGAATGAAATGTCAAAACGTGACGATGAGGCGACAGATATTGCTTTCCAATCTAAAAAATAAGCAAATATGTCTCGAAATATCAAACCAGTAGTTTGCTATGAGTGCAACGAACCCGGTCACAAACGACCAAATTGTCCATTACGTCTGAAAAACAAGAAGGAAGCTGCTAAATTGGAAAATAATGCTGTGACATTTAGCGCACTCGGAGTATCTTCCCAGTCAGATAAGGACAAGTGGTTTATTGATTCAGGTGCGTCTAAACATATGACACCGAGACGTGATTGGCTTGAGGAAATAATACCATTAGATGGTGGCACTGTTACTGTAGCAAATGGTGATAAGATTTCTTGTGGTGGAATTGGAGACGTGTCCATAAATACAGCACATGGCGTTGTTAATAGCATAAAGGATGTAGCGTATGTACCTGAATTAACTAGTAATTTGATTTCAGTCAAAAAGGTCGTAGAGAAAGGTATTGCAGTAGTTTTTGATAAAAATGGTTGTGATTTTTATAAAAATGATTCTGATTTTTCTGTTAAAGGTGATAAGATTCTTCATGGTTCTGCGAATGGTGGACTGTACACACTTGATTGTACAACTAATACTCACCAAAGCAAGGCGTATGATGTGCACTCTGATTCGTTGAGCAGGTACCAATTATGGCACAAACGTTTAGGTCACTTATGTCGCATAGGTATGAGCCAACTCAAGAACTCTCATATAGGAGTTGATTATCCAGCAGTAGATCAATCAAAATGTGTTGCCTGCGTTGAAGGCAAACAGGCAAGAAAACCTTTTAAAACGATTACATACAAGAAGGCTACAATGAAGTTGGAATTGATACATTCGGATTTAATAGGACCAATGTCTGAAGCATCATTTCAGGGGAATAAGTATGTGTTACTTTTCGTCGATAATTTTTCAAGAATGATTTACCCTTATTTCATTGCTTCGAAAGCACAAGTAAAGAACAAGTTTTGTCATTTTCAAGAACTTGTGGAAAGACAGACTGGTGCTAAAATAAAGATTCTGAGAACGGACTGTGGTAAAGAGTACGTCAATAAGGACTTATCAGAATATTTATCATCCAAGGGTGTGATTCATGAAACAACTGTTGGGTATAGCCCACAATCCAACGGCGTCGCAGAGAGAACTAATCGCTCAATAATAGAGAAAGCGCGCTCTATGCTAGCTGGAAGTCTACTTTCGAAAGCGTATTACGTAACGGGAGGACGCATTTACGATGGCTGTTTATTTGAAGAACAGGTCACCGCATCGTGCTTTACAAGGTAAAATACCATATGAGAAATGGTACGGACAAAAAACAGATCTGAGCCATTTGCGTGTATTTGGATGTCGAGCACTAATACAAGTTCCAGCATGTCACAGAAAGAAGTTGGATGTAAAGGCTAAAGAAGCTATTTTTGTGGGATATACAGAAGATCCTAATGCATATTTATTTAGAGATTCTTCAAATCCAAGACAAATGAAGAAGTCACGAGATGTTACATTTTTCGAGGAGCATTTCACGAATCTAAAAAGGAGCGTTGAAGAGTCTATGACTTCTACTTCTAATAATATATTCAAGACAAGGATGAAGAGTATGGAGATATGCCTCACCTACATAATGAGGTTATGCAGCCAGATGAGAATGTGGAAAATCAGGAATCAGAATTACCACATCATGACAACAGCGATGATGAGTTCGATTATAACTCAGCTGAGTCTGTTCCTACAAGTCCTACACGAGACGAACCAGAAAATGATGAACAAGGTAATAGATATCCGCATAGAATTCGTAGACCACCAGATTTTTATACCTCTCAGGCCGCTGGGCAAGTAACGGAGCCGAAAAATTATTTAGAGGCAATAAATTCTGATGAAGCTGATAGATGGCAGACAGCAATGAATGATGAATATAATTCATTGATGAAACATGGAACATGGAAACTTGTAGATAAGTGTGATGGAGATAAAAAGGTGATACCTTGCAAATGGGTTTATAAGCTGAAGACCGATGCTCATGGAAATATCATAAAGTATAAAGCGAGACTTGTAGCAAAAGGTTTCAAGCAAAGAGAAGGTATAGACTATGATGAAACGTTTGCTCCAGTTATTCGGCATTCTTCCCTGCGAGTATTGTTTGCATTGGCTGCTGAACTGAATCTAAAAATGAGACATTTAGATGTTGATACAGCTTTTCTTAATGGAGATCTGGAAGAGGAAGTATACATGGAGTTACCACCAGGAATTGCTAATAAAAATGACAAAGTATGTCTGCTGAAGAAACCTTTATATGGTTTGAAGCAAGCCAGTAGAGCTTGGAACACAAAACTTGACAAAACCTTGATTAAATTGGGTTACATCAAAACTCCTTCGGAACCATGTATATACAAAAGAATTTTTGATAACGAATTTGTCATATTGGCAGTTTATGTGGATGACATTATTTTGATGTATCAGAGTGATGACAAGATTGACATTGTCAAACAAGAATTATGTGATGTTTTTTCCATGAAAGATTTGGGAGAGCTAAAATTTTTCTTAGGACTCAATATTACTAAGAATGAGAGTGGAGAAATAAAAGTAAGCCAAGAAACATTTATTAATAATCTACTAGAGAAATATGGAATGACAATGTGTAAAACAGTTGACACACCATCAAATCAGAAAAAGTTGAGTTCTGGATTTCGAGAAGATGTTCCTTATCAAAGTTTAATTGGGTCGTTAATGTATCTGGTAGTGAATACTCGACCTGACATCGCTTTTGTGACGAGTTATCTCAGTCAGTTCAACACAACATTTAATAAAGAGCACTGGATTGCGGCAAAAAGAGTGTTGCAATATTTGAAGGGTACTAAAGGTTATGCTCTTACGTATAGAAAAACTGGAGAGTATCTTAATGGATACACGGATGCAGATTGGGCAAATTGTAGTATTGATCGCAAGTCATACACCGGCTATTTCTTCACGTTAGCAGGAGCTCCAGTTGCATGGCAAGCTAAGAAGCAACATACGGTGGCGTTGTCTTCTACAGAGGCAGAGTACATGTCGCTTAGTGCAGCAACTACCGAAGCGTGCTACCTAAGAAGACTAATACTAGAGTTGTTAGGTAAGGATAGTCCAGTCATTTTATTCAATGACAGTCAGAGTGCCCAGAGTTTGGTGTACAATCCGGTCCATCATTCGCGGACCAAACATATTGACACGAAGTACCACTTTATTAGGGAAAAAGTAACTGATGGAACTGTAAAAATACAGTTTGTCAGTTCAGAAAACAATTATGCTGATGTGTTGACTAAACCATTAGGCCGAGTTGCACATACAAGATGTATAAATGGTTTAGGGTTAGCAGTTTAGTTAAGGCATAAGTTTGAATTTTTTTTTTGTTGTTTGTTTTTGCAAGAAATATAGAGTTTTAATTGAGGGCGGGTGTTGTAGTTTAACCTACTTTGTTTTTTGTGCAATTAAAACCTCTATAGTTAAATAGAATATTAATTGAATTATTTTTTCTTTGTAAAACAAATTACAGTTTTTTTCATGTGACTTCAAATAAATTCACCAAACCAAAATGTTCAACTTTTTCTTTATTTTTATATTTTAACTATTTCAACAAACATAAACAAAATGACTAACTACGACAACAACAAAAATATAGCATAAAGATTATTTATAGACCATTTAAGATCTACAGATAATCCAAATGCTCCAACCCACCATTAGAGGGCAGCGTGCCCAGGCACCACCTACATTAACAGGTTAGCTGTCCTGAAGCAAGTTTCGATCTTCTTTGTACACGTCCTCGTAGTAAATAATGACAGCTAACGCTCATGAAGTTTCGTATTAAGTTACGTCATTCTCTTCAAGTATTTTATGATTCTTTATGTGTCCTAGTGATTGAAATTAATTATATCGATAATTGCTAATGTTAGATGAGTATGATAAGAAATTAATTATTTACGTTTAATGATAAAATGTACGTTTATGTTCGTAACACTTTAGACATCTGAAAAATATCTTTTTGAAAACAATCTTCTGTTATTGAATTGCACCATTCAATTAGGTACCCTTTCGGCCACCAGTTTCCAAACAAGAAAAAAATTTAAAGAAATCAAATCTATGACGGTTCCTCACTTGAGAAAGGTCCTACGATTAGGCTAATTTCCTTTGCTGGCTTCGTTATTGTCTGGACGGCTTGTATTGATGGAAAAATTACCGATCTCCTTGGAAAAGGTTATCAAATCTTTTTTAAAAAGTTATCAAAAGTGACACTTAATTGAATTTATTCAATAGTCCGTGGTGTCATCAGTACCATTTGTTTCTTTTGAATTATTATCAGCTCATAAAAATAATGAATAACCTTTCAATAATAATAAAATCGATCTTTTCAAAAAAACCAAAAACACTTTACGAAATTTGCCTGTCGAATATCATGGATCTCATGAAATTCAGCGTGGGCAATTGTTTGGAGGATTATTCAAAGTCAGATCTGGAAAATGTATGTATTTGGTTTAGGTAACTTTGTTCGGTTCTACACTAATTTATTAGAAAAAATCCTCAACGAGGATGCTATTTGTACGAATACGAAACGCAGTCTTGAATATTACATTTTTTTAAACGGAACATGTCAATGTCGGCTAGTAAAATTCTAATACCTAAAATAGTACCTACTGTCTACGCTACTACTTGACACTTGTGTTTGCTTTCAGGCTGATAATATTAAATTACTTTTATACCGGTTGAATTTACCAAGAACCATATTTACAGAATTATTTTTTAGAACAATCCCTGATGAAGCGATTTCGCTCAGGGATGAAGGAATGATTCCTGCAAAAAGGTGCCAAGAATGTGTGAACCATTTTTGTTACAACCTACCTAGTGATATCGTTGAGTGGCGACAATTATATTGCCGCTGTTGTGCAGGAGATTTATTTTTCAAGATGTAGAAATGTGAAGTATGTAATAGGGAAACGATGTAATTTCTTGACAGCCTATCGTAAAACCACTCAACATATTCGTAAAATAGGAAATGAATCGTTCTAAGTACGTACGTACTTGAAATAGTCCCCTGTCTTTAAAATAAATACTCCTTACTAGTAAAACTTGTTATTAGTATGCATCGAGCCGCTCCTGTAATTGTTTGTTGTCATTCATTTGAAAATGGAGGAGAATATGGATAACGAAGTTCTTCGTAGAATTCTAGAAGAATCCGATACAGAGGAAAATTTTACTTTATAGAAGAGCGTAATTATACTTTACGCGTAGAGCAAGATGATTGTTATGATAGTGAAGTTGAGACAATCCAAAATATTTCAGAATATATAGCATTGTCATCAACAAATGCAACTTCAAGTGGGCCGCGAGTGAATGAAAATGAGGATCAATGGTCTACTCAAATAAAAGATATAACACGAGAAGTGTTTAAAGTATCACCACAACGTAAACAACAAGAATTGTTTAATTATAGTACTTTGATATTTACTATTTTTCGAAATATTATAAATGACGATATTATTCAGCTAATGATAACACAGACAAATAATTATGCCAGACACTTAACAGGTTAGCTGTCCGATGAGGCACATGTGCCTCATGGGTGATTGCACTGGTACGTCCATGAGGCATATGTGCCTCATGGCCAATGATGTAGATAATGCAATCGATCTATCGATAATTTTTTTTAATAATTATATTATTTGTAGCATTAGTAAATTATACTACAACTAAATTCTACCAATCAATTTATTATTGAACTTAGACAAAAAATAAATTTCACTTAAAAATTAACATTAACCTTATTCAAACACAAAATTATTCTTTCACCGATGTTACTATTATTGTGAGACCCTTTGAACAAGGGTTGCCAACAAAAATTACGAAACTAGCCTATTATCATCAAAACCGAAATGGCGATTGTAGATCTGCGATTATATTCCCTCATGTATGTTTTTCTTTAAAACATAGCATACAATATGAAATGTTACATATTGTACACTCAGTTGATACCATTTTAGCCTTTTTTCCAGCATCTTTGGATGATAAATTTTCATTGCGTTTCTTTGCGTAACATCCACTGCAACGTTTTCTTTTTATTTTATTATTACGCTGTCGTGGCATAGTAGTCAAAAAATGACTTGTGGACGGATTTGCTGTTTTCATTAGTGATGACGATGACGTAGATATTTGCAATAATTCTTTGACAATTTGTTCTTGACCAGAAAGAATTGATAGTTTGTTACTGTCCTCACGAAACTCATTGTAAATCAGCACGGAATTTATAATCGAAATACAGAGAAGATCAGCTGCTATTTTTTATACCAGATGATTGTTTTTCTTATGGGCGTATAATAGCTTGCCAGCTGATCAGATAAATCGATTCCCTTTTTGCCCTTATTATAGTCCAGTATCATGAGTGGTTTTGGTTTTGAATTTCGACCAGGCGTTATTGCCACATCGTGATTATGGCAGGTAGACAACATATGCACGTTTCGTCTGTCTTTCCATTTTAAAACTGTAATATTTCCTTTTTGTTGTGCAGCAATTTCACCTTGTTTGAGCAATTTCACATTTATTTTGATTTGCAAACTTATTCGAGATTCATTTATTAAAATAATAATTAAAAACCCTATTTTAAAGTCCATTGTCACTAAAATAAACAGGTAAGTACATTCACAATTATAATTATGCGAAAATAAATAGGAAATTTTCAATAATAAAGTATAATAAAATAATAAAGGAGAATTTATCAAGAAAGAAACATCTCAACATTTTCTCAAGTTTTTCAAATTGAACAACAATATAGATAAAATTCCTTGGATCTGAACACATAATTTAAATCGGCAAACGATTATCGTGAAATCAAATCCCCTATAAAATATCTCATGAAAGAAACCCACCAATATTCCTGGCTTCTTATCTGAATGCGAGTACATAGAATAGCTTTGTGTGGCAAAATGTACGGGAAAAGCGGTTTGTTTTCACCAGTTTGTTTTTTTTACCTACTATTTCAAACACAGTGGTCCTTTTTCGATTTCCTCCTTTATATCGAGTATGCTGTGCAACATTCATAAACACATCAACAACAACCTGAGTTACCTCTTCATTTCCGCTCAATCATGGTAGAATTTTGTAGCGATGATGGTCGAGTGGTTAGTGAGGTCGATTGCTGTGCAAAAGGTACGAAGTTCGATCCCACGAAACATGCAAAAAGAGTCTGAGCTACCGGTGAAGGAAAACATACTGTGGAAACCAACAAACTCAAGTTGTACAGTTTGTCGTCAAGCACCTAACGGTGAGTTTCTTCAGCCATCCTTGAGAGCCAGTGTATTCTAAATTAAGCATTCTTCCTATGGCTGTGTAGGATAAAGAAAAAGTAGGTATTACTTATTATGAGAACAAACTATTTTGTAATTAGAGATCCATATACAGCAATGAGACGCTATAGATTGATTCGTTACATTCTCAAAGCATTTTCTGTTAATTAATTTAAAACGATTGATTCGTATAAAATAATTAAGGTAAGTTCGATCGTTTTCAGTTAGTTTGAATGCATTTAGTTTAGTGGTAGGTAAGTATATTTAAAGTAAGTTCACTAAATTCAGCGCGGGTTGTTTACAGCCGGCATCAAGCGCTGGGATCGGCTTGTGACAAAAAACATGCTTCTATGCTATTGTATTTTCTATTGTATTTTCTAAATTGCTTGTTGTTTTTTGTCACAGATAAACCATATTCTATTCTATTCTTTAAGTTTTCAATTTTGTACCACTAGTACCCTCAGAGGTTCAACCGTTACTACTAGTAAGTACTAGTACCCTTAAGGGTGCACGTGAAATTCCTTCAATTTGCAACCGTAAAAATCTTTCAGCCTGTAACATAGACCAGCCATCATTTAGACCTGGCGCGAATTTCCCTCGGGTCCTGTGGCTACGGAAACTGACTTACTAACGCTTACCTTTCCACTGCAAGTTGTTTAATTCACTGTGATATAACATGCTAGACATTGTTCACTTGCGGTATTCTATAAAATAAGTTCTGTTTAGAAAACAGTGATTTTGGGTGTTCTGTTTAGAAAAGAGTTCATTACGGCAGGCGCCGAAATGAAAACTGAAAGAAAAAAATGTTTTTTTTTTTTTACTTTTATATCTTTTAATTCGATTAAAAAATCAATGTTCTTTACCGATTTTGATAACATGGGATCACTCGAAAAGTATATTACTTATCCCTTTCAAATCAAAATTAGAATTTTTCTATCAGTCTAGTGACAAACATAAACAAACCCGTCGAATTGAGTCTTTTTTTAGGAAGTCCAAAAAAAGTATTTGTTTATTGTGACACAGTAAAAAAAAAATTTGAGTGTTGTTATTTTTTTATAAATTGGTATGGTCAAAAAACGTGAAACTAAGTATAATATTGACTCTACTTTATGATTTGTTTTTTTGTAGAAAATGTTGGTAGTAGATAATCGGTTGGGCAAGAACATTACGAGGATACTTGCTTGTCGGAGGATGTGAATAGTTGTAGTAATAAGCGTAGTTCAGAAAAATAAAGTAGAATTTTATATAATAACGAAACAAAAATTGTATATCTCTTATTATTTTACAAAAATACACTAATGTGAATAAAAAATAAATAAATAATACACTATCATATACTTTTTAGTGTCTTAAGATAAAAAAGAATTAACTAAAGTTAGTATTTATGTGCTCAAGCAACGAATCTAATAAAAAAACAACACAACTCCATTTACGTCCAGCCAATAATTTCAATAAATTAGTGACCATACAAAAATAATAACTCTTTAGCGATAAGATTTACCACGAACGCCACCAGGGGTCGCCTGGTGGTTCCAAGCATACAATTAGTTCAATGAACCGTTCTGCCCTATTTGGAGGCACGCATGACTTTTTCTTCATAATGGCTTACTACAGACCTTTTTAACACACTTCCGAAAAAAAGAACCATTATGTATTTTTTTGCGTATGTTCGTTCATAACTTGGTCGTACCTATATGTTTGTGACATTGTTTAGGCGTAGGTTACACTACGCGACCGATTTCAAAAAAATAAAATGAGGGACAATCATACAGTTTAAAAAAAATATTCAGTTATATTAAGTTAAGTCGTACCGTCCCTAAGAAACCAAGATATTTTTTTTAATAAGAAGTAAAGAAAACCAAATACATAAAGAAAAAAAATAAGACATCCTTTTTTAACTTAATTAAAAAATTAAGAAAACAAAAACGAAACGCAATTAAAATTTTTCTATGCACAATTCAACGTTGTACATAACAACAATGTGATCCATCATTCCCCATCATAATATGTTTAGCTTAAAATCTCAGTTTTTACAACGAGCAGCGTATAATTTAAACCCCAAGATTGTAGTCATAACTTCCAACTTACAAGCTGTAAGTTTTAAACCCCAAAACAAAACCCTAATATTACACATTTCCCTACAAAAGGGTCTAAAGTAAAGGGTCACCCGCGGGTTATCCACTGAGCGAATGAGTTGTTAGCATTTCAGTTGTTTCAGAGTTACACTCGAATTATAATACTTGAAGTTATGTTTTATTGGTGTTAATACGGACCCTGGTATGGTTATTTAAAATTAAGCATAATAAGAGTTATGAGGTCGTTGGGATTCTTAAAGAACATAGAGGTTAAAAAATACCATTTGAACCTTTTCAAGTAGGAAATGAATTTATTGCATCTAGATATATATATATATAGAAATTATGCATGTTTATATATATATATAAAAGAGTAAATCCTGACAGACTGACTGATATTTGCTAGATATACACGCCGTGACTTAAACGCTGAAGCTAGAGACATAAAATTTGGAGTGTACTCGTATATATGCATTATAGGGCATGGGGAAGAACTAAGAAAGGATTTTTGAAAATTCAACCTTTAAGGTTGCCAAATGGGGGTCCAAAGTTTGAAACTTCTTTATATTCTATTTTATATCGCGGGCAACGCCGCGAGTGACAGCTACTAGTTTACTCTATAAAAGAGAACCTAAAAGAAATTACGGCTCAGCTATTTTCTTATCAAAATTACGCTTTACATCAGACGAGTTCCGAACATGCGCAAGCCTATTGCTTATAAATAAAAACTATCGAACTACGAGGACTAAAAATATTGACGGTTTAATAACGTCACAGCGAGACCATTTTTTTTTCCATTTATATGTATTTTATTATTATCACACTGTATTTTTTCAAGATGAAAAGTATCCTATGTGTTTCTCCTGGTCCTAAGCTACCTCCCCTCCACCAATTTTCAGCCAAATCGGTTGAGCCGTTCTTTAGTTATAAATAGCGTAGCACGTCTTTCTTTTAAATATATAGATACAGTCAGTTAGTTAAACTAATTAGCATTTTAACGTTCACTTCCAATACTAAGGTAATATAATAAAAACCTTCAACCGTGAATCAAATTCAACAAAGTTCGTATTCTAAAAAACTGAACACTGTTGCCAAAAAGTAATCAAAAAACGTAATCCTCGTAGAGAGCAACACCAAAATGGACAATCAGTTAATTAAGCCACTTAAAATTTGTGTTCCGGCTAAACTAAAAACACGTGTATAAATTAATTTCACCGCAAATTTGTTCCTCTCGGGAAGTTTGTGACGGGGAGAGGTCACCACTCGTAAACCAATCTGAACTGGGCTTTTGTATCTATCTACTTATAAAATCGTTAGTTATCTATACTGGGTTATCGGTTAGGGGTGTAAAAATCCGAAAGGAGGTTATTGTATTAATTATTACTACAACTACTCAATACAAAACTCTTTATTAGCACCACAAAAATACAACATTAAACTAATATTTTAATGGATTTATTATGGATTAAAAACACGGAATAGTCGAAGAATTGTTGACCTTGGAACCTTAGTTTTAGGGGAAATTCAGCCAAGCAAAAATCCCCGACGACTGAATATTTACAAAATGTAACCTGCTTACCAAATGTTTTCAATATTGGTGGAAAATCCGACCTGTAGGTACGCGATTAGAAAAATAGCCGACAACCATCCAAACACATAACTAGAAAAAAAAATTGACGCAGAGACCGTTTGGTCGCTCGGTCAATTAAAATTGTCATAACTTTGCGACAAATCATCTGTTAAACATTAAACATTATACTTTAAGTTAAGACCGGGTTAGATGTTACTTTTTTTTCATAATTAGCAGTTCATTTGCTGGCTAAGCCTTATTTAGGCAAGTTGCACGATAATATCACTTCTGTGCGAGATCTAAACTGACGGCAGTTCACTTCTACCAAGTATCCCTTAAATCATCCATGCTCTAAAGACGAATTTTCTAAGGAAATATTATGAAATAGGTCATTGAACGCAGTGCGGGCAACACATTAGGTTCAGTTAGAGGGCCAAAGGGGCAATCTGCCCGCTAATTTGATAGCTGCAGACAAACGACCGGCCTGTGCGAGTGCCACCAATCACAAGAACTAGCGATTAACTTGAAATAACCTAAGTGAAAGTCATAATGTCATCAAAAGTGACTTTTGTTTTCAAATTTGGCAAGTGCCTTTATTAACATTAACAAAATGACTAACGACGACAACAAAAAAATGATAGCAGAAAGATTACTTGTAGACTTTTATTAAATTCATGATGATTATTTTTTTCTCTTTAATTAGTGACAGGCTTTTTGATGATGATAAAATGAAAGTCTCAAGTGATACTTTAAAAAAATTAGACGTGAGTGTCAATTCTGCAGACGTATACGTATATTTTTCATTGTTATTTTGATTTAAAACTAAATAAAGAAAGAGTTTATCAAATATGATTTTTTCTATGGTATGTTGGTATGGAATAGTCTGCTGCTGGCAACATTCCGGCATTGGATTTTTATCGAATTGGCTGGTAAGGAATATTTTTTTTAAAGAGTGGTACTGGTCAAAGTTTTTTAATTAACTTTTATTATCTACTAATAACTACTTATTAAACACTTAATTTAGGGAAAAAGAAGGGCATTTCGGTTTTTATTTATTCTACGGGTAATTGATTTTGTAATGTGAGATTTAAGTATTATGTCTGCCGTCGACACGTATTTACAGTAACCCGTATTGTCAGTATGCAAGTAAAATCTACAATTTCTCCTAAATTTTTTTACAAAAATCGCCCTACCCTTATTCCGTGTCCCATTCACCGACATTAAGCTGCCGACACGCCCAGCACGTCATTCCGTCGTGTGTCACTTTTGTCACGTTATATTATATCTCCAGTATATTATGGCTCCATGGTCGATGGATGCGTGACGTGATCCCTAATGCTGAATGTTATTATCGTTAGGGTACTTTCGTATAGAACCCGTGACTAGAGCCTTGCGTTAATGTATTCACTCTAAAGTAGTCCGATCGCCAATATTTATATTATTACTGGATTTTATTTAATAAATAGGTACCTTATAATACAATTTAAATGATACTTGTGCCTAACTCCTGAGACATTCTCACCCCATTACTGGACTCAATATTAATATAAACGTTCGTTACAGGCAAGTCTTTGAATTACTTTTTACATTTGAATTACTTAAAACAAATTAAACATTTAAAACTCATTTAAGTACTTTTATAGTTCTTATAACATATATTTATTATATTATATTTTTACATTGTGATTTATTCCTCTAGCTATTAGTAGATTTTGATAATGGTTGTTCGTTACACAAGAACGATGATATGTGATGATATTATTATTGGCTTGCCCAAAAAGAGTGTAAGGCTTGTATTTGTATGTATGTAAAACCCTTTATGACTTTCTGCAGCCTAAACGGATGGACCAACTTTGATGTGCGAGTTGTCTTTGGATTTGAGTGAAACTACGGGATACAACCATGCATCTCGCTGTTTCACTTTTAACTTTTGTTTTTACTGAGGTCTAAAGTTATTGCAGACGGGTTATTTGGAAGTCGCTTCTGACTACTTTTTAGATACGATTCCAGGGCAGTGTCCTCTACAGTCAAACGCGTTGTGAAAAGTGGAAGTTACTAGACCTCGCGGAACGCGATGGACCGACCAAATAAACTCTATTGCGGGCGGTCCCAGCAAAGAAAAATACAGAAACAATGAGAGGAAGTCAGTATCAGAGGCCTAATCTGCTAACGTGAAAGATGTGTAAATAAGACCAAAAAATTACGTCGATATTTGAGTGTTCGCTGCTGCCAAATATCGACGTTATTTTTGCTCCTTATGTTTTTTGATTTTTCTTATCAAAACGTTAGCCAATTAGGCACCAAGGATCTTACTAATTGATGCCACGTTACCATCACAACAGCTTTGTCTTAACGACAGCCACTAAGAAGAGAAAATGTATCCACAAACTTGTCGATATTCGAACCCAAGCATCGAGTCTGTTTTATTTGTTCAGTCTATCAGTTTTTAATTTCCTGGATAATAGTGCTTGCAGCTTTGAGGTCGTAGTTTGCAATCTATCTAGACGAAAGACCGTACAATTAAATTACAAATATTTTCGTTACTGTTTTTGAAATTGAAATTAGTTTCGTTTGTAATAACCATTAATTCCATGATTTCAGACTCTTTTTCTGTATTTAAGGCTTTACTAATACACACAGTAGCTCTTAAATTTATTCATCCAAAAGACTTCATCGTCAAAATGTGAAGGCAACCCGAACTCCCCCGGGGAACTCCAAATTTTAACGACAGCATTAAAACGAAAAACGCTTTATAGCCACTCAGGAATAAGGTAAAAAATCGCGCAGCTAAACCTGTTATGACTAATTCAGTTAAAACTGGCCGAGGCTTTTATTTAAAACGGGTTTCATTGAACATGTTGTTTGAAAGCTATATATTTTTGATTAATGTTTTTGTGTCCAACTACGAGTACCCAAATGAAATGCTTGTATGTCAGAACGTATTGTGAACTATAAATTGCAGGGAAATTTGTTAAAAAATAAAACAAAAACCTTGAAATGAGGATTCATTAATATATATTTATTATTTTCATATAGGTATTTAATTTATTTACTAGAGTAACCAAATATAACCTACGAACAGTTTGAATCAATCATATAAAATGTTAAGCTGTTATTAAATGTACGTACTAATACATATAATTAATGTCTCGTTATTCTAAAATCGGTTTAGTTTCACGATTGTTTTTAACCGACTTAAGAAACCAAGGGGCTTTCAACGAATCCAGCAAAAACGTGTTTCAAAAGATATTCTTATAACGATAATAGCGATTACTAATAATTATTTTTAAAAATATATTTATTCGTCTCCGAGAAATATCTCCTCTTTTTTGGAAGTCGGTAGAAATTACAAACATAAACTGTGCATATTTTATTTGAACCTAAAAACTAAGCTTGCAAACACAAACTACTACTTTGTTAATAAAAAAGGTTTAAATACGCGAAAGCACTACACGCAATTTCCTTATTGCCACATCCAAATTATTATAATCACTGACTGTGATTTAAAATGACGTAATAAGTAATATACCACTTACATCCCTTGTAAAACTTGTGGGAAAGTGGCGTTATTGTTTAACTGCCTAAACCCTTACATTTTATACGCCTACCCAAAGAAACCCTTGTTCATTTATTCGTATGTATGTTGCAGGCATGTAACTAAATTACAGTCATCTTACTACCTGACGGGCAAAGAATAAATTCATATTGTTTAAGAAGACGGGTTTTCACGCGTACCTGATTCATGGAAAAGTCCAACTATATTATAAACAATATGAATCAAACACGCGTTAGTTTTCTAAATAAAAGATTAAATTTGTGGCATTATCGATGAGAATCTTTTGATATCTTTATCGAAGAAGTATTCATTAGAACTTTGTCCTCTCTACAAGTAACTTTTGAAAAAAATTACTCCAGGTGTCAATTCGGAGGCGCCTATTCAATTTTTCCAATTATTTTGACTGAAAATACTTTTAAGTAACATTTATTTAGGACCACCCGGAAAAAACGTAAATAACCATTTATAACAAAAAAATATTGTAGTCAGTCCAGTCGTTCGCTAAAAAACGGAGAAACTACATAGTAAAAGATTCTATTGAATTGAAAACCTGCTCCTTTTCTTGAAGTTAGCTAAAAGAAGAAGTACAAAATACAGCAGTAATATTTAAATAAAATAATATATTCTTTAGAAATTAAAATTAAGCTTTAATACTCGTACTTCGAAAGCAGACTGACAGCCTAGCAAATCAATGATAACGCTCTTAGGTATTTGCATGTGTATGTAAATGAAACTGTCTTTTTGTAAGTTTTTTTCAGCAAAAATCTTTAGTAGCATTTAAAAAAACTTACTAAAACGGCGGGTGAATTATGGACACTACCTATATTCAAGCGGTACAGAAATTAACTGAATCAAAAATGCCACATTTGTCAATCCTGCTATAAAACCGGCCCATCCCCATCTAAATTCACTATCTAATGTAACATAGACCATGCTCCATCTAGGGCTACAGTATCGCTGACTTTCTGGTCTTACGAACTTGTAGTCTAAATCCTAGCTGTACAGGATTAAAAAAAAGCAAGTGAATTCCTAGAGTAACCAGCTTGAAACTTTAAACACTGAGCCTTAGAAAGAGATGCCTTGCTCGCGGCATTTGTCGCTGGATTCTGGATTAAATGTTCCACGTTGATATTATGTATATAAAATAACATAAACAGGTACAATATATATTGTACCTGTTTATGTTATATATATATATATATATAACATAAACAGGTATATAAATAAACAGGCTGTATAAATATATATATATATATATATATACATATATTATTAGTAACTAGCTGCGCCCCGCGGTTTCACCCGCGTAGTTCCCCATTAGATTGTCGAGATAATGGGGGAACTAATTTTTTTAAAGTAGTTTAAAAAGTATCCTATGTCCTTTCCCGGGGTACAATCTACCTGTGCACCAAATTTCATCCAGGTCGGTTTAGTGGTTTTGGCGTGAAAGCGAAACAGACAGACAGACAGAGTTACTTTCTCATTTATAATATTATATAGTTAGGATTATAAAATGAAAACCAATAGAAGAATGAAAGTTTATGTTCGATTCATGACCTTTTTACCCGACTGCGACAGAAGGAGGGTTATGTTTTTCGAGTGTATGTAGGTATGTATGTATATTTCTTTAGAACGACCTAGAGCCTAATTGAATTGTCGTATTTTTACGTGAGCGGTGTCAATAAATTTGTCTTCACCTTCAGAAGGCTATACTAGCTGCATCCCGTGATTTTACTTGTAAAATACGTGGGTCTTAAACTATTGCAGTCGGGTTTTTGTCACTTTTAACCACTTGTTATGTAAATGGTAATCTAATTACATAAAATTGATCACAATAAATTTTTACTATTATTGTACTGTCGTGGAACTCGTTACCGGCTTTTTTTCCTGATAGCTAAATTCTTAGTGTTTCCTAGTTGTGAGTTATTATTTCTTCGTAGTATAAACTTGTTACACTCTTAGGCCGCATCGTAGCTATGCAACACGGGATCGAGATGAGAACAAGCGAATTAATATCTTTAACAAAAAGAAAAACTTCATATTTTAAAATCGCTATTTTGTGGTAGCGATGGGGATTTGAAATAGATCTTAGTTCTACTAGTCATAGTCTACACCCTTTAATTTTTACATCCATATTGAAGAAGTTGAGAAAAAACACAGAAACGTCAAACTTTACTTTTACGTCGGAGTCACAAACTAAGGGTTCCGTTATCCGTTAATTATACGACATTAGTTCAGGTTCCTACCTGTTGTCGATATAAATATTGAACAAAAGACGGCGAAAATCATGTTTATTTTAACCTGTGTTTAGTATTTGTTTTTAAAACGGCAACAGAAACACGTCATCTGTAAATATTTCAACTGTCCCAGCTATCATGGTATCACGGTCGGTCAGCAGAGTCCCGTACGCGTCCAGTTTTTACCCTCTGGGCACGGAACCCTAAAAAGCTCCAGGCGTTACTCATATAACCAGATACTGTACCAGCATGCAGGTATATCCATATGGTTATGTTCTCTACTCGTCAAAGTTTGCAAAATTTATGTAGTCATAAAAGAGGTGAAGCCTTGAGGCTGTTAAAATATAAGAGAGGCCCCTGTCCGCTCTCACACCACCGTATATTACTTGCGTATGGAAATGAAAAGTGATTTGATAAGATATGAAAACGAGGGAAAATGAATAGTTGTTTGAAAAATAACGTTTGTTTTTTGAAAACAAGTTATGTTAAAAAATAAGTGATTAGGTACCAACTTCCATTGCGGCATTCGGCGCTGGAACTAGTTCAGTTATTTCGATTAATAAATTAAAGCTCTTTACCGAATTTGGTAAAAGTAAATGCGACCACTTAAAAACATACAATTTAAATTTTATTTATTTTTATATTATATAAATATAACATTTTATTTTTCAAATAGTTTGTTATTTTTACCTCAAAATTATATATGCTTATATTTTATTATATAATATATATGCCATTCGTTACCTCAAAATCAGGTAACAACGAACATTAAAAAACACAGTCGAATTTAGTACCTCGTTTTTTTGGGAAATCTGCCATAATTTTTTTTTATTCATGTCGATGCTGTAAATCTAGCAATCACCCACATTCTAAAAAAAAGGTTCTCAATTAGTTGGAAACTTATCATTTATGTTTCCCTATTACTCCAAGACGTAGGTATTAATTTGGAACCAAGTGGTCTCATATTTTTTTCATGGAAATCAGTCTTGCTATGTACTCCAATCCCTTGCGGCTTATATACTTACTGAAGTTAGGTACTTACTTCGTACGTCAAATTACTGCATGATTTACAAACAATAATATAATATCAATAAAAGCAATAACATTATTTTAAACTGACTTAAAAAAAGAAAGAGATTCAAAATCGAAAACCTATTTCTTTTTTGCATATTTATTACGTGATTAGTTTGCCAATAAAGCATTGTTTTTTGTTTTGACTATTAAATCATCAAAAAAATTATTAAATAGAATCTATACCTACTTAAGGTCTTATATACATTTTATCAAAATTAGGTCAGTAGGATGATTTCTAAAAAAAATTTGTACCGATGGGATTTGTCGAGTTGTAGTATAAAGTTTTAGAATTGTAAATTACCTGAGTCGATATAGTATTTTCAAAAAACTTGTGATTGTATTATATAGGTACTTAATGTAGGTACCGTAATGTGCCTTAATCCCACCTCTTAACCAAAAAACAAACATTACTTTTAAAGAACCAGACAAAACTTGGTATTCAAGTACACAAACCTCGGCTCTTACCACGAACAATAAAGACTACATTAAACAGTGGGTAAAGTCGCGTGGGTAATATTAGTTAAGGAGCTCACGTTTCACGTAATGTTACTTATGTTTCTTTCGTTTGTAACTTTCGTGTCCTAGAAACAAGAATATGCCTGAAAAATTCGAGTAAAAAAAGAAAATATTTATACAGGTTTACCAACTAGCATTCAATCTCTTAACGGACGGGACGAGACAGAATCGGATCATAGAACTTTTAAAAAATCCTAAGACTGGCCGGTTGGCGCAGTTGGTAGCAACCCTGCCTACTACGCAACCGGTTCCGAGTTCGATCCCCGGACAGTTCAAACACAAATGTGCATGAATATGTCTGCTAGACCTGTGTCTGGGTGTTAATTATATATTATATATAAGAATGTATTTATGTATTTATATATTTTATATAAGAATGTATTTATATATTATATATATCAGTGTACAAAACCCTAATCCAATGAAACATAATAGTTATACGAAAAGTTGCTTTTTTTAATTTCTGTCTCTTTCTAATCTTAGTTGAAAGGACCAATATCATCACAAAATAAACGTTTGCGCGTTTTAAGGGGTATCAGCGCCATCTAGTTCGAATAAAGAGAACGAGTGGCGCTGTATCGATACAAGTATGGCTTTAACAATTAAACATTCAGTCACTAGGCTTTGCCTAGTTTGGGACCTGAGGACCTTTGTGTGGATGTTGTCCCATATTATTATTATTATATAAAAAAATAAGGACTCAGTACATCGAATACTACGAGTACGTCGTCATAGTAATAGTCACAAGTGACCAGTGGATGTAATAGGCTGCTTATCGTTCGGAATGGCGTTCTAAGGGGGAGGCCTATGTTCAGTAGTGGACGTTTTCTGGCTAATGATGATGGTGATAACATCGAATGACGTAACAAAATATGCACTTAGATTAGTCTACATATACGCGCTCTATAAAAAATTTATATATGTTTTTGGAATAAAAATATGAAATCCGAAAAAGATCAACGTTCTAAAAGTTCAATTTCGACATCTGATCATTTTTTTATCAATACCATTTAACGTAATTTTAATACGATATTTTAAGTAAGTAATTGTAATTTTTTGATGTGTCTCCGAATCTAGTGAATTTCTAAAATTGTCCAAAGTTGCGCATTTTTATTGAGCTTTGATACAGACGCGCCCCGGATTGCCTAAATTCTGGTCAATTCCAAAATCTTTGGTTCTAAGATTTTAGATAATTAGGTTAAGACAAACAATGGCTGCGGCTTCATTTGAAATAATCGCATCCAAATTTGATAAGTTTTCGTTTTAGAGGCTTTGATACTAAGTTAATTACGCATATCCGGCAAAACTAATTTATTTTAATTTCTCAGTATAATAAAACATATCGTTATTTTAAAAATAAAAAGTGCATAAAAATAATTGAAAAAAGTCAGATAGCGATTCTTGTGGAATAAAGCAAACAATACAATGAGTTTTTGTCGATCAGACGCGTTTCATTGGCTTTAGCTTCGCTTTGACTCCATTTTTCTGTCGAGATAGTATAAAAAATGATTGTGAAAAAAATAAATAAATAAAATTCTTGTACATTTTGGTTCGTAAGATTATATGACGTGTGTATTGTTTTGTGTATGTGCTAAATATTACTATTTTTTCTTTTTTATTTTGTGCTACAGTATTTGTATCTGTTTTTCTTTTTATTAGTTCACCTCCGACTGAAGTATTCTACAGAAATAAAATTAATAAAAATCTATATATGAAAAGATCATAACAATTAAAAAAAAATCAAGCCAGTTATAGTATCTATGAAAACCCAAGTAACACATAAAAAAATCGTTTTCAACCTGAAATTCATTAACTAAGGCTTTATATTTCTACGACTTACAACGTAACAAATTGTGCTAAAATGTCAAAAGAAAAAATCCGTAGAATGTCGGAGCAAAGTTAGCAGCAAGTAGGTAATTACGTACAGGTATGATCGATAACCTTGCCGGCGCCGTCTGGTCTACTAGGGTCGTAACCCACCAGAATCACGTTAACTGATACTGTACGCGAGTACATAATTTCAGGATAGTAACGAACATAGGAAATAAAATTTTGCCAAAACAGACCCGAAACAGAGTCGCTTCGCTCGGTCAACTAGTCTGTCGAAAACACGACGGCAATTTAGTATGATATTTTTTATATAGATTTTTTTTATTACTAACTGACAGACGCAAAAGATATTTTGCCCGATTTCAAAAGAAGAAAATTTTCAATTCTTTAGATTTATATCTGTGTGTTCCCTGATCAGTTCAAGACGTCTAGAGCCTTTATCAATTCCTTTGCAGTGCAGTGGTACCATTAACGGCTATAAAAATCAGTGGTACCATCATCACGAATAGAATGACGCCAACGGCAAAAAAATGCCAGAGCACTATTGATAATACAGTCTAATGTTACCACGGTAAAGAAATGCCTGTATCGTTTCGGAAAAAATATTTTTGTTTGATAGATATTTTACTCAATTTTTTTGAGTTGATCAACAATATGTACAAATAAATCCATTTTTGAAACTGTGTTCTAAATCTTTCTAGTTCTGAACCTTGAGTAATATAGGTACAAGAAATTCTTGGGTGTAAAACCATGAGATCGTTTTCAGCTGCACTGTGTATGCAATAGGATTATGTGGGATTGTACCTCTTCCCTGACCTACTTGTATGTTTGTCTAAGGGCTCAGGGATCTTTATAAGGACGTGCCCACACCTTCTTGGAAAATTCCCACCTGTATGATTAAGTATGCCACATTCTAAGTTTCAGTTTCATATGACCACTGAAATTATTTTGCCACTAGAACGTAGATCAGTTCAATGTTATTTTAGCGATAGTATGTTTTTTGCAAATAAAGTATTTATTATATTATTTTTTTAATAAATATTAGTGGGCTGTCACTACTACCATTATACCGATTTCCAAAAAAGGAGGTGGTACTCAAATCAATGACATTTTTTTATTTATGTTTCGTGTATCATTTAAAAATCAGGTAGGTGACGATTAAAAAAAAACATTACCTCGTTTGAATGTTCCCATTTAAATTTTATCGTTATCAGTCTGGAGGTTTGATTTCGAAAGCGAAATGAATAAATGTATGAATGAATAAACTCTTTATTGCAGACACACAAACATCAAATATACAGGAAAAACCTAATGAAAGTTGGTAATCACTTATTTTAAAGAACTTGTTATTTACTAGGACCAATTTATCTATAAAGAAATAAAAGTAAGCAATAATTGTCTCACTTATGTGAGAATAAAAATTATTAAAACTATAACTTAATAATATATTAAACCAGAAAAGTAAATTTGAAATACATAATATTAGTATAAAGGTATATAACTATGACACATTGAGATACACACAAGACCCCATAACTCCTGACTTACGAGTAAATAATGAACTAGATGCGCCCGAACTAGTGTTACCCGCGTTAATACAAGATAAAAAACTGCCTATGTGTTAATCCGGGATTTAAACTACTCCCGTACCAAATTTCATCCAAAGAAGTTTTTGCGTAAAAGAGCAACAACCTTTCATCCATACATTCAAGCCACTTGTGACACTAGAAGTAAGATTTTCCTGTATATTTGATGTTTGTGTGACTGCAATAAAGAGTTTTTAATATTAGTAAGGTAAGATAAGAGACGTTGACATTAATTAATGCTAAAATATAAAAAAGCAGCTCAGCAATAGCATTCTTTATTTAGTGCTACGATGCGACGTCACAACCACTAATGCTAATATAGCATGTAAGCGAATGCACAATGACTTACGAAAACAAACTTTACTGTTAAGATATTAAAGTAGATTTTTAACTGTTTTTATGCTAAAGGTCGTTTATGCATCAGTCGAATTCTATTCCTGGCTTATCGCTCACAATCAGTGCCGTGACGTAGACTTTTCGTAGAAATTTCGCAGCGCCTCACTTATGCCGTAGATTGGCCGTTGATAATCTAAATTGAAATTAAGTCTTTGTTTGTCTGTAAGCTTATATTTCGCGTTGGAAACGTTTTTATAAGTTTTAAAAGTATCGCCCACCCTTCATTGTTTTCGTATTTCTGGCAGCATTCGTTCCGGGGCCTACCTCTTTTCACCCCTTAAATAGTAACGTAATTTTTTGTTATTCATGTGATGTATTTTAGGCCTACACGTTATATTATTTCGAAAAAAAGGTATTTATTCTACATAATAAAGGCTTTTAATAAACATCGTATCAGCGCAAAAATTTGACTACTTAGGAACCTTGTAACTTTAAAGTGATATAAAAAACAGAAAAAATCTAAAACAGTTATAGCCTAGTAAATAATGTGTTAGCTATGTGAAAAAAAAACACTGGAATCGGACAATATTAAAAGGTATAAAAAAGATATATCTTCTTGTATGAACAAGTTGACGGTCTATAGCTGTCTTAAGGGTAATAATTATATGGAGATTTTTTTTGGATATTCAAAGTATATCAAGGTCATGTATATCAGTAAAATAGGTAAAATCATAACAAATGCTAATAAAGTACAAATGCTAATAAAGCTGCATTATCACTTAGTAACATAGGCTATATTTATTGCTAGAAAACAATTGCCGCGGGTAACACCCCGGAACGCAGCTAGTCACTATATATTTACGTAGTTTCTAAGAAGCGTGTTGTTCAATAACACACCATTACTTTTTCGCGCATGTGATGAATTAGTTTAAATCGCTGGCTTGATCGGTGGAGAAAAATATTGTGAGGAAACCTGCTTAATGTCGTTGAAAAGAAGTAATACTATGGTGAAGGCCAAAAACCTTCAAGAACTAGTTCTTTACCGACTTCTTTACCATTACGGCAGGCGCTAACATAACATTTTCAGTTATCTTGATTTACAATCCAACCTCATGACCGATTTTCATAAAATAGAACCATGGTCAAGTCCATGTCAAACAACAAAAAATCGGTCCCGCCGTTGCAAATAATTAGATATAAAAAACCGTCGAATTAGTACCTAGTACCACCTTCCTTTTTCAAAAAGCAAATGACAACAAAAAATCGGTCCCGCCGACAATACCGATGATACCAAAGACATTTTTAAACCAAAGGTCACTTGAGGCACTTGCAACAACTTTACAAATAATATTATTAATATACTAAATGACTCTATGCTCTTTTCGTTTTATGTTTCTTATGTATTTTTGTTGTGTGTTTGTTACAAATTAATAATTAATTAATTAATTCATAAATAAAAACACACAAATACTTCTGTTTTCTCCAACTAAATCTAACTTCTAGTATTTTATTCCAATATTTCTAACTTAATTATACATCAAATTATATAGAAAACTTACTTAGAACTTCTATTTTATATAAACCACCAAAAGTTTCTTCAATTTATTTCGATTATTGTTCGGTGTGCATCACCAGGGGTCGTCGTCTATCATGTCACTTCGGCTTCTGATAATCATAATATGATAACAATCAACTACACAACAAACAAAAATATAACTTTACAAGGCATATTTATATGGACCTTTCAAGTTTTAATTTATAAACAAAAAAATAAAGATTTAAATTTGAACATATAATCTGATATCTAGTAATGAAACTGTATAACGATTGACAGAGCCCTTTTATACTTTTTGCACATTAAATATATTACAACACATATTTTTAGTAAAATAGAATTCATATATTAACAGTACCATTTGCATTCACACTAAGTTCGGTATAAGTAAGTTTTTACTCATTGTTTTTGCGACTTATCAAAAGACCTAGAACAAACGCTGTTCCTTATGGTCACCAGCAATCACCCTTTAAAGGATGCTAGTTGGTTACCAGTGGCTCTATGTAAAGATAAAAGGAAATTTATATTAATATAGCTTACTTCAAAAACATAGTGTAAATATGCATAATTTTGTATATTTAAGGTCTTTTTAAACAATAATTTAAATAATTAATTAAAAAATGAATATACCGAGTAGAGTATCTCTCAGCTTTGATCTTTAGTAACAAGAGTATAATAGAAGACAGAAAAGAAAGTGGAAAGATATATGTATACAAAGATGTAGACGGAATGGATGAGACAAGCCAGAGATAGATAATTATGAAAGACACTGGGATAGGCTTACGCCGAACAGGCGACCACTACAATGAATAAGACCTAACATAGTGTTGCACAGATTATATTGAATTGTAAAATTGACTTAGATATATTGAATTTATAATTGACATACTGAACTTAATAAAATACTGAATGAATGTTAAAAATTATATTGATATCTGAACAGATTATTGAAATGAGATGAAATGTGATGTATTGAAATTATTTTTATGTAGTGCTAATAAAAGGCTTTTTTATTTTATTTTTATTTATTTATCTAATACTTCGAAGAAGGTTGTTACATTAAAACAAATCAAGAAAATTGCGCAAAAACTAAAAATTCTTAGGGACGCCGACCTATGGCACCAGTTAGGAGCTCACGTTATTAATCCATCACTGTTAGGCGTTACGAGGTTCGCCGGATCAGCTAGTCTATTATAAAAGATACGTCAAGCAACACTTTATTGCTGAATGTGGTCATACTAATTCTAGAAGGTACCGAAGCGATGCAATGGACGACAACCTTAATTCGCCACAAGCCCTTCGTAGACAATTTACTTTATTTTCAAACAAAAGCTTTTAACATGGCTTAAATCAGATTTAGATTTAAAGCTTTATTAGACTCTTTGGAGAGCGATTTTCAAATAAAACCTAGTACTTAAAGAATTACTACTTTAAAAATCATTTTTAAATACGATTAGTATTTAAAAATGATTTTTATGATGTTTTGAAAAGCGCTTCGGATTTCAGGTGTAGTTTTACTTTTACGTAATTGAATAATCAATGCTCGACTTGGCGGATAGATATATATAAAAGAGTAAATCCTGACTGACTGACTGATATTTGCTTATAATCAACTGAAGTTTGGTTTTAATCGGGGTGTAGTAAGAACGGGTTTTTGGAAATTCAACCACTAAGGGGGTGAAATCGGGGTTCGAATTTAAAACTTTTTACGTTAAATTTTATGTCGCGAGCAACGTCGCAGGTGACAGCTACTAGTAAAAGCATTTGTTTTTGTAAGAATTAAAAATGTATATCAAAACGAGGATTTCTTATTTAAATAGCAATTGTAATATGTGACATTTAGGTTATTATTAAGTACTATTGCACAGTTTGGAGCCCTCTGAAGAAGCCAAAATAAGCAAGATATAATATATTACTACATATTTCTTACATATTGAATTTAATGCTTGAATTTTTTACAGATCATTCTCTTGTAAATATATATATGTTTTAATCCACAATAATTTTAGTACTTTTATAGAAGGGGATATACAAATTGTTGAAAAAAATTGTATATGCTTAAGGAAGACCCATTCCCAACATTGGGATACTATAGGACAGTCAGTACGCGTATAGTACTCAAGACAATAAAACACGTGTATTATAGACACTGTCCTTTCTTGCCCTCGTTAAGGCTTTACTCGAGGACCCTCAAGAAAGGGTTGAGAGCGGTCCGCTGCTGTTATGATTTACTATAATGATCCGATCGGTTCATTCCAGATTCCGTCCTCGAGTCTGAGTATATATGAGAAATTTTTGAGAAAAACGTAATGAAGGTTGAGTTCAAGTCGTATATTTTTTACAGGAAAATAGGTTCTTATAAAAATATTTCAGCGTTATTAAATTTACAACTTACTTCAATTCTGAACTGAACTTTTCTTCTGGTCTGATTTAGATAACATTTATTTGGATAAAAACCCGAATGCGAGAACTTTAGATCCACGTATCGCTTATGACCATCTGCAGATGAAGACGAATCTATTGACACCTAAAATACGAAAAACTGTTTAGGCTCTAGGGCATGCCAAATAAAATACATATATACAAAAATACACTCGAAAAACATAACCCTCCTCCTGTCGCAGTCGGGTAAAAACCGTCGATTTTAGAACCCACTTTTTGGCAGTTGGTTAAAAAGGGAAAAATCCTCTCGCTTCAGCAACGTAACAAATCGAAACTATAAAGTACGATATCAATAAATTATCAGCACTGAACGCTCCAACATATTATTCAGAGCCGAACCCTTTTCTGGGATATTAGGTACTCAATCATGTCTATAACAAATAGCTACTTACTTCTTATGCTCGTACTTAACGCTGGTTATAAGACTCGGCTTAGATGAACGGTGTTTATGCAACGTGTAACAGAAAGGTGTGACAATACTTAACGATGTTAGTCTATCCATTAAAAATCTCAACTGTTATAAGGGGTAATGTTCCGTATTAAAGTTAATAAAAAGTTAATTATCGTATGTGTCATTTATTGGTTGTATTGGCATTCGTTTCATCATCATCAGCCAGAAGAAGTACACTGCTGAACATAGGCATCCTCCTTAGAACGATAAGCTGCCAATGGTATCCACTGGTTACTTGTGACTTTTACAATATCGTCGGTCCATCTAGTGGAAGGCCTACCTACGCTGCGTCTTCCGGGTCGTGGTCGCCAATTAACCTTTCCTTCCATCAGTTATCGCTTCTTATAGAGATGTGATAACTACGTCTTTCAAATCCTACGAACCACATCGGTGTTCGTTTATCTTTAGAGTATTTAATTAATTTTCCTATGTCTGCATCAGAAAATCCCAAAAACGGTTCCAGGGCATATAAACTTGTGTTCGGGTATCCACAACACAAAGAGAGAAAAATTATTATCCAATGATCCCTTATACTATTCCAGAAAACGTGATTTAATCCGTAAACGATATAAAAAAAACTGTCCACGCGACGATATAAAAAAAAAATCTGACGATTTGAGAACCCTATCCTTTTTTGTCAGTTCCAGTCGGTTGAAAAGAATGTACGCAATTCAACCGTGCATTCAGATATCGGTGAAGCAATTTGTCAATTCTCAGTCGTCAAGTCGATTCGGTTCGCGTGTCTACGGGCAGTTTACTCGGGGGACGCGTGATGACCCTGACTTTTGTTTCTCATTGCTCTATATATATAAACAGACATACATATAAACTCTTGTTAGACGTATATACAGAAGAATAATAAAATTCGGGTAATTTTGTTATCTCCCAGGAAACCTTACGATGGAGAGTGCAACAAAGTGCAGGATAAGTCGTACTATAAACAAGTGGTTAGAAGCCAGTTCGAAAAAACCCGAATGCCAAATCGTTAAACATGTGTATCATCTGTAATGTCTTTTTTTATCATTTTGATGATTGAATATTAATTTTAATTTTTTCTATATTTATATTAGTAATCCCTGTTATAAATTCTTTATTTTGATACCATACTCGATGTATTTTGAAAATATATTTGTTATATTTGATATACCTTTTAATTTGCTAAGAGAACATTATTAGTAGCGTAAGTTTTGCGTGCCGAATGGAGGTCGGTTTCTAGTTTTTACCCGACTGCGAAAGATGGCGGGTTATGTTTTTAGAGTGGATGTATGTATACACTATATATGTATGTGTGTATATTTCTTTGGCACGCCCTAGATCCTAAACGGCCTGTCGTATTTATTTTATGTGTGCAGTGTCAATAGATTCGTCCTAGTCGTGAGAGTAACACTGGGTACCTACATCAAATTAAAAAAAAAAGGATTTATGGCGTCAAAAATAATCTCAATAAAATGTTTCCAAAATAAAAAGAATATGACGGTGATTACAAATATAAATATAACTTAGATGTTTATTTATTTGTAGTTTGGAATAGGAAATGCTAAGTTTAAGATACACAGGTTTAAAAATATAGCAGGCGGGTTTTTTAATGTCTCTTATAAGTACTTGCTAAAGAACTAGTTACAAAATGTTCATGTAAAATCAAATAGCTCGACACGCCTTACCAAAATACATGAGTTGCAAAATAGCGTTGAATTTATAGGCAATAATGTAGGTGTTTATCATGCCCTAGGGTGCCAATGAACATTTTGCGGTTGTAAACTGTCATATTCATCATTTATTTTTGTACGTTAATATTCGTTCAGATAATGTGAAAGTAAACAACATTATTACACTATACTGATAATGTAGAGAGTTCAAGCGATAAGGTTGTCAATTTTGGTAAATATTCTTATATTTTTTTAAATAATTGTTCGTTTAATCACGCTTATATTGTATCAGGCAGACCACCTACCATACGCGGTAGACGACATTAGCACAGGACCGGAAAGGATGACGCGCGCAAGAGGAAGGTTATACTCAGCAGTGAGTAGGTAAAGGTTGATGATGATGAATATTATAAAGGCAAAAGTCCTCGTTCTGGCTCTAACGGCTTAACTTGTTGGGAGGAAATTTGGAACGAAGATAGTTTATACTCTGCATTAACACATAGGCTTTTCATTTTAAATGTTCCCATGTGATGATCAAATATGTACCTACCGCGGGTAGAACCGCGGGGCGCAGCTAGTTCGATATATAATAAACGAGTAGGTGTCCGCCGCGGTATACATTGGGATATAAAGAAATATATTATTTTACCCCCTATTTGACCCCCTTATGGGATCTATTTTAAATCCTTTCTTAGTACACCGTACAACCTACAATAGGTATAATAAATATAGCCTACAAAATGTATGTCTCTTGGTTCAGTGGTTTTGGCTCTGCGTTGATTGTGATCTGTCAATCAGTCAGTCAGGATTCATTCTTTCGTATATTGATAGATTTGACAAAAAAATAACTCTTAAGACTATATTTCTCTTTCTAGTTAAAGTAATATTAATATAATTTGCTCTTGATTTACTCGATTCCATTGTCTTCTCTAAGTACTTCTTATTATAAGGGATTGTTATCAGCCAAAAATGTTCTGTCAGAAGTGGGATTCGAACCCACGCCCACAGAAGTGGACTGCGACCTGAACGCAGCGCCTTAGACCGCTCGGCCATCCTGACACATCAGTCTAGATAGAAATTAGAAAACGTAATATACCAGCAATAATAAAAATTAAATAAGAGAGAGACGAAATAACTTCGATTTCAAATTGGTTCAACCGGTGAAATATAGAAAAAATATGTGTAGTAATGACTTAATCAGATTCTATATTTTTAGAAGATCTGTCTTGTAGAGTAATATTTGTGCTGATATTTAATATAACACATGACATCTACTTGAAATTATATTTTAACACGAGTATTTTCCAAAAATAAAGTTTATCGAGGAGAGTTGAAAACTTTAAGACTTTAATATAATGATTCAACTGTCAAAAGACTAAAGTTTTAAATATAAAAAAAGCAGAAGTCCAATACTTGCAGAAGTATTTTTTGTATATATGAATGAGTTCGACTTCCATGTCGTACTTACTGTACGACATGCGACAGGTGCTGATAGATTTTTTTCAGTTATTTCGATTAAAAAAAGCAAAGGAACATAATCTTAATAATAATATTCGTGAAGTATTTATATATTTTTAAATCAAGTAACTTAAATAATAAAAAACAGCGGCTACTTGAGTAACTACTCTTTATTGGAGGTCAATAGAAAATTCGTTAAAAACAGTTTGGTATGAGCGATTTGTACGGAAGTACCGAATTTTAGAAGGCATACAAACATACAAAGAAACATGCTAACTCAAAGACTAAAGAAAAATTTGCCAGACCCGATTTGTATAAGAGACGCTTCGCTCGCCTCGCTCGGGCAATAAAATACAAAATAACTATTATATGCTTACTTATGTGTACTTGTTACACTAGCAGCCTTATTAATAAACGCGTCTTAACTTTAATCGTCATTTGTCTTGTTTTAGCGCGTGACGTTCTCCATTGGATAGAACAAGACAAAAGATGCTTAAAGTTAAGACGCGTTTATTAATAAGGCTCTAGATGTAAGGTTTTTCTGTAAAATTTGATGTTTGTGGGTCTGCAATAAAGAGTTAATTCAATTCGTTCAAAAGCTTGTCGTATTTTTACTTGAGTGGTGTCAATAGATTCGTTATAGTCGTGAGAGTGACACTGAATACGTCTAAATAAATAAAAATTGAGGATGGTACACAGGCTTAAGGATTTAGCAGTCGGGTTTTTTTAAAGTCGCTTCTAACCAATTTTTCCCCAGGCAAAAAATAGACAGATCATAAAGACAAGTTTATTTGAAAGATGTCTCCTGTCTGTACTTATATCCAATCCAGCGGCCGCCAGACGAAGGTTGACAACTGGTTGTCCTGTATCACAGTAGTTTTGGCAAGATTGACAAATGCCCTTTACTCTCACAAGTGCACAATTAATCTCACAATTAATTAAATATGTTTACCTTTTTGTGAAATATATTTTATTTCTATCAATAAGGGTCACATTTGTTTAATAGGTCACACATTGACCTATTATTAAAGGATTAAAGGTGATTCTATAGAACCGCTGATTTTTTTCCTCGCATAAACATAACTGATAGTAATTTTGAATACACCTATATATATTTTGTTTCTTAGCATACTAACAATAGGATAAATGAAACAGCATGATATTGAATTGAATAATATAACTGTAAATATTATAACGATAACCTAATTTTTATTTTCCTGATACGAGGTAAAGTTTACAAATTCCAATTTAATAAAGTTTCTTGAAGAGCACCAGGTACCGCGACACCGGGAATCCTACCGCGGTAGCTAGCGAACAGAACATCAAAATGTACAAACTAGTAATGATTAAGTATTCTATAATCTGAATAATTTACTGCACTGTTACTTATTACTTTTGTATCAATTTGAACTTTAATAGTGTGCCGAATAAACGATTTTTTTTAATTCAGAGTTGGTGAAACTTGTTTGTAATGATGAGTATAGTGAACCCCTTTAGTTTAGTACAACCCTAGTCGATGTACAGTATACTAGCTGTGCCCTGCGGTTTCACCCGCGCAGTTCCCCTTTGGATTGTCGAGATAATGGGGGAACTACTTTTTTGAAGTCAGTTAAAAATTATCCTATGTCCTTTCCCGGGGCCAATCTACCCGTGCACCAAATATCATCCAGATCGGTTTAGCGGTTTTGGCGTGAAAGCGAAACAGACAGACAGATAGAGTTACTTTCGCATTTATAATATTAGTTAGGATATATAGTCGATGTATAGGATATAGAATATATTAAAACATTTTATTTTATTTATTTATTTTAGTACTCTTAAGGTAGCTTACAACTGCTCGTATGTTTACAATTAAATTAATGTTTGTAAGTTCTAATGGCCAGTTACAAATTTCCACTGACAGATAGATTTTAAAAATAAATACCTACCTAGTTTAGTACTTTTGTTTTATCTACTGTAAACAATAAGTGACATAAGCACGGTAAGAGTTAACTTGTGGAATTGTCAGAATAGTTTTGGTAAGCCGCTCAGGCCGGTCTCCCCTAATGATCAATTTCCTATTTCCTATCCAATTTGTATCAGCAGCTAAATAACTTTATCAGATTGGTAGGTAAAAGATAAGTTGGTATTTTCTATTAGTACTGTATAGTGTGCTGTTGTTTTGTTTATGATATTTTTGCCAAAAAATTAAAAGAACGAGAATCCTTATTCCTACTATGCTACTCGATTTGGATGAAATTTCGTACGGAGATAACTTAACTCCGGATTAATAACATAGGCTACTTGTTATCCTGTATTAACACCGCAGGGCAACACTTGTATATTGTAGGTATAATCTGTACCTGAGCCCTGCGGTGTTTCTACAAGTTAAAAATTAGCATGTGTTAATACAGGATCTAAGCTGTCTCCTTACCAAATTTCATGTAAATCGGTTAAGCAGTTTTTACGTTCATGGCCAATAAACATACATCCAAAACGAGTGAACCACGGACAAAATAGGATATATAAGTAGAATGTAATATATTTGAAAAAAATTGAGAATAATGAAATAATTCTTCTTAAAAAGTACCTGTATAGTGTGCTGTTGTTTTATTTATGATATTTTTGCCAAAAAAATTAAAAGAACGAGAATCTTTCTTCCTACTATGTTACTCGATTTGGTACGGAGATTTTTATTAATTGCGGTTATTTGATTTAATTTGACCAAATGAACTACTGGACTTATATTGATAAAATGTAGGTTTACAAGACCACTGAAAAGTGTTTCATAGAAACAAAAAAAATATGTCGGTCAGCCGTCTCTAAGAAATTAGGTAACAGCCATACAAACACAGTCGAAATCAGTTGCATTGATTAAACCTTATCATTCTTGGAGATTAGTATAAAAGATCCTAGATAAATTGAGCACCTCTCTTTTTCGAAATCGATAAACAATACTTAAGGTAGATAAAATAACAAACAGTTGGCAAAACTTTGCTTTTATTTATTCAGCATTATTATTTACCGAGTTGCGCTAAACTTTCGCCACTTTCCCTGTATCTCGGATAAGTTTGATACAATTTCCTAATGATAAGGGTGTCTCGATTCGATACAAAGTTCGTTTGATACTATATATTTATACTCGCCCTTATCGGTTTTTAGTTTGTCTCGGAATTTTGGAGGAAATAAAATATTTTAACATCATCATCACGGGTCACCTTTTTACCTCCTACAAAAATTTGTTGGACCGTCGACAAAACGTATGGAACAGTTGATTTTTTTCTCAAATTCGGAGTTGCTCCCATAGTGAAAATTGTGTCTTTGGGTGACTAAAGTGACTCCTTCGCGGCTTAGTATACCCTTAACGGATACCCCTGTCTCGGTATACTTTATACAAACATACACTCGAACATTACCCTCCTTAGGGGTGACAATATCACCTGTATATTAGCCACATCTATATGTATATTTACTAAATTATATATTATATTATTATTATATAACCGAACTATTCGACCAGTAATTAATAAAAGACCAATTTAAACGTCGACCATTTAAATATTTTAGGTTAGTTTTTTTTCTATTATAAAAGTCACGCGACGCTAGACGATTTATTTTATAGGTGCATTTGTATAATTCACGTAAGGTACGCCAAGGTTAAACGGATTAGAAGGTTACAAACCTTTAGGTTACACGAAATCTTTAACCGACTGCTTACCTACCTAGGTTGTTACTTATGCAAGACTATCTGATCGAAAGTGACCTACGTGGCCGGTGCATGAGCTATCTCTATTCTAAATTAATCTAAATTTGTACAGCCGTTTCATGTCTAAAAAGTATTGAAAAATTTAAAACATACATTTTTGCATTAATAATGTTAGTATAGCTATCGCAACATCAGCACGGTTTTAAAAAAGGCCGCTCTGTAGAAACAAATCTTGTTGGGTTTATTACTGATCTCACTGAAAGTGTAGACAAGGGTGGTCAAATACACGCAGTTTATACAGACTTTAGCAGTGTATTTGATAAAGATAATCATGTTTTACTTGTCAAAAAGTTGGAGCGTATGGGCTTTTATGGATCATTCTTAAAGTGGTTTTGGTCATATCTTACAAAAAGAGAACTAGTTGTTATGGCTAATGGATTCGAATCAGTGAAATATTTTGCGGAGTCTGGAGTTCCCCAAGGTTCCCACCTAGGTCCAATCCTTTTTTCTATCTTTATAAATGATATTACCATTCGTATAAAACATTGCAAATATAAATTATTTGCGGATGACCTAAAAATATATAAAACAGTAAACGGCGACAGTGATATTAATCTTATACAAAATGACATAAATAATATTAGTGAATGGTGTGATATTAACCAAAAGCATCTTAATGTAAAAAAATGTTTCTACATAAAATATACACGCAAAAACAGGCCCATAAATTCAACCTATACGCTTAATGATGAGTTGCTACAGGAGGTGCAAGAAATCCGAGATTTGGGAGTGTTGATAGACAGCCAATTATCTTTCAGATCTCATATTGACTCAATAGTAAAAAAGCAGCACAGCAACTCGGTTTCATAAGGCGAAATTCTAAGAAATTCAAGTTGCACAATAAAATATTACTGTACAACTCTATGGTTCGTAGTTGTCTGGAGTTTTCGAGCATCGTTTGGAGCCCCTTCTACTCTGTGCACTCGCAGCGCATTGAGAGCATCCAGAGAGCCTTCACTAGATCCTTGCATTTTCATACCAAGGTTTCTCGCACAGAAGTCCATATTCTAACCGCTTGTCCTTTTTCAAAATAGATAAATTACGCGACCGTAGAAAAATTAGATATCTCTCATTTCTGTATAAACAAATTCACAACCAAACCGATTGTCCCATAATCTTGAAAGACATTTCATTGAAAATTCCTGGCAATTACCCACGTAGTAGAATCTCTAAAATCTTTCATATTCCTCATGCCAAAACGAACTTAGCTCGAAACTCCCCAATACCTAGAATGTGCCGTACTTATAATGAAATTAATGCCTCCGTGAAAGATCTTGATATCTTTCACGACTCTTTAAATAACTTTAAGAACAAACTAGTAAGGTATTTAGTTGGATGATGTTCTGTCATTTTCTGTCATATAAGTATTATAAGTATATTTTAAAGCACTTATATTTTATTAAATTATAGCGATATTATTATTTTTTGATTAAATATTATTTAAAATTTCTCAATAAATATGTTTAAGTTGACTAATTGTATTGTGCAACGAGAATAATGTTCTACTGCTTCTAAGAATGTTGTAAACACCCATAAAGGGTATATATATCAGAATCAATATTGGTTATCATGTATTTTTAAATTTTGTAATATATATACTGTTGGTGTTTCGTTGTAAATAAATAAATAAATACCTAATTATAGTTCAGACTGAAGAAATTCAAAACGCCAGAGTAGTTTAATTTTTGTATTTTCATCCAGCAAAAATACTACATTCGGGATTTAGTGAGATCAATACATTTCATTAAATTATACTTACAACTATGACTTTTGTACGAGTACATAGGCTAAGAATATTTCAAAATTATCTCAAAATTCTTACTAATCACACGATTCGAGATCTCAACAGCCGAATTCAGCAAACTAAATCACATCCAAGATTTTATCCTTAATTATATGAGGAGATTTATTGTTTATTCATTTCAATTAGTATCGATACACCTGATAAATTAATGATAATAATCAAAACAAGTCAGCAAAAATAAAAATTATTAAAAAGAAAATATAAAAATAATGTTAATAATCTTAAAAGTAACAAATATACAACAAAGTAAATAATCATACCTACTACTAAATACATTTACCTAAAACGCGATACTACATATATTGTTGGACGACTCATCATCATACCTCAGACATACGCATAGAATCTCTCTCCATTCACCCGCAAAAACGTCAAACTCACTATTACTAGTTGACTACTTTACTATATTATATATTATTTACTTATAGCATGATACTTGCTCCGAGATCCGAAGTCCACGCTTCTATACCCGGTCGGAGCAATCAGTCTTCATGTTGTTTGTGAATGTTGCATTTCATCCCCGACATAGGAAAAATCCTAGTAGGGAGCTATGAATGTGGAACGTTCTTTTAAAAAAAACAATTACTCCAACTCAAAGCTTAAATCCCTAATATTCTAAGTACACTGTGTCTGTGACTGTTGCAATTTAACATAGAAATACATAGGAAAAATGTTTGTCGGGAGCTTCGAATGTGAAACGTTAAAAGATAGAAACCACTGATTCGAACTCAAAGCTTAAATTTTCTGGACACAAAGCTTTCATATAAATTCTAAACATTCTAAGTACCTACATACAATAAGCTAGTCTATTATGATAATTAGTGTTAATAATAAACATGTCGGGAATCCCGAACTTTGCAGACGTTTCTAATGAATTAAATGAATCGTAATTACTCCGTCTGTCCGTCCGTCGGTCTGATATAGATCTATGCTTAAAATATCATGCTGTTTTTGTTTTTGTTTTTAACCCTTTGATATTGTATTTGGTCAAGGTTGCAGCTGTAAGAGTGAATTTGTTAACATATTTTTTTAAGTAAGAGATCTAAAACGAGTTTTAGGTACTAAAAGATATTCTTATTAAAAATAAGTAAAAGTAAATAAATAAAAATAAATATGGCGGACATTTTTCACACAGCGCCATCTAGCCCCAAACTGAGCAGAGCTTGTACTTTGGGAACCAGATGGTTGATATATACTACATATACTATTTTTAAATACATACTTATTATACATAATGAACACCCAGACACAGAACAAACACCCGAGTTCATCACACAAATGTTTGTCCAGAGTGGGAATCGAACCCACGACCTTCAGCGCCGAAGTCAGGGGTACTAACCACTGTGCTGTGAGGCCAGTCCTAAGTGCCTAATGTCTTCCATCACGTCAGCCGCCAATAGAACTTTTTCAGTTATTACGATTTTAAAATTCAATTTCTTGATCGATTTTATTAAATTAAAATGGTAAAACATAGAAAGTATATCCTTTTAAAGCGAAGCATTTTGCTTATATATTGCAAAATTATTTTATTTTGTCCTTTAAGTTTGAAAATACTGTTCCTATCAAGTTTAAGTTATTTTTTCAATTATTTAAATCTCTTTCTAGGTTGTAATAATTTTAAAAAGAAAAGATAAATACATTTCCCAATCGGCTCAGAAATCGAGATGAAAAAGTACAGTCAAATTTGAACTCTCAATATTAGATTTTATAAATTTAGATATAAAATAAATCCTTTCCCAATTTAAATTCAAATCTAGTAATAAAGCTATGTCAAACACTAAATAAGTTCCACCTTTTCACAAGACACAGGAAAATTATTTAGTTTGATGAATTTCAAGATCCAATTATTGTACAATTTTAGATGATTGGTTCAACTACTTCTACGGCTATTTATAGCAGCTGTAATATTATTTTGAAAATATTAATTTATAAGCATTTTTAGCCGTCGCAAACGTCACAAAAATATTAAAATCGTTCAAGTTAGGACACTACGACTTGTACGCGAGTTTCAACATCCAGTCAAACATTTATACTGAAAGCCAAAAGAAAAAAAATACCATGCTCGAAGTAGATTGGCTTAGATTGCTGATTTCCAGCGAAACCTAATCCATGATCAGATTTCACCTTTAAAATAAAAATGTTTAAAATAATTTGAAAATATATTTTTCCTTACTTACTTCACAGATCCGAATACCCAATGACTTTTAAAGCGGAGAAGGCAGGTGGCGAATATACAGTTTAATAATTTATGCTCGAGAACATAATAGCTGTCGGCTTATCATGTAAGTATGACAGCCGCTAAAGTGCGTAATATGTAAGTCTAGACGTGCGTGCGTCTACAAAGATTACTTACCTACTTCAAACAAGAACGAGTGGTTACAAGCGAGTTCGAAAGTTTGTGTATCATCCTTAATTTATATATTTTTTTTAGTTTTGATGTACCCAGTGTCACGGGTGGGGATTTTTCTTCCAAAAAAGGTAGATTCGTGAAATAAGATGCCAAAATACTGTTAGATTTTCTACAATGGCTTTATCGGCAGAGATACGAATCGAATACTTATGTTTGATGTTTCCATGGTAACGATGTCATATAATATGCTTGATAAATTTTTAAAGTAGCAAAATATTTGTTATTTTGAAGTCAACAGTTGCTGCGTGACATTCAATATTCAAAATCCTAATCCTAACTAATATTATAAATGCGAAAGTAACTCTGTCTGTCTGTTACGCTTTCACGACAAAACCACTGAACCGATATGGATGAAATTTGGTACACAGGTAGATTGGACCCCGGGAAAGAACATAGGCTACTTTTTAACCGACTACAAAAAAGTAGTTCCCCCATTTTATCGATAATCCAATGTGGAACTACGCGGGTGAAACCGCGGGGCCCAGCTAGTCTGAAATATATTTTTTTAAGTTTAATTAGCTAAGTAGTTATTTTTCTTTTATAAGACTAGAATTTAAAGATATGTAAAATATAAAAAAGAAACAAAATTGTATAATCTCATAAAGGGCACGGACCAAAGCGTCTGTGGAGTATTAATAATTAAATTAAAAAACAATAAAAAAAAAGTCAACAGTTCGCAGAACTAACAGCTTAATCATTTTATTAAATAATTTATGCTCCTGAACATAAAAGCTGACGGCTTATCGCATAAGTGCTGCAACCGTTATAGTGCGTGTAAGTCTAGACGTGATAAGGATAATTTACTAAAGTTAATATCTACTTTTGGTCCTTAGCGACCAAAATCAAGAGGCAATAGTCTCCTTTCTAGAGAATAAGACTTGAATTTACGAAACAAAGCGGTTTGGCCTAGTATCTAGATTTTTAGAATAAAGAATTAGGGCGTCTGGAATTGTACAAAACAGAATATTAAAAATTCAAGTAAAATAAGTAAATTTTCCTAAAAAATAAATAATGTTTCACTGTCATAACTCCCCACTAGGAATTCTCATACGTAGTGTGTACACTCATATCCGAGAAGAGATAATTCTATTCTATTCTATCTTTGTATATGGCCTCTGCGGCAGAACCGCAATTTTGCCAGTGTCGCGTGGTTAAGAGATAATTCAAACGTCGTTATCATGTCTGCTCCTTCCGGGAATCGAAAGCGGGACCTCTCCGGGCTCTCACCTAAAATTTAAAAAGTCATTTGACCCACGGTAACTATAAATTTATTAACACCTTATAAAAATGCATAATATAGTATTGACGATTTTTTCATTGAAAATATAATCAATTAAACTATTTATACAATTAAATCTTTTACTTTCTTGATTTTTTTGAACAATATAATTCTAATACTTTTAGTATGAACAAGGCGTCTTCTGCCCTCCTGGGGGCTTATTATGAACTGTAAGTACATACATTATTGTTGTTATTGTACTCTTACGAACGTAATAAGCACTAAAAACTTAGCGCTAAACACTAAGCATTATAAGTCTGGAGAGAGAAGCTCGTCTTTGTATTATATTAATAAATCTATCTATATGTGTAGAAGAGTAAGTCCTAACTGACTGGCTGATATTTGCTAGGAATCAACGCAGATCCTAAACCGCTGATCGTGAAAGACATGAAATTTGGAGCCTGTATTCATTATAGGGTGTAGGTGTCCTAAATAAGTATTTGGGAAATTCTGGGGTCAAATGGGGGTTGTAAGTTCATAATGTTTTTTATTCTATTTTATGTCGCGAGCAAACCCGCGGGTGATAGCTACTATTATTCTATATTATTACAAGAATGTATGTAATGAAACATATTTATTCAACATAAAAAGATTATAATTGTAAGAACTTTGATATTCTCCTATCTCATAAGATTATTCTGAATTTATTTGTTCACTTACAAGATTACATCCCTCGAGATGTCAGATACGACATAAATGTATACATTGTTGTCTAGACTACAGTATTAGTATTGTGAGGATTTGAATTGATATTAATGTAACGTTTTTGTAATACACGTGTAATTCTTAAATAGATTCTTGTTAATATCATAGAAAGTAAACTACTGCCTTTTTAATAAACGTGAATTAATTTAGAGCATCTTTTGTCTCGGTCTGTCCAAAGGAGAACGTCACGCGCTAATACAATACAAATGACGATTTAAGTTAAAAAGCGTTTATTAATAAGGCTGTTAATTATTAAATTTAAAAATAATATAGTATATTAGCGAGGGAATTTTTAAAGATTTTATTATTTAACCCCGACGAAAACAAACGAAGGGATGTGATAATTTTGACGTATGTTACGCAAGGCTAACGCTTCGCCTGCATCGTTGCACGTAGATACCGCGCTGCCCGAGTTGCAGCGTTAGCAGAATATGCATTGACGTCATTGCGCCGGATACTGGAAACCACACATTCCGAAGCCGACACTTTTTAGTCAGATCTAATATGGATCATACATACCTGTTTAGCTTGTAATATAATAGGAATGTAATTTTAATTAAATTAATAAAATAAATTTGTTTTGTTTTTTGCATCCTCTGGCTGTCGCGATCGTAATTCGTGTCTGTGTATGTGTCTGTATGTCTGTAGCATCGTAGCTCCCGAACGGATGAACAAATTTTAATTTTATTTTTATTTTTTGTTCGAAAGGTAAATCAGTGGGAAATGTTCCTTGCTATATTTGATTTCACTGAATGTCAACGAAACAATAGGACCTTTCCGATATTCAGGTACGCGTAAAAAATTGTATTGTTAAACAAAAAGTAATTGTTTTGTCTGTAATAATATGATTTTCTGCGTAACACTGGTTGATGTGTCACTAACGTGATTACGAGCCCTATCGGAGGGTAGCGTTAAATTACTAGGCGTAATTCGATTCTGTCAAACTCATACGAAATTGTATTATGCCGATTCACATTCGTTTATTCGCTGTAGTTCATAGGGTTTTACCGATTTCATAATAAAAAAGGACAAGATATTCAATTCGACGGTATTTTTTTAATGTTTGTTACACAATTTTTCGGCGAGGGTTGAAGCAATTTGAAAAAATCTTTTTTTGGTTCATACTTGTAAAGTGCTCCAATAATTTTTTTATGATAATCAGTCCAGAGGTATGATATTTAAAACGAAATAACTGAAAATGTTCTTTCAGCGCCGCTATGGAAGTAGGTAATAACCTTTTTTTATAAACGAACTTGTATTTTTAAAAGTGATTACAAACAAAGAAATAAAAATACTGTCGAATTGAGTACCTTCTCCCACAAACAATAGAAGATTTTTTTCAAATCGTTTCTTCAAGCACCTGTCGGTGTGTCCCGGCAGCCTTCCTTGAGAGCTTATTCCAGACATGCATGCTACCGTATCGCTCTATATATTTTTAGGGCTACAGTATCGCTGTCTTCCGCGGTCGTTCGAGCTTGTGGTCAAATGCCTGGCAGTGTAGGATAAATAAAAACATACCCGTGCCTCCTCTATTTGGAAGCCAGTAGCAAAAAGAATTTGGTTTATGCATTGTACATAAATGATCATCCTTAACATCATGCTCAGCGCTGATCCCTTTTGATGCACAAGCCATTGCAACTCGACTTAGTGTACTCCAGAGAATGTTAGAAGCCTGTATAAGAAACTCCTTTACAAATATGATTGTTCATCTGACGTCCTTTGTGTACAAAATAAACTCATTTTTTCTTTTCGTTTAATTCATGTAGAGGTAATTTATTTTAATTTAACTACTACTAGCCGTAAGCGAAGTATAACTAGTAAGTACCTAATTAATTATTTACGAGAACTTCTACGAAATATTGTCTGGCAAAAAATACTAACAGGTATTTAATATATTCTTTGTTTGCGATATTATATAAATCAAAAATATAATATCGCAAACAAAGTTAACCCTCGCCAAAGTACAAAATAACCCGATCCTGGAGGCTTGAACAAAACATAACGTAGACTTTAGACAGTAAACTCCAGTAATTAATATATAATTATTAATAGTAATTTATCGGCCTATTTATTTTATCTAGAAAGTATAGGACGTCTATAAATGTTTGCTGTGTAGGATTTTTATCGTCAAAATCGGATCAATCCTAGCTTTAATATGTCTTTATTCTTATGTAGATGGTAAAAATAATTGATTATTTCTAGTGTTCATAATTTATAAATACTATTTTATAAATTGATTAATGATATCAAATGTGATTTTAATCCTAATGATTGTTAATTAGTTTTATGACTGTAATTTTAAGCACCAATATTAAAAATTAGTTTTTTTACATTGATTATTATGTTATGGACTTGCTCTGAAATATATGAATTGATATATGAGCGATCTGACTGGATTATCCAGTCAAATCGCTTACCAGCGCACGCTTAGCTCCGAAATTCTTGAACCGTCGTCTTTTACTTCAGTTCCGCAAAACCAGTCAAACTTTAAATTACTCTAAAATAAAACAGAAATTCAAAAGATTGTCTGGGAAGCAATAAACCCGATCGTTTTGTTTATATCGTATTTTGCTGTTTTTTTTTTATTGATGTACAATAAAGGCATTGTAATTTGAAAATACTGTAATGAAGTCAACATTGTTAGCCATAATATCAAATTATCTCAACACAATAAAAATCATCGTAAATTAAGCTTATTTTCCGATTAACCACAAATATTTCAAAAAGGCACGTAATGTTACTTATTACCTCTTTTTAAATAGCCAGATAGATATATAATACGGGGAATTGAATCGGACAAGCGTAAGGGCTGTCGTACACAACTTGTGCAAATCTCCGATACCCGACGATATTTGTATCTAAGGCGCCTCTCTTATTACGATACGACCAGGCGACTTTAGTATCTCGCGAGTCTTGTAGACTCGACACGTATCTTTTTTATTGGTATTTGGTACTCACACACTTCATACTCTTTGGGTATCGTACGCATACGCGACTAATCGCGCACGACTATGTTGGTCGCCAGCGCCCTTCCTTTTTCTACCTTTACCTTCTTATCGTCGGGTATCGAAAATTTGCGTAGCTTTGTGTACGAAAGGCCTAACAGCTACAAAATAGAATATATTACTGGTACAATATTTTAAGGTCGGTCTCTTAAAATGGTTTTCCAGAAAAATATTTTGCTAGAATTTTACGATTCATTCTTGAATAGCCAGTGGGAGTAACGAAACATTTTAATGCTATAGGCAATTTTTGTACACTCGGCTAAATAATGTTTTAACTGGATTTATTAGAAAATAGTAGTAGAGTTGTTGATAAACCCCTTGGCTCACAAACGATAGGCCACTGTTGAATATTATGGAGTGCGCTGTAGATTTTGCGGGCCATATGAAAGATACTTTATAAAGTTAGCACATAGTTTTATTTTAAAATTTGCACACAAAGCTTAAGTTAGGTTACAGCCATCTTTCTTATTCTTTTTTTTTTTTTTTTACCAAGCAACAATCATAGAGAGAGAGTAATGACATAGAGTATTGATTTAACTTTTTCAATAAATGGTGCGTTCACAAAAATATCTCCAACATTCCCCCTCGATTGTAATTTGTACAATAATTAAAAAATCGTTAGGTTGTGAACAAACCATTAACAACAATTGGACAAAACTGAAAAGAATTAGTAACCATTATAAAACAAAAAATATTAAGAAAACATACTAGATATATATAAGACATTTATGGACAATATTAGAAACATTACATTTGTCCACTATGTAACTGTCATACATAATCAATAGTAAACCATAAGTAGTTACTACTAGGGATAATAAAATTTAAGTCTTTCAACTCTGCAAAATGAAACCAAAACAAAAAAAAATAAACTAAAATTCTCACATTAATTGTTAATAAGTTTACAGTAAGCAGATAAATAATCACATTCAAATGTAGAGAGTAGAATTTACATTACTTTAATCAATCTTTTCATTTCACTTAATCTTTCAGCAGAAACAGTTTTAGTTAAAATATCTGACAAATTTGCTTGTGTTGGTACAAACTCAACTTGAATGCACTTGTTGATAACTAAATCTTTCAAAAAATGATATTTAATGTCAATGTGTTTAGCTCGTTTGCTATTTTCTAAGGATTTTGATATTTGTATGGCACCTTTATTATCTATATATAAAATACTTTTCACTTCACATTTCAACGGGTCACTCAGTCCATTTAGGTCACAATACAGTCCTTTCAGATATATTAAATCACACACACTAGTAGCCGCAGCTACATATTCTGCCTCCACTGTAGACAGCGACACACAAGTCTGCTTCCTTGAGAACCAAGCAGTCACATTACCATTATACAATGTGATAGAACCTGACACACTTTTCCTGTCAGTGGTGTCTCCTGCCCAGTCTGCATCGGAATATGTTTCCAAACTTTCTGTGTTTGATGGAGTATACATTAAGCCTTCATCTTGGGTTCCTTTTAGGTATCTCAGTATTCTTTTAGCCTGTATCCAAGTTGATTGAGTTGGTCTATCTAAAAATTGGCTAAGGTAGGACACAGCGTAGCTAATGTCAACACGAGTGAATGCTGACACATACAGCAAGCTACCAATCAGCTGTCGATAGGGTATGTTCTCAATTATGGGTTCGTTCATATCTTTTTGAAAATCTTTAGTTATTGGTGTGGAAGTGGCTTTACATTCAGACATTCCAAATTTTTCCAACATTTTAGATATTTGTCTTTTCTGTGTCAACTTCAGGTAGTTTCCTTTTCTTTCAATTTCTATTCCTAGGAATGTTTTTGGTTCTCCAAAATCTTTGACTTGAAATTCTTTCTTTAGTTTTTCTACTACTTTGTTGACATTTTCTTGTGATCCAGTCAAAATTATGTCATCAACATAAATAACCATCCAAACATTTATGTCTTTTCCAGTATATAGACAGTAGTCACGGCTTGATCTTTTCAGACCAATTATTTCAACAAATGCGTTAAAAGTCTCATTCCAACATTTGGGACTCTCTTTTAGACCATATAATCCTCTGTCAAGTCTCAGTACTTTATTCTCTGGAATATTCAGTCCTTCAGGGGGCTTAATATATATTTCAGACTCTAATTCCCCGTTTAAAAAAGCTGTAGGTACATCTAACTGTCGTAGTGACCATCTTTTTGATACTGCATGTGCCATTAATGTTCTTACTGTTGAGATTCTTGCAACTGGTGCATAGTTCTTACCAAAGTCTTCATCTTCTTTTATTTGAAAGCCTTTTGCAACAAGTCTGGCCTTTTAAAAATCCATTTAGTGTCAATAGCCTTTTTATTCGCTGGTAATACACTTTCTGTCCAGGTATTCATTTTCTTTAACGCATTTAATTCTTTCTTAATGGCATCTCTCCATCCATTATTAAGAGCTTCATTATAGCTTTCTGGAACTTCTCCTTCACTTATTAAGCAGTATGCTTCATGTAACTCATATTCACTGTATATTTCTGGTTTTCTTACAATTCTACCACTTCTTGTTACACGTTCGACCTCTTTGTCTGAATCTATCTGCACTTTTTCATCTTCTCTTTCTTTATCTTCATCTTTTTCTTCTTCATAGTAATAATTTTCGTTTTCTGTGTAGTTATCTCTTTTTTCTTTATTTACTTCTGTATACCTGATATTACTTTCATCAAATCTTATGTCTCTTGTTGTTGTTATTTCATCAGTTTCTGGATTCCAAATCTTATATCCATTTGTAGCATATCCTACCATTCTCACTGGTATTGATCTTGCTTCTAATTTATCTCCTTTGGGCATTGCAACCATCCAGGCTTTACATCCAAAAACTTTTAGTTTATCAAGCATCATAGGTTTTTCAAACATTTTTGCTGGTACTCTATTATTTATAGCTCTCGATGGACATCTGTTTATCAAAAATGTTGCTGTTAATATAGCTTGACCCCATAGGTGTTTAGGCAAGTTTGACTCATCAAGTATTGTCCTCGCTTTATCATAGATTGTTCTATTCATCCTTTCACTTTTTCCATTCATTTGAGGACTGTAGGGCAGTGTGTATTCTAATTTTATGCCTTTTTCATTGCAGTAATTTTTGAAATAATTTGATGTGTACTCACCACCATTATCACACCTTATTCTCTTAACCTTAGTGTCTTTATCTCTTTCAATCATATTTATGAAATTTATTATATTCTGTGCCGCTTCAGATTTCTGTTTCAGTAGGTATGTGTGAGTAAAGTGGGTATAGTCATCAATAATTATTTGGAAATATCGGTGTCCTTCTTTTGTAGGAGTTCTAGTTGGTCCTGCAACATCTGAGTGCAATAACTCACAGACTTTTCTCGATTGTTGTCTTTCAATGGGTTTAAAGGGTAACCTCGTACTTTTCCCTTTCATACATGCATCACATGTTTTATTTGAGCTCGATAATCCCAAAATATTTAACCCTTTTCTGTTCAAATGGCCAAGTCTTTTATGCCATATGTCTTCATCAGTCTTTTTGCAAATATTGCAGTCTTCATTTTGTTCTTGTAATCTCAGTTTTAGAATGTATAAGTTTCCTGCTTTTTGCCCTCTGTACATTCTTTTTCCAGACTTAATTATCACTTCATTTTTTGTGAATGTCACTGATTTCCCAGTTTTAGTAAGACAGTCTACAGATATTAAATTGCGTTGCAATTTGGGTACTATGTAACATTCCATAGTCACTGTTTGGTCTTCATACTTTAATTTCCAAATTCCTTTTGCTCTTGATTGTAATTGGGTTCCATTTGCAATGGTTATATTTACCGGAGTCTCTAATTTCTTTATATCAGTAAGATGTTTAGCATCATTTTCTTTTATAAAATGTTTGCTTGCTCCCGAGTCAACAATGAAATGCTTTTCTTTGCCTATCTCTATTGTTTCTTTTACTCTGCTCTCAGCAATGAACATTTCATTATTACTATCTGTCTCTGTGGCCTCAGCCATTTCTGCTCTTTGTTTGCTGTAACCTCTTCTGATGTTTCTACCTCTTGAAATTGATCTTTGTTGATGTTGGTTGTTCTTTTTACACTGGAAGGCTTTATGACCATCACGTCCACATTTATAGCAGGCGAAAAAACTTGTTTCTGTTCCTGCTCTGAAATTCTTTTTAGCTCCTTTTATTTTAATCTCGGCGTCTAATAGGCGAGTCTTAACAAAGTCGATGTCAATTTCTTTTTCTTCGCTCATTGTCTCTATAGCTGTTATCACGGTGTCGTATTCTTCTGGCATCGTGATCAGTAAATGACATACCTTGTCGTTCTCATCAAGTTTGGATCCCGTCGCTTCCAATTCGGCCACTAACTCATCAAATTTGAGGAAATGTTCCTGCAGAGGCATGCCGCCACACCGCATTGTCATCAACTTTTTACGAAGGTGCAACTTGTTAAACACACTTTTTCTTTCGAATACTTTTTCTAGATGCTCAAACATGGCCGCCGCTGTGGGGCATTTCTTCACAATTTCCAAATACTTATCGGACAGACACTGAACTATTATTGATCGTGCCCTGGCATCTTTTTCAGTGCTAATTTCCGCTTTATCTTTCTTCACTAATACATCGGTCAGGCTTCTTTCCTCCAACAAAATTTTCACTCGAAATTTCCAATTTGCGAAGCCGGCAGCGTCTTGCAATTTGGGCAAATTTATTGGAGGGGCCGTCATTTTAGAGTGCAAACCACGCTCTGCTGTTGAATATTATAGAGTGCGCTGTAGATTTTGCGGGCCCAATGAAAGATACTTTATAAAGTTAGCACATAGTTTTATTTTAAAATTTGCACACAAAGCTTAAGTTAGGTTACAGCCATCTTTCTTATTCTTTTTTTTTTTTTTTTTACCAAGCAACAATCATATAGAGAGAGTAATGACATAGAGTATTGATTTAACTTTTTCAATAAATGGTGCGTTCACAAAAATATCTCCAACAGCCACGAGTTCAATCCCATGTAATGTCATGCACCTCTGTGATTTTCACTCTTGTGCATATAATAATAAATTACCACAACCCGTAATTACGCCAGCGTGGTGGACTGTGCTTACATCGCCTCAATAGAGGAGACCTGAGCTGGGTTTAAGTGCATTAATAGTTTAACCGAAAGGCCTATCATGTCGGCTGTCATAGAAAAATTAAAAAAATACAAGTAATTTGTAATTATAAAACGACATTTGCTTTTAGGCGGCCGACGCAGACTCCGTGATCAATGTCATTCATTATCTTACATTGTAATTTGTTCATTTGTTAATTTTTATTTGGATTTCTAGGCTGTAAATTAAGACAGACACTGCTAAAAAATTTGAAAATTTACGTAGAATATTATATTATATAGAAAAGAAATTTGGGTGAATGTGACCGTTGAAGTGGTACATACCCGTATTAACTTTTAGCGGTCCGGTACTTTGGTGTTTAAATCAAAATAATTGAAATAAATGCATGCATGCAATGCATTATAGCAGAAATCAATCACTTTTAAAAAAAAAAAAGTGTTTTTTTTTTTTTTTTTTGGGAAATTGCAAGGAAAGACTTGTATCGGTTGGTACGAGTAAATCTGCTCCGTAGGCCGTAGTTATAAAAAAAATCCCGACCTCTTTATCAACCACTTATGCAGGCAAGTGTACCATGTCAAGTAGAATTCGAACGCGATCACTGACACCCACGCTATCTTCCGTTACGCAGCTTCGCTGGTATTTGTATAGAGTCACTCACGGTTACATGAATGAACGTGTTATTTTATCATTAAAATGTTTCGCTGCCTCTGTTGATTGGAATTACGTTGAAGAATAATTATTGAAAACCGAATCAAAAATGTAGTTCTAAATTCGTCTAAATGTTTTTTTTATGTATCTTACACGATTTTTACGTCACTATAAGGAACCGATTTTGGTTTTTTTTTCGCGTTTGATAAGTCATGAGTTTCAGATATGGTCTTATATAGTTTTTATCAAAATATTGGGAAAAATTATATGGGCATTGTATGGGCATCTGCTAAATTCTCGGCGGTTGTTTAATTTTACTCAATCCCACTTATCAATAAAAGTATTTTTTTCAGTCTTTTTGATTCAATAACTAAAGTACAAGACCAATTTTGATAAAACTTACATGAGACCAACTGGAAGGTAGACTCTTTAATATTAAATAAAAATCCAAAACGATCCAAGAATCATTTAACAACAGCGATTAAAAAAGAATGAACGACCGCCTTTATAGGAAAGGCAAATTAAACTTAGGCAATAGAATATAATTGATTATAATCTTCTTAGAGTAAGTAATCTTAAACAAAAGTTAAACAAAATCTTAGCTTTTGCAATTTTGTACACTATAATTAAACAATTTGAGTGATCTGGCGATCACGGGCTTTCTCATAGAGTTTTCTATGGAAAAGTAGTAAAATTTTATTAAGCACATAATTACGAACGCTAAACCTACTACGCAAAAACTTCGTTTTAAAATAAAGCACATAAATGAATACAGGAAAAACAGGTAAAAATGTATAAACACGTAAAATATCTAATTTTAGATGTAAACCCGATTTCCTGTTTTATGATAAATCCACCGAATTTCGTCGCCAATTTCTATGATTGAGTTTGAATGTCAATACACCCAGAAATTGCTGAAATTATTTGTGATATTTCTAAATAAGGAGACTTCAAGTTAATTGCCAAAAAGAAAATGTCCCATTTTGAAGTACACGAGCTACGCTAATTACTACATAAACTAAAGCGCTTTGCACACAGAGCAACTTTAATTGCAGAAGCCAGCATTAGTTGCTGCTTTTATTCAGCAATAAAAGCAGCAACTGTCAACTTTTTGGTAGTTTTCTATTAATTGAACAGATTTCATCCAATAAAATAACAAAAACTTACTTATCTCTTCTCGAATAATTTATACATAGTTGAAAAATGGAATAAATATACAATACTACAAGTTACATAAAAACAGGCTTAAAGACGACAACTAGTAAGTACTTCTGCGAACTGTTGATCTACCGACCATAATAATTACGATTAAAAATCTGTGTCTGCGCCGGTGCTATTGCTATTGCTATTGCGGTTGCTATGTCTGTACAAACACGTCATAGGACTTTAATAAAATATAAGGATTCAGTATACAAAATGTACAAATCTAGGTAATAGATTAATCTACAAATACGCGGTACGATCTTGTTTTTGATAGAAAATACCTACATTTGAATTTGGGCTAAAGCGTTAAAATCGACATTTTTACAGTTCGATTTTGTCATTTTTGAACAATTTAATTGCTTTATCTTTAAAAGATACCATTTTAAAAAATATCAACGAACTTCTGTATACCAAGTTTTTAAGCAATTGCTTTATTTTTTGCATTGTCACAAATTGCAGTATTATTTTTTCCATTTCTAAAATACAAACCGCGATTCGCGGTCCGCGAATCATTATAATGTAATTGGAATTTACATTGTTGTTAGTTGTTAAATTTGTGTAAATAATCGCACAGTTTAATTACTGTGATATTTATTATTAAATTGGAGTGTTCCCGAGATTTGTTCGCGTTTTAATAGCCAAAATTAGACCATGTTCCCGTAAAAAAACAGCTATTAGCACCCCGGAACCTTGTTCTGTCACGATATAAAAAATAGACAAAAGCGAGCTGAACTACTACTAACATTATGTCATCACACTAGTACCTAACTATAAATGCGAAAGTTTGTATTCCCTTAATCAAACAATCATCCTTTAAATCCTGAAATAGTGACGTATTACTTAGGGATGACCGAATATTCACCGTCGTGAGCATAAAGATAGAAACATTTTATTGTATGCACACAAATTAATTTAAAGCGATATACGATATTTTTATTTAGAACTGTAAAGGAAAAATAAAAAAAAAATATTTTATGGGACAACATCCACACAAAGGTCTTCAGGTCCCAAACTAGGCAAAGCCTGTGCTATAGTAACCTGATGACTGATATACATACTTATTTACATAAATACATACTTATATATAATAAACACCCAAATTAAATACTTATACACTATTAAAATTAAGTAACGCCTACAATCCCATTCGTTGAAATATGTCTAAGAAATATCGCTATAAAAATCATTTTGACATAAAAAATGCACTTAAATCGCTAAAACCATTTAAAAGCTAAGTCCTCACAGAGACAAATAAGCGTATAATTTTTTTTTGCATCAAGTGATTACAATACTATGTTGGAAATTCTAGAATTTTCATTGAAATAAACTCAACCAGAGTTCGGATTAAACTTATCAGTAAATATTTTTTCCAAAATATTATATCCGTGAAGCAAAATGTTAACAAGTGTAGATCTCTCTCAGAAGCCATTTCGGGTAGCGGGAAAACTTCGAGAAAATCCCCCGGCGGTTGCGGCTGCTAAGTTAATTATTAATTAATTCTAATAACTCCGAGAACACACACACTTCCTTCGGCAAAAACATTAAAAGCAAACATTTTATACTTAAGCTATAATAACTAAGCTAGTTAATAAGTGCGGTACTTTTTAATGCTAATTCATTTTCGTTAATACATATTTATGATCATCATAATGCTAGAGTTATTACATTATTACAACCTAAAAGGTTTAAAGTGCCATTCTAATCATACCTGCAAGTTTCGTCTGCAAAGGTGGCGTGACAGGCGCAGCAGCCGTGGTGGCGGTATTCGGGGGATAGACAGGATCGCAGCATTCTCGCTCCGGGAACTCGCTCCCCCCTGCAAAGGTCACCAGCACCAGGATCCCAAGAACGGACCATGCCCTCGACGTGGTGCACTCGCGAATCATCGACACGAACTCGCACGAACTCCCGAACACGGAATTTGGTGATAAAGCTGATAAACGCACTCCAGACGCAAGAGATTTTGATGTATTTAACACGGTACGAAACACGTTTGATAAAATTGGTTTCGGTTTTGATAGCTTTGCGCTCGAATTTAATGGTCGATATAATTTTGAGTTAACGGCCAATGCCCTCGATTTATTAGGACAACGTAAAGTAGCGATCGGTGGTTTTGCTCTAAACGAACTTGATGTTAAGGTCGATGGCTTCAGTTTTGCGGGAGTTGATCTAAACTTATCCGGACTCAGTTTAATCGGATACGAATTTTCTTTTTTCGTGGGTTGACTTAATATTTTGGGACACGATTTTAGGATTGGTGACAACTGGTTCAGTTTGGTGAAGCACAAGTTTGAGTCTATGAACACTCGCGAACGGTCTAGCCGAGTTTGTTTTTGCATTCGAACCAGCCTCCTCCTTTTTTCGTCCTTTTGTTTTTTAATCTTTTCATCGCAACAGTCCTTTTCTTCTGTCATCTGATACTGAATTCACATGACACTGCTCTCTCAAGTTTTGTCTTTACAACTAGTGATATGTATTTTACACGCTGATGATAATTGACTTTATACCGCGGAACTTTTTGTTTTGATATGTATAATTTATAGTAAATATTTGTGCTTATTTAAATCTGGAATAAAATGTTTAAGAATGGGAGAGATATGAGATATAAGAAAAGGAGGTAAACATTCTGGAGAGAAAGAAAACCAAAGAAGTGTGGCTGACATTCAAAATACACGTATTTCCATTCATAATTCTCTTAGATGACAAAACCATATCATATAATAACGCAAACATACGACTATTAAGTGTTTTATAACATTTTCTATACTGAATCCCATCCACAGTCTCAATCCAATCACAGAATCAATTCAGTCTCGCGACAAGGTTCTCATATTAGGAAGAATTAAAATTCTATTAGCCTAAATTTCTCATTTCACAATTGTGACGAAAGGGAAAACTAATTCCAATCGTTAAAATTAGATTTTGAAGCCTTCAAGAAAACAAGCACCGCTTGACACTGTGCGGCACATTTAAATACAGATAAAAAAGATACTAAATTATAAAAAATACTGAGCCAAGTCACGAGACAAGAAATAGCAAAATGCCAGTGTCAATTTAAGTCATTCGAAGATAATTTAGGCAAATCGTTTTAACCTCGACACATTGTGGCGCCCTAAACTTAAGAGGGCATTAAACAAATTGAATCCGTAATATGCTATTTAACTTTTTGCCGAAAATCCTAACGCATATTACTTTTGTTCGGAAACTTCTTCTATTTACGAGGGATTTCATTAAAGGTTGTAATGTAGTACGACCGATTTGGACGTAATCATACAAACTTAGTTTTTTGTTACAATATATTATCAACCTAGCCGCGATTGTCTGAGTTTATATATTTATAGTTAAATATCGAACTAAGGTTAGCCTTCATTCACCTAGGTGAAATAGCCCAGAGGCCTTATTTTTGGGATTACGAGCAATGAATTCAATACTTGCATGTGAAAGAAATTTTGCACTTTTCGAATTTCATTTTGAATTGTAATGCAGTATCTACCATTGAAGTTCAAAGCTGGGTTACAGAAATACTCAAATTTACTAGAAATTCTATGGCGTCATATATAATAAGGAGCTACATCTTGACTTTTGTCATTGATATAAAACAAAGCACGTAGAAAGGAACGTAAATAAAGATTTTTTTAAAGAATGGTTGGTACTAATAATAATTATACTACTAATAATTCAAATAAGAGTGATTCAGATCATTCGTATTGATAGCGAAAGGTGTGATTTCAAGAATGCGACTTGCATATCGTTCGTCATCAATAACGTGTGATGCATTCTTTCGAACGGTTAAAAAAATAGATGCCCAAATAACTTAACTTCTACAGCACTGTTTTGTAAGGAATCAATGTACTACAGTCAGCTCTTAAAACGTGGAAAAAATGTTCGCCTATTACCTTTCCTCTGTTTTGGACAGACATAATGACTTTTGGAACGTGATAATTCATTTTAATTGCAACCTTTATGCGAAGATTTTCTTTTTGTTCGAGAGATTGTTGTGATTTATACAACTCCGAGATTTTCGGAATGTATTTTTTTTGTGACTGTCACAAAAAATGTTTAAGTAACGTTGCTTAAGAGAAGTCACATTGTTTATTTAATGTAAGATAAACATCGTGTTGTTTAATGAGGTCCTCTTGTCTGATTTTCTTTATTTTTAATTATTTACCTATTTTATTTATCATTCAAACAGAGAAACTTCTTTGCAGACGCACAAAATATAAATTACTATAATTGTTTTATTAAAAAGTGGCTAGACTAAGAGACATTATGGGAGGCGCCGATATATTTTTATCAATTATTTCGATTTAAAGTCAAACCCTTGACCGTTGTTATAAACTATATGTACAAAAGCAATATCCAAAAATTAAAACTAACTTAAATCTAAACCACTGCCAGTTGGTAGAATACCAAAAATGCTGGCCCTATTGCCTCGTTGAATGGCAATACCAATGCGCTGACCCAGGTAGAGGCCAGCATTTTGATCTCGAGTAGCGTCAACTAGACGCTTTGTTAGGGCTTTAAAAAATAATTTTGCTCCCGGTCCCCAAGGCCCGAGAGTTTTGACCGATTCAATTAAAATGGGAGGATTTTTTTAAATCTGTCCAGTCAGGTAAATAACATTAAAAAAATACAGTCGAATTCGGTACCTCCTCTTTTTGGAAGTCGGTAGATAAGATTAATTTTACTTCTAGTGCCACCAATGCTTTAATCTATAGGTAATCCATCTACTCGTATTTACTTAGTATTATTACGAATTCACAAAAAATTAATACAATTCATTCAGTGAAGTCAAAGTCCAATAACCGTTATTCTTGTCACAAATTAGACCTCCAAATCTATTACTTGTGACGATAATCTAATACTAAAGGGCAGACCTCAGACACAATAGCTGTATAATGCAAACAGTACCTTATTTCTATTATAATTATTATCATTTATTTTTTCTTCTTTTTGTGTTTAAATAAAGGCTGGAAAATATTCGATAACATCTATATATGACTATAACTGTTACCAACCAAAAATTGCCAGCAAAGTTTGCTTCCTACTAGCAGTGCAACGTACAGTACATTACTGAATTCCTTCTTTTTTATTATCCGTTATAACTGGTGACCGCCAAACAAAGCTTTCGTTATTATTTGCTATAGTTGTAAATGACGAAAAAACATTTCACCCCTGACTGTTAAATGTTCAAAAAGATATTAATTCATTTAAGTAAGTTGTTAATTAATATTATCATTTATAACTGTTGACAGTCAAACAAAGCTTTAGTTACTATTTGCCATAGTTAAATATTAACAAAAACACATTTCACCGCTGACCACAGACTGCAAAATGTTCAAAAAGGCATTAAATTCATTTAAATTAAGTAGTTACTTTAATAATCATTTATAACTATTGACCGTCAAACAAAGATTTCGTTCTTATTCCCATAGTTAAATATGACGAAGAAACATTTCATCCCTGACCACAGACTGCAAAATGTTCAAAAAGGCATTAAATTCATTTAAATTAAGTAGTTACTTTAATAATCATTTATAACTATTGACCGTCAAACAAAGATTTCGTTATTAAAAATGACGAAGAAACATTTCACTCCTGACCACAGACTGTAATATGTTCAAAAAGGTATTAAATTCATTTAAGTGGAGTAGTTAATAACTATTATTATTTAAAAAATATTTAATAGCATCAAAAAGTCTAATCATTTGATTTAGACGTTTAATAAAAAAAATCCACTTAAACAAAATACGTGACGATTTACTTTACTATAGATTAATTTATAATAATTTATCGGAGCGTTTTAATCGATGGGACGCGTGACCATATGGCCGGTCCAACTTAAAAAAATTGCTAGTCAACATTGTAATGCCGCTAGTCAACTGGACACGCTGTCCATAGTTGTGGATTTGAGCATTTGGATTATCTGCAGATCTTGACTGGTCTATAGGTAATCCATTCTATTATATGTTGTATTTAGTCTTATCATTTTTAACAATTAAAGCACTGTCCAAGTGATTTTATTCATAAAATTCTGTAGATTTTTAGTTAATTTTTAATTTTTGACAATGTATGTATTATTATTTTGTTTGTTTATAATTGGTACACCACTGACGTGATTTTTCGTAGTCAGTCCGTTCCATTCAAAGGTGGTCTGTAAGAAGTGATTTTAAGCGATAATGCCGCCCAATGTACTACTGCCCAGCGTTTTTATATTATCTCTATTCACTTTACTTTTTTTTTCGGTATACAATAAAGTTATATTTGGGTACAATTTAAATGCTAACCATAAAAGTATAAGTAAAGAATATTGTTTGTGTGTGTTGGTGTTGGTTGATGAGTCTATGTGGTGTCGCTGGCTAATTGAGGTGAGTATTCTATATGCTTACCAAAATGGATAAAATTGCCAACGATATTGTTTGATAATCCGGAGATCTTTTCATTACAGATTAGACCAAAATAAGGTTAGGTTTTTTTTATCAATCCTAATTTAATTTAATTTTCCTTTCGTTGACAAACTCAACACGGTCATTAATACCTTCAAATTTGTGGTAATTTTCATAAATTACAAGTTAGTGAGCACTTATCAGTTTTGTTGAGCATTTATCCATTTTGGTAGACATTTTGAATTCGTTATATTTTATTTGATTTGATTTGAATGCCAATCTCAAAGCAAAAACACTTCGCTCCCTCGGTCAGTAATCAGCGTGATTGTATAGTACCGATACGTATTTCAGGCGAGTTACACCACTGTTTCTAAATCTATCAGTGAACTGGTAATTTCTTTTGTAACATCAAACAAAAATTTCCTTAATTAGTTGAACTATGCCGAGAGCTTGGAATTCATTCGGCTCGTTCATCTAATTAATATTATTCTGAGCTGAGATTTAATAGATCAGTCAATTATACTCTTTGCATTGTTATCTATTTGATTGCTTTAATCTTTGAAAGAGAGTTTCATGCTTGTTTTTTGATAAAGGGATTTGTTTAATGAATTTTGTGAATAACAAAGTGTAAGATTAGATAAATCATTTTAGAAGTGATTTACATGTTTTGTGACCTAAGTTTTTGAATAATATCAAATTAATAGACAGACTTAAGATCAAGCTGTTACCCGCGGCGTTACACGCGATATTAAGTGGAATATAATGAGGTTTCAATATTTAAACCCCAGTTGACCATATCAGGGGTTCGCTTTGTTTATGTTGGTTCCTAGCGAATATCAGTCAGTTGGTCAGGGCGCTTACTTCTTTATACATATACAGAAAGACACAAGCCCACATAATGCACTAAAATACAAAAAAAATGTATTTCTTTTTGGTGATAGTTTGGCTTAACAAAATCGAAATAACGCTTAAAGATATCGAGTCCTTTTTCACTTGTTATGTTTAATTAAAATGCTCTTTAATTATAAGATCACTACTGATCTACAGTGAAACTGAAACTAAGGCAAGGAAGTTCAATAACAACCATATTTAGAACAGATTTTAATAAGAACTACTTTCAAATGATGTTAAAAAACAAAATATACTTCATAAAGTGCTTTCGGTATGCAAAGTTTAGGTACCTTAGGTTTAACTAAAAATGTCTTCTTAGAAAATTAAAAATATTGAATAAAAAATAACTATTTCGATATAATGCATATGGAGTCCAATGTCACCTCGAGAATGAGATATGTTGCCGATGTAGTCCATTTGCATTTTTAGAGCTACTATATACTTTTTGATCAGTTATCAATTGTCGAAACTATCGATGTTCATACACAAAAAATGCATACAGACGTACATAGAACCTTTATGAAGTCAGTTAACGAGTTCAAAAGAGCTATCGCGCCTACCCCATTCGCCATAACCTTGAACCTCTAACACAATAGTAACACATCGTTAAAACTTCGCAGAAAATACCCCCAATCCATTAGAAAAACATTACCAAAGCACTAAACAGAAGTATAATTAGTTATTCATCACTTACAAATCGATACAATCAGCTGGGTATGCACATCTTAATTTTGAAACTGACTTAAGAAAGCAGGGGTTCTCGTTTCCCGAGATGCCTGGACCGATTTATAGTAAATGTATTTTTGTTTCATAAGTACTTTCTAGTTTAGCTCATATCTTCTTTCTCTTATTAACTACTTTCACTATGGGACCAAAACCGAATTCGAGAAAAAAATCAGCTATTCCATACGAAAAGTTAATCTATCGTCGACAAAATGTATGAAACAGCTGATTATTTTTTCTTGAATTCAGAGCTGGTACCATAGTGAAAGTTCCTTAGGATGGGTACAGTGACCCCCTTTCGGCTTAGTACACCCCTAGCCGATAACCTTGTATATAAAAATCAATTGCTGTTCGTTTGTCTCGCTAAAACTCGAGAACGGCTGTGCCGATTTAGCTCGTTTGAAATGTTTGTCGTACTCCAGTAAAGGTTTAAAAGGTGAAAAACATAAATAACTGTAAGGCAGTACGAAGTTCGCTGGGTCAGCAAGTATTATATAAGTTTTTATCATCGGTAGGCAGTTTGGTCTGTTATCCAAAATAACTATTGTAAACCTTGGCGAATTAAAGTCTGTAAATGTCTATTTGATTAGCTAGTGAGAGAAAAACCAAAATGTAACTAATCTTACTGTACAATTCTCTGTCGTACCTATTTATTATACCTATAGCTATACATATGCGTTTCTTTTATCCGGCCATACTTTTACTTTCACAATACGCCTTAGCCATAGTCGTAAATCTGCGTCGACAATAGTGCTGTCTGCGTATCGATATCGACAAGGGCAAAAACAATCGATACCAGACGATATTACCTATATAGAATATATTATGTATTTGTTTGTAAATATCGTATGTGAATGCACTGAAAATTTGGATTCGGGCGAGATTTGAATAATTTATACGTCTGCATTTTGCTTCGGCTGAAATATATATTTGATGGAGTTTATTTGTTCGTGCAAATATCACGAAGTGCTGGTCTCTATAAGTATGAGAGTTTTGTGATGATTGTTCTTGTATTTTATTTTTACTTGACTGTGGAGGGTTATGTTTTTCGAGTGTGATATTTCTGAATATTTCTTTGGCACGCCCCAGAGCCTAAACGGCTTGTCGTATTTTTATGTGAGTAGTGTCAATAAATTCGTCTTCGTCTGCAGATGTCCAACTGCATCCTTCGATTTAATGACTCGATAGGTGGGTCCAAAGTTCTTGCTGTCGGGTATTTATTTATACAAAGTATAATTTTCTTTTATTAAAACTAATACATTAAAAGTATTTTTGAAATTATTTTTAAAATACACACAATAGTTTGATTGAAATAAGTTCACATAATCAATATGACTTTATTTCGGATTTGTTTTTTAATGTAAAATAATAATAACAATAAGTCGATTGTAAAATATTGATATGTCGTTGTTTGAATATTTCTCATATGAGATAGGTATTTTAATTTATATGCTCTACGTTGAATAAATATTACACTAATAATGCATTTTATAGTAGATATATTATATTGCATTTTTTGTTTTAAAATTTACATATTTTTTGGTTAGGTATTATTAGAACATTCTAATTTTTTTGTTAATTTAGACAACTTTTGTTTTAGCTCTATAAAATTTGATATTTGGCGACCAAGAACTAATTATAACCCGGTGTATTAAATTGCAGTCCAATTCATCTCAACAATTTTATTAAATTTTTTTTAATCAGAAAATAAATCATGTATTATTGACACTTTTTCGCTTCTATTAAATATTTAGCTGGGTTGTTATAATTGCGGGTCATACAACCGGACCTCTGTCACTCAGAACTGAGATAATAAAACTTACGTAACTGGCCCTAGTTTCATTCGAGGTTACTAGTAATTTTTGAACAATACATAAAAAAATAAAACATTTTTTTAAATCAAATTCGCAAAAATGCAGTAAAACCAAGTCACTTGTACCAAAGTCACTCTTAAGAGGTTATTGGTTATGTAACCAGCTGTCAGGTATAGTAAAGTAAAAAACTGGATAAAACGCGTGTTTCTCCCCTCTCTGTAAGCCGTCCTATGGTTCACGTAAATTTATTATTTACCTTACTATTCATAGGTACTTTATCCTTGCTCTACAAACTGAAGTGGTTTTATTACTTTGTTACTAGCGACCTACTCGTACCTACCTATTGATTTCGTTGAAGGCTTCGTATAAAGGTATTTTTTCACAGAGTTATCGGCTAGGGTGTGTTAAGCCAAATGAGGGCCACTATACTAACCCTAAGGAACAACTTTTGATATGGGACCAACGTTAAATTCTAAAAAGAAACAGCTGTTTTAAATAGAAAAAGTTTGTCGGAATTTGATAAAATGTATGAAGTAGCTGATATATTTTTCGATTTCAGTCCCATATTAAAACTTGATGCTTAGAATGAGTATATTGTGTTTCTTTCGGCTTAATACACCCCTAGTCGATGACCCTGTATAAGATCGATATAGCAAATGTCGTTAAACCAAACATGTAAAAGTAAATAGTGTAGTGTCAGTAGGTATTTGTTGTGTGATATAAATCATTTTTATGTCGGTATTCGTTATTAGGTGTTTTGTTTTGATTTTAACCCCTGATGCAAAAAGCGAAGGTGTTATAAGTGTGACGTGTCTGTGTGTGTGTCTGTCTGTTCCATCGTAACTACCGAACGGATGAAACAATATTATTTTTGATTTATGTTTGAAAGGTTACGGACATTATAAGAAGACATAAAAGAACGAAACCGTTCGAATTAGTTCAGTGTAATAATAATTAGTGATAGTGAAATTTTGTGCAAATGCAAAGTCTAAAGAACATATGAACAAAGTGTCTTCCAAGATACGTGTTAAATGGACACATTCTTAGAGGCACTATTTATGTAGAAATTTATGCTATATTAAAATTACTTAATAAGTAATTTTGATTTAGCCTTAGGCTAAATTGTAATATTATTAAAGGATAACTAGAAGGTTATACCCGTGATGAAAAGAAAATAAAATGTTTGAAAGGTCAATTAGACAGAACTGTCCTTAGCTATGTTTGAAGATTGTCGGTCCAAGATGGCCGCCCCACAAACTGGTGAGCTATATATTTCTTCATAAGTCACTTAATATGGCTATAAAATCAAAGGGCTTTACTAGTAGAATAGGTACTATGATAAACTTCAAATCCAAGATGGCCGCACCACAAACTGTTCATGGTCTAAAAATATTAATTGGTACGAGCTAGGAATACAGAAAAGATGAATTATGAGTAATCAAGTAGCTGTAGGATGAGTTGAAAATAGAAATAGGATAAGTTAAATGAAAACAAGACTAGGAGAGTCGTCACAGGATGAGTCAATAACAAATCTTTTAGGCCGCCCGGAGGCCTTTGAAAGGACGTATCCGAGGGCAACCAGTAAAAATTAAAACGTCATCCGACCTACGGTAGCAATCAGTTGTAAATGAGATGATTTGACTTATAGCTCCCCACTACGATTTCTTCTGTGTCGGGGATGCCATTCAACATTCATAATGTTCTTTTTCTTTGAAGTTTATGAAGAATATTCTTAATTTTGGTTTGCAAGACCAATGTTTTAATTAAACTATAAAAACAACAAATGCATCCACAACACAAAGTTGAGGTTTTTTTTATCCTACACAGCTAGGCATTTGACCCCAAGTTTGCACGACCACTGAAGTCAGCGATACTGTAGCCCAAGTTGGAGCATGCCTAGTCTGTAATACACTGGCTCTCAAGGAGGGCTGCCGGGACACACCGTTCGGTGCTTGGCGACAAATTTTACAACTTGAAGGTCGTAGCTAGCCAGGCTTTCCTCCTGTTTTGAATACGTACGATAAACTACGTTATCACTAGTATAGGCTATATTTATAACTAGAAAAAATTTAAGATCCACGGGTAACACAGCGGAAAGCTGCGAGTTTTCTCTCATATTAAAAAAATCAACACGCATTTAACGATTTAAGTTCACACTTTTTGTCTGCAAAATGTTTACAAGTGACACCAGATTGCTCCCGATGAAGAGCGAGAAATGAGCACCTCTTATTTTAAAGTCGGTTAAAAAGGCACAAAATATACCATTTTTCTGCTCTCTCTGTAAGTCGTTCTTCCATGGTTCTATATCTCAGATCTGATCTGTATCCAAGATGGTATCTATGGATGAGAAGGTTATGGAAGCTAAAATATTCTTGGGTGCATATCAACTGTAATATAGAATTTTCAGAGAGCAAAACGTCAATTTATTGGTAACCTAAACCGTCTGGACCTTTTAACCCGGTCAGGTTTAGTATGGGTGACCGTAAACTGGCATTTACGAGATACCAAAGGCTTCGTCAATGTGGGTAGCTGTAAAAAAATTATTTCAAATGTATTCACTACACCTTTTTTTCTTCACTAAGAACCATGGATAGATTAACTACGACATAAAATATCAGATAGATATCTTCATGTGCTTGCGACTGACTGTATTTTATACTTTTTCATTATCCTTCTAACAATTTCATTTAAGAATAATGTATAAATATATACACTAACACTAACTGGGTACGGTGCCCTCTGGTGGTGGGTTGGAGCAGTTGAATCTTCCTGCCATATTTTTTTCATTGTTGTAGTTAGTCATTTTGTTAGTGTTAATAAAGGTACTTGCCTTTTCTTTACAGAGTGACTTTCTGAACATATAGCGAAAGGTAACTGTATAAATAATTCTTCAGGAGATAGAAAACCTATTTATTAGAAGAAATCGTCTCCCGCTCAGTAGAAGGGTAGACTTTATCAGGGTTACCATGCTTTGTTGGTTTATTGAGGATTACTGTAACTTAGTGGTTAATTTCTTAAGTCGGCGATCCCGAATTCGGTTTGCGATATTATTTTTTTAGACACGGTAGCTTTTTACAGTGAAAAGTTTTGAATAAAAGACAGTTTGTACTAAATAAATGTGTCTCGTACCATTCGTGTCAAAACACGCATACAGCTAAAAATATTTAAAAACGATACAAAAATATGCTAGATTTCTAAAGGCGGGCTTTATTGTTTATAGCGATCTCTTCCAGGTAACCATGCAATTACAAGATACATTAGTAGAAAAGGAAAGTAAATATAATTGTACATAATAAACAAAAATTAGTAAATAAAAAAAACACGAAGTTTCATACAAATAAGTCCAGCTGTTTGAGCTTGAAGGAATTACAACAAACACTTGCATTTAGTTTGACTTAATTTTTCAGCAAGCTTTTTGAAAAGCACTCATGGAGCCTTCAAAAAAGCAACGAGTGGGTTAATAAAACAAATACATAAATAATGATATAATTTTTCTGTTTTATTAACCCACTCGTTGCTTTTTTGCAAGTCTCCATGAGTGCGTTTAAATCTAATCTTGTCATGGGAATGGTAACCCTAGCCTTGACCGGAAGCCGGCCATATTTTATTTACGGGAATGCGTGCGAACCGGTTGTCGGGGAAAAATATTGGCGGAACTCCTTCGCTTTCATTCTTATTGATTTTGAATACCATCGAAGGTAAGAGTAGTTACAAATTTGTTCGGGACGGCAACTTGAGATGGATTGTGGGCATATCAGTAGATTTGCTAGGTTTTGGGTGGATAATGTGTGGGTGTTTGTAACAGCTTGATTTTCAAAAAGCTTGCTGAAAAACTAAGTCAAACTAATTGCAAGTGTTTGTTGTAATTCCTTCAAGATCAAACAGCTGGACTTGTTTGTATGAAAATTGGCGTTGAGGTAGCAAATATCCTGTGGTTAACACATAGGCATTGGCTTTCGATACTGAAAAATGCTCTTTTTTATTATTGAACCTCAACGGCCATTATATATATAACTGAAATTTAATTTAGTTTGAATATATATAACTAATAAAAATTTGCTATGTGAATCGAAGTCCGATTTTCTTTTTTTTTCACCGATCAATTTCAAATTTACAATGAACAAGTGGTTACGAGTACAAGTGACTTCAAAAACCCGACTGCAAGAACTTTAGACTCACGTATCTTAACTAGTGATATCGCGGGTTGCAGCTTAAAGTATAACCTTTAACAATCGGCAAGGGAAGACGAACCTATTGACACCACTCACATACAAATACTACAAGCCGCTTAGGCTCTGAGGCCAAAGAAATATACATACACACAAACACTCCAAAAACGTAACCCTCCTGCTTTCACAATCAGGTGAAAACTACACATTTTATAAGTACAAATATTCTTCCCTCGCATACCCCGAGCGGTATTTTGCGAAAGGTTACCTGGTACAAAGGATGATATTCAAGAATTCCCGTATATATTGGCTTCCGGGAAGCCACTCTAATCTTTTTTGCTCCGTCCCCTTTATCAATCACTACTAAGAGATTGATTATGCTATAAGAAAGGTGTTGTGTACTTTTCTGTGTGTATGTATAATGCTTGTATGAAAAGAAAATAATATGTACTTATATAATATATAGCTACTAGATAACAAGGAAAAAAATTTCGATTAAACAAGTTTAAAAACTAGAAAACCGATTTCAATTCATCAAGCACCACTAGAAATTTTTCAGCTAAAACAATAGTAAAAATATACGAGTGCTTCAATAAACATCAAAATATAATAATTATTTTTACAAAAAAGTAGCGGTAAAAGTAGAATAGAATAGAATAGAAAACTCTTTATTGTATAAATATAAATAATACAATAAACTTAATAAAACTTATGATTACGTGCAACAAGCGGCGTGAAAGTAGTACTGACTTTCATTACGGTAGACGCTGTAGCACTTTCTCAGTTATTTTGATTTAAAAATCAGACCTCCTGACTGAACCTGATAAAATTAAAATGGGACAACATAAGTATACGAGTAAGTATGTACATACCCTTTCAAACCGAACATTTTTCAAATCATTTTTTCATAAACACAACCTACCCAAACACAAGCTCAGGGGTACAGTAATAAATCAATTTAAATTATAAATAAATCAAATCGTAGAACTAACTATAGTTTGATTGACGCTATTATATTTATTGCCTTTGAAATATAAATGACAAATCGTCCTTCAAGAACTAACATAAATAGAAATCAATAAAGTCAAATAACGTATTATTATTTTCTTTGGTGGTAGGAATTAAAGTATGTGTAGGTTTTAAGTGGATTATACACATATACACTAGCTGGTTCCGCGGTGTTACCCGCAGATTTTTATTTTTCTATTGATATGTTACTCAGTGATAATCTAGCTGTCTAACGGCAAATGAATTTATAAAATCGGTCCCGTAGCTTATAAATTTATTCACATTTACATACAATAAAAACGAATCCATTCTCTTTATAATATTAGTGTAGATTAAAAGTCACAATTTTCAATTTTTATATTCTCTATTTTTACAGACATCTCTAATATATTTTTTTATAACCACCTCACGTTTAGACAGGCTCCTAGTCAACTTTTACTTTAAGTATAACGAAAATAAATTATCATAGAAGAAGAATTTTCTTTAAAATAAACTTTTGATTTAAAAAACTTACTTGTATTTTGATCAATCTGGATGTACCGTAGTAAACAGAATCAAAGTATTATAAAAAGAGTATTAATTTCACTATTTTTTAAAAATTGTTACAGAGGAACATTTATAACTATATTAAATGGTTTCAGCTGAATGTATGAAAATCCAGTAGCGTAGATCTTGCTACGTGCCGTAGAGTGCCTATTCTCTTCTGCGTAGTAAAGCAGTAGTACTGTGTGCTACGCCGTAGAGCCGTAGCACGCATAAGAGAATCCGTAGAGCATGCTACGACATTAGTAGCAACTTGGATTACTTTCATCTCATTATATCAAGTGATCTACAGGTGTGATCTACAGATCTTAGCCGCAAGAGGGTGACTATACTAATCGATACAAACCACTTTTACATTGGGACCAACTCAGAACTCGAGGAAAAAAAACTAGTTTCATACATTTTCATGAATAGTGAAATGATAAGCCTATAGCAATAAGAACGTTTTTACACCCTAAAGAAATTTATTCCCATATCACTCGTAGTCATGTCAAACATGACATTAGTGCTTTTACGTCGATACGACGTCGTAAACGTCGTATGCGATAAATATAAACATGTTTATGCCTATTTTTATTTATGTATATATACCATATTATATATATACTTTCTGGGATAGCCTTTCATTCAAAATTATTTTTTCAGTACAGTTCAGCCGTCACTGTGATATTAGGTGAGACATAAAAAAAAACTTAACATAAGTTATAAGCATAAGTTCGCGAGTATCATATTTGAATAAATATTACTATCTAATGATTGCTTTTAATATAGTACTCAAAGCTATATAGCAGCCAATTGACAAAAAAAACTTGATGTATTCTTGTCTGCAATCAAGAATGTATGTAATGTAAAAAACCCAAAAGCTGCTTGTCAAAAAAAAGCTTCATATTGGACACTTTAATTGAATACGGTAAAAAAGAGCTATATACATATATATATGACTATACGATTATTTAACATGTAGTTTTAAGTCAAACTTAATTGCTAATTTAATTATTTTACTGTATATTATCAAATATAACAAAATAAAGCAAATACCAGAAACATGAACCTAAACCATTTAAAATATTTTACATAAAACGAGACTAATCCGGTATTTAATAACTTTACAAAGTCTATAACCGTCAAATATTACTAGATCCCATAATAATGTTCAAGACATTACGACCCTCATAACCTGAACAATAAGAAGTCTCCTTAAATATTTTATCCGCTAATTTCCTTCAGCCTGATTCAGTAGCTTCAGTATTACAACACAATTTTCATTTTAAATTTCGCTTTTAAATTTATGAGGGTACCCTCTTATGTAGTTACAACCTTCGCGCCATTTTATACGTCACCTTACTTAACTTTCGCGCGCTCTCACACACAACTATTTTTAAACTTTGTATTTAGAAGTCAACGTTCCAATTTCAAAACTTCAATTGGAGCCGGAACATCCGGCGATCATCAAGCTATATAAGTAGGTCATACATCATGGCAATCCCGCGATAGCATCTATCAAACCCAGGCTCGCAATCCACGGGGCATTCCGCCAGTCACTATACCAACAGGCATCACAACACGCACCCGCCAATAACTTAGGGAGCAATAAAAAAATAATCGTTAGAAAAGGAGGGATGAAGTGAATTACGTTTTAAAAAAATCGAAAAGCGCACGCGCGATTTGAGACGCGCCATCCGTACGTACTCGACGGCGGGCACGGCGGTACTAACGTAGTATGCCTGGAAAGGCTTTAGCTGCCCCTACGACCCCTCTCGCCCTTCAATACCCCTCGGTCGTGGCTACTACTACATGACTGGAATGACACACTACCTCATTTCCACGTCCTCAATATTCAACCTTAATGGAATGGAAACTGAGTTGATTTTGAACATGGACCGATAAAGATTTTCCGGTAAGATTGTGTGTTAGAAAAGCGAATGCACGGTCTTTGTACAAGTCAGTAGGTTGTACAATTCTCGTGCGTATTAAATTATTTCCGACTCTAAGCAGTTGGAATAGAAGTTAGTCTTGCTTGTGGTACTAAAACGTGAGTAAAACCAGGTGCGAGTGTGTGCGAGGTACACAAACGTCTGAATTCGATTGTGTTGTAATTGTTTTGTACGGTTACGTAATAATGGTTCTTATTTGACTAATTATAAGAGACAAATTCCTTTTGGGAGAGCCATTTCTGAATACCCTATTTGCTTTCTACAGTACATATTAGCTTGGAATTTTTATTGAGCGATAACATGCTTTAAAGTTATTGTTATAAGGTTGATTTTCCTTTGCGATGCAATGAGAAGAAAAATCGAAAATTAAACCAGGAGACTGATATTAATGCTGACAGATTTTTCCAAATGAGTATCATGAGAAGTGCATTTTATCTTGAGGGAAATGCATTATGTTGATGGCTCGTTCTTTCGAATTTATAAGTTTAATTTTAGTTTTGAATGGTTGGTATGGGATGATTGGTTAGTTGGAGATTTATTGACCATCGGTTTAGTTTGCAATTGGTTTTTATAAAACATATTATTTTCGGTCGATTACCGTGCGAGAGGTACGAGGTTCGATCCCACGAAAGATGCAAAAAGAGGCTTCTGGTGAAGGAAAACATCGTGAGAAAACCCATACCATAGCATGGTGGTAGGGCGTTTTATAACTCTTACCTAGCAAGTTACCACCCTCAAATAGATAAAATATGCGCCAGGCACATAACGGTGTGTTCCGGCAGTCTTCCTTGAGAATTTCCTTCATCACCTCTCAAGAAAGCTTCCTTCCTTACCTCGGCTCTCAGCCAGCCAAGAGCTCCAGCTCTTGGCTGGCTGGAAAACCAGACTAGGTATGCACCATCTAGGACTATAATGTCGCTAACTTGCGTAGTTATGCGAGCTGGTGGCGAAATGCCTAGCTGCGATGAATTTAAAAAAGTAAACAGACAGAAATAAGTAGGTTTCCATGGATGCTGACATAATATTTATTAATTTTTAATATTTTCATGCATTTGTATGTATATAAAAATCCATGGAATTGTTCATTTCAATATTATGATTTGATCCATTTTCGTACTATTAGGTCCTTACATATGAAATTGGCGTTTTATCGTACTGGCCACTTTGATCTCAAACATCTCTTCTTTGGTTGGGGATTCCAATTTAAAATTTATACAGCTATTTATTCATACATTTGTATTTTGAAAACCGTAATTCATTTGTTTTGTCCTCGTTTGGTTTTTTCTTTGCGTCGCGCAGTTTACAAAATGGAAAACTTGAAATATCCGAAAGATCCGATTAAAAATCCCTTCATTATTGTGCCGGTTGAGTAATGTAACGCAGCAGTTGACGCGCGTTTGTCGGTTTGCTGCACTCAATTCATGAGGTACCCACCTTTCAAGCTTTTTCACTTTTCCAATTTGCTTCAAGTGGATTAAAACAGTTTTATCACTAACACCGCAGCCTGCAGCTAACTCGGACGTGGTTTGCGATGGATCTGCTTCCACAATAGCTTTCAATTCTTCATACGCAACTTTAGTCTCCGGCCGTCCACGGGTCTTGTTCTGCAGGTCGAAATTTCCAGAACGAAAACGTTGGAAACAAAAACGCACCGTGTTTTCTTTTGCGACACCGCCGCCATACACACGCCATACACATCATTAATCCTTCGAGCCGTTTCTGCAGCACTGGTACCACGGTGGAACTCGTACTCGTAAATAACGCGATATTTCAAGTTTTCCATTTTGTAAACTGCGTGACGCAAAGAAAAAACCAAACGAGGACAAAACAAATGAATTACGGTTTTCAAAATACAAATGTATGATTAAATAGCTGTATAAATTTGAAATTGGAATCCTTAACCAAAGAAGAGATATTTGAGATCAAAGTGGCCAGTACGACAAAACGCCAATTTCATATGTAAGGACTTAATATTTATCAATGAGCATGAAAATTGATATAATCATGAAATATTGAAATGAACGATTCCACGTTTTTTTTTAGCAAATTTGTATGAAATTTACATACGCTATCATAACTCTAAAATATTTTTTAAATTATATTTTAAAAAACTTTATTATTATACTCAAAATATGTTTTACAGCCTTTTTCAGGGAAGGCACGGTTGAGATACTTTCATAAATCATTTTAATTATCATATAATATTGCATTATAGCATTGCCATTCATCGTGATAATGCCGCTAGCTATTAGGCACGCTGCTCTCTGGTGGTAGGTTGGATCATTTGGATTCTCTGTAGATCTTAAGTGGTCTATAGGTAATTCATCTGCAATTTCTTTTGTTGTTGTAGTTACTTAATTTTTTTATAAAGGCACTCGAAACAAACGGTTTTACACAAACAAATAAAATGATTTCAGATAACCCGACTGCAAGATTTCAGACCCACATATCTTAACAACTGTAATCGCAGGATACAGCTAGTAGTATAGCCTAACGAAAATAAATATCACAAGTCAAAAGGCTCTAAGGCGTGCCAAAGAAATGAACATACATACACTCCAAAAATTTAAAAATTGACATGTATAATATTTAAATTTACTGTAGTAATTTTAACGCAATTTACAAGTCGAGCTAGAAGAAATAACCAGCTCCAAAATAGTACATTACGACTTAAAAATATGTGTGAGACAGACAAAAACAATCGATCCTAATTATTATCTACATTCCTTCCCTTTGTTTGACACTTGACGAATATTTTAAAAATACCCACAAAATATATATTTACCACAATAACTAAAAAGAGCCAGGTGTCAAAAAACATACCCTTTTCAAATTATCGAAGAGAATTAACCCCCTCATCAGAGATTATAACCTAAACCAACCATTTTACGTTTTCATACATCGTAAAATTCAAATGATTAATATTACAAAACAATGTCTAACATGCAATTTTGAACTTTAAGCTTTGGCTTTGAAGAGTAAAGTTGCTTGTCGGAAATGTGTTTATAAAAGGCAGACCCAGACTGGTTGACCCAATTTTGTAAACGCTTCAGGAAGGCAGATTTGGAATTTTTCGATATTGAATTGTTTTATGTGTGAAGAGGTTAATTTTAGTTGATTTTTAAATCAATATTTAAATAGAGGCAGTGATTTAGAATGTTTGCATTTCATGCAATACTCAGGTTGACTGATAATCAACTAGGATCCTCTTAAAGGTGGTTTCTGATGGCTATTATATATACATACATATATATTGTGGCGTAGATCACCTTTGCTCGTCGCGAAGCCAACACCGCCGTGTTCGAAAACCATGACGATCGCTTTTGAATTGGAGAGATCGAACTGTACAAGATTTTCGATATCCACGTAACATGGATGTGTAGCTGTGTGGTACCGGCTCTCGACTGTCGATCAAGAGACCCGGGTTCAAACCTAGACATGTTTGGGAGTTTTAAAGAAAGTTCTAGAAGATTCTGGACCAAATGGAAAAGAAAGTACGGGACGGAAGAGGTGTGAGCGAGAGGAGAATAAAGTATAAAGATGGAATAATGTTTTAAAATTCGAACCCTAATTCGATGCGATTTTGTCGATCTCAGAGATATATAAGCCGTACATCGGGCGGCCTACGACCAGTTTTTAGTTTTGCGGTGAAAACAAGAAGAAGAAGAAGAAGAAGAGGGAAAAGGAAAGGAAAAAGTGGAAGTAAAGTGAAGTGGAAGTGAAGTGCAGTGAAGTGCAGTGAAGTGCAGTGAAGTGCAGTGAAGTGCAGTGAATAGTAGTGAAGTGTAAGTCCAGTGCCGTAGTGACTGTGATCCGGAACCGCGCCGGGCACTGTGAAGAGAGATCAGTGAGTGTCGTGGCCGCGCAAGTGACAGCGACGTATTCGGGCGCAGGCCAACGAAGTGACGTTCCGCGAGTGACGATAAGGCCGTGCTAAGGACAGTACAAGGATTTTTTTTCAGCGAATATTTCTAAATTGTATAACAAAAGTTGTTGCTTACTGTCAACAGAAGCCAATCTTAAAATGGTTCTAGTTCATACTCAAAACTTAAAGTTCCCTACTAGGATTGCTCATATGTCGGTAAACATACAGAGATACAAGCACATTAACTGATTCAGCGCTTGAATCTACTACCTAGGCTGGGAATTGACCCCTAAGCTCACTAAAGCTTGTTATTATCAAAAAGCCAAGAAAGCCTTCATGCAGAAGCTATACGGTTTGGTATATTTAAGGAATTAGTGCTAGTGTTTCCACTCATTTGACTGTAGAAAAAATTTGTGGCTAAGCTTCCATTTTTTATTTGTTACGTACAACGGGACATTTTAAGCCGCATTGTCGATTATATCAGGTGAGTTACAGTCAAAAGCAAAGCTTGTAAAAAATACTCTGCAATGGTCCGCCGTGAAATTCGTGTGGATGTCTTTTTTTACCCAACTGCAGCTGGTCATAGGAGTAGCATCCCGCGATTCTTTAACACATTATTGCATCCAAATCTTAGAGTAGGTTTGTATACTGAGATGCTTAAATCTCACATACGGACCCTGTAAGGATATAGCAAATTGCATGCTTTATTATACAATCGTTCTCGTTTCTGATGCAATGGTTAGCCATTGCCATCCAGCGCGGTAACGCAGCTTGCATCATGGGCACCTTTGCGCCAGGTTCGAATCGGGCCGGATTATTTGACTAAATTTGTGTTCCAAATGTACCATCTGACTTATAAATATTATACAATAACATTATGTACATGCTTACAGTCAGGTTTTTTTCAATCGAATTTTAGGTAATACTGACTCGCACTAAGCGCTCTGCGTCGGCTTTTGTTGTGTGCGAACAGCCAGGTTGTGTCGTGTGTGTGTGTGTGCCGTATTCTCTATTTCTTCCCGATAGTTATGACCTAGGTCTATTAGTAAATCTGTTCTCTTCTGTTCAAGCGTGTCACATCCTAGGCCGGATCGTCGCATTACTTCAGGCAGTCAAGCGCAAGTCTATTAATTATAAGAAAGAAGTTTTTATTAAATTAATTTATTTTCGACATACGCATTAATAATATAGTCTAGTTTAAAGTAATAATTAATTGAAAAATAATTTAATAGTTTACTTACAATACAACAATAAGAAAATAAACAGTATTAAATTGAATCTTTGAACCATTCTTCGCCCCATTACCTAAGCTTGCAAGAAAGAAAAACCCTCGGTCAACAGTTTTAGTCATAAAAATTATTTTCGAACATTCTTACGTGAGTTGCGTGCTCTCTGTGCATTTGGTACTTTGGTCACGTGATGGCTACTAACCATAATGTAGTTATAGGGGTCATTTGCACAAGCGTTCCTGTTGAATCCTGAACTGCTATGGAGATGGCGCCTTATTATTATGACTGCTTTAGCATCATTAATAATCGATTTTTTTGTTTGCTTCAGGCGAAGTAAAAAATATTTTATTTATTGATTTTTAACCCCCGACGCTAACAGGACGCAGAATTATAAGTTTGAAGTGTCTGTGTGTCAAATTTCGGGGAAAATTTCTTAACATATTTATTTTTTGATTTGAATTTTCTTTTTTCTGGGAGAGAATATTTACAATGTTACTTGGTAACTACACGTTATATTAAATTGCTTCATCACAACTGATTAAAAAAAAAAATTGTCAATATCGATATTTTCATTTGAGAATTAAATTACTGAATTGTCACTTTATTAGGTGGTCATTTTTTTTAAACTAATTGCTACTCGTATTAGTATCATTTCTGTAAGGTGATTCAAAGACACTGATTTGATATTAAATTAAATGATTTGGTGCACATTCAGTTTCGTCACCTTTTGATTATATTGTTGGTAGCTCTCTAACATCCTACTAAAATATAAACACGAAAGTTTGTAAGAATGTATGGATATACGTTTGTTACTCTTTTACGCAATAACTATTCAATGGATATTAATTAAATATGGCACCAAGATAGGTTTTATCCTGGATTAACACATAGGATACTTTTTATCCCGGAAAGTGTATTCCTATGAAATTAATTAAATTTCAGCAGGTCACACTGCGTATAATTACAGCGTCAAAACTAGATATTTTATTAGAGGCGCGATTAAAACGCCCGTTAAAAAAACTATGTCATGTTGTGAAAGAGTAAGTAGAACATAGTATACTACTTAGTACTTGTATTAAATGTTTTATTTTTGTATAAAAATAGTTTCCTGTTCTATAATATACACAGTATTTAATTATTTAATGGTTATAACTAGACTAGTGCTATATAATAATATTATATATTATATTGCTATATATTTAAATTTAGTTTATGTAAGGCGTTAGAATGAAAGTAAGTATGTATATATCTATAATTGAGTTTAAGTATCTTTCTTTAGTATAAGTATACCCCCGTCTCATAAATATTTTTTTATGATAATAGTCTCCATCCTACCAAAGGTTACCTAGAAGAGATCGCTTTTATTATGATTTAAAAACCAACCTACTTGACTGATCATGATAAAACGTAGTATGGAAATAATAGTACAGAGCATTTAAATAAGGCCACTTTTCAAACAAAACAATATTTTTTCAAATCGGACCAGCCTTATGTGAAATACACTAAAAATGGTAATACTAATTTCTACTGGGAGTTTATTACTAGATTAGTTTTTTAGCTGTGTATGTTATTTTTCCTTTGCCTTTGTGTTTAAATAAATGTATATTCTCTGTAGTAAAAACGATAAAAATAATATTAAATAGTTAAGAAAATCAAAAAATACGCTTATCTGTATTTTTCTAAATACTAGTGCTATTATTGGTCCTTTAAAAGTATTTAAGGTATCAAATTATTCCGACTTTTAAGAGAGTGGAAATCACATTCAAAAAACTCGTTACATAAATTCATACCAAGCTAATAACAGCGTATAAAAAATATTTTGCGTAAGAACCCACTCTTTTTTTAAAAACAATAAATCATCTATTTAACAATTGATATGTTAAATAGATGACAATAAGCTTGCGTTTGACAGCAACTCACTTGATGTTAAGCCCCCAGGATGTAGAGCGCTTGCCTTGAAGAAACGGATTTACTCTTATTAGGATATCTCGTTTGTCTTGCACAGAACATACATAAATAACAACACTTCATAACCAAACCTTTAAATAAATATCCAAGCCCATCGTTCAAGATCATTTGTCTTAGCCGTGCATTAGCTCTTGGACCGGTATTGCACAGCGGGGAAGTAGTCTTGAGTTCAAAATACATGAAATTTCATCATCATCCCTAACCGCCTGTAAAACTACCATTTTACCCCCTAAGGTGTTCAATTCTTAATAGATTTTACCCTACACTCTTTACTAAATACACATTCAATTTTTTTGTTATTCACAAGGTTTGTTACAGAAAGCAGTATTTTGTAATTTTAGTCTAATTTTATAAATTGTGTTATTAAGTCTGTTTTTTGTTTCATACAAATAATTTTCTATTTCGATTTAAAAAATGTATGTAGGGTCTGCGTAGATATATATATAGTTTTTTTATATAATTTGGGTCACTCTTATGTTATGTATAACATCTTTCTCGGTCCTGTAATAATAATAATAAACAAAGCTCTCAAATATTATGTCAGTTATAGTCTACAATAGATTTCCGATCGGAAAAGCATTCGGGTTGCAGGTTGGACCTGGGAATAATTTTACGTAGTTGCTCCATCTTGCTGCTGATCGACCGACTTTTTTTTTGTCAATTTGACTGCAACTCGCCGTATGTAAAGCGACGATGCGGCCTAGGATGTGGCACGCTTGCCTAGAAGTAATCGATTAGCTTGCAATTTAAATAGACAGTAACTACTATCGGGAAATAGAGAATTCGGTAGTTAATTCCAGAACCTGGCTGGCAGACATATCATTTTCCTGGCCTAGGCTTTCACCATTTTGTCACAAACCGGAGAACGTCACTGGTCGCTGTTTTATTCGTGCTCCACTTGTCATCATTCGCTTCTGAAGTGTCCGACTCAACACCATTTTAGATTCATTAACGTCGCTGTGACATTCTGGACATTAACTTTTCGCTAGATTTAGGCATTTCGAACTAACTCTATTTGTCAGTTGTGCATTACTAATCTAAAAAGCTATGAATATTTTAGTCCTAAATTCCAGTAATGTACTAAAATATATTATGTTAAAGCGTCTGTCTCTCTTTTAGGCACTGGTCTTCCAAAATCCGTAATGAATGGAGTTTAGTCAAAATCCACCTTCTCTGTCAATGCAGGTTTCCTCACGTTGTTTATATGTATTTAATTTTTTAGTTTGTATCACTGTATAACAAATCGTGTCGTGTCTGTCCAAGTCTGTTTATATAACGCAAGTTAACAAACCGCCCAATTGTCATGTAACAAAAATAAATCATAGCCCAAAGGTTAGTACTGACCTCATTAGTGAGCGGTCGTAGCGTGTTAACAAACAAAACTATTTATATATTCAAAGTAGGTTTCATTTTGATTCTGTTGCATATATAATCATAGTTTTTGTTGATCACGGGGCATTTAATATCATGAATTATGTTGTTATCTACGAGGTAACGTGCAGCTATTTCAACGATATGATTTTTTTTCAACGAAATTTATGAAAAATTACTGTATCTACACGAGTACAGGGTGACCATTGTATTATCTAAGGAATACAATGAGGAAGAATAGGAATTATAAAGAACCAAAATGATAATTCAAGGTTACATGTTATCTACAAGTATTTTTATTTATAGTTTCACTTAGTGTGTTAGTATGTAGTGTGTGTATAAGTTTACGTAGGTACTACTTATTTAGTAAATAATTATTTGTTTAACTATTACTTTCTTTTGATTGTATCGAAGCTTAGATTTACTTAAAAATATTTTTCTCATATAAGCGAAATGTAAATTTCTTTTGAGAAATAAATGTCTTTAAACCGAAGTATACTATAATATTATAAAGAGAAAAGATTTGTATTTTGTATGTAACGAATCAACTTACTAACTACTGGACCGATTCCAAAAACTATTTCGCCGTTAGAAAGCCACATTATTACTGAGTAACATACCTGTAGGGTATAAAAAAGTAAAACCCAGCTAGTGTATTATAAAAATAAAAACATACCGAATACTAATTTAATGTTGAATTGAAGAGGGGGATTTGCATTATTTTTTAGCTGAATATTCTAGAATTTTATTTATAAGAATAAAGATATCTTGTATTAGAAATCTGACGTTTCTTTAATTAATTGATTTGAGACTTACGGCCGTACGCCAGCCCAGAGTCAAAAAACGTTTATAACGATAAGTTTTGAGCTACGCGAGGGTAGTCAAAATTATTGTGATTCTCGACACAATTAGGTCAAATATTAAGAAACTTTTTATTGCTCATAAATTACGCGGTTATTAAGAGATTCACGTTCAATTAGTACCTAAGCAAATAAACAAGGTTACCGTAAACGATAAGATTTTTTTTATGGTCTCTTATATCTCTGTGGTAACCGTCTAAGAATATTGCGATTATTCAAACAATCACCCTGTATTCATTAAAAATAACCGATGTGAAGTTGGCAGCCAAACATAGCTTTAGATTTAGTTTATTTGAGTACGGCGGCGCTAAATGAGTTGAGGTGGCAATGGCAAATTATAAAAAACCCTCATACTATCTTATTTTAATGATTATATCTTGTTTTGTTAACCAATAAACCACATTAACAAATTATGTCCCCAAACAAGCTCCGAATAAATTGTGACGTAATTTTGTACTTTCTAACAAACTTTTTTCAACACTTTTAGTTAGTGCGCTCTTGGTATTTTATGTAAGTAAAATGTTTATACTATTTGAGACATCGCACTAAATCCAGTAGCAAGGTAGATGAAGGCTTTTAAGAATCCATCTCATACATTATGTTACAAAACCTTATGCTGCAGAACTTAGAATGTTTACTTAGCCTTAGCTTAGAAATTAGAATGAGAGAACATAATTATATAACAGGACTATATGTTAGGGATGTACTCTTAATAATCAAGAGGATAAAACGTCGCTGTATTTATTATGTTAAAGGAACCACTTTACACTTCTTGATAAAACCTACCTAATTACCTACCTACTGTAATTAATGATTTGAACAATATATATTCATATCGTTTGTTTTAGTTTCTTCCATAACACTGTAAATACAAATCTCAGTGAGATAATATACAACCTGTAACAGAAAGATGTGGCAATACTCAAGGATATTTGTCTCCTCATCAAAGTAAACCAACACCAAAACAATTTTTTTCAAAATAAAAATAAGTTTGGTTCTCCTTACAAAAATTGGTCACTAGATCGGCCAAATTGTATGGGTTCAATTTGATGAGGAGACTAACAAACACTGTTACCTGTAAAGTGTTGTAACATGATAACAAAAACAAAATAACAGCGACCTTTCATACTTATAGTTACAAAGGCTTAATACATCCCAACAGTCTTTATAAGAGTACAATTAAGAACGAATGCAAAAATAAGGAAAAAATTGCCAAAAAAAGGTAACGGTTTTAGAATGTTGAAGACAATGTACGAAACAACTCTGCTTTTTTTGTTTCTTAGTTATCACTTTAGTATTAATAATAATAAGTAGGTAGTTAGTGACCTCCATTGGGCTTAGTACAAACTAACCCTGACTATAACTATCAATAACCCTGTACTACATAAGATAGGATCTCTCATGTAACTTTATACCAAATTAGCAAGTTTAAATCAAAGATAATTTTAACATTACTATGTATAGAATTCTGGAATCAAGAATTAGTTGAATTAAGTCTAGTACTTAGTTACCTAAGACCTACGATATCAAAGTGACCTGCACTATGAAACATTAAAAGGTAAACATCCTACTTAGGAATAAATGGAGTTTAAAATTGATAGAATGGCCGCTAACATTCAAAAGACTCGACGGTGAAGTTGGAACGAATAACGCTTTTCTACCGACTTCACAAAAAGGTACTCAATTCGACCGGTATGTTTTGTGTTCGTTACCTAATTTCTCGGAGACGTCTAAACCAATTTGAAAAAATCTTTGAGTAGTCACATTATAATTTTATCAAATCGGTCTAGAGGCTTGATTTTAAATCAAAGCAATTGATTAACTTCTATCGGCGAAGTGTGTAATTATTTTTTAAAAAGAACGTGTACACTTGAATGTTAAATTTTAATATAAACTTTTGTAATAAGTGCTGATGGCTCCCTACTAGGATTTATCCCACGTCGGAGAAGGAACATACACACTCAACCAAAGCTGATTTATTTCTCGAACTCGGTCCCGTAGAAACAGTGGTTCCTTAGTTCCCTGTATATGTATTTTAACTCGATTCTTAACTGTCCGCTGCGCCGACCAAGAGTTGAACTTCGTAGTAATGGCTCATGGCTATGTTTTTTTATGTTACCTGATTCCTGATTTATTTGAAAGGTTATACTTCCCGTGTATTATCCATCTAAATTTTATCAAAATCAGTCCAGAGAATTGATATTTAAATCGAAAAAGTTCTAACGGCACCTATGTACGGCACGGTACTTCACTTTTTTTTTACAAAAATTGTGATGTAGTTAGGCATTTAATTTTCTTAATAAAGACGCTCGCCCAGTAGTATCAATAATTTATTCTAACGGTTAAATTTATCGGAATCGAAACTTTAGCCTAAATGGTCTAATATCATGGTTCATTATATTTGTCTGTCAATATAGAATCTCACAAAGTTGTCTGCTTGACTATTTTATCAGAAATTTTACATAATTCAAATATTTTATGTATCAAATACGAATATCAGTATTCAGTATTTATTTTAGCACTTTGTTGTCTAAGCCACAGGAGACTCGTTCGTACAAAGAACAGCATATTACAACGTACCTCTTTGTGTAACTATGTAATAATTTCTAACGTGCTTTATGTCCTAAGCATCGCTTCGCACTAACTGCGTATGTCAATAATGTATCTAAAAATTATTATTCAAATACTTCTCGATAGATTTCAAGTATTTATAATATTGTACTTGACTAAAATGTTCTATTACAAAAACTAATGAGATCCATAATTTCAATAGAAGGCTAGAGAAATTCCGATACCAAATTGTAGATCAGACTTAATTGACTAGTAACCATATTGGCCTTACATTTAGATCTATTATGTAATCTTTCAAAGATTACGAAAGTCATCTAGATTTTTAAACTACCTAAATCCGCCACCTTATCGGCTAACGTTAGGTGGGAAAGAGGAGAAAGCCGCTTCGAAGGCTTATTCTGAGTAAAACAGATATCATAAACTACTTACAAATTATTCTCAAAATTACTCATACCAACATTATTAACATTATCCAGTATGTGACATTCTTCAAACTCTCCTCTCTTCTCATCAACCTTACCATAATTATTTTTACACAAAAAATCACTATCACAGACAAATTCGTTCCTATCTTCCATGATGACTTCTTCGAAACCCTGTTCTCTGTATCTCTTTTCAGTTTCATTGTAATTTTGGTACCTCTGTATCTCAAAGTCTGGACTTATGGTTTGACCTTCGTTCACAGTTTCTTTTTCTAAAATATCTTCAGCTTCAATTGAAACACTATTATTTATGTCGGTAAAGTTAACTCTTGCTACGGTTTCGTTTTTAACTTCATATTTCAATTCACTTAGGTCGATATTTTCTCTAGGTTCGAGCAAAGGTTTCAGGTTCATCATATTAAAGTTGGGAATGTTCCTAACGTCCCAATTTTGTGGTATATTTTCGGTTACTGCTTCAACGTCTAGCTGTATTTCGTCGCCGATTTTCTTGAATGGGCCTAGGTTGTATTGTAGAGGGATTGAAAATGAGGGTAGATCGGCGTGAGGGTTTTGTCTTGAAGGCAGAGCAGCAATGTGGATAGCAGGGGGTGGAGGCTTAGTTTTAGAGTAGGAATTTGGACTTGGAGCTTCTGTGATGTGAGTCATTTGACTCGATGATACTGAAAAATAGAAAATAATTTTAGGGAGTTAATTTATTAGTAATGTTCATTATTCTTATTTTTTTCTATTCGAAAAATTTATCTATTTATTTATTTATTCGAAGACTAATTATATCTGCTATTTTTGTGTAATAATGTTCTGGTGGTTAAACATAATGTTTATCATGATAGTACTATATGTAGCTGTCCGACAAATGGCAAATCGGAAAACAATATTATGGCTTTAAAACTTGGCCTTTTTATTATCATGACACTAAGTCTTACCTGGTATAGTAATAAAGTCCCTCATTTCAAGCGCAAGCGCAGAAGGCGATCGTTCAGGCGATCTCGGTCGGCTTTGACCGGGATACGGCTCGCAGCCCACTTTCTGCTGCTTCCGCCATTTGGCTCGGCGATTTTGGAACCACACCTGGAAGTTATATATTATTACATAATAATGTTAAGTTATAACGATGGTGTGGTTATAATTTTCGCGTTTCTTATGTTTATATTTGTTTTTACTTAATAATTATAATAGCTGGGCAAAAAAGAAATAGTATGGGACAAGTTAATAGGAAGATTACTCCTTGCTAATCTTCCTTGGTTACTCCTTCGATGTAACGTTATCTACGCTGTTCTCGTGAATCAACTAATCAATTATGTCACCTGGACTCTAGCTTCGGTTAAATCTATCCTCATGGCTAGTTCTTCTCTGAAGAACACGTCAGGGTAGTGAGTCTTGTGAAATGCTGCTTCTAGCTGTTCCAGTTGAACGTTGGAGAATGTTGTCCTGAAATATGATAGTATTATATTGATTAATGCTTCCTAGGTAGGAGAGAGTGATTATTCAGATAAAAGTTTTACAGTTAAATGTAATTCATATGTAATAATAGGTATAGAAAAATACACACTGCTGAGGATTCTTCTTGTACGTCATCATTTCTATTTTCTGTACCTATATATTTGGTTTTAGTTTTATGCGACCGTGCCCACCGTAACCGTGCATATTTTTATTCTCAGCAAATATTATAAAAAGTATTTTATGTCATTCGCTTGTAGCTGGATCATAATAGGATTCGCGTTTTGCGCAATTTGAAGTTCCATTACCTGTATCTTCGTTGTTTGCGTTTTGGTATGTCTCCTTTGGAACCTAAAATAAAAAAAAGATAGTTTAAGAGGTATCGTCTTTATTACACTACGTGGGATCAGCATAGCACGACTTCCTCTTCTATTCTACTCTATCAGTCGTTATCTTGTTATTTACTCCTTATTCAGACATATCTCTTTTTAAAACATACTCATTTTTTAACATACTCTTGTCCATATCATCATTTGGATCTCTTCTGAATGCATTCCCCATTCCTTTCATTCACCACCCAACATTAAAATTTTATTCGATTACGAGTAAAATTTTAATTAATTAAGTTAATTAAGTATTGTGAGTAAGTATTAACTTACTCACATTTTATTACTATTGTACAAAATTTTATTTTACCCCTCTACTCCTCACTACTTAAAAGAGCGTTTCATACTTCTTGAAACTACTTACTCTACCTCTTTGTGACCTTCCCTTACTCTGAAACTACAAGTTCCTATTTCTTCCTACTTGAATCTTTACTTCCATTCTTCTTTTACTGTGCAGGCTTTCACTTTATGAAATGCACTGCCATTATTCATTAGGTAGGCAAAATCCCTTTCTATATTTCAGGGTATTATTTCTCCTAGTAAAAATTTTGCAGGTATACAATCTTGTATTTTCAATTTTAACTTATTTTAGTTTTTATTCGTTTTAGTCAGTTTTGTGTCATGTATAGTATAAGTTTGGTTGTACCGATAGTTTTTTGTATAATATTATTTCTATCCATCCAAAAATTGCCTGAAAGAAATTATTTCAGGCGATAAGGCTGCCCAATGTATCTTGCTGTATTTGGTGTGCAAAAAAGCTATAGTCATACATTCATTCAGATCCATACAATACGACAGGTCTAATGAATGATTGACTAGTCATAATAATTTTTTATCAAGAGGTTGATTTACAGGTAAACCAGTCCAAGATCTACGTCTGTTTACTTCCTGACTGCTAAAATAGCTAAAGGTAAGAAATGGGTTTATTTGTTGGATTAACACGTATGTTATTTTGATCCCCAAAAAGATGGCAATATTTCTTACTAGACTTAGGCGAGTAATCCTCGTCTTCCTGGTACTGATGGTGCAGCTCAGTTCCGTCCTCGACCACCTCGGCTGTCGCGTACGTTTCACCGGGGTCAGCCTCCGGACGCTCGCAGAGGACTGACCCGGGACCGAGGCTGTTGTACAAAGTAAAAATAATTTAAGGTGATGGTTAGGAAATACGACGTGTAACAGAAAGGTGTGATAATACTTAAGGGAATTATTTTATGTTATGCTAGGTACATTGCACGAGCTTGTGTGTGTGCAGCACCAATGGAAGATCAGCGCTGGTTGTTTATAACAGCATTATGCTAAGAAATTTAGATATTAATTACGAAGTCTCGGTTAGTACAAGAAGTTTATTGGTACAAATAAATTTCTTTCTTCCTTTTATCAAAATGAACCTAAGACAGTAAAAAAATTGGTCAAGTTGTATGAAGAACGCATTTTTTTTAATTCGCAATATTTTTGTAAATGGTTTCACTTGGATAGGTAGACTAATACCGTTAAGTATTGTCACTCCTGTCCATTTATTAACTTTGGCACTACTGCTTGGCTCTACTGGTAGTGTCTTTTTTATCCTACACAGCTAGGCATTTGACCACTAGTTCGCACGACCAAAGAAGTCAGCGATACTGTATATGTACTGTACGTATCGCTGTATCGCCTAATCTGGAATACACTGGCTCTTAAAGAAGGCTGTCGGAACACACCGTTAGGTGCCTGGCGACAGATTTTACAACTTGAGTGGTAGCTAGGCAGGCGAGCGATAGGAATCGCCCTACCACCATGCTATGGTTTCCTCACGATGTTTTTCTTCACCGGTAGCTCAGGCTCTTTTTGCATGTTTCGTGGCTGTCATAGGAAATTTTATTGCCCCATGACACTACTTTTCCTATTAGCTCTTTGGACACATACTCATATAATAAAATACCCGGGATCTACCTAATTAGCCGTGGCACTACCATTTAGTAGATATGCATATAAATATGCGTTTGTGAACTTTGAAAAAATAAATGAATACGTGAGTGTTATATGTCTTCTATTTAGTGTTATATAGCTTTTACCCGCGGTATTGCCCGCGGCATAACCTTTTGCAGTTATATTATTACGTATAAATATCTGCTAATAAATCTGAAAGGGCCAAAGGGTGTGATATGTCACACGTTCTAGATGTGTTTATGTTCTCATTTTCTGGCATTATCGTATACTGTGCCATGTTATAAGTTAATACATACAACACATCATGTAATACACATCCTCATTTGGTGTGAATGGTTTTTAAAAGCTAATTTTAGTTGACAAAACTATTTTTGAAGATTTCGTTATATTAACCCAAAATATTTACTGAAGCTCAAAGGCAAATAGTCTTAATGCATAAACAATTGGGAAGGACAGATCCAAAAATATACTCAAAACAATATTGTGCATATTTGCTATAGGTAAAGCAACATTTAGCCCGGTCAAATCACGAATAGGTGACAGTGGAGTAATATTTACAACTAAGCGCTACCGTGAACTGGATTACACGTGGCGGCTTTGAACCTCTGATACTAGAGATGACGAAGATGATGATAATTTGCCGTCCATATTTATAGACCAACTAGCTGCGCCCTGCAGTAATTATTTGATAATCTAATGGGATCACTGCAATATTCCGTAATAGTAAGTAGCCTGGCTTAATCCAAGGTATAGTCTATTTTTATCCAAATCCATTTTTAGCCATTTGTGCGTGAAGGAGTAACAAATATGCACACACACTATACAGTTTTTTTTTTTTTGTTGTAGTTAGTCATTTTGTTCATCTTTGTAATATTGAAGTGAGTTTGATGTGATGTCCTTTAAGACCACCAAGTTGATTTCTCAAGATTGGAAGACAAGTATTTTAAATCGCCTGGATAGGGTTTCAAAAAATTTCAATATATTCACAAACTTACCTATACTTCGCTAGTTACTTTTGTTTCTTGTTAATGCAACACCAAATTTTTTATCTACGTGGACGTAGCCCGAGAGATATTTCTTCGACGTTATGGTTTATAAAATCACCAGTAAAAAGATGTTACGTACTTTATGAAGTTGCGTAATAAAAATCTCGTGAACGCAAACAAAATGGTGCAATAAAGCGGGAAATATAGGAGTACAAAAATTATGGGCTTTGTTTCAAAGATTTTTCTTTAACTGCTTATAATTGAAACTTGTCTATTATTTAACTTACTTTAGATGAATCATGAAACTTATTTATATTTCATCTACTTCGCATTCTTAGGATTCTCTAGTACTTTTATTAGATGACATAGCACGATTTATACTTATAATTATGGGTCATCTTACCTATGGTAGCGTTCAGTTATTAATGCCTACATGACCACCCATCCACAACCTGACCGTGTTGAATGTTGCTTAAGTTGATCGACCAGAAACCTGATCTATTTGTGTTACCAGCACTGCATTATTACTGAGTTTAAATTAATATCGTCGTTTTGTCTAAAATTATCGTTTACTCGTAAGTAGAAGAATTAGAGTTATCAGGGTGTATATAGTCTTTTGTGCGTCTCATAGTAAGTACCGATATGATATGGATGACACGTGACATTTACAACTGATCATAACGCGTTGATATTTTTTTAAATAATATATAGGAACGCCAGGGGGGCCCTCTTTATCAGATGTGTCTGTCATTGTGTATTTCACTACGGGCGGGCGCGGGTAGTCGGGCGAGGAGAGTAAAACCAAGACGTGTGGTAATTCGTTATAATTTTCAACTCAATACAGTAATCGACACAAAATATGTTTCGGAATGTATTGTCCAATCACTATTATCGCTTAATCAGCTGACACTCCACCAAACACGTAACACACGTATGCGATGCAAACCGATTGCCGTCTCGTAATACCGTGATGGTTCGGGTTCCTCCACGCTGCGCTAGTGCTTGGTGTTGCGTCAGAGTCAACGGCAATGACATCTCCCTCCAACTGACGCTGACAACTAACAGCCGTCCTTGCCGTTCACTCTCGATGATTTAAACGCGCCGTCACGGCCAGACTGACTAGCGCACGTCCTCGTACGCTTTTCGCCTCAGCCTTGCTCAATGTTCAGTTAATCTGCAACAATCGAAAAGAAATCGCTTCGGTCACCACATTCACTTAGCTCGTCCTGTCCTGACATACAAGATATAATTTCACACATGTGTATACTCCCGAATGGATACACTCATCATTTGACCTCATGCAAATGAGACTAGCTCGAGGTGTCCCTTCGACCATGACCCGTCATCTCCTATAACGACATGGACCGGACGGCCTCGCAGCTATTCCTGGTACACGCATTGTGGTATTTGGCCTCATGCAAATAAAACTCAACAGAGGTGTCCCTACGACCAACTCATCATCTCATATGACGACCTGGACCGGACGGCCTCGTAACTCAAAAACACATCATCTCATATGATGGTTGCAGCTATAAACAGACGACCAAAGAACAGTTTGACCGAACTCTTGATTTAGATAGACACATGCATGGCTTACTTACATTTTAGAAATCTTCACACTCTGAAGCTGAAAGGGTAGCCGAGCTAGCGGTTGCAGTATGTGAACTAGAGATCGATATCATATCATAATCATCGTCTGATGATACCGCTCCATCTGTCTGACCCTGACCCGCCGTCTCGGCCGCCTCACCGATATCATATGTTACAATAGTAGCTATTTCTTGCAAGCCGTCAAGACCTCTAGGCACTAAACGCAAATTCTCATGTGCAAATTTGTAGGTTCTATTAGACCCGTCAATATTTTTTAGTTCGTACCTATCATTTTCTAACACTTTGGTAATGAGAAAAGGACCTTTAAATTTTCTATTAAGTTTGGTTTGGTTGCGCTCATTATTTTTTATAAAGACGTATTCGCCTTTGAGGAATGGTTTTACCGCAGCTTTACCTACATTGAACCGACTTACTTCAGACGTTGCTGCTTTTGCTATGTTATCAGCTGCATTTTGTCTTATTGTGTCTAGGTCGGAACGAGGGGCAAGTTCAGAGCTGGGGGATATTTGGGCTATACCTAGAGATTGAGCTGTTATTCCGAACATGAGTTCCGTGGGTGTGTAACCCGTGACTCGGGATCTTGTACTATTCAAAGCTAACTGCACATCAAGTAGTTCATCACGCCATACTTTACTGGGGTCGTTCTCGACAATGGTGAGTAAGCTTTTAAGGGTGCGCATAACTCGTTCCACCTGACCGTTTGCTCTACTAGAGCCAGTGGCGATGAGGTGAAGTTCTATAGAATGGTCGCTGCAAAATTCTCTAAACTCGGAACTTACGTAGCATCTACCTTGATCGGTTATGATGCGTTTTGGCGCTCCAAAAAGACACACAGCCTTTTTCAGCGCTTTGACTGCGCTTGCCGAGTCTAGGGAAGAGGTATACTCGAGGAGGGTATACTTAGTAAAAGCATCGATGATCACTGAAGCGTATTCTTTTTGGTCACTTTTGCCACTTAGTTTACCGGTGATATCGATGTGTATAGTATGCCATGGGGTAGAGACTTTTGGGATCGGGTGAAGTCTCATCTGACTAGCGCCGGATGGGCCTTTAGACGCTTTGCACACAATACAGGAATCCACAAATTTGCGAACCGACTTTGACATCTGTGGAAACCAGTATTGCTCATAGAGCTTATCTAGGGTTTTTTCCGCGCCTAAGTGCTTTATCTCTGAGTGAACGTGATTGATCAAAGTCCACGTGAGAGAACGCGGAACAACGGGGAGCCAGTAACTGTTCTTGTTTCGTTCAATTTTTCGGTATAGTATACCCTTTCGAACGTCATATGTGTGAGATATAGTCTCAGGAAGTTCTTTGTTTTTGTGCTTTTCGACTAAATCTTGAATCTCACTATCCCTCTTTTGTTCGACCGTTAACCAGTCCTGATGAAGTTCTACGAACTGGATGAGTTTAGTCTTTACGGAAGAGTCAGCTTCATGACACTCTCTCGAAGATTCGGCTGTTGGATTCCTGGAAAGAAAGTCGGCGTGCCCCATGCTGCTGCCTTGTTTGTGAATTATGTCAAAATCGTAGGCCTGGAGAATGGCCCACCAACGGTGAACGCGGGGGGTCAGGTCGGTTTTGGATTTTGATGCTTTTAGCGAGTTGCAGTCCGTGAAGACTGTGAAATGCTGCCCGTACAGGTAGTGCCTGAAGTGTTCGACAGCGCGAACGACCGCTAGGGTTTCTAGCTCGTACGAATGATAGCGAGATTCGGCATCTGTTGTTCGGCGGCTGAAGTAAGATATTACATGGGGTAAATTGCCCCGTTTTTGAATAAGTATTGCGCCATAACCTTCGGAGCTCGCGTCTGTGTGAAGTTCTACCGGTAATTTCGGGTCAAAAATCGTTAGTACTGGCTCCGCGGTTAGCATGCCGATTATTTTTTTGTGAACGGCGTCATGTACACCTGTCCATGTTATTGGCCCTTTCAGTTTCGTCAACGGGTATAACGGGCCTACCAGGCTAGTGTAACTTGGGATGAATCGCCGAAAATATGACGCTAAACCTAAAAATTGACGAACCTGAGTCGCGGTTCGGGGAGCAGGAGCATTCGCCAGAGCTTTTATTTTTTCAGGATTTGGGGTGACCTCGCCAGATTTTATCACATAGCCTAGGTAGTTTACCTCACTCTTCATGAATTTACATTTACGTATGTTTAATGTAAAACCTGCTTCAGATAAGGCCTTTAGAGTATGGTCTAGCCGTTCCAATCCTTGTGTGACGTCATTGGAATAGCAGAGGACATCGTCCATGTAAGCCAGGGTCACAGTGTCTTTTAAGGAACCTAGCGCTTTGTTAATGCACCTTTGGTAGACTGAAGCTGCATTACGCAACCCAAACGGCATAGCCAGGTATTCGTATTGACCTTCAGGGGTCACAAACGCCGTGCGAGCTATGCTATCGCCCTCTGGATCTATCAAGATCTGATGATAGCCTGATGCCATATCTAGAGTGGAGAAGAAGCACGCACCATGAAGTCGATCTATTTGCTCATCAATTATGGGCAAGGGGTAATGTTCAGGGCGAGTGTTGGAATTTAGTTCACGATAGTCGACACACATTCTATCCGAGCCATCCTTTTTTTTCACAAGTAGTATAGGGCTAGCGAAGGTTGATGTACTCTCTCGAATGACACCTGCCTTGAGAAGATTATCTATTTTATCCCTAACTACTTCTTTTTCTGCGGGGGACAATCTGTAAGGACGTCGTTGTACGGTTTTGTTTGGGTCTATCGGCTCTATGCGCATATAACCGGTAGTGACGCGGCGCGTGGGTATACCATCCGTGAAGAAGTCACGGTATTTTTGTAATATTTTGATGAGAGCTGTCCTATCTTTGCCATGTAAATCAGTTTCGATGTTATTAAAATCAATCTGACTCGTTTTTTCTACCATATCAACTTCTTTACGCAAAGAGAAAAGAATTCGATCGTTGCTTACTTCGACAGTAATTCTTTCATCTAAAATGTCTCGACCTATAATCACCTTTTCGCTAATAGCCGCATCGGGAACTACATGGAATAAAACTGTTAGTGGGATACCCTGAATATCGATGGGACTGAGAATCTGGGAGCAACATTTCACGACGTTGTTTTTTCCTATACCCGTGAGGTACACCGAATCGTTACGCTTAGTGCCCGTCAGTCTATCAGCTAAACTACAAGTTACTAGCGAGCAGGCGGAACCACTGTCAAAGAGAAAAGAAACGGGCTCACCGGAGGATGTAGTTAGGGTGCCAGCTGCCGGTCTCCTCTCGCACAGGTGGACTTCTTTGACTGCCAACCGCTCGTTCGGCCCCTTGCGATGTGGACACGTTGACGCCACGTGACCCTGTTGTCCGCACACGAAGCAGGTAAGAGGCCGCGAGGGGGTTTGCTGCTTTTGAGGATGGTCAGTTGTTTTCGCAATGGCCTTGTCGTTGAGGTCTTCACGACGTCTGCGGCAGTCTGCCTGTCTATGGCCCTGCAGACCACACCGATGACACGCTCCCATGAAGCGTGGCTCGTTGAATCGACTTTTCTTTGCTTCGTTGTCATTACTGTCTTGTCCTTCATGTTTCCGTTTTGAAGAGATGCCCCTTAATACTCGGAACAGTTGGCTTCTAGTAGTCACATTGCAAGAGTGTAGCTCACGACGCATAATGGCATCTTTTTGACATAAAACGGAACACACAAACCCCGTGATGACATCTTCTGGCATGTCAGTGCGAGGAATCTGCTCTACCAATGTCCAAAGTCGCGTTGCCGCTTCACAAGCTGTTTCCTTCGGGTTAACTTGGAATCTCAGTATTTCGTCGAAGTAATCCTGGGGTAGCATCGGTTTTCCAAATTTTGCAAGGAGTACCTCTTTTATCTGGCTCCATGTCAAATGTGATGTTTGCAATTTTGTCAAACACATAGCTGCACGTCCTTGAAGAGCATGTGTAAGCGCTAACAAAAGCTCTGCACCTTCTAATTTTCTACTTTCCACGATTATCTCCGTCACTCTGCACCAACCTTCTATATCTGCATCATTTTCGTCTGGATCGAAGCGAATAAGTTTTGCTGCCGTATTATTTGAAGTTGAAGGGGATTGTGTCGTCTTCAGAAGTCGGGATAGCAGAATCTCCATATTACGCAAAAAACCGTGTGAGACTTGTTCGCGATCATCGTTCAACTCTCCCGAGGCTTGCCCTTCGAATCCCACTTCTGATATAGGAACGCCAGGGGGGCCCTCTTTATCAGATGTGTCTGTCATTGTGTATTTCACTACGGGCGGGCGCGGGTAGTCGGGCGAGGAGAGTAAAACCAAGACGTGTGGTAATTCGTTATAATTTTCAACTCAATACAGTAATCGACACAAAATATGTTTCGGAATGTATTGTCCAATCACTATTATCGCTTAATCAGCTGACACTCCACCAAACACGTAACACACGTATGCGATGCAAACCGATTGCCGTCTCGTAATACCGTGATGGTTCGGGTTCCTCCACGCTGCGCTAGTGCTTGGTGTTGCGTCAGAGTCAACGGCAATGACATCTCCCTCCAACTGACGCTGACAACTAACAGCCGTCCTTGCCGTTCACTCTCGATGATTTAAACGCGCCGTCAAATATATATATATATAAACAAAAAAGTATATTATAAATATATATATATATATATATCTTTTTTTGTCGAATAAAATTAATTAATTTTATCAAAAAAATCGTATTTGAACTTTTAGAAAATGTCGATTTAGACATTATTGGGCAGATTTATTTAGATTTTTAGCCCTAAAAATATTTCAAAGATATCGCATCGCGTATTTTTACATTAATCTTTTACCTAATCGTATATTTTTCTTGTAACGTCATTCGATGAACCGAGTCTTACATATTTTTAATGTTCTATGACGCGTTTCAGCAGACGCGCCGTTTAAACTAATGACGCTATGATACAGTTTAGAGAGGCGAAAATATTTTTTGGTGGTAGAAACCTAAAGTTACTCGCATTATTATCTCATTTTAAACCCACTCCAAAAAAGAAGGTTTTCACGTCGATTGAATATTTTTTTATATAGATATATCTTACTTACTTACCTATTTTTAATCGCTTACCTGTTGAAAAGATTCGGTATATTGTAACAGAAGCTGGTGGTGGGAGAGACGTCGTCGTTCAGGATGGCTGCCGAGTCGAAGCCTGAAGGACCTGCGACGCTTTCGCGCCCGTCCAGAGATTCCTCCATCTATAATTTCATTGGGAATTTAAATCTTTTTATGTAGAAGCTAGGAGCTATTGGCTGCAATGGTGCGTTCTCCATAGTTTCTTATGCCCTCCGCCAAGGCCACCAGGGGGGTTTTAGTAGGTGAAATCCTACATAACACAGTAGTACACCCAATAGCCGGGTAATTTATAACGATTTCCCTTTCGCAAACAAAAAAATGGGATTACTGGATGAATCAGTATCTAAGTACGAGTATAACAAATAACAATAAGTCTTTTTTCAAGGCCTCGATATGACTAATGACAGCTCTTTTATATTTTTAACCAATATAATCAAAAAATATGTAAATACTCGTAGTAAATATATCACACGTATTATCATAAATGCGAAAGTGTGTTTGTTACTCGTATTTTCATTGTACAGAGAGTGGCCTGTGAGAGGCCTTTTTTAAGGGAAAACAATGAAAACGCGTACAAAGTCGCGGGTGAAAGCTAGTAATTCATATTTCCTATTATAAATATCTACAAAACTATGGGTTTTTGTCTACTAGCAACATTATTTTTTTTCCTATTATTAATTGCGTATTGATTTCAAGATCTAAGTTTTTTTTAACTATGTACTTATATAGCTACTGTCTAGTAGACGAGCTTATTACGCTGTATGTGCCCTTAATTATATATAATTCATAAAATTACAAACTTAATATATATTTATAAGTATTTTAAACATATTTTTTATTTATTTTTTGTATTTCTTATTCAATTCTTTTTATTTTTTAACTTTTTACATACTCAGCATTTATTTTTGAATTTTAATATTATTTTGACATTGCTTGCTTTATAATTTTATAACTCTCTTCATGCCTTGGCGTTTCTGTATATGTGGGATTATTGAACAAGTAAATAAATAAACAAAAGTTCAAAAAATAACTTCTAAAAACCCAATGCAAATTTTTAGACCCGTATACGTCGACACGTGAATCTTCAAAAGTGAAATCGCAGAGCCTATGACTATCTGCAGGTGAAAACGAATCTATTGACGCCACTCACTTAAAAATACGACAAGGCGTTTAGGCTCTAGGTCGTGCCAAAGAAATATACATATATACTCCTTCTTTCGCAGTCGGGTAGAAATCTAGATACCTAAAAAAGTGTTTTCGTCTGTGACCCATGAAGTAAGTAATGTAAGATCCAATTTATTTACAGTTCTGTTCCCTGCTTATTATTAAATAAACTAAGGTGATTGACCGAGCACAGCCACGGGGTGCCGACGGGTGCTTAAATTGAATTAAATGCTATAATTTAGTTAAGTTTATTAAATTACCTCTAAATGAGTATGGTATTTTAGTCATTTATCTTCAACTTGTACGGGAAAATGTAGTGCCGTCCTTTTTGAGTTAGTTTCTGCCGTGATTTTGAATTATGACTCAACGTCATGATTAACGTAACTTATCAAATCTTACTCACTAAAAAATTTTGTGTATTTTTTTGTGTTGGACTAACTTGGTAACTTGGATACTGTTATTTTTTTTAATGTCCTATTATTATGAGTGTGTCAAAGTGGTTATAGTCAAGGTGTCAATTTATTTCGAATATTGAGATGTATTGGTGTATAATTTACTCATTTTGTGTTTGAGAAAGTTATAATGCGTGCGGGATGTAGGTAAATAAAACAATGTTGGAAAATATTGCTTATCAAAGTTTACCGCAAAAGTTCGAGAAAACTTGGGTGAAAAGTTACATCACTTTGCTCGGAACTCAAGCGGGTCGGTTTTAAGATGATTAGATGGAAACGTTAGAATTGCTTACAACGGTAACTTTTCGATATGTACACAATATTCAGGGTTAAAATAGGGGTGTTCTAACTGAGAGGGGGTCACTATCCATATATTAAGGAACAAATTTTACTATGTGATCAAATCAGAATTCGATAAAAAAAATCTTCTGTTCGTTTTTTCGGTCGACGACAAAGTATATAAAACAGCTGTTATTTTTTTTCTTGAATTCAGAGTTGGCCTTTCAATAAAAGTTGTTACTTGGGATGGGAATAGTGCACTCTTTTCGGCTAAGTACACCTCTAACCGATAGCTTTGTAAGTATGTGTTTGTACACATATTTTAGTGTTTTCGTAAGAAGCAACGTGATTCATTTTATGGGTCTTTTCAGATACAGAATTTGCCATTATTCGGCCTGTCAAATCGCCTAGCTCTTACTTACTATGACAAAAATATTGCAAGGCCGAATTTGTTTGAAGATAAAACGCCTTCGACCGTATGATAGAAAATTTGTTTTCCTATATAACATATATTTCATAAAATACGCGCGTACGGAAGTACCTACATAAAAATGATACGAACAATATTTTCAATGATTGAATTTTAAAATTGTCAAGTTTTTTACGCATTCCGAACACAATGTAACCTTTTTCTATAAAAAGTTCGGGAAAGTTTGAGCGAGAACACCTAATGATAAAATAATAAGTCGTCTACAATTTTTTTATTCTATCATTTGTTTTTAATAATTGATTTATATTTTTCTATAAAAACTCTTTTATTTACGAGGCAAGAAATTTTTATGAGGAGTAAATATTATGTTAAATTACGTCAAACGCTTCAATTTGCCTAGTTTGGGATCTGAAGACCTTGTTGTGGATGTTGTTCCATATTGTTAATATATTATAATGCATAAGTGACTTTAAATTGAGACATATATCTACGTATAGAAAACATTTCATTTAGTTAGAAAATATACTATAATAAATTTAACTCCAAAGAAGAAATTAATAAACGGCACCTGACTTCATGAAGAGCTGTCTATCCATACACAAATCATTTAGCACTAGCAAATTAATTTAGCATTTAATTAAATTAAAATGTAGACTTACTTTAATCAGTGCGCCGCTGCCATTCCCCGCGGTACTATTTTAATTTAATAAAACAATAAGTTGTAGTGTTCATGTGTAGCTATTGTCACGTGGTGTGTGCTACTGAACAGAACGACGTATCGCTGGTTCTATATGGACAGAGAATACCGTAGAGCCGTTTGTTGTTTTGTATTTTTAGAGTTGAAAAGTTATGCATGTCAGGAATGTATTAATGTGAAATCAATGAGATCTTTTAGTAAACCAATTATGAATTATTATAGGAAAATAGTAGTAATAAGTAATATAAAGATTGTTTTCTTATAGAAAGACTTTCCAAAAACTGTGTCGCTGGTGGTTGACGCTATTATTTACCACTCTGAAACTAATTGCTAGCGGTAGGTACAGGAAATAATCAGTTATCACACATATGTTACTAAACATTTTCGCGAGCACAATCTCTTTGTTATATTATTACAACTTCATATCTTAACAAAACAACACCTCAGTCTAAGTACTAAGAAAACACCAAGACAATAAATGTGCTTATAGTTAGGTACGTGCGTGTGAAAACACGTATTAAAAAAAAGTTTAACTCTATCAATTGTGTTTACTTACATTACCTACAACATCGTTGTTTTAAATTAAGTGACCTCAATATTTGCGAAATAAATATTAAAATTAACCGACACGGCGACCTATCACATACATACCAAATGGCGCGGTAGAAAATCCCTTTTTGAATGAAATCCTCTGTAAGAAAATCAATAATATTTTATCACGATCAGTTCTTTTTTTTTCTTTACTAATTTAAAGGGGTTTTGTCACACAGTGACTATGTCACCCCCGTTAAGACAAAACAATACATAGTTATACAGTTGAAGTGATACTCGTACAACATTTATAGATTCTTAACAGTTCCTTGGCCTCTGCAGACAGAGTGCAAGCCAAAATGCTGTTACATAAACCTACCTTATTGCTAGACATAAATAATTAATTTCGCCTCTGAGCCTCATTACGAACACATTCCATTAACACATGATGAACGAGGAGGCAGACTTTATATAGTTTTATACCAAATTCCTATTTCGTATGAGCGCTTATCAAAATAGTCATGCCACATCTAATAACAATTTAGTTACTTAATAGCTCGCTATGTAATGGTAGAGAGGTGTACGGGATACTATCAGTGGTTGCTTCTCTAGCTATTTGGTCTGCCTCTTCATTCCTCGTGATTCCAACATGTGACGGGATCCACTGGATAGTCACATCTTTATTTGATGTACAAAGTTTAGAGATGGAGTCAAGGGTAACATACGCAATTGGATGTCCTCTCATTCCAGATGTCAGCCTGATCAAATGATAAAGAACACTTTTTGAGTCAGTCAGAATAACATACTTCCCGATGGTTAAAGAGTCAATGTATGTTAGCGCCTCGGCTATTGCGATCAATTCACAGTGCATTATTGATATTTCGGCACATTGGACATTTAGTTTAATTCGAGTATCGGTTTGTGAATCAAACAGACCTGCACCACATCCATTATTATCTTTTGACCCATCTGTGTAAATTTTGTAACATCTTTCATAAATTCTATACAAGTATTCATTACATAGATTGCGTAAGTCTACAGAATTATAATGTTTTTTTTTCAGTATTAACTCCTTCAACACTAACTTTTATCACTTTAGACATATTATAGCTAGTGATCCACTTACTCAAGGAGTAAATTGGGACAAGTGTACTACAATGAATAAGGGAATTATTATACTTCCTATGAGTTTCTACGAGTAATGGCACGGATTTCCGTCTCCAATAAATGAAATTTCAAAAACTGTTAAGATTTTCGAAGACTTGTATGGTGATGTTGTTGGATATAGATTTTGATCTGAGCCAGAATTTCGCTGGTAAGTATCTTCTTCGAATAAACAATGGCTGTAGGCTAACTCACTTTTCATGGCATGAACTGGAGTGGTTTTTATAAATCCTCCTATTACTCTCATGGCCTGGTGTTGAATCTTGTCCAGTTTCTCTAAATGGCATTTTGCACTATTATCATATAAAAAATTGCCAAAATCAAGCCTACTTCTGATGATTGCAATGTAAAGGCGCCTCAGATGTTTAGGATGATTTCCCCAATTTGATCCCGCTAGCACTTTGATGACATTTGGAAATTGTGATGTCTTTCCCCGTGTTTCATTTATATGTCCATCCATTTCAAATTGTTATCAAACCATATTCCTAAATATTTAACGCATTCTATTTGTAGTATTAAGTCACCATTTATATTTAAGGTTGACCTATACCTACTCATAAGCCTTGGTTGCCCTTTGGTAAATATACACACTTTAGTTTTCTTATGAGATACAGATAAGCCGACCTCTCCTACCATAGCATTTAAAGAATTCAACGCATGTTGCATAACCGGCATGACATCAGCTACTTTCTTACATTCCTTATAAAGAACGAAGTCATCCGCATATTGTGAGACATGAACTTCTGATATGCTCTTACATATCTCAATGGTAGCTGCGTTAAATAGCAACGGTGCAAGTGGATCTCCCTGTGCTATACCAGTACCTGTTATCTGGACTCGAGTCTCACCAGAATCTAGCTCAATCAATAAATGACGTTCGTGTAAAAATTCCCATAAATACCTACAAACTACCTCAAGGGAATCTAAAGAACTTAATAGACATATAACGCTAACATTATTATACGTACTATCAATATCAACAAAACAGCACACTGTTGGACGTCCTCTGGCAAATCCCATTTGTAATCTTGAGACTAATCTAGACAAGTTATCCATACAGGAGCGGGATCTTCTGAATCCGATCGTCTCATCTGAGAACAGGTTGTTTTTCTCGAATTGCCATTCAAGAAGACGTGTTAAGATAGTATGAAATATTTTACACGGACGAGAGAGTAAGGAGATGGGCCTGAATCTTGAAACAGAATCGTTGTTTGAACCCGGTTTTGATATGGGGACTACTTTTATGTTTTCATTGGATCGGCACAACACTAAAAGAGAGGAATCTATTGAATAGTGTGACCAGTGCTACCTTAGAGACACCAGGCAGATTTTTAATCATTGAGAATGATATATCGTCAATACCCGGTGCTGTATCCGACTGTTTAATTGAATTTGTAAGCTCTGCTACCGAGATTGGTGAACTTAAGTGCACATTACGACTAACAAACTCGGGAATATCAGGGTTTGCATAATCAGGTGCTCTCCAGATATGCAGATTTTGGGAGATTCATAACCTTTAAGCCACCTCATTTTAGCCCATATTTCTTTGGAAGATGTTACACTATCCATACTATCGCAAAAGCTATACCAAGATTTTGTGCAAAGCATAATTCATTTTGTAGCACTTGTAAATTAGCGGGTATTGGATTTTTCCTAAAAGCTGCCAACGCCTTACGTCTCTCAGCTACTGCTTTAGACAAATTTTGATTCCAATATGGCTTTGGTGTAAACTTTCGCTGCTGAAGGGGATTCTCGCATGATTTAACGATTGGTATTGAATAATCAGCAGCCTTATTAACAGCATTAATAAAAGCATCATATGCTTCTTGGTGATCACTGGGCACAGTACTATCGCTCAATTCTATCTCTAAATATGATCTGTATTTAGACCAATCAGCATTTTTAAAATTACGCCTCTTTTTATTACCTCCTCTTGAACGTGACATGCAAAATTTTATTTTTAATATAAGGTGATCACTATTTAAATTCTCATTCGTAACTGTCCATTCAAATTTAAAAGCAATATCTAAAGAAGCTATGCTAAGATCAGGTGAAGTTTGTTGAGGTCTACCGTTAACTATATTTACTCTTGTATGTGTGAAATTTAGCGTGATAAAATTGCTATCTGATATTGGGTCAATTATTTGTCGGCCCCTGGTATTTGTGTAAGAGGACCAACTCGGGTGATGCCCATTTAAATTCCCTGCAATCAATGTATTTTTACAAGGTATATCTAAAATTTGTTCCCAATCATCAGAAGTAGTACGTAACCATGATGGGCAATATATTGCAATAACATTTTTAAGCTGGTCACAATTAAGTGATTCGACATGAAGCACATCCATTATCGCGTTTGAAATTTGAGTATTGCAACGACGAACTTGAACGATCAGTTAACACTATGATATGTACGCGAGTACCAGCATAAAGTCAAACAAGCGTAAATTTTGCTACATTGAAGCAGAAACACTTTGCTCGCTAGCTTGTGTAGTATGTTGCCCTTGTACATAAATACTCAGATTTATTACCATTAATACCAGACAAAAATACTTTCTTGCGGGATGGTCTATCTAATTTAATCCATATCAGAATAGTAGCCAAAGAAATAAAATTACATTTACCTCGGGTAACACAGCAGAGCGCAGCTTAGAAATAAAAGTTAGACCAACAGCGTATCTATAGTTTTCTCACCTGGCTAGAAAACGTTTGAACTATTACACACACAGAGACAGAAAGCTGAGCGCGGCTTACTGTGGATGAAGCCCTACAAACGGGAATGTATTCTATTGCGGCTTTGAAGCCGTTCAGGATACGTGGAGTTTTGGTATGGTGATAGAAAATATGAATGGGCTTGCAACCATGGGTTTATATCAAACGTGCCACCCAATCTAGGGTAACGCTCAGGGCACTTATTTTCTAAATAACAACGAGATTCCCTACTGAACACGAGTAACGTTTAAAATGGCATGTTAATGCAATACAATATTCTGATGATTGAAGATGAGCGCGCTCCGTGCCACGGCACGATATACGGTATTAGACGGATTTAATCATGGTTATTACCATGAATTAATCCGTCTAATCTGAATCCAATACCGTAACATGTAGGTATCTAAAATCGAATATTAAAAATACCCTCGACGTTTCTTGTGGCTGCCATGGATTTCAAATTATCATAGCGCATGGTATTCTACTGGTCAAACCCTTTCATTTGATACCCATATAGAGGGAGTGGTGAAAAAATATGTAATCCGCCATTTATATATTTATAAATCTTGGACCGATTTTCATCAGACATCGCTAAGAGTTCATCAGGATTCATCATTATAATGATGAATCCCGATGAACAATAAAAAAAAATTGATTTATCTTTTTGCTACCTAGGATGCCACAAACACTCACACTCAGAGACACATCAAACTTGTAACACCCCGTCGTTCTTGCGTCAGGTTTAAAAAATAAAACAAAAATCTACCATCATGAATGTTAATTCATATTTAATAAATAAATACATTTCCATTATTTTATTTAATTATCAATTTAAATTAAACTATTGTAAGTGACTTAGTTGTATCAACATCTCAACAACTTTCTATACAACAATACAGGGTGACCGCATCACTACGCGTTTATTGCTTATTTACTATTATATAACATATATTATAATAACTAAAGGGATATATATTAGAATTCTTCAATATACATATACGAAATAGAGATAATAAAGCAATAAGTTAGTAAGTAGAGACTATGTTACAGAGAAAAAATAAACCTTTAGGCCACAAACGCACATGCAGGCGACTTCCTAATCGCCTAAAGCTTATTTAGTCACCTAGCGACATACCGCCAACCATAGCTAGCGATAGTAAACCCAAAGTTCTAGTATGCTCGACAGTTCTGAGAGCGTGTAGCCACGATGGCTAGGCAACATATATTCAAGGCTAGGGTATACATTCTAAAAATAATTTTATAAAAGTTGTCTGGAAGAGATCGCTTTTTAGCGATAAGACCACCTTTTTGCCATGTTATTTGTTTTTTATTATTATTATTGTGTTGTATTTTTGTGGTGACAACAAAGAATTATTGTACTGTATTCTAGAAGTTAATCTTACTAATTTTGTCGCTAGGCTACAAAGTAAGCTTTAGCTAGGCGCTTCGCAAGTCGCCTGCGTGTGCGTAAGTGGCCATGCTAAGACTTAGAAAGTAAGTTTACATAGAACTAAAGTACACCAGCATATCTTAGATATATTACGTTTATTTGCTGAAAAATCACTTAGAATTAAATAATTTCAAAAATATGTTGTAATCCTTTCCCGTTTCACAATGTCAATATGCTGTAAGGATTTTGATGACAATAATGCAAAAATATGCACTGACAAATACTAGCTTTATTCTTAATTACGAAAAAATCATTAGCTAATGTTTACTAATTATATTCAGTTAATCTTACCATCTCGTTATGACACAAGTGTAAAAATTAATCTTATTTTAATGTAAAAAAAATAAAAATAAATAAAAACGGGCATCGACGGCATACCGTTGTGCGAAAGAGTTAGTTGTATATTTTGTCTCGTTCTTCTCTAAAGTTAAATAATTATTTCTAATACGTAAGCTCTTTGAGTATAGTGAATGGCCGTCTTTAGTATTGACCTCATGTCACACGTCAACCCTATTTATTACATTTGTTGGAAGATATATAGTATTTGCCAGTACATAAAAAATAATAATTATCAAAGTATTAGACATCATTGTGATTTCACTTTACACCACCAAGTTGTGATGGGGTGACGTGCAATGTTCGGAAAAATCATTTCTCTTTCTACAATTAGGTACGTAAGATTATATATACGTTATAGATTCAAATAACATTTTGAATACACAAAAAAATATTACATCTTTGGCTTCAAGCGAAATTTACAAAAAGCTCTATTTATTTATCAACTCACACAAAACGTCTGTGTTCTAATTTATGTAGACATCTAATATGTGTTAAAAAATAAAAAAATCTTTATCGGTTTTTGACACACGAATAAATGTTTTTTTTTACAAAGAGACAGATTTCCACCACCACCATGTCTGAATGACACTTATGCTTTTTGGGACAAGTTGATAATGTTTAGATAAGACAAACAAAAATATTGTCCAAATCCGACCAGGCGTTTTTTTGAACTACCGCCATGTCTGAAACCTATGCTTTTTTTCAAGTTGATAATATAATTTTGTTTAATAATACGTGTTTTCACTTGTACCTGATTGTTGTAAAGGTCCAACTATAGTTTAGTTCACATTCGGTGAAATTTATAAGGGATGAAATGAGTCGTTCGTGTCTTCAACGACGACACGTCTCGCACATTGTCGTTCTAAATGAAGTTGATAATAATTTGGATAAGACAAAAAAAAAACTACTGTGTTCATATCGGTCCTGACGTTTTGTAATCATTGTGCAACATGCATAAGAAGATTCCTACTAATTGAGATACACATGTTATTAAAAAAAAATGAAAAAGGGTGGTACCTCAAGGTAGATAGATGTCTATAAATCTTCGTCTCATAAAGTTTTTGTCAAAAACCAGAAAGAAATATAGGTAACAATTTTAGTAAAAAATTTCATAGTATCGCTTTAATTGTGATATTTTTTTTTTATTACGGATAATCTAAATAAATTAAATCACAGATCTAAACTAAACATATTCATACCGTATTTATTCGTAACATATTAAGGACGCATTTCGCTTGAAATACGTATAAGAAATTACATTCGAGTTGCATAGACAAATTTAAGGTTATACTTTTTTTTTACAATTAGATGTTATCTATTAACATACATAATAAGGTTCAAAATCCAACGACAAAACACATTATCAATTCCTTACTTTGCTTTAATAATTTTAGAGACATTTTTTTTTATTTAAGATATTTTAAGTCAGTCACTCATTATCATAGACAAATTTTAAATATATTTTATGACATAAAACGTGACCGACAAGAATGTATACAGAGTGATCAAATGAACAACGGACATACAAAAAGGTGCTATTGTACTCAAAAATATAAACAACTTTTACTACGGGAGCCAAAAATCCAAAAAAAAAAACACAATTACTCGATAGAAAAAAGTATGTATAGATAAAACCTCTTCAGTTTTTACGTTGTAAATACGGATTAATCCACACAAAAAAAAATTAACGAAGACATGCATTTATTTATGCATAAAAGATTCATTTATCGCAATATCAGGGTTGCTCCCATCATCATCATATTAGTTTATATCGATGATTCAGAAATAATAATAATAATAAAACCTTATCGTACGTGCCCTTTGATCACCAGAAAATCAGCATTATTTAATTCATAAATATAATCAGAATTTACTATGGAGATTCTTAATTTTATAATTATTAGGGACAAACAACTTCATTCATACGGACATCGAGTCCTTATTATTTTATATATATATATATAAATCTAATGTATTAGTTTTTGGAACGGAAGATTGTTTCTACATGCAAAGTAGAGTTCAACAAGTATTATTAATTTAATTATTAATTTTACTATCTAACGCAGTATCAAATAGTAAGAAACAACAATTCATGTTTAAGTTACTACTCACGTAACATTAGATAACGTCGATCACGATTCGGCCAAAAAAAAAACACACACAAACTAAAACACACTAATTTGTCTAAACTAAGAAATTAAATTGTTGCTTAAGAAACAAAAGATTTTAACGGTGAATCTTTTGGTTTCTTAAGCAATGATGAGAGAAAATGCAAAATTAGTGTATTTTAATAAGTGCATCTTGTCCGAACCGCGATAATAACTTGTTCGGTCGGTCTTCACAAAAAATACAACGCATGCGTTTCCAAGTTATATTTTTGTCCATTTTTAACAAATTTTTGTCCATTTCAATCGAGAAACATTTACTTTGATTCGAACTCAAAAGGAATGATATTTTTTTTTTCATATTTCAGCTGCTAAAAACTAGGTTATTGACACAAGGTATTATGTTATCGTCGATAGAAACCAACAGTATCGCTTCCCATAGATTTATGTATCGTTTCCCGCATTTGACGCTATCGTTTGCGTTTTATGGTACGGGGTGGGATGAGAGATTCCGGCACTTGGCACTAACATGCCAAAACTATTTCGAGCCATTAGGAATTACAGAAGGTCAATGTACTCGTTTCCACCGACTAATGGTACATACTACAAAGCGAAGTTGCTTAAGTAGATATGTATGTATCGAGATATTTAATCTGACGCGGTTCTAAATCTCACAAAACGGGCGATCAATTAAAAATAGCTCGACCGACCAAACTGAGATTATTCAAATCAACATCAGAGATATTTTACGGTTTCCATTGATAATTCTAATTATAGACATATTTTAATTTGATAAAGGCAGAGTACATTAAAAGAACACAGAAGTCGTCGCAAACAATTTAGAAAGAGTTTAGAACAGTTTTTATTTTAATTTCAATATTTAGATTGACCAAATAGTTACAGCTGTTCATAACAATTGTCAGGACAAAGAAACCTTAAAATATTTCAGTTGTTTATAAGAACATCCTATACAAGTTATACCTATCAATACATCATATCATCAAGTATATACTATAAGTAGTGGTAAATCCAGGGATAGTCAGATTCGGTAACATATGGGACTATCTATTGATAATGCTACATCGGATTCGGGCCTTTATAACATGAGGAATAAAGTTCATGATAGTATTCACTTAGGTCACTTCTTCTTACTAATGGTCCTCAGTCTCCCTTTAAATAATTTTTTGACCATTATTTCACTTCAGATGAAGTTAGAGGTAACATTTGCAGTATGTGGCTACGTATAACCGTATTCTCTATCATGTGTGGGCCCGAGCCACTCTTAACGAAATCGACTAGCATTTACAATAGTTAGTAAATTATAGTTAACAATTTAGAAAGCAGTCTTTGGACATAGTAAAAATATTACGTTCAAACTGATGTCTCTGCCTATAGAAGACAAAATTATTTCATTAAAATATGTTTTGTTTCCATTCATTTATAACTCTGATTTACAAAAATTTAATTAATTGATTTCGCACCATATGACACGTATGATACTTAAGTATGCGAAAAAGTCATTTTTGAGTAAATAATACATGAAAATACTATTTAATGAATGTCTAAATTAATTTATTTTTCATCAAATGTTACAGAATAATTATCTTATACATTGTTGAAGAAAATTTCAAATACAGATATTTGGTAGACACATTTTGGACATGGAGGAGAAAGAGTTAGAGACACTAACAATACCTACCTAATTCAAAAACTTCATCGAACGTCTAAATCTAATTTAAAATCTCAACAATGGTGAATAAATTCGTATATTTAATATAATTTTATTTTTAAATATGTATGTATGTTGTTTTATGGTGATATTTATGTGTATACTCGTATCAAACATAAATGATCGGTACGCAAAACGAATGTTAGTACAAAATCATACGTCAACAAGATTTTTTTAGAGTAATCGTGGATTTAGAAAATGAAGGTAGTTTCATACAGATATATCGCTCTTGTATATAATAACTTTGAAATCACAAAAGCGAAGATAATCGCTATGTTGTAAAAAAAAATATTCCTCAATTTTCTCTCAGATTTTTGACATTTCGGGACTTGGAGCAAATATTTTATAACAACGCCCTGCAAACATTAAGAGCTGAAAGTGAAAGGGGAAGTTTCGCGCATGTGAATGTCCAATAGCCGAATAAACGGTCGCGACCCGACGAGTAACCTGCCCTTTACTTAACATTCCGATAAAAAGACCTAAAAAAAGTAATCGGTATAGTACTAGGAACAACTTGGACCATTGACCTTGAGTGCGCAGTAACGGTTTTTAGGTCTCTTTGGCGCGGAGTAGAGTGCGGGGCAGGGTACTTACTCGCTGAGACGAGATCTGTGCTTCGTCAAAAAGATGTGACCATGCGCGAAAATATCCCAACTACGTTGATTTTGGTTCAAGAAGATTGCCGGCTACTATATATGTGTTAGTTTATAGATATCGTTTTACAAAAAAAAAACATAGTAACGAAATCAATATTTTTTCTTATTGGCTCAATGTTAATGTCAAAAATTTATCACAAATAGTTCGTGCTAGTTAATATTTACAACACATAAACATTAGTATAAGGGAGAAAATTAAGGAATAAAATAGATATGGAAACTAGAGCCTGTGTTCGCTTCTAATCCCAAACTGGAATTTGGATCTATTGCTTGGAAGTCAAGCATTTATCGATAAAGCGACCTGTATGATGATGCCTCGCCATAAATCTCAGATTACTTTATACAGAGGTATTTAGATCGATGGGTATTTTTATGACCATATATATTATAGACAAAAGAAATATTTTATGGTTATAGAAAAACTAGAGACCGTTTTGCAATACAAAGATACCTATTGCTTAATTGTTATGTGCTCTTTAAAAATAATGTGTATCCTATACCTATTGCGATGGCTACACAGAACGTATGTACATTTTATTATTAAACCGTGAATGTTTCTATAAATTTAAATGTAAAGACAATACCACATGGTTGAAACTTTTAAAAAGTTTATTTTGTCAAAACAAATACTGCAAAAACGATGAGTAAGAAAAGAGTTTGGAAAAAAAACTCTTTTAATCCTTTTTGCTTTTATTTGAAAAAACGAAAGCCACTACAGGGTTATTGGTTAGGGTTGTACTAAACCGAAAGGGAGTCACTATACTCATCTCTAGGAACAACTTTCTGTATGGGGCCCACTCTGAATTCGAGAAAAAACAATCAGCTGTTTTTCAATCATTTTGTCGACGAGCAATCAGCTTTTTGTATGAAATAGCTGGTTTTTGGAAAGATGTTCCATAGACTTAGTATAGTGACCCCCATTCAGCTAAGCACAACCCTAGCCGATAACCCTGTAAAATACCTCCTCTCCTCTGTAATATTTTCTGTGTTATATAATAAAGAACCTAAACTAGTTTCAAGTTCGGGTACTGCCAACCGAAAAGGTTTTAATAAACGAAAAAAAAATATAGGTAATATGCGAAAATTAACCATGTAATATTGCCATCATTCATTTATGTAATAATTAATACTTTTTGTTGGTAACATGCAATGAAATCTAACAATTATAAATGCATTACGAAATGTATACTTCATTTAAATATCCTGTGAATATATATATTCTGTTTTTTTATTTCAGCTTTCATGTCCCTTTTATGTTCCTAACTATATCCAAAGGACTGGTATTGTTGATTATAGTTTGCGAAACATATATCCGGAATAATATTTCTAAATTGGCACGCATACCAGATGGCACGAGACAAGCCATCTTTTATCGAAGCAATTTCGGTAATTTTTGAGCGCTCTGAAATTTTCGGCACGCCATTTAACGTATAAAAAAACAACAAAAACTTGATGAAAAAAAAAAAGATGAAAAACAAAAGATGTCACAAAATTTGTTGAAAGTAATGAAAATATAAAAGTTAACATCTGATCTCATATTTTTTCTTTAGTCAGATTTAAAACAAGAAAGAAATCGCTTCAGGCTTTGATAGCTTTCAGGACAAAATAGTTTTATTATGTTTGTTACACTACGTTATTTTTATTAGAAATACTGAATTTTACATTAAGCTAATTATCAATACCAGTCCGATATTCTAACAAAACCTATATCCAAAAACGTGGACCCACATGTTATCTTCGATTCATATACGACTAACCCTTTTTTATTTCGTCAACATTACTAAGTATCGCTCGTTTAATTATTTTGGTAAAATAATAGTCAATTTCATGTTTTACTTAAATTCGAGCATGATTAGGCTCGAAGGACCATTATTATTGCGCGTGTACAAAAGTAAATTGTTAAAAAGTTTACTGATATAATTTATTAATATATAATATTTTGTTAATTTACTTCCGTTCACGTCAAACGCTTGTAAGTTATGGATTATTTCAATGCTAAACCATTAATTTAACACGAAATACGAGAGTCACAATGTAACTCTCAATGTGTGTTAAATTCGACAGATTTTTAGTATTCATTTAATTTTGGTAATGATATTTCATGTAGTGTACTCCCAGATCACTGTGGACCTGTCTATGTGTCTATTATACAGAGTTATCGGTTAGGAGTGTACTAAGCCGAAAGAAGGCCGATGCACTCATCATCACGAACAACTTGCACTATGGAATCACCTCGGAATTCGGGGAAAAAAATCAGCTGCTTCATTTTGTCGACGACTGATAAACTTTTTGTACAAGTATTTTTTTTCCCTAAAATCATTGTTGATCTTTAGGTGACAGTTGTTCGTAATAATAAGTACAGTGCTCATCTTTTGACTTAGTACACCCCTGATCGAATTATAAATTTCGATATTAGAATATTGTGATCCTCTCGGAATGCTGCCTTATAGTGGCGGTAAAATTTTTTGGTTCTACCTGCACTTTTATGGAATTTCATAGTTTACTGCGTATGTTAGAATTCACGGTAGGAAATAAATTCGCCCAAAGTTCTCTACTAATGTTTTGCCTGTATTTTAATATTTATTACTTAACTTCTTTTCGGTGTACAATAAAGTTAATGTCTATTGCATTGATTAAAACTTAGGAAACTCTCTTCTTATTTCTTGCCAGAGGAAATACGTCCAGATAGCTTTACATAATAAGACCCCAAAAATTTGAGTAAACTCAAAATTTGAGATCATCACTTCAGCAGTCTTCTGCGACGTTTCAAAATAGCGCCTCTCGCGGAGCTATTAGGGAACTACTCAAATGTACGGCGCCCCAGAAAATTGAATATCAAAATACGTACGTAATAAATGTTATACTAAATTCCAGTATTAGCCATTAACATACGTATAAGCACTTTTATTTATGTTTTACGTTCATTGTTATCCAATACCATTTCCAAAACCCTTAACCCTGATATACATTATATCAAATGTATATCCAAAATGTTGCCCGACTCAAAATTAAATTAAACCTAAAGGTAACATTCCTACAAATGTTTGTATCAAGAACATGGCTAGATGGAATTTCACTTATCGCATAAAGTAAAGTAATTCCATACTTTAAACATTTCATACTTTCGAATTTCACATTTGAATGGAATTACTTAAACTCGTATAAATGGCGATAATCTTTTCCTTGCCGGCAAATTTACTCTTTATAAAGCGTCTTCCCTCTTTATGTAGCAGTCAAATATTTGAAGTCAATCTAAGAAATTATTCAAAAAACAAAAGAAGAAAAAAGAAAAAAGTGGAATGAATAAAAAAGATGGCACTTAAAATATTACGCACCCTACTCCATAATAACCATATTCGTTTAAATGCCTTAAACAGTTAAAACCGTTACAAAATAAAATCGCAATTCATAAATCGTCCAATCACAGCGAACGATTTCAAAATTAGAATTGATGTAATTCCGGCGTCATTCGTGTCCGAAACGTTCGGAATTCGAAATAATATTATGTTTGAACCGTTACCAGACGGTGATTGTAAGGGTGGGTTTACACTTCAGTGCTTTTGCCGACTCCGTGCTTTGAGTCCGGAACTCCGGATGCGCTCAGTTTTCGAATACGGCTTGGGAATATACCGCCGATGCCACTGAATAGACGACCTATAAAAAAAAACATATTTGAAAAAGGTACAAGTACTATACTATAATCGTATTGAAGAATTAAGTTTTAATAATTTGATATGGGTAATATGATTGATTGATGAATTATCTATCGAAATGTATCTAGACAGGAGGACAAAGACAGTTAAAACGAATATAAAAACGGGATTTATCAGATTCATGCAAATTATTAAATAAATCAAGTTATCTACATGATAAGATTAGGTATTACATGCATAAGTCCAGTCCAATTCTTCAGTCATAATTATACGTCAGTAAGGCATGAGAATAACTTTTATCTTGTTATAGCGAGAATATTACTGGAGCTTGTCGGAAACCTTGTTAAAACAAGACGGACATATGCCGTCGAGAGAGAAGGACATACTAAATTATGGATTGTTTGGCTGTTATGTTTGTGATCGCGCGTTTAATGTTAAAGTGAATTTTGTATTAGCGTGTCTTATGTTAGAGTAAATCATGTTAGCGGGTCTCATGTTAGAGTGAATTATGTTAGCGGGTCTCATGTTAGAGTGAATCATGTTAGCAGGTCTCACTTTAGAATTTCACACATCAGTCAGTAAAGTACTTTCAAGTCATTACTGGGCATTGGCATTGTCTACTATGCAGTCGAGAGTAGGACGAACTAGTACAGAATGCGTAGCTTTAGTGCTTTGTCACAGCCTAATGTTGCAGAGTATTTTTGTTTTATGTCGTCTGTTTGTGTTAGCGCGTCTTATGTTAGAGTGAGTCATGTTAGACTGTCTCGTACGTGTATTAGAGCTAACACAGAGTAGCAAAACATTATCGGCTGCCTCGTTAGAAAGAGACAGACAGATGCCATAGACCGAGAAAGATAGAAAAGTATTTAGTGTGTAGCATTAGTGATAAGATGTCGCTTGTTTGTTAGTGAGTTTTATGATGGAGTGAGTCATGTTAGCGTGTCTCATGTTAGAGTAAGTCATTTAAGCGTATCTCATGTTAGAGTACACCATGTTTGTGATCGCGCGTTTAATGTTATAGTGAGTTTCATGTTAGCAGGTCTCATTTTGGAATTTCTCACGTCAGTCTCACGTCAAGTACCTCCAAGTCATTATTAGTAGGTAATGCTATGTATAGTGAAAAGTATGACCTGTCTACATGTAGGGTGCATGTTTACCGGGTGAGCGCTGGTCGGGCTGCGGCGGGTGTCGCGGCGAGGTGGCCAGCGCTTGTCGGCTGCCTTGTTGGAAAGACACGGACATACCACTGTCTAGAGATCCCACTGAGCCTCGACGTTGGAGGCGTTCGGCTGCTAAAGCCACTGTAAATAGAAATATAAAATAAATACTTTATTTTTTCAAATTAATAACTGTCATAATTTGGGTCTAATTAATACTCGCATGAAGCGGTTTCATCTAGGCAAGCGTGCTACATCGTCGCTTACATATAACGAATTACGGTCAAACGCAAGACTATTTTTATGTTAATAGCCAACGATACTCGGTACAGACTCACATTGCCTTTCATTAATTTTTGTACAACACTAAAATGACTAAATATTATTTGCCTTATTAATAAACGCGTTTTAACTTAAAACAAGACAAATGACGATTAAAGTTAAGACGCGTTAATTAATAAGGCTGTATAGGGACACAATAACAACAAGTACACAAGTAAATGGACAGTAGAACTTATTAGGGTGAAGGATGGAATTCGGAAGAATTTATGAATGCGAGGAATTTGGTGATTTACCTTTATAATATGATGTTTCGGTATATATACGTTTCGGTATATATATAATATATTAACCATAGATTTATGAAATGATTAATAACAGCCATCAAGGTTGTTGCGGTAAGCTTAACATGATTTGATAGAATCATCCAGGGACCATGCAACCATTCGCATAGTTTTGATAAAATACAATTGAAGCGACTAACTAAACTAAGGTGTAACTTTTTCTATTCAGTGTAACATTCTTACCTCCTTTGTAACCTAATGCGGCCAAAAATAGACAATAATTTTAAAACTTCCTCTAAACAGGTATGAAGAAGATGATAACATGATGGCCAATTATTGTGACTAAATGAAACGCGAAATATTTCTATAAACTAAATATTCTATTCTATTTTCTTAATAAGTATTTTAAAAATTAAATATTCCAAATTAATTATTTTTTGTCGACGACGACATGACCTTTTTAGGATAACTTCGTACAAAATCGTCCCAGACTAGGATATCTTCACTTGAAAGCATTACCGACTTATATCTTTGTACAAAAGCGTCCCCGCTTAAAATAACTCTATCAGAAACTAATCTCATCCCGGTATAACTCGTATAAAACGTCTCACATTAAAATGACTTTATTTAAATCGTACCAGAGAAGGATAGCGTCACATAAATCTTCTCAGAATAAGATAACTTCGTGTAAAACCATACCAGACTGTGATAACTTTACAATAAATTATCCCAGAACAGGATAATTCTGTGTAAAACCATCCCAGACCAGGGTAACTTTACAAAAATCGTCTCAAAATATTATAACTTCGTGTAAAACCATCCCAGACCAGGATAACCAGCTAATGTACAAGCTGGATAACACAAATTTAAGAATGTCGTACACTTACCGGGATCGTTAATATCGACTAGCGAGTTGCTGAGCACGTTTCTCTTGATGATGATGCTGGTCGGTGGCGGGTTCTGTGACAGGCGCGAGGGGGCCGCGGGCGCGGGGCACGACGGCGGTGGCGGGACCACCACTCTGTTTGTAATACTTAATGTTGAGTAACGTATTCAAATAGCTAGTTATGAAACAGCGATCGTAATTTTCTATAATACTCGTATAAAAATGTATCGACGAATTTGTTGCTAAGCGCAAACCTCGAAAGCATCTGAACCGATTTTGCTAATTCTTATTTTAGAACATTCCTTGAAGTACGAGGATGGTTTTTACGGGGAGAAAAAAAATTGCCTTTAAAGGTCTAAAAACAACACTTTTCTATACTCCCATACAATCGATTCGTAACAATACTTAAAAGTCAATTTGAACTTAAAAAGCATACCATAAAGTTTAAGTGTTAGTGGAGAGGTTATATTAATGTCAATATTTATACGATGGTAATATCACTCCTAAAGAATCGACTGTTAGGCGGCACGAAGTTTGCCGGGTCAGCTAGTTTTAATAAAATGTTCGTGAGACAGGTATATAGGTATATATGAACTCTTTATTTCGAAATATCGTCGCATAAAGTACAATAAGATAAATTAAACAACAAGTACAGAAGATTCAAATGCAGGTTGACGAATTCGAGTCACATCTGTCGTAATCTTTACTTAGACATGAAACCAAAAATGATAAATCATCTGACTAGCGTAGTTATAATGTAACTTAAAAACTTCGATTCGGACAGGCCAAACTTACTAAACTAACCTGATTTGACACTTTTAAAATTGTTTCCTCTCTTTTTGTTTCCAAAAGTGAGAAAAGGATGGATATAATTTTTAGGAACTTTTCATTGAGTCAGTGTGACTGGCCGAATTGGGGTCATTATATGCCTTACGGAATTCAATGTCTAAACAAGAAATAAAATACTAGATGGGCCTGATACAAATCTTAACTAATCACTTTTCTTATCTTAGTTTCATTGAACATATGTATGTCTATTCCAGCATTCCCGACACGGGAGCAATTTGCGAGCCACGAGCGTGAACGTACCTTTTAAATGTAAAAGATTTAATCCACTACTTTTTATTAACAAATAGTAGTAATATTAAAAGACTGGCAAATATATTGAGCTAAAAGTGACGGAGAAAATTTACGTACGCCCACTTCTGTCTTACCGCACGAGTGCCCTGCCATAAATAAACCTAAACATTGTTACGGCGCAGTCAATGCCATTGGTTTAAGGTCATGGGTCCAAGGTCATTGGTTGAAGTTGATTGCCCGTGCCGGTGGTAAGGGATAACATTTGCTTACCCATGCACATGTATCCCGTGGTCTATACATTGCTGATGGTCAATCTCCACATCGGCTACACCACTGTCTCGATTCTCCATCACTGTAACAATACGAAAGGGTTTACACACGAAAATAGAAACTGCTTTGAAAAATAGCCTACGACTATGAATAAAATACGAGCTGATCACAATTGACAAAAAAATGTATTCAAATGACAACAAGGAACTATTCAATAACCGAATAGTGTCAAGAAACTCTTGGAAATAAATTTATGAATAAGGCCACTTCATAAAAGGCTAAAATCGATGACGAAAAAGTTTTAATCGTCGATTCAAGATCTTTCGATATAAGAATAGGTTTAGTTTTCTGGTAGTATTACTTTTAATAATAAATTGTAATAACATCTTATATAATATACATAAGTATATTCCGTACTTAACGTGACTTGAAACAAACGGTGAAGGAAAACATCGTGAGGAAACCATAGCATGGTGGTAGGGCATTTCCTATCGCTCGCCTGACTATATAGCCACCACCTTCAAGTTGTAAAATCTGTCGAGAGCCAGTTCATTACAGACTAGGCATGCTTCATCTAGGGCTACAGTATCGCTGACTTTCGTGGTCGTGCGAACATGTGGTCAAACGCCTAGCTGAGTAGGATAAAAGAAATCGCGTCAATTACGATGGCCGTTTTCCTCAATAAAAATATGCCTCAACAACACGCCCTGGAAAGGACCTGCGAAACGTCACCGCTCACCATTTCTTCCCGTATTCCCTCCCGTGCCCCTCCCCTTCCCCCTGTTGAGCTCCCCCTCGATCCTCATAGCCTCCATCTCGTCCATCTCGGCGATACTCTCGCGCAGATCCTCAGCGAACTTGCAGCGGTCGTGCTCGTTGCGTGCATTGAACGTGGCGAGGCGGCGACCGTCCACGCGACGCGACAGACGAATGCCGAACGGGTAATCTAGAATAGAACAGAAAAATATTTACTTGAAACAGAAAACATACTTAGTTACACAATTTATAATGAGACTAAAATTACAAATTATTGCTTTCTGTCACAAATCGGTCCCAACTCAACATATTTGATGCTGGTTGAAACAACCAGCGTTGATCTTCCGTTGGAACCGGGTGGTGACGTCACGCACGATTAATACTTATAAAAAAGTTAAACATACTCGTACTATTTCATTAATGGAGTCGAGCGATACTTTGCGGAAATCCATTTATAATAAGATGGCATATAAAGAATATCTAGTGTTTAACCGCTTTGTCTTAATGTCAGCGTGAGAAATCGACAAATATTTTTGTTTTTATTATGGGGTATTCCTATACTATCGAATCGTAATTATACTTGAAAGTCAATTTGAACTTTAATACTACACCATAACGTGTTAGTGGAGAGGTTCCGGGAAGGCAAAACAATTGAGTGCCGTTAGTATCGTGTAAATATTAATGTCAATATTTGACAATATTTATAGGATGGTAAGGTAACAAAACTCATAAAGAATCGACTTTTCGGCAGAACGAAGTTCGCCGGGTTATCTGGTAATTATATAAATATAAAGTTAAGTGTGTCATACTCACGCGGCACTGAGAATAGATTGACGAGCATGCCGCACAGCGGGAACGACTGACGGAACGTGTACGTGACCGAGGACTTCTTCTTGCTGAATATCTTGGTGATCACCAGCAGGTCGTTGAATAGGAACACCTGACCAAAACAAAAATAGTGGTCCAATTAATTATATGACGAATAATTGTAAGTGAAGTCCTCCACCCGCAATTAATCGAAGTTAAAGAAAATGGTTCTCCATACAAAACTTGGTCACGTGATCGGCCTAGTTGTATGGAGGACGCAATATATACATATTCACTTTTTTAAGTTTGCAGACTTTTGTTCATCAATAGGTCTAATTTGATGGTACTAACACGTGACTAAACTGTGACAATACTTAACAGTATTGTCACATTTTTCCGTTACACGTTGTGTAGTTAAATAAATTACACTTAATATTTTGAATTTAGAGTTGCTCACATAGAAAAAGGTTGTTTCTTTATTTTGAGTGACCCCCTTAGCCGATAACCCTGTATAGGCAAACAAAGTAATCTATGATTTATTGGATTAGTCCCCTTCGAATATTCTTTTAAGGAAACCTGATTTCAAACACTAAAAAATAATCCCGTTTCTATTTTTTCTCCTTTGGTTTCGAAAGTGGCCGAAGTGTAATTTGCTCATCGCTGTAGTATTTACTTACCTCTCTCTGATGCACGCCGGGTCGTTCCTTCTTGTGTATGTCCGGTATCTCGTACAGTCGACAGTAGCACACCAGCCGGCGGTGGGGCAGCGCTAGGTGGGGCTTCTTGCCCACTATCGTAGCTTGCACTTTCATCACCTGCAAGTGATCGTAAAAACATATTTAGTAAAAATCTCTTTTTTTGTATTTATCAAACTTGTACATACATTCTTAGCCTAATTTCTAATCTCTGTTTTTACGAACTTCCCAAACATATAAGAGGTACTCAATTTGAAGGTTTTTTTTTTAATAATTGTTACCTGATTTCTTAGAGACGACTAGGCCGATTTTAATCAGAAAATTGTTCGTAGAAAAGTATATATATACTCCTCAAGACTTCCAGTTATCAAAATCAATCCAGAATTTTATTTTTAAATCGAAATAACTGAAAAGCCCTTTCAAAAATAAGTGAAGAGCTTTTTCAGTTGGAAGTGAGTCATGATTTTTTAGAGAGCTTTTAATTTAACAGAACAAAAGTGGTATGACCTTTTCTGTCCTATATAATAAGCAATTAAAATTTACTTTTACTAAAACTTACTTAGGCGTATTTGCCCAAAAAGGGCCAAATGCTTGACTAGCAGCCTTGGGCAAGTCGTTCGAAGAAATTAAAAAAGCCTACCTAATCAACATGAACTAAAACACCTTTGAATATAAGTTTGATAGACCCTCCCCTATGTCGCCGCAGTCGCCGAGCTATAGTTACCTGTTTTTTAAAGTAAAATAGACCTTATTACCTGCGTGACATGGTCGCTTCCCGGTCTAAACTCGCTCGCTTTCACCCTGTCATATATCCCGGCGAGCATATCCCGGTCTATATCTCCGCAGTCGTCGATGCCGCGCAGGTTGCGTACGAAGTCGTCGAGACACATTCGCGCCTCGGGCTTCAGGTTCGGAGTGTGTAGATCCGTGTTCAGCATTATTATAGCGAACGCTAGCACGAATATCTGTAAAGATAGAAAGAATAAAAGATAAAAAGATAGCGGAACCAGTACAAATATCACAAATTTTATTATCTAGTACGTGCATGGTTGAAACGATTAGATCGCCGATAAGGCCGCCATAAATATTCACCGCGGGTAAAACCAGTGCGGCGTAGCTACTTGAATATAAATATGAGACAAGCTCGTTAAATATATACCTATATCATTGCCAAGTTACAAAAGATGAGAGATCTTTTCATATCCGATATCCGGTGTTTTTGAATAAAATACCATAGCGTATGCAAAGTTCGTTTTTAGCGACTTTCCAAACAAGTATTTTTTTATTGCCTTATTTCTCGCAGATGCAAACCAAGTATGAACCCAGTATAATAATAATAATTTTAATAATTTCGTTTATTTGAGTAAAAAAAACGGTAAGTACAATAAAACTTATGTTTAGTATACTACCAATGTTTTGTTTATAATATATTTGCTGTATATATTTTTCTTGGTGTGCAATAAAGATATGTTGTATTGCATTGTGATTTGAAAAAAAAGTCTGTATACTCTCGAGTAGTCTTATTTAAATTTTATTACTCCAGACGCTTGATTATTAAAAAGAAACAACTGAAAACAAATCCATCGGCACCCGCTGTAATAAAAATCTATAAATAAATTATTTCTAAAAGAAACTTGTATATATTCCCACCGTGTCCTGCGTACGAAGCCGCTGCACAAAGTCCGTGTTACAAACGCAGTATCGTCTAGCGAAAGCCTCAACTAATCGTTCGATCTTCTGCGCCTCGCCCGGCAGCCTGAAGTGCGCCTGGTACCGACGCAGGGCCACATCCACCGCCATGCCGGATAGATCTAGCTCGTTCACGAAACATCTGCAAATATTGAGAATAGTTAACGAAACAACGCAAATATTGAGGAACGTTAACGAAACATCTGGAAACATTGAGAATAGTTAACGATACATCTGCAAATGTTGAGGAACGTTAACGAAACATCTGCAAATATTGAGGAACGTTTAGGAAACATCTGTAAATATTTGGTCGAGCTGTGTCTCAAATTCGGGAAAGCCAGGCATATTGAACTAATCTAACTTGACAGTGTTCAAAATTTGTTACGTTTTATTTTGTTCTCATAAGTAAGAAAAAGATTATAAATTGTTGGGATTTTTAGAACTGCTTAGTCAAGTTAGTATTTATCATGCCCAACTAGGGACAGTGCGTCTCTTACCTTATCGGAAACTAAAGGATATTACATCTAACTCTTTAAAATTTCATGGTAGTGGACGACTGAAGACTCATAGGTATCACTAGATTTACAAAAAGGGTGTTTTTTAAATTACTTTATGAAAAAAATACCCAATTTTTGTGAAAATCCATTCTCTGAGACATTGTCATCCAAAGTTTTATAGGTTGTATACAAGCTGCAGACGCGACTTGTTTGAAAGTAAAATTATTTAAATACAATAATCTCTACCAAAACCGCCTTTTTAGGCAGTCGATCCTCGGCTAAAAGTTTCTAAAGAACTAAAAAGACGTTCCAAAACAAATCTTTAACTTCGAAAATATAATACATAATACTCACTCTAACACAGCCATATTGAAAGGATTCTGCAAATTGCCCAAGTACTCTCCGATCATCTGTTTGCTCAAGCCTTTCCTCGTGATGAGGAATCTCGCTACGCCTGGAGGTGAATTCTCGAGGAAGCCTCGAGCGATGAGGTAAGCCACGCCACGTTCTGGCTTCTTGTTGAATAGGTTGAGGCCCACTCGGTACTGGCGCTTGCGGACCGTTTCTGATACCTGAAATATGACATATTATTGTTTTAAAAAATTTATAACTAGGCTCAGTAACTGAACAATAAGGTATTTTATTACATGCGCTAACACGGAAATCAGAAAGTAAGCATTGACTGAATTCTTAAGTGATGGAAAATATTAGGGGTATAATTTAGACGGTCACCGAATTATGACAATCCGAATACTTTCAGCAGTAGGTCCAGGTTATTTTTTTTATGACAGTGAATACTTTCGGCAACAAGGTCCATTTTAGGAAACGTGATTTGGCGACCATTTATCCATTTTGTTAATCGTTTAGAATTATTTTGGTAGTAAAATAGGCACTTTTTTGGGCGGTGTTTAAACACGAGCCAAACAGTCACACACATAATAACAATATCAACTCCTAAATATTTTGCTGGTTGTGTAGAAGCATCGCTTAAAAGCAACAGACCAATCACTCACAACTACCGACAACTGACTCTAGGAACAACCTCCTTCACTAAACATTCTCTCCGCTCAAGAAGTGTCTACGAACTCAATCCTTACGAGTAGACGTCAGCTATATAGCTCTCTTAGCACGCTGCCGAAAATTTACCTCTCACAACAGTAAGTTATCCATTGTACCGTTTCCTAAATAAATCCTCTTTCACTAAGAACGCCGTTCTGCTGTGGAAAAGTCTACCGCTCGACATTAGGCGTGCTCCATCATTAAATATATTTAAGCGTCGAGTCATAGTCAATTAGCTATCTCTACAAAATTAAAATTAGTGAAATTTAATATAACTCGGCTGCCTCTCTAATTTTATAATATTTATTTACGTACATGGTTGCCTGGAAGAGATGATTTTAAGCGATAAAAAATCTGGTGTTTATATGCAAGCTTTTATTTTTAATTGTTATTTATATTTAAATCATTTTTTTTAATAAAGAGTTGTCTTATCGTCCGTTACCTTCAACGTGGGCTGGTGGAGATGATGGTCGCGCTGCGGACGGCAGCACGCGGCCGGCGGCTCGCAGTACGGCGGCGCCTCCTGTCGCTTCCACACCGCGTACCGGTCGCCGTTGGACGCGTACAGAGCCCCCGACGCTGACGACGTGCGCTGGTGCTGCTGGTATTGTTGCTCCTGTATGTGGACGTGGGGCTCCTGGAATTCAATTGCATATAATTCATTATGCAATAGTGAAGAGTGAGTAGACTAATAAAAAGGTAGCTCAAAAAAATTAGCAAATATAAATTGCAAAAAAAAAAACAGTATTACAAAACCAAATTAAAGAAATTTACTAATTACCTATTATTTAAAGACATTCAATTAACTATAGCATTTATTTTAAATCTGCATGTTTTTTTTTACCGGTAATCGAAAACTTATCGAATGCTGCGTGAATATTCGAATAATTCGAATAAGGCAGACTAAAGTTTATTTTGTCAAGATTTTACAGGCATATGATTTTCATTTTTCATATCTGCCGTAGCCAAAATTGCATTTTATAATTTTCAATATCATTCATTTATTTTAGTAACTAAGTCCTAGACTTGGTTAGTCATATGCCTGTAAAATCTTGACAAAATAAACTTTAGTCACAAACGCCATCTAGCAGAGAATAATGTTGAAGGGCAGCGTGTTACCTTTTATGCTCTATTTTAGTATACTCATGCTAGATGGCGTTAGCAGTATAAAAATGATTAGCTTTTACAAATCCCTTTCACAGATACCATCCCTGTACAAACTTTGTAGCTACTATCTCTAGCAGTAAAAAATGCGTTGATTATTTTGTATTTGTGGTAGGCTATTAAATGTAACGACTGGGGTCTCATATTTGAAACGTTTGAATGACTTAATCACTCGCCAATGACGTAATTTACGTACGATATCCATAAAGTCCCACTGATCATTCGTAAGTGATGTCATTACTGCCATGAATTCATTCGAACATGAAGACCATGGACTAGTAGAATACTATTTCTTAAAACCCAAAATGACCACCAAAACAAAATGGTATATGTTGAGTTTTATATATATATCACTTTTCTATAAGAAGGTATATAAAAAATACTATTGTAAGTAATAGGGTGATTACACCCTAAGGCAGCTATAGACTTCCATACAATAAGATATAGCACTTTTCTACCTTTTAATGTTGTCCGATTCCAGTTTTTTTTTTCACATAGCCAACACATTTTTTTATCTTTCTTGATTGGCCACCTCACTCTGTGTATTGTGCCAGTTCTCAAGTTTTTACTTGGCTTCACCGTTTTATTTTTTTCTGTCTTTTATATCCCTATAAAGTTACAAGCTTCCTAAGCAGTCATATTTTTGCGCTGATACGATGCATATTAAATCCGTTATTATGCAGAATACAAATTAAACTAATAAAAGGTGTAGGCCTAAAATACATTATAGTGAAGCAATTGACACCAATAACAAAAAAATACGTTACAATTAAGGGGGTGCAAAGAGGTACGCCCCGGAACGAAAATTGTATCAGAAACAAGAAAACAGTGAAGGGTCGGTGATTCTGTTTAGTTGGTCTCACCGGTGCTCTCGGCTGGTACGGCTGGTGGTAATGATGTCTGTGTTCCTGAGACGATGATGATGATGATGACTGCACGGAAGACATCGACCCGCCACGGACGACCGCACCACCACATTCCGCGCGACGGAGCGACACCGGACTCTCGGCACTGAGGATAAAGTTCAAACGAGATGTTTTAAAAATGTATGGAGCTCCGACCAGGGCAGTGTACATGATACCATAAATACGTCAGGGACTGTTAATCATTAATCTATCCACCAAATACAAAATAACGTAACTTATCGCAGTGCACAAAATTAATTACAAATCAGATCATTTGCCATTTATGGTGATTTACGCGTTTTTATTTTGTCAATTTTGACATTTGTGACGAGCGGTACAATTCTTAGGCCATTGGAATCAGACCTAGTCAAGATTATGACTGGGAGCTCATCTTATTTTCCAAAACTTTTCGGAGCGTTTGATGGATTCGACGCGTGACCAGAATGCCGGTTGTTATCTGGCCCAACGTATCAGCATTGCCATTCAGCGTGATAATGCGGCTAGCAACTGGGCACGCTGCTCTCTGGTGGTGGGTTGGAACATTTGGATTATTTGTAGAACTTAAATAGTGTATAGGTAATCTTTCTGCTATATTTCTTTGTTGTTGTAGTTAGTCATTATGTTTTTGGAAACATGACTTGCCTGTACCGAACATTATTTAAAGGTTAATAAATATTACTTGACTTTACTTACTTGAGTGTAATACTGCTGGTACGTTTCGGCACCTCGGGCGGCAAACGCCTGGCATTTGCCGCCTGTATTGCCGCCAGCTGTTGCTGTTGCCGCGCCGTCGGCGACGACAGCGGCTTGCCGCCCGACGACAGCAGATTACCGTAGATCGGACCTGGAATAATCATAATCATTTAATTCTCTATATAAGTACATACGATTGATATATATATATAACCTGATTTCTCCATTTATATAAATATAACTAGCTGTGCTCCGCGGTTTCAGCCGCGTACCTGTGTAACAAATTTCATTCAGATCGGTTCTGTGGTTTTGTCGTGAGAGCGAGACAGACAGAGAGACAGAGTTACTTTCGCATTTATAATATTAGTTAGGATTACATTAATTCATTTAATGAATTATGTACCAAAAATCTTATCACAATATGCAAATACTAATGTAAACTTGTGTTATTAATAACTATATTCATTCAAACAATGTTTACCTCAACTATTTGAGAGATCGCTTTATGCGATAAGAAATCTAGCATGTTATGTATTGTTTTTTTTATAAATAGTGTTATAAGCTGGTTTTTAATAAAGATTGTCTTATCTTAATGGATCGACTTGATTTATGCACAAAGATACTTTAGATCGAGAGAGAGCCTTATGCTACTTTTTTTTCCAATCAAACTTAACGCAAACAAAGCTGTCACTTTTGTCACGTCCGATTATCACTAAAAAAGGACTTATAAAGACCATTTTGACATATAAGAGTGACAATCGCATCATTTCGGAAAGATTCCATAATACATTATTTTGTTTTACTTTTAAATAGAAAGTATAGGTAGGTAAATTACTACTTCAAAGAAAAAAGTAGGTCTGAAGGTGTGAGAATTCGAAGGAATTACGTAAAAAAAAATACGATAAAAATATCTATCTGACTTATTGAGAACCTTCTTTTTCTTTGAAGACGATTATAAAAGTTCCTAGTACGTGTGAGGCTTTAAGCAATATACTTATTAAATATATATTTTTTTCTACCGTAATGGTTTTTTTAACATTCACACAATACTAATTTAATGTTTAATATGCACCTGTATTGTTCAGCAGCTGGTGATTGTGCAGAGATTCATTGTGTGACGACGAAGTCGATATATTGGTAACTGAGCCGCTCACGGAACAGCTGCATACCTGGGAATGACATACAAATCACATTACAACCTTTATTATAGAACTTGAGCACTGGCACGATACGAGTACACAGTTTATAACAGGAATCGAGACAAGAAAAAAAAAACTATTTTTTACTAGGTAACTTGTTTTAGTCGAAATAAAGTATACATTACATGTCAAAATACATTAGGTTATTATTAATTACAATAACAGTCGTAACGAGGTGCGAGTACATAAGCAAATACACAATTAACAAAACACAACTCATTTTCATAATTCTAATTTAAAACAATTTACAACGTTGTACAATCGTAGTTTTTGATACTCGTATTACATCGAGTTTACCCCAAATACGTATTAATTTGACATGTAAAACATTTTTTTCAAATTATATTCTATTAGTTCAACGAATTGGACAAATCCAACAAATTTTCAAACAACTCACTTTATATTTGGATGTATTGAACCTCCATAGCCTGATTTTCTTGACCCTCCTCAGAACCATCACGTTATCATTCATGTTGTACACTATAACAGTTTCACTTCCCTACTGGCACATCTTAAATCTCACTAATTACAAGACTCCATTATCAGACATTAAACTATTTTTACGTCACGGTTGATAACACGTGATAGTGATAAGAGCGAATTCTTTGCGTGATCCATTTGCGGACGTGTCTTGATACTTTCGCAGGTTTTTATCATTTTATTTTGTGAGGATATAAACAGTAAAGTAGTTTAAAAATATAGGTCCCAAATGGTCCCCATAGCATTACAGTTGAATTGAGCACTTCTTCCTTTTTAACCGACTTCGAAAAGTTCAAAAACCTATACGTTTTCATAATAATAACAGTGATCTCACAGAAGGACTTTAGACTCTACCGTCTTACTCGTATCTCGTCTCGATAGGGTTTACGTCGGAGCATATTAAAAAGACGAATTAAAATAAATATAAAAAGATACACATTACAGAATCACAAAAAAACTACATATAGTAGCTGCCAATAAGACGTAACTTAGATATGCAATCAATATTACGATAAATTATCTAATTATAATATTATCACTTCATTAATACGTTATCGTTTTAAACGGTTATCCAAAGATATATTGAATAATTTAATGTTTTTATTATTTTATCTACGCAATACTTTTATCCACTCGTCCATAATTATGACGAAGTTACTTAAGATAAATAATAATAAATCCTATCACAACACAAATAATATTGTTTTAGTTAATATACGTTTATTGTGTGCACGAGTCTTCTCAAAGAAAAGTAGGTATTTTTTAAAATAAATGCGGTAAGTGAAATCTCTAGTCTAAAGGTATAATCGTCATTAATAAGCAGGAGATTTTTTCCTTTTTCTAATACAAGATCATGCCTAGCCTGGAAAATGTATTAAGTAAATAAGTTTATACACAGGGTCATCAGTTAGTACTGTAACTAAACCGAAAGAGGATTATTGTATCAGTAAAAACGAACACCTTTCACTATGGATCAAATTGAATATCGAGAAAAATACTTTTTGTCGACGGCCGATTAACTTTTTCTACGAAACAACTGATTTTTTCCCGTATTTCGGATTGGTTCCATAGTAAAAATTAGTAAGTAAGTTATTACCTTACCTTGTCCAATACCGGGTTTACGGCTAGGGGTGTCCCTAGACAGGGAAAGATAGGGGGGTTTCCCTAGTTCGCTGAAAAAACAGCGTTTCTGTCTGTGTATTTATTGCAAAACTAGTGATTCTACAAGGTTTGATGTGTAATATTGGTGGATTATTAACCATAAATGTCTTGTTTATGTGAACAAGTGTGGGCAAGTGATATAAAGACTGAATAACGTGGTTTTCCTCCATAGAAACGCGGGTAAAGTCTCCACCACTTTACATGATGTGACTTTAACTTGACCACGATGACTTATTACTTGACATTTGACTTAACTTGATTGATAATTACCTTGAAAATTGATAAACTTGACGCTGGCAAATGTACAAATCGTATGGTGCCATATATCAAAAGAAAGAAAAAGGTATGTAGGTTAGGTTCCATACATAAGTATTGGCTTAGAAAAATGTACTAGAATCGAAATCTTTAGTATTGCTCTAATGACAGTTTTGTAGATGCAGATCTTAGTGCCCCTGCTGAGTAGCCTGGATACTAACACTTTATGTAGAGCTGCAGTACAACGGAGGGTGTTTTGGATGCGAATATTTATTTCGTAATATAAGACCACTTGGACTTAGGTCAAAGTGGAAGACTGTGGTGATGAAAGAGCTCCAAAAGTTGATAACTGGCACGAGCTGACAAAGTGGCCAAAACACAGTTGGGTCGTTGCGCCGACTAAGTTAGTAGTATATATAGGTTATGTTACCCCGCTGTCAGCGTCGGCGCGATGATGCGGCATGTCGGATGCTATCATGTGTATCTGGTGCGCGGAGTGCTGCACGCGCGCCGCCATCGCCTCCACTTCGTTAGACGTGTCGACTTGCAGGTGATTACTGAAATGTTAGTAAAAACAATACTAGTTTAATATGCTCAGTGGCTCGCCAATTGCTAGCAAACAAGTTGCACTTTAATAATCGGCCGAGTGCGAGTCGGCCTCGCTCACTAACGGTTCCATACCATTTATCTAGACAACATTAGGTCAAGTGTCTACTTGTTGTCATCATTAATATCGAATAAAAACAACATAGACTTTTTTGACGCACGGGATATAGTAATAGTGTATTGTGTGCATAAAACAAATCAGTCCTTTCTTTTTTTTTCTTTCAATAATATTACGTTTGTTCTATGGGAGCCCTTAAACATTTATTTTAATTTGTTTTTAGTATTCGTTATAGCGGCAACAAAAATACATCATCTGTGAAAATTTCAACTGTCTAGCTATCACGATTCATAAGATACAGTCTGGGGACATACAGACTGACAGACGGATGAATCGCCAGCGAAGTCATAGTAATAGGGTGCCGTTTTGAACCCTTTGGGTACAAAAAGTGTGGCATAGTACTTCAAATCGTTAAGCCTATGTCTGATAGAAAAGTACATACTTTTCAGTCAGGTATTTTGATTCGAAAAACCAAACTACAAGACCAATTCTGATAATATTATACAGGACCCTATGAAAAAATCCCATTTTGTTCTAGACATCTCTGAGAAATCGGGTAATATCAAAGAGTAATCTGTGTAAAATACACTACTATGCCTCAAGAAAATAAATTCCGGACGAGGTAAAAACCTTCTTTAAAAATATATTTCAAAATCTGTCAAAAACGTTAACACTGTAGGCCAAAGAAGAGGGTACTCTCTACCGAGAGCATTTCACATAACATTACGATGCAAAAAAATACCTCTGATAATTATTTCGTTCTAAACTTAATATACCACATAAAACGCAAGCTATGTATTCGCTTATGTAAGCAATTCTTTATAAAGCATTATTTTACTGCTATCGAGAACACATAAAACACGCAGGAGATTTACTCATAAAATCTGACCGAAATCGTTCAAGGCCAACCTGTCTAAAAGGCAACTAAAACCCTATTACAGATTACACATTTTCACTTAAGCCGAGGGTTTCCTGAGGGAATACACCGGTCTAAATAGTGATATCTCATGTATTTGAAGGTTGGGAAAGAGTTAAGGGGTTTTTTTGGGTCTGATTGATAAATCTATCGAAATGATTCAAAATAAAATAGACTAGCAGCCTCATTCACAAATGTTACCCAAAACTTTGCAATACGAATTAAGCTATGCTTATTAGAATATTCTAAATGACCTTAAAAATCGATAGCGAATGTAAACTAAATTCTGAAAAGAGCATTGCGTTATTCGTGTTACAAAGTATTTGAAACCGATCGGAAACACATTGTTAATCGGGTTATAGAAGACTTTGGATTTTAGCCATAATTTAATAATTGTATAAAATGTGACAGAAAATTGAAGCGTCACGTCATTCCGGCAACATTGCACTATTATTGATAAACTCAGCAGGTTATGTGAAGCTTATAAATAACATTTAAGCATAACCATCAGTCTCTCATCTTCGGTCATGCTTCAGAACATCCTTTCAATCTTAAACGTAAACAAAACCCACTTCTCAGACTGAGCAAAGGTTTATTTAAAGAAGACACTCACGTCATGTCCATGTCGTGTCGTTCCCTGAGTGACATGGACCTCATGGGTCTCGTCATAGCGAGTACCTTCTCAGCAGACCCCGGACTCTTCTGCAGAAGCGTATTGGCGTATATATCAGTACCTGGAAACATAAGGAAAGCGGATAAATGAAGATCAGGGCCTAGATAAGCAATATATTTATTGTGATATAAATTAAAACAGTAATTAAAACACTAACTAAACTAAATCTACTTACAACTAAAAATTAAAAAGAAAACACAGTCTAGTCAAAAAGTTCGTTAGTTGTACTAAAATGACACTCAAAAAAGATTTCCGTTTCTCTTACAAAAATAGTACTATAAAGTTTAGCCATCAGACAGTTTCAATGATTCGTGGTATTTTTCGTCGGTTGATGTGTCCACGCGTTGTTATAATGTTGGCTCTGGCCAAGATTTCCAGCTATCAAAGAAAAGAACCGCAACTACAGGGCAAGCAATTTTGAGGTGTTGACGTAGAAGAGTTGCTATTGTACCATTGTCACATAATACGCTACTTCAGAAGCCCTTAACTCTTACCATTGACTAGTTGATGTTCCTGGCCGTCCTGCAGCCTCCTGGCGGTAGAATCCGCCGCTTTCGCCATCGCTGTGATGGCACTGAACTTCTTTAGCAGCTGGCGTCGTCTAAATGCCCTTTGGATAGTGACCGCGGCTCGCCTAGCTCGGAGTCCGCCGTATCTTCTCTCTAGAATCTCAACTTGCTTGTCGAGGAGGTCTTGTGACATCTCATAACGGCTGGAAATTTAAAATTTTAGCTTAATAGAGCTATTCTCGTTTGGATGTGAAGGTTGAAAGCTTTTGGATTTAGGAACTATTGTTTTGTGGTGGAGTCTTAAGCAAACTATTGGTAAGGGGCGCTTTGGAGTTGTGCTTGGTGGATTGGCAAGAGGCTCTGCTCTAAATATCCGTGGTATAATTTGAACATGATATTTAACTGGATACTAAATTTAAACTTTTCAGAGTGACGCTTGCAGAACAAGTGGAATATTTTACAGGTTGGTGATTAACTGGACTTTGTGTGATTATACTTTCGGACAAAATAAAATTACTGAGCTTTTCAATCCTACTACGCATTGAGGGGAAATAATTGAGAAGATACAGTTAACTGGGCAACATTATTTATGTCGAAACAGCTTACATATCCTAACGATGCAAAATGGTAATCATAGCAAAAATTTTATATTGTAGTACTATCTACTCAGATAAATTCAATCCTACACAGGCTTGATGAATACAAGTCGAATAGATTGCAGAAACTTACAGTTGAAGAAAATAAGCCATGAATTAGTTTTCTAAATCAATATTACTTCAAAACTGTGTCATGAATTTGAAATTAGTATCTTTTTGTTTCATGCTATTTTAATCAGTCATAGAAACGCAAATTTTGAAGTATTAAGTATTGTGGTTAAGTACAAATATTATTATTCGTTAAACAGATAATAATTGTATGATATATTTAGAACACAAGTAAGGCAACAGCGTCGAATTGAAATGCATTTTTAACTGCATACAATGTGTTTGTCACAAATTTGATTGTTTTGTTTGATCAAATCATGTATCAGTAAGTAAAATTTACTTACAGATCCATGAAATTATTTAATTTAAATCTCTTAATGTTGTACAAGTAGACCAGGGTCTATTTAGCCGAAAATCGATATTTGTTATGCCTTTTTCTTAAGAATTGTTAATGTTTTCATGATTTCATAGTTCATGCAAAGTTCAATAAGTATGTTAAGAAATTTTATAAGTAAGCAACCATTTCAGTACTTAAATGTTATAATGTACTACAATATACGTAATATACGTATTTCACATAGACTATACTTAAGTGTTTCAAAGTAAAGTTTTTTTAGGTAGTGAGTGAAAAAGCTAATAAGAGGTAAGTTAAAACAGTTCATATTACATAGAACAGGAAAGTAAGTGTTAATCTAAGTTATCAAAGGGGTCACGTAACAGGCATTCCTGAGGTCTCGTTTAACGTACCCTCGGGTCAATTTACCCCTTTTTTGGGGTAACGATGGGTCTTTTCGAGTCATCCCAGTAGTTCCAATTAGAGATACGTCTGTGCCACGCCTATGTTGTAAGAAAAAGAAAATGTTAAACAAAGAAATTTAGTTACAAAACCACATAAATATCAGCTGCATACTTGTTTAGGAGTCACCCTGAAATCAAATAACCGACCCACAAAACCCGAATAATTCCAGATAATAAACCATAAATAGATATATATCCTTCACCTCTAATTGCATTCACAGTTTTTATATAAAGGCATTAAAATAAACTTGATGGTAAAACACTCGCACTCTATTCGTAATACAACGATCAATATAAATAAATCTATGACATGTCATGACGAGAAAAGCAGTAAACAAAATTTTACTATTTTAAGCTTTACTGGGCGTGGCCGTGTGGATACATATATCTACTGTAAGATATACCCAATATAAAATACGCATACGGTTTTTTAACATCCATGTAGTAAAAACGCAGTGTGCTCTTGAGCCCCTCTTAAACTTCACAAACCACCACCATTACCAACTTTAGCGTGACAACTCGTGCACGACTTTTACACGTTATTCTTTCTCACTCACTTGTCTGGATTTCAATAAGACAGACAGATGCACGAGTTTGTCTACGAAGTTGCTTCACTCAAGTACATTATAACCGCTGGTACATAAAGAGGATGCGGTAGCTTACCTCTCCACAGACCTGTTGGCATGCACCGCCATGCCAAAACCCTCCGGCGGCGCCGCGATGTAGAGGGGCGGCGCTGGCTCTGCAGCGGGACACAGGCCCGCTCCCGTCGACGCGTTCGATGCTGACGAACATGACGAGTTCGAGTGGTTTAATGCTGGAAACGGTAAAATCGATAAATCAGTAAATGTTTCCGTAAATTTAAAGTGCAAAAGCAGCGCCAGCGGAAATGCCAGCGGAATTGCCTTTGCTATTTCAACCTGAGACAGCTAGATATTGAAGCGAGTGTACTACAGCGAGTAGACTTTATAATATAGTATGACACATAGCTAGCTCGAATGTTCCGAGTAAGAGCCTAACTTTGCAGTTATGTATTGTGGTAGGACGTTACTTCTTCAGTAGTCAGCCTTGTATGGCATTGTTGATGTAATTTGTGCAAAAAATATGTATTATTAATACTCATTCGGATTACTGCGAATGCGAAATTTCTGCATCACTAAACAGCGGGTCTGATAGACACAGATTCGATAAAATGTGACAGCTTAACATTACCAAAAAGTTTTATAAATATTCCCAAAGCTAAGCAACTTATGCCATGCACCTTGAGGTTTAAGGTTCCCAGAAAATATGCATATATTTTTACGTACCTACCATGATAATGTGTGTGACATAGTAGAGACTTAAGATTGCAGTGGCCACCTGTGGCTGGCGATTTGTGTGGTCGCGTGGCGTGTGATAGGAATTGATGGTTATCAAACTCACCCGGTAGCGGTCGATGGACCGAGGTGACGTATCTGTTGCCGTCCATGTACCCTCGGTCTGGCTCCGCTGTGTGAGCATGGTGACTGTGGATGCCGTGCTGGTGAGTGTAGAAACCGTCGGGAGGATGCAACGGCACCCCGCCACCTCCCTCCTCCTCGTCCACTTTTTGGGAAAAACTGAGGACAAAAAAATTTAATATTAGGAATCATACTAAAAGAACCTAAGACAGTATAGATAATAACACGTTTGGTCACAGACACAGTAACATTTAACGTAAAGCAACCAGACGAAATGGCTATTTTGGGTATTTTATTTTTGAATGTAGACATACACGTATAAACATAACCAGTGAAATAATGTAATGCCAACAACAGAATGAAGTAATCGGAGAACATTGTAACGGAAAACTATCCCTTAGTGGATATCATTTCCTATCATATACATATAGGTTTTCCTCTTTACAACGCAAAAAACACTCGTTAACTACATAAAAGTTTCACTCTTTCGTAAGTTGTTACAGATTCAGGTTTGTACTATCTCGATAAAATGTTTAAACAGCGAAGAACAAATGTGGCACGCTTGAGTAAGATTGTATACAAACAGGGCCTGGTTTCTTTATGGAGATGGGAAATATGCTTTATAGTAGGCTGATGAGAAGCTGTTTCTTTTGTTTAGCGTTACGAAAGATAATTATAGACATATATCCATAGCCAGTTTGTAAATATTGAGAATTGAAACTGAATTTGTAGGTTGAAAAGAATCTCGGATTTTGATTTTACAGCTAAAGCCTTTTGCACAGACATGCGGTCATTTTGCTTAAGCGTTTAGTCTACGGTATGCCACACCTGATATTTAGTTAAGTTATTACGTAATTTGCAAATGCTCATAGATCTACAAGTGTCATTCAAAGCGCATGTATCGAACTAAAAAATATATTTTTTAGTTCGATACATGCATTCGTGTTAACTCAATACTAATTGCCACGCTTTGGTGACCCATCCACGACCTGGCCGAGCAGAACACTGCTTAACATCGGCGATTTACGCTAAACCAGTATGTACTATCAAACGACACCGCTCGCCAGCGCCAGCTAATTGTTAGTAAACACCGGCTACAGTTAGAGTCAGCAACAATCCTTGACAATGACTGTGCGGACGCGCTCGACCGTGGCTGCGCAGGCGCAGCGGACACAGCGCCGTGACGTGGGTAAACAGGTAGCTACGTACGTCGGTGTAAAAACCGACGGCTCGTGCATCGTACGAGAACCGCACAATAATATTGAGAGAGTTTATAAACTGAATTAGCCTAGCAATGCTACCTAAATTCTTTTGACTTTCAGAACTGACATATAATGAAATAAGCATGTTCACTCTGAGAAATAGTCAACATTCAAAAGTCTTTTTTTTTTACGTCAATTAAGGTCGCTAAAAATATAAAGGTGAAAGTCTGTACGTGGTTGTGTATGTCTGTTACTCCTTCACGCTCAAACGGCTAAACTAGTTAGGATGAAATTTGGCACCGCGATACGCATCTAGTTATAATATAATCTGTTTATCTAAATTAAAGGAGACCAAATAACTAACGATTAATTATGAGCAATACCTAAATATACTTATATAGCACCACATAAGTTGTCGTAATATCTTTACAAGACTGACAGCCTAAAGAAATTTAAAATATGAATTCAATTATATGATACATTTTAATAATAACTTAGCCATCAATGTTCGTGCATATCAACTTAGCGCCATGTACACATCGGTCCATCACGACTGCAGAGAACTGGTGAAAGTTGGTGAAATATCAACATTCTGTACAGTTTGCCATCTCCGGGTCGTATCTCCGATAAGTGATAGTTTTGAATACGTGGTTAGAAATCGGAATGACAATATAACGAGATGGAATTATAATGGTTAGAAGAGATGAACTAACTCTTCTCACGATATTTTAGCTAAGTGGGGACGTCTTGTAGAATTCTGATTCAAGTTCTACCTGGGTGGGTAAACTAAATTTTTACCGTTATTCCCTCTACGGAGCGGAATGCTTTTCTCCACCTAAGATCAGACAAATGGAAAGCCCACTACTTCAAATTTTTTATAGATAATTTAACAGAAAGTATTCACAAAGTACTTTTGCAGAAACATATCGGCGATTTTTAACATACTGAGCCCTGACCCAGTAAAAAAAATTGGTTCTTATCTCTAGATACTCTAAGAGTTCTCTAGAACTAGAACTAGAACTTCAACTTGCTTAGCGCTTATCTAGATGATAAGTGCTAAGCGAGTTGAAATGATATTTTGTAAATAACTTTACGGTAAATAATATATAATATAATAAATCATAGATAACAAATACGAAGCAGCATCGTGAAAAAACAAGATATTTAATAAATTTTCCGATGCAATTGATGATAATGTGAATATTATTCATGAGGATAACGTAAAGGGCGCACTGATGGATTACTCACAGGTTCTATATATGGCCAATGAATATACAATAAGTATAGCTAAACCTATGCATGCAATAATCTATTTACAAAGAATATTATGTCTACTAAAAGTCTCGCCTGCCTTTTTTCGAATGACCCATTAGATAATAATTCTTTTTTCATCCCACTATCTCGGAAAGAGTATTTTTGCTATTCGATATCTGAGTGCTGAAGCCGTTTTAACCGCTAGAGGACAAAGTAAATTTGAATTTAGAATCGTGAGTACTAAGTTTGTGAATTAAAAACCTCATTCAACCTATTTACTCTACCTCTATGATGCCGAATTCATCATACAAACTTATTTATTTTGTGTAAACATCTTAGTGTACTTTTTTAATTTGCTTTGCGCGCGCCATTTTCGCTGAGGTGGGATGAAAAGTTGCGTGTTGCACTTGAGTGCAAATTTTTTTCACCTCGTGCTCTTTTGATTCCCTCACTAACGCTCAACATTCTAATTTTTTAATCCTAAGCTTGCTCGGTCATCAAAATTGAGAGGCACGGGGTGAGAGAGCAACTTAGCACTCTTGTATAACAAATAATTATATTCATACTCTTGACTTTCCTGCTTAAAAATCTCCTATATCGGAACAACCTGAAATATTCATAAATACACGCACAACACAACCAAAAGCAAAGACAGATCATTACTTAAATGCATCATTCGAACACCTGTCCTAGACGGAACCCGGGACCGAAGCAAACATGTCAACCACAAATCTACGTCGGTCCTAAATTTGCAAAATATGCTCTCTAAAAATGTTGTAAAAAAATACATAAAGATCTAAAATTCAGTCTGGTGATCATCTATAGAAAAGTCGCTTCGTTTTGACTGGTTAGTTCTTGGAACGGAACAAGTTACTATACGAATAATTTATAAACCACATAATATTTTTAAGTCTTCCTAAATAGAGTAATTTTTATGTAGAATACTGACGCATGTGTGATTCACTTTTGAACCCTTATTGTTTGTTAATAAAAATAGAGTAATTTCGTTTTCCCCAGTTCGTAACTAACTTTTAATAAGTGTAATATTCCATATTAGTTGCAGCTAGTACTTCAGTTAGTTCAATATTGCAAATGGAACTTCATTTGCTGATGAAACGCGGTTTCTCTTATTAAAGCCAAGTTTACAGGTGGTTTAATAATGTTGTTAGCAATACGAGCTTGCAGGATGGTATGCATTCTGCAATCGCCGACAAGTTTTAAATAGAGATATATAGCTATGTATTTAGAGTTGATATTCAAAACTTCTAGTAATGACGTTATATGTTCCGGTATCCATGGAATAGATAGATATCTACAGATTATTCATCTCTAGAAATGTTTGCATCTGAAGTTATGTGATGAACTTTAATGCAAAATTTAGTCAAATTTCCAAAAATTTTGCAATCTATTAACACGAAAATACACATATACAAATACAATAGTCTTCAAACTGATACTGATAGCAACGACGAGTGCAGGTCTGTATAACTAAAGCAATAATAAAACATATTAGGATTTTGGTAAATATTTTTAATAGGAAATAGGTTTACATTTGATTGCAACGTGCCTGATATAAATCTACGATGCGGCAAAGATATAGCAGGCTTGCGTTGAGGAAACCTAAGATGAGCTACGCTTTATTATCCTTAAACGCATGGGTAAACAATAAAGTACTCAAACGCCCTACTTACACTTGAGCACTCAGAAAGTTTTATATTCACAACATATAAAGAGAGTGTGGTAAACGTGCGGTCTAACTCAACTACACCAACAAGTCCAATTAAGATCAACATGTTCAGGATCAACACTTTACAGTACAGTTGTGATGAAATTGAAACCGCGAATTCAAGCTTCTAAGGTATCGTTAAAGACTTTGAAATGAGCTAAGCTAATTTTTCTTTCTAATCATAAGATCTTAGGTTGTAAAGCAATAGAGATGGAGTGTTCCAGTGAACCTTTAAATCTCCTAGAATAGGTCAGGCAACGGATAGCCGCGGCGGGTCCCGGATGAATGCAATATCGTATGAGCCGCGAAGTGACACCGTGGAATATTATTAGGTAAATTCATAACTGCTCTTCCTCTCCGGGTAGAGCGTGGTATGCTTTGATAATTACTCCACGTGTAAAAAGGTTGTAATACTTCCAATTTATCCAACATACCGAACCCAGCCCACAAACTCTCTCTTGTTTACAAAACAACTCGTGCCTTGGCTATTATTAAGACGTATATTATGTATTCAAAATATATTCAAACGAATCATTCCACCTACAATGTTTACAACTGCAAATCTAACTGCATTACAGTCAAGAGCCCTCAATCCGAAACACTAAAGCCATAAAGAACTTCCCTCCCTGACTGTACCAGCACAAGCACACTCGAAATCGCTTCATTACTGAAACTTCTGCATTTGATCGCAAGGAAACTTGGAAGGAAATTCAGAATATATTATTATTTACAATATTTGCAATTGCAAATTGTATGTTTGGCAATACTCGAAGCCCTGTTTGTGGTTTGAGGATCATTCGTCACAGGAAACACGTTTGATTGAGTAGTAAATAAAGGATTATTGTGTAATAAAATGTTGGCCTGAGCTCAAGGCTACAATAAGGTAGACATATAAATATTATAGGTTTTAATAAAGGGTAGTTTTAGATAACCTACTATTATTATTTGCAGCAATTATATTTAAGAAAAGTTCCTACAAAACCTTACCAAAATTGTTATAGGGTTATGTATTAGCTTCGAAGACAGATCGATTATTTGTTTAAAAGAAACACCATAACAAAAGTTACATATTACATCACGAATTTAAAACTGCCGTCGTACGTAAAATATAGTTCTAATCTATAGAGCTGATTTGTAAAGCCATTGTGTTGTCTATAAAGCTGTTTCTCGGAGCACAGTTACATCATCTGGTCTAGAACAAAGCCAGCGGTTTCAAGGCCTACGTCTTCATTCGAAACTGATCTTATTATAATGGTGGCAATAGTTAATGAAAACACACCGCTAATGAGATTAGTCAAAACACGTAATTTTACTGATTCACTGCAAAATTTAAGCAGTATTAGTCCATTCAAACAGCTTTTACATACTGCTAAGACGCTGCTAAAGCCGAGATTTAGACAGATAATTTAGTCTAGCCACAGTATTTATTTATTACATCACAGTTTATCGCATGTACGAGTAATAGGCGTCATTAAAAGACATTTTACAACAAACGTCCATTCATCGATTGTACATTAAGCACATTAATTTAGTTTAAAGCCAAGGGTTTAATGACATGTACATACCAGAGATCAATTTTGTCAAATGAATGAGTTCGTATCTGTATTATTATTATTTAATCTACTAACTATCATTATTTGAGGACTAAGCTTAATACCGAGTTCATTTTTATCTCTATTCAGTTCTAGTTACTTTCAGTCAAAAGTATAGCAATTAAAACCCAAGTAGCTAACTTATGAAATAATTCCAAACTAGAATTTAAATCGCACAATAGTCTTTGGCGCAACGGCTTAGAGATAAATAATCAACATTCGCACATTAGCCACAACGATGACGTTGTAACAAACGAACCCTAACTGATAGAACAGTAGCCGATTTCATAGCAAACTATTCTAAAGTTTGGTCAAGGTTGGTATGATTCTACCAAGTTTCTGAGGCCAAGTTACTTGGTACTTTACACAAATTCGCAATATACAACTGGTCAGAATAATACATGTAAGATACGATGTGGAGAGTCCTACCAAACACCGACTGATACACCACCCGGCTGTCTGTGAGTGCTCTGTTATACGGTCCGAAAATTGCAATTCACTAGTTTCCATTTCTATCTTGCACTACCGCAGCAAAGCAAACGCGAAAAAACCTATTTTTCCTATAACCGCACTGTCCCGGGGCCGCTCACAAGCATTTGCCCAGTTTAATAACCTACAATTTTTCGCTTTTCGCTGATCTGGAAGTAGGTCGGCTGCAGCGGGCTCCATTCAACCGTATTAATCAAGCCGCTGAATGGAGGACTCCTCCCCAACCCCCATCGAGCGACAATGGGGGGATGTTGCGCTCCATTTGACAGATAAACTGCACTTGAGATACTTGGCTCTCTCAAGTAGGTTTTCAAGTTTTTTAGTGTGCTAATGACTCACGTTGTCGCTAAATAGCTTGTCCAATAACTTGATACACAAATCTCTTATTAGAAAGATTTGCTCAATCATTGCTGTCTCTGGTTCCTAGTTGGATTATCTAGAAGTAGTCTATCATACTTAGTAAGACTCGAACGACCCACTGCCGGTTGGGCTGGTGTATCAGATATCTCACCACTAACTTTCTGTTAAGGATACACATTATAAATCTTCGGTACTTATTCATACCAGATTAAAAGCTTGTCTTGATTTATCCTGGCCTCGTCGTATGTTTACTAAGTAAGGCAGTTCGGTCACATCAGAACACTCTTAACGTCATCAAAACAAGTCTACAAAGGATCAAAATACGACAGGATTCTGGAATTATTCTCAAAGCAACTCTTTTACAGAGATTACTTTTCGCCGCAGAGGAATCCTCGTCACGGTCAACGAATGTAAATTGTCTCTTTACGACGTCAACCCTAACGTTTTCCTTATTGCTATCCAGATAAACAGCTCCCAAAGCGTATTAGCGCAAAGCTTTTATTACCGTATCATCCACCTGTTCCCAAATTATATTCAACTCGCATAAAATTGGAATTAAGCACTCCAAGCGAGGTTTTTTTTACCATTTTGGAGGACTATCGTAGCGTCGTAGCTTAGCGTGTACGCGCTCTAGCCCTGGAAGATTTTCAATTTTGGATTTAGATTTTTGCCTGGAATACGCAGTTGATTTTGGTATTTAGTTAGTAGTATAATTGATTTCAGTAAGTAAAAACTTAGATAAAACATTCCATATTCAAGGCGATATCTAAGAGCAACTGTTAAATAGAACACCAGATATCATAATCCAAGCTCAAAACATCCATATAAATCAAATCCAATCAGATACAGCGAAACTCTCATAATAACTGGAACACAACATCGCAAGCTAAGCAATCTCCGTAAAACCTTAGGTTAGCGATTCGAAGTTTCCCCAAACATCGCAGTTTCCTCAGTCCCTGGCGCCAGTCCAACAACAGGCCAACGGGCTAATTGGCCCCGTCTCATCTCTGCAACTGTGTAAGCTGGGAAACGGATACTCTGCAGTTTGTGAAGAGTTGCGTTTTATTTTGAGCGACGTCGATGATGAAATTGGGTCTTTTAAACTGTATTGCAACTCAAAATATATACTTTAACATGGATATCATGTATAGAACATAATTAAAAAATAATAGTAAGGAAAATATTTATATTTTCCTTAGTATGAATGAAGACAAAAGCGAAATGTTGAGCCATATATGAAATAAATTTTACATATTGACTTTCTGATTACTATGCTATAGATTTGGATGATAAACTCAGTATATTTTTTTATTTAAATATTGTGACGAAAGAGATCAAATCCAGTGCAGTTATTTTACACCCTTAAACTATCACGTGTCCGTAATTTTGAAGCATTAGTGACATATACTGGCGGCGGGCCAAGTTTATACCTTGCGACGAAACAGCCTCGTCAGGGAAAACGACCTCGTTCGTCCGGAAAACAGCGCTCCAAACTGGACATGTGCAGTGAATCTAGATTAGCAGCATTACCAGATGTCATGGCATGATATTCAGAAATGCTCGGCTAAATATACACTAGTTATGTGTAAGAGGAAATACGTCCATTAAAAGATTCATATTATTTTTAGATGATTAGAATTAAAAGCAAGTCATACGTGCTTTTATGGTGAAGAAAACGTGCTTGTTACAGAAGTTTGTAACTATCGAAGATAAGTCTCCAAACTGCAGATTTGGCCAGCGTGGTAGATACTCCTCTTTAATAATTCGTGACGTTTTTAATTTATAGTTTTACTTAAAACTAATACCTAAACTTACTAGAAAACAATTTAAAAATGTGAAGCTCGGCTCGCGACCCTTCTGGCATGGTTCAGGCCTATATTTTAACTTTTTGTTAAGTCTAGCATATAGACGTATAAATTCTGCAGTCCGATTCAGGTAGCCTTTCCGATCGGATTCGAAAACTTTACAACTCAAATTAAGCAAAGTTTGTTAAAAGATCCTGAATTGTGACATAGAAAATCGATTGCAGATCTATGCAAGAGATATAACCGCCTTTAAAAGTTTGGGATTTTGTACCGAGCTCTATGTAAGTCCACTATGTCTAAAATTCTTTGTTCACCGATAAGCGGTACAATGAGTAAGAGAAGCATTAGCCCCAAGAAAAGAAACAATATTTTTTAATCTGAAGATTTTAAACAACATCTCCACATTTTTAGATTTTCAACGTTATTTTATGCCCATTCACACTCTCCGGCACTCGCTCAAAAATACAAACAGAAATTATGTTTGCAATTCTTTAAAAATGCACACAAAAACATCCTTTGCCAGCTTTTCATTTCTTTTACGCAGGATTAAAACTATAAGAGCACACTCGCGAACTCGGTCTTTGAAAATTGTATTTGTTATTACAAGTCTATATTTCAGCGAAAAGACTCGAATTTTACATTGTAACTCAATTAAGCATAACCACATCCTAACGTAGTGACGGATGGTAAATTGGTAACTGTGGTTATTAAAAAGTATAAGGAGAAAAGCCTATAATCATTACATTGTTCTATTTGAAGAAGCCGAACTGCCGATATATAAAGTTGACAAAACATCCAAAGTAAATTACCCTTTTTACCAGTATTCTACCCAACAAATCTGTACACGTTAAATTGTACGAGTAGCTCCCGGTTGTTTGTCCTTGGATAACCGACCTAGAAACTGACACTAGGGCAAGATTCTTCACTCTAACAAAGAGTGTAGAAAGTCAACATGTGGTTCATGATACTGACCAGAATAGACAAGAGGTGCTTTGCGGCAAATCCATTAACAATAATAGCAAATCTCTGGCGTCTGACAGAAATCGATGTTAGCCTCAAACTAGGCTTAAAGGCTCGAATCTGGGTCGTGCATGATTAGATGATACAAGTTAGTGCAAAGCCTGAGACCGGGAAACACTCACTCTTATACAAAGGGATATAGGGTAACAGGCTCCTCATGGTGTTGGGCGAAGAGATGAATTGTGTATTATATTAAAAGTTCCTTGACAGACTAATGGACAAGATTTATGTCAAATATCTCAACATAATTATTTTGAACTGAAAGTTTTAAAGCGTAAGTGTAGAATTCGAGAATTTTTATGTCACCTATATACTCTTTAAGATCATGGTACCGAACCCACCTGAAATAACTAAGAGGTCTTCTATTTCGTTTTAGTGGAGTAGGTACTTAGCTCGCGCCAGTGCCAGAGCTTCTATTTTTTTATTACGACTATAATTAATACATGTCTACTGAGAGTATTTTCATAACTAATCCTTTACCTTATTTAAATTACATAACTTCCATAAATGCAGGTAATACAAAGATAAAGCTAAAATTTCCCCGGCACGGTTACTCCAAATTACGCATTTGCCAATTTTAATGGTACCTTTGAAGATAAACAACCAACGCCTGTTTTGTGGGAAGATAACATACAAAGTGAATAATTTGTTATGAAAAAATTTATAATTTGCCTTTCCAACCATTGTTATGGTAATATGGTTCGCACAGAGTGTCACAGGCAGACACTCCTTTGGTTAATTATTGTTTTAATGTTTATACTCAGACGAGATTTAATGATCTTGTAAAATAAATCTTAATTATTTTATAACGATACTTATTTACCCAAGATGGGATCAAAGTAAATTAATAATGAATTGGTATCTACTATTTGAACATTATCAGATATATTTAACCAAGCGACCGAAGCGTCTCTCGTCTGTCAGTAAAGTAATATTTATTGACCTTTAAATAACGTTCGTTACAGGCAAGTATTACTACACTTGAATAAAAAATTACTTAAAAAAATTAATTTATACATCTTATTTATATATGAGTAGTTAATATTAGTTCTCATGACATATATTTATTACATTTTGATTGCTATTAGTAATATTTTAGTTATTAGTAATATTTTATTATGGTTGTTTTCAGTTTGTATGTATGAATGTTTGTCCGTAAATATTTTATTACAGGTCGTAGTTTCTATTCAATCTTGACGGTCTATTAGTTATACGATTATTTTGATTTTTAAAAGATGGAAGTTTTTTTAATATGCAACAACTATGAGAAACCTAATAAAATCTAACAGAACCAGGTGGCAGAACTACTACTTTAATTTGTTGACTACTACTTCGTAATGAAGGTCATTTTTTTTAGCGATATGGCCGTTAATAAAATCTTGTATTTAGAGCACTTTTTTCATAAAGATTTTTTCATGAAGCACTTTTTAATAGGAAGAGTTATGAACTTCTATGCAATATTAATATTAATTTATATATTATATTATTGCATGTGCATCATAAAATTGTAGATATATTAAACAAAATATATTTATCACACAGTTAAATTTATTATCCATAGATTCGGTTGATAACTTGTCTCTTAAGTAAAATTTTAATTGATAAATTTAATTGATATTAAACAATGCCTATTTTAAACAAATACCTAATTGCTTAATGAGTTCACAGAAATTATATGTACAATCTGAATTACGTCAATAAAACGTATAAGATTTTTTCCTATAGAACAAATCACTTTAAAAAAATAAATAATGTATATAAAATACATAATTATGATATGAAATTCAAATAAGAGGTTTTACCAGTTATTATTTTAAATATTACTGTCACTATTATCAATGTTACTGGTTTAAAATGTATGTAGCTTAATAAAGTGAAGATTTCAATTCATATTCGTGATATTAAAATTACGTAAAACACAAATAGCGAAAATATGCAAATCGTCAAGATTTCAGTACTTACTTTAAAGCGGTAAATTTAATATTTTACTTTGTACAGACACAGAGAGACACTGAATGGACAGCTAAAATTGCAGTTTCATTTCCCTTCGACTTTCCACTGCACAGTGGCGTATTAAGTGCACGGGATCGGGTCGCCCCTTTGATATTTGTTACAAGTTGTATTAAAAAATAATATATCTAATTAATCGCACTACTACTTTTATTATATTACTAATATAGCAATTCCAAAATAGCAGGCTACTCCAGAAGCAATACAAAAGGAGAATGTATAAATTATGCAAAAAATTGCAATTGTTCTTTTGCCTAGCTCGATAGATATTATTTGCTTGTGCATAAAAATCATTATTCACGCAAGTAAATAATATCCAATACACATAAAAGGAACTATTTCTCAATGGAGATATAGCGATCTCAATAATATACAAATAAAACTTTATGCCCATTTGGCCTTTCCCTTATTACGTAAACTTTAAGAGCCATCTAGAAGTTTAATTAAAGTTAGCAAAAGGTGCACGTTAAATGAGCTTTGGTAATATTTGCGCAAGTAAATTGCGTTATGAAAAGTTCTTAATTGCCATCTGGTGAGAATTCTTCGTTTATTAGTCTAAAATGAATTATATTGTAGAGAATATTGACAAAAGTTAACCAGTTTGGAAAGTTTTGAGAATTGATAATTCAATGAATGGTGATTAGTTTGAAGCGTGACTTGCACCTACAAATGTTACGTTCTTTTAATTCGATGAAACGATTGATGCAACAGAATCAGGTTACTTACACAAAAACAAATATGAACTTTTTTGCTGTTACTCATTCCCAAATTGACAAATAATGCGTAGTTCTGACACCATTTTGTTTAGTAACAAAAATACTGAATCGATTTCATCAAGTTTTTAAATTTGGAATAATGTTTATGATAATAATTAAGTATTGAATAATGTTTATTCAATAATATATTTGTAGACGCTACTATTATTCTCATAAATCACCAGGTAATTTCCAATAACAAACTCACCCGTAATCAGGCTTCTGACAGAACCACGACCTGGTCAGCTTGGCCGCCTCGAGGAGTGCTCCGCCAAGGTCGATCCTCATGCCAGAACACGAGCAGCATCCATCACCTTCACCCTCGCCCACTAACACCAGCCGTGACTCGGACTTCGCCACTTTGATTAACTCTTGCGCATTTGACACTTTTTTAACACTAGAGTCTTTGATCAAGTTTTGCGCATTTGTTACTTTTTGGTTACTAGTGTCTTAGAGACTATGATTAAGGCTTGCACACTTGACCTTTTTGTCACTAATGTCTTAAAGGATTCGGTACTCTGAGCAACTAGTGTCTTAGAGACTCACTTGAATTAATTCTTGCGCTCTGAATACTTCACGATTAGGCACTTAAGTAGTCTTGTTATCACTTGGATTTATTGTTCATAGCACTGTTTGATTTGATTACATTATATGTACATATTTAGTAGGTACTTTGTTTTTCAGATTATAAAGCCTTTAAAGCAATTGAAATTATAGATTAGGTTAAGTAAAGATCATTTAAGAGTGCCTAATAAAACTCTTACCTAAGTTACATTTTATAAAGATTTGGTAAAAATATTGAAAATTTAATAACACTGTCTTGAAGATGTTACGTGCCTGGTATTTAGTGTTTTAATAAATTGCAAAGTATATGACTCAATGTTATAGTTATTATCAAAGTGAGTCACGCGTAATATATATATATATAGGTTATGAGTAGTGTATTGCTCAAACATTATTAGCATTCATACAAAATATAACTAAATTGAGCAAGTTTAATTACATCTGCTTAATATCTTTAGTCTCTTCAAAGACTCTAAGAAGCAACAGACATTACTTCTGACTACTTTTCTAATAAATTATTTAACAAACTCTCACAAGCAACTTGATAACTTTCTATGTATCGACAGCTTCATAATTAGGAAGGATATATACAAAGTATGCAACCTACTCTAGCGATACTTAGATAAATTGAGACTCGCTGAATGACGATTAACTTTGCAGCTTTTGCCTCAATGATCTTCATTAAATCATAGAACCAGACCAATCTAATATAGATAGCCCAACGGAATGTCTACCGATGCGAGTGAGCTACGAAAAACCACGTTCATCGATTCACACAGCTGATGTGTTGCTACCGACTAGGTGTAATATCTAACCAACAGGAATAAAACCGATCGACTACAATACAGCGATAAAAACTTAATTAACTTCACGGTGACGCGACAGGAATATAAAAGCGAACTCTAGCACTTAGTTTCCATACAAATTTTTATCCCTGGTGTTTAACACTTAGAGTAAATAATTAATACAAGGGTATAGATATCGGCCACCGAATCGAACAGTGTTAAAAATTGCTACATACGAGTTAAAACGGAATCATTATTTTGTATTGTTTCGAATTTAATACACAAGTCTTTATTGCCAACAAAAAAATAAAAACAATAAAATACAGATAACATAAAACAATGGCACATAATGCAATTTATTGCTTCTGAGGAAGATTATATTTTTTATTTATCCTTAAAAGATTAACTTATCACAAAAACGCATCAGTCCCACAATGGTGGTGGTCTTTATTGTAATAAGAAAAATACTCCAAGGAGCAATATTACGTCTTCTAGGTTAGGTTTATATCAAAGGGAAAATAAAAAGAATCCTTTTGGATGGTGTGCTTGTATAAAATCATAAGCTACAGCTAAATTATCACCAACGATAAACATAGGGTGTAGGATCAGTAACAAGAGTCGTTTCAAACGAACCAATACTTGGAACCATTAAAGTTAATGGTGGAATGGCGGCAATATTCAACGCCAATGCTCAGGTAAGTGCTTTAGGTGTGGACAACGGTTACGTAAAGTGGATCACTGATGAAACTGCACATGTAACGTAAACACACGACCAGAAGACGAACACTTTATTTCCTACCGACTTCCAAAAAGAAACGAATAATTCGAATGTTCTTTTTAAATATTTATTACCTGATTTCTTAGAGACGGGTGTGACCAATTTGAAAAAATATCATATCGAAATTACTGAAAAATTTCTATCGGTGCCCACCATAATGAAAGTGGCTAGTAGACTTTTTTTGAAAAAGAATTATTTAAGTAACTTCGTATTATCAAACAATTCGTCAAAAAGCGTCATGTCGTATTATCATGATACCTTAGAGAGCTTAGAGCCGCAACCTTTTCACAAAACAAACTTGGAGATAAAATTGTGTGTTGAATCGTACGAGTATCAACTCATAACGCCCTACAGCTGGGTACGGATAACGACGGGCCCTATGAATGAGGAGTATAATATATAATATGCAAATATTGTTCTATTTTAAAACACATTACTTGAACAACATAAAAATATATCGTTTTGGAGAATATTTTTAAAAGTGTCTCCGAGTAAGGCGGTTAAATTAATAAAGACAAAGTACTCACGTTGGACAACACATATATACGATATATCAACTACACTATAGACTACATTGTCTACTTAAAGACAACTCAGATAGAGGGATCACTCATGTCTATTCATAGGTGATGACTGGACTGACCGACTGTTCAATAGCAATGCTAGACATAAATCTACATACATTACGAGTATCATGGATAATAATGTAACATTGTAAAGCGATAGCTTTCTCTAGACCAACAAGAATTTAACATCATTTTTATTCATTTGAGAAATGCATTTAAATTTTCAATAAATAACCCTCGAGGACAAAAATGTTAAAAAATATTAAGTCAGATTTTGTATTAAATAATGTGATAACAGATTTTATCAGGTGTTACACAACGAAAATAATTGTTCAGTCTACCAATGATAATGAGTATAAATAATGGATAGGTCAATTTTCATCTGCGGGAAAAGTTAGGGGCGAGATCAGTTAAAGAACGAGCTAATTAATCCTAATGAACTTATTTTTCTATGTGTGAGCGATAGTGGTTTGACGTTGTGTCAGTTTTCAGCATGTTTCAACCTAAGTTTACTTTGCTATAAGTGCTACTGTATTATTATTATTTTTTTAACCTATGCTGTCCCACTTCCAGGCAAAATCCCTCCACATTCTTCTGTTTACTACCACTTTCCCCCAATCTTTTTTAAAATTGTCAAAATCGCGACGTCCCAGCTTAGGCCTTTCTCAGCCACGTAGCCTATCAGGCTTCCACTGTGTCATAATCTTGGCCCCTCCGTATTATACTCAAAGTAATAAATAATTGCCGCACTCAAAGTAAGAAGTATAGTAAAAGTAATTAATAAAACAATTTCATAACAAACCTAAAACCGGCGCCCATCTTGCAAAATTTTCTAATAAATTAGAAACAGGTAAACCGTAAGTAGTAAATACCAACATTATCGATCCAGAGGAATTGTTCAGAGGTTCAGAGGAATCCTTTAGTTATAATTAACTTTAGGGTAGGGATGATCCCGCTTCATTTTGTATCGTGAATTAGTTAAAAGTTTTAGTATCGATATTACCTGAATATTAGTTCTGGGGATTAAAATCTATCAATTCGATTTACTGATCCTATCCTATCATGTGAATTAAAAATTATACAAATAAATTGAAGGATGTAACACAAAAGTTCAATAATTTTTAATACACTTAAGTTATTATTACTTTAAGCAATTATTCTAAGGAATATGATCATTATTACTTATTAGGTGCCAACATTATCCATTTACAAAACCTGTACACTAACTTCATATTGATAGGCTCCTGAACCGTTATTATATAGTATCGTAATAGTGTTAATAACGTATCACACCTTCAGAATCTTTCTATTTATGGCACTGGAGGGGAATACATCATTTGAAAACTAGAATAACAAAGTTGACTAAAATCAAACGACATCCACGTAAAGCTATATTTAGTGAGCATTACATAAAATAATTAATTGAAATTAGTTCCAGATCATATATATATATATATATATATATATATAGATATAAAAAAAAAAAAAAATAGTAAAATAGATAAAGGTTTTAGTATATATATATATATATATATATATATATATATACTAAAACCTTTATCATTTGCCTGAAGACAGAAACCCTTGTTTCGAATAACAATGTGAATGTGAGTAAGAATAACAATATTACCTACTTCGGTATGTACTCGAACTAACAAAGTTAGTTTTCCACAACACAATACGTAATAGTAAACAGAACACAAACATATTCTGTAGCTAATCCTTCTCGTATGATATCAACAAGAAGTTTCCAATACCAAGAAACGGCTACTGAAAGCCCAAAACTTGTTGACACGACAACAGCAATGAATTATTATATTGTACGTGATAACTTTCAGGATTTAGATGTAATTTATAGGCAGACATACAGGCAACGTTTTAACAAATCAGATTATAAGAAATTGTTACTTTGGGTTTTAAATTTAAAACATATTTTACCGCAGAATATTCGATTTTTATATGTTTTACTGACTTTATGAAGTTGTTGGAAATTGGAAAGAATTGGACATTTAATAATTCAGCAAGATCTTATTGATTCGATGTTCTCGAATCGGCAATTTCGAAAAGAAAACAAAGATTCGTGATAATTCATAAAAATACAACAACGATAACATTTATCCGTCAAAACGAAAGCGTTTGTATAGTAAGAAGCATAAAACATGCGTGAGCAAAAATATAGTCTTAAATTATTATTATGCACGTGTTCAAAATAGCTGATTACCAGCTTACGAGTCACGAGAGCACAACGGTCATACACTGTAACTAATAGGTTGAAGTTTTATAAAAAAAAACATTGTATAAAGGTTGTAACGTACGGTTCAGAATGAAAAATTCCCGCACCTGGTTTACATCATCATTATCATCGGCATGGCTAGTTACAGACCTCGTCTCTTTTGTGCATTTTATCTTCTTATTTTTGCCACTAAAGTTTTTACACAACATTCTAGTATGATTTACACACAAATACTAAAGTCTATGGTAAGCAGTTACTTACAAATAACACTCACGTTTTCCACAATTTATACTACGATCTCGTAGAAAACAAGGAAACATTTGATTTGTTTGTTTACTTCACCAATTTTATTGCTACACATTTATTTCATAACGTACTGTTATTTGAACTTTATTAAAGTTTCGAACGACAGATTTATTTTTATGACTTTCTAGTTGAGTTTCTTGAGTATCTTCACTTACCTCATAATAGTTTACCTCATGCTGACGATAAAAATATTGTTCAAAGCTTAGATTATGAAGTATCACACTGATATTAATAGCTACAAAAATATTTCTGGCAATACCTAAACTATTTGTTTTCACACATAATTTAATCAAATTGCGCGTAGGGTTCAAAACATCCTAACATTCATACAAAAACACCATAGTGTATCACTATCAAACTATTTATCGATTTTCAAATAAAATACGAATATGGTATTGGTAATGCAAAACGGTAAGTTCAATAAAAAATAACTTCAGTCGAATGCCGCATATGCACTAAAGCGTCCAAGGCAACCGTTTAGCTTCAATAAAAACGACCATACATCTCAACCGGTACATCTTCTGTAGAGCAAATAGCTTTTTATACTCATAAATGCAATTTACACTTTAATTTTTACACAAAATTACTAAACTGGCTTACGATTGTCGGAACGGATTAACAAGATTTGTATTGTAAAGCATTAATACGGGTACAATACCTTTATATAGGGCCTTTGATATCGTAAGCCCCTCTGGGGTCACAGGTTGACATATTGTTTTTGGCAGTTTAATTTTAATTCAACGAAAATCAGTGCCGCTTCAGATTGGAAACGGAAACAGAATGAAACAATAACATGAAATTGAACTCAAGTGAACACGAAAAAATGCGAGGGATTTCGATGACCGAGAAATTTTGTTATCTTATTATATGATCTATGGTGACTAATTCGCGTATTACACACTAATCCAATAATCTAATCTTAATAGCTTAGAGTTGGTGCACACTCCACACTCTAGAAAAACTTTAAGCCTGCTTCAACGGCTTAAATCTATAAATACGAACGTGTTATTTACATTTAAAAGTGGTTAATTCGGTTTACAAACAGCCTTTCAAAAATACACTTTTGTTTTCCTAAATAGATCCATATCGCACACCAGCCCGAAGTGTAGCATAACAACATTTAACCCTGAATTTCCCACAGTCGCTATATCGAAACCGAAACCAGTTGTGCGGGACAATAAAACAATCGGTGGCAGCAAAAAGTGTGGTGATCGGCAATCAACCAACGGCAACGCCTACAGACTACTGGCTGACATAACACGTATACCGGCGGAGCTGGTGAACGACCTTGCGGTACTTCCTCGATCCACTGGTGCTTTTTTTTGGGTCTACAGCGGGCAAAGTGACATATCCGATACTAAAGTGATTCTATTCTAGTGAAAATCTTACATCTTACATACTTATATTGCAAGTAGAAAAAGATTACGCCGTGATGAAAGTCCTTGAATTGACTGATTTATTATGAAAAGTGACATTTTCCTAACCTTTGATATGGTTCAAAAGCTTTTGAAATATAATTGAAATCCTATGGTATGCTTTTTGGGTGTACGCGATTGTTATGCATCAATGTAAAACGACAATAAAGTGATATCCGAAACGTCAGGATTCAATTATAAACATTTATTCCCCTAAAATTTGCCAAATTACAACATAATGTAATTAATACCCGTTTATTACAGCCCGACAAGAATCAAATAATGATTCTTATTGGGTTCTATAGGTTAAGATCGGATCCATAATATCCCAAAAAGATTCTGATGATGAAGGTTTGTTAAACAACTTTCTAAGTTATTATTGCTGACAGAGAAAGTAAAACCTAAAAATGAATTTAAAAAAATAAATAAATAACGAATAAAATCGGAATCGGAAAAACGCGAATTTGAATCGAGCTAAAGACTCTCCATTGCTCTAAAAGTATAACCTCAATAAGCTATTACGATTAAACTAGAAGAAAGTTATTCAAACGACTTGTAAAAACACCATTGAAATTGAAATAGCCAGAAGGCACGGTGCTCTTAGCATAGATATTACTGATGCTAGAATTACTATTACAGTAATACGTTAGATTTGCATGATTTAAACAGACTAAGGTAACTTCCTTCCTTTAAATGTGTATTTAGTTTATTTTGTAATTTTAGAACTGAAACTACTTTAATGTCTAAGCTCAGTCCCTTCGTACGGGTGAGTTATCGCCTCGAGTAATATGAGTACATACAAATAGCAGTAATTCTCTGTGTTAAACACAAACAAACACCAACATCTTTTGATTAATCGACCGTGAAACTTTAAAACATTGTTTGACCTTTCAAAAGCGGTTGCGAAGAAACTTTCCTGAGCAAATATATGTTTAACTGTTAACAAACACACAAACACGTTTTGTCCGAGAGCAATTACACGACAAATTCACAAAACACTGGGCCAACTGAAAGGTTGTACGCTAAAGGTTTGCGGATGGCCTTCGTAACCAATCAAGGTTCGGCTATTGATTAAGTTATTAAAGCTGAGCGTGGAATGGATTTAGAATATTTTGAATCTCATAACATATTATATATCTAAACAGGTTTCCGACTCGCGATGCTTTCAGTCTTCATACAAAATATCCGGGAGGTCAAATCGTAACAATGTCGCGGTTTATAATGAGAGGAAACATATCATTAACAGTATCAATAAAAAAAATTATACGAAACTTTGTCACCGTTTATATTACATTGATCCTCATTCAGCTTTTTTCTAACTAAGTTTAATATGTAACGGTGAACTAAATTTTATTTAGAAAGTCCAGTAAATTATAAAGTAACTTGAATATAGCTTGAGAATGTAAACAATCAGGCATTAAAAACATTAAAAAGACTTAATGTTCTAAAGGAAAAACAAGTTAAATAATATGAAGTAAAAATATCCAATAAAATAACTAGATTGCAAATTACAGCAATAAATGCTAGCAAGACAGATAAGTACAAAACAATTAAAAGGGCAAACTATAATATATTATAAGTACACAATTCAAACCAGAAAATAATTGATCCTGACTAACAGGTAAAGTTACAACTCAAAGAAACAAACCCAGACGTTCAAAGATATGGTTAAAAAAATCTTCAGTTTCTCCACTCGTAAAAAATCAAGTATATCAAACTGTTCTAAATATATTTTATCCTATATTCTCGTATATCATCTCTCGCCGTAAGCTTATGACTCGTATGAATCAACACTATAGCACAATCAAACCGTTGCTGGTCTCAGTCGGAGATGTCGCCGGCTAACACAATGCGATACCAAACTCAAAATAAACTTAATTCCTATTAGCAATAAAATATCAAATTCAAACAACAAGATAACGAATAAACACTACAATACGATTTGAGATCTTAAAGCAGCGATCAATAAAGTTAGATTTAAAAGGACACAAATAATTTAAGATATGTATGAAGTAGGTAAAACTCTGAGTGCTTTCGGTGATACGAAAGGAAACCTTCAGTATCCGTATAATATTAACAGATTACTTGTGGGTGTAGTGCCTACATTTAATTTGATAGGTGTCAGATTAACTAACCGAGATTAAATTAAATGGGGCGGCAGTTTGCCTTGCCAACAATATTGTAGCTTAGTGACAAGTTATACGAGTTAACTGTTGTAAACTATAACTTAAGATTGGAGCATTATTGAATAAACCCATTGCGTCGCAAAACTAGGCACAGGTATACCCTTAAGAGGCTACATCCTTTAAGAGGAAAGCTTTATAGAGCGAAGGGAAGTAGTCTTCGTTTAGAAGGGTTAAAACACATCGCCAAGGACAAAACAAATTTCTGTTTTTGCTATGATATCCTACATCAGAAGCTAAATTTCTCAATAATACATTCTCAGCAAAACAAGTTATTTCGAAATGGTAATTAATACATAATATAATGTTTCACTTATACCTCCCCACTACGATTTCTCCTGTGCAATATAAAAAGTAAAAGTAAAAAACTCGAGTGGAGCAGGCCTGAGCCTGTGATCAAATCGACACCTTTTGACTTAAGAGGCAGGGCTACAGAAGGGAGCGCCCACAGCAGATTTGATTAGCTCGGTCCGTCGCAAAGTTGACCTTCCGTGTGATACGGTGGCTTTAACATTTTCATTGAACTGCGCGACGTTCTATGGACTAATTGTTACACACCTGTTTGACAGTGATCGAGAGTAATATGAGTATCTATTAGACACACTCAAACAAAATCAAAAGCGGTATCACATGTCACGTCAAGCACCCATTGCGATGCAAGTTGATATTCAATGGATAAGTACAATTGCTGCAGGTGTTGTATTACTAGTGCCCGATATAAGAGCCAGTATACCGACTGACTAACTTGCTATTTCAGATGTATGTGTGCATGTAGACGATTTTACTGGTATCCAAAATAAAAATATATATTGATAAACAGATTATGGATTGGAAATCTGAAAAAAAAAACACTTTTGTATGTTTTTATAAATGACGATGACAAATGTAAACACAGAAACACGGGTCGTTGCTATTAGATTTTGTTACCTTCGCTTGTTTTGGTCAATGTAGACGCATATTCAATAGATGCGACACAAAACAACACGCGCGTTGTCGCCTATGCAGTGCGACTGTGGTGTCGTTGTTTGTTTCTTAATGAATACGTGCCTTAAGACGACGTAAGTTGGCAGTCGCTTATCAATCAGAATGTAGGAAAGAAACAACCTTTTCTCCTTGATTGATAAACGACTTTCAAAAAGGAGGAGGTTCTCAACAAGTCGGAATCTTTCTTCTATTGTATTTAATGTCGGTTATTAAGGAGAACTTTTTCTTTTTGAAGTCTGTCTGAAATTGATTGAAGCCTTAACGAAAGGCACTGGATCGAAGGAAACGATATTAATAAAACTTGTGTAAAGAATAAGAAAGTGTACCTACTTGAGTTATTAAACGCTTTGTTAATATTCAATGAACTTCATCAGGGTGATTATAATGAGGCGATTGCGTCCTTGATAGCATCACACGGCACACTAGTTCATGAGTGAGATTTAGATTTAGAAATGCGTCTAAATATATTAAAAAAATATATTGTGACAAAACCAACTGATAAACTCACGTCGCCTTAAGAATGTAAACAGACGCCCGCCGGCTGTATTTGATCAGGTTGCCGGGATGTTTTGTCTGGCACTCGCAAATAATCGACAAATATACGACGTTTTCAACATTGGCCGTTGTCAAGGAAAAACAGACAAGTGAATTGTTATAAATATAATGCAAATATAGTTTGCTACGTGTCAGCGATATAGATAAGAGTGGTATATGTTTTTGTTTTTCAAACGCCTTTATTTATCTTTTCTAAACACTATATACATAACTAGACACAGTCAAGGTTTATGTACAAACATAACGTATGTATGACTATCAGGCTAAATACGCCTTTATGAGCCTCTTAATAACTATTTAGTTTAAAAGTTACAATTCATAGTTAAAACCTGATTAAAATAACATCTTTTATTTAGTTTACCATAAAAAATGTTTTTATTAGCAATTTGTGCCTCGCTAATTTTTTATCAATAATTCTCTAATTACCACCTATGCCTTAACAATAATGACGCATTCAACATACTTTTATAATAATGTTACAAGATATACATTAAATTACCACTAAATAATGTTGATAGTTTTGCATAATTTATTTTGCCTATTTATTGCGAAGTTTAGAACGGATTTTTTTAGTAACGACATTCGCGAAACGCAAGTATACCTGTATACCAATACATTGTTTGGTATTAATAAATTAGGAGTAAAACAATGAATGTATTTATAGAAAATCTCTGTCGTCCTCCAAGTTTACGTCTAAAGTTATGTATATAAGTCAATAAAAATGTTGTGGAGATATGAAACTAAATACTTCCTAATTAATAAAAATAATGAATAGGTCAACTCTAACGATAAGTTTGGGGCGGAATGGGTTGACATACGTATCTGTGGGGAATTTGGGATACCCATGGGAACTACCCAGACCCGCCCATCGTTTGAATTTATAACTAAAACATATAAGGAAATGTACACCAATTGCTCATTCGAATATCACTAGTATAGTTTTTCCCCTTGCAGCATTCTTTCGTGTTTAATGGTTTATTGGTTTCTATGGTAAATCTGTTCTAAATAGTGTGTAAGTAAGGCATGCGTCTCGTGAGGTCGCGCACACATGAAAGTCTCAAGTAGAGCAAATCCGTCGTCCGCATGTCCGTGCACGCGATAACGCATTGCGAAAAAGCGTGGTGCACACTGGGAAAAACATAGATAAATAAAAATACGTTTAATTATTATAAACAAATACTAAACTTCAAGAAATTAAGATATCAGTAGGTAATGAGAAGAGATAAATAATAATGAAGGCTAGAAATTGATATGTTTATTATGAAATTGTTTTTGTGATATTCAAAGCAATGCATTAATAAAATGAATGTGATAATATTTAGTCTTCATTATTTATTTTGTATGAGTATCATTGCATGTAGATAAAGTTTCTGTTATCTTATTTACCTTTTATTTGTTTACTTGAATTGCGAATTAAATTGTTTATTTGAAAGCGCTTGCTTATAAAATACATCTTAAATTGGATAAACTGCTAACCTAGTAGTTTTAGAACACTATCGACCTCGCATCAACAATATTTTCTGCGATTTTATAAAAAAAATATTAACCGCTTGACCTTCTCTTTTTCATACACAGAATTCTAAATTAAGTTTGCGTTCCGCATTTTCGTGCCAAACATTATTGGAATCGGTCAGTAAATGGCCCCGTATCAAATATACCTACCCTCTTTTTGGGAGAAATACTGAATATTATCAAACTACGCTCGGTTCAGTTGCCAAGAAGTATTCAGCAATAAGAATGTCTTTGACGGCAGGAGAGGGCGGCGCTAGCAGTGATAAAGCTAATAAATTCCAACTTTATGGCGAAAGCGATAAAAGTTGAAAGAGCACCAAGTTGAGTAACTGACTGACACCTACGCCTGGAACCCTTTAACGGCTCTGTTTAGTATCTTTCTAGAGATTACGTCGAATGTACCTAGTTTAATTTACCTTTTCTGTGTTACTAAATGGATATATACATAACCAGAAGAATACTTAAATAATATGATATCAGCACGAATTTCATCAGCGTTAAAAAAGTAAGTGGTAAACGGTTAAAGTCATAAAGTACCAGTATATTCAAAAAGTGGTAATCTTGTAAACTGTATAGCTAACACATAGAAATTAGGCGAAATATTTAAAATTGACGATACTCCTTAAATAAGTAATTGATTACTGACGTTTCACGCGCCCCACTAATATTTCTTTTATTTCACAAACAACTAAACAACACACCCAGGATCGAAGACCGATTTACAAACTCATCATTAAAACACCTGCCCCCGCTGGGGATCGAAGCCGGCCACAGCGTCAAATATTCCATAAGCATAAATGTTAATTAAATTCATTTTGCATCAAAAAAAACCCATAAGGCCAATAAAATTAAACACAAAACTACAGAAACGCACGGTGAGTGCTTCACTTCGCGCACGCGTAAAGAAAACGTGGCCAATAATTATTTTATAGTGTAGCTGGCACGGCTCGGCGATATCATGGCAATTACAACTCGAGTACCTGCTGTTATCAACAAGCGAATGAATGTACTAGATACGACGACGGTTGGCTCATTGCACGCGATCATATTTTTATCATCAACACAAAACCTACAAATAAAATATCGACGGCAGCACGTGAACATTAACTCTATAACGTCTATAAAAATATATACAAAAAATATTTGGAGACCATTTTAAGTTCAGACACACCATATTGCGTTTAGATCTTCTCAATCACCTAACGAATTTCTGGTCGCTCTACCACTGCACTCATTATGTAAGAAATCATTTAAGTGCGTAATTTTAAACAAGCAAAGTAAAACTGAAGAGCTATAACTTCCAGTTTAAAAAACGTTAAAACGGTGAGATAACATCAATTTGTTATTCCTTTGAAACAGCAATCCAATATATTCTATTAATCAATTAATTAATTAATTGTTAATGTTACATAAACAGAAACATGTTTGTAAGCACTGATATACTAAAATTTGTCAAAAGAGTACGTTAATAAATACTTACTTTAATAGGCCATCGATTCTCGTAACAATAACGCTTGAATCAGCAATCGATCCCATCCCCACATCAACAGAGATAATACAATGGGAACCAATCAACTGATTCGATTGTTGAGTCAGCTGACCTTTGCCTAAACTGGACATGGTGATGTCGAGCTGACGTAAAAGTACGATATTCAGTAAGAGAACTAATTAATAAAATATTAACATTTTTAACCAGTGAAGTTAGAAGTATTGTTTTACATTTTTATTTATTTGCGAAAAAAATATTAATCACAAGTGATTAGAAGCGACTTCAAATAACCCGACTGCAAAAACTCAATGGAATGTAACTAGTATAGCCTAGTATGACCATCTGCAAATAAATATCAATCCAATAACACCTTGCATATCAAAATCGGTCGAACGGTTGAGGCTGTAGAGGGTCACACAGAGTTAGACATAGATTAAATCTATTTTATAAGATGTGGCAAGGGTGGTAGGATCTAGGTGCACGAAATTAGCACAGGACCGGAAAGGATGGCGTGCGCAAGAGGAGACCTATACTCAGCAGTGGGCAGGAAAAGGTTGATGATGATGATGAATATCTATTTACATACAAATATACACTCTTTTTAGGCAGTCGTGTAAAAATACAGTGTTATTGATCCTGAGCTATGAATTCTTTTTTAAAACATTTTATTTTTCTCTCAATACAAAGCAAAATTTAAGAATGTTCTTACAACTAGTAGCGAATAACTATCGAACTGTTGTAATACCGAGACGACAAATACGTCACATCACTAAAAATTATAATCAAAGGTAAGAAACATCTAATGAAAACGGTTCTGCAGATTAAAATTGGCTTGTGAAGATTAAGAAACGTGTATAAAAATAAAATTGCAGAGGTGACTTGATATCAAATGGGACAATCTTGCAACAGAAAACCATCTATTTAATCCATTGCTCTATATGAAAGTTTTAACTGTGCTTCTTTCAGCTTCAAAACAGATAAATATATAAAATAAGAAATCATTTTATTTCAGACCTTTAATTAATTGATATCTACATATTTCGTCATTTGTTGTGCTACTGTGTGTATGTATTCGCGATAGCAACCTGTGAATATTAAACGCGCTATGACAATACCATACGTGTTGACTTGACCATTGGGTATTACAAATTGATTGTGTTTGGACACGGTTATGATGTGGCAACGTCAGCCGACGGCAATGCAAGATTGGCAAACGGCAATTAATTTATATGTGGGCAGATTGGGAAGCTGTTTCAAAATATAACTCTTACTGTAAAAGGCAAACATAATAAAACTATTACGTGGGACGCAAAAATGCAATACAAACTTGAGTATGTAGATAATAAACGGTTGTAAATTTCTTTAAAACATTTAACGTGACGAAAACTAACCTTTAACATTCCGATGAATTCGAACTTTATTGCGCTAAACAGCGGAATGAATTTCGATGAAATTTAGAATAATAGATGACTTATGCTGGGAAACAACACGGAGAAGAAAAAATAAATTGTAAAAAACACTATAGGTATAAGACATTAAGCAAAGACTCAAATAAACCAAAAAGAAAGCTGAGTCCACTATTACGCCAGTCTTATAACAAACATAATAATTAGGAAAAGCCACAATTACCATACACATTAACTGACATAACCACTGAAATGTTATTCAAAATGGTCATAGTTGATGTGCATAATTGCATATTAAAAAAGTGAATATTACTAATGTTATGTAAGAACGCCTTTCACACAATGGTACCATTGTTTTCACACTTGACACTATTTAACCATGTCATTTGTAATAGTAAATGCTGTAATGGGCGTGCGAAGACCCAGATATGGTAACTTTATGGTATTTTTGTTCTTAAGACTCTTTCCAAAAAGTGATGAGGAATTTATGAACAGATTAGCGAAGTGTGCAAGAACTGTTGTTCAGTTAAGTCCCTGAGAGTTCATAAATTGACACATAACATTTTTAATGTAAATGATTTAAAAACCTTGAATTTAAAAACTATAGAAATCTTTATATATCAAAGACAACTATGTTTTGCTTTTTCATCATTTCATTCGTATATGCGAAGTGGCCTAGTGTAAGTGTCTTTTGGCCACGTAAAGGCCTCTTATGTAGCCTTCGATTGTTATGTGATTCATTTTCATCCACGTTTGGTGATTCCGCTCCATGGTCTCACAACAATTTGTGAAGCCACGATGGCGAGGCTATGAACACTTTATTAAAGAAGGAAGAACTACTTTTAACTGTCAGAAACTGCATTTTTATCTTTTTTCCAATATGACCCAACACCATCGGACCATTATGCGTCTTCAAAATGAGCTTAAAATCTATTGTTTTCACACCTGACCCTATTACATTTATAACACCAGCAAACCGTGCGAACATTAAGCAATTATAAAAATATGAACGTGTTACTATAAAATTTGGCAATATTGAATTGTCTATTGTTGTATGACGCAAATGTTTTGTATGGGTCAGTCGGTTGGGAAAGCTCGCAAGCGTGGTTAGTCTGTGGAAGTAGACCGTCGCTTGAGAAATGTAGGAAATATAGATGCGAGAGATAATATTAAAGCAAAGAATAAAGCTTGGCTTCATTTCATATAACTACAATGCAAGTTATATTGTTATCTATAATATTTCTGAGAAAAAGATAACATTTATATGATAGTTATACCATTATCCAAACGACATATAAAACAAATTAGTAAACAGAAGTAGACATATTTTAGACGAAGATTAAAAATTTTCAGATTAAGACGAATATTTATGTAAAACATAAATCCAACACACCGTCCATTTGACAATTTCATATTTTATGTAGTCGGTTAAAAATTGCACAATATAGACATTTCAAAAGACCGTGAAAGTCATGCACACGGTATTCTATCTCTATAATTTATCGCAAATAATAGCACTTTCTTCAGCGCGTGCTGGCTACGGTAAAAGGTAAATAAGGCGTGAACACATTTACATCTACACTTTACTAACGCTACGTTGGAAATAGCTGCCTATTGACCCGAATATATACTTGACTACAATGATTATTTAATATTATACTTTATAGCGAGCTTAACATGGTTGAAAATGGTATAAGGATTTTGATAAACATTGATCACGTAAAAATTTGTAAATGAATTTCGAGTCTAACGTTGAAGATGATACAGTTCAAAATATACGGGTAGTTAACGATTTGTGCCTCAATGAACATTAAAGAGCTCGTATGTACGACTAGTGCTTAAGCTCAAATGTTTAAGATTTGGATCAAATATAAACACAGACGCTAACTGTTAAGAAGCATGTGAAATGCAGAACATTAATTCCGGAAAAAGTTTGGTTGTGTATTGTAATATCTGTTTGTGTTCTTTGATCATGGAAAGCTATTGTTAATTTGTTTGTTTTGCAAACGAGTATGATTTTTAGTTTAAAAAGCTAGTGTCTACAAAGCAATAGTATTTTTTAAAACAGTATTGGTAATTTGAAGAATTGTAATAAACCCGTGTTATTGCGATGCTAGGATAGTCTCACCTAATTCCTTCTACTACTCGCGATCGCAAGCTGATTTTTGCAAGATTTGCAATATCCATCCTTTCCAATTTCCATGGTAACTAAGTAATAATAATGTGGGTATATTTTTGTGTATCTACAATAAAATGTTGATCGATCTATCTACAGTGTCATTTTAGTTACACAGAAATATAGGCACTTGTCCCACTATATACACTAAACTACCATCCAAACAAATATATAGATCTGTTTACGTTTTCTCCAATAATTCCCTAAAACCTCAGCCATAACAAACACGGATCCAAAATGACAGCGACCGAGAAAATATACGCTGTATTTCTTCCCACAAACTTTATTTACAACTTCTGAAAGAGAAAAACTCGCACAAAAACAAGAGCTACGAGAGAGATCAAAAGAATTGAAGTTTTTGCTTGCATAACAATAAAACCGGTGAATCGGATAACGGCTGATTTATTATTATTATTATTATACTAGGATGTTTTCACAGCTCCGCCCGCGATGAGATTATAACTTACAGGAACTGCGTATTGATCCTGTATAACATCTAACTCTCTCTCTCTCTCCCTTGCAGTCTTATTAGATAGAAAGTCTTTCAAATATGAGATAACAGATTTAATTGCGCTAGACGCCTGTACATATTTGCAGCTAATTAAACTAAACTTAGAAACCAAACTACTAATAAAATTTTGATACAAAAATAAAATGAAATATTCTAATCGGTCCAGGCGTTACTGAGAAATAGAGCAACATACGTAACAAAAAGATCCCAACGAATTGAGAAATTCCTATTTTTTGAAGAACCTATGTTAAATATGTTAATATCCTTCGGATAATAAATATCAGTGATGGCAATAATGCCATTCGACACGCAAATTTTTACAGAACTCGACAATGCGGAAATTGGTGACGTTTTAAAATAGCTTTGACATTTATATTGTCTGACCAAAACTGCACTTCAGATAATACCCTAATCTACGCTTGTGCAAAAATAAATCGAACCCAGGCGTAAAACAGGACAAATGATAACCAACAAACTCACTTTCGCATTCGTGTAAGGTAAAGTGACGTCTACAATAAGAATATTATTTTTGATACTGAAACTATATATTTTGTGTGTGTGAAATGATAACATTATAAAGAGGTCTTGCCAATCTTGATTTGCACAAAAACTTGTGTTTTGACATCATTCGTTAAAAATAAACATAACATAATACATTTGAACATGAAACAAACGTAATATCATTTGGTACATACGCATCATTTTTATTTTTGATAATTTTTTATGATTGATCTGTAATAAGTAAATGAATCGTCTTGTTTCAGTTAAAATTTAGGGTTAAACCGAAATATTAAACATAAATATACAATTAATCAAGCAACGGAATTCGAAGCTTTAATAAAATACTGTTAGGTATTTATTTCGGTATAAGGTAAATATACTTTTCGGGAACCATCCGAACTTTAGTGCCACCGGCTCCGAGTGGTCACTTATTTTTTTCCCGTAAGTGAAATCTTTATTTATTAGACACAGTGCGTATTTCTCATCTCTCCACTCTACACACCAGCAGCACAATGTGTGAGGTATTTTGAACCTTCCTCACTTTCTCCAGACACTCTTAAACTTGGATTTAAAAGTAAATGATGAGACGTTGTGGTATAAGCATAAATAATGTCTAAAATTGATTTTGTTAAGGCATTTATTTATTTTTATATTTATTTATTGAACAAAATCCACAGTCCTTAAATTAAATTAACTTAATAAACATGTTTTCCTTATGACCAATAATGGATTTACATTTTATAGAAAAAAACATTTAAAACAGACAGCCAAAGTAAGAATTTAAATACTGATTCACTTATGTAACTAATATTAACATTTTTAACAAAAATAAAAGTAAAAATAAAAGCACCCGTATGTAGTTTCCAATACCTTAGTACTGAATTAATAAGATAAGTAACTATAGTATATTATTTTCTAGAAAATTGTCACTGACAAATTCACAATCAAGAATCAAACACAATAACTATGCTGTTCCTTAAAATCCAAAATTAACCTATATTCAACTCAATAATCGACGCTGCATCTCTGGTATTCGACTAATCGATTACCAGAGATGGCACTAAAAAGGATCCACACGGATATCGGCGGAGGTCATTGCCGGTGCGTCCGACCTTACACACGACCTCAGCCGAACTTCAGAACTGGTTCCTCGCGACATTCTGACTCGTGTTGTTCCTCGATCGCGTTGCGATTGTGTTGCAATCATATCAGAAATCAGTACAGTTTTAGTTTTCGAAGAGGAAACTTACGTGCTTGTGTGATGTCGTTTCGCATTATCTTTAATGTCCATAGTTCATAATGATTCTAAGGAAAATACTTAATCCTATCTGCAAAATTGAACTTGAGCTACTGTATATACTGCATTAACTTTACATGATTAAATGCCCGACGTTCTGGATATTTAACAGGTCGCAAGATGACATCTTCAATCAATCATGCTGGGAAAAAAATGCTGTAAAGTATCCTAATTTAATCGTGCTCTATAAGAATAGTTTCGTTTGACTTGATATATAGAATAACATCTAAAAAACATTATGTTGACACTATGATAATCACTTCATTATCTTACTATGGGTATACAAAATAAAATTATTACAAACACACTAGGTAGGAATCAATATATGAGATGCAGCATATTAATATTAGCAGAGGAGCAAAACAATTCAAGGAAAGAAATCACCGTAAATTTATAATTCACGACTGAATATAAGACTAAGGTCAAACCGCGACGACCTTAAAAAACTCCGATATACACGAAGAGGACACATGCAACAAAAATAACCCTTTAAAGACAACTAAGTGATGGACGTAATGCCTTTGCTGTAAACGTCAAGGAATTAAATGGCAATTTAAATTACGAGAAGCAATCAAAGTCGATGGTTAATAAACAGACTGGTCGTTACGACGACCTGTCATTTAAGATTATTGAGTCATTAAGTTTATCTCTGGCTACGAGAGAAACAATACTAAGAAGCTCTCACTACGCCATATTAGAATGATAATTCGGTACATCATAATAATAACTCACGACCATCTTTTCAGGTGATGGTTCGCTAGTTCCACGGACTGTTGGGTTTCTTATTGAAATTTCGAATCGCAACAGAGCCGTCCGCCATCGACCCGCTATTGGTCCAGTGAAAGTGAGACCGCCTATGCGACTTGCAGTACTGTGACGTAACGGAACAAATCGGCCATTGTCCGTTTTGTCTATGCCTGTACTGCCAGTTACAAAATGTGATTGACTAATGAGCTGAGCGGAGTTAGCGCGAAGTTTGTCGTCGTGGTGTCTTTTGTCTGTCATGTCAAAATATGACATAACATTTCGTAGGCAATCGTAGATATTAATGTCAAGTGTTTGAGATGCCGTCAGACAAGTGTTTGTAAAAATAGGGTCAAGAACTGCGAATGATTATTTTATAAGCTTATTCTTAGGCGCCATCTTAATATTCATAAGACTAAGAAATTGAAACTTACATTTTAAACACTAGTTTGCAATCCACACACAGCCACAACGCATTTGTCACTAACTGTTCCATTTGCACAGAAGTACACATCGCCCCTGACACGTAAAGAGCCTCGACCGGCCCCTAGTTCCAGCCTATATTCTATAGTGCTCAACTTAATTCAACAAGCACTCACGGAACGCCAGCCAAAACGCACAATAAAACTGTAATATTTCCTTCATAATTGTCCGGGGCTGTCGCGAATCCGGGTTGTTGCGTAAAAGTCGTCGTCGAAAATTTGTATTGCCTCAATGTGCCCAGTCTACTGTCTTTATTGTACTTCGTCTGGACTTTGAACTTACTGAAATTTACGCGCACACGGAATTATAATAACGTATAAAGTATAAATTATGAACGCGGCACTTTTATAATTTCCATGTTTCACTTGTTATTTGTACTTGCTAAAGTACAGTACTTTGCGAATACGAAAGAATAATTTCTGAATACATTGTCTAGGTTAGGTTTTGATCTTGACTTGGCAACAGCATTAGGAAAGTGATAAAATGCTTCAATAAAAACTAAGACTGACGCTTCAACTTTCACTTGAATTTCGTCTTATATATACTTTTGTGGTTTTTAATTCACTGAAACAACAAACGATCCGCGTAAGTCTAGAACACGATAGCTTCTGTCGAAGGTTGCTCACATTTGAAACTGTCTGAATGTTAAAGAAGTGATAAGAAACTGGTTCCGTTCCAGTGTTTTCTTTGGCCGTTAAATTCTATACAGGTTTAACATGTAATGAAACTTTTACGCAATGGGGCGCTATGTTTCACTTTTCCTTGATTATGTCAGTGTTATGTAATAATGGGACAATTTAAAAAAGTGCAAGCGCAAAATAAACTTAACTGCGAGAAAAATAGAAGTCCGTTTCGTATTTTCCGTAAAAAATCGTATGCGGTTATTATTGTTATAGGAAAATACTATGAAGATTGTTATGTAAAAGAAGGAAGTCAGCCATAACAAATTAGGCTGTCATTATCCAGCTATTTCTCTTATTCCCATTAATTAATGCTACTTCTACGTGTCTTTATCCTACTGTCACTACCGCTCAAATTAATAAAAGCAAGTTGATAACTGATTTTCTATTATTACCTTTTATTTACGTAAAAGTGGTTTATGTAGATCTGTAGATTTTGGTGTTTCTTTGGCACCATACTTGTGAATTCAATAGGGCTAAAGTCTTACAATCTAAGTGCAAGGCTGTCGTCTTTTAAGGTTTTCTATCATTCACAAACTACCACAATAGATCGGTCACCCATCAAACGACTTTCATGATCGAGCATAGCATTAACTTCGGAGTGACTTCTTTAGAAACTGTCCAGCTATGCTCGTGAGCCAATCATCTGAGTTAGATTTACACAACCCAATTTTCAAAGAACATAAAAAATTTAATCGTGGTTACTAAGCGTGTTTATCGCTTTCCTCCTGTTGTATGAATCAGGTCTATCATATACTCCTACGTTCCTAAATACAATTCGTATCGGATTACTTTGTTCGCAGTGTCGATCATCTGTCATTTTGTCGTGTATAAATAAAGTATTTAAAACGTGCGCAGAACAAATTGAGATCTGTTTGACAGTCTGTTGTGGACTTTGTGAGATCAAAGGTAAAGTACGAACTTGCTTTATTTTACGTTCTATGTTTAGCGAATACTCAGCGATTGATAAATTTACAGTTTCCCGCTGACAGGACTTTTTTTTGGTTATCAGTTTAAACAACATGTATTAATATATATACGCAAAATATAGTCGATTTTTACTTTCCATTTTCTGTTGAACCCTGACCTCTATGTTGTGATCCTACTACCTGCGCCAACTTTACTTGTGCCGCAGTAGCCTAAGGCTATAGCCGCCTACAATACATACAGCCTGTGGGCGGATATACTACAATCCTTAAGGGCACTTGGCATTCTCTTCAACTTACAATTTTTATGGCAGATAATTTATAGCACCGAAAATTGTATTAAATGACGAAACGGTTTGCACAAAATCTAGACGGTAAAATTGTAGGAGAGCATAAAAACTATACATTTATTACCACTTTTTTACGATTAAAAATATTATAAGATTAGTACAACGTAAAATAATAAAATAAAACCTTTGCCTAAGAATGTGTCTACAATATGGAATAGAAAGTAAACATAACAAAGGTAACCAAATCAAATCTGGAGGCACATAATCATGTACATTTTATGACAAGGTATTACAACAAATGTCAGCTGACAACAAACCTACGCATACTTATCATTCCAACGGAGGAATAACAAAGGGTTCACGATAGAGATGGGCTACATTATTAATTCAGTAGCGAATTCGAATAATTTCATCTAGCCCCTATGTTATGGTTGAAGTATTTCAAATAAATAAATAATAACGCTTCCGCTCTCACAGCTCCCTACTAGGATTAATTCTACTGTAACGGGGATGCTGGAACATACAAACACATAATAAATCGTAGATACGAGTCAGGTCCACTCGATTTCAAGATCTATGGAAAGTAATGGCATAGCATTATATTTAGCAATAGCATAAGAACATCAACTTTTATGTTTTAAATATATCAGTTACGCAGCAATTTCTTCCGTACAATAGGCGAAATATCACTTCTTTTTTAACCTATATCACGATAGCAATGACGATCAAATTTACGCCTAAAACAGGTCTACGGTGCGTTCTCATCTCTATTCTATATTACCTTGTTTATACCGTTTATTATACACAGAGAAGCCTGCAGGGAAATACCGAGTAAGTCGCAGACCCTACCGGGCAACAAAGCTGTCAACCGTATTGTCTGTTTTCCGATGAGTGAAGCCCACCCGGGCGCTCTCAACTGAAATGTGGCAAACCATGACTCCTGTTGACATAAGGTCACTTGGATAGCTCTGATATTCAGTGTGAACTGTTGATTGGAAACCACTTGGCTATGACAACATAAAGGTGTGTGAGTAGCCACTCGAAAACAATGAACAAGGACGCGTCACTCAGTCGAATTGACAAAGTACAAAGACCAAAGTATAAATAATCAATTTATCTAGCAAAATTTAAAAGAATAATCAAATATCTTACTTAGTTCCTTTGTACACGCATGTTCAGAACGTGGCTTGCATAAATCATTCGTGTTCCATGAGCTTATAACAAATCCTTTAATTTATAACATCAGCTAGTGATGTCACTTTTCCGTAACCAAAATTTTAATTATTCTTTTTGAATTAATATATCATAATTATCTTATACGTTTTTCGCTAACAATTTCATAAAAACTTATTCAGGCAAATATTACGACAATGTTATACAAGTAAGCCGTCGCAACGTAACTGGGCCAATCATATTTTATTTTCTTAACAGCAAGGGTGTATATATTCACGTCAAATTTATCATATTGATGGAAAAGGAAATATATATCTGTAATAACAATAGATTCGTTACAATAATATATCCCTCAGTCAAACGGTCGCTGACCCGGTGGAGACTAGAATTCGTCTGAGAGATGGACGAGATGCAAATATTTCTTGATAACAACGGTATTGAAAGAGAAAATGCTGAATAATACATATACTATCTAGACGAACGAGAATGTTGTGCGTGACATGAGATGAGTGAGACTAACGTTTTGATGACTAAACAAAACTATTTGGATGATGTGCGTTTATTCAAATGTTTACATTATATTCTTCAAAGTTTATCGACCGAGCGAGCCAAGCGTTTATGCTTTAAGTCGAGCATAATGTAGTACAATAGTAGAAATCGTCAAAAGAAATTCTTGATTGAATGGGTATTTAATCCATAAAAAGGGGAAGTTATTACGTGGTCGTACTCGTATATCTGCCGACTTTAATAACAATTGCCATTCATACAATACCTTACTACTGAATCCTTAGGTAATAAGAATTCTTAATGTAAAAAGAATGAAAACAGAATTTGTCGAAATTCAAGGTGGTGTATAATATATAAAAAAACTAGCTGACCCGGCCACGCGTTGCAGTGGCTATTTTATAGCGTTAACAACACGTGGTAATTATGCTGTTAAAATGTAGCTTATATGACACGTTCGTAGATTTACCATAGCAGCGCCATCTATTGATTACTTACTCAACCCAATCGAAAGGTATCGACATCTGTTAGAATCATTTGGAGTTAACAGATAATTGTGACTGTCAAATAATAACAGACAAATAATTAGCAATAAATTAAAATTGCGACTATAATTTGAGATTTAAACTATCCTATCTCTCAAGTTGGATCGAACTGCACATGGTTTGCGAATTTTATTATAATCGGTTAAGTGGTTTAGGAGTCCATTGAGGACAAACATTGTGACACGAGATTTATATATATTAAGATTTAAACTATCCTATCTCTCAAGTTGGATCGAACTGCACATGGTGTGCGAATTTTATTATAATCGGTTAAGTGGTTTAGGAGTCCATTGAGGACAAACATTGTGACACGAGATTTATATATATTAAGATTTAAACTATCCTATCTCTCAAGTTGGATCGAACTGCACATGGTGTGCGAATTTTATTATAATCGGTTAAGTGGTTTAGGAGTCCATTGAGGACAAACATTGTGACACGAGATTTATATATATTAAGATGTGCTCTGTATGTCAACTGTTCGCAGAATAAGAGGTGTTTCATTATATCAAGCACACGCAAAGATTTCATAAGATGTTTGTTTACATGTAGTGCAACACATTGAGTAATGGTAGTCGTTACAGTCAAAATTAAAACAGGATATATTTTGAATTCCAACATTAGGATTCCATGTTAAATAGTTGGTACTAAATCTCATACGTGACAATAGGGAGATTTTTTTCTCAAATACTTAACTAAAGACATGGAATAAACTTGAGAAGAAAGCATCCGGAACAAGATCACTTAATAAATCACCTTGGGTTAATCTGTGGTGAATTAGGTATAAAGACTCTTCAACGAAATCGAAAATTTCACTTTCAAACCAGTTTCGTAATCAAAGTCAAAAATGTGACATATTACGATGTCGGAATTCAAATCGCGTGTGAATCAGACTAGAACTTCTTTCCAGTATTATTGTAGACGTTTTGGTCTCTTATTATGAATGCTGTAATAGGAGAAATGATTCTTAAATACTGCTTAATTTGATAAATGTCAAACAGAACCTAAACAGCTGAACCTAAAGACGAGATTTGGAGGGTGTTATCTATTATAGAGTGTAGGTGTAGTAGTGTGAGCGGTGCGCTAATTAAAGGATTTTTAGAAATTCAAACACATTAATGATCAAAGTCTGAAACTTCTTTACAATTCATTTATGTCGCGTGAAACGCCGCGGTTGACATCAAAATATCTGAATATCAGCTAAATATAATTATTATTGTGACAAAGCACATTATATAAAACACCAACTAAAACTACCCACAGTTAAAAATATTACTCAAAAAGTCCGTTGGTTGAGGGAAAGGCGGCAAAAATGCTGGCAGCATTGTCACGTTATTGGATGGCAATGGCGATTCTTTGACCCAAAAACACCAGCATTTTTGTCACCTGTACTGTACCCGTACCAAACACTTGGCCAAATCCCTACAAAGGCTTATAGATATCGTAATCGTAAAAATCCATAGCGCCCTACTGCTGAGCACTGGTCTCCCCCAAAATGTAGGTGTAGGCCATAGACAACCACGCTGACCAAATTGCGGGTCGGGAACGTTACTATATATATATTATTTTGAAATTAAATTTATTAATTTGAATTTTAAAAGATACGTGAATATTATTACTTATTTTAAAAGATATGTTATTACACAAATTAATTTAAGTAATACTCGTATTGATTATCTATGTCAACACCGTAGCTAAAATCGTAGAAGGATGTACTTTGAAGCGTCAAATCACTAAGACAAAACTTCTTGAAAGCGAAATTCAGCCTGAGGACGACGACGCCGGTTACCTCATAATTATGGGCGCTTTCTTTGAAATAAAACTCGAATACTTGATTATCAACCCGGGATAATTTGAGAGACAATGGACGACAGAAAATGGGGAATGAATAGGAAGGCAAAAAAGAAAGTAACCCAGTTTAAAAGTAGGTAAATCTTGATCTAAAACGATGAATTAATAATATAGAGCAAAATTAATTCTATAAACATACATACATACATTCATAATATATGTTATAATAGTAGTCAACGAAAAGATAAGAGTTATTACTTGTTTTGAAAGATAGATGATGATTACTAAACGCAAATAAAATAATAACAAGGGCAACATAAAGTCACCCGAAGGAACACAAGGATACATCAATAGAAGGCAAGGCCGAAATTAATAGAATTTTAAACTATGATTAAGGTTATTTTTGTAAAGACGTTATAACTATAGATAGAATGGGTCTGATCAAATATACATTCCGAAAGCAAAAATGTGTGAACAAGATAATGGGTGATCAATTGGAGTAATAGATCAATTCTTTATTTTAGACACATAAAAAAAATCATTTTCAATCATCAAGCAAAAATATTTTACACACTATAGTGCTACAAGTGGCGGCTTTAAAGAAAAGTGAGAAGGCGGAGTAAAAGAAGAAGACGAGATTTACAGTAATGGATGAAGATATTAATAGTTGAAATTAAGGAACACGAAGATACTTGAAGAGTTTTAAAAACACAAGTACTTACGTTATAACGCTTACAATGTTCGAGAATATTTAGCAATGTACGTCATACTGCCGTCATCAGACACATTTATAATAAGGTTTATTTATAGAGATAAAATAACATAATACTTTATATTTATTTATAGTTTATATTTTTTACCCTGACATTAATATAATATACAATACTTGCCTACAAAATTATTTAGGCCACTTCGATCCTGTCGATGATAAATAAGGGCTTTGATAATTACTCGTAGAAATTACTTGGAATAAACTGTCATTTATTATGATTATTTGTGATATTACTTTCTAAGTTTATGATGTAAAAATGTCACCCTTACCTATACCCGGCAAGCAAATAATCTAATATAATATACTAAACGCCATTTTTAGCTCTACTAGTGGAAATATCAATGATGTCATTTTGATGATGTGACCAACGCCAAAAAAGTTTGCAGGTAAAATTGACATGAGTTACCTAAATTATTGGTTTTATTGATTACAAAACATTTTTGACATGGCAGTTTTCATTTAACAGTTAAAAACAAATCCTGTTAATATTTGTATATGAAGATCATTAAACAAAAAAAACGTTCGTTTTTTTTTTCAAATTCATCTCCCACGAAGCGAATCGCATCGTTTTATTAAAAGCCTCCGAAAAAATCTAAAATCAAGTGCCATATCGCAGTCAATTATTCATTTCATTTACCAAGGGTATGTACTCGTATAAAAATAAGTATATTTATTGTGACAAAGTATCAATTATCTTAGAAAACATAAAATAAAAAAGTTGTTTCCGCTTTCGATGACACTGGAGCTACCAACTTCCTTGATAGCATTTTTTGTGTATATTTAAAATATCAACCAGTCTAATAAGTATTGCAAGAGTTATGGATTTTGGATTTGCTATGCTTTATAACACTTAAATTTACGTACTCGCTTCATGGATGTGATTTACGAAGTTATTATCTGTCCAACGCTGAATTAAATAAGCAATAAATGATTTCCTCGTGACATTCAAAACGAATATACATATAATTATTCACTAACTGTCATTTTCAAGAAACTTGCAAAAATAACTTGATTTCCCTGACATATTTTGACATCAACCTTGACTCCAAATAAGCTATTAGTAATATAATATAAGATTTATATAAATAGAGGTAGTCTATTTAAAACAATGATATACCCAAATAAACTTTTATTAACTCGATAAGAAATTAAAAAGCAATGAATAACGAGCCCAACCCAGTAATAAGCAATATGATAGAAAAGTAATGAAAGCGAGAGTAAGATTTGATAAAATACTTGAGCAATCAGGAAATAAAAAGTGATCGAACCATAACAACTTCGCCTAGAAAAAGTGCACTATCCGGCAAGGAAAGAGTCGTAGCAAAGAGTATTATGGAAAGAGAAATACTAACTTGTACAGTGCACACGGAACACGGAAAAGCTAGACAGCTTAATGCACTCGCCAAACAGTTAGACTGTTTACGAAACTAATCTGAGTATACGCTGAACACGTACGTCAATATTTATAAAACGTGATGAAACTAATAGAAATTGAATTCTTCGTAGTATTGCCTAAGTGACTGCACAAAGTTGACTAAATTTACATATGTCTAACCAAAACTTTGTACACTTTAGTTTTACACAATAAATAATAATAACAGAAAACCTATCATGCATCTCCTTGAAGAATAAAACGAACTCTCACTATTCATTAGAAATAGCAGACAATGCGAGGAATTATGATTAATGTATCTCATAATCTATATCAAAGATCTACAAATTACGCAATTTATGACGATATAAACACGGACATATGCATGGCGTGCCCATCTCTTAGCAGAACTATTTACCATCGCTTTGACTCGTATTAATAAGTGATTATAAGAGACTTAAAAAACGCGACTCCAACAATTTTAGTAAACTGTATCATAACGAGTGAAGCCGCGATAGCCTGACCATCTGCAGATAAAGACCAATGCGATGACACCTCATACCTCAAAATCGGTCTACAGGTTTAAGCTGTAGAGTGTCACAAAAAGTTTTTGACAAAAATTAACAAACATACATTCGAAAAACTTTACCATCCTGTTGGCTGTCCAACCGGGTAAAAAATAAGAGTATCTCTATATATTGGCAGTCAAATCAGGTAAACCTACGCGACGGTCCACCGTTCAAGGTTCAAACAAGATTGGTGATTACATTCTGCAAGCGATGTTTCCAAGTTATTTCATAACATGTTTAGCAATTTTCGATTAGCTTTTATATGTATGTATTTTTATGGATGATAATTTCAGTTCATCTAGTTTTTATATTTTATTGTTATAATCGTGTCTACTTCATTTCATCGATTTATTGCGATTTTTAAGTATAATTGAAATATGGGGCATTCAAAAATTTCCATTTAACCTATATTATGATTTCGTTTGTTTATTTTAATAGATCTCCACTATCTAGAGCAGATAAAGCACTTGGTGCAACACTGATATGTTGCTGATAAAATGCCTGTAAGATAACGTCCGTGAGAAGTTCGATACAACTACTAAATGGCACTATATATAAACAAATTATTTATTTAAATATCGATAATGGGCATAAAATGTAAATTTATCAATATGACATAAGCTATACAAGGTAATCGAAGTGACTAATTAATCGAATGTCCTATAATACAAATTGTGGACGCTATTTTCATCAGTAATTATCGAACGTTTTACATAGACCAAAATTGAATCTACCATAGTATAGATATAGGTAAGGTATCGTAGCAAAACCAAGCATTAGAATTATGCTTATCCGCTTCACGTAGCAGACTTGTAACAGACATTGCCATAGCAATATTCGAAATCTATGAAGCAAGACATTAAAATTAATGTTTTGGTTTTATGTAGATTTAATGTCACTTTCAGCTTGGTTTTCGATTTCTTGATACCGGATCTCAAGGTGATTTACCACTGCTTGTAACAGCTTCCTACACGGATCGTGTTTATCAAAACCGATTACATTTGTGACTCAGAATCTGATTCTAATATAAACGAGTTGACGACTCTAGAAGAATTTAAGACTAAAGGCTGTTCAAGCCATAAAAAATACGAGGAAGAAGAAGACAAAATAATTCCAACAAACGACACGTCGATTGACTAATGTGCAAGTAACCATAACGACCTTACAACTATTGAGAATAACTAACTAGTCGAGAATAATTACAAACATAATTACAGTAAATGCAAACTGATATAAAAACGAGTCAAACCGCGTGACGGTGGCCAGGGAAAAAACACTTGTAATCCTAAAGTTTTTGCAAGATCACATCACATTCTAACCTTGGAAAGTCCCAGGTTTGTTTGATCACAAATATTTGTTTTTTGCACTGTGGACACTGTAACTATTGATGACGTAAACGCACTGATGCGGACTACAGTTCCATTCGCGTATATGGGCAACGTAGGAACGTGCGGCCAGCACGGAAGGCCGAGAACGACTGCCATCGGCGCACGCGCATTCAGCGCTGCGTTCGCTTGAGAGAAAGCACTGGTATTGCATTCAGTTTAGCTAGTTATCTATAAAGCGCTGATTATGCTACGTTTGCATTGAAAATGCTTTCTAAGAGATGGTCAGTTTCTTTATGGTAAGTTACATATTGATAGGGGAAAAGCAGCATCGTCTGACAGGTAATCAAACAGGTAGTGATTATTACTTGTTCCAGTTGTTCGTGTCGTGTGTTGACCATATGGTTATTCCTGTTCACAATCTGCGAAGCCTTCTAAGTTTACAAGCCATATGTCTCATAACCATATGGTCCAACAACGTTGATTTAAAAAAATATTGTTTATATAACAATATCGTGGTTTTATATTATAAAAAAATGTTACTTATGCTTATCATTATCAAGATATCTGCAGTTCATGTCGTCGAAGAGGATGTTATTATAACAAATGACGTGAAACACCTGTGGCTTCGTCTATTACAATGGAAGGCCTCAAGGTGATTTACTCCGAGCGAAGGTCAATGGCACAATGATAATAGCTTACACATATGAGTTAACGAGGTTAAAAACTTGCCAAAACTTAAAGAAAATAACAGAAAACTTGACAAGAAGCTAAGCTAAGAATAACTAGAATGATTGTAGAATGCTAACGCATTAGCATTCTAAAATCAATAGTTTTACGTTGACACTCGCGTACAGGTCGTAATGTTCTACAAATTTTCGTGCCTAAAAATTGTGTGTACAGCTTCAACAAAGTAGTATATTTGTTTAGTCGCCCGGGTTTTAGCAGGTCAGTCTTCAAAAGAAGTGTTGTTCCCAAATGAAAGGAAGCTATGAGCTATATAGCTATAGCTACGAAGCTATTTACCAATCGTTTCCAATAATATTTGGCAAAGATAAGCATAACATAATCTTAAATATAACTTCAGATATAAAAAAGGTTAAATGTTATCAAAGAAAAGATCGCAGAAACGTTTCTACTCGTTGTTTTGATGTCAACGGATCACAAAATTTTAGTAATATACTTAAAGAGTTTCTATTATGTCTGTTTCGATATGATCCGTGGGACAGGAAGTAGCGATAAAATAGCCATAGAAATCTAAATATGCAGATTGGCAATTAAGAACCTTGTTGAAATATTAACTAGCAGCATTATTAGCAAAACTTTCATCATATTAGTGCTATCATCGCGAATATATAAAATTTTTAATGGAATTTAAATATGATCCTTGAGAATATGTTGCAGGTAATCTAAATGTGACATTTGACGTTATGAGGCTACAGGTTCACGGTGGCTGTTTGCACGTATCAGGTGGCACAGAAGCTTGAGTACGTGAACAAGAAACGCAATAGCGTTATGTAAATGATTCTGCAATGTTTTTGGCTGTATATGTGCATATGGTAATGGAGAAATTGAGGAACATACCTGATGTTAAGCCTACATTAACTCATTGTCGCTAAGCATTACTCCCGCTCAAATTCTCATCTAATCTGATTAATGTGTGAACTGGTTTATGTCAAAAAATGCAATCAAACTGATATATGTATATTTGAAGGTCTATTTCGAATTTTTATGGAGGATAATGTTCGTTTCGCTTAAGATGTACGAGTACACTCCAAAATTTATTAATATCGGTAAATCAAAACCAAAACGATACTCCAACCACAATAGAAAAACTACTTTAAAATATTGGTGAAAAATGTCAACATACAAAATTGGCAATTCCTAACAATGTAAATATTGAGACATTAGCTAACGAGCATAATTATAATATTAAAGTAAAAAATTCTTTATCGGCGTAAATGGGCAATCTTACAAAGCCACCGGCCTATAGAGCTATAGATCAGCGATCGGCAAGTGAACGTGCGCGGGCGCAAGGCCGTTTAGAAACCGGTCCGTTGTCCGAGCAGACTCTATTATCGGTTCTTAATAGCGTTGAAGAAACAGTTTATTGGCTAATAATCGACAACTGTCAATACAACGGGTTATTTTTCATCGAATGTATCGTTTGAAGAGTTTACTATTTTATACCATTCTTTCTTGACTTTTTTAGAGTTCTTGTTATATTTATGTTTTGTGTGTCTGTAATAAAGTTTACATGTAAAATATATCTTAGGCTGTTTTGAATAAGAAAATTCAACTGTTTTTACTATTAGATAATACTTTTTTTTTGTTTTTCACAACTACGAGTATAGTACACTGAAATAAAACTAGTTTTCCGGATCCACTACCTACTTCCGGAACATGTCAGGAAATGTCTAGATGTTCTTACTACCTTGACACGATTGGCACAATATTGATATATGGCATAATACAGAGCTCTGTATTTAGGAGCAAGTCAAGAAAGCTGTGTGCGATGACAATAACTCATAAGACCCAGGTTAGAAAATGATGACTGAATTGAAGTATTAAGTACTTACGCAACATGGCACAACATTTCAAGACTCTTTTACTGCACAGCCTTGCTTTTGAGTGCAAGAGAATGTGAAAGGAGATAATGGGTAAGTAATGTAAGCTAATCGACTCATCGCTAGACTATAGGACGTGCGGAGTTCTGCATCCTCTTAGCTTGCTCTACTTTTCACGGCTTTGCGTGTAAAATGGGAAGACTTCTCAGTTTACATTTAGATTATACGGTGAAATTTTCATATATTTGATGCTTCACACAAACTATTTAGTTTGTGAGTGTGTTAGTTTCTTCTTCCATCACGATGAAACGGCTGTCAGGATTTATTTGGACTGGAAGTAGCATAGAAACTAGATAATTATAGATTAACGTAAGTTACTCATCATCACATACAATCGGTATTTTTCCTGAGCAGTTAGAATAACAGGGGTCTCCTAGTGCTGGTTTAAAATACAACTGACATTTACTAAAAACCTTTTTGACCTTCTTTTAGGCAGAGATGATGCTCGCCTTGTATCTTCTAAATATTTATTATGTGCATGGAGCTCTTTGTCATTGAGACAAATAACTACCAACTACACTACTCTAAAACGTGTAACCAAACTCACAATAGGACTCAGTTGTAAATATCACTCCACACTCACCCATCCAACACCTGACCAGTCAGGCAGAAGAAGCAATATTTTGTAAGTACGCCAAGGACGTACTGTAGATTAATATCTGCTCATATCATGCTAAAGGGAATAAAATTGGTCAACCTCAATAACCAGTAGCGTTCAGTATCAATTACCCGATATAGTTCAAATGTATTATTAAGTATCTCAATGGTGATTAATGGCGGTCTGTCCGGTTACATCCTCTTACACGATCAGAGTAAAAAACAGGTTATATAGTAGTTCTTGTATCGGCAGAGCTCTTATATGGATCAGTCGGTCAGCCGCACGCTGTAGTGGCGCCTAGACCTGTATCTAGTCATAGAACACAGCAAATACTGCAACTTAGATGTTATACGAGTGTCATCAATCAGGTACGCGTGAAAACCCTTCTCTTCTATTTCTTAAACAAAATGGTACCAACTGTATTGAAGTTGGCAAAGATTCGGGTAAAACACTCGTTTTTAATATTTCTTTTGTGAAATAGTCGAATTGAAAAAGAAGGTTTTCAATTCGTCGAAACATTTCTTAGGCATGTTCCAGATTTCCCTTTAATAATTTCTCATTTGTTCTATATTATATTTTCAAGTCTATGAATCAGACGTATTATGACTTTTTCTACAAAAGGCCAATGAGACAGAGTATCAAAACAATTAAATTTTTTCTAATAAGAAAAACGAGTTTCTTTTAATCAACCCTCTTTGTAAATATAGATAAGTAGTCTACTAAAGAACACCGGCGCCACAACGCAATCTGCCCCCGCTTCCAGAACCTCATTACGGTCCAATAAGTACGATATAGTGATATAGTGTACTTATATAAAACGTGTCCAAGCGTTATTGCAGCCTTACATAGTAGAACGTCTAGATTAAACGTTTTTAGTATTTTAATCTCTTTGTGAACGTGACTTCACTTGCTCAGGGCTCTGGCGCAAGATTTTATGTTTATGGATACACTTTGGTTGTGTTTACCTGATTGATAGTGACTACTTGCTTATATTAAGTACTTGCACGTAATTTTTGACAATCGTTGAGCGCAGTATGTAGTAGTGCTGAGACCGATAGTGAATGAGTACTGCCGAGAATTTGAAAACTAAACCAAATCTGAAAGTGGTAAACGAGAACTAAATCGAAAATACACGACTCTTAGATTGGCGAAGGATCGGTATAAAATATAAACAAATACATATATGAGTTAAATATATACTGAACGGAATATAAAGATCACATCAGAATCTGTTTTCAACCGAGAAAAATGCCGTGTAACATGTACTACAGGTTTTTTTTTCAGTTTACATACCAAACAAAATAAACGCCAAGAAACCGTGCAAGCCTTCGCGCAGAATCAGATATGGGTGACAAGTTACAAAACACTTTCTAAATGCTCTAAGTAATCCATTCCGACCACTGTTCTCCTTGTATCGGACAAAGAGCGACAATAAGAGAATCGTTCAGAAGATAGCGGGTTGCGGTTGACCCACTGATCTATTCGTCTACGGAACAGTTGAGGTCTGGGTAAACGCCAGTTTATGTCTGGCTGATTAGCTGGAGCAAGTGGATAAGCAGGTAGTATCGACATGTAGACTGGTAATTAAATAAATGTTGGGGATATTCCGATGATTTATTAAAATTTTAAAACTATAAATAAACTCGTGGACTATGCTTTATCAAATTAACGCATACGAAAAACGAAAACTTACGGTTTCTTAAAAACGCCTCGGGTAAACCTAATACGATTTCCTCGTTTGATAATCTTTATTATACGTATACCTAGAATAAATTTCAAAATTTAAGTAATTACCGAATTAATACTATCCAGATGTATCTAACAAGTTTGCCACCTGCAAATACCATAGATTCTAAATTCTATTGCTTATTTCAGATTAAACTTGACTAATATGGTAACACATTAAACTAGTTGACAGGTGAAGGATCCACCTGCTACAAACAATTTAATTATATTTCTCGTTTGTGTTTAACCACTGCTGCAGTAGCTGCCGGAACAGAGAAAATTTCAATAATGTAAAAGGATAAATAAAATTGAAAATTATTGACCAATTTGAGGATATAGACCGAATAGAATTGAAAAAATATTACAAAAGGCAGAGTGCAAAAGTTTTTAAGTAAAAGAAACATACTAACGTCTCAAACGTCAACTACATTCCTAAAGTGTGTCCACAAACACAAACCTTTTGTCTTCTTAATATAAAACAAACCAACAATAAAAAAGTCACAGTGACGTATCACAAAGTTAATAAAATTCCCTAAGCTCGCGCGCAGATGCGCCCAGCTCGAGACAAATTTATGGAAGCCTATTTACATCGCATCGTACGTATCCAATGTAATGGAAGTGTGGGCCTTGCGCGCAATTTTATGTGCAAGAATGGTGCAAATTACGTTAGCGATATTGACATTTTAGAGTTGAATTGGACGAGAACGTGCAAGCAGTGTACAGTCAGTGAACAACGAGAGATACTGATAAAGAGCCATTGTAAATTAAAAATTCACTTCATATTATACCAGTAAGTGCCTCTACTGTAACGCATATTGATTGTAAATATCTTTAGTCCATAAACGATTTGTTTAATCAATGTTATTTGCTTTGTTCGATACAAATTCAACCAGTGAAAGTTGCGAATAACTTGCTTACATGGTGGTGATAACATCTACTCCGATGGTGTCTAATATAATAAGCAACATACTTCTGCATAGATAGAGGCATCCGATATTCAATAGAATCAAAAGCAGTTAACAGTAGATAATAGAAATCATGCATCAGTAGAAATAAACTCTATGTCCACATATATTTTCATATGAGTAAGTAGTGAATAATTTAACACTTAGCGTTCTGTTTCGAGAGAGCTATTTTGGAGATACACTGTATTGAAAATTTTCGACAGATTAAATATTCAATAAATTCGAAGAACTTGTATACTAACCAAGTTTTGAGTAAGTAATATATTTCATCAAGAAAATCGTCCCAGAACTACCTAGTAAGTCGAATCCAACGTAACACCAAATAAGCCTCAGCTTTAACTTCGAACGGAGCGATTCGTAGTGCATTGTGCAGACGACTTCGACCACACAATAACCATTTGCAGCACTATACAAGACAGGTCCACAGAGTAATGTTTATTGTGACTTCTATCTACGTCTATTGTGTGTATTAGCGATTCCGCGAACATGAGATAGCATACTGGTGTAACGATACACAGGGGAGTCGTTGACAACACGATTTTCAAATGTGGAACTTTCATAACTGTAAATATCTCCTGTGTTTTATCTGCTACAATCTTATACAACAATTACTAATAGAATTATTCACCATCAGGAGAAATTAAAAATTTGTTAATTTTTTCACTTTCAATTTAAGCGTAGTTAAAAATAAAAGTAGATATTTTAATGGCGACCGTAGTTCTATATAGTATACTCGCTTCGAGAGCTGGCGGGCCGGGGTTAGATTTCCGGCAAACCGGTATTCCAATATCTGTTATCGGATTAGGATATGTTGTTCGAGAGTTCTTGAATATACCATGATATCTCCGACCCATGACCAATTGTAGTATGAAACTATAGGTTGAGAAGCTATATATTTAGTTTAAAGAGCTTTCTTGTGAAACGTTAAGTAAAATGTGTTTTATTAACTGAAAATATACTGGGACTTGCATGTCACTTGTTGCAAAAACTGGTCAGTCATGACATCGCAGTCACGGTCGAGAGATTGCACCGGTTTCTATGCATCGACGCCTGTGTTGACAGTCTCTCAAATATCTCATTACATTTGAGGTTCACGTGCACTATATCAGCTAATTATCACTCGCTTTGGCGACGGCTTTTTGCAGTAGACTTAAAATTTTACTATTAAACAAAAACATCACTAACTTTGTTCAATATCTCATGCGAGTTTTCATAGAACATGCTGGTTTTACTGGACACAGGAAGGCTCCCATAAGTATTCCTTCCGCGAAACTGTGTACTCTACAACCATATCCTATATCACCGTGAAATGACACAAGTGACATTCAGCTTTGATGGCTAGGTAGGTCGCTATAGTTAGTGATGAATTAATCACGAACCTACTATTTTATATCCTTGAAAATATTTATGACCAAACAACTACAGCTTTACATTGGTTAATATTCTGGTTTTGGACTTAGATGAAGCAAGTGCGCGCAAATGTTCACGTGGTCTGGTCAAACGGTCTACTCTTACCGTTGTATTTGTACCAATCACATAGGGCAACAATATGATCTTGGTGTACCAAGTGGGCGCGAACGCTCACGGGATCCGGTCCAACGGTCTACCGTTGTATTTGTAACACTCACATGGATCAATACTCTGGTCTTGGTCTAGCAAGTGGGCGCAAACGCTCACGGGGTCCGGTCCAACCGTTGTATTTGTAACACTCACATTGGTCAACAATATGATCTTGGTGCACCAAGTGGGCGCGAACGCTCACGGGATCCGGTCCAACGGTCTACCGTTGTATTTGTAACACTCACATGGATCAATACTCTGGTCTTGGTCTAGCAAGTGGGCGCAAACGCTCACGGGGTCCGGTCCAACGGTCTACCGTTGTATTTGTAACCCGGTGAGCGTATTGTGTGCTCTGCATATCGTATGTCACCGTGTTATGGTAGCGCGTGACCATTCAGCACTGATGGCAAGGTCACGATGGTGATTAGTGTCGTCTCTGTTAGAATTTAGCTGTAAATCTGCGGTTTATTCCGCGAATAAAGTTTCAAAGTAAACTATCGTGACAATTGCAAACGTTATCTGAATTGAATAGACATTATTTCATTAAAAATACGTAAAAAAGTGGGTAAAATAATGGAAGTAACAAAGTAAAAGGAAATTTTCAGGCTGACTCCATGCTAATGGAACGATAAACATAAGTGGGCTCAGGGACATGACAAAATTATTGCGCATAAAGCAAATGAAGGTTAAAGTCGATAGATTTATTTGGCGGAACCGAATACTTCTAAATGGTTATCGGTGTTATAGCCATCTCAAGCTGGAACGGTTTTAAAGCTATTAGATAGAAGTGACAGTTTTACCAAAAATAGTCTTGTTTATAACAGAAACAATACAACATTAAAAGAAAGGCCTGCAGATATGCTTAGCTAGCCGTAACATGACTCTTAGTCGTAAAAATGGTGCAAACGAAAAATCTTAGCATAAAATGCTACAAATGTAAACTTAACACAACAAACAAAATGGAGAAGTGGCTCAGAAAAGCAACGTTCAACAGAGAATGAAAACATAAGCTTAGAGAGTGTGAATTTGGAGTTTGATAACATAAAACTGTACGTGCCTAGAGCGGCGACAGTACAGTATTCTTTAGGTAGGTAGTAATTCATATTCTACTCGCAAAGCCGTCTAGGTTTTATCGTATAGATATACGGATTCTGGCTTGGCGCCTGCCGCAATACTAGACGCATTGCTACATCTGCAATGACAATTGCATTTTAGCGAGACATACGGGGCAATTTCTGGAAGAGACTTCAGAGTTAGAGCCTTATTTTGTGATTTTGGCCATGGACTAAGAATATTGAAAAAGGGCGCCTGTTTATCTCCAGATAATTGACGTTGAACATAAAAGTATCTTAGAGACAGCGCACTAATACTAATACCTACTTCAAAGACGTCCTTAATATCTTGTAGAGTGCACGGTAAGATAAAATCTTAAGGGGAGCACACCGCACACTTTGCGTTTTGCAGCGCAGTCTGGCTTGACTTGCGGTGGTGCGCGTAGTTGCAAAGTAGGTATCGTCATTCCCTATAATATTTCCTAGATTACAACGTAATAATCCGTGCTGCGCTGCGCTGCGCTGCATGCGCTCTACTTTACTCTTTAATGTAACAAACTAAAATAAGGTTTCATAAGCAATTTCGTCATATTGACGTTTCTGAGACAAAAACCTGCTGATAATGATCAACGAAACAAAAAAACTAAATCGCTGCCGTCGCTACATCAACAAGTAATACATTAACGTCAGGAAACATAGTTTACATCAAATGTGTAAGAATACGGCACATGAGCAACAAAAACGGTGAATCGGCGACATTCCTTCCGTGATCGATGATTTTCAGATTCAGAACACATCGCGTGATTAATCGCGTCTTACAGGAGCGTACTTAGGGATTACATCAAGAAAGTGGCTTGTTTCACCAGTGAAGAATTTGTTGTAAGATTATAAGTAACCAAAATTTCAAGTAGTATACAGCTTATTCAGAAAAAATACGCGGTGCACAATTATCACAACGAACTAACTAGGGACTTTCTACATTTATCTGCCTGTATACTAGACATTTAAGTATGCGCTGCACAAGATACTTCGTTATTCCTCACAGTTTGTAATACACAATGCAAATTTATAGCAAACTGTAACTTTTATGAATATTTAAATTCTCAAAATGAAACAAACAAACTATTTTACCCCTTATTGTTTTTAGTGCAAGAGCCGTCAATCTTTGATTAGTATCATTCGCCTACGGCCTCAAATTTCAATCGCTTCTCATCAATTTACTGTCACAAAAGTCATCCCCAAAAGCACGATGCACTAACTCCGTCCCAGCTGTACAAATCACAAGTGTGGAAACAGTTTTATTATTTCACAACATTTTTTGCGCGGTTCCAAAAACAGAATCGCACTTCCTCTATTCAATTTTCGATATAAAGATGTTTTTCCGTGCGTTAACTGAATACAGCAAAATGGATTTTGAATTGTTTGAAAGCTTTGTGTTAAGAATATCGCTTTCGGTGGTTGGAAGTAATCTGACTCTGATAGATTTAACGATGCCCAGATACTGTTGTTTATGTTTTAGGATATTTTAGCTTGTAAAGAACGATTTGTTTATTTTTTATTCATCAGAAATTTATTTGCTTTTCCTCATTGAGAAGTAGCGCCTACTATTTGTAAACATTGGAATTTGTTTATGATTGCCTTACACTTTCCTTTATAAAAACACTACCCACTATGTAGGTGGTGTTAACACGTTTTTTTCAATTCATTGACGTATCAAACACTCCACTTTTAGAGTTACTCGTTCTTACTCATTCAGTTTTTGAGACCTGAAACTACTATTAGGTAGCTGTTTAGCTAAATTTTCCCACGTGGAAATTATTATTGACGCTATTACTATCACTCCATGAATTGTAAGAATTAACTTGACCTATCTACAATCACATACGCTATTCCGACAAGCAAATGTGCTGCGAAAGTGGTTCACTTTACCGAGAGTTCCCGGAGTCTGAAATGCAACTTGAATACAATATTGCCGCTTTCAAGGATTGAGAAATAGGGATATTTAAAATAAGTAAGCTAGAAAAATGTAATAAAAAATAAAATATACGTTATCGTCGTCCGGCTTTTCTTACCTCTATCACTATGTAAATTTGTTTAATAGTATGTAAAGTAAATTCCAACAAATCTTGACGAAATTTGGATTATTATATATATATATATATATATATATCTAACTTTGCTATCTACAATAGGCTCTCTCTCATGTACTCTTTATAATAAGGCATGGTCAATAATAATCGGTTTTACTTTATTGCTTGTAGCGATTTAACAATTCCGTACCTATAACGCTACCTTGCAGTAAGCCTTGTCAAGTACCTATAGATTTTTCGTTAACGGGTGACTTACTAAGTATTGGCTAACAGTGAGGTGAACTACCGATCTAGTTACAGCATACACGCAACCGAGGCCTTAATCTCTTGTTACATAAGACAATGTTTTACATAAGGGTGCTTGTCGAAATGCGAACACCTTGTTGAGAGCTCTTGTTATTTATTACAATTTGATTGGTTGGCAAATCGTAATAAAGATTGAAATCATGTTTTGTAACGGCACTCTATTGTAGATATTGTGCTGTAACTTAATGTTATCAATGACTTGGAATTTTCTGGTAGTCGTAGCACAGGTGACATGGTGCATCTAATCGGTCACCAAAGCCGAAACAAATAGACAAATTTAAATTTTAGTTAAAATAGACCCATCAAGTTTTAATGCATTTGTTTCAATTAAATATGTATATACTTTATGATTATTGTAATAAAGGCTATTATACCGCGAAGTGTGAATGCGAGTTTTAGTATTGCGTTCCTCACTAGGAAGTGGCAGGGTAAAAAACAACGAAACAACCGCACCCCGACAACGCACGGAACGCAACCCTGAAGATCTGATGACATTACATTACATAGTTAATCCTGAATATTATAAAGAAGACTAGCTGCACCCTGCGGTGTTACCCGCGTAAATACAGGATAAAAGTAGCCTTAATCCAAGGTCTAAGCTATCTCCGTATCAAATTTCTTTAAAAACGGTTCAGCAATTTTTGCGAGAAAGAGTAACAAACATACATCCATACATTCTTACAAACTTTTGGGTTTATAATATTAGTAGGAAGTAGGTTATTAATAACAATTTACGTCAGAAGCCTTTGGCTTCCAACAAACATTAATACATTAGGGCGAGCCAGTCAATAATCCGTAAGAATCAAAACTATTACGAGCATAAATATCTTCAAAAACTGTTAAACTTTGGACTGGGGGAGAGATTGGACTTGCTAAAAGAAGATGCTCTTTACAAGTACGCTTGGCAACCCCACATCTAAAGTTCTAACTAAAAGCATAAAAGTTAAATTATAAATCTCACCTTTTATATGCACATTCACATCCGACGCTCGTGCATACGACTAATGGCAGTTTTAACTTCTTTGCACTTCGTACGACTTCCGCTTTCGTCTCGAAACGGCTGTCTTTATGAGCACTCATTTTTGACATTAAGATTTATTGATAAAGTTTTAAAAACATTGTTTTATTCACTTTGAAAATTGGGACGTCCGTCATAAGCTGCATCTTTATGACTGTGTGTCAATTGTCAATATTAATCACCGAATAATTGAATATTCTTTCTAACTTGCACCAGTCATTTGTTTGTACCTTTATTGTGTTTACTGGCTGCTTGATGGTGCAAGAGGCCCTTATTAGGCTGAAAACGCAAGGGCAAGCGGCTTGCTTACCGCATTAGCCTTGTTAGTCACCTTAGTAAAACCAACGGTCCACAATATTCGCAGCCGGCCGCACTGAAAGCTTGGCGCTTAGCCACCAAGTTTTCTATGAACGCAAACCACCAAGTTCTAGGCGCTTAGCAAGTCGCCTGTGTTTCTGTCGTCATATTATTGTAAAATCAACATCACACAAAATCACCATTCACATTCACGTATATTTTTAGATGACGGCATAGATGTCCAACAAGATATAAATTTAGTTTTTACATACTCATTATTATTGTTATACACGGCGTACAGATTTTTAAAGACGTGATTCAAAATGAACCAGTGTTATAGGTAATATCAACTCTTATTGTTTTCACTACGGTCTTAATCATCTCATATATTTATCCGCACTGATTTTGATATTTGCACCAGATCATAATACACAGATGTTGTCCGTACAAAATCAATGCTAACATTAATATTGTGTGGGTGGTGACCGACGTCATCGTGGCGGAGTGGGCGGTTCCACTTGCACTGATAACAGATTAGGGTAAACTTCAGTTTTAATACAATCATACGAATTTGGAATAGCACAAAGATGACATTTATACAAGATGCAGATTGTTTTCACTCGACATCTTGAACATGTACTTTATACTTGTATAAATATGACAAGTGATTTCAATTGGGCAGATACATTTTTCAGTTATTATGAATAACTACTGTCTGACCATATTGGAAAAAAAATATACGTAATTGCCTGTAAAGTTGGTTGAAAGAAAAAATAATTTAGCAAATAACAAGTTCTTTTAAAAACAAGTGCTTAGCGACTTTCACTACGGCAGGCGCAGATAGAACTTTTACAGTTATTTCGATTTAAAAATAAAAGCTCTGGACCGATTTAAAAAAAATTATGGGACCACTCGAGATGTGAGTGAACCTATTGAAACAAAAAATAATTTGTCACATCGGTCCACCCGTCTCTAAGAAATCAGAGAACAAACATAAAAAAAAACCGTCGAATTGACTCTTTTTGAAAGTCTCGGTAGAAAAGGAAAAAAAATCGACGAATGAAGAACCTCTTCCTATTTAACGAATAAAACACACATAAGTTTGCTAAATAAAGGTAAAAAGATCTAGTAAACAGAATCTAACGAGCCCGTTTCTGTTTACTGCAAGTTTGTTTCGACTATTAAAAACTGTAAGTATGTCAACCGCATCGCGGGAATTTTCAGCGTCGCCGCGCCGGTGGGAAATTGAAACGGCTCGTCCATTTCCTACGATATAAGTGTGTTTCCCAGTTTACTGCTTACGTTACGTCATCATGAGGGGGAAGAGTTAAAGTGGGTCATTATCACTAAATATGAGCTATCTGTGTAAAACTCTTCATTTATTTCGTACCAAAGAATCCTTGGGTTTTGTAAAAGGTAATTTTCCACATTTCTATTATTACCCACACTTAAATAATATGACAGCATTGTGATGAAAAGCGTTAATAATGTAAGACTATTACATCTTATTTGTTGGGTGTGAATTTCAGTGATCTTGAGAAGATATAAATAAATAATCAGCAAGCAGTTTTTTCGGTATATTCACCTGGATGATATCACCTGGGTGCACAAAGTGGAATATACCGTTTTTTCACTATACTTGATTAATTAACTCTAAGAAGGCCTAAAGGCGCGAGCCGCGGTTTAAACTCACGGCCTTTTGTAAATCGAGCTACTAGTCTACTACTATTTACCTAATTGAAAGCAAGTTCAAAAATTTACCATCGTCCACTCTATAATAAAACGACCTAGTTGTTGATGAAAAGGAAACATAAAATAAACATACTGTATATTTCAGTCACAAGCTTGCATTTTCCAAGAATAATCAACATAATGTACACTATTATTATGAGTTAGGTACACCCACGGTGTACTTATAGTAAGTACCTACTAAGACCGAGCGAGCGAAGTAAGACCCCGCATAGGTATGTATATGTTGATATTTATTTCAAGCGCATATTTTTCTTAAACTAAGACACGCGGAGTGTTGATTCGATTTCACATTTTCCTCACTTATTAAAATACGTTTAGTAATTCAAGATAGCAAGTGGAACAAAACATAAAATTTGTACACATGCACATAATTACATACATAAACGATCAAAATTATAGCCTTCCTTATTTATATAATCAGGTAAAAGTCAAACTCAACACAACAACTAAGCTCAATTAAAATCAAAAAGGTAAATCAAACATTAACACTTATACAATTCTGTACCATTTCGAGATATTTGCCAAAAACATTAAAATGTCACTCACACCCCGTCGAATCGTCATTTTCGTCGCGAACCAAAACGCGAGCTGAAATGTTGCTCTTTCACCTGAACAAATGTTTAATTTTCCAATACATATTCCGAGTGAGGCATTAATAATTCATTGGAGCTCTTCAAAATAATCGAACATAATATGTACCTACGGGCGTAAGTAATGAGCAGTCGTGAATAAGATGCTTAATTTTGCGAAAACGCTGTGAATCATGTGGTAGGTACATAGGAAATATTGAATACTTCTGAAAATGTAATTTATAGAAAGGAAGAATTAAGTATTTAAATACGTAGAAATGTATTAAGTACCTACACTTACTTATTAGCAAAAATGGGTAATGAGAATTACAGTTAAATGGTTATTCTCAGAAATGAATTCAATTTAATTTGGAAGGCTTATTAATTTGAGCTAATTACGTATTCTAGAAAATGTAAGCTACATGGTCCTTTAAACTTTAGACTTTCATTAAAAATGTTTATGTTATTTCGATTTAAAAATAAACCTCAGGACTGAATTCAATAAAATTAAAACAAAAAAAAAACATTTTTATAACGCACCAGCGAGAAATCAGGAAACAAATAAATTAAAAAACACCCGACATATCGAGTACCTCTTCCTTTTTGGAAGTCGGTAGAAAAGCTTCACATCTCCTTGATTATGACTATCACTTTTAACACATGAGCAAAGAGCAGCATCCCACGAGTCGAATTTTAATTGCGTGGGTTTCCGGCCCACTTGATTCCTCTGCGTAAGGAAACTACCCCACGGGTTGATTCTGAAAGTACAACGGGGACGTTGTGTTTTGTTAACCCCCCGGTCGAGTTACGATTGTGTTATTACTTAACGAGTAAACGGTCTCAGTAAAATTATTATGTGGGTGTTTTGCAGAGGCGGGCGTGGAGTTGCAAGTTATTTTTTAGTATAAATGCTACACATTATACATCGTTTTATTACAAAATAACATGACAAATTAGTATCCACACACCACATAGCACTTGCATTACCGGCGCAACTTTCTAAAAATTCACAATCACCGTTGTATGGTAATGCGTTGTAGTTTATGCAACTATTCAAATAACAGTTATTAAGAAATAGCCAACAATAGATGTAATGTCTCAACAGCTACAAGTACCAAAACCCATCATCAAATAAATTCAAGGACTGGTCTCTAAAAGAGCACGCTAAGTGACCCTTACTATTAGCACTGTGGCCATAATGTTCATTCAAAACAAAAGCCTGACACACAAATTACTATGGTCCATGCGAGAGGTCATGCGTGGTCTATGCTCACAGAGGTTAAGCAATTTAAAAAATAGTTGTAGGCTCAGCAAGTTTCACAAAAATTGGTCTAAAAAACTGCCAAGTTCAAGTGTGACTCCCGCATCTACACAACATTAGTTCAAATTTTTACCGGTTGGCGGTATTAATATCGAGAAAATTGGCCGAAAAACACGTTTTTTCTATAGGATTTAACATCTATTTCATATAGATTAAATTGTTTATTTTTAAAGTCTACTTGTTGCCTTTATTAATATCGAGTAAAACAAAAACGGCAAAAAAGGTCATGTCTAGCACGTTCCTTTAAAAAATATTTTATTCTGTTTTAAGTATTTGTTGTTATAGCGGCAACAGAAAACATCATTCGTGAAAATTTCAACTGTCTAGCTATCACGGTTCATGAGATACAGATGGCCGAAAGGATCGCAAAGTCTTAGTAATAGGGGAGTTATTAACCTATGGGTAAAAAGAAGGTCTGCACTTGAGAAACATCTATTGATATAGGTACCAACTAAAATGTTAACAGACTCGAACACACCAGTCAAACTTAGCTCGTTCGTTCAATTAGAACAGTGGACATAATTTTATTTCAAAACAAAAGGCTAACACGCAAATGAGTGTGGTCCATGCGAGAGGTCATGCGTGGTCTCTGAGGTTAAGGTCACCAGAGCCATATGAAGATGCGTGCGTTGCGGTGAAGCAATGAAGTCTTAATACGAAATTAATTTGGAAATTAGTGTTACGAAGAATGACCGTGGTTTTGAAACGGTTTGCGTGCTACAGTGTACGACGGCTAGGTTTACATAGAGATATATGGGAAACAGTTATTTCATGGTGCGTTGAGGTAAATGTATATAAAAGGTCAACAGTTTGGGCCCCTATATTTAAAAAACTAGGTATGAGTGCACAAGTTTTTTAACTACGAACTCGAATTGAAGAAATACAAACTAAAAAAATGTGACACGCCTTTCAATTCGACATGCGCTTATACATCTTTATTTCAATGAAAAATAAATATTACATGCAAAAAGTGCAAAGAGCCCGAGCTACCGGTTAAGAAAAACATCGTCATGAATCGTCGTCTATAGCATGGTTTACTGACGATGTTTTTTTCGGGCATTTTTTAGGGCATTTCCTATCGCTCGCCTGGCTAGCTACCTCCCTCAAGTTGTAAAATCTGTCGCCAAACACCTAACGGTGTTGCGGCAGCCTTCCTTGAGAGCCAGTGTATTCCATACTCCATGCTCCATCTAGGGCTAAAGTATCGCTGAAATCCGTGGTCGTGCGAACTTATGATCAAGTACTAGCCTTTCATTCTGGCGCATTAAGGAACTCTTTAACAATATCACACCATATTGTGCCGAACACATGACCATTAGAAACAGAGTCAGCATTATAATTCGTTTCATTTGAGGAAATAATCACCCTTTCACTTTGGCGTCTTATTCGGTCATCAAGTCCTCGTAGCCCTCGTAGTGGTCATAACCCTTATCTCACTATTACAGACGTTGAGAGAGAGAGCCTGAGAGACACCTAACATCTAAAATTAGGTAATCCGACCGCGTTGAGATAGAAATAATTATCGTTTAGGGGAAAATGCCAGTAGGTACCTATACTTACTACTGTTTATACAGATACACATAGTTTCTGTATAAATTATTCGCACACCGCAATTACCTAAAACAACCTGGTTTACAAACGACTTCAAAAATGAGTGGAGTTGGAGAAAATCTGTTTTATGTGTGTTCCCGATTTATTCACTAACACTATTTAGAATATTTATTTTATTGAAAAGGGTTAAAAATACTAGCCACATACAAATTTTAATAGTAGTTTTAATTTGTATATCTAATTGACTGACAAAATTATGTAAGCGTCTGTCGAATTAAAATCTGTCACTATTTTAACAAGTAATACTTCAAACAAGTGGTTACGAGTAGAAGCGAGTTCGAAAATACCAGACTGCTTATATTATCTTATTTTTATTTTTATATTGATGTACCTACTCAGTGTCACTTTTACGACTAAGGCGAATGTATTGACACCACTCACATAAAATACGACAAGCCGTTTAGGCTTGTCGTATTTTATACACTCGAAAAACATAAACCTCCTTCTTTCGCAGACGGGTAAAAAGCGAAAACCGACTTCAAATCGGCAGTTTTTCTTCGATTTCCTGTCTTAATGATAATGGGACCACCTCGGGAGTCTTTCGAACCCTTTCGAACGAAAAATGCTTTACCACCACTTAACCACTGTTACGTCTGAGCGTTTTGATAAAGACGAAAATTTCTAAAAATATCATATGTTATAAGTATACAAGACCTTTATGCAAGTACCCACAACCTAACAAACATTTACAAACAATCATACGAAAAAATATTAGCTAGACTCGAAGCAGACACTCTGCGCTCGGTCAGTCATCCAAATAACTCGCTCTACGCTACGTTCCACAATAAACGGAAAGTGAAGTCAAACTATAGAAAATGCGTCGATTCATCGTAATTATCGACACTTTTTCTTTCATTCATACCAATAAGAAACTGAAAGTGATATAATCTAACAATGGTAATGGTAGCCTACGAGTACTACGAATTAATAATAATATAGATTAAGAACCTCCCACGCGTTACTCTACTTAAACATGAATAAAAACTACAAGTCTTGTAACTAAACGTATCAAGCTATAGCATCCCACAGCTGGGCACGGGTCTTTCCTAGAAGGGGGTGTAGACCATAGTCTACCAAGTTGGTCAAATTGCGGGTTGGGGACTTCACTTATCTTCGAAAGCTATTAACCTTCTCGGACAAGCAGGTTTCCTCAAGATGTTTTTCTTCAGCGATTGAATCAACGCCCTTCCGCTTGCGAAGCAACAAGTTTACAGACTATGCTACCACTAACTTACCTCCTGCAATTGTTGGCTCGGTAACCAACTTGCGACTTTAAAAAATTACCACCACTTGACCTATTTGATCATATATACGACCTTTTTTCTTTTTATCTTGCGTTAAAATAAAAAAATATAATAAATCATCCAATAAATGGTGTCGTTGAAAATTTCACCATTCGCAAATGGTCGCATTCTGACGACAACATTCAAAAAACTTTTTCACGAGTTGATTGCCTGGCCTTGATAGTAAAAACATGAAAAACCAAAATAGTGACTTTTTGAATATCGTTCGTAAGTGTCGTCATTAGCGAGTGATGTAATCATTCGAACATTTCAAAAATAAAGCCCCTGGAGACGGACGGACGGATATTTAATTTCTTAAGAGATTTCAGCTATATGTTAATATATCTTAAATGTCTTAAGTAATATATGTATGACGACGGGCGATGTGATGTTCCGTTGATTTACGATACATCTAGCTAGTCCGTAGGCGGTAGGTATTAAGACGATGCCTAATTTGTCGAATCGATTGACTAATGAACGCGTACCATTAATGTTTATTGCCTACTATTATTGTTTACGCTTTGTTTTATTATGTCTTGTGTTCGAGAGGTTGTTAATTATAATTAAACAAGATTTTAATCTAAAAATAGAGCGTTAAGTACAATGACAGTTATACGAGTATATACAGGGGTCGGCACTCGAAGTGTTACCAATACAAAATGCTGTAATTTTGACAATTTTGTTTCTTTTTATTTATAAACTTCAATATATAGAAAAAAAAACATTTAAAATTAAAAAGAAAAAAATATTGTTCGATGTGGCCACCTTTAGCGCGGATAACAGCATCGAGTCTGTCCGAGAAGGCTTCACACGCTGCACGAATGTGGTCTGCTGATATTTTGTTCCATTCTCGGCGAAGAGCAATCTTTAAGGCGTCGACTGTCTCATATTTTTTTGCTGATACTTTGGCCTCTAGAATTGACCATATGGAAAAATCCATTGGGTTTAAGTCCGGCGAATATGGTGGCCATTGTTGCGAAGAAATGACTCTGAACTTTTTCTTGCAAAAAAAATTGGGTTTCACGGGCTTTGTGGGATGGTGCCGAGTCTTGCTGAAACGTTCAATGGTTTCTACCGAATTTCTTACGTGCCCAAGGTAACAAAGCATCGTTTAAAATCTTTTCGGTAACGTAACGGTAAATTTGCTGGTTTATCTTTGCACCCTACTCAATGAAAACGAGAGGTGAACGTCCCGTAGCAGTTACCGCGGCCCAAACCATCACTGATGCTGGTGCTTGCTTTCGCAAAGCAATTCGTTGGTCTAAATTGTCGTTTGATTTAGACTTTAACCATACGCGATCATTTTGTTTGTTCACATATTGCTGAACCGTAAAAATTTTTTCATCGGAAAATACCAAATTTTCAAGCTTGCTACTGCTTTAACTCCTTAGCTCTTTCTAGGCGAACTGCCTTTTGTGCAAGTGTCAAGTCTTGCACTTTTTGTATTTTGTAAGGCTTCAGTTGTAGTTTATTTTTTAATATGCTCCGGGCAGATAGATTAAGACTTTTCGCCAATTTAACTGCGCTTTGTCGTGGATTTCGTTCAATTCTAGCCTTTACCTTTCGAACCATTTCTGATGATGTTGCTGTTGTTGGATGTCCACCTCCATGGCGTTTCTTGATGCTACCCGTATCATTGTAACGCGTGATGGTCCGATACACAAACATTTTATTCAGATGTAAATGTCGTAGCGCATTAACAATGGCTGGTTGCGATTTTCCAGCCAAATACAAAGTAATGACACTGTGGCGTTTGAATTCCATCTGGATAACTTTTTTTAGCAGCGACGAAAAACAATGAGCTTCTGTATGTTTAGGAACAATACAATAGACTTACGACTGTGAAAAAATGGGCGCCATATTGTAAAAAGTTTGGTTGCTATAGCAACTTAAAGTTGGTAACACTTCGAGTGCCTACCCCTGTATATATTGAGGACTTTATTTTAAAACTAAAAGACATGAGCTTCGTTATTACCAATTTAATAAAACGTATAGTATCTTTCTCTCAACTCATCTCTATGCCAACTGTGATTGTTGGCACACTTTCGCAAGCTAGTTTTAGGTCCGAAGTCACTCGTCTAAATTAAGATGACTAGATATGGGTAAAATATGTAGTATAATATAATAACTTGAGATCACCTAACACTGTAGTGTTATTTAATTTTTAAACGTCTTCAAAACAGGAGAAGATTTGCATATCGTCAGAATCTATGTATGTTCCCCGACTTTTTAAGAACGCCTGGATCGATAAGGATATTTTTTCTTTTGTGCTACTTCACTGGTGGAAGCATATAAGTAAATATAATCAAAACCCATTTAAATGTTCTGGTTTATATATCGCAATCTATAATAATATAAAAGCCTAAGTCCTGACTGATTCACGAGCCTGATGCTACGCAGAGCCTAAACCGCCGAAGACATGAAATTTGGGTGTATTCATTATTGATTATAGGACTGAACTAAGAAAAGATTTTTGGAAACTCATGTCCTAAGGGGTTCAAATGCCCGTCATTTAAACCCCTTAGGACATGAATTTCTAGTTACGAGCGACGGAACTTACCCGCAGGATTGAAATTCAAATTGTTGGAAATATAATAGTTTGTTTTCACATACATTATGTACCTACACACTAAATAAAATAAATACCGTAACAAAATTTCAGGATTTATATTTTACGTTTGGTGAAAAATTATACGTACTCAATAAGTGAACAGTTAAAAAACATTCAGCGACGAGACAATACAGTTTCACTTTCTCACCATTACTAATGGTAGTTTTTACTATGCAAACTGTAACTTTAGTAGGCATGAAGTGTGACACGACAAAAATAAAAACCACATGCCGAAGAGCCTAGAAAGTAAAAGTCGTAATTATTGCATTCTTTGGCTCGGTTCTCTTTTCTAGAGTGTGACAGATTGTTGTAAAGATTAAAACCGGTGACATGTTGTGTCAAAACTACATATACAAAAAAAGCTTTCTACGTAGGTACAATTGTCTCCATCCTAAGGTAGCCTGGAAGAGAGCACTTGTAGCACTATATTTTGTAAGAATTTTTCTCTTGTATTCAATTATTTTTTTGTGTGTCTAAAATAAAGAATTTGATTTATCTATCTATCTGCTAGTACAAATCAACAAGCCGCCGTCGCACCGATATAAGTATGTCTCTTATTTTCCTATCCTCAGATATATACTAAGGAAAGATGATCAACAGAACTAGAAGACAAACCATATACCATGTTTGGGAATATATGTATTTGTTTCAATTAAGCGCACGATCGCTGAAATTTACAAAAAAAGGTTCGCTTAAATTACTTAGAGCCGATTCGTGACAAGGAGAAACTACTAGTAAGCCTAATTTTTTTTATCTTCTTGCAAATGTATATGTTTTTAGTTATTACAATATATAAATAGAAGTTCGGCGTATTGCCGTCTTCGCGACCACTGTATGATGTGGTCCGCATATCTGTTAAAAATATTTTAAAAATCGTGTGCCGCCGCGACGGCTCAAAATTCTAAAACTTCGTAGAACCCATACACCAACGTGACGTCAACATTGGTTGGAAACAACGACCTGTATGCGATTACTAAATATCATAAGACACGTGTTCGTGTACACACATAGATCCGAAACAGAAGCTTCGCTCGCTCGATCAGAGGGTCGTCGTTTTCAGTTAAAAAACAAGAACAATTTTAGCAAAATAAAAACAGTAGTTCTTAAATAATATACCATAAGGTGCCATACTACTTTACTATTTCAACTGAAGTCTATCGGAAATTAATGTCGCCGTCGCCAGCGCCGCCTCTAATCATTTCACGGTGATTTTATTTCCAGATTTTTCATAGTAGGTATAACTAGGCACGGAAGAAATTATAGGATGTACCAGAATAAGTATATTTATTTCTTTTAGATAATGAAAAGGATATAAACTAATCAAATCAAATATATAAATGAGATATGAAAAAAAAATCTATTTAAAATATTTTCTTAAGTAGTTTGCAGGTAAATTAAATGCGAATGCTTTCAAAAATGAACACGGTTCTCACTTTTTACCGACTTCCCTGAAAAGAAGGGAGTACTTAATTCAAAAGATTTTTTTGATTTCTCAGAGATGGCTGAACCGATTTTAAACATATTTTTTTTTTGTTTGTAAGAGTTTACTTTACGAGTAGAGATCATTTTACTTCTATCAATATCGGTAAAGTAGATTGAAAGAATTCTATACAATTAGAGAAACTAAAACAATTCTATCGGCGACTGTCGTAATGGATGTCGGTAATAATTTTTTTCTTAATAGAACTTGTTAAAAGTATTTCATGAAGTATAGCCTACATAATAGCCTTATATGATGTGACAAGTGCTTTGTAAGAGTATGTATGTAGGTTGTGGCTGGTATCACAGGAGACGAGTGCCGCGCGAGGGTGCTTTTGAAAGAGTGCGAAGGACCTTGTGTCGTCGGAAGTCGCGATGAACAATAGCCGTACCTAATAGGCATGCGTGTGCTGACGGCATGTGGGATAAGAGGTAGCGGGACCAAATTCAGTTACAGTGCAGTGCAGATAGCCCTTACCTACACCGTGGCTGATTCAGGCACGGCGTTTTAACTCTTTACGTTTGACGCTGTCCGACCGTGTTCATTATAGCAGTGGAATACAGTTAAAAGTCACACAGCGAATATCGGCTCGCATGTACCTACTTAGTCAAAATAAGAAAAGCGTTGAAGCTCCAGATGAGCCAGCATTATGGCAAGATTTATAGTGTTTACAAAGCTAATCTGTCCACGATTTCCTATAGCACATAATATTTCAATTATTGGTTACAGTTTAAATTCCATGGCGCAGCAGAAGAACATAAAACATAGCGCAACCAAACCGCAACCACTTACGGGTGGAGTATTAATTAGATTCGATCAAATTTATGTAAAATTTCAGATCTCGTTACATAATATATCGGCCGCCACGTTAGAAGTTACTACTACTCCTATAATGCCTAGGCTGGTCACTCTAACAGTATCAATTTAAAAACAAAGCAATGAATTCCAGTAGGGAATCGCTATATCCTCATCACTCGGTCTATGTGCCATCAACAAGAGAGACCCCGACGAACTGTCGAGCCCCTGAAAGGAGGCGCAAGACGTAGGCGCTCTTTGTTACCGCGGAAACGGCTACGGAGACGTCTGCTCACGTTGATAGCCGCCCGTCAAATGATGCAAATTATTGTCTTTATGTTTAAGCTCATTTATCATCCAGAACTTAAGGAACTTATAACTATAGTCACTATATTATTAATACTGCCGCGCACCAACTTACGTCTCATCTCTATAAAGCTTTAGAGTAACATTAATGTTCCATCTATGTAAAGTTTTGACTAAATAGAAATAGTTGTTAGTAATATTGATTAGATGTACGTATATCCACAAGGTTCGCTCATATAAATAGTTAGACGATTGCAGACACGAATGTATCGAAAAGTTCTTTAAAAACTTGGTGACAATATCAAGCTTAAGAACAGCTACTCGTACATCATAGCCTAACTGTTAGAACGAATATTTATCGACAGTCAAACCTGTCTTTTAATGCATTAAGATAACATTTTGTAAGATCGAAGATCATCTATACCTACTTGTATCCATTGACTGAACAATCAAACGGTAAAGCGAGTGTACTCGACTCACCTGTCATCTTGCAAGTGCTTCAGCTCGCTCAACTCCAGCTCCCGTCTCAGGTTCGACACTTCACACAGAAGCATATCACGCTCATGCGACACCTTCTCGAGTTCGACCCGCAACCGGACCACCTCGTTCGTCAAATCCATCGTCGCCATAATGACGACTATCGATAACCACTATCGACACTGCACATCACTAATCACAACACTACCCGGCTCGTACACCAATCACGTTCACGCATTTTAAAATTGGAAACGCGCGGTCGTTCTATTTTGGAGATGGGAATGTTTCCTCGTTAAACTTCAACGTTTCGCTGCCGATGTGTAGATCGAAGGCATCTGAAACAATAAATCACTTTGTTACGAGTTGTGCGAAAAATGTTGGTATGAGAAAATACTCGCCGTATATTGCTTGGCTGACTCTGGAGGTATGAAGTTACTATCTACGACTACAATTCATGTTATAAGGCGGAGCATGAATAACGAGGATTGTTCACTTTATTGGTTGTTTTGTGCAAAACAAGAGACCTTTTTTGGAAAATAACTTGCTTTATATTACAGCCAACTAAGCAGCAAAGGAATTTTGACAATCCTGCACCTCTCTTGAGCCAAGTTACGTTAAGTTTTCCTCACATACACATTGTTCTTTACCTTAAACTAAGCTTGATTTGCCTTAGCTTTACCTTTTATAAATAATTGATGTAAAAATGTTACGCTGAAGGATTAATTATAACAAGTTATTTTTAATATTAAATTAACTTAATTTACTAATTACTTCTCAACATACCTTTCAAAGGAGCTGAGCTAGCAAAGGAAACACCAACGATTCGTGATTAATTTATTTTAGAAATATTAATTACATTAGAAAATCTTAATTGTAAGCACATAGCTTCAAGGGTTGCCTACGTCACTACAATTTTACATTACATAGAAGTCTTACATTACTTTATGTAAATTGCTGTTTTTAACAAGAGCGCATCATCACCCTATAGGTAGAGTGGCTGCCCTGGTGTCAGTTTTTAGACCGCTCGAAGGGCGTTTAATATAATAATATAACAGAGGTAATAGATAGAGGTCATTTAAGTCTTTAACTTAATAATAAGCGTAACGAAATTTTAAATTAGAGTACATTATGATAGGAAAAAAACTCAGTGCAACTCAAATTGAGCTTTTGGATTGCCCATAGACCACAAAACATCTTCAAGTGATCCAAATATTGACCAAAAGTGGTACTAGAGGGCACAGCACTAAGTGTGCTATAGCGGCATTATCATGCGGAGTTACAATGTTTATACCCTGGGCCAGAAAAATACCAGCGTCAGCATACATCAACGATTCAGTCAAACTAACTTAAAAAAATCTCTTCCAGACAACCTCTTTAGGAATGTAATCCGTTATTTTACCGACTCCGAGTCATGGTTAAAAGATACGTGTTTGTCTGGAGAGTTCCCTTTTGTTCTTTGGAACGTGATGAGATATAACATATAACTTAATCTTTACAACCGGCGGATAACTTAACGGCGGCATTTCAGAACCCCGCGCGCGTTTGTAAAACGGCGTATTATGCAATATGGATGCGACATAGACACCATTATCGACTTTTCATGCAAGCCCTATTGTATTTCTTTAGTGTGCATACAATAAAGTATTCACACTCCGATGTAGCTGATGACAGTTTGAAAAAGAAGTTGAAGTATGCCGCTATGGAGTCGCATTATCACATCGTGCCAATTGCTGTGAAAACCCTGGGCTGTTGGGGCTCTGAGGCTCACGATTTTATCAAAGAAATAGGGCAAAGACTCATTGTTAAAACAGGTGACTCTCGTTCCGGTTCGTTCCCGGTAAGAGTGGGTTATTTAACTAGTGGTAATTTTATTTATTGATTTAAAATTTTGTACGGACCATAAATAATTTATGTGTAAAATATTTTCTATCTATCTAAATTGGGTAATTTAATTTACAGAAATTGTTAATTACGACACGAAAAAGAAAATTTCCCTAGTCTCGCTAGATACCCGCCGCAAAGGCAGGGTCTGGTACGTGGTTAAAATTAACTAATCCGACGTGAGACGCGGGTAATCAAATTAGGAGCTGCTTGCCAACCCTGGAAGACACGTGCGAGGAGTCTGGTGTAAATTGCAAGTATTCGGAGACGCTGGGGTGTCGTTTCGGAAAAAAAATATTTGAAGGGTTGATTAAGTATCTTATATATTTTAGGACCAATTACAGAAGAATATGGGACATAAAATTATATATTCCCTATTCTTTTCACTAAAATAATTTAATGCTCGGTAATAACGAATTAACTGTTAAAACTAGAAACTTCCCAAATTCCAGTGCAAGCTCAGTTAGTGTAAGAACTCGTCCAATTAACTAACAACAGTAAAAAATAAAATCTGTCATCTTTCTGTCAAACTAGTTGGAGTTTGAGTGAAATTTTTCGGGAAATGGTAAAAGTTTTCATCGCAATGCAGGTAATTTACTTAATTGGGTCGGTTTAACAAACAAATTATTTTCGTTGGGGGTTAGGGTTCAGTGTACTCGTATATTAAACATATTATTATGAACAGTAAATATTTTATTTATTTATAAATTTATGGTGTATGAAAATGCATGCGCTCAAATAATATGCAAGTTTATTTAGGTAAATAATATGTAATATAGTATAGTTGTAATATGAGACTTATGTAGTATTATTAGTTTTAATTTTTTAACACAATGTTCAGTGTTTAAAAATGGAGAATTTGGTTTTTTATGTAATAATTTATGTAAAATTCCGATTGCTCTCAATTCTCAAGAGAACCATGACCCCAACTGAAGTTTCATAATTTGATAATAGTAGCGCAATTACGAGATGGATAATACAGTTATACTCAGCAGAGAAAATGTAGGATATGGGAGTGCAAATAAAGAATAACGCGAATAGTGCAATGCAAGTATCAATTTTAAAATCACTTTTCACGAGAATATTATTCTTTGTATTTAGCCAATATAGATATAGAATACATATAAGCTGCGGTCTGAATTTTTAACCGATTTTCGCAGTTTTTTTTGTACTAAAGGATATCATATTTTCAAATACAAAGTAGGTATATCCTGAATGTTTTGTTCATCTAATTGATGTTCTTACTGTTTAATATTAGGTCACTACTTTAGTGACCCTTAGATTAAGTAGTAAGATGCGAAAGCGTGTGTGTTGGTTTATTTTTATGTATTCTCCTCTGTAACTAAGTGACTTGATTTTTGCACAGATATAGTTTGAAGTCTGGTGAGTGTCTTAGGCTATTTTATTATTATTTCCCGTTAAAATATAACCATACCTCTAAATAGACCTCGCCATATTATTTAAACCACAAGTTCTAACTGCGACTTTCTTGTACCTACGAGTAAAACAATCCAGAATGAATATAATTATATTATATTAATATATAGTATATAATTATATCAATAACCCAAAAAAACATTAATGAAATGGCTACTAACGCCATCTACACATGATCCATATAAACTTCTACAACATTGTCCGTGTTACGCGTGCGCTGATCTTTATTGATAAAACACTCCACTGAACTATGATAGATGGCGCTAAACTTCTTTTTTTTAGTTACATTTATATAATGCTAATTTTTTTTGTACTTATATATGACACTAAGTAATAAATACCTATAATAATAAAATAAAAATTAACTATAGTAAAGACATCTGTATGTATAAAATTTACATAAATTTTAACACATAAAGTAATTTAAAATAAGAATTGCGTTTTTAAAAAAAAACATTAAGAAACACTTAAAAAGATAATGTGAAGAACTACATTTAATTTAATGATTTACTGATGTACATACAATAACTTAGCATTACTAAAGGCTCTACTCGAACATAGATAAACGATTTCGAAACAAATTCGAAAGCAACCTACACAAACATTCAAAAAAAGCCAATGTAACATGACCTTTCCCAACCGCAATTCCCCAGACAAAAAGGGAGGCAGTAATTGAAAAACTGGGAAACGTACGAGAAATTGTTTCATAAAACCAATGTTACATAACACGTAGGTGTATAAATAGTAGTAGGTAACCGACAAGACGGACGGAAAATTTGAAAACGTCCGACAGTCCGGTACCTATCGGAATCCAATTAAAAACTTCTAGCTAGGGATGCAACGGGGAAATCATTGATATCGATATGATTTTATGCGCTATGAAAGATGATATAATGGGCCTCTCTTTGAAGTCATTAATGCCAAAAATAAATAATGCCATTGTAATGCCACTGTCTCAAGTTTTTCATACAAATGTTTTCTTTTCCCCTTTTTGGGGAAAAAGCCTAATTAAATCCCCAACGACTAAAAATATATAAAACGTATTGGTTGGGTACCAAATGTCGTGAAAATGAGTTTAAAACCACGACCGAATTTCCGGGAAACAACGTGAGTGCAATGACGAATGTTATCGGAAACATCCCTCACTACGTCGAATTTTGTTAAAGAAGATTGCCGGGTACTGTACCATTGTCTAATTTTGACACAGAAAATTCTGTCAGAGGAACAGAAACTTTTTGTTCATTCCATATAGTACCTACCTACGAAATTTATGTCAAGTAAACTGTTCGATATATTCTATAACTTATGCAATTATATATAATACTTAGTTGCTTAATGGTGGAAGACAATATTATAAGGCCGTTAAAACATCCTTGGCAAAAACTCGGACACTGTGGAGTTAAGTTATAAGTACTTGCTAGCTAATAACAACAAGGAAGGATAATAATAAAATCTATTTACAGACTCGCAATTTACTATAACACGTAGGTACAAATAGGAAAAGTTATTGACAAAACATTTATGTAATTTACCAACCAAAAAGCATTCGAAAGTAGCGTTTAATTAAATCATGATTTTAGTAAGGTCACAAGATCATGATTTAACTAAACGTTACTATGATGACATCATTATGAACATTAGAAGAACTAAGCTGCCACAAGCACTAAACATTAGCAATTAAAAAAACTTTAGTATAAAATAATAACACAATAGCACGTAGAAAATTAAAAATTCTTGCTGTCTCCAGTATTTTTTTAAAATAAGTAGAAATAATGGTTTCAGTTTGCATTAGGCGTTTCAACGTAAATCCGTAAGATCTAATCTAATAGGTATTAGTTACATTCCCACATTCATCTTCTTGCCTCACCCCCAACCCTAAAAGACTATGCTCGAAATGTAAACACATGCAGGGATGTAGAACGAAGAACGGACGTGTTATATACTGGAGATGTTATGTACGGTAGAGATATTGTAGTTCCCGTGTTACGTGAAATCTCTACGGTAGAAATGTTGGGAACGAATATGAAACGTGATTTTTGCAAGGAGCTTAGAGGTTTCTGTTGGATTATTTTCATATTTTTATTGCGGACAAGCTAGAAGTTTAAGTCCGCTATATGTATTACTACATACTGGTAGAATAATATTTCGGTTCGTGTTTAATGGACATTAATAGAATTGCTTTAAGGATAACAATTGTTATATTGTCTTCCTGACTTAAGTACATAAACGTAGTTGCCCTGTTCCAAGTTTATCCTAAAAAATAATTGGTAAGCGTATTATTTAATTTTGGTAAGCATATTATTGAGAAAAAAGAATGGAGTAATTACATAGATAATATATGGAGTATTAATAAGAATATCGACAAAACAATAATAGAAAAAGAAGTACCTTTATGATTTGATGGAGAAGATGAAAAAGTTTTGTGCAGAGAGTAGGTACAATCACAAATTGTGGGATAAAAACAAGAAAAGACAAAGGAGAACGTATATACTGATACCATTGAAACAGACCCATCATTAATTCATTTTCTCCGTAAATTTGATGAAAGTACACAAACTAAATAAAGCTAAATTACATAACTTAGTCAAACCATGAATAATAAGCACGAGTACCTACCTATTTCTAAAAAGTCCTAAGAAAATTGTCACTCTTCTCGAGTCCGTGTATTTTAAGAGAAGTTTTCGAACAAACTCAATTATCAGAAGCTGTCGTCATGTTCGGGAACGAATCAATAGTTAATTGGTTTCCTCGTCAATATTGTACGAGCTTCAAGATTGTGTGATGTAACCTCCCAGGCCTCGTGAATCTAATACGAAGACATTTCTTCTGTTTGTTTACTGAGGATAGTTTTTATTTTTATGCCGACTTCCCAAAAATAAGAACACCTTCTGTTTTGGTTCTCAATTTGACAGGTGTATTTTTATTTATATTTGTTACCTGATCTCTCTAATACGAGCGGACTAATCTAAAAATTCTATTTTTGCTTCAATAATTACACCTTTCGAGTTGTCCTATATAAATGTTATCAAAATCCAGAGGTTTGAAATCGAAATAACTCAAAAAGTAATGGAATGTCTAATTTGTATGTAATTTTTTTTATTGATTGCCGTTTTGTAAGTTGCTACGCATAAGATTTTTCCCGTGTAGGGGATGCCATGTAACATTCGACGTTTAATCGCTTTCAGGTAAAGCGTTCAAACTTAAACTTGTTAACCCTAAATATTAAAAAAACACATTTTATTGCGTTTCACATTACAGAAGCTACCGGAACAGAACTATCGCAACTTAAGTTTCACAATTACTACGCTACGGATTGTACGTCGATAACAAGAGTCAATTCTACTAAATATTTAGGAGTAAAAATAGATCAACATTTAAAGTTTACGGAACATATTGCCTATATAGCTAATAAAGTACATAAGATTATTTATGTAATGAAAATACTTAGAGCTGCTGCAAAAAACGAGGTAAAATTGATTGTATATAAATCGTTATGTCAATCTATTATACAGGATTGCATTGGAGTTTGGGGCGGTGTAGCAAAAACCGATATGATACATGTCGAGCGCGCCCAAAGAGCAGTTCTTAAGGTCATGCTTGGTAAACCTAGGCGATATCCTACTGACAGGTTGTACAAAACAGCTTCAGTTCTTACAGTCAGACAATTGTTCATAATGAGAGCGGTATCAAAAAGGATCATAGTCTCAATCACAGATAGTCAAAAACAAAAACGACCAATTGGACAATCTCTGCCAATGATAAAGACGGTATTTGCTGCGCGACTTCCGAGCTATGTGCATATATTTACTTATAATTCTGTATGTAAACATGTAGATATACAAAATCTTGACTTAGCTAAGAGTAAAGACTTGGTTAAAAAATGGCTACAGACCCTATCCTATTCACAAATAGAGAGGCTTGTAATTTTTAACGAGATGAGAATCAGGGAGGTATTTCCCAGTAAACCTTATTGTAGGTACCAAATCCAAGCAGGTATCATATGAGCATATAGTGACTGGTACAGCTTGTATCCCCACCTACTTTCAGCAGTCTATGAACTGTAAAATGCGCTTAACGCTTAGGTCCACTCTTCGATCTTTCCATATTAACACATCTTTCATACGCATACACCCTCGCATTCATATACATCCTTATACAGACAAACACACACTCAACATACAAAGTTTGCATATTATCATTAGTATCTCATATCTTTTATTTTTATTTATTTTTTATCCTTTAATCCATATGTACTTACATGTTCAACGTTTATATCATTAGTCATTTAAAATTTTAGTATTGTAAATAATAACGTTTAGATATGCTAATGTGTACAACAGGCTAGCGTCTGTAAAGTCTGTTATTTATCAACTGTGTCCTGTCAGGGTGCCCAAGATACAGGCTTTGCCTAGTTTGGGGCCCGCTGCTAAGTCATGCTCAATTGTAGATGTTACTTACTATGTTTGTGTTAATCTCGATTTAGTTTTAAGTTTTCTTCCTTTGGCAATAAATAAATCATCATCATCATCAAACGTCGAATGGGAAACCGGAAATCTAAGCAGGCACCATCAGCTATAGAAGAGAGTATGCTAATAACTTGACCGAGGCGGTTTTCAAAATGCTATTTTATGACAAGTAGGTTTCTACACTATAAGACTGATGGTGGATGATTTTAAGGAAGTTCGGTTCTCGTGTCTGGGTGTGTGTTGTGCAAGTAAATGTTGTCGTAGTGTCAGTAGTCCATTAACTAGTAATGTGGGGTACATCTGACCCGACTACTTAAATATGTAGTACCATCAAATAACAGTAAGTATAAATCCAATAACTGTAACAGCGAGTGATGTTTATTTTATCTATGTTCATTTGCTTGTGCGATGTTTAATTCGATGGTCTTTTGTTTTAGCTATGTTCCTTTGCTGTTGCGATATCACACAATATTTAAATTGATTGATTTTCTTCAACAGTACTACGCCTAAATGTTAAGACAGAAAAATCCTAGTATGTATTTAGAAAGCTGTGAGTGTAAACATTATTTATTGAATGTGACCGTTTTACTTGTGTCACTTTAATCTTGGATTGGGTGCGATAGTGTCGTTATCCTATAGCTGTCAATTCCTTCCGCTTCCACACGCTAATCCCGTTATAAGGTTTCGTATAAATATTTCGTAACAGATCGTTGAATTTTATACATCACTTGCTAACAGTTGCGCTCGGTGAGAGCCGAATCACGGATTAATCAATCACAATGTATGTAAATATACTATAAAGTATGTCATGACAATTATATAAATAAGATTCTTAAGATACAAATACATTAAAGCAATTAATATTTCTATTGTAACATTAAAACATAACATGTAACGAAATTTATTTAGTTTAATAATTATTTCTTTAATTTTTCATCTTCATATCTTAATATTTGAGTATTGAGATCTCGTCCTAATTGTTTGGACATATTCTATGTATTTAATATCCAATAACAATAATGTATTAAGGAAAGAATAACTTCCACAAACATTTAATTAATGCAGGAAGCAAATTTTTCGGTAAACCAGACCTTTTCTAGAAATAAACCTGCAGGTCCAAAAAGTTGAATTTGCCAAAATGTTGAATTCTTATAAAGTTAATAACATAAAAACGTTGAATTTTAAAATGTTTAACTGGCAAAATGTTGAATAAAGTTATGGGTCTACCTGTGAAATATATATCTTTAAACAAAAATATAATTTTCTAGAATCGGTTCAAGCGTCCGTCACTTATATAAATCGGCCAAGTACGAATCGGACTCGCGCACAAAGGGTTCCGTACTACATTAGTTCAAGTTTCTACATGTTTTGCTGTATAGAAGCCTCCCGTTTTTTTTTTTATATTTTTTAACTTGTGTAATAATTTGGCATAAAGACATTCATGCCAAATGGAAGAAAAGGCAAATGGAAGAGTTTGTGTCATGTACATTTTTGGTTGCACAAATTTTTGTTTTTTGTATAATATTAGTTCTATCCATTCAAAGGCGGCCTGGAAGAAATTGTTAAGGCCGCCCAATGTACTATCATGTCTAAATGTATAGATTTGTCTTGCTGTATCTTTTGTTTGGTGTGCAATAAAGCTATATTCATTCACTCATTCATCCAAGTTAAGATTTGTTGCAACTGAAAGTCATTGTTACGAATTCAAATTCATAACACGTTACTGCGCTGCGTAGCGAAATAAACGAAAGTGAAGCTATGGACAAGAAATAGTAGAGTGGCCATTACGATTGTTATAATCAAGGAGAATTCTGGAGTCCAGCAAATTGTCCAAGGTCTCATAAGGAATAGTCGGTGGACCCTTTGCTTTTCAAGCGAGATGGCGCATGTTCAGTTTCAGGTTCAGTCGTGCATTTTTTTCAGACATGTGCGTATTAGAATGAATTACCACTTCACTAATGCTTAGTGTCGAAAGAAGCTATCTAAGATAATTAGGTTAAATAAACAGTGACTACCTACTTCCAATACTGCAGGCGCCGATACAAGTTTTTCAGTTATTTTGCTTTAAAAATGAAACTTATAGACCGATTTGGTATAATTAAAATGGGACCACATTGGAGGTTCTGAACCTTTCGAAAAAAAAAATTTCAAATTGGACTTATAAGATCCGCCCGTCTTTGAGAAATCAGCTAACAAACATATACATAGGAAAATACAGTCGAGTACCTATTATTTTTGGAAGTGGGTAGTTAGAAGAAGTCCCTAACCCGAAATTTGGTTAGAGATGTGTACTTTGGCTTACATTCTCTACATTGGGAAAACTACGACAATAGTAAGATTACTTGCATTTCTTACTAAGCAGGCTGACGACATTGTTATAGTTTTCTGTTCCGATAATAATATTTTAATACTCATTTGAGCTAATTTACTCTGTGTACACATAGAAAAAAGTGACGTTGTTTTTTTGTAAATTTATAGACATTTATAACACGGGCCAAAAAAGAACCTTTAACTCGTTCCAAACTCTCAGCACAACAATTTTCAATCAACGAAACACAATTTTGTCCAGCCAGCCTAGCACCGACTAGATCAGGGGCTCTTTGTAAAGCAATTAATAGTTTGTAATTATAAAACGGAAAAACTTAATTAAATTTTCATGTTGTTGCTGTGATTTGTAATCTCTACCCGACTGCGAAAGAAGGTGGGTTATGTATGTATGTATATGTCTTTGGCATGCCCTAGAGCCTAAACGACTTGACGTATTTTTATGTGAGTGGTGTCAATAGATTCGTCTTAGTCGTGAGAATGATACTTCCGAACTTTCCGAACTCGCTTCTAACCACGTGTTATACTTGTATACTTAACCTAATCACCGTTGAAGATGTTTTGTAGTTGAACTTAATTTGAACACATTATTATTTTTATAATATCATCATCACAATTGTCAGCCTATATCACTACTGGGTATAGGCCTCCTCCCCTTTGTGTCATGTTCTGAATGATCCCATCCACGTTACACCTGCAATGAATCAGAAGCCGTTGATACATCGAGCATGGGCCCAAGTCTGTTTTTTGTATTGTTTCTGAATTACGATTGCATAGCGTCATAATGGTTAAATTAAAAAATAGAATACAGTTAATATTTGCAATCGAAATTTTAAAACAATTCAAATAGCAGACATGGGTTCCTTGTGGTTTGCCTGCCGGGGGTTTGCTTACAAATAATAATAATTTTTCAATATCTTTTCAAAGATATCTATGTTTTTCGTTCATTAGTTTAGTTTTCAACAAAAATTCACGCTTACAGAACAACGTTAAAGAATTATTTTCAAACACAATTCCCGAGTTAGCAAGTACTTACCGTGATAAAGAAAACTCAGAGACCGTGACAAAGGAAATTCAAAATTAATCTCAGACTAAAAGTTCTGGGTAATGAAAGATTCGAAAAGATAATTATAAACAAGATCTTACTGCCAAGTCGGACTACTACGCAAACTTGTTACGGCCCATAAAGACTTTTGTATTTGTTACGTCACTATTGTTTATTGTATCAGTCAGAATACATAAGCCTTACAGCGTTTTTAATGCTACATAGATTCAAAGTAAAATGTTACTAAATTGAAAAGGTAAATTGAAATTCACAAAGCTTTTCAACATTCAGATAATTCATAAGAATTTCATGGAAATCCGATATAGAAAGACTTTTATGTATCTCGTGTTAGCTGTCTTTTAACACGCAATGTTGTAAAATTCAAAATTAAATAATATTTTATTAAACGTATAGAAAACTAAATTAACACGTGTTTCGTTTATTTCATTTAACAATATTGTTAAACAAGTTTTCGTCTGATTCATAGAAAGGTCCAACTATAATTTCGTTAACGTTCGGTGAACTTCAACAGGGATGAATCGTTCGTGTTCACAACGATGACATGTTTCAATTATTATCTCAAATTTAAATTATTTAGACAACTCATAAGAATTTCATTGTAATCCGAGATAGAACTACCAATCTCGTCCGTGATAGCGTCTTTTAGCACGCAATCCTTTTAGAGCCTTATACTCTAACAACGTTTAATCTTGATGAATCAAATCCCATCAAGGTCTTGAACAATCGTCATTTAACTCGCCTGTTATGGACTTACTAACTGTCTTTCGTTTGAATTCATTGTAACACGATGTTTTCATTAAGTCATTGCGGAATGTATAAAAGCAACGAACCTATTGATGTACCTAATACTTGATGGATTTGTTTAATATTAAATGTATATTAATATCAAATATATAATTAGACTCATAGAACAATACCCGTCACACGACTTCATTTAATATTTACGGTATTTCCTGTTTTTATTTAAAATCATTATATTCTAACAGGAGAGATACAACAATTTTATAGCTAAATTTTTCTTAGTAAAGACGAATTGTCACTAAATTATATATATTCCCATCTAAATTCGAGCCCACAATCGCGGTTATCCGCAAAATTTACTAAATCGAGTCACCTGCAATTTGCAATATCATGATACCCTTGAGACTTTTACTATCACATAGATATATCACCATAAACGAATGGTCGAAATGGTTTCACTGACCGTCGCGTCGCGTCGGTTGCATACCAAACATCTGCTGATTTACAATCCAGTCGGTCGATCTGGGGTTTACCGTGGCCAGCATTGAGCGATCTATTTGGCGCGCAACTAAATAAGATACTTTGTCACGCAATTGCCGCGTGAGAAAGTATCTTATTTTAGCAAGAAACAGTTTTGGACCGCCCAGCGTCTATCACTTTGCCTGAACTGGATCGTTTAAGCCACGGTAAGGGTATGGAGTTATTTTCAAACAGGAAGGATTTATTGAACGGCCCCGGGTAGCCGGTTTGTCTTGTGGATATGTTGATAGTAATATAGACTGGTGACATACAAATAGGGGCCTAAAAAGATAAGCAACTAATGTGTGCTCGTAATTTGTACAGGGATGGGATAGCCATACGGAAATTTCTAATCGTAAATATACTACAGGGTTTGCAAAATACTGATGTGCTAGACAAACAAATCGTACAGGTTTCGAAATATAGATATTGTTTTGCATACTTTTAACGATTAGACCACCCTTGTGTGAAATTTTATATTGTATCTTTTCCTTATGTAACATTTTTTTGTGACAATAATATGGCTTTATTTGTGTGTTAAAGTAACATCATACTTTTTTGTGGAGAATTAGATAGGAGTTACATAAAACCGTTTTAATATTTCTAATATTTAGCCAAAAGGAGCTTCATACACGATCAGTTGTATGACGTAAACACAATATTCGTATAAACAATAGATTTACCAGAATAATTGACTCTTGTAACAAATATATATACGAATAGACTACAAGTATCTATTAGAATTATAATCTACTATTCTTATTATACTTTTCGCAGATTGATGCGTCCATATTATTCATCCAGATGCATTGTCATTCATTCCACGTACCTTACGGTCTATGATTAATAGTTCGCTTATTATGGTCCCACAAGGGAGCGTTTTGGGGCCACAACTATAACTTACATATGATATGCGTAACCCTATTGTTAAGATATGTATCTTGCCCTTTGATATTCGGTAGAAGCTTTCAATGCGTCTACTATTGATTGAAACGGGTAATCGGTATACATCATTAGGTAACTATTGATTTATTGACTGAGCTAGCAAAGCGTATCTTGGCATTGTTGGCTAGAGTCGAACTACAAAATAATAATGCTTTAAGAACACAAGGTCGTGAATCAATACACAATAGCGAATTTTGTAGCGATGATGGCGAAGTAGTTACTGGGGTCGATTGAGGTGCGAATGGTACGAGGTCCGATCAAAAGGATGATACGAAAGAAGCAAAAAGAGCAAGAGCTACCGGTGAAGGAAAACATGGTGAAGAAACTATTCGGCAGGCGCCGATACAAATATTTCAGTTGTTTTTATTATAATTTGGTTTATATTGACAAAATTCATATGCCTTAGGAAAGTATTAATGCTCTTTCAAAGGAAACATTTTTATTTAAATCGGTACATTCGATATTAATTACTTATTATTATTATTCTCTGAGATATTAAGCAACTAAGAGAAAAAAAACAGTTGAATTGAGGCTGAGCCCAGAGGCATCTCGATATTGCCTCGCCACAAAAAAATATCTAGTGTGCAATTTTATGATGTATGAATTCCTATAAGAAATCTAATATCTTAAAAGCATCGTTAACCAGCTATATATATACATATATTATTATTATCATTATTCGTAACGAATTTTAAAAGATGACATAATACGGACCGAATAAACGTCTTGCTCATCTAAATGTCAAGAGGCACCTGTTGCTCGGGGTAAAACTTCAGACCTGATTTTACTCGATAATAAATTACCTTTGATATAGATTATATTGGCGCAATATAGACATTTATGTCCCTTCATAAAAACGTGACTATCTTTAGTCCCTAGGTCTGTTTTTTTAGAATATTCGTTTGGAAGTTTACTTTGCCTTAGTGTCAGACTCTGGAGGGCTTCGAAGGCCTCTGGCAAGGCCTGCAGATTAAATCATATACGTTATTAGCTATATATCAACTGGAAACAAACATAAAGGCCAACAAGCGGCATCCTGTCATCTGACTCATATACAATGTGTTTGGTCTCGTATAGCAAATATTTTAGGGGGTTGTTTTTGGGTTTTTTTATCGGCAAATATTCTACCCCCTCTTGTCCTACCTCACAATAAAAATAGTAGCCATTTTAATTTTGTCATCCGACTATTTCTCGTCATCTACGAAAATGACCATAACTACACAATTATAAGACCTAATAAAATTAAATAGGTCTCAATTTAATGACAAAACAAACATGTACACTGTCGGCCGTTTATACAACTGACAGAATGGTATGATAATACTTAAGGGTGTTAGTCTACCCATCAAAGAAAACCCAATAAATAAATTGTCACGTGATCGGTCAAGCTGTATAAAGGATGCACATTTTTATTGTATTTTAGAAAATCTTTATGTATTGCGAATTGGGGTGTCTCGGATTTTTTTTGGCTAACTTGTATTTTCTAAATGGGTAACCGAACACATCCATATTTGGTTTGACTAACCCAAGGCCAAACATCTTATGTAAAAATAAATTATTGTGCGTTTGTTTCGCTAAAACTAGAGCTGGATCGATTTGGTTAATTTAGATCTTGAAATATTTGTGGAACTTCAGGGAAGGTTACCAAATTTAATTGATATCATTACAGCACCTTCAGCACGAACAATCACAAAAGGTTTTAGTTTGATCTGAGGTTTTTTTTGTAAGTAAAATTATTATTTCGCTTTTGCTCGTATTGTATTGTTATCTCACCGTAAATGTCACCTAGACAAACTTTCCCAATTTTTGAAAGAAATTCTCTCCCTTATCAAAAGAAACAATCCGACAATCAAGTAAAATTGTGAGGAAACCGTAGCATGGCAGTGGGCGATTACTAATGCTCGCCTGGCTAGTTACCACTGTAAAGTTGATAAAACTGTCACCAAACAACAAACGGTGTGGTTCCGGCAGCCTTCCTTGAGAGTCAGTGTATTCCAGACTAGCCATGCTCCGTCTAGGGCTGCAGTGTCGCTGACTTCCGTTATCGTGCGAGATAGAGTTCAAAACAAAATTGAACAATTAATGTGGCAAGTGCCTTTATTATCATAAACAAAATGACTAACTACTCGTACAACAACAAAATAATATAGCAGAAAGATTACATAATATAGACCATTTAAGATCTACAGATTATCCAAATGCTCCAACCCAACACCAGAGGGCAGCGTGCCTAGTATGCTAGCAACATTACCACGCTGAATCGCAATGCTATAATTGCGAAATAGCATAATTTAGAAATAGATCAACAAATTCAGTCACTTTTTAAAAATAATTATTATATGGGCCGAATATCCTCGAAACGCATACGACATAAATCGAATCTAATATCTGTTCCATTTTTTAACTAGGTAAAAAAAACCCGGTAAAGAATCATTTCAGAAGCGCAACCAAAATTATTTCGAGAACCATCTAAAAAGGTTCTATTGAGGCCACTTGCCTGCCCTTATTGAGAGTGGACGAATTAAGTATTAAACAACGGTACAGCTTCGGCCTGAAAGCCCATGAGGGTAGTCTAAAAACATCGTCGGGCGACGAGGAGACGAAAATTAGGGGTTGGAATCGAATGAAAAATAAGGGTACTTTTAACTGGACACGTGACTCGTATAAAACGCTTTACGTGCACTTTTATTGTGCGTAATGCCAGATTTTGGAACTCGCTACCGGTTTCTTTATCAGTCTATAGTAGTAGGTAAAATATGTGTCTTTTCATGTCACATTTCGAATCGGATCCAAGCAAGCGTGCTGCACCTTAGGCCGCTACGTTGCAATTTTATTGTGTGTATTGCCAGATTTTGGAACTCGCCACCTCGATTCCCTATAACTCTAAAGCTGAAAGAATATGCGTATTTCCGTGCCACATAAAAAATAAATGTTGATAACAATGTTTTTTTTTCACATTGTGAATCAGCGTCTTTGAAGAAAGCGTGCCACATACGTGCGTTAATTATTATTATATTTTTACAGCGTCTATTTTTAATTAGTTTTTACTTGCTGCCCTATTAAAAAACGCCTCTTAACTTAGAGTATCTTTTGTCTTGTTCTATCCAATGGAGAACGTCACGCGCCATAACAAGACAAATGGCGATTAAAGTTAAGACGCGTTTAATTAATAAGGTTGTTAGTTTCAAAATAAAGTAATTTATTTAAATGATTTCAGGCTAGCCACACAGTAATGCTAAACGCCAATTAGCAAAAAAAAAATACAATCGATTTCAATTCGACTGCCGCCTAGAAACTTCTTCGGACCTATTTAGATAGAAGTCCTTTAAAAAAATTTATTGTGATTATCTATATATGTATTTGTGTGGATTATCTTCGTATTCATTTTATTTCTTAAATTTAAGTTTTTTACATTATGAATATAAAACAATAAATATTACAAAAAACCTAAACCTAGAGTGCCACCAGCAACGGGGTAGGACCCAAGCTACCGATGGTAGGGACTACAGAGAGAGGAACCTCCTAACAATACGTGCTGTATCGAGGAGCACAGCCCTCTGTACCTGACCCTTGATCCAACCATCTAGCGAGAGCCTCTTAAGATGTTGATTGAGACTTCTCGCTATCAGGCCGTTTGCCGAAACGACTATCGGAACAATGATCGTCGAATCAACATCCCACATGGCGGTAACCTCATGAGCCAAGTCGATGTACTTGCTGACCTTATCCTTTTCAGCCTTCACGAGGTTCTCATCATGTGGGATGGTGATGTCGACGAGCACTGCTCTGCGCTGGGATCGGTCTACCAGCACGATATCAGGCTTATTGCAAACAATAGTCCTGTCCGTGATGATAGAGCGGTCCCAGTAGAGCAACGCACGACCAATTATTATTATTATTATTATTATATTATGATGAGTGATTATCGACTTCTATCACGGCAGGCGCCGATAGAACTTTTTCAGTTATTTCGATTTAAAAATCAAAGCTATCGGCCGATTTCGATAAAAATAAAATGGTACCACATACCCGTAGAACGATAAAAACAAACAAAACAAGATTTTTTAAAAAGGTCTTATAGAGACCTATTACGAGAATTCAGGTAACAAAGTAAAAAAAAAAACCCTCGAATTGATTACCTCCTCCTTATTGCAAGTCGGTAGAACAATCAATCCAGGCCTGTCATCAGGAACATACAGGAAACACTGAAGACTAACGCTGGCTGCTCCTGCAGCTAGCATTTATGGTGAGCTAGGGCCGGATTCCGTATCATCCGTTGAACTCTCGTGTATGTCTACAGACTTCCAAAGAATAGGAGGTACTCAATTCAACTGTATTTTTTAAAATGATTGTTACCTGAAGTCTCGGAGACGAGTGGACCGATTAAAAAGAGTCTTTATTTGAAAGGGTATTATTATAATAATATACTGCCATGATGGTTCAAGACCGCAGGTATAGACGAATCTCTACGAATAATACCAACTCAAACAAGAATACTACTCACATAAAAATACGACAACCCGTTGAAGCTCAAGGGCGTGCCAAAGAAATATACATACATACACTCGAAAAAGAAAAACATAACCCTCCTTCTTTCGCAGTCTGGTAATAAGACCATACAATCGTATTGAATAGCTAGAAAAGGAAACACGAGTCAGAATTACAAACTTAAGAGGGTATTTACTGTAATATATTGAGGATATTTGACAACTCAAATAATATTCATGCTAATATTGAAGGTAGGATTTGGATTTGCTTCTTTTAGTTCCGATTACAACGCGATTCAGTCGACACAGTGTTTTATTGTTCCTCAAAGTATTCCCGGATTCCTGAACATTTCACATTAACATTGTACTCCTGCATCTCACTGTTAAGGATTTCCTTGAATTTAGCTACGACATGCTAATTAAAATCGTTTCTGTTTATTTTCCTTTAAGAGAAAGAAGTAAAATAACGTAAGGTTCCACAAGGAGGCAAATAATATGTTACCTATCGCTGTACAGGGTTATCGGTTAGGGGTGTACTAAGCCGAAAGATGTTCACTATAATCATCATTACGAACAACTTTTACTATGGCACCAAACGTGAATTCGGGAAACAAATAAGCTGTTTCATACAAAAAGTTTATCGGTCGTCAACAAAATGTATAAAATAACTGTTTCTTTTTCTCGAATTCCATTAACCTTGCGGCTCAGTACACTCCTAACCGATAACCCTGTGTACAATTCATACAGTGTATAAAAAACTGTGTATATTGTGGGTACGTACGCGCTTTTAATGTCAAAATACTAAATAAGAATAAGTCATGCGTACACGTTACTTTTCTTAACCTTCTTTTCTAAAATATTATGTTTTAAATGGACAAAAGATCCAAGGAACATGCATAGAATAACACGTATGAGATAATGCCTACCTACGTTGTAAAATGGATAAGACGATAACTAACACAAACGTTTGCATAGGTGCGCCGCACTTCTATAGAGATGATAAAACAACATACAAAGTACCAAAAGAAAGTGGATAGATAAACCACTTTATTGTTGACGTACAATATGCAAAGAGAGATAAAATTTTACATCTAGAGCCAAAATTTTGTAGCTATGATGGCTGAGAGAGCTAATCGGATCGATTGCCGTGCGAGAGATACGAGTTTCGATCCCATGAAACCCGCAAAAATAGCCTAAGGTACTGGTTCATTCACCAGTACTCTAGGCTCTTTTTGCGGATATCATGGTTTTAAATATTGTAAGGAAACCATAGCATGGTGGTAGGGCGTTTTTTATGCTCATTTGGCTAGCGACCACTCTCAAGTTGATAACTCTGTCTTTTAGTCCCTGACTTCCGTGGTCGTGCGAGCTGGTGGTCAAATGTCTAGCTGTCGTGGATAAAAAAAGGTCATTTATGATAATGATCAACCTTACGTGCCTACTGCTGAGTACACTTTGTTATATAATTTTAAACATAGCCCGGTACTTATAAATTTTAAGTTTTTTGTTTACAATCGACTTCAAAAAAAGATGCTCTCAACGCGTAGGAAGCATTTCCCCGATTGCTTAGAGACACCCCGAGACCGATCTGGAAAAGTTAGTTGGATTCCGTATGCACTTTATTAAAACGATCCAGGCGCTTAGGTTCAAAATTAAAATAACTAAAATAAATTTGTATATGCACTTATAAGAGTTTTATTTTTTTTTGCAAGTACTTGTTTGTCAATAATAATTATTTCAAACGGTGTGTGTGAACATCTCTTATTAATACCGCCCGGCGCCAGCGTAGGTGTAAAGCGCCAAGTGGCGGGTCACTCAACTTTAGGAAGTTCAACAAAGGACGCCAAGAGGGCTCGTAGCGAACTCTACCTGCAACGTGCGACTATATTGTTTTGCGAAATTCGTCCTGGAATTTTGCAATTTAATTCATCATATTATACCTAAGCGAGACTGTTTATAAACATTTATGCTATGAATTCAATTTTGTGAAAATATATTTGTCTTTCGAACAGAGCTTTTGTTAAATGCGATAAAGTCTAATATTAAGGAAATTGTATAAAAAAATATGTCACAGACTTATAAACATTAATTAAAATTTTACAGTAATAAAAAGAATTTAATTCATCTCGAAACAAGAAGGATGCTTTAAAATTATTATTATTATTTTGTGTAAAATAATTTCTTGTTTTACTTTAAAAATAGATTTTTTCACTTTCCTATTGTTAATATTCCAACAAGTAAAATATACATTTCAAACTAATAGTTACTGCCGCACCTACGCTTCGGTACAAAATCGATAAAGTTAGAAACAGTCAACTAAGTGAGGACCTCGAGCACGAAGCTTAAACAATAGACCAACTACTCTAAATGTACCTGACGCTTAAACTTTAGTCTAAGTACAGTTTAGACGTCGACGTATTTGATGATAATTTTAACAAGCATTCAAACGTGATGCGCGTCAAGATGAGTACTTAGTGCAGGAAACAGGGTCTCAAAACATTTGTGGATTAAAGTCCATTAAAACTACTGTAACATGTTAACTACTATGAGCTCTGCGAACAGGTGATCAATAATTTTGCTACTTTAAATATATTTCACTCAGAAAAATTATTATTTCTAAAAGGAAACCTAATTTCAGGAGTCATACAAAATATAAGAAGGGTGAGAGGTAAGAAAAATTTGCCAGACCCAAAGCACTTCGAGACACTTCGCTCACTCAGTAAATTACACTTCACTCCGATGACGATAATGAAAGAACTAAAACTTACACGCGTGAAAAGCTCGGATAATGAGTAGGCGATTAAACTAATAGTAATAGTTTATGGATAAAAGTGATAACAAACATCAGCGATTTATCAATTTGATGATCGAATCAGTCTTTGTAATTCTGTGATTTTATGTCCTACTTATAGTCAAAAAGGGCATCAAAGAGATATAATAAGAGATAAATCAATCAAATTGTTGACATGAAAAAGGTCTTATGCTTACGCTTTTATATTATATTTTTAATTAATTGCAAAAAAAACGCTTTAAGTATCCATCTGGATACTATCACTCTGCCCCGACGCGTGCTATAAAAGTTAGTCAAAATGTATTAGTAGACCTATAATATCGCCCATTACCAGTAACTTCTTAATCAAAGATCTACAATTGTGCTTTAATCCTCTAATCATCTAAACTACGTAATTCGATAATGTATATTAGGTAACAGCGACAAATATTAGGCCAGCAATACGCCTAAAGCGTATATAATTACACAGAACATTAATCGCAAACGGGTTCGACGACCCTATATTAGATTGTCTATCGTAGGGTTGACAACATGACAACGTTATCAACACTACGTACATATAAACGAATAAACCCGAACGTTTTGTCCCAGTTTAGAAGGCGCCATCAAACAGGTAGGGTTTGTTTTTAGATTAGTAAAATTAATTAGAACGAAAAGTATTTCATTTTACGAATTATTACCGTTGTTAGTTAGACAGTCATCATTAATCACCTTTTGGATAATAATTAGCGAACTTAATTTTTAGATTAGAACATTTTATATATATAAGTCATCATTTACTAACTCTCATGCTACCTATACGAGTGTATTGGCAGGATAGGAGATGATAGGAATAACCGATCAGACATACGAAAGCATTTTGCCCAAGCTGTAATGGGCGCTCGGTCAAACAAATATAGAAAAAAAGTATAAAGTAATATTTATTTATTACTATTACCTATCCAATTAAATCGAACCTACTACTTGTTGTAAAAAGTTTTGTGTTCCACTTTCACATTCAGACCCAATTGTCTGTGTAGCCCAGGAATCCTTCCTTAGAAAGTATTTGACAATCCTGTGTAAAATCCAAATCATAATATGGATAACTACTACTAGTTAAAAGTTTTATGTCCCACTTTTATTCCCATTCAGTCCCAATTATTGTGTGACTAATCCCACTCAGAGAGTAGTCGGCAACCCTGTGCATAATACTAATCCAGTAGACTGTAAACGTATTGGATGCGGAATATGTATCGATTTTTAATTTACGCCGTTAGCGCTTTAGGCTCGGCGGCGCGGCGTGACGATTAGTTTCCTTTGATTTCAACTAGCTCTTTGATATTGAGATTTATTATTTAATTTAATTAATTTTAAAGGTTCGAGAATGTTCTTAGCTATGTTTGAAGAAAATCAGTCCAAGAGGGTAGCCGTAACAAAATGGCTAATTACATATTACTTCACAACTCCTACAATATGGCGATGTGAAAGATGGCCGCCACCACTACATAGCGTTGCCGCGTTTTTTTGTTTGTTTTTTCATTACAGTTATTAGAGATAAGTTATGCTGACGTTTGTTGCACTACTTTAATCGAGAGGGATGTTTTACTAATGATACATTTTGCTTATCCTATATGTGCTCATGGGATATTTCGCGAAAGAGCCTTCTGGTAAGGAACCGTTCGAAAATAAGATATAGTAACTACTATACACTAACGCTACAAGTATTTTTTTTGCACGCTTGTATGTTTGCTATCTTTTTAGTTTCCGTCTGTTCTCTTTTTTTTATTATTATTTTCTAGACGGAACTCGTCTCCAACAGGGCCTATATAACGCACTGCTCCAATCAAATTCATCAAACCACGTGGATAAGAAAGATCTTTTTAAAAGTCCGGTTATAAAAGCTACACAATGCGAGTGTATAGGTAAGCTCGTACTACGGGTAACACGTGCGCGGTTTTGTAAACATCGCAGATGCGCACGCGCACCTGGCGAGATGCGCCATAAGCGTATAGACAGTAGGTAGGTGGTACTGGCTGTTAGTGCAAGAAGGAGCTTTACAAATTCAAATTTTATGTGAATCTTTATGGGACAGATGCCACAAACGCGGTGGATAGTTTGCTACTACGCCATTTACTGACAGATTCGAACAAAGTGTGTTTGCTTCGAGTCTGGCGAAACATTTTTTCGTCCGTCATCAAGCCTGGCTGGATACTGGTACTCTCGTGCAGGTCGTTCTCTTCAACAATCTAAAACAGTGTTAAAGGGTCGTACACATGTTTGATCGCAGAAAACATGAAAGTTGTAACTTTATCATTGTAAATATTTTTATTATCTGTAAACATAATTATTTACTACTTAATTGTTGATATATATTCAGAGGAATCACAAGTTTTAAAGTTAAACAAAATAAACCTTCCAGAAATTTCACTGAAAATTTCTAATTCCCCAAAGTTTACAGACATACAAAACGTTTAAAAATTCAAAGAGAAACCGTACCAAAAACTTTTACATTTCTAAAATAACAGCGATGTTACAAACTGTATCTGAAAAAAAATAAAATAAACCAAAAGCGAGCAGTCGGAGAACTGAGCGGCGCTCAATAACTTCACAAATGTTTCGGAATTTAGAATATAACTTTTCGGAAAGATGTCTAAATTTATATTGAGACCATTCGCTCATGATAATGGAAAAAAATACATTTTATTTTGAAGCATATTCTGTATCATTTATTTCTACAAAAGGCTCTTGATCTCTTTAACATTATGAAATTACAAAATAAATTAATATCTATTATACTCATCGATACGAGTATAAGAACCATAACAAACATATCTTATAGCTGCGCGCTTCGAACCTGCACAAGGTTGGTCAAATTGCCTGGCATTTTGAGAGTGATACCCGGAAGAGAGTACATTCGAGTATTTTCAGTAGACTTCTTATATAAGTAGGTATATTTACCTATGTATATAAGCAAAGCAAATAAGTTAACTAATTAAAAATAACGGCAAGATCACAAGGAGTCGCACTATCAAGAACCTCACAATTGTTTGTCAATTTAGAAATGGAATGCATATTTTACGAAAATTACATTTTATCCATTCCCGAGCTAACCAGACCCACACAAAGAGATATGTCAGTAAATAAAGCGAAACCCTTCACAAAACCCTGAAACCCTGTTAGCATATTAGCGGAAACTTTTCAAACAGTGCGTGTGTGATTATGAGTCATAGGGAAAACGTATGGTGTCATAATACTATAGGTACATACGTCAATATATGGTGGTAAGTATTTATAGGCATACCATGGTCCAATGGCGTAGAATACTTCTCTCTAAGCTCGTGTCAAACCTTCGCTGCCCGCAAGACCATTATCATTATTGTTTTGTTTTTTTTTTTTGTGCGAATTTTTTATCGATCGATTTAGTATCCATAATATAGTGGAACAACACCGTTACCTCTCATAAGTGACTTGCAAATGGCTGCAGTACTATATAGCATAGGTGACTTAATTTCCCATACGTATTGCTCCACGGGCAGTAAAGATTTCGCACGAGTACAGTAAGGAGGGGTACTATTTCGTAAAGTGACGCACCCTAGTTATTCACCTCGTTTACAATGCAGCCAAAGTGTTTAGGATACCCCAAGGCCTCTGATATGGCCTACCACAATTATTGTAAAACAATAATTTCACTTATGATTCAATTCGCGGTATAACGCTAGTAGTGGTAAAAGACTCACTAACAGTAACCCATCACAGAATGACTTGATTTTGTGCGAATTCGGTGAAAAAAACTTACGCTTTCCTAGAAGTTACATATACATATTTATGTGCGTTTGTGATGGTGTACGGTACAGAAAACTTTTCACATACTTACGACGAACGATGTTCAATTATACGAGTGTGTGCGGAATTGTTTTGACCTGATATATGAACACCAAACATACCTGAAACAAGAAATTTAATGATAACATATGTACTTAGTGGAATCTTATATGGAAATAAAAAGATTTAGTTGCCAAGAGAAGAATTATAGCATAAATTATTAGTATAGTCACACGTCATAACACGTCGCGCTCGAGAGCACAAACTTTTTTGTAATCCCGAAAACTAACTAGGCACATTTCCACAAACACCATCAGAACACATAAACATCAAACAAATTATCCGTAAAGGGTTCCTACATAAGTGTAAAAAAAATACGCTAGTAAAACAAATTTTCCAACGCGAAGCGCAAGTGTAATTTGGCACGGGAATCTGTAATTAACGGGTGTTTGGACTGTTCCAGTTATACTACCAAGTTAGGTACTCGTATATTACAATGGATTAACCATAGATTAGTAGTTGTGAGTTTTAGGGTCGACGGTTGACTGGCTGAGACAATGTCACGGAACATCGTCACCTAGAATTGATTAAATTTGATGTTAGTTTAAAAAATCACTTTCTCGAATACATTTTTCGAATGAAATCATAGCCTAGGTTACGTTTACCTTTTCTGAATCATCCTGTACACTATTTCGTATATAATAGGTAATAAAAAAATATACAAAATAAATTTCTATTAAATACGAGCAAGTAGGGAATCCTAACTTTACCTAAGAAAAATGTAAGCCACAATTTCATTAAAGTAATTTGGAAACAGATACGACACTTTAAAATACAACGCCGTCGAATTAAGAACCATCTCTTTTTAAAGTTGGTTAAAAGTAAGCTAAGTATTGTCTTGGCAGAACTTTACCTTTTCACATAGAACAGGCTCAATTCTAGCCGCAAGAACTGTTCCACTAGACAGAGAACTAGCTCGACTAATGTGAATCATCATTACAGATATGCCAGGTATACCACTATACCTGCATCCACAGTAAAACTATGAGGGCTCTGACCTTCCATGTTTATTCAGCAGCAAAAAGTAACCTTAAAAAATTGGACCCATCAACGATCTCCAAAGCGACTATTGTGTTAAAGTAAAGTAAACGTAAAGTATATTTATATCCAAAGCACTATCTTGGCAGAACTGTTCCACTAGACAAGGAACTGACTGGATTAATGTGAATCATCATTACAGGTATGCCAGTTATACCACAACACCTGCCTTCGGCCATCCACCGTGAAACTACGGGGGCTTTGATCTCCCATGTTTATTTAGCCGCAAGGAGTAGCCTTATGAAAACTCGGACACATCAACGCGGTTATTTCGGTCGCCGCCCGAAAATTTCTCTCTCTTATGTAATTATGTGCATTATTAGTGTTAGGTGTCGTGGAAAATTGTGTTGATTTTAAGGGAGGTGTTATTAACCGTTTTCAAAAAAGAGGTTTTCATTTTGGCTGTATTTTTTGGTGTACCTATTATTGTTCATTCTGAAGAGACGCCTGGACCGATCTGAAAAGCTCTTTTTGTATGTTGAGCTGTAATAAACCTTAGAGTCGATTCAGCAGGCCCGAATCAGAGTTTGAAACTTTCGATTTAATTAGAGCATCTGTTGCCTACGACGTTACACACAGCACAATCACAGCTAACGTCTAACGTACATGAGAATTTAATTCTGACGATTTTGATGGTGCAAATATTCCAGATTTAAAATACAATAAAAACCTGTTCAAAAGCAATATCATGTTTCTCAACACCTTCCACTGTTGCTGTCATACCTTTATCATTTTGCCCTTTCATTTAATTTTATCTTTTAGCAGAGTATTGTTGTATTCAGATTTACGAAATTATACCGCAATTTGACAAATAAATTGGGACGATGCTCATAACACCGGTCGCTTGTTGACTCTCCCCTTGACCGAGCTCGGGTATAAGGGAGGTTAAGATAGGGAAACAAAATACTTATTATTATGAGAAAAACGACTGAAAATAATTAAATTGTTAAATTTAAGTTTGTTTATTCGAAAGTCACCTTCACTAATTCCAGAGTCTCTTAGAAAAAATAATATACGGACAGTACGCCTATGTCCTGTAATCATTTGTTTATATATTAAACGGTTTTTAATAAAAAAAGTAGAGTGGCGAAGAAGAAAAAGACTTTTATATACACTTAATTCGCGAAAATCCTATGCCATGAAGACTATCGCACAGTTATATACGAGTAGAAACTGACTGATTTTAATAAACTCGAGCACCAGCACTGAATTTCCATACAAACCTAGAGCTTATTGTCCTAGAAATTAGAGTAGCTATATATTATCACGATTTAATCATTTGTACCTATGCCCATGTGTCTGTTTTGGTTAGTTCGCTCTCAATCCACAATTAAGACATGAGTACGCGACTTGTAAACACAAACAAACTCTGTTACCGCCAGGCGAATCAATAACAATTGATTTGTTTGTGGAAAACAGGTCTCGTTATTTGCCGTTAACAATGATCAAGGCACATTCTTTAGCAAGCACTTAATTAGCTCACCATTTGTCTCGTTTAATTCAGTATTATCCCTGAATTGCGTCTGTTTACAGTTGGTGTATTGACAGTAACAGACCCGCTCGCAGCTAATCAAGGAGTCCGACAAGTTTGCACAATACAGCGACAGAGTTGCCTGATGGAGGCAGAAGATAAACATGTTGAAATCAAAGGAGATTTGGGATATTAAACATATTGGGATGTCTGGTCTTATATATGCATAAAGGTGAATTGAAGATATTGTTTTGTTTGTTATGATTGTTGTTCTATGTATCGTAATAGAGAAATTATTGCGACAATCATTTTACACATTAAAGAGACTGAGTAACCTGTCGGAGGCATAAAATAAACACGTAGGAATCAAGATGATGAGATAATTAAGCGTGTTTGAATGTCTAGTCTTGTATTGGTGATATAGACTAATTGCTAATGTTTGATGGTATTAGCTTAGTAAACTTCGCCAATATCATCTTGATTACTATTGGTCTATTGACGGTAAAACACCTGCTGTCAGCTAATCAAGGAGTATGACTAGTTTGCACCATTGGACAAAAGAGTTGCTTGGTGGATTAAGAACATAAATATGCTGAAATCAAAGGAGATTGGGAAATTAAACGTGATAGGATTTCAGGTCTTATATCGGTGATTTAAAGTGATTGCATATGTTAGTTAGTATTTAGCTTAAATCAACATTAAACAGTAAAACTATTTCGACGATATTATTGGGATTTTGAAAGTACACCCACTTGTAGCCACCCACAGTGAAGGTGTTTAGCAAGTTTACGTGATAGAGTGACACAGTTGCTTGGTGAAGAAAAACGCGCAGGAGTCGATGGATGTGAAATAATAACGAAATAAAGCGTTTTTGGGAATTTGATTTGGACTCTTGTATTGAAAATACTGCAACTATGGCATTAGCTTGAATTGAAACTTAAAAGTGAAACTAGATAGACGATAATATACAGCCCTTCAGCAGATAGAAAATAAAGCTCAGTAATAGTACCTATAGAATGTACTACTCTACCTATCGAATTTCAAAATATTGAGGTAGTATGAGATAAAATAAATCGAAAGAAAATGCCACAAATCAAAGAGATATATGAAGGACTAGAAAGTTTTAAAGCATTATATAATATGTTTTAGTAAATTTTCCACGAACGACATTTTGAGTAGGAGGAAACATATGTTAAAATGAAAAAATTGTAATCTTACATGACTGACGTCAGATTCTAGGCTTGCAAAGAAGACTGGGTTGCACTGTAGCGATATTGAAGCCATTGTTAGAAACAAGATACTTGTTTATTTACTTGTGGAACCGGGTTTACTTTAGGACGGTGGAGCTTTCAACAACTTGCTAGTAAACGAGTCCAAACTCCAATCCAAACAGTGTGTAATGGATGTAGAGATGGATTTATAGTAAAGTTATTAAATTCACCCGCCTTTTCGCCCGGGTTATATAAAAACGGTTTAGAAGTATCTATAAGAACTGTTTATTTAATTTCATGATAAAACAATGTTTCAAGCTCTGACGCAAAAACGAAGGAGTGTATAAAGTGTGTGTGTATGTGAGTGTGTTATTGAGTGTATGATATTGAGAGGGATTTAATTTTTTTGAAATTTAATTTGTTAGAGAAAGACAAGAGATAAATATCTATGTCTCAAAGCGTAAATCGTGGATCTGTTTGCGATGAACAAGAAACAAACAAGCAAACTCTGAATTTTCTCTGAACTTTAAATATGCGTGTTTCCGTATCATGAATGTATGAAGCATACGTAGGTATAGCTGTTCCGTTCTAATCAATCCTACAGGTGTTGGTTGCTAAGAGATGTTTAGTTAGGTTGTATAATTATGATATAAGAGCAATGTGTGTTATCAATACCTCAGTCAATTTACTTATAAGTTAACTAATAATTAATTTATAATAAATTTTTGTACGTACGTTACTTTGTGATAGCTCTGCATTTGGCAATTTTATAACCAGATCCTTTTCTTTTTAATTTAAAAGTGAATTGTATAGGTAAATTAAAGAATTTTCTGTACTTTTTTAATTACAGGAATCACAATTATTAGGCCTCTGTTACCTTAAATTTTGGCTCGCGGTCACACTTTTAGTATTGACTGATCACATATGTAAATATTTTACGTAAATAAATCATTTACAATTTTGACTTTTATTGACTACTACCTGTGCCCCGCGGTTTCACCCGCGTAGTTCTATTAAAACTAAAACAAACTAAAACTAACTTCGAACTACTTTTTTTGAAGTCCCTAACCAAAGATGAGATATTGGAGATCAAAGTGGCCAGTACGACAAAACGCCAATTTCATATGTAAGGACCTAATATTTATATATATATATATATATATATATATATATATAAGTAAAATTATAGCAAAAACATTGAGCCCGAATGATCGGATAACGTAACATCGACTTATACCCGTACTATAGGAATAATGAAAACCAACCGAGGCAAAAAAACTACCGTCATTTATAATACGTGAGATATACAAAGATACTTTGAAACAACTATGACAAACAGGGAGTCGTCAAACATTTTCAAATTTAATAATCCAATATAGCGGTACACCATAAAAGAACATTCATTTCCGTTCAGAATACCTGTCCGCTGCACTTTCAATATCTGCCGCCTTCAAAAGACTCCCGAGCTCAAAGCCTGACCCGAATCCATTATCGAACTGTATGCCGTGTGCATCTGACATGATAATAATCTTTGAGCGAAAATTTGAAAATGGTTTGTTTGCTCTTTGCGACGGCCTTGTGGTGCTTGACGTCATGTTGCTGCTGCTGCTGAAGGTTTCGTATCATAACGTTAGTACTATTATTTATTCTGTGGCATCATTAAGATTCTATTGTATTTTGAACTTAAAGTTTAAAGGGAAATGAACACCAGTCATTTTAAAACTGCAGTTGAAAGCGATCATGAAATTAACGCGGCTGGAGCATGTAAACGGTAGCAGAATAGCAGACATTTAGACTTATCCGGGTTCTAATGCTAATAGTGATAATATTTTCGCTTTTTTTTTAAAGTTAAGTGTTCCTTTAAATTAAGTTTAATCATTTAAAAATGTACAAGCAACTAATAAATGTAGATATTATCATCTAGGTTCAAAAAACATCATTATAAAATTTTTATGTCCTGTAATTTAGAATATGAGGGTGCTATTTAATTTTTGGCTTTTCACTAAAGTTGGTAGGTAAGTTATGTTTAGAAAAAAATACCAATCAGTTTTATTAAACAGGTGACTCCTGTTCCGGTTCGTTCCCGGCTGGTCCAAAGGATGCCCGTTGCAATTCAATGTTGCGAGAGTGATAGGCGCTTTTGCCCCGGGAGCGGTCAGGGGTGGATTATTTGATTAGTGTTATTGGATTTTTTTTGTGACAAAAATTATTTATATATTCACTGATCTGCATAATATTATCGTACTCTGAGTATTATATATATATATATATATATATATATATATTAACAGACAATAAACTGGTCTTCTTTCTTGAAGTAATTTGATTTGGACTAATCAAGACAAAATAATATGTGTGTAGAAATCTCTGCTGGCGCTTAAAATTTACTTTTAAATAGCAAATTACACGTAAATTAGAAAAGTCCAAACATGGCAGACAATATATTTATCTCAATTTAGAAAGCGATTTAAAGAATAATTTGCTATAAAACAAGTTATTAAGAGCATAATTACATGAAACTCGAGAAAGCGTTTTATGTTTTTATCAAAACGTTGTCCCTGGAAAGCAATCCGACACCTTTTGAAGTAACTTTCTGAATTAGCTTTTTTCTTGTACGAAACGTTGTTAAATTTAATTACTTTAGTCGTCACCTTGTTTGAGAGACGATGAAATTTCTTAATTTCAAGTTTAACGAGAATACTTCGGTAGAAAGTTATTATTGTAAAGATTGAAAAAGTGCTACTTGCACATAGCAATGAAATTAAATATACAAACGAGTGTATATATTTAATTTATACAATTTTTTTATTGTTACATGTCATTGAGTAAAGGAAGCGCGTGAAGAGTAGAAACTTCATGAAAAAAATTAAATCGATCAATACGTAGAAAATTAAATATTTTTTTTAAAATATAACGTTATAATATTTTATTTTTCGTATGGCATATCGCACCCATAAAACAAAATAGCGCTGAGTCCAAAATCTACTTTTTCGACCTCAAGAAGCCGAGTTTTTTGTTGAGCAGGGAGAGAAAAAGTGGAATCTGTATCACAATCATCTATGAAATCATTTTCATCACTTAGATCAGATAGGTAATGTACGAGCCGGTATTTCTGTTACATTCCTATTTTCTGACGAAACACTTTCTTAAAGTCTAAGATTCTGCTACTACTACTACTTTAATCCTTCAACCGCTGGCGAAGCAGTGACTGATAGCGCCACATTGGAAAGTTCAGCATCATTTTCCATATTGATTACTTGGACAGTGGACTGGTCCTCTAGGGTTGCTTCTATTGTCTTTTCGAACATCAGCAGGCTGCGAACCATAGTCATCTGCCATAAAATGAGTGAAAACTAAATTAACTCAAAAAACAGAGCAATATCCAAAAAAAATATTTATTTTGTCTTTTTTTAACAAGAAAAATACTGTAAAAAATACTTTTGTTATAATTTATCAAGTAAAGTAAGAATTCAAAGTATTCTGAAGTCATTTAAATGGTTTTTAATAAACTGTGGCAGTTATTAAATGTGCCATCATATGGCGTTATTTAAAAAAAAAACATCATCTATTTCAAACAGTACGGAACTATTTTGGAATAATATAAGAATATTAACATACCTCTGTCAATAATACAGCCGTATTTCGGAAAACTAGTAAAATGCCAACCAGGACCATTCTCCAACAGAGGATTATCACTAAATAATTTGAACAAATTGTCTCAATAAGTTTTACAACTCCAGATTCCTAAATAATTTGGATTTGCGTAAGCGCAATACGGGTTGTTATGACGGCTGCTACGTCGCTATTAGACAGATTTGTGTTCGTTCCACTCATTCATTCCTTAAGAGCGACGTACAGCGCCATCTATTGGGCGTCTGTGCTAATATAAATAAGCCTGTCTTATTATGCGCGGTAAAACCTTGCGGATTCAAATATGCAATAAAGTTGATTTTGTAATTTTACGACATAATTTCGTTTTGTTCTAAGAGTGCGATAGGTATGTGTGTGTAGAACTGTACTAAATCGAAACGGGCTGTCTCCCTGAATTGCTATACTTGTCAGGCATCACATCATGCTATGAGTACATCGAAATCTTTCCATACGAAAACACCTCCCACATGCAATAATATCAAAAACAACCTGATCAAGATAAAAAAAATATATAAAACTGACGTTTTCGCTATCGTCAAACCATAAGACACGAGATTCGGTTGATTCACAACCCTTACTAGAATTATTTAACACAGCAGATATAATTCAGAATAACTTTCGTCTTACCTGTTGCTTGGCATTTCTTGTGAGCGATATTCGTACGAATAATTTATATCAAATCGACCTCATTCATTTCATATGTGGTTGCCACTCACTTAATATTCTGAGTAAGAAATTTACCAGTAACATTGCCATTTTCTATCATTATTTTGCACAGTATACCTATAGATATTAATACATATGAACAGAAGTTTCACAGCTACACACCGGTTAGACACAAGCATAATGGGGATCCTGCGCCAGCCTAAATAGGTGGACCGAGTTTGATGTGTGAGTTGTCATTAGATTTATCTTTATCTGCATGCAATATAATAAAATGCAATCTAGTTGCACCCTGCGGTTTCACTCGTAAGAAACAGTGGTCTAAAGGTATCGTAGTCGGGCTTAATTTAAAGACGCTTCTAGCCACTTGTTTAGAGCATAATAGCGTGGAATTATTTTTCACATTTATGAGTTCATTTCTCTACTTTGATTTTACAACTGCCTTTGAAACGGCTTTCAAATATCCAAAGGAGTCCTCGGTGACACTCGTATATTTTCCCATTAAAAACACTCTGCTCTCCACTCCCCGTGTACCCGGAGGTGTAATTATGTAGAGTGCCAATTTAACGAGGAGTTTCTTGGATGGATTCTTCAGATTACGCTTGAAGCGTCATGAATAAAATCTTCTGAGTTAGATGTCACACGAGAACCTGAGAGATTTTAGTTTTGAAAAGTAAAAGGTTGAATTAAAAAGTATTACATTTCAAAATTTCAAATGAATACTGTTCAACAATCAACAAATACTTATAGAAATCTCGCTCTCTCTCGTATACGAACTTTTCAGTTACCTATTTTGACTTGCAGGATCTACTACTGGACTGATTTTACAAAATTTGTATGGGATCAAACAAAAAAAGGTTCTCGGAAGTGGATAAAAAAGAAAGCAGTTTCTTTTACAGAATTTCAAGACTCTATGATAAATAACATTTTATCTAATGCCTAGCAAGCATCTTGTCACCATAGAGGCCGCACAAGGGCACTGGTGTAGGCACGCAAAAGGAGGCAGGGTGTAAAAACAAACGGCTTCTATTACACCGGAGCGTGTACCCGGATAATCGAACAAAGCTACGACGTGATTGAATTTCACTTGCATGCATAATTTTACGAGACAAATCAGAACATCAGTACACCTTACATGTCAAGGATCTTTGTTTTGAACGTATGGTACGATGGTAATTACCATGGGTTAAATTGGGTCTTTAGTCGTTTCGCACCGCTAGTGATTCGTACCGCGGTGCGAATCAGAACAGTGGTTGGAGTACTGCAAATAACTCAATGTATCTATTGGAGTGGGTCTATTCGGATCACAGAGCGAAACGTTGCGATTATTATCTATACTGATGAGTGGAAAAGTGGTAAGGAAATATAAATAGAAATGTGAAAATACGTAATAATCATTCAATTTATTTTTATTATACTTAGTTAGGCCATGTTTTCATTGCTTAAATATTTGCCTGTTCCATCTATCTCATAAATGGATATCTATTTTTCAATTTATTTAGTATGAAGCGACGCCAACTTTAGACGGGCGAAAGAAATGTACCTAGGCATATACTAATCGCCACTTAAGGTTGCTTTATCTTTGAATCCCCAGGTACACATGTTTTAGTTACTCTTTGGCAATTTGAGGTTCCTAACCGCGAATCGATAAAGAATATATAAGAATTAATAGTTTCCAATACAATAATCCCAAGCGAAAATAAGAAAAAAAGAAATAAGGTGTCGTATGTATAATGCCATTAGAAAGAACAGCTGCTATCTGCTCATCTTATCGTCAATTAGAGTCGTTGCTCTGATATGACATTCATTATATGATTAATAAATTTTAAAAAATACTTTTAATCCAATAAATTCATTTTCTCTGTTTATCTGATCAATAAAAATTAAAGCCTTACTCGTATTTAGAGCCGCATGTGAGTGAAAGCTTGCTGATTCCACTCACATATTGACGCGTTAATTGCAGTAATTTATCAACCAAGCGTATTAATGGAGATGGTGGGATAATAATGCGTTAAAGCATTTGTTATTTTGCTAGAACGTATCACACCCATAATCAGTTATTGATTACGGATGTACTAAGCAAAAAAAGGTTGGTGTACTTATCACGACATAGGACCATAAATTTTTTTGGCGGTCAATTAACTAAATCTATCAAACTGTTTTTTTTTTTTAAATTTCGATTTCACTTAGTGAAGGTTGTTGGTCATTATGAGTAAAGTGTCTGTGTTCGCTGTTTCGGCTTAGTGCACTAATATAACCCTGTGTATTTGTATAACAGGACAAGTCACTAAGTCACTATTTCAGTAACGAAAGGACATACGTATTGACCGAGCGACAGAAGCGTCTGGCTTCGACTCAGGCAAAATGTTTTTCGTTTGTCAGTTTGTATGAATGGATGTTTGTTTGTCTGCTAGAAATTTCTTACTCGCGTACAAATTTCCATAAAATTTTGTCGAAACTTGGTAAGTACACAGATTTTACGAATTTTCTAAATTCATAGAGATAATTGAAAAAAGCTGTGGAAGTTAAGATAAATTTTTTATACGATACTTCATTGATTCCGTGTAGCATATAAAAATCATATAAAATCACGACAAGCAGACTTTTATTTATTACCCAATAATATTCAATAAGCGCTCTATCAAATGGAATAAGGCAATGATTTCCAGATGACAGCTGTGTGTGTGTGTATGTGCTGCGACCGCAGAATCGCGCCAGGAAACGTTGAGCATGCTTTCTCTGAAATCTCCTTCGGAAAATCATATTTCGATAAATAGTACATAAGATAACTGTATTAAAAATACCGTGAGACACTTTAACTATTTTTGGAGTGCCCGCGTCTTTGTAGAGTAATAATAATAATAATAATAGTACTTTATTTCAGATACGAGATCCATAGCATTTGATATACACATAAAAAAAAAATAACAAAATACAACAGATTAAAAATTGTGTCAAAAAACATACATATTTTTAAAATTAAAGATTAATAAAAATAAATATACATGTGTATACATGTAGTACGTTCAGGCTGCAATATGCAGCCATCGTCTGTAAATAGTCGTGCAGAAGATTCTTTCTGACAAACTCCTTATAATAGAGTTTCTACACCTGAAAACTCTGGACATGAAACTCGCTATTCGGCCTCTTTGTATGGCCTCGAAGGAGTTGACACGCGCTTCAAAAAACATACCAGAGGCACTACAGCTCCGCTTAAGCCCCATTAGTTGCCTAAAGATATTGTTATAGGCAACTCGGATACGACCATGGGATTTTTTGGTGTAATTTGTCCAGAGTTGGCAGGTGTAAAAAGACTGACAGAAGGATTTAAATAAAGTGACTTTAACGTCCGGAGAGGATTTACAAAATTTTCTTATAATCATGTTACCAACTATACATAATGCTCTTCGCTGACGTTCGATGTCTTTATCGTCCTTTAAGTCCGATGCAACGACATGACCAAGATACTTAAAACTATCTACAATTCCAACAGGCTGCCCGCTAAGACAGACATTGGGAACATAGTCAGGTCCCTTACCAGATCTAAATATTACCATCTCTGTTTTCTTAACATTATATATGAGGTCGTGTTCTTTAGCATACCTTTCACAGATTGAAATTAACTTTCTCAAACCCTTGATCGAGGAGTAATAGCACGTCACTCCTATGATGAAGAGAAGAACACAGCCTCGAAACGCGTCGAGACTTATTCGCAGTTAATATACGTGAGAAACAAGCTTTGTCAATATTTGGTTGGAAATTACGACGTGTAAGCGAGTACGAAATTTCCTGTCAAACTAGTAAATTGACAGGCGTATGACGAATTTTCTGGACGTGCTAACAGAGAGTTTAAGCTTGCTTCACATGCACTGCACTAAAAAATTATTTTGCCTTTAGGCCTATTTACACATTGACAAAGCTAGTTTCGTTGTTTCAAAGACACTTTTTTACATTCAGAAATATTAATTAATGTGGTTTTCCGCATGCTTGTCTGTACTAAATACTATTGAAATCGCCAAGCAAACCGAGTCATTTTTTAAATACTTTCAATCAAAAAACCTCGACGACGAAAAAAAATCGTAAAACCTATACATCTAAAATTCATCAATACGGAGAACCTATTATCAGGCTTCGTCAAGATTGATTGGAAAGTACAATTTGTACGCGAGTACGTAATTTCCAGACAAACACACAGACAAGAAAACTTTCAGCCAGACTCGAAGCAGAGATCCTTCGCTCGTCCGGTCAATAATAAGATTTTCGCCGTTGGTACCTCAAAAACTGTATCCCACCACGACACGGGGGAGTTCCCTTCCCCGTTTCCTTCCCTACTCCCCCCGACCTTTGTCTCGTATGTTTCCGGCATGCGTCACGTGATCTACTACGCTCTCTCGTATTTCTGGAAAATAATATTGTCGCGCATTGTGAATACGAAGTAGGCTCTAGCTCTAAGTAGTCACATTAGTTGGGCGCCGTATGCCTGGATATCTATGCATTTTTCCTGAAAAAAAAAAATACATTTTTTTCTATTGGTTGAGAAGTTCCTCTAGAATGGATTTCTTAATACAATGTACTACAATCTGGCTTTAGAATAATAAGTCATTTAATTTTTGAAACTTTTACAAAATAATGTCTCTATCAATGTGTATACGAGTACTAACACTTAAATATACAGATAAACATATTTTAAAGTGATAATGGCAACCATTTTCAAGATTTCATTTGACATCTAATAAGTAATAATGTTTCACAAGTTTTCTCAGTTATTTTGATTGAAACTAAACTACTGGTTAAATTTTTATATAATTTACTAGTTACTATATACAGAGCTATCGGCTAGGGGTGTACTAAGCCAAAAGGGGGTCACTGTATCCATCCTAAGGAACAACTTTCACTATGGGTCTAACTCAAAATTCGAGAAAAAATAATCAGATGTTTCATACATTTTGTCGAATACCGATTAACTTTTTGTATGAAACAGCTGACTTTTTTTCTCGAATTCAGAGTTGATCTTTAGTAAAAGTTGTTCCTTAGGATGGGTACAGTGACCCTCTTTCGGCTTAGTACACCCCTAGTCGATAACCCTGTATAAAGTACCTTTCAGACAAGAAAAACTTCCGTATCGGTAAAGGTGTCACTAAGTAATATACATTACGTTAAGAACTAACTTGAAGTCCGTTAAAAAATTATCTACTCCAGTTGAGTACTGAATAATGATTTTGTAAAGACAATTCTAAATGAATATATAAATTTATAAAAAAAAAAAAACATTACCACAGTAGATATTTAGTGCAAGAGGAGACCTATATTCAGAAGTGGGTAAGTAAAGGTTGATTATGTGATTGTAGATATTTATGCATAGCGAACAATTGTCCAAGCACTAAACTGGACTATAGCAGACATATCACGACTGTTCCGCTTGACTGATTATAAGCTATTTTCATAACTAGCTGTGACCATAAATGGTAGTTTATATCACGTAAGCATCGCCAACGACTATAGTTAGGTGTATAGCGCTACCGTGGGAGCAACAAAGTAACGGCACATTAGATCCCCACACATAGGCACTAGAAATTGACCTTACTAATGATTATATTACATCTCAATAATTATAGATAAATAGATGACACAACAGTGACAAAATGCATTATTTTTGTTATTTTATTTTAATTTTGAATAAGAAAGCAAAAGTTCGTTTAGTTTAGTTACAGCTCGAATAACATATTCAAAATGTATGACTCATAATAACTTAACACTACGTAAGCTGACCTTTTAATAGAAAGTACGAGTAAATGCCGAAAAGTAAAGAAACCAATAATGCAGGTTTCAAAACTTTGCAGCGTAGGTGTCCAGTACGAGAAGCACAGTGACCTAATGACAAGTACGTCATTTTTTACACCTACTTACAAAATATACGATTACAGTAAAGTTACGTTAAAGAACTATAAACTGAGAATGTTCTTCTCTTTTCGGTTAGGCGTATAAGAACGAAATAATCAAAAAGTGTCCGGCATTGCCCTACGTATGATAATAGTAGTACTATATTTGTGGAACAGGCAAGGCCGTTATTGGATAGATGTAAAAAGACAGTTAATCACTAAAAACGTAAGGTCATCTTCCTCGCTGGTAGGGAAAGCCTAAGTTTGGAGCGATCCTTATTGCCTATAGGCAGGGGGTAAGAAGGCACGCAAGCCTCCGGGAATAAAGCAAAAAGTTCTGGTTTTCCTACCTTCCTCTTCGGTATCCCCGTGAAGTTTAAGACGTCAGAGCGCAAGCATTCAGCGCCCTCCTTCGATGTAGTACTAATCCTGATTTACACTTTTATATTAGCAGTATTAAATATCCTTACTTTAAACATTGTAACGTTACATAAGTTTATTCAACTGTGAAATGAAAATTAAATGTAGGCATAGGTTGACTGACTTACGAATGTTTTGCTTTTGGATCATTTTTTACAGTGATTAATGTTTAAGTAAAGCAATTATATTATAATTCATCTTCATACATATTACAGGTGCTTTTTTACCTACAGTTCCTTCGCAACATACTGCCAAATTGTCGCTGGTACTCGTAAAGTGCTGCTTTTATACCAAAAAACATATTTTATTTTATTAAGATTTTTGATTGTGTGAGAATGATTTCCTTGGATTAGTTTACCAATAAATATTATTCTTACAGTTCTCTCACCCGCGACTTCGCTCGTGCTATAAAAGATAATATTTTCAGACTTCATCAAAACTCCGAATAAAAGCAAGTATATACTTAACAGATGTTAAACATTGTATTTTTTAATTTTTCTTATACAAATGAAAACCTTACAAATTTAACTACAACAAATTTGTACACACGTTATTATATTCACGACATCGATCGACAGACGCGTCTACACTATACGAAAAGCAAACGCCTAATGATCACTTTGGCCGGCATATCTCATCGTGATCGCGCAATTACGGTCAATGACGTCACATCCGACCGGCGCGTGCGCACGTGTGAGGTTACGTTACCGTTGACAGGTTTGACGGTTTGATTGAAAGACGGCTTGTTTACATACAAAAGCTGTATAGGTGATGATAGATATCGATTGCTTAAGACGCTTAGATAAAAAGAGAAGAAATAGGAAACATCGCAAAATTTGCATTTATTAGTTACTTAAAAAGCCAGGTACTTTAGAAAATTGCTGACGAGTACGGTTTTCACCAAACCATACAGATTATATTTGGCGTAAAAGCAGGCAATCCAGCTCAATAATGCCACGGAATAGATAAAGTATGTAATGCTGTCATACGAGTAGAACAGAGAATCCTTTGTACCAAGGTTTTTTTTAAATTTGATATTACATATTAAAACAAACGAAGACGATCATTCGTGAATTTACACAATTATTCAAAAAATAATGCTTCGAACAGCTGTATCAAAATCTAAATCTAGAGCAGAGCCACTGAACAAGACACAAATAAAAATACGGATAAAATTTACGTTTCATAAATATTCATAAACTCAAACCTACGTTTTCCATCCCGTCACGGCATCTATCAAAATGTTAACAAGACAAGCTCTTGTCATCGGCAGCGAAAATTGGGTCCTTCGATTCATTCCATTGACATAATAACGGTAATAGGTGTGGTTTTTTTATTATAACGCCTGTCAAAACAGCAACTGGCTGTTGAGGTCGGGAACCCTCGCCCACGCTCAAATAATAGAGAATACTGATCAGTAGTACAGCTTCCACTTTCACTTACATTGAACTAGAATCCATGGTTATTTATAACTTACATGGGTTATTTTATTAAAATATATTAGTTTGTAGATTTACAAAAAATATATAGCACTCATTACACCGATTTATAGTCCAATTCTTTTGTATTTTGTAAATATGTCTCATGCATGGCTACTGTTATGGACAAGCATGACTAAATACTTCGCAAGTCAAATTACAAACCTTCTGGCAGTCTAAACTCTGATACTAAGTCAAGCTGATTCTCCTTATTAGAAGAAGGAGTAGCTAGTTATCCCCTAGTATAAACAAAACATTATCAGCAAGCATGCAAGGCTAAATACGTTGAAAAATACATTCCACGACGTTGTATGAACGTCATTTCTGACATCGCGACAGACTTTGAGGTCTTCCAAGGTTAAGGACAAAGTGTTTAGTATAAAGCAAGTTAATAGCATTGTTGTCACTTTACGACAGCTATTATGTACACGATCTTGTATGCCATCTGAAACATATCTAGGTACTTACTCGAAGGTTCTTACGTCGCTCTCCAAGTCACTGGCGAAATGATGTCGAGGATATCGAAGAAATTGGAAAGCACCGTTTAGTGATAGCGCGAGGTGACCTTTAAGGAGACCTTTGCCTAGCAGAAGAAGAACGCAAGATAAAAAAACAAACCGGATCGGAACCTGCAACTACCGTCAATACTACACGTTGACGCGTGAAATTCTCATTCTTAGGGCTGTCAGCGTATGACTACGATTATGTCTGAGCCATCAAAGATCTATAGAGACGGATTTAGGTGCATTTCGATCAAGATCGACATGAAATTGAAATAATTAGTATCATTCATCGTATTCTGCCACTAGTTTAAAAATGCTGAATGATAGATGTAACTTACCTACCTTTAAATTCAATCGAAGTAAGATACCGTTTTCCACCAAGTGTTGTTCAAAAGCATTACGTCACAGCCTGTTGAAGACTTTTAAGATAAGACGAGCCTTTCTAGATGAATGGGCTGGGTTCGAAGCCTGATAGTACATAATGGTGGTCGGAAAATGGACCAGATATACAATGGGAACCGGTGTAAGTGCTCCACTTTTAGGGTCGGTGATGCAGGAAATGTGTATCGGTAGGGTGTATCGCATTTTTCGTGTAGTAGGTATTATAGACTTCTGTGAGTATGATATTGCTATACAGGTTTAAAAAATTACAATTAGAGTACAGGTTCAGTATTCTGAAGGTAGAAAATAGGTCGAAATAGAAATTTAATTCAAAATGTCAAATCGAAAAATTAAATCATATATCTAGACTGATTGAACGGTTTCTATTAATACAGAGCCCTGACTGACTAAACCTAAATTAAAAATGGCGAACAAAACGCCATGGTATAATATAATAGCATCTTAGGAACTCCCCTTTTCCGAAAAGAAATACCACAATTTCACAATACCAAATAACATGTTTAAAACTTACGGCTTATTCACTAGTACTAACATCTAGGAAAACCATACAAACACACATATTGTTTTTTATGTTGTATTTACAACTGCGCTCGGTTATAAATACCAGTCAATTTCACTACCGTGGTTTGGATGACACGTTAAATTGTAGGTTTTGTTTATTTGTCTTCTGACATCAGGGCGAACCACTCCGCCTTTATAACTGCCGCACAATAAATAAAGCATACATAGACAGCAAATTTTTCCAACCTTGAAGCAATAGACACATAAAAGTAAGTCACAATTCAATCAAATGTGACGCAAGATCATCAAGCCGCATGACAGGTTGTCCACAGACTCAGTACAGTCGAAGTCATTTACAATTGAATGATGAGCCCCAGGGTCATACTAATTGGCCCATTACGCGTTTAACTGTAATGATGATACAGTTGTTTTTAGTACGCGATGATATGCGAATGGAGAGTTCTAGGTGATTTCAGTTTACATTGTTTGTTCCTTGATTACGATATTACTGGAACATGAGTTTTACTCGTATAGAAGGGGGAGAAATCTATTGAATTTAACGAAAAAGTTAAAGATGAGATGACAAATGAACTGAAAACAAGGAGTTTTTAAGATTATATTATCCTATATAAGAGTGTGAAGCTTTAAATTGACTTTGATACTTGGATTTGATCCAAGCTGATAAATATAGTATATGGTTTTACAATGAGAAAATGTTGTCTTCTGAGATTCGTTTCAACGTGAACTTCTAATCTTGTATTTTTACTAACGTTTAGATGATCATTTGACTTAATATTGATAAAAATACAGGAAACTTGCTTGTTATGTTACGTGCCATTAAGGCTCTTGCATAACGTAGTTCCATCTTTAAATTAGAAAAAAAAAACAATTCATCTTTTTATGTTGAGCAACCCTTCAAGGGTTGTCTCAAAAGTTCTTTGACAAGCGCAAACAGCCCACTCAGCTCCCACCTCGGATCATCAAAGATTTAACACGACAAGATGTCCCGGGCCCACATCTTTTGAATTCGTGCATTTAAGCCTCGCCATTTCTCAACTAAAGTATGCAAATTTTGACTAGGAAACGGAATACTTGATAGGTGGAATTGAAATGCAGGTCGAAAGAAAGGAAATTGAATGTATGATGCTGTAGTAATACAATCTGTTTCAGCGTTTTGTATATCTAAACATGAATGCTTGTAATATTTTAGAGCCAGCAAATATGACTTAGGAGCAATACTAGAATATATAAATAGATACAGTCATAACTTTAGTCCTAATAGGTTAATATTACTCCGTAATACAGAATAGTTCAACTCTTTGCTTCAGAGTTGATCTATTCAATCAACTCTGAAGCAAAGAGTTGAACTATTCTGTATTACGGAGTAATAATTTATAAAATCAGATAAGTTTCAACAAGATGTAGGATCACAAGTGGAAGAATTATCGCTAAAAGTAAGAGATCGCTCCCAGGTAGACAGACTATTATGATCCCTCACGATGCTTTCCTATTATTTGTTCTAGAATAAGGCAACAGCTGCGGTATGTCTTAGCAATAAACTTAATCTTAGCAATATGCACATAATGATAACCATAGACTCAATTAGCTAGGTTATTCTTTATTCCATACTTTTTGCCGACAAGGCCGCTGCTTGTTGCACGTAATCATAAGTTTTATTGCGTTTATTGTATTATTTATGTGTTCATACAATAAAGAGTTTTCTATCTATCTATCTATCGTATTGACTGAGACTTCATCATCTCAATATTCATATAATACATTTGCAATAAGATACTATTCATTCCGATATATATCATATCATAACTACGTGAGTACTTTTACGTCAAACGCAAAATAGCTTCATCAAATAAAAGTGGCTCACAGCTGGGAGTTAATCAGTTACGTAAACGGTGCAAATTGAGCGAACTGCCTCATGGGAAGGTCACTAACGATCCACTCGGTTTATTAAAAAAAAGTAATACACGTGCGGGAACGGATCAATATGAAGCTTACGCAGCAGATGCAAGAATCTACAGAATGGCAACTTGGAGATTGAAAATGATATACATATTATAGTTTCGGAGATCATCATAATTTCACAGACTGATAATGTTTGTGCAGCTGCATTTTGTTCAGAGGAATCGTTAGTGTAGCTCTGACTCTAGTGCTTATTCTAGATATTTGCTATGTATTCCCGCCAAGTCGAGCCATTTTCAACGCCCTGTAACTTTGTTGTGAAGATAGTTAGCCTGAATTTTCGGCGACCAAGAGAGCATGACATTTGCACTGTTTTATAAGAAACAAACGTACTATTTTTGTCCATTTTAAGTGACCTTGAAAAAAACATACAATGAGACGGGTATATAAAGATCAATTAGAAGATGACTGTCCCGAAGGGTATTTCACTATTTCTCAGATCCGAGTGATGCATCTGTAATTTTCAAGAATCTCTGCGCAGACTGTCTCCAGCTTATATGGGACAAGCTTGCATGGTCGGCAGAACAATGGCTAGTGACCGAGCGAACGGACTGAACTGTGTTTACTTTATAGGATGTTTATATAGTACATGCGAGAAAATAAGAAAATCAATTATTATGCTTGTGCTTTCGTTCAGTTATTTGTAAATATAGACAAAGCTGAGTACAAAGATAGGCAAGTAAAGTCTAAAAGTCAAATAAAGGTTTCAACATATATTTGGCCAGCAAGGTGGACTATTGTCTACACCACTTCAGATAAACCCATGCCAACGTATGTCCATGATACCAATGAGACACATATAAAGAAGGAATATAAAAGATGAACCAGCGTCGAAATGTATAAAGAAAGAATGAATTATGAGTAATTAAATTATAAAAAAGCATGACTTTTGAATAGAAATAGGGTGAGTTAAGTGTACACAAGACAAAGGGTCAGACGTCATAGGATGAATATTTAACTAGACATTTTATCTAAATCTTTTTCATAAAATTTCTTAGAGAAACTATAAAGTCTATAAAAATATAAGATAAAATTACTAATTAGATTTAAACATGGACAGCCTTACGAGTATTAAAAACGCGCAGTAACTTTAATCTTCCCATGTCTGGTTTTGGCGCGTGACGTTCTCCATTGGATAAAACAAGACGACGCATTTATTAATAAGGCTGAGAATGAATAAAGAACAACCGAATAAAACAGGCAAATAGAGATATTTCACCGTAAAAAAAACTGACTGCCTTATTACATTTCGATAAAACGCTAATAAAAATATAAGTAAACAACGTTATTAAGGTTATTGAATTAACAATTCATAAATACTAGGCCTATTTATCTTTACTATCCACAATTATTTACAACAGCAATAAAACAAATTATTCGTACAACGATATGCACGCTTTTTTACAACGAAAAATTACCACGTCATAAAACGGATATATGCAAAGATATATTTCACGGTATTTCCGTAAAGCTGTCACTTGACTTGATCGACATCTGAATCACAGTATCAGATTACTTCGGGATAAAATAGCAATTTGAAGATAAATAAATTAAAAATCAACTTAACGACAAAAAGTAGAAGAGAAGAGATTAACAAGTGGTTGTGACTTCAAAAAACCCGACTGCAAGATCTTAACAAGTTTTTTCGCGGGATGCAGCTAGTAGAGCCTATGACCATCTGTAGGTGAAGACGATTCTATTGACAGCACTCATATATAAATACGTCAAGCCGTTTAGGCTCTATAAGGCGTGCCAAAAAAATATACATAAGTACATACATACACTCGAAAAACATGTTTCTCCTTCTTTTGCAGTCGGGTAAAAATCAACATAACAAACGAAGTAATATGAAAAAATAAACAAAATGTAGAAGACAATCAAATTAAAAATCAACCAAACTAACGTAGCAACATGGAAGAAAAAGAAAATGTTGAAACAGCCATCTCAATTCTGCTGATCGAACAATTTTCAACGTATTCAAATCATTTTGCTTACAACTTTTAATATTCTCTTTTAATCTAAAAGCCGGCGTTTATGAACATTCAGAGAATATCGCTCAATTACTTATTATCATACATGTACTCGTATACTCTAATAAATCAAAGCATGAGTATTTTCATATTTTAATTAATTTAATTTTGCATTTTTCGGATACATTTCGAGGAGTGTGCATTGGAATTACAAACTTTAATTCATCCACATCTATTCTGTTTCTGACTTTTGTGGTGCGAATAGCCAGGTTGTGGAATTCGCTGCAGAGAATTTTCCGACAGCTATAATCTCGGTCTTTTCAAATTACGAGTGAATCGGTTACTTCTAGGCAGCCTGCCACATCCTAGGCTGTATCGTCGCTTTTCATCAGGCGAGTTACAGTCAAGCGCAAGCTTTTTATCTATATAAAAAACGTATGACTGTAACAAAACATCTCGGAAAAATAATAATTTCCATAAGTAACACCGCAGGGCGAAGCTGATGTATTTGATGATTGTTGAAACCGATGGAAAAACACGATCTTTTTTACAACTTTTGGAAAGTTGTAAAAAGATCGGCAGATAAGAAAAATGACGGTTCGTAGTTTTATGAATACCATTATTACGTGTATCGAGGAAGCTATAATTTACGATTTTCAAGATAAAATTCTGTTAGCCTCGAGCGGAATCAAATTGGAATAACTAAATTGTTTTCAAGACTGTTTGTTATTGTAACTCGAACCTTGCAAAAATACGAAATAAATGTTAAGAAAAGACAAGCAACAATTTCTTTGAAATTATATGTTACATAATATGACAAATGGTTTAATTAATCGCATTAGTCAATCCGTCAATCCGTTTAAAAGGCTTATTATTACAAATAAAAAAAATAATCTTTTGTAAATTTATGATTCGAATGGTATGGACTTAATGATATTCTTTGTATAAATTTTGTGCTGCATAGTTTTTAAAACAATTTTGAAGGTATTTCTTTTTAAGGCTACAAGTCATTGTAAAAAGAAGGACTGCATTAATTGAGATTGTGTTCAATTAATGCGCTGTACACAATTCTTAAGTTTAAATAAAGTTATTTGAAAAACAAAAACCGTCAGTCAGTCCGTCGATAACAAATTCGACTAACGAAAATTACACGATAACAAAAATATTATTCTTCTAAAAGTGACACCTTGATATATCAAATGATAAGTTTTTGCGAGTATCTGTTAACAAACAGAAACGAGTCGTGAGTTCCTCCATTTTCCTTTACCTTAACCTAAGTCTGTCAAAAGTTTTCTTTTATCTATCGGTATGTTTCTCTGGGTGTTGGTACTTGCGTACAGGTCGTATATTTTAACATTCGACAAGTCGACAAGACATTTCTACGAGTTTTCAGAAATTTTAGTCGCGATGTATATTTGATTAGACCCCCTGACAAATGACTCCAAAGAGTTTACTACGGCGTCATTTACCGGTCGATTTCAATAATGTATGACAAAGACATGTGGTACTCAACTATAAATATAAACAAAACAGGGCAAGAGAATGTTTATAAAATATTTATTAACCTTTTTTTATCCTCAACAGCTAGGCATTAGACCACAAGTTCGCAAGACCAGGAAGTCAGCGATACTGTAGCTCTAGATGGAGCATGCCTAGTCTGGAATACACTGGCTTTCAAGGAAGGCTGCCGGAACACACCGTTAGGTGCTTGGCGACAGATTTTACAAATTGGGCCTCTAATTAACGTTCGCTTTCTTCGTTACAGAAGAGTTACATTTCAATTAATAAGGACATAAAAATAAACTAATAATCTTATAAAAAAATAAATACTATGGCAGTTATATTTTTTTATATTGTGTAGGCGTCTAAGTACAGGCTCTAAGGCTAGTTCTAGTATTTGAGAAAGTATGAATGCGCTTTAAAAACTATAAAGCATTTCAATATAGGAGTATACTCGTACTAAACTGAGATTCTACCGTAATAGTTCTCGACTATCGTTTAGGACTTGGTAGATGCAGGTCACGCCCTTGACCCAGTTATAAAAATATTATCCGAGGAGCAGGCCCTCCCGCAGTTACATCAAAAAGAGCTGACGTGGCAATGTCAGACACAAGGATAATGTTCTTTTGTAATAAATACTCACATGAAACAGAAAACCGCGGAATAAAGAAATTAAGGATAACCAGTGAGTTAGGAAATATTTTGAGCGTTAGATGAAAATCATATAAGTACTAAAACACATCTAAATATTGTTGGAAAGATTATTCCACTGAACCCAATATATAAGAAACTACGAAGATATTAAAGAATTAGAAATTATCATAGTGTATAGTATTTTACTAGTCAATCCCTTTTATTTGATACCCATATTGAGAGAGTTGTGAAAAATACCGATTTACATCAAATAAGGCTAGGAACATTCCCAACTAATCGGTTCATATGTTTGGGAGCTACACACACGTCAAACTTATAACACCCCGTTAATTAAAACTAAAATAACGATACAAAGCTTTTCCTAAAGCTAGATAAAGCTGAGCTAGCAAAAAGCGCCGTATAGCAAGATAACAAAAACACGAATTTAAGCTAACACTTTAAGCTTAAAGCTAAAACATGACGCTCTAAAGCTATCGAAACACGTGAGAAAAACCTTATGAACTCCAGAAAAGCTAATAAACTTCTTACTAATTACAAAACTAATGAATAATAACGAAGAGTGGTGGTAAAGAGTAGACGGCACTAAGCACGCTTCGTGCAATATTATACCTGCAGGTATATTAATTAATGCGAATATTAACTATGCGGATATTATACCGGATGAGCTCAATGTAAATGTTATTAACACTTGCATTGCGGTTTTCATGGTTTGTCCTCGTTACATAGTTTCAATTAATGAGCGGAAAAACAGCGTGTAGTTGGCTAGTAACTGCTGTTTGGTGAATTGATAATTTAAAACAATACACCTGCTTCAGCAAAATTCGTATTTTAGTCCGTGTTTAAAGCTTTATGATGATGGGATTATGCAAATAAAATATTCATTTGGCTTGGTCAGTACGGATAATAAAAATATTCTCATTTGAGTAACGGATGATTATGTCAAATGTTATTGAATACGGCTAACAAATGGTGCAGAAGTTAAGTGGTTCTAATTTTATAACGAAATATCAAATAATTAAAAATTCAAAAAGTTCCGTCATAGCTAATAAGATGGTATATACAAAATATTTAGTGTTTTTCCGCCTCGTCTTGATGTCAGCGTGAGAAATCGAAAAATATTTTTGTTTTTATGGTGTGGTTCCTCCTCACCACCGCCACACCTCACCTTATTATTTCTCTTTCTCTCAGTATCCGACTTCCTCGACACGTGTTTCGCCTTAGCACAAGGCATCCTCAGGAGATGTTGACTCCGAAACCGAAAACTTACAAGTAACACTTATGAAGTCAGGCACATATGTGACAAAGGTTTTCGGTTGTGTGTGTTGGAACAGTTGGAAATACTGAAACACAGAAATCAGAACTCAGTACTGTTAAACGACCAAACAAATTTGGTGACGTCACCAATTTTGCGGATTTTTAACCGACAAAGTCCGTTAAATAACGCTGAGTCATCAAATGCACCGACACAACAATAACGGTGACGCACAACACGTGACGCGCCCGGCCGCTATATAAAGAGCTCGCAGAGGCGCAACAGCTCACTTTCGAGCGAGCGCTTGAAGAGTCAACATCTCCTGAGGATGCCTTGTGCTAAGGCGAAACACGTGTCGAGGAAGTCGGATACTGAGAGAAAGAGAAATAATAAGGTGAAGTGTGGCGGTGGTGAGGAGGAACCACACCATAAAAACAAAAATATTTTTCGATTTCTCACGCTGACATCAAGACGAGGCGGAAAAACACTAAATATTTTGTATATACCATCTTATTATAAATGGATTTCCGCAAAGTAACGCCTGACTCTATCAATTATCTCCGTCATAGCTGTTTTAAAATAAAAAAACATACAGTCACGTATACGTCTTACCAAACTCGAAGCAGTGATGCTTCATTATGTTATATGGATGACATTATAAGACAAATATTCACAATTTATCTAAATAAGTATAAATAAAGCCTACCTACGTAACAAATGAAAATATCACAACAAAAATAACAAACATGTTCAAATAACACAAAATAATTGGTAGCTGAACAGTTTTCCGCCAGAGGGTTCATACTCGTATTATCTATATGTACGTAATGACAAGCCGAATAATCTTATAGATAAAACATTTAAATAGATTCTTTTTTATCCTCAATATTTTATCATTATCATATCAACGATACTTGTTTTATCTCTAATTTGTCTTTCTCCGATATTTAGAATGTATAACCTTTTGAATATATGTATACTAGTAGGTACGTATGAACCCACTAGTACCTATATCACAGTTAAGACTCAGTGATATTAATATTGATCATACTTTAGAAAGTAATCTCAGAATGAAACGGACTCAAAGGACTATTCTGAGGTTTGGGTGAGAATTGGCAGAGGTTTCGAAGCAATCCCTTTTACGAAATTAATTCCAAAAACGTGTGTGAAACAACCAGAAATAAAAAAAACTTCTAAACTTGTTCTAAGTAAATTAAGAGGCTTCAAACTAAAAGGAAGTTTTACAAAGATAATAAATATGAGCAGGTGTGAAAATACGACAAAGGCCGAGATGCCTTTGTCGTATTTTCACACTTTAATGTCAAGTTTGCCAAATGAATTACACAGACACAAACGTATCGTGTCGTTAGTCATTATAATTCGTTTACCTACGTACGCAAGTAAGAAATTAAAGCAAATGAAAATTTAATATTTGTAATAACAACATAACTGTAAAACGAAGAAGAGACAATAATAATTCCTAAATGCTCGTTACGCGGCGCCTTAAGCATGAAATAAATTTGTCACGAAAATTCTTCAGATCTTGCGAGATGACATATTTTGCCGGGAAAAAAACACATCGGAGAGGAGAAAACTGGAAGAAGAATATCGGCAAGTCGCTAACCCAAGGATGTGTTAACAAACGTTCGATGGCCATAAATTGTCCCTTGACACCTCATAACTGGCGCCCAACGTGGGGCCGCGAGCCGCACCTAAAGCAATTTTCCATTTACTCTCCCGACGAAAGGACAAACATCCCAAACATCATTACATTAAGGATCAACCTCCTTTGTTTCGGTTTCAATGTCCGTGATTACGTTCAGCTCACAATGAAAAGTGAACTTTAATACACAGTGATAAAATCGTTTGTTGACGAGGTCGGATTAAGTTTAATAGAAAGGACCCTAATGCCTAAGCTCAGACTACTATTACTTATTCTGTGTTCGGGGGGAGAGAATAAGGCTATGAAAAACTTAACAGAGGGTAGGTAGGCAGCAACATCGCGACTGTCTGGAGTACGGAACTAGACGCTTTTGTTACCTTGAAACAAACACCATAAACACAATTTACTGTTGTGTACAACTTTGATAAGAACGTATAGGCAAGAACAAAGGTTGTGGCAAGTTACACAGTTATAAATACGAGTTGTTTCTACTCGATTTATTTGGGAACTTAGAGGCTTACTTGGCTTAATGTGGCTTGTAATTTTGGTAACAACTTTTGGCGCTCGTACGTTTATTGCGCGCCCTTATTTAGGCAGGTAATTCTACTTTAACCTCCATCTACCTAATCCAGCTGACAAAAACAATCTGAGCACAAGTAAACCATAACAGCCTACTTTAAATTTCGTCGTCCCGTTTTCAGATTAAGACAGATTAACAAGTTATTGTAAGTTTAATAAAGATTTGCATGTAGCAAATTTTTATTAAACTTACAAGAAAGCGAACAAAAATAATATAGACGAAAAGGATTTGATTTCGACATCCAGCCAGCCAAATCAAAATCTTGATTTGGCTAGCAGATTGGTGATGGATGTCAAAATGGTCGAGAATCTAGTAAACTAGGATGCAAATTCGAGTCTTAGCCGTTGTGCGTATCCTATCCGTTCACTTTTCTAGCAATTTAACAGTGAAAACCTCAAAATACATCTTTATGTTATTAAGGGTTTTCTTAGGCAGATACTCTTATTAATTTTTTCCACGAGACTTGTGTTTCATTATCCTGAGGCGAGGACCCAAAACATACATTTACAAAAAATGAAATCGTAGAATAATATCAAAAGGTTTACAAAGTTCTGTCATAAAAACTTCCTACCCAATTACAGCATAAAATTTTACTCACAAAATCGTAATAATATTCAACTGAATGCTCCAACGTGTTCGAGCGTCTAGCAAAATCCACACCCCCGGGCTATCGACGACCCCTAAATATTACAAGTGCGGGGTAGTTTCCAGTTTCGTTTCTACTCTCAGTACAACAACTTCGTATTTTTTTGAGATCCTGCTTTCTTAACAGATGTATCTTACAGAAATATCCTAAAAAATATATTGGCCAGGTGGAATCGTGGAGAACAGCAGGTATGAAATGGAATGAGCAGAAGACAGCTCAGTGACGTTAATTAGGAGATTCTTCAATCCAGCAGTTGAGGAATACTGATAATGTTAATCAGTACATGGATTTTTATGGAGTTTGTCTCTTTCATCTGTGCAAAAATGCTTTTATTAACATCATTGGTCATGATTATATTTCTACGGAATCAATTTACTGATGAAATTTTACCTATGCCGTATACCCTGTCTCACTCCCACGTCTGGCCTAGAGGCAATTTGTCAAGCCCGGACCTACCCTCACAGCCCGCGCACATAAAAAGCATTTGAATAATCGAAACGGTGACGTAGACCCCAATATTATTGGCAATACAGGTGCAGGACCAATTGGGGAATGGAGCTCGTCTTTACGATTCAGGATCACGATATCGGGAATGGATTAAAGTTTTAGATGTTGGGCTAGTCAGCGGTTGATATTGATTGAATGGCTCGGCGAGCGTAAAGGTACGCCGCTCTGACCTGTATTTGAATGAAATGGTCTATTTTCTGGAATTAAATAGAAAGCCTTATTTTTAGAATTGAGTACGTAAATATTATACGTAGGAATAAAAATCATCTTATCCAAGCTATCCAAGGATGTCATAGAACTGCTTAGGTTTTATATATATTTTGGTTTGTATGAAGTTTTAATGTTATGAATTTTAATCGTATGAAGTTTTAATGGACATGATCTTGTCTCTCAGAGACAAGATCAAGTCTAGAAAACTAAAACGCTCTAAAACGTATACGTATTTTAAAATGAAGCTTACGATCAGTAAAACTTTATACACACCGTTATATTGACTAAGCGACTACTGCGTCTCTGCTTCAAGTCTGTCGCCATTGTCTTTGATTGACAGTATGTGCGAGTATGTTGGTCTTAATGTTGATACTTGCGTATACAAGTTGCAGCTATTTTCAGTTTATTTTGACGCCATTGATACAGGTACTTTTATAAATCTGTATGGATTTTTGATAGGGCTTTTCTAATAGGATTGCAAAACAAAATGGGAATATATAATAAATAAAGGATTTGGAAGAGACAAGCAGAAAAAAATTACAATTAAGAATTCGGAAAACAAAAAAAAATATAGGTAGTTATTTATTATCGTACTTTTAGAGTAGCAAAAAACATTAGTTTCGCGAGGTCAACAGTTCGCAGAACTAATAATAGTAGAAGGACAAACCAGCAAGTGCAGCGAAGCAGGTAGCACAGGCTATGGCTATTGTATTACAGCTATTAATTCTCAACGCTTTAGAAAATTTTGCAAGGCGTAACTAAAAAGCTATTGTTTCTAAAAAGAGCAACACCATAAACAAATGTATAGAGGCATTGGTTATTTACATGTCTAGATAGAACGACGCGCTTCAATAGGACTAAAAAACTTTGCTAAGATAGTGTGCCTTAAAACTACGTAATACACTAGGGCTGAGTCACTCTGCTTGTCGTAGTTGTGTGGATGATGGAACGATACCAAATAATGCGCAGTTTGCATTGGAATGAGGAGAAAATTATGTATACAAATAAGGTAGTAAGTAGTAAGCAGTTTTATAGAAGTACTTGCTGACCCAGCGAACTTCGTACCGCCTAACAGTCGATTAATTATTAATTTCTAAATACTTATTCTTCTTATTACAATTTCAGATTTCTTAGTATAATACCTACTCATTAAATTAAATTTTACTTTAACAATTTATTTTTGAGTAATGTTACCATCGTATAAATATAGACATTAGTATTTATACGATACTAACGCCACTCAATTATTTTGTCTTCCCGAAACCTCTCCAGTAAAACTTAAAGTTTATGATATGGTATTAAAGTTCATATTAAGTATTATTACGAATCGATTGTATGGGAGTATAGAAAAGTGTTGTTTTTAGACCTTTCAGGCAAATTTGAAAAAAAAACGGCTCAACTGTGATGGCCATCACACTTTGGTAGGATCAGTTTAAGACCGAAGCTACTCATCTTACAATATGCGAGTCAAATATCAATTGATATAAGATACAAAAACAATTGAATCAATATACATTATAGGTGTACCGTTTAGCTGTATTTTTATTGACACGTCTGAAACTTTCAGTTTCCATCCAGACATATAAATAATCAATGTGATCAAGCTTGATAGCCTGTTGTTTCGCTATAATACCAGTCCATTTGCATGATAGATTGTTTCCTTATGGATTGTGGTTCGTTACGTAATTTGTGCTTAGGTTTACATCGAAATTGTGTAATTATAGGGTGATTTCTCTCTGAAGGTTCAAAATAATGCACTAAGGTGAAGTTCAAAGTAAACCTAACTGGCGTTACAGTTGACATGAAATTGTATAAGAAAGTAAGTAAGACGACATAGCAGCAAACGCATTAAGGATTTGGGAGTCCCTTTAAAAAAATATTATGAAATTAAAAATATTTAAATATAATTATTTATTTTTAAAGTGAGTATAGAACTAAATATATTGTAAATATTTCCAGCGTCTATTTGTTGTCGTTATTAATATCGAGCAAATAACGGTAAAAAAAAAACAAGTTTCCTGTTGGGAGCCTCCCTTAAATACTTATTTTATTCTGTTTTTAGAATTTTTTTCAAATACCCGCAAAAAAAATACATCTTCGGTGAAAATTAAGCTATCACAGTCCGTGACCATGAGACAGCGTAATGGTCTCGTAACCCTTCGCGTACGAAACCCTAAAAACCACTGTTCTAACTACCTTATTGTATTTGAACATGAAATAGAGATTCATGTAAATTGTAGCTACTCAAATGTTGAAATAAAAAAGACTAATAAATTTCAATTTTTCACCTCCATCAAACAAAACACCATAATTAGACGACTCATTGAATGTAAACCGCAAACAATTACCGAAGACCCGAATAAAAACTTGAACCTCAAACGAGCTTTTAACACATTTTTAATGGTAAACTCCCGTGAAACAACAAAATCAAAGAACTGTAAACAAGAAGATTTTTCCTCGCTATAGATATAGAATAACGATCATGTCTATTAATAATGGCTTATGTTAGCATCCACGGCCACCCTCGAAGAGAATGTTCTGGTGACTCATAAAAGAGGGTTGCAGGTTCTACCTATATTAAATATAGAAGCGGCATATGTATATACTGATGTTGGTGACATTAATATATAAGATTTATAAAGTTCAGAGTCTGTTATATTTTGTTTTGTAATAGATACCTTAAAGAAACCTTTAACTGGCACGCAGCGTTATTTTATCTAATTATAGGAAGGTTAATTATTTATACTGTAACTTTGTCAAGTTTAAGTGTTATCAATGATATAACGGTGCCCTATTTATTTAGAAAAGTAACGCGTGTTTGATTCATTTTGTTTAACAATACGTGCCATAACTAGGGACACGAACGACTCATTGAAACTATAGTTGGACCTTTCCAACAATCAGGTACGCGTGAAAACCCGTATTGTTAAACAATATGAACGGTGCCTTCTTCATCGAGAAGCATCTTCATAACACCTAAAATGCATGTGCAGTTTGCATTTATTTACAAACAACTTTTATTAGGTAGCCGAAAGTCTAACTTTATAATTCATACAATACAATACAAATACAATACGAATCTCTAGCCTTTTTAACTACACCTACAATTCACTAAAACAATGAAACACACGCTGTTTGGTAATTTAATAAGCGCTGGAGCTTATCTTCAACTAAATCTTAATAGTCATGTCAAAGACTGTAAACGGTAAGTCAGCCACGCGTTGCGGGACCGCGAACGGTAACCAACTATAACAATACTCACTCATTCAACTATTTGGACGCTCTCATAGTGGTCAAATGTATGTTAGGCGCGACTTGAGAACTTCGGTCGCTATGAATAGAGAGAGTATCAACGCGTGACGTCCCACAGCTGGGCTATATAGTCCACCACGCTGGCCAAATTGTGGGTTGAGGACTTCACTTATCTTCGAAAGCTTCTCCGATCAGCAGGTTTTCTTACAGTGTGTCCCTTCACCGTTTAAGCTTGCGGTAATTAATTATAGTATACACATAAGTGACAAACTCAGATGTGAATGCCTGAACATTGGATTGAACCCACATTCTTTTCGGTTATGAGGTAAGAGGTTCACCGATTAGGCTATCACTAACCTCTGTATACATAATCCAACAATTGGAGATTCAACATGCATCCTCCACATATTAGATATTCAACATAGTACATAATATAATAGTCTTGAAAGCTTATCAAGAGGAAAATGTAAATAAAACTGCACGTATTTTCCAGATTTGAGCAATACAATAAACAATACAAAGGTACAATGTACGGTTTTTGGTTTTAATCGTCCCATTAGTATTATAAACGTGTAAGTATGTTACTTAATTACGCAAAATCTGCTAACTAAACTTATTCGGATGAAATTTGATACGGAGATAGCTTAAACCTTTGATTAAAACACAGGCTACTTTTTATCCTGTATTAACGCGAGTAACACTACAGGGTGCAGCTATTATGAAATAAAACTTCCATACTTAATTCTTATTGTTAGATTATAATTAAAACGTGGCCCAACTAGAGTATTGACTGCTATGTAACGACCGGTCCAAGTGATAATTTCAAGCTATCTTAAGCCTTGTTGTTATAGGTGTTCCAAGTAAAAAATGTATTAATTTGACCGACGTTCTAGGTCATTATTGATAATGTTAGGTCTAAATTAACACTGCCCGGTTAAACAAGTTGCCCGTAACATACTCGTATGTACAATTTACAAGAATTTGTCTTGCGTACAATGAGCATGATGGTTCACGTTATCATTTTTCAGTTACGTCAGATACTGATAGATAAGATATTTTCTCTTGAAAATCAAGAGAACTACTTAGGTATAAAACAACACAACAGTGCAAGTACCGTTCTATAGATATATTTATTACGTCCAATATAAAACGTTATGCTTTAACGTTTTGTGCAAATGCTGATCTTACCATCGATAACAGATTGATGTCAATTTAATTAGTGTATTATGTTTTTAATCCATTTGGCATCGAACGTCGGTTTTTGAGTCCTTGTGTTAGATATTTATTTAAATATTTTAGAATAAGTAAGTAAATCTAGAATAATTAATATTCTCTTATCCCGTTTACTAACCAAGGCGAAACAAATCGATATTCCTTGATTCTCTATAACCGGTCCATCTAACCAACCTTGCGAGAAAATTTCTCCTTCAATAACTTGGAAATTGGTTTTCCCCTACAAGTTTTAAAGACATGAGAGTACGACATAGTATTTCAAGAACCTTTTAAAATGTCGCCCGCAAATGCTACTTCTTCGCTAAGGAAAGCTTTTACCGAAGTTAAGTGGATAAAGGATTAGATAAAAATAATATATATTATAAAAGTAATCTTACGAAAAGTGGTGATATAAATTTAAACTCGAAATAGATCCTTAACTTTTTTATGCTGATTGTGAAAATTTCCAGATCACTAAGGGGCGCTTTTAAGTCATATTCAAGTGCTGCATGAGTTTGTTTGGAAATCTTGAGTTTGATACACATTGTATTGGTAAAAATAGTAGGTGTAAGAAACAACAAAATTTACATATTGTACAGTTACCTAATAATTAAAAAAGGTATAGCCTATCAACCCTATAGCATAGAAAAATACCATATAAAAATTATAAATATGAAAAAAAAAACGGTCTACTCGGTTGTAGTTTTATTCTTAAAATCGATGTGGAGCTTTGCAACAGATTGCAGAACTAGTCGATTATATTATAATTCTTCTGGTCATTCGCCAGTCTTGTATAAGTATTTATGTAGTTCATAATATTCACTGAAGCTCACTTCCCTTTTATAAGCAATAATCGGTCGCAACATCGTGATCAGATATCCAATTATACTTCATTTGCTAACATCCATTTGTATCTATTATGAAACGACTTCTTAGGAACGGAGCAGCACCCAACTTTCCCCTTTACCAATTAAGCATTCATACCAGACTCGACGTGCAATGGGGGCTTTTATTGCTTTGCAGTTCTGCTGATCAATACTTTTCCACCGTCTGAAGTATAGTCATTTATACCGGGCTGGCGGTTTCGGGTTCGATTTCCGAGGCAGGTGTTCAAACGTGAGTTTGAATATTGTTTTCAGGTTTGGGTACGTTGTGCCTGCCCCGACCTAGATTCAAACTCGGGTCTATATACCGAATATGTTTACAACTAGACCAGCCAGCAGAATTTTGGAGGTTCTGGGTATTTTTAATAGACTAACTATGAGGATAACATTTTTCGAGTGTATATTTGTATAAATGTTTAACTCTTTGTGACCCTGTACAGCTAAAACTAGGTGTCATTGGATGGTCATAGACTACTAGTTGTAACCCGCTATTCCACTCATTAAGATACAGTGGTCTCATGTTTTTGCAATCGGATTATGTCAAACTCGCTACTGACCACTTGTTTCTTTTTATCTTTTCTGCTATTGTTTTTATACTGTTCAGCAACTTTACCGAAACTTTAAATTCTAAATGGAAATGGATTTCCCTTTTTCTTTCGTGATCGCGTTATTTCACAACAGCAGCTGCAAGTAAAAACACTTTATGAAGTTGAAACAATAATTCAACATAAAAATTTCCGTTAAAACATAAATATCAACGAAAACACCCTCAATTTCGGCACCAATAAATTAGCCAAGATGTATTAAGCGTACTTTTTAATTACACCAACACAATCTCGACCTGCAGGTGTTATTAGGGTTGCCAATCATACTTATGGCTACTATTCCTACGGTTGATAAAACCGCGATTTCTGGTATTCGTTCCTTAAAACCGGCAAAGAAATATACAACGTGCCGCTACTGTAATTCTGTCCAAAATCAATGTGTGTGAACTTTTCAGAGTTCCTGTCCATACCTGTATAGGTATCGTATACATACGTATACGTATGCATGCATATCTGTGAGATTTTATTTGCACCTTGCGTTGACTATGTGCTTGAACAAATGTGGATGTATCGGTATATTTAGAGTTTATATATTATAATCCTGAGTGATACGAGTACTGGCTCTAAACCTTATGAAAGAAATTATTAGATTAATTTTCAAATGTGACCAAGTTCGAGTAGGTACAAGTAACTTTAAAACAAGGGAAAACCGTTTTTTTTTGTAATGTAAACATACTTTTTTTAGCGTGTTTTATTTTATTTTAAATATAACTTAACCATGTTAATGACATTAAATTTGGAACCAAAATACTGTTAAATCACAATTTCCAAGTACGGATCGTCTTACTCCTTTCACTTACTTTAAATATATGCTTTTTCTTGTACAAAAAGCTGGCAGCCCGAAGTGTAATTACGTTATTTGATTTACAGAAAGGTCCGGTGCTTTTAATTAAAACGGCAAAATATAAAGCCTCTAATCTTTGCTAGGTGCTCAAAGAAACCATTCCCGGAGTGTAGGCGCGGAATTCTGTACAGATTGCGATAAGAATTTCCTTGTAAACAAACCTAAAAGTTTTAAAGTCAAAAATTAATGATTCAGTTTCAATTCATTATGGTTATAATTATGCGGTTTATTTTCAAGATTTTCAATTTAAAATTTTGTTTGACTGTGTTAAGCAGTTTTACTTTTTCTTGTACGCAGGTAGGTACCACAAAAATGCGAAAAAAAGTTATCTATTATTTTAAGTCGCTAAATATACTGTGTTCGCTAGGCTAATAGTTCGCATACTACTATCGTACTAAAACAAGAGTATACTTAAAGATTGCAATCAGAGCTCAAAATTTTTTGAAAACTGAATCTCGCGAGAATATCGAATCTCAACATAAGCAATATAAAAATAATATAATAAATATGTTAACGTACATATTGTTTGTTCGTTGAAATGGAATAACAGAGTCGAATTTAATGAAACAGCCCGAGGCGATTACTCACAGAATACAGGGTTATCAAACGGCTGTAAACGAGCCGATTGACATACGATATTTTTTGCATTTTTACGTCGAATAAGGTTTCAGTTTCAGTTTATTTATTTCTTGCAAAATAGGTAGGACATAAATGTGATCTTAAATAACAACATAATAAGTGCTCTATTTTCGCTACTATTAGTATGCAAGATAAAGTAAAATAACTAAAGAAATAGAAGTAATTAAATGTAGTTTTAACAATCATAGGTGGCTAACAAGTCAAAATATTAAATACAAATGTCAGGTCATCAAAATAAAGTCTAGTTGATTAAAGGTACGGTAATTACACATTTTGATACAGCTCTGATACTCTGATGTTTACTTCTATTTGGAATTGTTATATCAATTTCATGTAGTTTTTTGACGTTAAGATACTCGCTGACGCTGTAGTAAGCTTTACGAAGAAGCAGTTCAGTGAGAGTTTTTTTTATATTGGTGGACGTCGTTCTCAGACCTAATTTTAGTGGGTAGCAATGCCGAAGACACTAGTCTTTAGAAAATTGGTTTTCGCCCAAATCGTACTAAGCTTACATAATAATAATAATAATATGGGACAATATCCACACAAAGGTCTTCAGGTCCCAAACTAGGAAAAGCCTGTGCTATGGTAACCTGATGACTGATATACATACTTAGAAATACATATATACACACTTATATATATAATAAACACCCAGACACAGGTCAAACAGACATGTTCATGCACACAAATGTTTGACATGGTCGCAACCTTACCATCTTTTCTGTGTTTGAAAATGTCAGGGTGGGTTTTGGCAAAGTATGCCACCTCTAGTATGTACATTGAAGGAAACGTTAAAAAATTTAATTTTTGAAAATGTCGTTTACATGAAACTCCTCCTTCAGACATAGCATACGAGTAGCTCGTATGCAACGTTTCTGAGATTTGAAAGCATTGTTTTTATCTGTCGAATTTGTCCTAGATATTATTCCATAGCATATAATAGAAGCTGCATATGCATGATAAGCTGTCAGCAGAGCTTGTTTATTAACTATGTGCCTTAACTTGGATAACAGATATGAAGTTTTAAGCAGCCTTTTGATGTTTTATCTAGCCTATCAAAATTTGTATGTTTCTGTTTAAAATTCATTGCATTTGTTTAGTTCATATATTTTTTTTAATTATTATCATTTAACCATTTAATTAAAGAAACAAGTGTTGCAGTAACATCATTTTGATTGGTTTTCCCAGTAAACATAATAGTACGGTCGTCTGCAAATAACGTCATGGGATTGGATGTTACGTTTGAGAAGTCTTTAATATAACATAGAAATAGGAGTGGACCTAACACGCTCCCTTGTGGTACTCCAAACAAAACCTTTCTTTCTGTCGATTTGTAATGTATAATAGTTTTTGTTTTTGAGCAAATATTTTGAATGTAGGTTATCTGGGTCCTATTACTTAAGTAAGATTTTATTAATTTATTGGAATTGCCTCTTATACCATAGCAGTCTAACTTGTTCAACAAAACCTTATGGTCCACGTGGTCGAACGCTTTAGTCATGTCTAAATAAAGTGCTATAGCAGTTAGAAAATGGTTTAACTATAAGGATTGCTAGTTTAATTTTATTAGAGACTACCTATGCCCACTGTTACTATCTACGAAATAATAATAAAATATTACTAATCACAACCAGAGTAAAGACCATGTCACTCAGGAATATTGTAATTTGCAGCTTCTACTGGTCTACTGGTGATAGATTTTTTTAATCGGCACAGTACCTAGTTTATGAAATTACTTCCCATAAACAAACTAACATAGGTTAAAAAATATATATGATATTTTGTCCGGGAATCTGATTTCTCGAATGAAGTTCGTAATAAAAATTGCTTATAACGATGAACACAGTGGCTCTCCCGGTTTCACACAATGAACAGTCCTGTATAATGTGTATGTACGATATGATGTTCAAATTGGAGAAAATACAGAGGAATACGAATGTTTATGATAATCATATGAAAATGAACAGTGTGATTAACAATATGAAATCTGAATACATGCATATCATGCGTGTTTAATTCAATCTCATTATCTTTAAATGAGCCGTTTTTGCCCGATGTTAGACTCACTTAACATTTTACTTACCATTAATGCTTTTCTTAAAAAAAAATTACAAAAGTAATACATAGCTATCATAGTTATATCCAATCTAATCAAATCCAAGTTCCAATGGTGGCCATACTAATTTATCATCCAAGACAAGTCACAGAGGTTGGATTTTAGGTTTCTCGTATAAATTTGAATCCGTTTTCTACATAGTTCAGGAAATAAAAATATATAACAATAACACATAATGTACTTACATGAATTTTCAATATCAATATCATCAAAAAATATCCTATTCTTTTTTTTATTGCCACAACATTAGAAACCACGACATGAAGCCATAGTTTTTTTTAAATAAAAACATTTTTTTTAACAAATACCAAACCAAGTTTGAAGTTCGCTAATCCCGTATTTTTTACAGACTTTCCGAAAAAGGTAACAGCTCAATTCAATCCATTTTTTATGTTTAATCCAGCCAGCTGGGCGGATTTAATAGATAATTTATTTTAAAGTTCATATGAAATTTTATCGAAACTAAAATTTTCAAATTAAATCAAAATTTAATTTTTGTTTCATTTTTTAATTCATTGATTGATTTTTACATCGAAATAACTGAAAAAAAATGTATCGACGCCTTCTGAAATGAAGTAGGTTATCACATATTTTAAAAGAATTTGTCCTTGTTAAGTAATTGCTCATTCATGTCAGTTTCTATAGATTTTTTATACATGAACCATACAATGTATGAAATATATGCGAATCCCGTAAACAACGCTCACGTAGAATGACTTACTAGAAATCTTACCTCGCTTAATAAATCCAACGGCGTATCCTGCAACAAAACAGATAAATTAAATAACACGACCCCACAATACAAAAAATAAAGTCCAACAAATAGTCAAATTTAATTAATTTAAACATAGCGCTTATATGATAATATACTCTAACAAAGCGGCATTCGATAGAGAACAAGTGTACAAATGAACAATAGACAAAGTAGAGCGAATCATTTACTGAATTGTGTAGAGCAAACGATCAAACAGCGTGGAAAATAATGTTTGTAAGAGGGGTTTGTAATGTGCGATCAATATAACCGTATTACTGCAAAAGGGGAAAAGTGAACGAGATATTATATTATAATTGCTCGAGGCGCGGTTTTCTCTGTTATATTCCAAGTTTCTATCGAAAATATTATTCGAACACATATTGAACAAATTTGATACTAGATTTTATTAAGTCAAGAATAAAATAGCACGTGACGTACCCAGAAACGGAGACAAAAGAAAATAAGTCATATAAAATATATATTTGTTTATTTTATGTATATAATTGTAATTTTTTTTAATGTCACTAATTATAGAGAGCACTATGCGCCTAGATACGAGCGATATCGTACACTTTCATAGTATTTGAAATGATCGTGTAATTATTTGTGATGTTAATTCTAAAAAGTTTATTTGTTTAAATATTTATAATACTACATAATTAAATCCAAAATACAGCTGTTTGTTTCGCTAATTATAAGGGGGTAATCATTGAAACAGTACTTAATTGAATTTCATAAATCAAATCATGGAGTAACATCGGCTTGATAGACTCCATTATGAATTGCTTATTATACAGACAAGATGCTAATGAAGAAATAATGCTATAGAATTGAGAATAGTACTAACTTATATAAGGTATATAAGTTAGTTTATTTTAACTTAGCATAGAGAGAATAGGAAAAATAAGGATTTTGTTATTCATCACGTCTAGACATATTGAAATAACATTCAATTATTATTTTATGACAATCAATTCTAGGATTTCAATAAAAACATAGCGGCAATGATTTACTTGATTTTTTCATTTCATAATTAGTATTGCTTTTGTAAAATCTCTCGAAAATAATTACAATTCACTAGAGCATACGAGTAAGAGAAATGTGTTAAAAAATATTTACACTAATAATATATAAGGACGTAGATTGTTGGTGTACAAATTAATTTTTGAAACTACTGAACCCATTTTCCTGTAAGGTGTATGATGCTACATTATTCTTGAGTAGCCTACGTAGGCTATAATACTGGAAAATTTCTGAGGGCTGATCAAGAGAAAGCGGATAACAATGCGTTGCGCAGACTAATACAAAGCTAAACGGATAGTACAAAAAACTTCCCAAAAACCATCGTCAAAAAAAACCTGATCACGCAATAATGCATGTTACAACACGTGGGTCAGGCACCCCTTGCACTAGTCTCTGTGACAATGACTTTGAACTTTACCCCACTGGAATACAGGTCATGAATAGCAAGTGCAGCGATCATGACGCTAACGCCCCTCTAGTTATAAATTACTGCAAGCATTGCTCCCGGGTGCATACGATCGATAATGCTGCGAAATTCAGTATTTGGATTCTCAAATTCTGTGCGGCACGGTCTGATATCGATTTAATGTCGTCTGGTTCACCAGTATAATATGAGTTTGACTTGATTTTAAGTACTTAACGTGCGCAATTTGTCAGATGTAACAAACTAGGAAATTTAAGAAATACTAATTTGTAATAATTGTTTAGTTCTCGCTTAGAGGTTAAACGACATCGAACTTGTATACTGAAGTACTGATAGTTCGATAATAAAATATTTTGCTATTGGTCATTCAAGTATCTTTAACATAATGAAAATTTATTAGTAAACCTAAAGTTGCAAACTGCAAATTTCTCGAGCACTTTATTATAGAAACGAAAACTCCCTGACCGATTTATTATTTTATTATTAAATTAAACTGCCTTGTTATGTTTCGCGTGTCTCTTCCAAATATTATTGCAATTGGCTGATAAAAGACGCCCCGCTATAAAAAAAATCTCTAAATCATAATGATCGTTTTGATATAATTTCGTTTTAAATGGGTCAGATTTAGTATTAAACATAATGTTAATAACTACAGAGTCCACAAAGTCTGTCTTAACGACATTATTATGCAATACAATCGTAATACCTACTGAAATAAATAACACATATGGGCCCTGTACGCTAATAAAACATCCTAAAAAATATACCGACAGACGAAAGCAAATTAGCTAGATAGATAACGAAGCAGACGCTAGGTTCGCTCAGTGAACCATTACTACAAAAATGCAGCAGTACACATCGTGAATGAAAATGAATGATAGCAATGATAAAAGAATAAGCAACAAAATATTTACGACACTAACAGAAGTAGTCGTTATCAAACAAGTCAATAGAAATATTCAAATATTTCGATAACAAACAAAGTTATATACAAATTGGGGAATAGAATTCCATGCCCGAACATGTTTGGAATAATACCTTCTTAATTTTACTCCATTTCTGTTGGCCTTACTCATCCACAACGGGCTATGCTATTGATTTCCCCAAAAAGGTCAACGGCCACGACAGTTTTAATGCGGACAGAGAAAAAATTGTTGTTGAGATTTTCCATATGGTCAACGATGTCTCATAAGTACGTAAGTGGTTTATTAATTAATTTCAAACTCAGAACACACAGATGTGCAACAAATTCCAGTATTAAAGCATGTCAGTTTAGTATTACATAAAAATTAAGCGATCGGATTGCAAGTAACTTCACCGCAGCTCTTTCAAGGAAAACTATTATTAATTAGTTAGGATACCAAACTGCAATGTGTTGCTTGCCATATGAAACTAAATCCCTCATGAGCCTGTTGAGCCATTCAGTCTGATTCATGCGTGTTTGATGTGCAAGCCCGTTATTGGAGGGCATAAAACAATCGTCAATAAATACACTGTCACGGCTGCCCGTAAATGCCCTCGTAAAACCCCGCTTTCCAGGATATTAGATTAGGAATTGAGAGCAGCACTGTTCAATATTAAAACTAGATCACGAGAACTTCTTTAAGAAGTTCAGCTTTGTAAATCTAAAGCGGCTGATGTCTACGCGCTGTTGCATGATGCCGAAATAAAACTTAGAATAAAACGATTAGAGAGAAAGTAGAAAACAAAGGTTTCACAGTCAATTTAATGTGAAGCATTTGCGAGAATCGTAGCGATTTTTCCAGAGTTAAATTTCTTGAGAATCCTTAGCATAAAGTCCTTCCTTTAAAAGGACAAACTGTTTTTTAAGGTCATTGCAGACTTTCTTTTCTAGACGACTAACTCAGGTTCCATTAATAAAATTCAGAAAATTTCGACTTCACACGTTACAGAGTAAAAAAATATGCTTACTTTCATATGTTCTAAAACAGAATGTTATTCTTTATTAATGGAAACCACGCTTAACAGAAGGTAAAATTATATTACGTAGCGTAGAGCGTCCACTAGCTAGGAGTTATGACGCAAATGAGCAAAATTTCAAATGTATGCAAATTTGGCGTCAAATGTTCTTTTGGCGCTGGTGTTGGTTGGTTGAAATTTCAAACTGAAACAATTAGTAGTTCTAGGTTAACAGAATAATAAAATATTGAAATTCAGGAAGTTTAGAACTGCACTTCACAATATTGTTGGTATCACAGAATTTTATTAAATACTTAAGTGTAACCGTGCATTGGGTGGTTACGCAGTGCACGCTCATAATCAGCTCTTAGAATGTAGATTTTAGGGATTCGTGCCCAAAGGGACCTTATTACTAAGACTTTGCTGTTTTTCCGTCGTCGGTCTGCCTATCGCCAAGCTATACCTCATGATCTCACGGATCAAAGCTAGACAGTTGAAATTTTTACGGATGATTCCGTATTCGTATTCTGTTACCGCTATAACAAATACTAAAAACAGAAAAAAATTAATATCTACGGGGCGCTCCCTATACAATAAAAATCGTGCGGTATTTAACGACAACAGGTAACTTAGCTAATGTTGTATATATAATGATAACCCTTCGTGCGCGAGTCCAACTCCCACTTGGCTGATTGTTTTATTGTCAGACCCTTTATTTTTCTAACAAATTTGTCAAAGTTCAATGACGCTTTGTATAGACAAAGAGTCTTCAGAAATCGTAGTTGAATAACACAACGCATTATTATATCAGATTAGCCAGCTCTTAAGCATTTTGAAACGAAATAGTGTAGCTTTATGTGTTTAAGAATAATTTCATACGAAATAAAAATCACTCTATGTGTATGTATTTTAAGTCAGTTACTTACTCAATACTATCTCATTTACTCAGCTACACAGCTAAAGACTAATGCACACAAAAAAGAGAGAGATCGAGATCTTACTAATATGTTTTTATGTTTCCAACTTTTGCTTTTTCACTGAAAGCTTACAAGTGCATGGATTTCGTTTGAAGCATCATCGTACCCGCTTTTATACGCTTTTATAGAAGCTAAGCTCCCATGTTTTCTGTCAAGTGTCTTGTCCAGTCACTTCCTCCCGGAATGGACCGGATTTATTGGAGCATTTAACTATTTATCAGCCGAGACGAATCCCAATCACTGTTAGTAAGGATCGCCTTTGTTCGGGAGTGTGAAATGTGATTCTGTCGGTTTACGTTCGTGAGAGAGCATAACAATGTCGAGAAAATGAATAAAGATCAAAAGGTTATACAAATCTGATGAAGCAAATTTGTTAGCTTCCAAAGACTTTCCGGGTATACTGGATTTTTTACACCACAAAAGAAATTGCAATTGAAAACATTGAGTAGATACGTATGTGACAAAAACAAGCGCTTTAAAAATAAGATTGTAACTACTATCAATTTTATTTCCCGAATGGACAGAAAATGAACGTTCAAAAATAGTCTCTAGTCTCTAGAAAATTAGTTATTACCTACACCAATTGTTACTGACAATTGGTGTAGGTACTAATTTTCTGCTTTACACATCTCAATACAAAGCTTTTAAAGGAGGCAACGTTTGCTCGTTCCCAGTTGTAAAGATCCTCAGATTAAAGCGATTGGAAACAGAATTCCATTTCTATAAGCCTCACCCTGGAGGCATGACGAGGAATGCATAATGAGGCAGTATAGAATAACAAGAACAACCAAGTGGATTAGAAGAAGGCCAGAAACGTACTGAATATTAAACAGTTACTGTTAACCTGAAAGTCGATTTCCCAAAATCAACAATGGGAGTCTGTATCTTTCAAGTGGAAGATACACAACTTGTGTTTTTCTTTAGAAGCTTTGATTCGATATTTTATATTTTGTACTCTTGTTGTAGCTAAATAGCAGAAATTTAATTCACGATAGTACATTACGCGGAAGTAATAGAAATCTAATATCAGACAAGACAAGTTACCTAATTTTACATGATTGAATATCTAACATGTGTACTATGCAGAGTATGAGAAATTAAATTGCTTAGAGACGAGCCGAGCCGATTTAGTTAAGGGTGATAGATAAAGCATCTGGCACAAGAAAGGTCACGGTGTCGAGACTGTAGACCTGATAAATCTTGGATTTACATGCGACGTAATTAAGGATCATATTTGAATGGATGGAATAAATAATTACGAAATCCATATTTATTCTCCGATCCGGGAATAAATTCGTAATCACAAAGAGGGTTAAAATTGTTGGTAAGTGTATCCTTTCATTTTAGGTACTCAGTATCTAATGGTAAAAAGGCAATATTTGAATTTGTATTGTGTATTTCCTTGCAACTAGCAAATTTTTTTCGTACCTGGGCGGAAGAACTCGCTTTAGTGTCTGAGATTTTACGCCGAACAACCACCTCTAAAATAGAATATTGTTATCCTAAGACAAACAACTGTAGCACACAGTTATAAACTCTACTTCATAAGTTCAATCCAAAACATAAACGGGCTAAATGCAGCTAAAATTATGGTTAGAAATACGCTGCAACTACACTAACAACACAATATTTTCAATATTTTTCGAAACTCGTATATCTCCGATATTAAGACATAATCAACACGAGTACCTAACAGAAATATATCGTCTGTTTCCAACATTCGTCACAGTCCCGAAAGTGATCGTATGATTCGTTCACGGCTAACATTTTTGCCACAATTTCTGTGTTACATAGACGACACGTAGCTACGAGTATAGGTACGAACTTGTTGAATCGTATACAAAATCACATAGCATCAGTAGAGTTTATTGACCGTGACTCATCGTTCCGATCAGTCAAGTGCATGCGTGCGCACGCGCGCTGTTACAGAATTAGATCTAGATAACTAAGGACTTTATTTTAAGATCTTCTTTACGGGAGTGTTTATGTTTACTGTTTACTCCATTCAAACTGTTTGGATGATCACTGTGTCTGTTTCCTCTTGAGCTCGGCGCGTAACTTTTTAAAACATAGGATAAGAAAATTGTTTTACTTACAGTTCTTAAATGAATATAAGTTTTCTTGGTTGCCCATGTCAATTTTGTCTTACAGTTTTACAACTTATTACTAATTAGTGAAATAGGCGGTTCTCCAATTCTTTGAAAGCGTTTGAATCACCAAAATAGACTCCCACGATATCTGTAAATCCAAGAAGCAAGAGTTCATCTTACAGTTAGTCAGATTCAGATCTGTGGGAGCGTGTGTTCTAAATAAGGAAGCACCAACGCGACGATCTCTTTTTGACTTTTTGCGACGAACGCGCAATTGGAACTTTGAACAAGTCACGTGTTACGGTTTGAGTTATTTTCTTGTCAATTTCTATGTAACGCGTATCGTGATTCATTCAGCTAGCTTGGTAATACTGAAGAAGGAATACGATGAAGTAATTTGCGTTGCGAAGGTAGTAATGATGTTTTGTGCAGTAAGATCTTGGGCGAGTCTCTTTATTATTGGAACTTTTAAATATAATTATAATATATTATAAATTACCTGGCAGAATTTTGGTTAAAAACCTAATTGGCTAGTAATTCATCAGAGGCAAGTATCATGGAGGAGATCGCTAAACACGGAGACTGCTAGTACTTTTATTTGTGTGCATACTTACATCGACTTCTAACTAAATCCAATATTCATCTTATCAAGTAGTAAGAAGTTTCATTTGTAACGCGATTATCGAAAACAATTTGAGGTCGATCGAGTAAATATTATGAAACAATACTGTATTCTTATTGCAAATTGAGTTTTGTTTTGTGCCAATTTAAACGATTCACTGCTAAACGAGTTCATTATGTCATGCGGAGAGGAGAATGACATATAAAACCAATACCGTGAAAAATGCTAACTATTGTTTGTACATTTGTATATCGCAGGGGTCTGGTAGCAAATCTAGAAAGATGAATAGGTATTTAGTAAATGTAAAATTAACAAGAGGCGCATATTAGGAAAATATGTATCCTACTCATAAATTATATTCTAATATCTGCGCCCCGCGGTTACTTCCCTGTAGCCTATGTTTTAATCCAGAACATCAGCTATCCTGGAACCAAATTTCATTCAAAAACCCGTTAAGCAGTTTTTGCGTGAAAGAGTAACAAACATACATACAAATTTTTCGTTTAGTTTTTCGTCTTCTCTCCGCGCTTCGCGCGTAGAATGTCCCCACTACTTTGTATTGGTCCCCGTAAGAAATGTTGGCAATATTAGTATAAAACTACTAAGTTTTACAAATTGTGGGTTGGCGGTTATATTCCAGAAGTCATCACGTTGCAGATGCATCTAAAAGTGTTGAAAAATTAGTCGAAGATACGAGAAGTACAGAGGAATCTAAAGTACTTTAAAAGTCGAACAGGAAAACCAACTCCAAAGACAAGGAACATGACATAAAGCCTCCTTAATATTAAAACCACAGTGACCTTAATAACTCTTCCATTAAAAACTAAGTCCAACAACCTAAGTAGAATCTGCCAGAATGCAGGAACTAAGTCAAGCGAGGAAACAGCCAGACGTAAACTAACAACTCGGCTCTAATGCCCACTTTGCTTTTTCTTTTTCTCAGTCTGCCAAAGAAGCGCCTGCCATTATGCCGGCGGAAAGTTTTCCGTTAATATCTTCGGAGAAAACTTGGTCATGCTGGAATTACTTCTCGTGGTTAATATAAAAGCGCAAACTTGTACTTTTGAAAAAAAGTAGCGTATGATTACTTACCGAATAACCTTAGTAAAAGTACCTAAGTAAATGATGACTTAAGTAAGAAGCCGTTCTAATAGGTAAAAAAACAAATTAATTTTGCTCATTAGTACCCTAATAAAATTATAAACAAGGAATCATTATTTTCCATGAATTTTTTTTAGTATGATATGCAGCTAACTTTTCTTCTATTCATATTTTAAAAATTGTCAATATTAATCTTTAGAACTTAAACTTTATAATCTTTATTCAATCATTTTGTAACCTTATTACTAAGAACTTTTCTTCAACGTCGCTGACGAATTGGTAGAACCGTAAAAATCTGAGTCTTACGGAAACCAATTTCGACGAGACATAAAACAAAAGTATTCAATTAATTAAGCAGAGCCGAGCAAAAATGCTTTTCAAACGTAAAGCTGCAGAATGTGGATAATATCTCAACTTTCTAAGGTAAAGGAAAAATGAAAGTGGACCTAAACTGTTCGAAACCAAGTTAAACTGCCATGTTTCTTGCATAATATTAATTCATACTCATTTTAAAATATTGCTGTCTACTTTACAGAGTTACATGAATACTACTGAAGCATAAAACCTATTTATGAAATGAAATCACAATAATTATATATGACATACTTTTCACAGCGTCATTTACCAGTGACCATCGGATGTAAAGATGAGATAGTTAAGGTGTCTGCACTCAATAAAGAAAAACACAGTAAGATAAAAATTATACACTTTGGTTAGGTTCGTATACGTATGTCCAGCAACTATCATTTACCTACTTGTTTAAAGGTTGAATTTCTTAATCGATAAAGTTTTTGAAATTTTTCAAGCTATGAGTGTTAAAGATATCATATTTAAGCAAAGATCTCGCGAGGCACATGGCTCACAGAAAAATATTGTTTAGTGTTAAGAAACTTGTTATATTATGTCAATAAATGATGTTACTAGTAAGGAGATGATTATAATAATGTTAATAACTAAATAACAGTGAGCCAAAACTCTTAAGAAGAGAATACTTATGGAGAAAGGTTAGAAACTTACACGTACCTACTAGTCATCTTATGAATATCGATGCTAGCCTTAAATTTACTTCAAATCAATCCTTCAGTTACTCAAAATGACGTTCCAAAAATTGTCTGAGAGTCTCATTTTAAACTGCTAGAGGACCTATATATTCACAATAGTCCTTACTGTCTTTACTTCCTCAATGAACCTGGAAGATTTATGGAATTTCACATCATTACTCGTTTACTTGCAGCGCTTGTTAGGCAAGAAAGCTATGAAATTTAATGATGAAATGAAATTTAGATTTTTTAAAGTACTTTAACAGCATCGCTGCATATAACTGAACCATATTCGCGTAAAGCCAATGCATGATTGAATTCCATTTCAGAAAGTTATGTTTTGTTTAGAATCTAACAAAACATAACTTTCTGACGGCTTTACGCGAATATCTTACTGACATTTCCAGTATTATGAAAGAAGGCATTCTTTGTGGGCAGAGCTAGAGCTCAAATCGTATGTAAACTATATATAAGACCTATGTTCTTACCTAGTCTCACGGACAAATTAATTTCATTTCATTTCAAGAATGTTTTTGGAACGTACAAAAATGCTACAAGGACGAAAGACTCTGTAGTCTCAAAATTTTTGGACGTACCTCAAATTCAAATACAACTTTATTGTAAACCAAAATAATTAATATATACTAAAAACATTGGCAGAGCATACCTCATAGAGCACTACCTAAAAAAAACTACAATTATTTCGGTAACTTTGATTTATATACCTATCTACTAAACTAATTTTCATGAAAAATTTAAAGTACTTAACTAGACAATATACTCTTAGAAACAACTGAATCAGTCCAGGCGTCCTTGAGAAATCGAGAAACATACAAAAAAATTCTGCTGAATTGGTTTCTAATTTTATGTTAAAAGCAAAATTACACCCCTAGCCCTAGCAAATTTGAGGTAGCAATACCAACCACCGATCGTGTGTAAGAAACCGCATATTCTCAGATGACGTGACAACGTCAATCGGCGCTTGCGCAACGCCAGTGGCATTCTACGGTCACAGGACACCACGCTGGTTTCCACTCAGATGGCCAATTACACGCTTTAAACCAGCGAGACGTGATTTTAATTGAGCTAATAGGAATTAATAGCTTTGTGACCATATTGTATAAACAGGAAGACGCGAGAGCTGTAGAGACTTGACGATGTGATCAAGTGGCTAATTGGTTTAATTCAGTCAAGGATATGATTAATTAATAATTTAAAAAAAAACGGTTTGATTATAAAAAAAAAAAATCCAATTAAATCTTTAAAAACAAAGAATGGATGAAATGGAATTTTATCTAAGTTTGGACTAATTCCATACCAATCGAAACTATGAATCCCATAGAATATCATTAATAATCAGACCGGTACAGAATGCTAGTATTGATTTACCTGTTTATACCTAGAGTTGTGACAGGAAAAGAATAAGCAACCTAACGTTTGCATATTCTATGGGCTTCATACTTTCGAATGGTATATGGACTTTGTCTAATAATCAAACCGGTGAAATGTTTTTTTTATTATTATTAATTATTCATATCCTGGACTGAAATTTGATAGGCAACCCAATTATACCAATAAATATATAATATATTTTTTGGCCTATTAAATTCAATATAAAATACGTTTCATTAAATAAACAGCTCAGTGAAGGTCGTTGTATATCGGGATCTTAAGACTATTATAGGTGATCAGAATTTTTCATCGCATCGGTTAGCTAACAAACACACTGGCTGGACTATGATATTTGCAAAAGTTAGCTCAAACATACAAATGCTAAAGAAACTATTTTCTGTACTTCCATCAAAATAAACAACTACGCCTTGAGTAAATAACATAGACAATGGAAAAGAATCGGCGCGATCTTGATACGGTAACCCTCAAGTCTGCTATACTGAGAAACGGGGCAAATGCGGCAATGAACTATGCTTTTTCCAGAAATTACTGAACTCCAAGACACCCTCGATGAGTTAACATTTCTTCGTAAGCGTTGGGAGGCATTGGAGTTCAAGCATAACTGGCACAGGTGCACAATAACGACCAGAGTTTGAGAACCTCCAGTTTAAAACATTTCCAATCTCATTAGCGGAGTTGGGAGTTCATATAACAATGGTTTTGTAAGACAATATAACAACAGTGCAGGCGGTTACAGTAGTTGCATCACAGTGGGTCATTCAATTGTTTGACAATCTGTGTTTATTTAACTGTAATGTTTTCGTAATGAACATCAAATTGACATAATGTCATCAGCTTCGCAAATTGTTTGCTTATGCTGGCACGATTCACCATGTTATTTGAGTAAATAAATATTTGAGCGTTTCTCTTCGAATATTTATATTTAAGCAGTCTCTCTTGTTTGTCTTTTTTGCGTATTTCTTTAAGAATAACACTTATCAATTATCTTTATCCTCGGAATTAACATTAGATCTCGGAATTAACATTAGATTGGCATGTTGCTCCAATAATTATTATTTACTATTTTAATAATGTAGTGTCAGAGCACCATGCAAATTACTAGTACATTCGTCTACCCCAGAACTTCATTCGTAATCTGTAGTCATCTTATATTCAAAACAACGCTTTCATAATGAGTTAGAATCACAAGAAGAATGTTGGTTTCTAACACATTAAAATTTCCATGTTTAAAATTGAAAAACTTACCTTTTACGAGAATCCAACGACATTATGACAAACGAGCCCATTTATCCGAACCATTTTCCTATTCAAATTCCTGTCCAAAAATGCATCACATCAATTCACACCGCGGCAAAGGCAATCTGTTACTGGAATCACTTTCTAACCAGATATGGGTGTGTTGGTAACAAGGGGCACAAACAAATCTCGTTGTCGTCGCCTAAGCCGTGCTATACCGTCATGGGCATGGCGGTGAAGGTAAAAGTACGAGCGTAACCTGAACAGAATGACAATGACCGATATCAAGAGTAGAAAGAGAGACGCCTTCATTGGCCTCGTGCGTCTAAATTACGACTTTAGTTGAGAACAATTGCAATTTGTATTTCTTTTCTATCCATTTGCAATACATTATATTATATATATATTTTGGCGTGACTCAGACTCAAAAAAGTTAGGTATTTGGATGGACTGTACAGTCAGCCAAATGTTTCTTTAAGGTACCTTCCTCAATTTTGAGAGTAAAAATGATACAATATGCTTATCGTTGAAATGATCCAACTCTGACTTACTCTTGTATGCGCTTTTTTGTTGTTTTTATACAAAACACACAACAGTTTACTAAATAAGTGATGATATACATTCGCGCCCCAGACTTTCAAGGACAAAGGACAGCCCGCACAGCTCTTCCGTGACACCCGTCCGTGATCACATCCATTTCTTAACTGACAACACTGAGATCATCTCACCGAAATAACCGATACGAATGAACGCGCAGATGGACCAACTTGACTTGGAAGAGTGCTTTCAGACATTGCGATGAGATTTGGTAATGAGCTGTTGAAATTACAGCTGTTACTTTTCATTTTGACGTCGTATCATAATGTTAGGGAGCGATCACACAAAGATCTTTTGTCTTGGCCGCGAAGACCGTCATTTTTAATCAACATCAATAAAGAAAGAAGTTCTCAAATTGACTGTCTTTTTAGTATTGTGTGTAGTGTGTTGCCCGATTTCGGAGATGACTGGATCGATTGAGACAGTTAATTTTTATGGATACATTACATCAATATCGGTCGCAGAAATTTATAGAACATATATATAATAATATGTACTTCAAGACTTTGTTGTATGGCACAAAATTGATTTTCGCTAACAGCGGGCGTTGAACCAATATTCTATCTTAGAATTCGTTTTCACAAAGACACATAATCATAAAAAAATATGATAAATAGAATAGTACTACCACTAATGCAAAGTTGACACTATTGGTCATCAAAATAAATTAAAGCGAAACAGAAAAGGTAGTAAAAACCTCGAAACAATTTCTATCATATTTATACGTTTCTTCTCCTATATTTACATTTAATCTTCTTTACTTATACTTACAACTAAATTCAAATACAAAAAATTGAGACGCAAAACCCAATTTATTAAAACTTCCTGATAGCAGATTGATTGAAATTACTAAATGGCAAAGAAAAGGGCCATCGTTTTCACAGAACGCTTCCTTTATAGCTTAAAAACTTTTTCTATCTGTTCTCAATATCCGCTTTTGTGTTTTCCGCAATTTTCGCTCGCCATTCTGAATTAATCAACGGTATTTTTTCGCAAGGGACATAGAATTTGAATGCCTTTGTTTTAACCCTGCCCAAAAGAACTGTAATATTCTTATATGTAAATACACTACTACTTATTTTAAATGTACTTAATTTTAATACGCGATTTATATTCAAACATATACGCAGTCAGTACACTTCCTTATGCTACATAGCTCAAGTTATATCAGGTTTAAAATTACAAATATCCTGCCACAAATTATAAACACCCATGTTATGATAGTGACATTGAGTACTGCGTCAGTGTTCATCAATGAATGCGCTAATAATCTCTGTTTTACTTTTAGGTATTCATTCTCGTTTCACGGCCGACACCACTGGCCGACACAGAAGAAATAATAATATCAAGCACAGGTTTTTGTAGCTTTCAATAATGGTAATAAGCAGTCCCGACAAATGATCCACTATTTTCCACACACAATACCTACTGTCTATTGCCACGCTAGCGAGCGCCATGAAAGTCTAACTTTTATGCCACAACAGCTTAAACCGGTAGACAGATTATGACGTGCAAGGTGTCATTGGATTTGTCTGTATCAGTAATTCGTCCTAATCTCGTAGTAAAATAATAAACAGCCGTGTAGGTATTTCATAATCTTCTAGATCGGGCAAAATATTACGAAACTGGAACCGGCCAACATACCTACCAGTTTTTTTTTCCACGATTAATTGCAAATGTTACGTATGCTCCAGATTACTTTATAGCCTCGTTGGATCCCGTTTAATGGCGCGACTTAGCTGGATGTTCGAAATTAGGTCTTTGGAGTAACAGCGGCTGCGTTCTACATCTTGAAAAAGTTGCGCTTTCTTTCACTAACGCTATGAAAAATTCATACTAACAAGTCATATTTAAAAAAACTTGAAACAAAATTGAAGTTTATATATACATATATGCCACCATTTGTAACAAAAGAAAAATATTCTTATCCAGTCTAGGTATCGCTGAATAATCTGTAAACGTCCTATAAGAAAAAGATTTAGACGAATTGAGAACATCCTCGCTTATTACACTCGGTCAAGAAAAAAATAAGAATACTTACTATAACATTATTTCATATCTAAATTAAATAACCAAAGAGATCCAGCTCATTTATCCAATCAAGTGATCAAATCAAAGACACTACATTAAAAGAACAATTATTTTATTTGTTTTGTGCTGTGGCTAGTGTGACAATGACGTCACGCTTTCAGCCAGCCCCTCCATATGTGAAGATAGCATTGTTTGGAGGCGATTTAACGACGCGCTATAGACGCATGTGCTTCATACTTGGTGGGAATGAAAGTGGAACATTCAGGGGGTTTATTGACTTTATTCCGACAGACTTCAGAAAAGCAGGATTATCATTCTCGCTCTATCTCTCTCAAGGATCAAATGAGAGCATCTTAATTCTTCGGAATCGGCATGTATAAATTACCCAATTAGTCAGAGATGTCTGCACATATTTTAATTTCTCAAAAATTGTTTCTGTCCTTTTACGACTGCAAATCAATTATTCGTGCTCATATTGCTTTATGACATGACTTTTAAAAAAAAAAATGTGAAATTACTTTTATTATGAAAGATGGACAAGAAAATAATTATTTCAAACTTGCAGTAGGTAAGTAAATTAACAATACTCATATAATTTGAAGTTAGTGGACTTTCCTTAAATTTTAAAATAATTCTATAGTTTATAGTATTCATATACAAATAAAGAATTCATTTATGCTAATGAGTACTATAAAAGAGCTAGATAAGACCTAAATAGTATTATATATTATCTTTTTACTGTTATATATTATCTTTTTACTGTTCACTATTTTACGAGTAAGTACTTAAATTGAATTACTTACTAGGCTATAAAACTGGATTTTTAAGTATATTTCCTAACTTTAGAGATGCTTCTCAGATAGAAAGAGTAACTGAGATTATAATATAAATCTTATCAGCTAAAAAAAATAATTGAATACATTTTGTACCTAGAGTTGCCCTTTTAGACCTTTAGGATATTTTCCATGAAGCATGTTTCCTCAGGATGTTTTTCTTTATAAGAGTAAGTTTTAATTATTACTCACTTAACGAAAATCTAATTTCCAAATCATTTATATGTATTTACTGGAAGAAAGAAACACTACTAAAGTAAACACTTTCAAGGAATAAAATTATATAGGTATTTTCCTTTTATTACATTTTAGATTTCATTTATTTTTTATGCCTATTCTTAAATTATATTTAAATTACTTTGACTACTTAAGTTTAAATGCATACAAATAATATGTTTACTAATACACAGTCCACGACTTTAACCCGCATATTTGTAAAAATCATGATGTCTGGTTCACTCTGTTGCAATAATAAAAAAGGACAAGCTAATTAACAAGTACTCCTTAGAATCTAAGTATTATGTAATTTTTATTGACAATATAATTTTCATAAATACAGCAATGTTCTGTTCAAATTGATAACTATTTAATATATTCCAGAAAATTGGCTCAGTAGAGAATGATTCTGAGAAAAAAATGTTATTAAGGAGCTAGGGCTAGTTGTGAATTTACAATAATAATAACTAAAATAGTTGACTGTAGGTATAATACCTAAACTAGTTAACTATAGGTAGATAAGTTGGTACAGAACCTAGTTCCTGTAAAAAATATTTCTAACACACTAACTTAATCTGATAGATAAGTGAGTAGAAAGACTACTTGCCTTAAAAATGTACTGTAAATAAGTTGGTAACTAAATACTTAGGTAAGTATTATTACAGCTTTTGAAGATTCAACTTTCAATACACTTGGTTAGTTTTTATTAACAGCCATAAAACAATGAAACATGCCAAGACCGAATTAAAAACAGTAATGGAGTAATTTCATTCTTGATTCATTGATAAACGAATGCAAGCAGAAAGCGTGTCGTCATTTGGCATCCAACAATCACAAACAATGCATTAATTTGATATTTATTAAAGAAATTGCTGAGAAGATCGTACTATTTGGCATCTAATTGGAGTAAATTGATTAACGGCTGTAAAAAACAAAAGCTAGCTATAGAAATTACGAATAAATTAGGTACAAATTAAGCATCGCCGTTTTAGTCAGAACTATGCAAAGCAGAGGCAAGAACCAATCAATTTATAACTAAGATAAGCTGTGGCGGGTCTGAACATGTGCAATAACATAGTAAACAACAGAAAAGACAGCTGAAGGGGCTAAAATATCGATCACACGCTCACCATAATAAGACAAAACCGGCAAACTTGAGTCACATCGACATTGCAACTTTACGCCACGATTTAACACTAAAATGTTAACTTATCTAAACAAACAAACACTTCACAACAACCGTTTGCCCCTCAACATTCCTTTTCAAATGGATTTCAGTCACAAAACACGAGAAAAACACAATCACAGCATTTTTACGATGAACCCGTTTGCTTTTCAGCTGGCACACGATACAACACTTCGCTGCAAAAGCGGCAACAAACTGGCAGCAGATAGGACAAATTCACTTCATTCAACTTCACTCAAAACCGAGTCATTTTATTCGGTTTGGCATGGGTTTGGCTCTTTCGGGGTTCGGCTCAGACGCTGGTACTTTAGATGCTGTCCTATCAAGTAGAAAATACAATAGGCTCTACATGCACTCATATGACAGTAGTATATTTTTAACATGGTCGAGTAATCGAAGAACTATACCGACATCTAGCGAAGTGGACCAAAACAAAAATACTATTCAAGACCAACGCCATCTAGTATGAGTTTTTATAATTACTTTATAATACTTGCACTCTGAAAGAGCGGTTTGTACCGTGACATCTAGCGTAACAGTTGAGTACTATCTATCATTTTAACACTTACTACATTCAAAGTTAAAACTCAAGAAAACTTCCTCTGTGATGTTCATTACGTTGCTAATAGATGACACTTATAAACGCCGCGCCCGGGGCGAGGTCGGAATTTATGAGTGCGCGAGTGAGTGAGAAAGAACCTTTAATCTGGTAACACGGACTTTTCCGACCAGATTCTAAAATGTAACTTTTGTTAACATTGGTTTAAACTACGACTTGTTCGCAAATACGAAATGTTATAAGACAAAAACATCCTAACTGACAAACGAAAGAAAAAATAAATAGGTAAATATAATCACTTTCTTTAGACTCGTACTTCTTGCAAATATATTTTACGAGGTTTTTAAGCATTAAACTCTAAAGGTACAAATTACAATTGGGAATTAAAAGAGCAGTAGGTACACTTAAAACACAAAATTATAACTTTAAATAATTTAATAATAAGTAGTTAGCAAGTCATGCACATAGGTATTTCATAAGTAAAATTATACTGAACAGAAAAATAAATTTTAATCTTTTTTTGTAACAGTTATTATTCCAGTCCTGAAGTAAGTAGGTATCTATTTTGAGGCAAGGTGAGTATGAAAAAATGTGGGAGTCGAAGCTTCTAAAAAAGCTCAAATGAACGGTTTCGTGGACTTCCGTTCAGAATGACCATTGCGACCACTGCCTATAGGATAGGTGTTGGATTAAGAAATCTGTAGAGTCGAATCGATCGTCTGTAAAAGACGCAAAGGTCATGTATGTATAGCTATATAAACCTTTTCGTCAATTCGGGCACCATACGAGTATGTTTTGATCTCTGTGTAGGACAAAAAGTCCCAAATGATAGAAAATACAATAGTTGCCACTATAAATAAACATTTGACCCTATTTTGAATATTTATAACAACAATTTTTTCAGTCGCTCAACGGTTTTCGGGAATGTCCTGAACGGAACAAAAAATCGTTTGTATTTCCTACTCCCGCACTACATTTTGCTGTTGCATGTTGACTTGACTCAGAAAAGGTTTATCAAAGTTGCGACCTATTGCGGTGCTTGTCCCAGTAAACCGCTTCTTTTTCTTTAATGTTTCAATTGATATTAACACCGAAAAACTGTTAAGCGCATGTTCTGTGTAATTTTGACAATTATATATACTCGTTTTATTTGCTCGTAGATATTTATAATGCTGAATACGATTAACCTAATTTAATTTCCTAAGACAAGCAATTTAGAACCCCGTCTAATACTGTTCTTGAAAATGCGACCTTAACACAATACTTTTAGAAAAATAACTTTAAGCGCACACATAAAATAACATAAGAGAACACTTTTCTACGAGGCCATTTCGGTCACTTTAGTAAACCTTTTGCAAAGAAACAGTGCTTGGCCCGTGAGACATGTTTAAACTTAGTTTTGCTCTTCGGTCAAGGGTATTCCCAGACAGGGTTCATATTTGACATTATTCCCTCTAGTGGCCTGAATGGAACGTCAAGTTCTTTTTGAGGCGGTCAAGGTGTTAATAACAACCTTAACTTATAAAAGCGTACTCTTTGATACACTGTGCTCTGTCTGATTGTGAGTAGGATCGCTTGAATTGTATCTTTATTTAGAACTTATTTCAACTGTATTTTTTGACTGTTTGTTACTTGATTTCTGGGATACAGATAGACCGATTCCAAAAAATATTTTTTGTTTGAAAGGATATATTTCCCATTGAAGTTTTATCAAATTCGTTCAAGAGGATTGATTTTTTAATCTATGGGCGCCTAACTGTAATGGAAGTCAATGTAAAAAAAATATTTTAGAAAAAATTGTTGTTTTAGTTAGTCACTATCTTGTGGCTAGTAAAGGGGCTTGACTCGTGGTTAGATCTAAAATTTATGTTAATTCAAAATAGATGATATCCTGTAACTAATTTCATCCAAATATTTTTAACCATTTGAGCGCCATTCATATACCCGATACTATAAAATTACTTCACTTGTTCAAAATATTTGATAAATATTTTTAACGTGATTGTGTCGACTCCATTCCGCTCCTGTCCACCAGCGTGAAGAATGTTATTAAGTGGGTAGAGAAAAAACAAAAATATCTTCATCGGCCTTCTTTGGACGTGATAATTAGTAGATATAGCTTAGACTCCATTTTGATGAGAGGATTTGGGCATACACGTTTTTCTAATACTAAGTTAAGGGTGCGATTCAGTTCCAGCGGCTCTTTTTCAGATCGCTCGTAAGAATACAAGTGCGATATAAATCACCGGTGAATTTTATTTTGTATTGTTTGCAAAGCGAAATTTCAAAACTGCGACGTTATTGCATATCGTTCGCAAGTGACGCCATGAGCGAGTTATGAATTCATTTGAACGTTTCAAAATTGGGGCTCCAGGATTTTCTATATATAATAAACTTTTTATTTCAGAAGAAACATTCATATTTTTGCAAATAGCAATATTAGTATACACGTTACACTTTACTCGTATTTACTTTGCACAAATTTAGAAGAGACCGCTACAAATCCTATGCAATTAATTATAAAACATAACAAGAAGAACAAAAATGTTCAAACATTTTGTCAAATAGTTTTGGAATTTAAAAAAACCAAACAATTTCTGAAATAAAAGAAAACAACAAAAAATAATATTAATATAAAATATACCCATGGCTAGACACAAATGGCTTTTTAGCCTATACTTTATTGATACAAAAACCTATTTATGACAATGCAGTGACCGAGTAGAGTACTAACGCTAACAGTCAGTTATTTTTGGGGTTCAAAACTTACTCAAAAAGTAATAACGGGACCCTATTACTAAGACTTCGCTATCCGTCCGTCTGTTCATCGGTGCCTATGTTTGTCACTTCATAGCTTTAAGATCAGTCGTAAAACCCCCTTGCAAAATAATCTAATGAACGATAATAGCTTAACGGTCGAAATTGTCACATAAAGGATGTATTTCATCAATACAACAAAAAATACTAAAAACAAAATAAAGTAAGTTAGAGAATCCCTCCATGTTTTGCTCGATATAAATTTATCGACAACAGGACGAAACTTTAACTAATATTATATAGATAAAGGAACCCTTCATGGGTGAATCCAACGCGCACTAGGCAGTTTTTTTTAAGTGTAAGAAGTCTGTTTATAAAATTATCCACATACTTAATTTAGCATGATGGTGTAAATACAGGTTGACTGCTAATTGGTTAATAATCTCTTTAGCTGGAGGTAGTATTTTTATATCTTCTTTAGCTGGAGGTCTCATTTTACATTCTCAGTTACATAGAATCAGGCCAGTTTCTTGGGCGTGTCCAGACCATCCAGGGTGATGGCTCCATTATTTGATGTCGTAAATGCAAAACTAAGCATTAAATCGGCTTATTGCTTAATTATCCTAGTTTTAAATTATTAAGAGATTAGCGAAAATGATAAATAGTGTAATTCTGAGTACATTGGTAATAATTTTCTTCTCTCAAATAGCTTTGTAGGAATTACGCCATAGGTCTGAGATCTATGGTCAATCCTTCAAAATCACACTAATATTTTAAAGGCGAATGTTTGTATGTGTGTGTTTGTTTGTTACTCCTTCACGCTCACACAGCTTTACGGATTTGGATCATATTTGGCAGAAAAATAGAGGGTACTTTTGTGCCAAATATCGTTCAATGCGATAGTGTTCCAATGGGATGATATAATATTCACCGCAGTGCGCATCTAGTAGATAAATAAATAATTTACTTAGGAAGTTAGTTTCGTATTAGGATATTTGTTGTGTCATCTTAATAACTGGAGCTGAGGCAAAAACATAGAGCTACTCTGTGGTACCTTGAGAACTAGATGTGTGGGGCTGATATGGCCGAGGGAATGTACAATACACTCATATCAGGAAGTCAGTGAAACACGAATCAAACCCCATTACGAATAAGAATAGTTGAGAAGGTGTTTTGCTTTCTTCTGCATGCCGTTTATCTGAATATTAGTACTCGCGTATAGTTTGCAGTTTCCAACGTGTTTGTTTTCTGATTCTGTCTATTGAGCCATTTACTGACCGATTTCAATAACTTTGACAAGGCGAAACACGTTACAACCTTAAACAATTCAACGTATAAGCATTGCCATACAACGTAGTAATGCTCCCAGCATTCTGGGCACGATGACCTCAGGTGGTGGGTTGGAGCATTTGGATTATCTGTAGATCTAAAATCTAGTCTTCAGTGTATTGGTAATCTTTCTGCTATATTTTTTGTAGTTGACTAATTTTGTTTATGTTAATAAAAGCACTTGCCTTTTTTAAAACAATTTTGATTATGATATATCATAGGACATTTTTTTTGTATGGGAAAATTATTTGTTGTCGTTAGTCCGACAGTTCACATAGCTAAATATTTGTAACTAATGTGTAGGTTTTAGACTTACGAGTATGCCCTGAAGAGTTCTAGGTATTAGTAAGTTGATACTCCAGGTGCAGGGCTCTTACGTAATAGATTTGAACTTCAATTTATTTTAACCGCCGCATCCGTGTTACTAGAAATTGCTTGTTAGCATTTTGAGCATGTATTATATGGTACTATTAATGTAGGTATACTTGAAACAACTACTAATCATTTTCTTGGGTCAATTTAATGTAGATTAAAGTTAGTGCTATACAGGATGTTGGGTAGAATAACGATTTGTGAGAATGGTTCTGGCAATATCATTTTTTTTTGTTTTGTAGTCTCTTTTTAACCCCTGATGAAAAAACGATGAAGTGTTATGAGTTTGACATGTCTGTCTGTCCGTGGCATCGTAGCTCCAAAACTGGACCATTTGTTTTTACCTATGATTAAAGATAATCAGTCCAAGATGACCGCCGCTACAAAATGGCAGAGTACACTTTTTTCACAACTCCTTAGATTTAGATATCGAATGAAACGGCTTGACTAGTAGAACAATCTATAATTTCAAATATAAAATGACATTTAGGACCAATGCCGGGGGTTTTTCAAAATTTTCTATTTTTACATACAATACAGAATCAGATAAAGAATTACGCAGAATCAGAGAAAGAAGTGGTGACTCCCGTTCTGGCTCTTTCTTGGTTCAAAGGTTGGCCATAGCCATACAGCGCGGTAATGCAGCCAGTGTTATGGGCACCTTTCGTTCTGGCTCTTTCTTGGTTCAAAGGTTGGCCATAGCCATACCGCGCGGTAATGCAGCCAGTGTTATGGGCACCTTTCGTTCTGGCTCTTTCTTGGTTCAAAGGTTGGCCATAGCCATACAGCGCGGTAATGCAGCCAGTGTTATGGGCACCTTTGCTCCGAGTCTGAGTCAGAACGGGTCATTTAGTTGACATCCTTACCTATTTATGTAAGTTGTATTTCTATATTACAATACATAAAAATTACAAATATTTTATTTAATAGTCTACACCTACTTTAATTAAATGCCGTACGGCAATGTTCCCAGGATGCTGGCAGCATTACCTCGTCTAATAATTAAACTTAACTTTTGGGCAAAGAAAAATGCCAGCTCTGGGATCTCCAGAGGCGAGAGCCAGTGATAAATATAATAATTATATATAACTAATGTCAAACAATTTGAATTCAGCAGGCATTAATAAAATATTATATTGCTATCATTTTATGACGCTGTATACAAGGTTTTCGGCTAGGGGTGTACTAAGCCGAAGGGGGGTCTCTATACACACCTTAATGAACAACTTTCACTATGGGACCAACTCTGAATTTAAGAAATAAGAACCAGCTGTCCCACATAAAAAGTTGATTGATCGTCTACAAAATGTATGAAACAGCTGTTTTTTTTTCTCTAATTCAGAGTATTAATTGGACCCATAGTGAAAGTTGTTCCAAAGGATGAGTATAGTGACCCCCTTTCGGCTTAGTACACCCCTAGCCGATTACCCTGTGTAAATCCATACAAATACTACTAACATGTATTTGTGACAATATTCAATCATCATCAAATCATTTTGGTCCATAACGGAAGAAGGACGGACAGAGCAAAACCTTAGGGGTTTCTAGTGGCACCTGCTAAGTATGGAACCCTAAAAAAGATTGCGACGAATTAAGACTCTCCTTTTTTAAAATCGTTTAAAGGTACAGCTATAAGGGCAGGTGTCCTCAAACACCATTTTATCCACCGTCCATTAACAAATTTTATTGAAACGCCTCTAAATTCGAAATATTCATGAACAATTCTCAAGAACAACTTCGAACGAAGGCAATAGAAAAGCTCGAGGCCAGGCTTTGAAAAACAAGGACAGATATACACAACATCAACACGAGAAAGAGGGAAAACAAATATAAAGTCATAAATATGGCACAGCTGGACTCACTTGGTACTTTTTTCTCGAAAAACGAATATCTGTACGTCATTTACGGGTATCGTTGTGATCACAAGTGCATTTCGGAGAAGAGACCTTTTATTTTACGAAAGTATCGCACTGCTGGATATCCTTTTGTGACATATGCGTTACAAAAAAATGACAATTGAAAAGTGCTGAGGGCTTTAGATGAAAGTTAGGTTGACGACGGTGCTCATAAAGATTAAATACGCAAATCTTATAAGCATGATAGCTGATAATATGTTTGTATTAACTAATATAGCGTCTCTCTTCTTCTCTCTTTCGAAATTGGGGTAAACCACGTTGGTCGTATTGGGTTGGGTTCTTTACATATCTTCGAAAGTTAAACCTTCTCCGACAAGGATATTTTCTGTCGATACTTTCATCACCGTTATAGGAAGTGGTAATAAATTCTAATACGCATTTGAGGGAAGAACGCGCATGTTCGGCTGAACCTGGGCCTCCCGGCGCCTTCTCCCTTAACAATAGGGAAGATTATGTATTGCTGTCAAGATAACTTTCAAAAGTATTAAAACAGTCGAATCCTTACGTATACCGTGTGTAGGACATTAGAAGGGTTAATTAAATAAAATATATAGTAATAGTTTTGTCGTTAATAGTACTATAGAAACAAGTCAATAAATCCAAATAGTCCTCATAGGAATCCCTACAGAGCAACCGACACCGAGACCTTAACAATATAGTATGTTTTATTAATTATATACGGAGGGGCATCGATTAGTCATAGCATTATCGGGTTAAGAAGTTATTTATCATTTGTATTTTAAGTCGAAGCTACAGATTAAGTGATACATTTAAGGGTTTTGAAGTTTGTGATGTGGTTGGTGGTTTTAATAGGGTGAAATAGGGGACGGTTAATGGCTCACGGTTATATTTAACGCCTGAAGTGTGTCGCAGGCTATTTTAGTTAATCTTAATTAACCATGCAAGGGCCCAAGTGTATTAATTGAATATTTTCAGAATAACGATTGCATTGCATCATAATTATGGTAGATTTTGACAGATTTAGTAGTCTGTTAACATTACGTTTCATCATCATCGTCTGCCAGAAGACCTCCTCTACTGAACATAGACGGGAGATCTTTGTTCAGCAGTGGAGGCTTAGAACGCTATTCTGAACGACAAGCTGTCATTGCTTCCACTGGTTACTTGTGACTTTTACGTCGTTTTGTCGTCGGTCCACCTAGTGGAAGGCCTACTTAGGCAGCGTTTTCCAGTTCGTGGTCGAACTCAAGAACCTTTCTTCCTCATCGGTTATCGGCTCTTCGAGCGATTTGGCCACTGGCCAGACCATTGCCACTTCAACTTGCAAATCGTACGAGATATGCTACGTACATTAAGTTTAACCCTGATCTATTCTTTGTCAAAACGACTTAACTCAGGTGTCTTTGAGAAACCGTGGAATATAACTAAAATTAGGTTCCTACTAATTGAAAACCTCCTTCTTTTTTGAGTTAATTAATAGCTATAGTAATATCTAATATAAGAAAATCAGAAACCAAAAAATTTCCTATCGGTCATCGCCCAGCTTCAAAAATCCCTATAATCCAAAAGCTCCCTTCCTTACCGTCCCATACTATTAACATAAATTCCATAGTGCGTGACACTTTACTGTAATCAAAATGTTTATTTTTTCTCCAAACTTTATGTTATCTTGCTTAATAAAAGTGATCACTTATTCTTATGGACCGGTCCTGGTGAGAAAGCGAGCCCTAAGTGGGTATGTGTTTAAGTTAATAAATTATTTTATCGGGAACTGCCCACGATGATTGGGTTTTGTAAGTTAATTTTGTAATAGAAAGTTACATTATAATTTTCTAATATGATTATATCGACCAAGAGTACGATGGCTGATTCTGACATTCGAAAAACCGATCGGATTTGTAAGCTTTGTGACATTAATAATAATAATTCTGCAAAAGATTTAGTCTACAAAATACTACTCAGAGATGTGACAAATTTTAAATAATTTACGAAAGGCTGATTTTTCATTGCTAAAAATATTCGCTCAATAGCTATTAAGATAAAGAAGACGGTCCATCTCTTTTGGCTACTTGCTTCACTAGCAAAAATGAAGTGACTCGACCAAAATTCACTTCATTTTTCCAACCAAAATCACTGTATTGGATTTTTATTTCTTTATCTAAGTATACAAACAATGGGGTCAGCATTTTGAGTACTCTACCAACTGGCAGCGGTTTAGATTTAAGTTAGTTTTAATTATTGGGTATTGCTTTTGTACATAAAGATTATAACTTTGTATTGTGTAAGTTTTGGTTAAAATTTTATCATTTTTTATAAGTTTGTGCCATAAATAGACATTTAGGTTTACTATTAAAAAAAAACAATACAAACACCACTGATTGGTATATCTAGTAGGCAGGGTTCAAAAAATATTGCTCATAAACGTTTAAATGAATTGATTGCGCTTAAATACAAAAGTACTATAAAATACTGTTTTTTGCTTATATGGCCAAAGAATAATTACGACAAATGGCTTAAAATCAGCAATTAGAAGTCGAATGAAGTATTATTTTATGAACAGATATCATTTGAGAACAATTTTTGCCGACTTAGAGCAAAAAACGAGATGGTACTTATTCTGGCGGTTTTTTTTTAAGTTTCTTAACTCGTATCTCGGTAACGGTAAGACTGATTTAATTATTTTTTCATAAGACTTATACTTCTGAATTGGTCATAGTTTAATAGCAGGAAACAAGTGAGCATTGCTTTTGACTTGGATATCATGTTCAAGTAAAGATGATGATAATTAAATTGACAATTATTATACAGGGTCATCCATTGCTTCATCCTTAGCACTTCTTCAACATTTTTATTCTATGACACAAACTATGAATTAAAAAAAAAGCTGTTTCATATATTTTGTATACGGCCAATATACTTTTTACCCGACTTCGAAAGTATGATTTTCGAGTGCTTGTATGTATGTAGTATGTAGAGAGCCTAAACGGCTTGTCGTATTATTTGTTAGTTGTGTCAATAGATTCGTCATAGTCGTGAGAGTGACACTAGGTAGACCAAAATAAAAAAAAAATATGGATTTTTGGCGTAATAAAATAATTTAAAAAAAAATGTTTTAAAATACATCGAGTGTGGCATCAAAATAAATACTTTTTAACGGTGTATTTACCAATACATATATAACTGTCAGCAAACAATAACAATGTATAATTTATATATTTTATTGTAATTTGGAAAAGGAAAAGCTTAAGATACACAGGTATAAGATTTAGCAGTCGGGTTTTTTTGAAGTCAATTCTAACCATTTGTTTTATGGAACAAGTAATATTTTTCTCGAATTCTGGGTTGGTCCCATATTGAAATGTGTTTCTTAGGATGAGTAAAGTTTCAAAGACACCCTTTCGACATAGTACACCCCTAATTGATAACCCCATAAAACTAATAAGATGGTATATACAAAATATTTAGTGCTTTTCCGCCTCGTCTTGATGTCAGCGTGAGAAATCGAAAAATATTTTTGTTTTTATGGTGTGGTTCCTCCTCACCACCGCCACACCTCACCTTATTAATTCTCTTTCTCTCAGTATCCGACTTCCTCGACACGTGTTTCGCCTTAGCACAAGGCATCCTCAGGAGATGTTGACTCTTCAAGCGCTCGCTCGAAAGTAGCGAGCGCGAGAAAAATATTTTTCGATTTCTCACGCTGACATCAAGACGAGGCGGAAAAACACTAAATATTTTGTATATACCATCTTATTATAAATGGATTTCCGCAAAGTAACGCCTGACTCCATCAATTATCCCCATAAAACTAAAAAATGTTCTAAAGTTCGTACTCACTTGATCATTACTTGTAACAATCTAACACCCTTAAGTATTAAGTACTTAAGTAAAATAATAATTATTAATTATTATTATTAATTCGTATTCTCTCAATTTTCTGTTACATGTTGTATAATATATTGTATACAATTACATATTGAAGCCCGGTCTGATTTAATGTTTACTTCAGTAACACGGCTATTTTTTTATTGCTGTACTATAAATATCAACTGCAGTAGTAAGAAGAATAATTAATTTACCGTTCTTACCACCGATTGGTAATAAACGGAACTAACTAAAAATGTTCTAACGGCGCCTCCGCAGCCGCAATGAAAGACGGTAATATTTTTTTACGCGGCTGCCGAAGAAGGAGGGTTATATTTTCGAGTGTATATACGTATATATGTATATTTCTTTGGCATGCCCTAGAGCCTTAACGGAGTGGTGCTACACGTAATAGATTCGTCTTAGTCGTGAGAGTGTCACTGAGTACATCAAAATTAAAAACAAAAAGAAATCAAGGATGATAAGACAGGTTTAACGATTTAGCAGTCGGGTTTTTTCGAACTCGCTTCTAACCACTTGTTTTTAATAAGAACTTGTAAAGTCTAAATAAATATGCTATCAGCATACGTTTGGTAAAGTAGATTCCAGCTTGCACCTGCAAATATGCTGACCATGTTCAGCAAATTACTTGAGAAATGAGATCCGTGAGATTGTTTACATTAGAAACATGCTCCCGGTGCTGTGTGAACTCTTAGCTCAGATATACACAATTAGGTTTTGTTAATAGTGTAAGTCTATATTTAAAGGTTATAAGAAAAAAAACGGCCAAGTGCAAGACCTTGACTGGTCGGTTGGCGCAGTTGGTAGCAACCCTGCCTTCTGCGCCGCTGGTCCCGGGTTCGATCCCCGGACAGGTCAAACATTTGTGTGCATGAACATGTCTTATTGACCTGTGTCTGGGTGTTTATTATAAATAAAAGTATGTATATATGTATTTCTAAGTATGTATATATGTATTTCTAAGTATGTATATCAGTCATCAGGTTACCATAGGCTTTGCCTAATTTGGGATCTGAAGACCTTTGTGTGGATGTCGTCCCATACTACATTATATTAACTCGCACATGCCCTATAGACGTACCTAGAGAAGATCTAGAATTTCATTTAAAATGACTGCGCATAATATTCTCCACAAAAAAAGATTTAAAACCGTGACAGTGCAATAATAATATATCATAAGTCGACCGCAAATATCGATTTGCACTGAAACACTCCTGTCGCCACTCGAAATAAACTTAAAAAGACTTAAAAGTACTCGACCACTTAACTTATTCAACTTAGGTCAAATACTTCACGCAGCAATTTTAAAAAGGCGTTCGTTACGTTGACTCATATTGTTATTTCATTATAAATGCACAAAATGTCTTAATTAAATGATCGAAACCGGCATAATAACTCAGAAAAAATACACAGCCTCCACGCTCCGGTTCTCGAATAATGCGTCTCGCTTCAACGTAAAGGAATCCATTCTCCTTCTCGTTTTGCTCCAGACGATCTTGTAAATTGTTCTTTTTACGAAACGTCTAGATGTATAACGGCATAAATGCTTTGCGATGCGTCAGTTAGAGTTTTAAGTATGCTGTGCATAAGGTGGCAAGTGTAAAGGCTTTGAGACATAAAGCCGTTTAGTGCATTGAAGAGGTGATCAAGTTATCTCGCTCAGACAAAACAAAATACAGCTCAAGTCCTTTGAGCTTTCGAGTATAGTTGCATCCTCGCGATTGCTTTTTGTAGCCTGTCCCTTTTCTCGGAGCATTTCATTCGTAAAACGGGTTTGATCTTCGAATCGTTTTAATGATTTTTTTTCTGAATAAAAATAGTCTTTATTTTTATTTGTTTAAGGGGTTGTTTTGTTTGGAAATGACAATGTTTTATGTCACCGTGAAGATGTTACTGTCACGATGTAGAGATGAGACGTTTGTTTCTTTTTCAGCATTAAGAGGTAATGCAATGCACTCTGGTCTGGGTTCAAACAACTAATGAATGATTCATATCTTACCTATTACGCATGACGAGATTTCACGCGTGGTGTCGACAACTTGGACATTCTTTTGTAAGTGATAGTACGTCGGCGGATCTTACAATACTTAAGAGAGCCTGTTTCTTATCGTCCCTTGGGACTAAGTATGTAGGTATAGGTACTTGTGTCGCAGACTTGACTTCAGTGTTAAGTGGGCAAACATTGTTGGTGTTTCTCGAGAATCTATTTTTGTACTGCAGTTTATTTTATATGAGTGTGCTTTTTACTTGGTCATTGAGTCATGGGTTCTTATCATTTATCACTTCTATATATTACCTATATAAATACTACATAAAATTTTTAGAAACCACGTGACTTTAATTGCTCTATCAATTTTATTTATAATTATTAAGAAACTTTAAGGTAAATTTTCTTGTTCAGCTCCTAAGGGCGTTTGAGCTTAGGTCATGTATTAAAAGGAACTTCAGTAACGGCCGCCTCTTACTTACAAAGCTAAATGATATGCTGGTATGTCTGCAACAATGTAAACTTCTTTAGTTTTCTCAATGTCATGCACACGGTATGATTTTAAATCAAAGTTTTTAACATTAGATCTGCATTCAATGTTGTGTTTATCTGCCACTTCTAACTTTCATATTCACTGACTCGGACAATCTTCCAAGCAATTATTGTCACTGTGTTTTACTAACGATGGCTTAAAGTTAAAGTTGTCATCAACATATTAGTGTTATACTTTGACGTTAATTGTGCCACTTCCTCTATTTTGATTTGCTCTGACACCCAAAATTTAATGATACCAGAAGATTATATACTTACCAAAAATATATTTTTAACTATAAATGGCACATTTAGCTATATCGCTTAAATATTTCTTCCAGGCAACCATTAGATGGACTCTACATAATAAGTAGATAAAGAATTTATGTTTTTGGAGCAGATAACATATTTGAGCTAATACTATCAATGAAGACCGACGCAGCTACAGAAATCATTTCGTTATCTTTCACTGTTTTGTACATTTCAATCAAATGTTCGGAGTGAGTTACTCCTCAAATTTCACTGTTGATAAGTTATACATATTAATAACATAAAAAAGTTATATAAATAGGCCTCTTTGGATTATCCATTATTTAACTTTTTCCAGAGTTGCAGGATTAAGTAAATCAGTTTCTGTATAACGAAAGTATTTTAAAAAAAAAAACAGAATTCCAGAAGTAGTCTAGCTTCTGTATAACGAAGGAATTTTAGTAAGTTTTCCCAGAAGGAATGATGGTTGAGTCGTCAGCACTGTCATCTTATCACAAACATTTGCTCAGAGGTCGGACAAACAGACAGTCGAAGTGTTTGCCGACCACTTCACAAATAGATAATTATTTAGTCCGTTTCGTTACGTTATTATATTGATGGCGTCTTATTTACAGGAAGTTCGAGGCCGTGAAAGTTTACTTTTCTGGGAAATCTCTTATGCTCTTTTACTGGTCTCGGTGACATGGTATTTTGGGCGTTATAATGTAAGTTATTCTCTTTCTTTGGATTTATTTACGTCTTGTAGTGATCCAAGATTTACCTACATTGCTTTATATAGTATTTACTACAATTTTGTGGTTAGCAATTTCTTCATATTGAGCTATATTGTTATTATTTGCAATTAGAATTTAACTGTCTTACCTCAAAAGCATTGATACGTGTATGTCTGCCGAGAATATGTTTCGGTTAAATTCTTTATACGAATCCGCGGCTCTTAATTTTATTTTGTTTTATCATCCACACAAGTTCTTCCTTCAGGTTCCAAACTAGGCAAAGTGTGTGCTATGCTAACCTGAGGACTTGTATGAATTGTTTGGAGATAACCACCTCTTTTATTTTTATGTAATCACATTTCCTTGCTTGTCCGACAACCAGTTTTACATTCGATATCTAGTATTGTACAAGTATATTTTTTGAAGGGTGTTTCAATGTTTTACATTAATTAGAAAAATAATAGTATAAACTATGTTTAAAATATTTTTGTTCAAACATTGTCCTTTAATTTTACCGAAGCGTTTACTAGTATTAAGTACAATCAAGTTGAAGACGAATCGTAAAAATCATAACATTTTTTAACACAACAATTAGATAATTTGATATAATTCTTTAGACTAAGTATCCACGTATTTGTATATGACTACTGAAGGCTTTATTTTATTGTCTGCTCTACTTAACTGCGACTGCGTTTGTTATAAGTTATATCCTCCTAATTTATCTACTGTTTATTGTTTTGCTAAAGATTACACAATTTTACCTGGAGAAGGAATTTAACTTAACAGTTGCCTGACAATGGATGTAATAGATAAAGTATATTGCTTTAGTAGTGCAATAAAATAAGGTTTAATATTTGCTAAATGTTTAAAACTTATGCTCGTCGTTATAATAAATTGTCTTACTAAGTCATAACCGAAGCCTAGTTGCAGTTTCAAATCATAAATTAATCAACTACCTCACACAAAGTTACGTGGACTTACTTCATCCAATAAAAATAAATAGTCGTCGATGCAAATCCATGAATTATATCATTGTTTATGTTAGTGCATCAGTCAGCATTGCACTAAGAAAATGCGATTAAGACATTATCTGGTTAGCACTATCCGCGTCGGAGCGAGACGGAACACAAATACGCCCGCATATAATTTGTACGGAAATAACTTTCCGTGCGAGTGGGACGGCGCGATTGAAATGTCAGGCTCGACGCGTGCATAATGAGAAATCTCTCGTCTCTTTCGCTCTAGACGTTTTACAACCGTTTATTGTCATGTTACTGTCTCACTTCGACGGGTGAGATTGAGATGAGAATGCCGTCGGCGCGTTTCTGAGTCCTCCCTGCGTATGCCAGTTATATCAGTTTGCGCCGCGCGCTTTGCGCACGTCCGTGTCACACGCCCGCGCTAACTTTAAAAACAATCGCCGTTCATTTTAAATTAAAACTTTGACATATCAATTGACAGTGCAAGTGCAGTGACTCGATTCAATATTTTCGCAGTGGATTTACAAAAGATAGACAAGTGAGCATGTGTTGTGTGCCTTATTAATAATTATACGAATGGATTGCTTATGGTTCGTCGATATATAGTTTGACACGAGATGACCCGACTAATCAAGATATCAATTGTAAGTTAGTTTACATTACGTGTACAATAATTTACTGTTTATTTTATGTCAAGTAATATGAACCTTACTGCACGCTAGAAGAATGTGTACAAGTTAATTTTGTTTATTCACTGCAACGTTTTCAAAATACTCGCGCCGTTATTTTCATGTTTTGTTATTTTTGTCATTGTGCCGTTTCTGAAGATTATTGAAAGTAGAATACAGTAACATGTGGTCTTTGGAAGGATAATTTTGTACCTGCTCCGGTCAGAACGAGAAGGGGCTGACTTTTTGTATGTTCAAAAACAAAGAAATATGTCCCGGAACGGCGGGAAGCCGGAGTTACAGTGCAGTCACGTTTTTAGTATTTCCAGGGAATTACTGGATGTCGACTTGTAATAAGGAGTTTATTTATGTTTTTGCATGTACATTTATTGGAATTAAATGCGAGTCGTGGAAGTTACCTTACCAAACGACTTATTTTTTACTTAAATATGCTTTTCAATTAACAATAAATAAAAACTATTTGGTAATTACATAAACAAATTAAACATTTTTTTAATTAAGCACAAAATAAATCATCAGTAACTAAGTATGTAGAATTTTTAATTAATTTACTAAGTACTAGGTCATGCATGTTTTTTTTTTTCTAAAAACTGAGTTGACAAAAATATATCAAGTAATTATCAGGATTAACACAGCATTTTACTCATAAGAGTAAAAGAATGAAATTAATAAATAACATCAAATTAATGTAGAGCCCAGAAAAATTTTTGCCCAAAAAATGCTGATTAAAGAGACTTTTGTTACATTTCAATTAAATAAGTAGGCACCTTAGATATCATTATGTTTAAAACTTTCAGTCGATACATTGCCATAAAGCACATTTTATTAAGTGGTAACAAAATTATTAACAACTTGTTATTAACAAATTAAAATAATCAAATCACAGTGCGTGTGAAATTTGCTGTTATTGATATATAAGACGTTATTGTTGAAAAATACCATCAATACCGGAAACAAATGTTTAGGGTGATTTGCTTCAACCATCTTCAATTTAAATTAAGTTCAATTTTTCGGATTTAAACCTCAATTATTTGCAGTGTATTCTTGATTACTAGTGTGTTATTAAACTTCCTAATAATTTTGATTACAGTAAACAGTTTACTGTAAACAGTGCAATATACCATTTATTTATGAATTGGAATTATTATAACAAGTAATTTAAAAAAAAATATCTCAAAACGTCAACTCATTCCGCGCGATTGGCTCGAAGCGGCATCGGTAGACGTACGAGACTAAACCAACCTTAATAATTTTTACCAATATTGCTCAGTTCATTTTAAATTACCACGCTAGATTTCTTTTCCTCATAAAACTCCGGTAGAAATTAAAACATCCTATATTTGTATGTTTATAATAAAATAGATACATTGTTCACAATTGACAGTATTTGATACCTATTCCATAGTTCTTCTGAATTACTGAATAAACATCCCTTTTGCCTATGACTACATAAAGAAAAACTGTTTTCATTGTGTTAGGATTATTTCTAGTAAGGTATAAAGCGGTGTAGCATAACTAGGCACTCATAGCAGATTGGTAAGTTAGTCGAAAGCAATTCTTTAACTAAAAGGCATTAAAAATAAACTCAATAAACATTATGGGCATGAGTCTTGAGTGGTAATTTGCAAGTTTCACGGTAAATCCACCAGGGGTACATGCCTGGGAGCCACGGCTACGTCGTGATTTTCCATGGTTGTAGGTACTAGGGACCGTAGAATAAGTAACAGTTACTTACGGTGCCACCCGCACGGTCAAAGCGACGGGAATCGTGAACTTTTCCAGAATAATCTGACTGCTAATTTCAGGTTAAAAAGCAACCAAGACGAAATAGCGTACACAATGAAATTGTAAATCAACTGTCAGTTGCGGCCAAACATCATGATGATCTTGTTGTTTGTCTAATTGCCTGGAATTTTTCTAAGACGACGAATGTCAGCATATTAAAAATAATTATGAGTATATAAAAAAAATCATTTAGAGCGTTAAAAAATAATAATAAACAAATAAAATATTTTTCATTACTTCACACTAATGGCCATGTGACGAAGAAGGAAATAAAAATGATGGTTAGCTGAGCGGTAGTGCCGGAAAGTTGTGACCTAAGAAGATGATGAGTTTGAGTTGTGGAAAGAGGAATATGTGTGAAAGGAAAGTGAAAGAGGAGATTATGGCCGATAGAGTAGAATGGAAGTCGAAAACATGTTGTGCCAACTCCACGTAGTTAGATAACGACACGAAGATGATGACACTAGCAATTGAACATTTTAACTTATTATCTATCTAACACTTAATAATATATGAAATTTGAATATACGTAGTATTTCAACAATTAAGTATATATTAAGTAAAAGGAGAAAGGATCGCTTATTATCAACAGAGTTAGAGATTCCTTCATATGTACCTTTATTGATTTCTGTCTCTAACGACTCTACTCCAGTAGCCTGCTACCTTCACTATAATGATTAGCCATGTGCCATGTGCTGCATTATTCAGGAAGCTTTTAATCGACGCGACGATTAGCTTCTAAAAGTGTTGCGTCTTCATAGCAAGCTTTGAATGGACGAGTATTGGATTCGAGATTCGATCTTTGTAAAGTATTTTTTACGAAGATGGAATTCCGAGTTTCGGTCTTTTCCAATCTAATGGTCGATTGCTTGCTTGCTGAATCAGGCTGCAAGTCCTCTTTTTGGAATACCTTGTCGTGCAAATACACCGTTATTTAATATTATATAATAGTATTGTGAACTAGTGTTTTCATCATTCAAGATATAAGCTACTGATGCAAGGCGGTCTTAAAGTGCAAGTTATATATTTGATGTCTTTATAATGTGTAAAGTATTGGCAAATCAACCGTTTCAGCAAAAATCGAGGAATGGAAAAGATAGGGACAAGGCTAGAAGTAATCGGCGTGTTTTTATTAAAATAATGAGATATATAACTATGCACAAACAAGTACTATTTTGATTTAAAAAGCCGAACCCGGAACCAATTTTAATAAGATTTCAATGGGAAGATCAAATCGAGTAGTTTTACCATTATACCACAAAAAGGTTTTTGCTAATCAGTCCAGCCGTCTCCGAGATATCAGTCAGCATACATACATACATACATAAAAATAGAGTACCTACATCCCCTTTTTGAAAGTTCATAGAAAATAATACCAAATACTCCAATTTAAATAGCAAGAGTAACATCAAGCAAATAAATTGATGTCTCAAATATATTTAAATCAAATTAAAAGCATGTATTTCTAATTAAGAACTACAGTTACTCAAATCGAATAACAAAATGCGTGAGAGTCACTTCTGCTTCACATTAACCTGGTGATACAAAAACCGGCGCATCGGAAGAAATAGATTGTGACTAAAATGAATAAATAACTCATTAATCTCAATTACTTCTCACTTACAAGTGTTATTTTGACCATAATTGCCGTGTTTTTGAAGTAATGCCCGGTTTATAATTAGTGCAATGGAGATCTCTCTTTCACTGTGGTATTTAAAAATGTTGCCACTTAATTTTAGTGGATCTCACTGATCTCAATTTGTGTGATGAGAACTACAAAAATAGACCTAATTTGGACTTTAAAGTTACAAACCAAAATGTAGGTAATTAAGGATTTTACTGACCTGACTTTTAAGGTCTATTTTAGTACCTTAGTAGAGAAGAATTTCGAACGTAATTTGCATCCTGTAATTTAACTTTACTACAATAATAAAAACTAATATTAAGATAACAATAAGAAAGATTTATCTACAGAAAATATCCGCTAACATATGCTTATGATTTATTTACTTTCCAGTTGTGAAAAGAAAGAAAGAAGACTATTATTAAAACAAACAACAAAGATAAGACAAATATGTAAAACATAAAGAAATTAATACCTATACAACATTAAAGGGATTGATTAAAGGAATTATTAATATTTACTAGTATTACCATATTAGGTATTCATTCCAATACAAGCCATTAATCCAGAAACGTTAATGAAATCATTCTGCACATGATTTGAAAATTCAAATTTAGAAAACAAACGATAACATTTCACGAACCGTCGCGGGCGCACGACAGTACAAGAACCGCCTAGTTTAGGGTTGCTACTTCATTTATAAGTCTTCTAACCAATATAAAATAACGATATAAAACATATTTACTGTCTCCGTTCCGACTTAAAATTAATATAAGTACTTTAAATTTTGTAAAACCCATATAAGATTAATTGAGGGCATCAATATGTGCGTAAATTTAAGAGGTTAAATTAATACATTTCTTTTTGAAATTTTCTGTTATGGCAATGTGGCAACCATTACTGGAGATGCGCCCAAGAATAGAGTCATGACCCTTTCGACTTGATCACGAAGACGATCTTAGGTAATGACTTGTTCACATCGATAAGTCGGTATTTTATAATATCGATTACGCTCTCTTTGAACTTATAATGTGATAATATTTATTTTACGCTATTCCTATATAAAAGAAATGAAGTCTATAAAAGAAATGAAGTTAGTTAAGTATTTCCTAATTTTGTTTTACTGTTAATACTTTTTGCGGGCCTTTATTTAGGCTTAATAATGTTGGACAAAAAAGATTAGTTTAATTCTTTTTGTCTATCATTATTAAGCCTAAATACACGATTTATTCCGGTAAATATAATAACAGCTAGCCACTTACGAATAAATATGTTCTGAAAAAAATTGTGTGGCTTATAAAAGTACACGGATAGAGCATTTTCTTGTTTTGGTTTGTTCAGTTTAAACCCCCGTCGCAATCACATGTTATTACTATATATTTTATGATTCACCGTTCTTCCAACCTTACAATAATCATTGTGAAATAAAAACATACCTCGCACGTATTTCCATTCGAGAGAATCACATCCATACCCTAACCTAACTGCCAATCATAGCAAATATTACCAAAAATAATATAATAATCGAATAAAAACAAAACATCACTCGCACGTAATCCGAATTGGAATCGAATCACGCGCGGTCGTCGACACAACTCGCGACCGAACGTATGATCGAGTTGATTAAGTAATTATCGAAACTACACGTCTCTAGTACCGAATAAAATTGATTAGAAAATGCTTAGAGAGATAACTTCGAATTTAGAACGACTGGAGATAAAATTTATAAACAAATACGTTTAAAGGCCTCGAGAAATGAAAGTTTCATGCAGCAGTTTTTAAAGACTTTTGCTATATATTGGATGTGTAATCGATTAAATATTATTTAACTTTAAATTTTTATCTTCTTCAATTCATATTTGAGCAGTAGCAAGAAAACTTTATCAAGCTTACCTTTTTATGTGCTTAAGGGAGACCCGTCAAGAACCTTACGTTGCAATATTACAATTTAGCCTAAGGTTAAAAATTTATTTCAATTTAACTTAAATTTTACACTATAATGTCTGTAAAAATTTGTCCATCCACACCATTCCATATCAGTATTAGCACTCACGGTAATTTGACTGTAATGTTTCACAATCACTGTTTTTTTAAAGACCTCCTCAAACGTTTTTGTTCATCTGCAAAGTTCAATTGCAATGAACTCCAAGTATTATTAGACCTAGGTCGTCTATTTCTAAGTTCTGGTTCATTTGCCCCAAATTCTCTATCTGCATCTATATTTTCAGTGTTCCTAGCTAGCCTATAGTTGTACGCCCCGCGGCGCCGATAGCAGTTCTTTATCCTAAATCATCTTCCTCATAAAAGACGATCGTTGAAAACTTATACCCGATTATTACGTATAGACGTTTTTTTCTTAGATTTATAGATGTATTTTTGACGGAGGTAATGCGGTGCGAGCGGAACTGGAGTCGACGACCTTTGGAGTAAATCACGAACGACTCACAACGGATTCTGTCTCAACTATGACTTGCAAAGCACCTGCTTGTGATGAGAAGAGATTTTGAATAGACTGTTTAGTGTTTTGAAGATTGGTTATGACAAAGAGTTAATCTGTAAAGAAAGATTTGAAAGAAGCAATGCAAGCTCGAAGATAGGTACGAGTAATTAATAAAATGAAGAGAGATATCCAAATGTTTTTTTAAACTAGACTTCAGTACATACGTACTAAGCCAATAAAACTAGAGCTAAAAAAGTTCATCCTGCTCCGACCGACGCAAGGACCAAGTACTCACAGCAACAGACGATATTTACGCACTAGTTTCGATAAATTATGAATATTGCATCCAATAGTCGAACACTCAATTTATTTACGCTGTTGATAATAAAATAATTCAAGTGGTGGGACTCCCGCACGGCGAACGCGTTTTATTTGAATTAACTACTCGTAGTTGGATCGTCTTTCTATTTATAAATGTAAGTACTTACTTTAGTACTGGATTTGTTGTCTGCGTCATTTACTTTTCTAGAAGTTTTGTATCGTAGCTGTAATATTCAGTTTGCGAATTATTGTGGCCCGCTGGTAAATTGTAGGTTGCCTTGTTTGTCTCAAGGTAGAGTTCGACTTCGGTAATTTTCAATCATCGACGAGATGTTTTAGTGATTTCAATTAACTGTTTTTGTTTAAAAATTGGCTCGATCACGTTCATCATGATCATCGATATGTAAGACTAACTAGCGAGCAAGTATTTGTATTGGGAAAGATTTATTGACTAATTATAACCAAAAATGAGCAGTTGAATCAACTATAGACAACTATAGATCTACAGAAAATCTTAATACTCCACTCCACTACCAATTTTATAAAATTGGTAGTGGAGTGAAAATATGGAGTAAATCATATTAAATCATATTATATCGCATTAATAATATTATAAAAATCGTTTTAACTTTCAGTCATAATAAGATACCTAAATTGTTTCTACTCTTTACAAGTCATCACATTATCACAAAAACATTCGAGCACCAAAATACAGCACTACATTTTCATGTAAACTACCGTCAAATTTCACGCTGAGAACATCTTCCTGCTCGATACAAGCCTAATAAAAACGTATCGAGAGCCAATAAACCCTTCGCAAAACAAAAAAAGCCGATGTAATTTCGCCCGATATCGTTAAGTCGTTTAGTTATTTGGTCGGGAACTGGTCTGGAGAGGTCAAGTGCGGTCACGCCCTTAGATGAAGACATTCAGACGACGGCCTGGTAGAGTAGACTTTTTGGTCTTGGAACGTCAGGTGATGAACCTGCTTGGGGTAGATTTTTGGTGTTGGGGTACACATTATAAAAAAAAAAACTAAGGCCTGCGTTAATAACACATTATTGTATTACGTCTCTTGATGCTAGGCACTAGACTTCGAAGGGGTTGTAAGAGCCCCATAATCCACCAAGCTAGTCAGCATATTTTGAGTGTTGAAGATTTCATCCCATTAAGCTTTCGAATATTATTAGTAAAAGCGACGAAAAACAATAAGAACAATAAAGATTTGAGATACTATACACCAACTTATAAAATCAGAGGAAAAATAACAGTAAATTTTTCATACACAATCATATAATTGATTTCTCTTTTAATTAAATTACCGCCCCAGTGAGAGGTTTTCTTTTGTTATATTAATTCGTCTAATTGAGCGCTTTGAGAAAATTTTACTGGAAAAGTGTAAATTGGTGTTAGTTGTATTTCGAAGAGTTTATTGCCTTGTTGTATGACTTAGTTGCGGTGGTAATAATTATTTATTGTCAATTTTTTTGAAACTGTAAATGTAATTGACTGGGCGAGGGAAGCGACTGGCAATATTTTCTTTTAGGTAGCTTATCACTGTCTTGTATATTCTTCTATCGTGTAACTACAGTTAGGTTTCTATGTTTGTTTTATCACTATCTTAGTACAGACGAGTGGCTCTCGTTCTCGTTTCAACGCATAACGTCCTACTGCTGGGCTAAGGTCTCCCCTGGGAAGAGGTGTAGGCCATAGTTTAAAACGCTGGCCAAATTGCGGGTTAGGGACTGCATTTATCTTCAAGAGTTATTAACCTTTTCCGACAAAGCAGGTTTCCTCACGATGGTTTTCTTCACCGTTAAAGCACGTGGTAATTAATTATCATATGCACATAAATGATAAATATAGAAGTGCATGGATATGCCTGTGATTGAACCCGCGCTCTTCCGTTTGTATGGCAAGGGGTTTCCCGACTGGGCTTTCACTAACTTTGTATGGCATTGAGCGGCTTGCCCTTGGTCAAATCCTCTCACCCGAGCTTATCCCGTTAAATTTACTTTTGATACATATTTGGATTGGTTGACTGGTCGCATCGACAAATTTTGTATTTTGTACCGAGGCGGAGAAAAGTAAAAATTCAATGAACCAATCTAGACTTTTTAAGCTGCCCGTTGCTCTCATACGCTTACAGAATCAGGATTTCTTCACTGTCGTGTCACTCGTAAGTTACAATTGAATGACTGCTTCAATCGCAAGCAATCAACGCACGTTCGAAACCTTCGATAGAAGCTCAGACCGTGACACGACCAGAAAATACGAACACAAAATATTTGTACAGCCAGCATCCTAATAAACACACAGAAGCGCGTCGAATCACAACCTTCACTAAATAAAATTTCCAACAAAAAAAGGAGTTGGTAAAATAAGCGTCGAAAGAGCCATCTTTCGGGGTAGAACTAATTGGTGCTCTGTTTGTGGCGTCAAAGACAATTTCAACCTTATTTTGTCCACGGTTATGTGTAAATTTGTTTGAGTGATAATCAGGTTGCGTTGGTTATAGTTAAAAAAGTTATTTGTTATACTCGCACCACTATTTTGATGTCCGGTTTGTGAGCGTGAGGTTCTTTGTACAAAAAATGTTAAGTGACGGCCAGACCTACGCAACAGCGACAGTAATGCGTTACCGTTACCGTGACACAATCTCTAAACTATTCGTGACTAGATATAGAATCATATAAAAATATATAACTCAGACAGCTGGAGACCGCGAGAACTTATATTTCCTAAAATACTTACATGAAAAATAATTTTACCAAATGGATGACGTATCTTTGACTTACAAGTGTAGTCATTATGCAAGTGCTGCATGTCTTATTTACCGTATACTTATTAATATGAATTCCCAATTTTAAATATCTTATGTCTTCTTCTACTTGCTAAAAAAAGTCAAGCGCTACACAGGCCAAAGTCGCTCAATATTGGGATACATTTATTAGTGTCGGATATAAGTCGGAGATAAGAACAGTAAAAAGCAGCATGGCTTAAGCTCCCGCTTACCGTATTATTGTCGCGCAGGCTTGACCCATCTTTACCTTGCCGCGGTGTGATCTGTAATCTTCTCCATAGATTGAATACGCTTGTAGAGCTTTCTAAGATGAAACAACTTAATGCTTTGAGCTTCTTTAGTTTTAGTTGAAGATGAATTCGATTTGTTTTAGAGAAGTAAATGAGTTTGTAGGCGTCGTGTTCCGAAATCAAGTAAGTAGTCACAAAAAAACTATTTTTTAACCCAAAGAATTTCGTTCTAAAGCAGCTTAAAGTAATAGTAGACTATGAAAAATGGTTATAATTTTATCCTGATATTTTTTTTATACTAATGACTTAATTACACTGACTTGAGTACTTTGGATTTGAGCTCTAATTTTGTTAGAGATTATTAAGAACTCAATAGAACTAGCTTATGTGTTTCTTGTTAGATAAATTTAATATTGGTTATATCCTGGAAAGTGACCGTAGGTTGGTATCTCGACGGTTAGTGTGTACTTTTTTTAGGGTGGCAATCATAGGTCATGTTAGGAGGCTTCTGGGCAGTCTAAAAATCTGATACCAAGCCATAGCCAAGCCACTCTACCTAAAGATGAATCCAACCTCCAAAAAAAGTTGTGTGTAAATTGTTAAATCTTGTTACATTGTAATAATGTTTAAAAGTGCCATTATGAGTAAATAACACAAATCTTATTAATAATATCCTGAAGCAATAAAAAAAATTGGCATTCCGAACTTAGAATTTTCTCTACTGTAATACTAGTACATAGTATTTTGTCCCATACACTATATGAATGTTCACACATTGCAGATTTATTTTCAGTTCTTCCTTTGACTTTCACCTGAACCCTAACCTCAAGTCGTCAAATAAAGCTATCATTCGCCGGCGATCCTGCGATACCGAAACCGTTTTAGACAAAACACCTGTAGGACCCTCCTTCTTATAAATATGTAACCTGCCATTGTCCTCACCAGATCTATTCCAAGTTTCGAAGACTTGCTAACAAGAAGGTCCGGGATAAAAAAAAAGAACGAACCGAATGCGAACAATAGTCCGTAAGGCAGGTAGAATGAATTTACTATTGTTGAATGCCTGTAGGTTGTTCGTGGACGTAATAAAATTCGGTGAACGCTAGCTGTTTTTGGGGTAAAATCTTTTTTTGGCTGCGCAATCGACTTAGTGTTCTTTTATCTGTGGTTATATTTTTCTCTGCTGTCAGTAAGTAGTCTACTTAATAGGTATAGGCTAGAGCAAAGAGTTTTGTACTCATTGTAAACTAAACTCGTTACTGGGTACAACCTTTTTAAGTTTAGAACACATTTTTTAAAGTATTAAAAGATGGACGGACTGTTACGTTTAAAATGCGTTTCCAGTTTACCAATCCTCAAAAACTACAAATCATCTCAGCAAAAAAAGGTTGTTCATATTCACATCATGATAAAATACCGAATCGGCTATCGAATTATTGAAAAAATAAATTTCTTTATCCCGTACGATACAAATCACCGTCGGACCGTTAAAATTAATGACAATTCTTTCTTCGGTTGAAGTGTCTTATGGTTACCGTATAGTTGCAGTCACTTAAAACGATAACTTAACTGATATTTATTATGGAACTTTACATGATTATCGTATAATTCAAAAAAATATGTTACAATAAAATAAAAAAGCTTCTTATGGAGTTTGTTTTAGCGTTCTTTTTACGTGTTAGTAGCTATACAGGGTTACCAGGAGATCAGTTTATCTAAAACTTAAAAAAAAAAACTTTTTGATCGTGTGTTAGTTATGATCTTTATTTCAGCATAGGTAAAAATGCTTTCGTATGTCTTGCTGTTGTCCAGCATTACTCTACCGGTCTGATTTCTCAAACCTATATTTTCATTTTAGCAAGTTCAAAAATAACTTTTAAATTCTGTTATTATAATTCTTTTAAATGACAGACTTATAGTCGTTTGTTAAAAAAATATATTTTGGCAAATACAAGACGTGCATTTTTTTTAAAAATAATGTATACCAAAGGTTTTTTTAAACAATTGCGACTAACGTTAATATATATTTTCATTTTTTCAAACACGTAGTCATTTTGGTCTTGATATAGGTACTAAGTTTCTCTAAAGTAATTGTGCGAATTCCACTAGTAGCTTTGTATAAACCTTACCGTCTACCTGCAGTAAGCAGCATCCCTGACGTGTCTATTGAGACATCAAAATACGCTTTTTTGTGCTTGTATATCTGTGAAACTATAGTCCTTTTAGCACAAAACACTCTTTTGTGCATTGCATTTAATGATTTTCGACACATTAAACGGTTCACGAAAATTTCACACTGATAAATGATTAGGAATTGTGCAGATGGATAACTAACGATGTGACAAAAAAACTTTACATTAAGTGTTTATTTAGATTATAAGCTTTAATGTATGGTTAGTTATAAAAAAGCTTTGTACTTGGAAAGACCGATTAGCAATGCCCACTTACGTTTACGTGACAAGTAAAGTTAGTTAAATGCCTAGCTGTGTCGGATAAAAAAAAACCTGTCTTTAACTTAAAGTGTTTGTTGCTATCGACGATTTATTACAAAGAACTTCAAAAAACCGTTACTGTTACTTTAACTATCACAATTCTAATCGATTTTTAAATTAAATTCTCTGTTATATGTACCATTCGACTAATAAGACAATTTATCTTACAAAAAATTTTCGTTGTATTTTTTTTCATAAATTGCTAAATATGCCTATAGCAAACGTCTAAACGGTTTGGTTCACATCGACGCCTTTTCAGAAAATTTAAAGTTGTCCCTCTGTTCTACTTATTCTCTACACGTGGCTATACTTTGGTATAACTTTTCAAGTATTTCCAATAGAAACGCAAGGTGTGCTGTCAAATGTAATGTTATTAGTTGGTTATTTATTATATCGGCGCAATATAAGTACGTGACAAATCCGGTGTTGCTGATACTTTGTTACCTTTAGTTTCTTGCTAAGGTATCGTGTGTTATTGATTTATTTTATGACAGTGTTTTATATTGGTAAAGGAATAGCATTAACTGGTACTAGATCTACTACGAGATTTTTTGCTATAAGCTTGCTCGTAGTAACTAGACTGGCTAAAACAGCAAACAACATGTTTAATGCAGCTGTACTGGGCATGTGAAGAAGTTTCAAGTCTATGCTATTGTTTTATTTAACTGTCGTACAATTTCGATATTAATTATAGATTTATTTTAGATAATTTCTGCTTGGCCGTTGGTAACACACTACATAGTGTTTCAAATCCTTTACGTTCTTTCGCAGAAAAATAAGCAGGCTTAATCGTTGTTTTTTTTATATTTCACAAGCAGAGTCAATGCTTGTACGAGGTAAGAAGCTGACCCGACCTCTGGGCTTGCAGACATAAGGATCAGAGGGCATTTTACAAATTCAGTCCCTAAGGGTTCTAGGTTTGAAAAAATCCTGTCTTATTACTACAAAAGCAATTGTTCTAAAAGTATGACATTAATAGTCTAAGCAAATCAAATAACCAATTGGTTTCCTAACAACGTCCGAGTCAGTTTGCTTTAAGATTCAAGTTATCTCAAGTTCCAAGCACCGGAAATCACATAACCCAAGCATTAAACAATCAAGCAGTGCATTATCTTATCAACTTATCATACGGACAGACATGCAGGATGCCCGTTTAACTCCCTTTAATGTGAGTGACAGACGAATCCAGGGCAAACAGACTAGTTAAGTAAATGTGTCTCAGATTTTGAGAGGTCAAATATTAGTGTTGTGTTTTTGGGGCTGATTTACTTTTTGTTATCAGGTTTTTTGATTAGAAACTCGCGGCACAAATGCATGTCATTGATAACGCCGTTATGATGAATTTTGACATTAAAATCTGGTTCCACCGAATACCTACTAAACTATTTTGCCTAACATTTTCCTCCCTTAAGACACTTTCTTTCAATCTCTAAAGGCTTTTTGTCTTTTCTCTTCTACTCATATGGCAATAACGGAAAGCATAAAATAAAATAGTATCATTATGTCTATATAATCAACCCCATAACTTCAGTCAGGTATCTAAATCAATGTCTCACCCTCAGTCTCATTCCGTCGTCTAATCTCGCCTGAAGCGGTCGTATTTCCCTCCACTCTAGGCACCCATACGTTTCCCTCGCTACTCTAATAAGTTCAGAACCAGTTTCGTAGGAATTCGTGTGGGCGACGCGACCACGTTTCCGAAGCCATTGTTACAGTGGAATACAGTACTCGAGATCAAGTCAGCGGATTTTGTTAAGCGATGTGACGAAAGCTGTGAAATGAGAGACTGTATTTTCTTTGTGATTCAAATAACAGCTAGACTTGGCGCTATAGACGGGGGATTGACAGATAATGTAAATTTGATAAAAATGCGACAGTGATGGGGTTTTCACCAAGTTATCGTCATTCTAGACCATAGCATGTTGCCTTGCAGGGCTCTGCGATTTAACGAAGGATCTGTAGTACGACGTCTTAGTGGGATTATTTTTTTCCTTTTTTGTTTGGTTTCAACAAAAGGCCCATTAATTTTCTTCTACTGTCCGCGAGTCCTATTTCTTGTATTTCTCTGGCCAATATTTTTTACTATTACATTGATTTGACTATTTCAACATTATGCTGAGAGAGTTTCTTTAAGACAAAAATAAACTGTGTGAAAATGAATATTGGTCACTTTTGCTACTCTGTAAAATTTTTGGCATTGACTGCATCTATTTTTATAATTAGTTTTGTCTAACTACCAAGTTTACCTAAAAGTTACTCTCTTAAGGTTTCGTTTAAATTTAGGTTAAAAATAAAATCAAGTACTGTCATAATCAATACAGCACAACCATTGTGATGCAACAGAATATGGATTAGCGTAAAAATGGATAAAATATCTTCATCTTAGGAAAACTCGAAAGGTACAGGTGCTTTAAGTTTGTTTGGATTATCAATACGACATGATATCTTCACGACATGACACTTTTGACATTCGATTGATAACTATTTGTAATTTATTTGTATGGGCATACATAAATGAATTTAAATAGTTACTCAATATCGAACTAATTCAAGCTAGCTCGCGATTTTAGATCTCTACAAAAAACAACATATTATATTAATCAACTTGAGTAAAGAAACGAACTGAAAAAAATTCCATGCTTTTTGTTTTACGTTGAGCAAATCTTCTCAAGATACCCGGTTGTTTTAGGGTGCAACCTTCCAACCTTGTCGTCTTCCCAGGGCTCATGTCGGACGAGTGATGAGCTCTTACTCTATTCACTCTTGAGCCCAGAGATAGTTACTAAGCTAAAATAATGAACACTTTGATCAACTCCTCCTGTGGCATATTGGTTCGGGACGAAAGGAGTTTAAGCAAGATACTTAAATAAGTATACAATAAAATGGAAATAAGCTTGGTAATAATGGGTAATAATACTTCGCGGAAATCTATTCTTGATAAGCTGTTTCTTACTAAATAAATCTCTAATCTATTTCTGCTTCGTTTTGGATCAGAGAGACAATTTTTTTGTAATTTATCCAAAATTTAATAAAAAAAGTTAAATGGTACACATATATTACACGCTAATATTAAGTATACTACACTCTAAAATAAATATGATAGCTTAGCTTAACAAATAGGAGCGCTTGATCGATGCGACGCGTGACGTAATGCAGGCATTAATCTGGCCCAGCGTGAAAGCGCTGTCATTCGGGGTAATAATGACGCTAGCATAGGTACGCTGCCAAAGTTGCTGTAGTTCGTTTTTAGATTACCCGTAAATCTTTAATGTAGGTAATTCCAGTCTTTATATTTAGTTGCAGTCTTAAAGAACCGGTAGTTATTTGTTGTTCCTACGCTAGTGCTGGTAGCTCGCGCCATGTCGATAACTGCTACACAAACCGATATTATCAGACTTAGACTATCACTTGCATCTAAGAGCCTAGTAGCAATAAGAAAAAAGAAGCTGTTGAATAGTATTCGATAGTTCGAAAAGTATATTTCAGTATCTCAAGCGAACGCAAAAAAATATACATACATGTTTTTCTAGTAATCGTTTACAAAAACTTGTTTACAATAAAGAACATCTTAAGTATTACCAGGCAGATAAAGCACTTGCCTAGTAAAATGACTAACTACAATAAATCATTAACAACTGTTATTGAATTAGTGATTTAAAATAGTAAGAAAATATAATTTTACTGCCACTATATTAGACTATCTTTTAAGCCTCTCATGATCACTACCAGCCACATAAGCTTTTCAATATCCTTCTACTTAGATACTATAAGTGGTTACCGGTAGCTCACACCCTATCGCTAACTAGCTCGGCAAACTGACATTATCACCCTTCGACTACTGCCGTAATGTGTTTGTCTAAAAACTTGTTCCTAGGAGTTTGGAGTAAGGTCTGGATAAAATTTAACCCTTTTGGTTCAAATCAAACACTCACGATCGAACTTAATCTTGTACTGACACGCTGAAGGTAACGGTTATAAAAAAATATGGATCTTGAGTGTCAGTATTGTTTATGTTGATTTCTTTAAGGAAAATTCAATTTTGGAGCCAACTAAAAATTAATACATCAGAAACTGAAGCAATGATAGAAGATATATTAAATATTTAATATAAGAACAGACAAAAGAGAAAAGAGGCAACATTAAACAGTTCAGGACGACTATTTCAAAATCACTAACGAACGAACTTATTAATAAGCGCATGTCTATGTTGAGCACTCTTGTGTTATTTTGCGCGTGACGTGAGATAAAATGAGACAAAAGACTATCAAAGTTAAGACGCGTTTATTAATTAAACAGTTAATATTAAAAATACCTACTTGAATGTTGAATCTCGACATATTGATCTGCGTTGATACAATTTATTATTGATATGTGAGTTAAGTTTCGGTGCATATTTAAAAGATAACAGAAAGAAGTAGAATGAGGAATGTTTAGCACAATTTCATAATTAAAACCTCAGTAGGTATTATTTCTAATAATTAACCCTAAAACAACAGTGCCTTTATAATGCACATTTTGTTACGTATTTTATACGCGCGTATTTTACGATATAATATATAGGCTATAAATACGATTCTCGTACCTAATTAATGTTTCGCCGAGGGCCTGTATAACGAGCTGACGGTTATGGCCTGTTATTTGGATTGTTTAAATCAGCCCTTGGGTTTTTTAATCTATGGCATTATAAAAACTTCAGTGTGTTTTGTCTGTGGTTTATAGTTTGTTGCGTTTGAGGGCTGTTGTAGATAAAATACGCATTGTGTGTGCGTGTATCTACGTTGTTCTTTATAATGATATTTTCTAATAATTCTTTATCAAAAAATACATTACATACGCATTTAAAAACAAATTTAATTACATTTCTGAAATACAATTGCATAGTGATGTATCTTTCATCGAAAATCGTTTCGGAATTCTATTTGTAATATTATTTGTAATTTTCAGTATACTACGAAGTGTATTATACTGAACATTACTTTTTTACAGTAGAACTATGACACGAAAATGATCAAAAATACTAACCTCAGTAAGATATTACATTGCATTGTAGATGATTTTTTTTATTTTCATTATAACAATGCATTTAAATGTTTAACAATCATTTCCAAAAGACCAGATTAAACATATTTAATCCCAAACAGACGGATTATTTGAACAAGTGGCTGTTGACCATATTTCGAGTACGAATACCTTATTGTCATTTGTGAAGGACATTCGAAGATTTGACAAGTTAAATATTTCTGACAAAAGAAAGTGAGGATTTGTAAAAATTAAAAGTTTTAAGAAGAATATTATGAAAGGGATATTTAAAGACGCGGAGCTATTGATTTTATTTTTTGCTATACTTTTTGAAGTGGGTAACGATTGATGTCGACTTTCAGTCCGAACTATAAGATTTTGCGTTTAAAGTATTTGTTATAATTATGTACTATATTTTTGGGTATAATATATTTTAACTATCTCAATTATGGTAAAATTTCAGTGCTCTATTAAAAAAAGTATATTGATAACACAAAACCAATCCGCATAATATACACTTCAATTACGACCAGACTGCCTGTAATTTTACTGAAATCATCTGTGTCTTCTTAAAATCTTTGTTACTTTGTATTAAAGTTCAAAACAACATAACCTAGGTGAAACCATATGCTGGATATAGTTAGAATAGATAGGTTTGCTCACAATATCTCAGAGTAACTCTAAAACTGATTCTCAGAAAATGTTTTAACTTTGGCCAATATTGACGAAGCCAAGCTCCGGCCTTACAGTAGCTTATTGGTATTTCGGATTCTGGTCCTGGTCAATATTAGTTTTAACCAGCTCTCGTCAATACAGTTATTGGTGCAAGTGCAATGTCTTTTTTTGAAGAAATGTAGCTAGATATGATTTCAAATTGGTTTTTCATATTTTAGATAAATTTATGAGATATAAAATAATGAATAACAACATATTCATATCAAGCAAGAACAAATATGAATTCCCAACATAAACCGTACGCACCTACACAAATAGAGAATGATACACAAGCTTCCAAATTAATGTAAATATGTACACAGAATGTCATATAAAAATGACATTGTGCATACAATATGCGTGCAAGGCTGTGCATACAGAGTTACATTTTTTTAACATTGTGACGTAAGTGTTGTGGAAGAATTTGGTGTGAAACTAATTGATTTGAGGCGTTTCAAAGGAGGTAATGATGATATAAGCGTCAGTTTTATTGGATATCTATATATATACACAAATAGAAGACAGGTTTCTAGTGCTGTAAGTACGAGAAACGTGAAAGGAAAGATTTTATGATTACGTTTGAGAAGCCTGATTGAAGAGGTGAGAAAAGCACGAAAAAATTAATGAACTTCCTCGAAAATAAAGAAAATAAAGAAACCTAAAAAAATAGTTACGTACTTTGACAACTCATACAATTACTTGACATGCCATAAAAAAAACCCGATGATAACATTAAAATAACAATAAACACTAAAATAAATAAATAACACTAAAACTATTTGATATTGTGGGATCCAGATCATGGTACTTTATATATTCCATATTCATATTATTATATATCTCTCATCATCAAGTTTGCTCTAGAAATGCCCTTAGTCACACAAAATCATAGGGTTGCCGCTGAATAATTCAAAATTATAAAGCGGCTCTAGCAGTTGATTTTCTTTAACTTTATCAAAAAAATGTTTATTACAATCTTCATTGTTTCGAAAAGTAACCTAGCCACATAATTATAGTGCAATCATTTATTTTATTCCGATTCACTATATTACAACTCACTAATTAACTTAACTAATCTAATTTGACAGTTCTAAAACATGTGTCTCGTTTTGTTTTCTTCATTAATTAACAGATAGAGAAAGTATTACCACAATGTATAATTCCTGTATTTAAAAACAAAACCAATATTCTGATATTTTATTTTTACGAGTGTACCAAGAAAGTTAAAAAATGTAGAGCACAATTTTTTGTTTTAGTTTTAATACTATCCTTATGTATAACATAGAATTGTTTAAAATTATCAATGTATGAATATAGCTTTATTGCACACTAAACAAAATTTTAAAGAATACAGCCAGATAAATCTATATATCTATAAATGGAAGTACATTGGGCGGCCTTATCGCCTAAAATTAATAATAATGTCTAAAAATGTCCTTTATTTAGGACTGTGTAAATTTATTTTGTCTTATAATTTAGAGCTTTGAAAAATCGTGTTATACAGTCAGCCCTATGGTCGTATGCGCACGAGCACCCGTCAATATTGACACAAGCAGTAAGCTCCGCCGATGCGTCGCAGCAAACTGCGGGTAGGTAAATATTTGCCTATTTGAGCGCGCGCATCCAACCAATAATGCACTTCTATCATTATTATTTGGACTTGAACGGTATTTACTGTTCGTTGGGCGTAGATTTCTCTCAATATACTTGGTTTGATGTATTCTTGGAAATGAAGTTAGTCGACGGGTATCACTATGATGGGAATTATATTGATGATCGTGGTAGGGCAGCTGTCGATATTGCTAGTGAGTCGGGGTTAATTATAAAGGTCTCGGTCTTGTTTTAGAATAATATATTATATCTCTGGAGCATACATACGACCTATAATTCTAATTCATAGGACTTACCGACTTACAACGACTAGGTACATAGTAGGAAAAATATTTGATCGACGAATGTTTAATTTATAGTTGACTTGATATTTTCTTTGGCAATTACAAAATTCGAATGGAGAGGAGAAAACAATGAAACCCACCAACCGTCTTGTAATAGTCGTAAAGTCACTTCCGCTTAACAACGATCTTGTAGGTAATTATATCATAACATATATTATTACCTTTTACCACATTTATCGTATCTACTTAAACATAACCTTACTTATCCAGTATTTATTTGGCCTAAAATAAGTAGAAGCATAAGTATTGCCATTAAGCGTGGTAATTCAGCTAGCAAACTGGATACGCTGTTCTCTGGTTGTGGGTTGGAGCATTTGGATTATTGGTAGATTTCCAATAGTTTATAGGTAATCTTCCTGCTATATTTTTTGTTGTTGTAGTTAGTCATTTCGCATTTTGTATTAAGGCACTTGCACGGTAATTACTTAAACATAACGAAACTAAAACCTTTATTCAGCTTTGTAAAGCTAGTGTATAAATCTAATTATAAAAAATTGTTATGCTACGCCCTGACCGGGTATGTCCTAGCCTATCTTAGTAATAAGTTTGCTTGCACATATTGTAATGTATAAATACTGAACTCAATAAAACCTTTAGAATTTGACTAACATAACATTTAAAAATAGACTTTTCCGTTATAAATAAACAGTAAATTGAAACATCCACCAAATTAAAACAACACACAATCCGGCTCTAGTGCGGGGCATCGACATTATCGACATTATCGACATCTCTACATAATGGCTAGGGCGGGGTTCACTTCACTACAAATACAAAAAGAACGACGCACGCGCAACGAACTGGTATCATATTGTTTCTACGCGTATCGTGACGTTTGCTTAACTAGCTTTTGCTTACGGCTGTACTTTTTCAATAAGCTGGCTGAATGTACTTATAATACTTTGCTACAATAAAAAAATATGACGTGATAATTATGATTATTCACATAATTTAGTGATAGGTCAAAAATTTTAATCATTGAAAACAACAATTAGGTATGTCGCAATGATAATAATAATCTTACAAAAATAAGTCATACTTTCACCTGTTTCAGTTTCTTTAATTAACTTGAAAGTAATTAATAATTACATTGGAGTTTATTTTAAAAAGTTTCAACTCTCTTTGAGACGAGCAGAGCTCGCGCACTTAACAGTAACCTTCGAAGCTGTCATATAAAGGGCGTAGAGTCGTAACGTTGAAGAGTCACTGCAATGACTTTATGGTAATTGAGTCTTCTCAATAACCGACAGTAGCGTTTCCCGGTATATACTTAAATTTTAAAATTCAATTTATTTTTTATCTTTTGTTATAATCTTTATCATTAGGAAGGTTTTAAAAATCTTATTGTGGTTGATTACTCAGCGGTGTTTTAACAGCGGTAGTTACAGTAATCTTTAAACCATTTTGGATTAAATATGGCATATTTTATATTTTGTACGTTAAGGCTGCTAAATTAAAACTAAATCTTGCAAAGAAAATCAGATAGAAATGCTTTGGTTAGAAAATATGATACTTAAGACTTTCAGATTCTGTGATGCATTTTTATTAAAAAAAAAGCGAAATCGCCAGTCTACAAAATAATAATTGCACGGGTTAGACATGCGTTGTTCGCTCAGTAAAACATTTTGTTTTATCCACATTAAGTTTGTCAGCAAATCGACCGATTTGTGCCTCACTCACTCTTGAGTTATCTGCAATATAATAAAAAACTCTAGGTTTAAAATACAGGGTGGAATTTAAGGAATACGGTTTTATCTACACTTAGTGCTGGATTTGTTTTAATGATAGTGATGTTCGTTCGTAATTTGCGGCGGATAGAGTTATTTATATTAGTAGTTATTAGATACCGGCCCACAGAAAATACTAAAGCTTTTATAGGGCTGCTAAACGATAACATTATTAAATAATTTAATAGTTGTTCCTAATATATTCTGCAGAAATCATATGCGAGCCGATATGACAGATGAATTAATTGTTTGAAACACCAATAATCAAAGATAAATTCAGTGAATTATACTTTAAATAGGATATTACGAGTATATCACTTCATATGAGAGCAGATTTCTCAACACGTCGCAATCTTTTTATGTTTAATATTCTCTGATTTCTCAGAGACGCTTTTATGTTTACTTAATTCATTAGATGTTTGATGGTAAATCTCGTCAACCACGTAGTTGAGACATCCCTATATTCCAAACGCGGCGCGGTTTTCGTCTTCTAATGTGATTTTGATAATGTGGAGTGTAGTGGGAACTAGAAAGGCATTAGAGTAGATTGGGTTCTCGACGATTAAGACGTCCGTTCCGGAGATGACTCGAAACAAGATGAAGCCATCTTATTTTAAGCCAAGATTTAAGGCACATCTGCTTCGTTGTGGTAGAATCTAAGCTCAGATCTATTCTTCCTGACCAATTGGTATAGGAATTCGTTTGCAAAGAAGACTTCGAAACTAGTAAGTTGACCTATTTGACTTTACTAAATTTTGACAAAATTATTATTTATTAATTAAATTTAAAGATTTTTACCTATATATTTTTTATATAAACAATTATATTTAAATATTTCAAATATCTAAGCCGTCCCAATGCATTAAACTTCAACGTGCATTTTTCCTGTGAGTTAACTACACGTTTGAAGTTTTCAACAGAAAAATAAGATAATAATATGTCAATTAAAATCGTTACATAAACTTGAATATTTATTGGGGTACATTGGTTTCATAATTAACACAAAAAAATATTAGTCATTTCAAATTTTGGTTTTAGATATGGATTTTTTATTAACATACAAATGCAAAGAAAAACCTTCACAGTTATAAAAACTCATCTAATGATAAACCCCCATGTAGAACGGAACGTTCCCAGTTTCACATAAATATATATATGGCTAATTTTCAGCCATAAAAAGTATAGAAGAGTTTTGTAAATATTAGATAAAAAGAGTATATTGAAATAAAAAATTGAGAGAAAATTGGGCTAAAATGAAGAATTATGAAAATTTCATGCAAGAAATAAGTCTAGCTTGTATAATACAATAATAATCAATGACTTCTGGAATAATAAAACGATACGAATCTAATTTACAACACATCGACGACATCTCCAGACATAACCCGGCGATAATCTTTATCTAAGTGAAAGTTTTATCACAAAACTGCATCTATATACTACCATTCTATGTTTATCTCGATTCGTATGCTAGCAACTCATAAACTTCGAGACTAGTGATAATCAAATTAAATGTCATGCGGTCGTGGTTTGTGGTACATTTTTTTTCATATACAAATTACCTTATTACCTTCGGGGTTTATTTTGAGGGCGTACTCAGAACTTTTGTAGGGCCAAGTTAGCTTAAAATTGGTCGTACCGCGTACGTATGTATGCTCATGTATGATACATAATTATTAAAATAAATAATGTTCTTAAATCAAGTTTTGTTAACCCTCGGAGTGGTTGTACTTTGTTCAGCGAAATATCATTTCATTAATTTATACGTACCTAACCCAATTTTGATTTTGGAATAATTAACCCCGGACTAGTTGTTTCCTTGTGAATTATAGTTAACGAAAGTTTGTAGACTATAGTTTGATACGTGGGCCATATGTTTTCTGTATGTGTATTTTTCAGTTCTGACAGATCCAAATATTAAGAACTATTAGGTATTTAAAATAGAATAGAATAAGTTTTAATATGTCGCAGAAAACAACAATGTACACAATTAAAAAAATATTTAATTATTGCTTTCTGTCACAAACCGGCCCCAACTGAACATAATGCTGGCTGAAACAACCAGCGTTGATCTTCCGTTGGAACCGGGAGGTGACCTCACGGACGTCACAATAGTTAAGAAAGGGTCAATTGTCGAATATTCGCGTAAAATTAAGCACGACGCTGGCAAACACAAATTGTGAGGTCATTTTGTCCCGTGTCTCAAACTATATAGTACAAACTGTACCTTACACGGGTTCAAAACATCCCACAATGACGTAGCCTTATTCCGTCCCTGCAAACGTGGGTGTAAGTTTGTCGCTCTCTCCCACTTTTTTGGTCGTTTCGAATTGATGAAGGTATTTTTTGTCTCATATTGTAGGGTAATGACTGCATGTCTTTATCACGGCTAATGATCTCAGATTAACATGTCGGGATCTTGTGATGATGTTGCCTTGATGACGGTGCGGGAATGAGGATGGTTAGCTTGACTCCTTTGTCTGTAGCTCCAGGGCGTTAATGAGACTTTTTGTCACTTCAGTTTTGGTTTATCTGTGGACTGCGTTATGAAATGTATGTAGGTACTTTACACATGGTCATTAAATGTGAATTAAATCGAAAATGCATAACTAACTCTTCTTAATTATTAATGTGATATACTTGCAGTGGTTATTGGTCACCATAAAGTTTATTGGTTGAAAGAAAGATAATTAATTTCGGGAAAAAATACTTGACAGTTAATATTTATAGAAGCGTAATGTTGAAAACATTATTCAAAACACTGTCAATTGTTGTTGGCGTTATAATATTATCTCCTTAATATATTGTAATAAGATGCGGTACGAGTACGAGTATTTGCATACAAGTACTATGTTATGTTTAATATTTTAACCTCTTACTATATTCTATCCAAGATGCAGCGAAGCGATGCCTCTATTGAGAAACGTATTCAACAGAAGTGCTACGTCATTTTTGTTTATTTCTTGCCACTAATGATGTAGAAATTCCTTTACCATTAATTTATATTTTCATCATAAATGTCAATTAAACAACCATCAAAATTCCACTACACGACTGTATATGCGTTGTTAAATAATGCATTTGATTAAGGTTATCAAATAAGCTACTAAGAATTCAAATTCGGAAGCGAGACTGTGCAAGGACTCTCCCACTTGGTGTTTTAGTTAAATCTAATATGTGACAAGAGCCGGTTACTCGTAAGTTGAAAAAGGAACCAAACAATTCGAAATTCGAAAGCGAGACCGCGAAACGAGTCCTAACGAACTTAATCCTTTTTGGTCCTTTTTCTACGCGGGCAAGACAGCATGTCGGCGCACGAGAGCTCCTCGAGGCGATTTGGGTGTAGGTTGTTTTTTTAAGCTGGCCAGAGCTTGTTCTTGTGGGTAATGGCTTCATTATACAGCTCGGAATCTCGGCAGAGCTCGGGGGCCGTCCGGTGCAAAAACTGGCTGCGCTTGCGATTGCACGGGAGGCGATGTGGACAGTAAGGCTTTCTTTACTTATAAGTCATTTTGCAATCGTCCGTTTACTAGCTCAGACTATGCAATAATTGGAAAATACGAAAATTAGCGTGTTTTTTTCGAAATGTAAAGGCATTATTGTATTTGATTAAAGCATTTGAAATGTATTGCCAATCCGTTAAAATAGAATAATATGCAAATAAAAATGATTTAATTGAGTAATACAATTTACAGTTGTTATTTAGTGACATAACATTGGATAAACTCCTGTATTTCTTTATTAACAGCAAGCTACTGTATTATATTAATAATTGTACACTCAGTGACAATATGCTCCTACTTATCATGCCCATACATACACATCTGGCAGAAAAAAAGATCATTATGGACATCTTTGAGTTGATATTCTGTTTTCCCCTATCTCTGCCTCCAAGCCGTACACAATTTCACGTGTTTCCAAACCTGTGTAATAATAATAATGCTCAATCGAAAACGTTACAGTAATCGTTTCTGAGTTATTAGTGTTATTATATAATTATGTGCTCAGTTTCGTGAGTTTTTTTCACATGTACCCATGTTTCCGTTGCAATTTTTGAAGCTGCCGTGTTCATTTCGAATTCCGGTGGCTTTTTAACCTAACTGACTGGTTGGATGATTGATTTTCAATCTCTACTATGTAAGTGTCATGTCGGTAATATAAATTACTTTCTGTTTCAGCAAATGCATTAAGGTCTACAAAGGTATACTTTTAATTAAAAATATCAGGAAGGATATTGAAACTAGACTTTAATACATAATTTGTTTAAATATCGTATTACGGTTGTATTTAACATTCTTGATTTTGTTATTGATGCTTATCAGAATAAAGAAATCCTTTTTATAATTACCGGTAATAAATGCACTCTATTTTCTGCTTTACAATTCTATATGCGAGAGTGAAAAATTATATCTTCTTTCTGTTCCGTAACTAAAGAATGCACGAAGAATCTTGCAAAATAAATTGATGCCTCGATGGGGACAACCTGTTCTGCAATTAATCGATATCTGTGTCCCTTTACTGAGTACCGATGCCGTTGTGGATTCCGGAATGGTATTTTTGAATCATACGATAGTGGAATCGAGTAACATTATTAATATTATGGTTTAATTAGAGTAACGCAGTGTTAGAAAAATCCATCAGGTTGTTACGCCAAGCTCAAGCTTACATGCAAACGTAGAGCCGAAAGTACGAGGCTGGAACAAGAAAGTATAAATTGCTCTTTACGTATTGCTAAATTTGTATCCTCCCCAGCAAAGAGAATATGACCTGCCCTGTTTTCGGATAACACTAGGCATGAAGGAGGCGAAAACAACAGCAAGCAAAAAGAACTTCTAAATATCAATGCTATTATTTGCATTTGTTTTGCATCTTTCATGTCCAACTTTAGCCGATTGGATTGGATTGGTTTGGTTTGGATATTTTCAATTTATGATCGTAATGTACTGATAGTTTTCGTATTTTCGTCAAAATTTCATTTATCGACCGAAAAGTCGGATAAAAGCTGTATAATTACAACTCAATGCAGTTAATTATATAGGCCATTCGCGTCTTCTGTAATGTATCTTCAAATTATTCCTTTCGGTTTTAAACGATGTGTTTTGTTTGCGCCTTGTAATTAACCAAGCCTGTGTTTCGATAATGCTGTAGTATTTTCGAGAAATCATTAATTTTGTAGGTAACATTTGCGATTACTTTATTAGGGATGCACATGCATGACGCATGCATAATGTATGGTTTGGATTAAGCATGCAATTTCTCTCTTCAAATATTTGGGTGAAAAGATGCGCTTGTTAAACACATAATTATATGCTTGCATTTTTTGTGTTGTGTAAAATATTGAGAACACTAAAATGTTAAAATGTATTCAAAATATGATATGAACTGATATGAACAAAATCACGCCATGTAACTTAATCCATATATAAACAGATAACAAATAAGCTCTACAATGAAGTACTTGTTCTGAACAAAAACAGCATTAATCTGAACACAGGGATTTTTCTTTCTTTTTTATGTGCGATGGCTTCGCGTTTATCTCTATTCAGCCATTGAAGAGGTGCAATAAATATAGTGGGCACACGTCTGCAATTGAAACGTACACTACTTAATAATCGCTCGACTTGTGTGAGCTTGCTCATGTAGCTGTATAAAAGCAGTATAAGCGATTCAGAAATAAGCTAAGCAGTAGATTAGAAAGGGTGACTAAGCATAATTGTATTGTCTTAAATGTGATATATCTCTCCGCCCTCTTGATCATTTTAATATTTAACTAATAATATTTTAGGTATTGAGCTTACATAAAAGATTAATCTTGTTTATACTAAGCTTAAAAATATTAGTAGGTACATAAATCAAACCTTGTAATACTTTGTTCTGATAATACCGAAAAATAAATCATTACAAAATAGCCGTGCACCAATGACTTTTTAAAACTACAAAAAGTAAATTTTTCATGCACAAAAATCGATCGTTAGTAAAACTACCTGTCAGATTTCAATTGATTCTTGTATGTTCGATTATTGTCTATATTTTGCGCTACGTTGAGTTACTGATACGACGCTGTATAAAAATTGTACACTGTGGCAATACAAAGGCGATAGCTGTACGTGTGGCCAGCGCTTTAGTTTTATCGATATGATCGTGCCTTTATACTAGAGTGCATATAATCCAAATATACCTTGAGGCAACGAGGCATTTGTCTCACTTTAAATTATACCGAAATTTACAAAAAGTTATGAACACTAGCCACGGGTTATGAGGCAAATAATTTAATAACATATGTTTAAAATTATGAACTACAAAGTGCTGTATAAGCAAATATTTAAGTAATTGAATAAATAAAAAAATTCCTGACATTAATATTAAAACTATTTTTTTTAATTTTTTTTATCCTACACATCTAGGCATTTGACTACAAGTTCGCACGACCACGGAAGTCTGCGATACTGTAGCCTTAGATGGAGAATGCCTAGTCTGGAATACACTGGCTCTAAATTAAGTCTGCCGGAACACACCGTTAGGTGCTTGGCGACAGATTTTACACCTTGAGGGTGGTAGCTAGCCAGGCGAGCGACCTATCGCTTCCTTAAACGCCCTACCACCATGCTATGGTACATATTACATATTATTTAAATCCGTAATATCACATAAGATATATATAACACTCGAAATCATGTCTCTCCTTTCCTATACATTATAGACTTTAAAACCTTCTAGTCATATCGTTTCTGTTATTAAATTAATGGATAAACGGTATGTTATAAATTAACCTTCTACGGCTATCGATATCGATGTCCAATACCATCGCGCATCACTATTATTATTGACAGGTGCGGTTATGAAATCGAATAGGTTGATTAAGCTTTGATTGTTGGGCTTTCTTTTAATCATGTCACTATTATATGATGAATTGGTTATAATTGATGGTTATAATATTGATGAAACCGGATTTCTATCGTCAAATATCTGTTGAACTTTATTCTTAGTAAGTATCATAGATCATTTTATAATACATAGAGGCACGATTATCGGCTATTTTGAATCGAGTTATGAAACTAAGTCAATAGGCATGGAGTTTAGTCAGTTTTTTCAATTATAATTATCAATTATCAATTTATTTTTGCAAATCTGACGTAGGTACATCATGTAGATAAATGTTTATAGAGACCGCTTCAGCGATGTTTTATCGCTTGAACCAATGTTGTTTGTGGCCTATGATTATATTTATCACACGTATTTTTTGTCTTCAATGAATAGTAAAATCGCTGAATGGCTCATCCTCAAATCTCCTACTAGATCTCTTAATACTGGGTAGCATTTATTTAAAAAAAAACACTAAACATCTAATAATGTTAGCTCAATATTGAATGGCTGTTCATTATCTGGCATCTAGCAGGTAATTCCTGCAAAAGGGGCCTGCTACTATTAAAGTGCATCGTATCTTAGAATGCAGTCGCGAAAATTGTAGATTCGGGGCGCACCATCATTCCGTATTCAGTCCCCCATCGATTTCGCAGTGTGTCAACACAGTATCGATTCACTCGATTACACTATAGATAATCGAATAGCGACACGTGTGGTCTCGATCGTATCGATAGTCGATACGCGCGAATGAGTTGTTGGTTGACAACTAGTGTTGCATAAGTTTGCTAGCTCAATAAATCGGAACTGAAATTGCAAACGTGTGGGTTTGTTGTATTTGTAGGATAACAAAGGTTGTAATTAATTTAATTTAGTTGGAATAATACGCTTGAATAATTTAAGCTCTACAAATTGAATTTGTTTTGTTAGAACCTGCGTCGTTACCATTTTATTGTGAATTTCAGTATTTCTTACTTTAATTTTCTTACCTTCTCTTAATTTGTTAGTATAGTAAGCAATTGTGAAGCACTGTCACTGAATAACTGTCACTACATTTGGAAATGCATATATATATATATATATCAGTATTGTCGCAAAACACTTGGTTTTTAAGCAAGATAACCGTTCGATCTCGAGTCGCCTCTGAGCAACTATGCTTCACTGCTGATGTGATGTGCCAGAAGAAGCGTGAACCCCAAAGACAAATGAAGTCTTCAACACTGTTTTCAACCAGTAATTATGCAACAGACCATGAGCAAACCTTTTAACAGCTTCGATAATTTCCAGTAGTGAAACGCCTCAATACAGATATGACTTAATTAAAAATAGAACTAAGTAAGAAAATCCTTTCTTATTCGAATCTATGAAATATGTCGCAATGGTTTCTTATGTCACATCACTAGTCGATAAGATCAACATCACGCCTCAACTCACCTCATCGACGCCGAAGCCTGTATTTTCTTGCTGCATAGTGCTTAGCATATTTTATTTGCTAGTAGATTTATAGAAAACCTGACAAACTGCACTCTAGTATTTTGCTCATGCTTGTCCCGGAAAATGTCAATCTTTACGTTAAGTTACCATTTTATTCACATGTTTTGGGCCGGAGTAACTTTAAAAGCAAGAACTAGTTTATTCGCCATTATTTTGTCCGTTAATACAAGGTAGAAGGTAATGAAAATAACGGTCTACCCAAATCAAAAAGCTGAGTGATCTGAAAAATGCGATCAATAAGAATTAAAAAAAAAAAAACTTATCTGTTTTGGTTACCGTAAAACTGAACAATTTACTCGGATCTTCATTTTTTTTCTTTGTAATTTTTTCGTTTTAATTTCTTACACAAAGGATATCGTCAAAAACACGTGAATCAGATAATTCATCATCCACAGTCTTAAGTAGTATCCCACTGCTGGCTATAGACCTCTCTATGTATGATATGATGCCATCTTCCTCGGGCCTGTGCCATTAGTGTCCAGGCTGGACCCGAGTGCAATTTATTCGTTTTTTTTTTAAATAAATGTAAGGAGTAATTAAAATGTAGGCATATTATGAAATTTGCAGCGAAATAAGCTACATGTGCTACGAAAGTCTACGAAAATATTGGCTACAAATAACGTGTAGCACTGCTTTTTTCCCTCGGACTGCATAGATTTTAATTTTATGAATTACTTGAGTGAGTGAAACGTCTCTATTTTTAGTCCGGCGAAGTTTACTTTAATCTGTCAGTAAGTTTCTTTGGATGTTGGTACTCACGTACAAGTTTTCCACTAAACTTTATGCAACTTGGTATACTAGTTTTCAGTTTCACAACAATTTCTCGGCTTTTTAGACCACTAAAAAGCCGAGAAATTGTTGACTCGAAATATTTCGCTAATCAATGATCCCACTACCAAGTGGGATCATTGATTAGCGAAATATTTCGAGTAATAACGCTGCAGCGCTGTCTACCGGCCGATTTCGATTACATTACACGAGTATGAATTTTCGAGATAAACATCCATACATGAAAACCGACATACGAAAAATATTTTGAAATTTTCCAAGCAGAAACGCTTCGATCGGTCATTTTCATACTTTTAAAAACATGTATAAAATGCAATACCACGTCAAATTGGATAGATGGATTGGATAAATAACTGCTACTGCGCGAACCTAAAAACTAATTTTTTTTTACCTAAAACGTTCTACTATCGTTCTTTGTTTTTTTTCGAAAAAGTTTTGCTATGACGTCATCGTAAAGCACCATGACACTTGCTTTAAGACTTCACAATGCGAAATTTTTGACAAGCATTTACCATATAATTGTCAAAAGATAGCTAGTTTTCACCCTGCTGCACTGATAAACAAATAATTTACACTCTACCTGCGTTTAAAAATTTCTTCTATACCTTACCCAAGAATAAAGTTTTTTATTCTATTTTATCACCTCTATGTCTGCAGTATCGACGCCTCAGGCGTTGTCCTGAACATTGCGATGCCTAGATACGACGTTCTTACTAGATCTTAATCTATGGATGTATTAGCTGGGGCTAAGGATACAGTGCAAGTTATAAGAGATTTTACTAAAGCTGTTTATTTATTTATAATGCTAGTGGTAATACTGGTAAAAGAGTAATAACCAAACATTTTTAGAATTATAAGCAATGTATTTATCATCATCATCAGCCAGAAAAGATCCACAGCTAAACAAAGGCCCTTAGAATGTCATTCCGAACTATAAGCTGTCAACTGTTTTCACCTAGTGCGACTACTGCGTTCGTGGTAGCAACGCAAGAACCTTCATAGGTTATCAGTTCTTCAAGCGATGTGACCAACTGTGGACTGATTAAAATAAAATACTATTATACCACTTGCAAAATAACAAACAAACACAACCCTATTTTCTAAAAAAAAAACATTTTCAAGCAAAACTAATATAATAAGTTGTGAGTTGACCTGAGGAACTAAAGTTCTGTTCAATGTTTTTATTTACAAATTTTAATATATGAAAATTATTACTGTCGATTTAAAGTCAGTTTTTGTATTATAATATAATATTTCATAGTTGTTAAAGAATTAAAGATTTTCACCTACTAAAGGTATAATTCTTCTTTTCAGTACGTATAGCCCCTAGTCATTTAAATCCCTTACACCAAGCCCCTTGTACAGGGTTCTTTACACACTTATAAAGCTCTCTGGTGGCATTTAATTAACCCTTACAAGATTTATCGCGTTCAGTTGCGCGTGCGTCATACTTAGGGTTGCCATTTGTAAATTAAAATACTTATTTGTACAAGATAAACGATAAATATATCGCAAAGTGACTTATTATCTGGGGCCATCGGATTGGATAACAAACATTTTATTATAGGCACACGAAACATCAAATACCATACAGATGCTATATGATCGGAGTTTTATATTAAAAAGGTATGTAATAAACTGGTATATAGCAAACAGATAACTCAAAGTTATCCCAAAAGCAGCTAAAACAGGCACGGGAATAAAATACTATCTGAATTGCAAGTGCGCTTAAACACCGTTAGACTACGGCTGTACTACAACGAGTCCTTTATTAATATGTCTGGTCCTTCATCTTGTTGATCTTAATATTTAGTTAAGAAAAATACAACATACGAGTACGATATCATGTTTATAACATACTACATGCGCCCGCGCCAAAAACGTTGATCCATTTGAGCGTGAAGGAGGAACAAACAAACACATATACACACACAAAATTTCCACCTTTATAATATTAGTGTGATTATTATATTTCAATAACCAAATTTTGTTGGTAATATGCCAACCCTACTTCATTTTTGATATAGTGCTGTGCGTATGACCCGAATAAGCGATTTCTTAAAATCGATTTCGTATTTAGGTTAATCGAAATATAGAGATTAAAACCATTTTAATTGTTATATTTCAATAGTGACGGGATTTAAAATATCGATATTATTTACATACATTAAGTCATCGATATAAAATACATATGTCATCTGAGAATGAGTAATCGATTACTTTTAAGTCATTCATTTGATTTTTATCGTCTTTTTTGTAAAATAGAGTAATTTGTTATAGATTAACGTCAGCTTTGTTATACATTCTAAATGTTTGAAGTTTACTAAGTAATATTACCTTATTTTTTAACTATATAAGAGATTTTAGGTCTTCTGCTTGGCAAAATGTCTCTTCAATATCACATTATTCCGCATTGGCATTGTTATGGATAAGAATTATAAAAGGATAGACCTGAATATTCAATCTTATTTATCCCCCAAGGGGACAGATTGCGGCGACCGTTTTTTCTTGACCTCGTTAAATCACATCTATCAAAAAAAGAACAACAAATCGTATCCGTCAAAAATCACCCCTCAAAAGGTAAAACGGCTTTATAAAGGTGGTTCGGCACTTGCGTTAAGGCGGTACCACACGGTCGATAATTAAAGAGGCCCCGGGATGATAAATAACTGACTGTCCGTGTTTTTACCGCAGATGTCATTATCTTGCGTCGACTCTATCAGCCGTCATACTCTTGCGGCGGATCCCTCTAGAGATGATAAAACCACTCGTTCAGAAGGTTATTGTGATAATTTGTAAAATGAGTTAATTTTATTGAATAATGGAATATACTTAGTTGATAATTGTAAGTAATCAGGGATGAGTAGGTTCTTTGAGCAGATAATTAACGCTACTTAATATGTATCTTTTAATGGCATTTTAATAGTAACAGCGAGCATTGCATTATTCTTTTATTACTTATGCTACTCTTTATCGAAATTAGCAAGTAAAAGTACGTCTTTCTTATTGTTATTTACGATTACCTGTGATTATTAGATCTACTGAGAAAAACTCCTTATAAGAGATTAGAGATTAGAGATAGGCTTGTCACTACTTTGTAGTACTACTATTGCCTATGTGCTATATTTGACTGCAGTACATACAACACCGGTTGATTTGATTTGATACTTTTATGTTGTTCAAATACTAACTCAGTACTTGAACTCGGAAATCAAAATTATTTTGCGAAATTGTACTTAATTAATATTTATAGATATTTTAACTCTTCGTTAATAGATTTTGTATACTCAAATGCGTTTGTATGAAAATTCGAGTCCAGCAAATACTTTTTAGGTGGTTTCAACATCTCGTAAGACAATTGATCCCAGTGACAGCGTAGCGCATGAATAATCGAAAGGTCCGAGTTGATGAGTGCGTGTGAGAGCTTTTTTGTCGTGACCACGACTCGGCCGGGGTACAACTCTAGCCTGTTCCCCGACCAAGTAGGGAGGGGTCAGCGTCCAATGTCGATATATCGATATTTATTTTATGATCTGTATATAATCCTTTATAAATTTGAATAATGAAAATATTTCTCAATTTTTTATCTGAATTATATTTACTTCATTTAAAATCATCTAAACACGTCCCATCAATTCATAAAAAAATTCTATTAAGCTGACTTAAAATTTGACTCTAACTTTCTTCTTACCATTTGGAAATAAACGTGTTCATATCGTTAACAGCATTTATATTTATCAATATCGATAAATTTCTACAGTCCTTTCCTACACAGTAAAACACTTCAAAAGAAAGACCAGTAAAATCGCTCCAGAAACTAACACTTTATAAAAATAAAACGTAAAAAATGACTCAGTTTAGAACTTCCGTTCCCTTATAATATACCTAGTTTAAAATTTGTTTCTCTAATGTTTTGTATTTGTTTATTTACAGGTATGATGGCAACTACAATACAAAGATGCAGCATTTACCTGAGTAATATGTGGTAATAACATTTTTCTTACAATATAACGTACCGTTAAAAAAAATTAATGAGAAAACATATAATACTTTTTCGGCTATTTGCAATATATTTATTAGAAAGCAAAGAAACGTAAATAAATGTCACTACAGACAGGATTCGAACCTGCCTCGTTTCGGAGAACACAAGCATCCAGGAAGAAAATCAAAAAATACTTTGTTACACAACCTATGTGCAGGTGTTCACTCTTAAATGCAAGGTGACAAAAATAGCCATAGCTTACTTAGCACGTATTTTATTTATCAATTTTACAAGATGGCAACCCTTAACTATTGAACTATGTATATTAGTTCCAACGCGTTCCATAAAAGGCGACATATATTTTCGAACCTAATAATTTTGAGACGTTTTATTATCATTTTACAAGGCACCTGTCACCTTTTGAACTGAATCATCATCATTAATTTACTAAATGGCTTCGCACGGTAGAATATTTTTTTAACTAGTTGTTAAAATACTGCGGTCTTAGTTAAGGTAGTTTGTTAAATAGGTAGAGACAGCTGCTTGATTTTTGTTAACTTTTTGATGTAAGTTGAATGAAGATGAAGTTGCTTCTAACCTGTTATAGTTGTTCTTAGCTGTTGTAAGTTGCTTCTAACCTGTTATTTCTTAGCAGTGTTTTCACTGTCATAATTTCATAATAATTTAAATATTTTTTGATTGACGAAAAGTTGCGATTGAGATCTGTAAGTTAAAAAAAAAACTAATTCTTTCATTTTAAATAAAGTTGCAAATGTTAATCGCCATTGTTATTTTATTAAGAAAAATAAAATCATAGAAAAAACATTGTTTTCAAAATTAGCAAGATTTAATCAACTACCTTAAAATTAAAATTATAAAACGGGAGCTAGTTATCTGGCACGTTATTATTCAGTAACAATATTTAAAAAAATATCTACAAGTCATAAGTAAACGCAACCCGAAAAATTCGTTTCTCTTTCCTGTCCTATAATCCAATGAAATATCTCAACCATGAGCATCTAAATAGCCTAATAGGTGATAAAAAGAGGTAAATTATTCGTCAAGCACAATAAGCCGTGGTAGCGGGTTTGGGTCCGTTCTCGGAAACGATTCTAGGGGATGGCGACGCATACCGGACTTGGGTGCCGCCGGGTGCGCTACCTGATTAAACGCTGCACTGTGAAAGCGAACCCAGACATTTTTAAAACATTTTTTTAAGAGAAGTATCTAGGTACAAATATCTGTAATACTAAATAGATATATTATTTACTATAATAAGTCTATCACTTATTGCTTGCGTTCGACCGCAACTCGCCTGGCGTTAAGCGACGATGCGGCCTAGGGTGTGCCACGCTTGCCTAGAAGAAACCAATCGGTTTCTTTACTCTCAATTTAAAAAAAAAACCTAAATTATAGCTATAGGGAACTAGAGAACTCTGCATTAAATTCCACAATCTAGCTGTTCGCACAATAAAAGTTGATGCAAAGCGTTTAGTGAGAGTCCGTCTCTACCTACTTGTCCCATAGTAAAACGTATATGCTTTGGTACGACATCTTCTTCATCCTATGAAAATTCTCATTTACATTTTTCTATTCTAATATGGTTCTAAGGTGGCATTTCATTATTTTTCTTATATTCATTCTAAGCTAAACCGTTCCAAACAAATGTAGAGTAGGTAATAACTAATAAGACTTCGTCAAAGAAGACATTTGATTTCTTAGCAACTCGATTTTTTAAGACATTACACAACTATTCCAAGACTTCCTTCAAAAGAAGTGAGTTTCGACCGATTATGTATTAACCATGTATACATGCGTGCCGCTGCTGGGCATAGGTCTGTCCTATGAAAGTAAGGCTACATAGCCCCCCACCCTTGCAAAGCTGCTAATTTGTGATTTCAGTAATCATAACCAACTAACAGATTTCATCACGATAGCTTCCTTCATCATCGTTATCGAAAGATAAAGAATTGTAGTCTTGAGCGGGATTCGTACCTACGATCTTTCGGTTTAAAGTTGAACATTCACTCGATATTGGCTATCACAACTATGACATATTGACCGAGACAAAATTTCGCATACTGTCAAAGCAAATCACTCAAATCATCCTCAAACAATGCTAACCCATATAATTCGCTAAGGTTCACTGCCATGACGTGATAAATCGAAAGTTCAATGTCCATGTCCATGCTTTTTCTTATGCCTATGCCTTATGCCTTTGTAATAAAGACGCTTATATCGTGACGAGTCAGATTGTTAGAATTTGAACGGATGTATTATTATGGATTTGTTTTGTTTGCAATTGGCCGGTTGCAGTTTGAGAGTTATTATTGTTGTTGACTGGTGTTTATTTAAAGTGTTAATTATATTATGTCTATTGATAAAGGAATAAAGAGAAATGGTATCGAATATTATTGTATTACTTTTACATAATATACCATTTGATAGCAAGTAAATAATATAATAATCTCGTAAGCAGTGTGTACGTACAAAAAAAAATTCAGAAACATAAAATATTATAAGTCCAAAAATCAATAAAATAAAAGATAATTATTCATAGAACTTAATACTCGTATTTATTACAACTAAATAAGATAACAAGGACATTTTCGTGCAGTCTGTTTTAAAATGATTATGATGACGATACTTTCAATTCAGAAGTTCTACAAGTGGCCCGTCATTTTCAAGAAAATTAATATTTTTACGCATACATAGAGAAATAACAGCGCAGCAAACGCAGGGCCTGTTGAACCAAAAAAGCTATATAAACCGTCGTTTAATTTCGTAAACAGACCAATAAAGCACCTCGCGCGTGACTTAGTGCAGTTAAATGCCACCGTACATTGTAAAGCTCAACTTAAATAAACTTAAGTGAAACTGTACTGAGAAACAATGAAATAATGTGTTTATTTTTGATTTGTTGCGGATTCGGAAATATGAGGGTTTTGTTTCTTGGAAAGTATTTATTAGTTGCTATTTCTGATGTGGTTTCTAGTTTCTTCTTTTCAATACGACAGGAATAATAATAATACACACCAACTATGAAAACAATTAAATATAGGTAATATACACCAGTGTATTGGGTGGACTTATCGCCTCGAGCGGTTTTCCTTCAGGCAACCTTTTTATCGTAAGCAAATCTTAACTGTTTTATACACTGCAGGTTTAATGTTTGTCTTAAAATAATACTTATTTTGTAACTAGATTTTCTAAACATGTCACTTTTGCTTATAGCGAAATATAGCAACACAGTACCCTTGTTTAATAAAGTATCATCTGAGGATGATCAGTAAACGTAAGTCAGGTTCAATTGTGGTTGAGTTTACACGGATAGTTAAAACGTGTACAAAAACTGTATAGAGCGTTAACCGCAGGTTAAGCATCAGCACGCACAAGCGATAGTGTAAACCGCGGTTTGTGAAACATGACCCATTATCGTAAGTAATCATTACGCATTTAGCCTTTTATTCCGTATACGTTCCTACATTCATGTATTTTTCTCGTTGTTGTAGGCATATAAAACATCTATACACATGCTTGATAATAATATAATTATTAAGCTTTACTATGTTTATTTATCAACTAAGTAGGAAACGCTGTAACTAAATATATGGTTAAGTAAATAATGAACAATGTTTCACATTCATAGCTGTCCATGGGATTTCTCCTGTGATGGGGATATCACGCAACAATCACAAAGACACCCAGACTCGAAGACAGTTGTTCAAACTCATCGTCAAACAACTGCCTTGACCGGGAAGCGAACCCTGTAATGCTAGCCATGTAAAACTATTAAGTATAATAATGGTTACATAGTCCATAACTCCTAATGATGAGATTAAACTATCACTAATAATCAAAAGGCGATAAACTTAACAAGTTAATTCTTAAAGTTAAAATAATTAGATAACAGTATAATTTATGAACTTCGAGTTAGAATCTGAGTGACAAAAAACTAATCTGACTAAAATCGTAGTATTTATTTTGAGTTGGTTTCGCATACCTTCACGAACTATTTAGCATCATTTGATGTAAACCCACACAGTTGCAATTTCATACAGTTAAAGTACTTATAATCACTATTGATTAGCATTCAGCTAATGGTCTGACGATTTATACGACTGCTTTTTAAATGTAACATGTTTGAATCTTAATAGACTCTATCTATATGTATATAGACGAACTAAGTGATGAGAAAGTTCTACTTTAAAGTAGTGGGCTGATTTTTATTATACAACTTAAATATGAAAATTATTTGAAACGATTATGATCGAATCTGTTCATTGTTATTAGTTTTGCAAAACTAGGCTAGAAATAGACTTTTTGTTACAATCTTAGATATAATTATTTTATTAATACTAGGTAACGAAGACCTACTGAAAAGTGTGAAAATCTGATTTACAAAAAAAATAAAATTTAATCATATTATCTTCTTCGCTCATATCAATATAACAATTTCTTGGTTGTGACTGTTTTATAACTTTTGACGTAAATTTATGGGTAATAAAAGAATTAGTCAAATTTAACTATGAATATTGGAAAATATCTTACATGTAAAAAAAAAAAAAATTACTACGCCTAACATGGTAGGTACATCCGTGCACAAAAGTGCATCAGCAAGTAGCGCCTCGTAGCGACAAAGTCGACTAATTCATATTCAAGGTACACTTAGGTAATTCAATTTAGGCTTTGGATGGCTGCCATTGGCATTGATTTACTTTATGCTTCACTTCCTCCGACGCAGACGAAAATTTCGAGGAATTTTTTGATGAACAACATCCTTTTCACACCTGCTGCATAATTGTCTGTATTTTAAAACGTTTTTCTGCATAATAGTAGTTGCTGATTGTTTTTGTATAATTTTAGAGGTTTTAATATTTTCGCGTGTTTGTTAGTTTTTTGTATGAACAAATCCCTTATCTGCATCTCTTTCATGCCTAACTCTAATTAGGCATGAAACAGCTGAAAACAAAAGCAAGTAAACGATGTTTCATTTTGGTAGCGTTGAAGCGGTGAACTGTCAAAACGAAACGATATTTGCTTGCTCTTGTTTTCGACTCTTTCATGCCTTACTCTAGAGGATAAGGGACCTGGCTTTTTTTAAAACTGAAATCTCACTTGAAGTCTCTTCCTAGTTAAAATATTTTTTCAAGTGATTATAAAATTATGACGTTACTGATACTGAATAAAAACCATAATTTTTAATGAATAAGGATATTACAGGCAGATTCAGTAAATTGATATATCTACCATAATACCTACCATATTTAGCATCGCTTTGAAGTAACTTCAGTAAAAGTAGAAAAAACCTTTGTATTAAATTATTTTTCTGTATAGAACGAATCACGTTATCATTGGAAACTACTCCCAGTGATTCGTGTCTAACTCAGTCTGATAACGAGATCCATAGATGCAAACCCAAATTTTGATATAAAAAACATATCTATGATCGCATTTATATGTTTCCTATTTAAGTTTAGTTCAAAGTGCTAAGTTATACAAGCATATAGTGTTGCAACATAGTAAAAAAATGCAACAAGCGTTTCTACTAAAACGGTGAAGCGGGAACTATAATTCGTCACAGATATGTTCAATTATCCCCTGTCAATGTGTATTAGTATTTAAATCTTTTCTGTTTATAAGTATGTATGTCACGAAGTGAACAGTCTGCGTTCTTTTGTGGTTCAATGTTTAGAAACGGTAGGTTAGTTCCGAATGTCTAAGTAAAGCTGTTAGACAAATATTTGTAGTAAATATGTAGCCTCATTTTGGACGAAAATGTTTAAGTAATGGCCGAGGTTTTGTGCGATTTTTGTTAATTCAAGTGGATTAGCTTGTTAATGTATTAACACTTAAACTTATCTAATATAAAAAAATAAATAAAGTCTACTTTGTGCGCGGTCGTGCACAAGCGCGTTGAAATCTTTTCTAAGGGAATTAGATTAAATAATAAGTTTAATTTATAGAAAGATATATGTATTATTAAATACTGTTGAAAAAATTATGTAAATATTATTGAACTATATGCTTTACTATAGTATACTTTATTTTTGCTTTTACCAGTTGGGTAATACAACCGCATGTAACTGAAATAAAAAATTCCATAAAAAAAAAACGTTAAAAATACATCGACATTATATTCATATCAGTTAACCTTCAGACTGACAAAGCATTAATATTATGGATGATTCCAGGAACAAATAAATAAAGAGTGCACAAATGTTTCATCACTACACTAGATTGGTCCGGGCAATAAAACGCAATAAGAACTGGCATACAGCCATGTTTTTTTTCTCAAAAAACAAACAGGCCAGCTAGTTAGTTACTTTTGGTTTGTCAGTTCACACTTCGTATCGTTGAGTGCTCCAAAAATAATTTATTTTCGTCATAAAATTATGTTACAAAACTGCTGTTAATTTTTATGCTACTCAAAACAAATGAAAATTGAATGTTATGTTATTTTTATTCAGCGTCAAAGCGTTTTTAACACTTTCACTACTAAAAACACAAACGTCTGTGTTTTTTTGAGCGCAACATGCATAGATGGCCGTACGCGCCATTTAATTCATTCAAACTCTAGTTAATGCATTCTTGTAGTGACAGGCTCTAGTGTCTCTCTAGCTAAATTATTATTTTTACATGATTGTCTTTCTGATTCAATGGCTTTATTAATACTAGAATGAGAGACTAACATTTTATCACAAAAAAACATAGTAAAATCTATTATTTTGCTAAGTAATCTCGAAAAGTTTAAAAGGGTACTTATACCCTTCAAAATTGGTTGTCGGACAATAGAGGCGGTTTTGATGTTGCATACACTTAAACAGGGGTGGTTATATGTAAACAATTCATATCTGCGGATTTTTTTATAGCAATGAACCAAAACAGATGCTAGCCATGCCATTACTAGCCTTGAGACTAGATCATAATTTAAGTATCTAAAAACGTTCATCAATCGCACTTACGTTACTCTAAGCATATCACATCATTCACACATTTATAGTTCCAAAAACAAAAACCTATAAAACAAAACTCGTTAAATAACCTAGTCGCTCACTAAATCGTAAATCTAGAAAATGATCACCAATCAACGCATAAAAATATATTGTAATGTAAATAAATAAGTTTCACCTGCAAGGTTTTATTGTCTTATGTTTGTATTCACGATAGTTTTATATTTTACTTCCTTCGCCCGTGTTAGGAATAGGCTAATCGACATGTCTAATATCGGCTGTACAAAAACTAGATCAAAATTAAAATCGACTCTGTTTCTTACACAATAGAGTCTATTGTTTTGTCAACGTAAAGGTGTGAACGCACAGGTAAGTTTGTTGAACAGGGGCGTCAAGTCATTAAGAAGTCGACGCCGAAAAAGTAATAAAAAGTAGAAAACATAAATAAAGTCCTAACAGTAGAGGTGCATGTATCTAATAGTAAAATAAGGCTACGTTTCTTAGTGTCGCATTTCGTAATTCGTCTTTATGTTCTTACTCATGTACGCAATGACCGCGACGCGAAACAAGCGATATGCAGTAAACAAAGCTTTCAACAATACAATTGATTATTGCTTATGGACACTAATTTTCCAATGACCCATTATGAATGTAGCGGCATTTATGTTTTTCATTATTCACAATTGACACAACATTGCGATTTGATCGCATTGCGTAAATCAAGTCCGTGAGTAAGAAACTTAATTCTTTTTAAAATGCCTAGTACACACACGCAAAATATGTTTGTAGACTGGTAAAATATGTAGTCGGTCGTCTTGAGAGGGTTTTCGATAGTGTGGACAAGGTTTTAGGCTGTGCTCTGAATGATTTTACATGTAAATTGAATTATTTACGGAAGGCTGTTGAAATATTGAAGAGTATTAATATAGCATATAAATTTACCAGTTGCCTATTTTCAAAGAACTTAAACATTTGGCAAGATTTTGTTCATCCGCTTTCTTTTTAATCTCTAACGTGAAAAAAGAAGATTTACATGTGTCATTATTATATTACATGTATTTCAAATAACCTACATATGGCAGTGAGATGTAGAACTTTCTAGAAGAGTGAAGCTTAAGTTTTCATTAGCCTATCCAACGACTTATTTTCGTCTCCGAGAGCCTTAAATAACATCAATGTATTTTTTGTAGAGAGTAAGTCATACTTTCTCTTAAACCGCGCGTTAAATGATACAAATAAAAGCGATCCAAATCAAAACTTTATAACTAAAAAATATTCCATAAAAGCAAAAACGCTCTCAATCCTAAATTAATTGATGCGATTCAATTAATAAATGTTATCATTCCATCTCGATAATTAACCAATTCAAATAAAATTACTGGTCAATTTGAAAGGAAGCATCAGTTACTAGAAATAAGTATTAAAACGCGCAATGTTTTGCTTACAATGGACTATAAAGTTATTCAATTAATACATAAAACATCTCCGGAACTTATGGTACTACGTGCTAAGGGTTTTATCCACTGTTAGCTATATTTTAGAAGTCAATAATTTACGAGTTAAAATATTAAATATATTATATTATAGCAAATATTTTTTCAGTTTTTCATATAACAACATCTGTTCTTTGTACAGCTTCATTTGTGCTACTTTTTGATTTAGAGGTACTTATTGTGATTGTTGGTGTCGTGATTCGTGTTCTTTGCTAAGGGCTTTCAAAAATATTTAAATATGACATTCTCATCCATTTTCTCTGCCTTAAGAGTATATAACATTTTTAGCAATCGTATCATTTGCGACAAGAATGAGGGTTCTAAATAGTTATATACTTTCATTCAGTATGTTTGCTTAGTCAGAAACGTAGATCTAAACTCATGCGTGAAAGCTTTTATCGCTATTAGGGTTAACAGATCCCGCGGAACGATCTGACGTATGCATATTTGAATTGGTTGAATAATTCTAATGACGAATTTAGTTGTTTATCCAATAATAAACTATATCCTAATAAGCTATCGTATTTCTATAGACGGTGTGCTACAAAGTTTACATTGCCGGACGCACGTCCATTCCCCTTTAGAATGACCGCGCAAAGCTATGTTTTAAACTACAGCTTTTACTGCCGTGTCACTATAAAAAACCTTTTTTTTATCGGTGTCTGTTCGCGAAGACTAACATCTTAATGAAACCTACATTTAGCCTATTCATTAGAATTGTAGCGCGCAGATATTTACCAGTGAATTAGGTACAACCATCTACTATACCACAATTTCTAGAGTTAAGTAACTGTACTCGTAGAATTTATGTTAGTGTTTCAGTTTGACTCAATAAGTTGGCAAGAATATACACTTTAATCTAAAAAAAAAAGTTAACGCTTATTTTCCGTATTATTCGTATATAAGTAGATACGTTTTATTTCTTGCTTTAAGTTTTTCGCAGTGAAAACTTAACGGCTATTTGTTATGACAAAGTAGTAAAGCATTGACTTGTTAGGTGTCGAGTCTAGGACGGCGGTTCATTGTAAGTTATGGATGTATCCAGCGTCGGGCGTAGAATGCTAAGTTTGATGAAAGAAGCCGAGGGACGATGGTGGATGGATACAGTTACTTGTGTGATGGAGGATTGGACTGCGCGTGTGATTGATTGTTGATAAGGAAAGCCAAACCTGGGAACTTCAAATTGTGAGTATGACTCACGTTATGTTAGACGATGGTTAAAAGACCTGGAGCCTAGGAGTGTACTTCTTAAGAAATTGAAGGTCAGATAGATAGACCCTATATTGTGATTCATGAATAAACAATAATAAAAAATGAAGATTCAGTTATTCATGGTAGACAAGTAAAGTTACCAGGATGCCGGTTTTAATCTGGCCCAACGCATAAGCATTGCCATTCAGCGTGGTAATGTAATGTAATGTAATGTAATGGCTACAACTCTGGGCACGCTACTTACCCTCTGGTGGTAGGTTGGAGCATTCGGACTATCTGTAGATGTTTAATGTCTATAGATTATTTATCTGCTTTTTTGTTGTTGTAGTAATTCATTTCGTCTTTCGTTATAAAGGCACTTACTTATCTGGTAGATAGTACGTCAAGTTTACATCACTTCAAAGATTGAAACATATTCCTCAGTACAAAAATATAAGACAAATCATAACATTGGATTCAATTCAAAACTCAAAAGTAAACAAACTATTTATATAACCATTTAACTTTTTAATTATTTCGTATACATTATTTAACATTTACAGTCAAACAAAAAGCTGCCAGCACTTCCCCTCAGCCATAATTATGGCACGGGCTAATTTGTCCCACATCTGTATTAAAAACTCATAAATTCGAAAAGCAGAATTCTTGATGATTTTGCGCTGACATAATGAGGTTTTTTTTCCACTGAATCGCGCAAATGAAGGTAAGTAAGTGATTACAAACAGGTGGGGAAAAGGTTAATCAACGACACTGGCAGTTTTTTCCTCTGTCAAGGAAGTTTTTAAAATAATGAGAGGCCTAAGTCCGTATACATTGTTTGAGTCATTAGTATGAATAAACTTAAGAATTTGTTATCTATATAGGTACAATGTATACTATAATAATATAGTAGTAATGAAAGCTACTTGCATTTTATCATTTCGCTTCAAGTGCCAATCTTCGAGATGGAAATCGAAAACGGTTCTACCGAGAATAGAGCACGTGGCCAATACAAATAGATTCCGTTAAAGACGATGTATTTCTAAATATGTACACAAATATTACGTAACTCTACAACACAAATATTATATACTCTATTTAACTAATAAAATAAATAAAGATGAGTATGCGATGCAATCATTTAAATATCGATCAAGTGCGAGCCGGACTCGTACATTAGAGTTCCGTACCATTATATAAACAACATTAGTTCAGGTTTTCATCTAAACGACTTAAAAACACGCGTGTTGTATAGTAGCCCCCCTAAAATATTTATTTATTTCGTTTAATCATTAATTTTTAAAGTGAATATATTACTAAATACGCTGCAAATATTTCAGCGAAGTCTTAGAAAAATTAGAAAAAAAGAACAAAATAAAGTCGATTTATCCTCAGCATGGGAACGTCAAATGATTAAAATTCTAGTTTGGGCGATTTCGTTCTATCGTGTCACCAATCGTGATTCGGTTTCAACTCATCAATACTAATTTTGTTAATCATTATAGTTATATTTTTTAATGTCGTTTTTATATATTTATATATATATATGTATATATATTTTATGAGTAAATTTTCTTCAACAAATATCGATTTATTTAGATCTCGAACAATCCTTTTTGCCTCTACTTCACCTTAAGAACTCATGGAGCCTCATGTTTGTCTTAGGTACGAGTATGCATTTCTACTAGTGTCAGAATGTACCATGCGTAGTGAAATCGTGGCATGTTTAAAACTTATCTACATGTCTACATGACAAGAAGGTTGCGTTTTTCTTGGAAGCGTTTCCTCCAGTACGTTTCTAAAGAGGTCTCAGAAGCTGTTTTGCTTACTACTGCACGACTGGATATCTGTTTAATAAAAAACAGAATAGATACAGTTAGTTTAGAGTCGAAACAAAATCATTAGTTCTTATCATCTCTTCAAATCAGGCGAGTTGCGGTCCATCGCAACTCGCAAGCCTTGCCTACTATGGAAGCCCATCCTAAAGCTTTTCCATAAAAGAGATGTTTCGATAATGTATGGAGCCCCGGCCAGGACAGTGTACATGATACCATCATTAATATTTCAACCAAATTCATACTCCAAAAACAAAATTCAATAACGTAACTTATCGCAGTGTACGAAATTAATTTGTAATAAAAATATTTCCGCCTTATTTACGCTAAAAGGCGATTTTCGCATTTTTTGATGTGTCAATTTTGATATTTGTGACGGGTGGTACAATTGATAGACCAATGTGACTATTAGAGTCAACCTAGGATATAAAAATATTCCAGGAATGCCACAATTCCACTATAACTCACAGAAATTAGATATTTTTGTACACAATGAAGTAGGCAACTGAGCAGATATCATTGATACATAGTATTAACCACATTTAGAGGCAATTTTGGTAGACGTACGTACACTGTCTCGGCCAAAAATGAAACAAGTTCTTTCTTCGTCATTCCCGACTTTCTGACAAATTAAGTTCCTATATTAATATTAATAATAAATACTAAAGAAAAGGCAACTTAATTTTAGAAAGTCGGAATGTTCCTTTTCGTTAATAAATTTAAGTGATCTTATTCATCAGTTCGCGTCGTTCTACGGAGTACGTTTAGTAAAAATCATTTGCTACTCAATATATTACTTATAATAAAGTTATCCATCCACTGTTCGCTGCGCAGTACATCTACTTAGAGGAACCGCTAATAGTTACAATAAGCAGGGCCGTATTCAAAACGGGGCCCCATATTCAAGACCATGATAATATTTTTTGTTTCGTTAGAAAGTATGGGTATATTAAAATATCAAACTAAGTGTTTTGTAAAAGTCTTTTTAATAGCGATATCTTGAAAATAGAGTTTATGCACATTGATTCAGGGTGGATTCTTTGAGTTTTATTATATAGCTACGAGGATTAAAAAGTCTTATAAGCTCTATGACGTCACAGTCTTAATATTTTAAAATTAAGATTTGCATTCTGATCAATATTATTTAATTGTTACAATTTGTATTCAGTCTTTGGCCTAATAAGGTGAAGAAAGCTTATATCCAACGCGTATAATAAGTTGTTGTAGACGAACAATGCACAAAGCTTACGAGTACTATGCCTAAGAGAAAAACGGTTATACCCATTCATTATATAAGACTTTGACGTCATAGAGCTTATAAGATTTTTTAATCCTCGTAGCTATATAATAAAACTACTCAAACGTAAGAGAGCGGAGCAACAGTTAATTAACACTTTTGGACTGAGACCAGAACTTATGGCGGACATTAGAAAAAAAATATCCCGATATTCTTGAAGTCTTACTGCACAAAAAACTGTAATGAGGCCCTTCTTCATTTGTGCTATGGTAAGGGGTCTGAATTCTTAAGTTTAAATCCGTCTCTGTCTAGAATATGCGCAGACGACTTAAACGTTCTCTAATTAGACAATTTGTGTTCAATCCGCGCATGCGCCACGCTGAGGCCATATAATGGTAGGCGTCTATTGTTTCAGTAGTCTCTCTGACTTATTGGTGTACAGAATAAGTTATTGAAGTAGGTAAAGGCGGCTGTTTTAAGTTCTAAACTATGTCACGTGCCGACAACGTGTCTGTAGGTAGTAAATCATTTGAATGTGATTTGGTTTATGCATAATTATTTGCTCGTATTTTACAAAGCTTGCTTATGAATTCATTGAACGATTATCAAAGTTCATGAATGTTTAACGCAATGAAAGAAACAAGCTTTCAGTTTTGTTCCAACTATAGTAAAGAATTATTGACAACCCTCAATTCCTTCTTATTTCTTTTTGTACTGTATTTGTAATCGCGTTTTCTTGTTTTACTTTATGTTGTTATTTGTTTTTGTGTGTTACGTTTTGTGTAGCTCTTCTGCCGCCTCTATGGTTCATAGTGACTTATAATACATATCGAATGAGTCCGTGACCGTGCGTCCGAATGGCACTATTTAGCTGAGTTTTGGCGAAGTGACTTCAACTTGTGCATAATTGGCAATGCTGGCTTGATGCATATTGATTATCTATGTTTAATGTGGCATTGGTGAAAACTCAAGGGCTTGCGATGCGGAGAATTAACGTCGCGTCGGGTTAGATGAAAAGCTCCGTACAAACTCGTAAGTGCCAGGATAGAACCATGATAGAACATAATCTATTAGCGTTTGAATTTTAAGTAGACCTTTAACGTTATGTGAGGTGATCGAACTTAACAATATTTAAGTTAATTTTTAAAAGTGCTATTATAAGTCTGAATTTTGATCCTAGGACATATCAAACAAAACTAAACCTGATTCTCGAAAAACGTTGAGTACTTGAACAATCGTAATTCATTTCTCGAAATATTCAATATAAAATGAATAGCATTAATTCAAACAACGACAAAAAACCATACGCATTACCATTGTAATAAAATAAGACAAGTTTTATAATGAGTACAACTTCATTTCTTACATAAGTGATGCAAAAAGTGAGTCATTATTTTCATTAAAATTATATTTACTGCGTCTAGGTATGGCAATGAGAATAATTATAAGGACTCTAGATACACTTTTTTATAAAGTACTAACTAATGCAAGGAATCCCTATAAATAACATTATTTACACTGATGTCTTAGACGATATTGTAGAAAAATATAAGGAAAGAAAAATTTATTGCATTGTCGATGTTAAATTACAAGATTCAGTCTTTATTTTAGTGATGTCATTGATATGTCGTGCTACGAGTACTTTATTGTGTTTTTTATTCTAAAGCTTATTTATTTAAGTATGTAGTTTCTTACGAATAAATGAGAAGGATAGAAAAATGCGTTGAATTATATGATACGAGTACAACAAATAAAGAAAGTTGCCATCTTCCCGATGCTGAACTAAAAATGGTGGTCACAATCACTCAGTCCTCAATTCTGGGAAGAGTCGAAACAATTCGTGGACTAAAAACAATTAAATTGTAATTAAGGACCGTATTAAGAGAGAAGGCATGCGCGGTCACATTACGCCACCCATTTTAGGGTTAGTGATGAGATAATGTCGATGTTGTAAAATTGTCGATAAAAATATAAAATGTGACGATAACCAGCGTCATATCCATTCCTATGCCACCACCGGAATCTGTCTACCAACGAAAAAGAAACAAAAAAATATTAATAGGTCAACTCACATAACGGGATAGATTCGAAGCGGAATTGTACAGTTGGCGTACGAGCCCTATAGCATATAGTAACGTTTATATTCTTGTTATCAGTACAAAATACAATAAGTGAAAGTTCAGAAACACCAACCTGACCTCAAAACTGTAAGACCTATAAAAACCAAATCACCCCATTTATCCAATACATTCAAAACTCACGATTCGATATTTGAATGGCCGATAAAACCCGACACTCGCAACGCCCGCCAATTTTGCATGCATAAACATCGTAAATCTTATTCAATGAAAATGAGTATCGATAATCGATATGGAGCTTAACGATCGTTTCATTACAGGACTATAACCAAACTTATCCGAAGAAAAAATGCCTTATACGCAACAGTGTACGCAAGGCTTACGCCTTTCTTTTATTAGTGATGTCGAGGCCGTACGAGACAATGTCGAACCGCGTCCAAAACAATCACATCTTCATTAATTACGGTTGGAATTTTGGGACTGCAATGGTAAATATGACGGGTTCATACGATAATCAGTTGCGTATTTTAGGTTTCATTTAATGAGTCATGCCGTTGAATAGAAATTGCTTATATCCCAAGTGTTATTTTTGATGCATCTAAAAGACTATTAATATACAGGGTTATCGGCTAGGGGTGTACTAAGCCGAAAGAGGGTCACTCTACCCATCCTAAGCAACAACTTTCACTATGGGACCAACTCTGAATTCTAGAAAAAAAAATCGGCTGTTCAATAGTTAAAGTTGTTCGGTCGTCGACAAAATGTATGGAACAGCTGATTATTTTAAGGTAGGCTTTACGTAGGCGTAGGCTTTTCATAGGCTACGTTTTTTTACGTAGGCTTTATAATCGCTGCCCTTCGCTTCGCGCCCTATTTCTCAGTACGTGATAATGACAGCGCGACCGCACCCCAATTTGTCGCTCGTGTTTTTGCCGGCCACTCTGTTCGGATTCCGGCGTAATCAAGACTGTTTCCCATCCCTATTAAAATGTGCGTAATTAGTTGTGCACTTTATAATAATATATTTGCAAACAATGCGTGGAGTTGTGGACATTAATTCTGAACTTGGTAAAGAAATTGCTCTCGTGAGAACGTCGTCAGTCGACCTACTCTTCATTGGAATGCATGTAATTTTTAATAACATTTTTATGTTAAGATATTTTATTAAGTTTCTTGGTTTAATCATATTAATGTCATGACTTATTCATAGTTTTCGATATTACAGATATAAAAACAACCGTGCTTATTCCATTTCAATAAAAACATGAAACTTATTAATACTAACAAAGCCATAGTCTAAACGTAAAAGCTTTCCTTATCTCCAAGCAAGATAAATTTACCACTAAAGAGTTTACTAATAAATAAGACTTAATTAAGCGAACAAAACTGACACTAGCTCTTTTGTTTCAGAATTAACCAGCGGAAAAATGATGCGGACGCAACAGCGATGAAATCAACAAACAACATGATGATCAACACAATGATAGTGATAACATTTGAATTGACTTGATAATCATTTGTAACATTAGCGATTGCAAATACTTTTCTCAATAATTTAATATTTAATACAAACTTTTGATAACGACGCTTTTGTAACTTTAAATCCAAACAAGCGAATGACTAGTGATTGATTGAAGTGCCAAAAATGTGTTATCGGACGTAAGAAATACCGCAATAAAACAATAAGCTTTTTAGCTCGTCAAAATTTTGAGTCAAATACGAACGTTAAACTCAGTGAATTAAAAAGTGAAAAAAAAATGCCAGAATTTTATCACGATAAAATTAAACAAACTATTGGTGAAGTGGAACACGAAATGAACATGTCAGATTCTGATCAGTTAGTGTAAGCGTGTAAAGAATAAACTGTCAGTGAGGTAGATGATGAATTGAATATGCCAGACCGAGAGTCGGTAGGCGCCGGGAGTGGGTTTCTACCGCTGCAATTTCCTTCAGCTTTCGCCGCGTTCCATGCTGCTACTCCGCCGGGAGGTCAGGCGTCGGCGATGCACCACGCTTCGCATTACCATCATCATGCGCAGTGAGTACTTCTTCAAGATATTTGTCTATTTTAATTGTCTTGTGAGTGGCTAGGCAAATTGTCAGCTCTCTAGGCCGTCCGAATGCTTCTGACATGGATTATGATTGATATGTTAAGACAAATAGCCAAAATCTACAATTTGACGTGCCATTCGACCCAAAGAAGAGCTCCGTTGACAATGCCACTTCACAGTCACCTCATCAAACTGCTAATTAGGATATTAACGTATGTTGGTTCGCTTGAAAGCTTGACTTTATAAATACTATGTATTTCTAACAAGCAAGGTACTCGTACGTGTTTGATTGATCAAGTTATTTTTTAACGGTAAATTATTTATGGTTAATAATTTTAGATGCAGTATTCTCACTCGATAATGTATAACCGTGTGCACTTATTTTGACTAGGTTATCCGTATAAATGGGCAATTTGCCCTTGTCATTAATTTTGTTATAAATTTTTTACACAAATTAAATCTGGAGAAAAAACGTATATGTTGCGCCTTAAGCTATGATGAGAGATAAAACCTTTTCTTTAAAATGGAATTAGGTTTCGCGATTGACTGTAAATGTGTTACTAATTTTTGATATTTTTTCTTACTATTAGACGATCGTTTAGTATTGATGTTGAGATATTTGTAAGTTAAGTTTTTGTACGTACCTACTTGTTTTGTTTTTATTGCCTATTAAAATATAGTGCAGGAATGTTAACCGCTAACTGTCGCTTGTCACCACTCTTCGTGGTTTTGAACTATAAAAAGCGCACCTTGTGCCCGCCCACATATGAATATTATGCGAGTTTTTGAGTAGTGAGGTAATTTCACTAGACGTATATCGAATCGTAACATTTCGTACAACGTACAATAACATCATACAAATAGCTTTTCCATGCAAAAATGTATCACTAACTTTAGGTTATCATTAATTGACATGCCTATTAAAATATAACAAAGTCTTAGGGTTAATTATATTGGAATTCAGTAATTTAAATAATTTCCTGTTAGCACTATTGCAGTGCAGTTATTGCAAATAATGACTGTTTTTACTTTTAATGGTATTATTTACTCCCCTGGCAATATTTTCCGTTGCGTATACAACTGTACTAACTTATTATAGGTTATTAATATAATGGCTCGCTACTATAACTTAATTCTCGTTCACAATATTCACGTATGACTTCTAATTACATTTATCTTTGCTTCTTTAATACCCACGTATTTTAAGTTTTTACGTTTGTCGGATGTATAAACGCTTTAAGTTGAATCTGATGTCATCTACATAATGTAATCTTATTATGATTCCCTCGCAGTGCAAGTGTCCTTTTGCATTGCCGTCGCTAGCGTCCATTGGCTCCTAAACGTCAGACCACGTTTATTGGACTACTTCATAAAACAGAGTGGTTCATTTAACATCGGACACGAAAATACCACTAGTCTTTTATTACATAATTGTGCTTACTATCATCTATTCGAGTGCATGCAATGCGCCAACTTTGTCGTATTCATTCGCCATTTATATTTCTGCGTTATCTATTGAATTCATATTCGTTTCTTGTACACCTTTGAGTTTCATATGCGTGCGTAGTTCCATTAGTGCAACCTTTTATTCCAAGTTTAGTAACAACTTTTATTTTATATTTCCATAGTTTATATCGGGAGCAGGTAGAAGTTTTTAGATTAGATTAGAGTCGGCGTATTAGCCCGTAGTTTACGGTCGACTATAAAAACTTGCTCGTTCGGGACAAGGTGTTACTTAATGATAATTTATTGCGAAACATCGGACACGAAAGCGGTACGATTTGACGACAGCATTAATCTTCCGTAACTGGCCACAATATAACGCTATCGTAAAGTTCGGGAAAGGGTCGATCGACGAGTGCATAAACTGGCAAGTGACAAATGATGGACAGGAAGTCATCAAAGGAATTGAGACATTTACAATGTTAGGACGGACGTTAATAAAAGAAGGACGGTTCAGTTCAACAAATGAGTTGGTCGGTGCTGAAAGGAAAGGTGATGCATGGCTAGCGGCCGGCTGAGATGATTAATACTCCAATGACTGCATTCTCTTATCGAAATAATCACAAATTTAGAATTAAGCGCATTGTCTTTCATTTCGACTGTTTTGAAAGAATATAGTTCGTTTTATATGCTATAAAGCGGAATTCATACCATAAATTAAATTGTCTGAAATGCTAATGCAATTTACTCCATCTACTGAAAATATTTATAAGCACTAAACGCATCCTCGTAATTTATGGCGATTGCGTAATCCAAGGAAAGTATAAAGTCCGTATTTTCTCAGAACCTTTGAGGTTCTTTGTGCGTGGATGCCGTGGATTTAGTCGCTTCGCCGGATGGGTGTACCATTAACGACAGCTTCTCGGTGGCTCATTTAACCCGCTGCTGCGATAATTGCCACCACGTGTTTATTTCGAACAGTTCTAATTATATCACGCACAATGGGTTGGACACGATCGGTTATTTTGGCTTCGTTCGTTCCGTCAAAGTCGATTTTGTCCGGCTACAAAAGAGGTGTTGCGAGTCAGCTGTCGTTTGATTCATTAACTGGAACTCTTTGAACTGATGAATCGGCTTTGCGTGCCATTGCACCTATTAATTCTCCTTCACCAGTTTTAGATCCGTATTTCTGTTTTAAGACAATTCAATTTTGTTGTTTAACATTTTTGAAAATGGTGGTATTTATTGGTTCTTTCGTACATATATCTTGTTTACATTCATTATACTATTACTACTCATTTTAATTCAATAGCTTACATCGATCTTACTGTAGATCAAAGATATCGTAGTCCGTTATTCTTGTATTATGATTTAATTGAATAAATTATTCAATATTATTCATAGTAGTTCACCCCTAAGTTGGACCAAGCAATATCTAAATAATATTCTAACCAAATAACTACTCGGTTTTAAAAATTCTATTGTCTCAATAACTTGCCATTAAAGTTTCTACATGGTACTTAAGTTATCATCGAGCAGATAAACAAACCTATGTTTATCACTTCTTCCCCTACGACTTAGACTTTTTTTAGTCAATAGGTTAAATACCATATACTGTATGAGTGAACATTACCTAGGTACGAATACAGTAAGCCTGTATAGGTCATATAGCTGATTTTCAAAGTTCAGCATCAGCCCTTCTATTGAAAGCTATTCCTGGCCTCGTGTCACCACAAAAGCTCGGCAATAAAGCGCTATTCAGATGCCCGCATCCCACCAGCTTCATTGTGATCGCGTCCTGTCTTCACAAATCATCGACAAGAAAAAAATGTATGTAAAGAGCAAAGACAAAAGCTTTTATCGGCCATCGATTGGTCTACGTGCCACACACATCGGCCATTGTTTCACAGGCTGTTAACTGCCCATGGCAATTATAGAATACATCTTTATAATCATTGCTCGGATCGTTTGTACCATTCTTTTTATCATCTATATCGGTGTTGTTATTATAAAATCTGATCGTGTCATTCGATATCGAATCGTTTCGTTTCTAGAGACGTAAACACAGACATTACTGTTCCTGAGAACCCGATACTTTTTTTTAGATTTCAATTAGTATGGGGTTCCGTGGTCGTATTTTGTGTTACTTATGGGATTGTGTTCAAAGTTTTGTTTACCAACTAGTTTTTACTAACTATCGATTACGTTCTAGAGATAAACTTTGTGATATATTTGACTATGGCACAAAACACAATAAATTAACATCTGGCTCTCAATATTTCTCTTACTAAGTGTGTACTTTAAGTAGGTATTTAAGTAGTATAGTTGTCTTTTGATAATTATGAGTTGTAACATGATTTATTTGAGTACTAATACATTTAAATAAAACGCATAGTTACATACTTAGTAATTTTATTAAGTATCAGGCACTTTGCAGGACGCTAAGTTCAAATGTAATGCAAGAAATGTACCAATTCTCTATACATATAATAATATAAAATAATAAAATTAAGCAAACGGTAAAAACTTTCTAAACTATAATCAATTCGGATGTTACATTACAAAAACCCATTTACCGAGAAAAGGAAGACATTAAGTTTTTTGTACCTCAAAATTGGTGCTAATTCTTTCCAAACTCGCCACATGTGCCGACAAAGTCCAGTATTTATTGTCCCCTTCCGATCTAGCCAATATTTATCTATTGCCCTTTTCGTAAGAACGTTCTAATGGCGTTTACAAAAAACTGACAATGGAACCACATGTGATGTCTTAACACAAACTTTGGGTAAACTTGGGTAAAAGATTGACCATAATCTGACCAGGGAACATCAGAATGTAGAATGGACCAAAATCAGAGTCTCTTAATGCTTGCTCAAACTTTTACAGCACCCAGATGATAAACTTTTATTTTGTTAGATCAGCATCGTCTATAGGTATTTATATCAGCAGCTAGACGGCTTCGCACGGGTGGATTTTAATAATGGCTAATTTTTTACACCCTGAGTAGTAAAGAATTCTAATAATCTTTACTTTTTTCTAGTAATAAAATATACCCTTTGTTACTCCGTGAAGATGTAGCTTTCAAACAGCACAATAATTTCAAAATCGGTCAGTGGTTTTTAAAGTATTCGTTACATACAAAATATAAATCTCTCATCATTATACGATCAGTGTAAAAGCGTAGATTTCATTGTGTGTAATGTATTTAACAATCTAGTTCTAATCTAACACGTAGGTTAACAAAATGTATTTATATAATTGATCATATTTACGGCGACAATTTTTATCCACATGTTCCAATTCCGATGAATAACATTGAACGGCAGGAATGGTCAATCGCGGCCGTGCAGGGTGTTCCGGTCGTAAATTGTCCGATCCCGGCATCCTGTTTGACAGTCATTACTGTGACCACGCCTCAGGCTTAAATAGAACGGGAATTATCCTGGGAAATGCCGGTACTGTCACCATCTTTGTAGGTTATTTTTTATCGTATACGCCTACATGGAGATTTTTATTCACTGTTAGAAGCCGTTCATATACTTTTATAAATATATCACCATAAACTTATAGAAGGCATAAAATTATATAAGGATGTTAACCCTTATATTAATTATTACTTGTTACTTTGTTTTCTTTTTATTTACTTCTCTCTACTCTTCTTGACTTGATTCCTGAGTTTGTATTCCTTTTTCCTACGTGTTTCTTAATATTTTTCACTAAGCGTTTGTTCAAAATATGAATTAAATTTTTTGTTCGTGTAATACAAGATAGAAAAAAACTTAAAAGAACATAATAATTAAAACTTTGTGTGAAAATGTGTTTTAGTTTGTTTTAGATAAGTGTGTTTTTCAGTATTGTTTGCTGACTGTACGCGACTTATATAGTATTTTGATAGGTGTTGCGTTTTTAATGCAGACACAGTTAGCGCACTGACATCTACATCTTCGCTATAAAATTCTGTAAGAGAATTAGGGAAATACTTGCATGTACATAAACAAGTTATATTTTACTTTTACTTCTTATCGGCAAGTGTTATAACACATGTTAAATTTATTTCCATTTACAGATCAAATCACTAAAACAAATTTAGAAGAATATATGTATGTATATGTATGCAACCGTGAAATTATAAACAAAAATATATTTTCAAATCGGTCTAGACCTCGAAAAACCTGAGGAATCGAAAAACGTACTAAAAGAAGATTTAGACGATATTGAGTAACTTTAAAAAGTATTACGATGCCGATTTGTATTAAAGTATTAAAGTGTACATATTTTTATCAAAATAAAAATCATGTCATACACCAGTTAAAGAAAAGATCAAATAATCAGATTAGGCAACTATATACAACCTATCAGATTCTAAGATCTCACTAGTCGATTGAGTCGTTAAAACGCCTACATTATAACCGAAATGGTATTCGAAAATTTTAAAACCTACCGTAATTTAATTAGCATTTTTTATTTCCAATAATCGAACAGGCGGTCCATAAAAACGTTTTAATAATGTAAAAAGAGGCATAAAAAAGCCCCGGTCATGCAACGTCGCGTGCGCCGCACGGTAGCCGGAACAATCGCGAGTGTGCGCAAGATTTGCGTGTAAAGCGCACTCATTAAAATCTTATTGTGTGTGCGACTGCCTTTAGGAAGATTTAGTGGACTGATTTAATGTTGTTATCACTTGTTTTTGGAATATTAGCAGCTCTCTGTTCTGTACTTTTGTCAGTATAGACGGTAGTAGTATCACAACTATACTAAAGTAATCTATAAAAGAGTAAGTCTGACTGTGACTGATAGGTATCAACGTAGAGCGAAATACGTTGAGCCTGGAGACATGAAATTTTGATGCGTATATTCGTTACTAAGTGAAAGGATTTTTGAAAATTCAACCCCCATGTCCATTTTTAATATGGGTTTAAAGTTTGAAAATTGATGGAGTCAGGCGTAACTTTGCGGAAATCCATTTATAATAAGATGATATATACATAATATTTAGTGTTGTTTTTCCTCAAACTTAGAGGAAGTCGGATACTGAGAGAAAGAGAAATAATAAGTTGAGGTGTGCGGTGGTGAGGAGGAACCACACCATAAAAACAAAAATATTTTTCGATTTCTCAAGCTGACATCAAGACGAGGCGGAAAAACACTAAATATTTTGTATATTCCATCTTAGTTTGAAAATTCTTCACTAGTATTCTAGTAAAACAGATGTTTACCTCGATATTATGAAAATAAAAGATACACAAGACAAGAGATCTGGAATTGGTTTAATTAATTAATTATTATTAAATAAATATAGTTAAATTAATTCCTTAACAACAGTAATTTCGTATTGAATGTAGTACGTGGAAGTCAGATAAAAAAAGATACTACGAGTATGTTCGATTCCCACTACCGATTGTGCAAATGGCCACATTCGAATCAATAAAGCTTAATTTGATACGTCATATAATTCATGGGCGCATTCACGACATGCTTTGGTAGAAAACAATAGTGCGTTAATCGGTCGCGCGATTTTATGTCGGGAGTGCGCAGGGAGCCTTTTATGCAATGACTTAACGACGCAAATGTGCAAGGTCCTTGAATTTCTGAAAAACGTAGTAATGAAATGAGTATTTTAAGATTTTAAACAGATTCAATAACTTAAATAGATATTAAGTTTTAATAAATTATTTTTTACTATGTTCTATTAGCCTGGCTTTTTATTATTTAATATCCATATATTTTTCTTTTTTTAAATATTAATTCCTTATGAATTTTTTTTAGCTTTCTATTACATTAGTCATGATATCGTTACGATAATACATTAATTAAGAGTCCTATACAATTTAAAGCACATACTTGCAGAGCCAAGACTTACTGCTAGTATAGCATTAAAGAAGACATTACCGAGTCCCGCTTACATAATTAATGTCATATCCCTTTAAAATAAGGATTGTTATATAAATATTCATAACAAACCGCGTGACAAAATAAATTTGCTTACAATAAATTAGGTAAGAACTATTTTTAGATACTATGTGGGAGGCAAGAGGAGAGCTGATGAGTGATTGACCTGAATCATATATTTACTCTGTCTTTTGTACAATATTCTTGTTTCAAATAGTAACCTAAGAACTCATATGAATTGTTCACTTCGAATTGTAAAATAAACTTTTTTTTTCAAATTCCTTTATCTATGTTATGAAAAACTGTCACATCAATAATAATACCAGTAGTATGTTGTATTTTAAAAGGATTTTTATCACAATGCTTTTGATATTCTTTACTTTTCAAACCATAGTCATCTTACTGAATTAGCCCATATACGATAAAAAAAATACAAATAAGCGTAAAGAAAAGATGTCCTGTTTGCCATAACTACACTAATGATAACACTGCACAGAATTGCAATATGAGACAAAATAACACAAATGATTCATTTACATTGAAAACCAAACATTTACCATAATACTTTCGTAGCGCGTTCCGTAACCTGACTATATAGAAGTGTGTAGTGTTGCCGTAATACAACACGGTATCAAAGCGCGTTACTTCGGAAACCGACCACCTGTTGTTTGCATAGACAACAACTTGTGAGCTTTTAGATGTGGTCTGAATTATAAACAGAAGCGGGCAAAGAAAACACTGATGCAACAAATAATGATTATTTATTTGATGATGATTATATATAGGTGTATCTTTGAGTACATGTTCAATTTTCATTTAACAAGATAGAAGGAATTCAAATCTCTTAAAATTTGTTTTAATAATAATTTATTTACTAATTACACTTTATATATAGACGATGTTTTTGTTAAAGGAATTAGGAATCCCTGCTTTCACAAGCTTATAAGTAGACAGATTGGTTGACTTCAGTAGTGATGAGCCTTCTCATATGGGGTCAGAGCAAGGAGTTTAAAGTTTCCAGTTTTAGCTTAGCTTTACAGAGTTCTACGCTGTTTGTTGGCATTCATGAAGCAAGTATGGTTTAGCTCTGAATCTACATCCAGCAATTAAATACTGAAGTTAACTGGGTGTCAATAAACTACTAGCATACTAAAAACTTAAACTTAGTACTTAGTATGATTGTAGTTCCTAAGTCAGTATATTATCGCTTCTCTCATATAATTGCACCATATAAATATTTGAAATAAAGTAAATATAGACGCGTGAAGGGTTGAACTTGTTGGGATTTTGGAGTGTAATGAAATTCCGGCAGCTACAGAAATATAACTGAGAAAAAAATAGTGAAACCTGGTGAAAATTTATTATCTGTTTTCACTTGTTTATTTGCTTTAATCAATTTTAGTGCTTACTCTTATTGATAAAACTATCAGTTAGTACATACTGATTCAAAATATTGAATGTGTTGTAATATGAAAAGTAAATCAACTACTTAAATTTCATTAAAATTTGCTTTAAATTAATTAAAATTCAGACTTGCATATTTTAACAAAAAAACTCTATCAATCGCAAATATCTTTCTCCAATGACAAATGTCTATAACTGTCACATAACTCAATTCACTCCGTGGTTAAGTAGCTACATAATATAGATCTGAATGCACCTATTGATTGACCTCTCACAAACGAAGCCTTGTTGTGTATAATTTTAGTGCTTTCTACATGACGTCAGCTTATTTACTACACTCGATGTGAAGTCAGCTTATTGGCAGACAGAAATTGTGATTGTGGAAGGTCGTTGACATTGTTTAAGCACTAAAATGCAGCTGAAACTATACTAAAAATAAGCTGTTCGGTTTATTATTGAAACAAATAATCAATGACGTCCTTGAAAACTTTGCTTAGCAATTTTGTAACTGCTAAGCAAAGCAATTCAAACTTTTCCAAACATCGCCTGCCTGAAAATCGTCCCATTCATATTGGTAATTATTTTATTTTTTAAAGACAATATGATCTACTTTTATTTTTATTTAGTCACATTTGGTTATTTTATTCCACTACTTGACACTTTTTAAGTGCAATGAAAGTAATTTAAAATTACTGAATTACATATTATATCCACGTTTTCTAATCATGATTGTTCTAAAAATGATAATTTAATTCATTTTTACTTTTATCCATTTAGCTTTAGTACTTATTCATAAAGTTATAACTGCCAGATTTCCTTGTTTTTTCCCCCATTCAGTTTCCCCATCAAACTAGTAATATTTTATAGTACTAACTTACCTTCATTTCTACTAATCTAGGATTCGGATAAGGCAAGTTGTCGAACGTGATAAAGTTATTTTGGTATGAATCGTTAACAAGTCGTAGCTTGTTCGAAGATTGTACAGAATAACAGTTTTAGGGAGATATAAAAAAAGTGTAGAGACAGAGAGTGCCAATGCCACATTAATAACAAATGTTGTATATTTCAATATAATGTACTACGTAAATAAACTGCAATTTTACTAACTTACTAATTTTACTAAACTACTGAGATAGTTTTACTGAGTAATAATGATATACTTCATATCAATACAATCAACATAATCCTTGGCAGAATGGTACAGTAGGAAAACATACCCACCTTACAAGCGTTGTAAAACTCGCAAGGGATCGTAAAACCTCTCCATACCAGCTCTAGGGCATTTTTTATTGAGACTCTGATTTTATGACCTACAGAATAGTAAGAAGGCAGTACGGTCCTGGAGGTTTTATGAGTCTAGACACAGATCCGGTAGCAGTTAGTGGGTTGGAAATAGGGTTTTGACCTTTGAGAGTAGCAAGTGCGGCTATAATAGAGATTATAGAGATCTAGACTGAATCTCTGACATAGAAATGTGACCAAGAATGGTATGTTTGCATTAATGCATGCAGTTGTCATTAATTGCAGATGACCCATAATTGGAATAGTTGCAGAGGACAAACAATTAAAAAACTTCGGTATTTGATTTGAAGGACATGGATTGTAGTACCTTGACTTTGATTGAATTAAGCTTAGATTGTTGTAGCAAGTCTATTAATAACGTATGAGCATATATCGATACAGTTACACATACAGAAAAGAATCCAGTAGTCGTAAAGCTTTCAAGGATCTTACAAAATCCAAACAAGGAAAATTAAGTGAGCTAACAAAATCGTTATCAAAACCCACGTATCACCAGAAATATTAAGCCAGTTTTGTTTGTAATGTCGTAATGAAATAATAAAAAGGTAAAACGGAATTTTATGATAATGGACTTGCAAAAATTTGCAACAGTTTGTGTATAAGATGAAAAAATTTATTTGGTGGTCGGAACAAGATAAGAATGAATAAAATATAATATATAATAATTTATACACATATTTATAAATTTAATAAATAATAATTTATAAACAAATACAAATTATAAATACGCTTACAAAGTTTATTAATAATTAAAAAAAACTCTTTCACAATCTCAGCTAAATCAATCAGTATTTTTTACAAAGACTTCTCTCGTATCGTGCATGCCGGATTACACATAATAACACACGAAACATTTAATAATCGACATCAAATAATCATATATTTATCGAAGTTGCTCACAAAATTTCACATGAATAAGTTGAGAAATGCGAACTTTGTAGGAGAAAAGCTGGACAAAACATACGAGTTAAAACGAAAACCGTTGCTGATTATCGGTCCAAAATAACGCTATCGCTTCCTTTCATAACTTGCGAATTCAAAATGACTGATAACATTTTACGATTCAATACAAAATTGTAACATAACAGTATCTTTTTTATATTTTCGATAAAAATATAGACATGAATGTCATTGAATAAAATGACATCATAACTTCGCTGTTTTATTATGAAAGCGGTTTGCAGCTTTCGTTTTGTTACCATACTTTGGTAGTTAAATATGGAATGCAAAGGGCGTTTTTTAGCATTTTTTGCACTCAATTACTACTTTTAATAAAATTGTTTTTCCAGTTCAATAAATATTTTGATAGTCCATTGCACTATACTGAGTTTTGAACTGATATTAAAACTGTGAAAGAGATTTAAAGTTTGTTCATAATAATTTAAAGTATGTATTCATACTTACAAGTACGATCGTAAATGTCTCTCTGCATTAAAGTTCTTTAAATGATATCGAAGATCAATTGGTAACGTCCTTTCTATGAGTATAAATTAAATGTGAATGCACAGAAATAGCAATTTGTAATATTGCTCACTTGTTTCCTTGCGAACACTTATGTTACCTAAAGCTATAAATGTCCATTTCTATGTACACGTATAGCATCAAAACTCTGGTTGCTTTTTTATCTGACTTAAAGTTAGTTAATTATGCATTGTATTTAGTTTGCTTTCTAACGAGATCTATCTTTCTTTATCAAAGACATTGCTCCCAAATATTATACAGATTCATATGTCGTAAAATTCCGCTAGATCATTAAATATTACCAAACATCTGTATGTTCAGTGTATGTTATCTTAGGTCGGTTCGGGTCATGCTCCGATAGCCTTTGCATTGGATACGTTACTTAAGACTTCTTATCTCGTGTCTTTGTTCTTTAGAATACAAGTTATTTATGTAATGTTTTGATGATTTTATATACGGAATACTCCCAATCAAAAATTACTGAAAACCGAGATACTGCAAGACGCCACCGACGTATGGTAGAGATTATACGGACTCGCACTAAACTGTTTGCGTTAACTTTTACTATGCGAACTGTCAGGTCCTAACAGGAACAGGAATACGGTGCTAAGTTCTCTATTTAACTACAGCTAAAATCTCGATCTATTCAAATCGCGAGTGAGTTGGTTTCGTCAAGACCGTACCACATCGTCGCTATACCTACTTCATGCGAGTTACGAGGTATGGCCAAGCGAAAGTATATTACCTAAAAAAATCCAATTCGAACGAATTGTGCGCGTATAAACATCCAGACTAATATATTGACAGACCATAAAAATATTTGCCAGACAAATTTAGCAATGTCTTCGCTTGGTAAGTGAACAAGGTAATCACTAAATTTTAGTTAGTAGGTAACCTTAGTTACCATAGCTCAGAACTTTTGTATTTTATTAATAGTTTTCGTATGAATTTTAGTTATTTAATGGTTGCTAATATATGTGTACTTGTGAGTTCTACTATTCGCAGAACTAAGTATTATTATTTTGTAACAAAAGTGTTTATAACGAAATAATTTATGAGAAAAGCCCGAGGGAAATCTTAGCAGAAATGACTTACTTAGAAGTAGTTTTCCGCGTACCTGAATATATGTTCAAAGAAGTAATTTTGTGCAATTGGTACTATAGTACTCAGAAGTGTAACTGCATTGAATTCGCATATCCTAGCAAAATGAATATGGATTTGCGAAAAACCTGAGCTTGTGGTAGTATTTAAATTAGTTGGTTTGATAAGAGAATAATACAATGGAATTAGCCAAGTTTTTAGCTTACATATAACAGTAACGTGCCAATCAGTTCGGTACTGAATTTAAGACGATTGAAACTATATAGAAAGGGTAAATCTAAAAACTACTTTAGTAATCATTGTGACGTATCGATTTAAATATCTGCGGTTATCGGTTATTTAATAAATATTATTTTGTATATCAAAGGCTTTTAAATTTGATGCTTACTAAAGAAGAAGGCTAAAATTACGATTCATATAATAAATAAATACAAACTTGTATTAACACAAAAGCCTTACATATTTTAACACAATAACTCATCAAACCCCGATGGAGATGAAAGCCGCCGACTGCTGAGCCAAGGTCTTCAGCGAGGAAGTGTTCCTATACATCCGCGCCCAGAATAGCCCAGGTAGGTACTCGTACATCATAATTCATCGAGACCGATGACCTACGGAGGAAATGACCGTTCTACGTACATAGTGATGGGGCATGGATAGATGGGATTTAAGTACTCCTAGTTATGACGAATGTGCTTTAGCCGTCTACGAAACTAAACAGCAGAAATATAGACTAAGACAATGGTTATACATATATGATGACGATTGGGAAGAAATGTTTCGCATGAAATGATATTTATAGAGAATAGAATTTCAGTTGCTCTTGCTAAATAACAAGTTAAGAAAATAAAAATTACTTGCATTAATTGTCATCACTATTTACTTTGAATTCCGTTAAAATTACCTAAGTTTTATATTACATTTACTTGTTTACTTGTCACGTTTGTTTTGTTTTTTATATAATAAACTTTTTACTCTTAATTTTTCCAGTTATTACCTATGTACATCATATTTGCATGTCATACTAGGCCAGAATGTTATTAACATAACCACTGTGTAACCCTGTACCGCGATACTAGCAAATAAATCTAACTATATTGTTAGTTTAACGGATATCAATTCCTCTCCACACTTACCAAACGACCAAAAGCTCCAATAAGCCCACAAAAATCTGCCGATCTCGTCCCATCCCTACTCACCACAGGCAATACTGACGCGAAGCTATAAAATAACGCCAGATGATTTATTTGTAAACAGACGGCGCGGTGCGTACGCTCATATAACGCGCGTCACTCACCTCGCAGCCGTAATACTGAGGTACAGGCGACGGGAGCGATGGGATTTCCTTATTGGATCAATAAATGGAGATTGGGAAATAAAGCTTACGGCAGATTCGGATGATAAATGAAGGAAGCGTCTAGAATATGGTATAGTTTGAAGTAAAAATAATAAAAAGTATTAATGTTAACGATCTGTACTACGGGTAAATAGTTTGTTTAATATCAGTTTACTTAGCGAAAACATACGATAGAAATAGGAACAATACTCCAAGGGATTTTTCAGGCAAGTTTCTGAACATTTAGCTTGGTGCGATTTCTTGCTACGTTTATGATTTTAATACATTTTCTAACACGAGTATATTGTGATAAACAAATTTCCTAATCCTTTAAACACAAATGTATGAAAAACTGTTATTCTATTTCGGATGTGACTACGAGTACACCGGCGCACACGCATCCGATTTAATTGTTTACAATAGTGGATTTGTTTATTTTCGCTGCATATGGATTAAAAAGCTCCCAAGCTCCATTTCGGGAGTTTATTACCTCCCTTATTTAGACGTTGAACAAAACACGTTATTTTATTTGTTTAATTTAAAAGAACATTAAGCAATCGTGTACAGTTCTTTGTTTATGAATTTTAACAATTAAGTTTTACAGTTGTGATTTCGGAGAATACTCGTATATAGGAGGAACTTTTGCACAACGAGATGAAATCCATACTTTTGTGTAAATACTCCATAAAATTCTTAGTATTATATTTTGACTGGTTTTGCTATTTGTTTGTTTTCCCGGGATAGCAGACCTAGAACTATCTCTGTGCAAAATATTTATCTAGTCGACCAGTTTTTTAGTTGCTGAGGAGAAGAAGAACAAACATACTAATAAACCAACAAGCATACTTGCATTTATAATATATGTACAAATTATTTATTAATAGATAGAAACATTTCTGCAATAATTATCTCAAGAGATTATCATTGAGACAAATTAATACGTCCATACAAAATACCATTGATAAATCGAATAGAGCTAAAGTGATTATGTAGCAAAAATTTTCAGTAGGTACCTATATAATCAATTAACATTGCAAAATCAGAAACAACAAAAGCCAAAACGGTCATAAACAATGTCACAGTTCAACATTAGCCAGTAAATCAAGCCTAAATTAATGAGAGCGATGTTTCGACACATGTTAGAATAGATGCAATAAAGCGATTATTTTTTATTGGTTTCTAACGAGGCTATGGTTTATGGACGTCTCAATCTCACCAGAGAGTTGTCGTAAAATAAAAGAGAATAGTAAAATTGTGCAACTCTGTCTGATTTTAAACTATAGTCATAATTCATTTGATCATAAAACTGAATTTGAATCATGAATGTTCTATTTTGAAGAGATTAGTACAGTGAAAACCGAAAATCCTGATATATATCTTAGTGTCTATTTAATTTATACTATTTTTGTTTAAGTTAATTTCTACAGTGGTAATCAGGAAAAAGTAACTGCCTTTGAAAGCTCCGTCTAAAAGAAATACAAATAAATAAAGGAAATACACCTACGAGATAGAGCGCTGTACAAAACATCTAAAGTAGTAATACCTACATTATTAAGAAAAATAAATCAAATGACTTAACCCTATACTGCACGTTAACCTATATGGCAAGCAAGTGGCTATAAAATAATATAAATAACATTTGTAACATATAGCAACAATTTATTATTTACGTCATTATTTTGATTATTACGACGCTAGATGATTCAATGCTTACTATAAGTGTAATGAGTCAGAATTGAGCTAAAGTAACTTAAGTTTTGATGATCTACGATTTGGTTTATGGTTTCACCCATGAGGGCGTAATGATTGGGTCAAAGGTTTATTGTTTTGGTCAATTGTTTGTTTATTAGACAATCAGTAGGGGAGTAAGAGTTATAGATGTTATAGGCAATGAAGGTTAATGTATGATGATGCAGTCATAATTGTTACTTTAAATAAATTAAAATAGCCAAGAACCAACGTGCACAGATAGTTAGTAGAATATTTGGATTATCTGTAGGCTTTAGTAGTTCATGAGATTTAGATTAATATTCAGCTGCAATTTTTTGCTGTATTAGCCAGTAATAGTGTCTGGTTTTATGTAACTGTAATGTACATATTTTTAAACTTATATTCATAGCATTCATGTTTCATCTTAAGCTACATTCTTGTTTAGATTAGGCAAGTCAACATCAAACCTTGTATGTAAGAAAATGATTTCACACAAAGGTATTTCACAAATATGCATGTGGTCTTTGTACCCCACTATCTTCTATTATATGTGTTATGTTCTTATTCCGCGATTACAATTGTTATCAATTTTAATTTATTACATAACACCAGTTACTAATATGATTATTATTTTGTAAACAGATATAAAGGTCGTTGTATTGATCTCTACTCCAACTTTGATCTATTGAACACCTAATGTAGAGCAATTAAAGCGATAAAACATTTGACAATCAAGAATATAGCGTCAATAATTTAAGATATAACCAAATAATTTAGTTATCAATCCTGTCTGACCTTATTTTGATAAAAATCTGTGTTAATTTTGGAGTTTGAGGCGAGAATATGACGGCGGTTTATTATTATGAAGAATAATTGAATTTAGTAAAGACATTAAAAATTCCATGTTATGGAGCAAGTTACAGAGTTCTTCAAGGAAATTGTTTTTTTGTTTAATTCTTTTTCAATAAATTTCATATTTACTGATCCGTACGACTGTATATTAAATGTTATGAACTCAACAATGGAAGTCGTTCAAAGTCAATTATACGATTTGCATTCATGCCTGCTTGTAATAAAAAGGTTTATTTATAGACGTGACTGTATGAAGATTGATAAACAACAAATGTTGTTAATTAAATATGTACGTTTGAATTATCATTAAACATTGTTTTGTAACTCAAGAAGTACTACTTATGTTTATTACTAACAATATTCTCCAATATATTAAGCAGATTTAGACTTTTGCTGCCCGAGCTTAATTTTAAACAATTGTCTTAATGTCACATTAATCGTTGTTAATGAATTCATGCAACAAACGTTTAATAATAAGTAAGATGAAATCTACAGAAACTACTTTTCAACTAAACAGTTAGTTAAATTAGTACTGTAATGTAACTATATTCAACATTCATGAAATCATCAGTATCATCTTTTCTTTCCACATTAACTACTCTAGATGTCAGTAGGTAAGCCTTGTCAAAAATTAATTAAATACATTCCGTTCTATCTCACTAGGTATTTGTTTTTGATATAACTTTATTAACCAGTCAAACATAGCTAAGAGCAAAATCTATACATTAGTTAGCTCGCCAGCAAAACTAATTGCTCTTGTTATAATTCCGCACTAGCAATGGGTCATGTCGAGATGCGCGGACGCATAGCACTTCATCATTGTACTTACAGTATACTCTTTATGTTATGGCGTCGCTTGCGGCTTGAAATTTTATATAAATTCACTGTTATATACGTACTTAGTAAACGTCATCGCCTAGTTAATAAATACTTCAACTAAAGGTGAGTTCTAATGTCTAATATACCTAAAACACTATATATTATAAGGTGAATAGGTTTTTACTAGGTAAACGTGCTACATCTTCGACTGCATTTTTACTTATCATTAGGTGAGATAGTTTGTTATAAAAAACATATTTTTGAACTCGGCGTCCTTTACAATCTTAATAGAACATCACGTACATGCTCCTTTGTTTTCGTGATTTTTTGTATCACAATATCCCACTGAGTAGACGTTAATAACAAATACAGATTCTAGAGATAATTCAATATATTACTCATATATGACTAGCTCGATACGAGTATTGAAATTTGACTGATATTTTATTAAGCCATAAGGCAGTGCTTTTGATACTTTCTTCTCTACAGCATCCAGCACTAAAACTTAAGGAGCAGGATACTTTACATGGTAACTATCAGAGTAAACTGTGAATGTACTTAGCTCACAACACATTTGAACTTTGTATTCCTCTTATCTAGAGTGCAACCTAGCATGATTGATTTACCGCTAGACGTTGAGAAGTTATTGATTTATCATAAAATAGTCGCTGCATTTGATTGCATCATTGTAGTGAAAATTTTCTTATGCGGAATACACATGACAGTCTATGCGATAACAATGAAATAAATTAAAACAAAAAATTTTCTTCATGTTTTAGCAATAGTTAAGTTCAACAGATTTGAAATGAGGCGTCCGTGTCCATAAAATAAATATAAATAAACGCGTTATTTTTTCAAATAAAGAGGTTTTATGATCGTTGGCATAACTAGCTCATGAGTTTTACTTACTTGGGAATACGTACATTACACGCATGAGTAAAAAAAATTTACGTGCAATGTCTTGTTTTCCTTATTCTCACATTTTCTCATAAAAACAAAGGAATTAGACTAACTCGATGGTTGAATAATTCAACAGTATTGACATGTCAGCCTGTAGATGGCAGGCTAGATTGTGATTTGATCTCGGGACTTGTGTATTCTTTGTTTCGTTGGTTATTGTGTAGTCCAATTCTTTATATATTAGTAAGTTTTTGTTTGTTATGCCATTTTTTGCACTTGATATTTTTCATTTTATTTCATTTCATATTTTAGAAAATATAACACATATAGTTGGACCCTTCTAACAACCACATGCGTATTGTTAAATAAAATAAATAAAACGCGTATTAATATTCTAAATAATAAAAAAAAAACGTTACGTTATTTAGTTGTTATTATCGTGTACATCTTCTCTTCGTAAATAAGTAGTTGAACGAGCCAATTTGCAAATTATTTTAGTATTTTTAGTATTCAAAGATTAATAATTCTTTTTTTTTATTCCTCAAATATTTCCAAGAATAACTAAATCCGGACTATACAGGGTATTGCATAATGCAGCAAGATTGACCTGTCATCTTGTAGATCGCGGTTGAGATGGACGCGCCCGCGCGCCTCATTGTTCCTTTATCTGCGAACTGGTCGGTACAAATAATGCCGTATTGTTCTATGATTTTACTATTATGGATTACTAGTAAATGCGAACAAGTCGTAACATCTAGTATTGCCAATATTGATTTAGCAAGTACATAGTACAATTTGAATCATCAGACAATTTGTAAAATATTTAGTTTTTTTTTGTAGGTAGTATGTGCTGACTTACTGATCAATCTAGAGTCCCTAACATAAGTTAAGTGAGGACTTAATTTAGTCTGATTTGAGGAAATCAGACTAAATATAATTTAGAAAAAAATATTCCATCTTTCTGCTTCCATGAGGTATTTCATGCTCGCTCGATTAGATACAATCATGTTTAAAAATATATTACTGAAGGTAATGGAATTATTAAGGTGTCGATACGCGGTCAGTTCCATGTCACTACTGTAAAATATAGTCCCTAATAGACCTCCTTGTAGCACTCCGCAGTCACGGGCCTTCTTGGAAGAAGTCCTTTTCACACGTATACAGTATGACTCATTTTAGTTCTTATTATTTGCTTTATATAGAACGATTTTGTCTCTTGTTAATGGTTATCAATAAAATACTCTTATTTTATAATATAGAAGAGCTGTTTTAGTATGAACGTTCATACTAAAAAGTAATACTCTCCTCTAGATTATTTGATTCACCTATTAGACAATCTCAAATATAAAGAACCAGCATAAATAATTAAGATATTCATATCTTACTCGTATCTCCTAGCATTATCTATCTTAATGTAATTCAAAAGTTGTAGGCACATCTTAAAAAAAACTATCTTAGATTACCGACTCGCCCGATAGTGTTTTAAGATTTATGATTCTTAAGAAAATAAAATATAAATAGGTACGCATACATACACAAACATAAATAAGGATTCCGTGATGAAAATAACAGCTTGATATGAATTAAGTTTACCGATGCTGCAAACCATTCAAAATTAATACATTTACAAAATTAAAACAACGACGTTGACGAGGTTACTACTTATTCATACCTGTCAAGTTGTTCCATAATGATATCATTTTGCGATTTAAAGATATAATCGTTCTTCGTAGGTGTTACAAGCTCAATGCTCATGTCGGCGTCACTCAAATTATTGAGTTTTATTTTTGGTTACAATGTTCTTGATTTTTAATACAAATTAAATGTAAGCACCGATAATATAGTAAGTGATCTTTTTAAAGTATATTTCGTACAAAATTTTAATACCTTATACACATCTATCGAAAAAGAGAGAAAACGTCTTTCCTGTAAAGCTTTTATTTCCTAAAGTGCTACAGAACTTAATTTAAACTTGTATTATAAATCACTCTGTACACAAAACGGGCATTCAAAGGTTCGAGTTAATTCTCACAGAAGGTACGAAAAGTGTTATTTTTTATTCATTGATCCCAATTCCCTGTGTGGACCCTCGTAAATCTGTCAACTGGACACTTCAGCTAAAGGTCTGCACACACATAGGCATTGGCGTTCAAAGAAGGTCAGAAATCGAAGGCGTCCTTTGCACGGTAATACATTTTGATGTATAAAAACATTATTAATTAGTAACCACTTAGTATTTATCACAACAGTCATTATTCGAACATCATAACTTAGTTATGTCTTAGTGAAAGATCATAAATTTGCATAATTCGATCAATTGCAATTTATGATCTTTCAGTAGCGATGACTATCCAAAACTGAGGAAAAAAATAAATTTGTAATACTAAAATAGAGGATAATACTGAAACTTAAATGATATAATAGTTAATTAGATTATAATCAATGGTTGACTCAAAACTTTCGTATTCAACGTCTACTCTGCGTCAAAAAAACCCTCTATATGAACGATCCCTTAAGATTAAGAGCCTCGAGATTTTCACGTCATTTGTCCGCTAAATCTTGACTAATGGCTCACTTCTGTTGAAACTTACACAAAAGTAAACTCACTAACTTAGCTCCTGATGAAACTTTATAAAAGTGAGGTCATTATCAAGAGCATGAATATTTTATGGATCATAACCCCTTTTTTGCGCGTTATAGTGTTTTCATTTCACAAAAACGAATTAAGTTGCGTCGTAAAGTGGATCACTTAAATTCGTAAGATGTTGGCAGGAAACAGATATTCTGTTTTGATTAGAACTTGAATATCTTTATACAAGAACACATTTTTTTATTATATAAATTACTTCAAAATTCCAAACATCCTTTTCGAAATTTACTAGATTAAAAAAAACCTAGCAGGTATTTTGTTAATGTCAGAATGTAACTCAATGTTATATACGTATCGCCAGTAGCAACTAATTGGCTATTTCGCGAAAAAACCAGAGCATCCGTAAACAGCACAGTCACTGTCCACAGTAATTGAAAACAGGTTGTATGAAACATTCATGACACAATAATTGAGTCGTATCGACGTACCCTATTTAGACTTTCAAAATGGCTGACAGTCGTACCTGTCAATTGGCAGTGATTTACACGAAAAGTGAACAAAAAACAACCCGTTATAAAGCCTAAATTGTTTTAATTACATTTGTAATCAAGAAAATTACTGTGCAATTGTAATTACAAGTCATATTCTGCGATTTATAAGCATTGTGTGGAATTTGGTACCTGTAAGCTTTTATAGGGACTATATTTAATTTTGTTTTTCTTTCTTCCTAGTCTAAAATTATAAATTGCAGAACGGATCATTCATATTTTTTTAATACTAAAGTGTAACGGAAATCCTAGGTTTTAAGCTAAAAATTAATGTAAACAAACACTTTGCCTCAACGAGTGCGTCTGCGCAAAATCTGTAAAACTTGTTTCACATCCACGAGTTTCAAAACTTTCTTCACGTAACCGCTATTTATACAGTCGTCCTTGTCAGACATTTAGATCATTTATGAGAGCTTTTCGTGCGCGAAAAAGATAGCGAATATGAAGACGTCACGCGGGGCTAAGGCGCGCGTTTTTTCACTTGTTTTATTTGTAAACCGCCATGTTTTTTGATTCTTTTTTCAAAAGCTACGTCTTTGTTCCGCGCGGGGCGCAATCCGTGCCTGGTAAGGATAATTTCTTTATTCCACTGGGACCCACCCGACAATTTTCTTTGGCTGCATTATTATGAGCTTGATTTGTTTAATAATTTTATTACTGGCCGCAATGCGCGATTGTGCTCTTTGTTTTGTTAGATTTACGCATTTAGCGGTGAGGTTAGATTAGTTTTTTTTGTGGGAAATAGTGCATTTTATGAAGTTGATACTTTGCAGAATGCACTATTATATTTAAAAAGGTGTTTTGTTATCACTAAATATATTTTTTCGTCATTATTTCATATCCTTGTTAATGCACTTTATTGCTTCGGCGATTCGTTACTTCCAAAAACGCGATGTCCTTACTTCCAGCTGTTTTGTTAATCGTTTTTTTATTCGAAAGCGTCCAGACAGTGATGTTACGTCACGGATGCCTCTGTTGGTCGTTTCAGGGTTTCAATTAGAGATGTGCGATTATATGAATAATCGAATAAAATCACGACCTTTCTAACGTCTTCCTTAAAAGTTTTTGCTGTTATATCTATTCTCGTGTCTAACAGATTATGTAGGGTTCTAAGAATTTTAAAGAAGGGTATCTTTTAGAATTAGTCTTGAGTTTTTATTTAAATACAAGATACTTTCAATGGTTCCTTGAGTTTGTCATGATTAAGTTCATCCAAATAAAACATTTTGAGTGTTATTTAACGTACACAAAAAAAAATTAAAAAAGTGTAGGTAGACCATATCTTTTTTAAATACTACTTCTGTCGAATTTTAATGTGTAACATTTATTTTAAGTTAATTTGTCAAAGCGTTGCTACTTTGATGTGTGTAACTTCGTGTCCCGGTTCCAACGAAAGATCAACGCTGTTTGTTTCAGTCGACACTGTGTTGAGTTGGGGCCGTTTTGTGACAGAGAGCATTTAGTTGTATCAAATATCACAATTTGTGTTTCGTAAAGTTGTTTTCTGTTACGAATAAGTACATTTTTATTAAATTAAGTATAGCACTACTATAAAAAGTATAGTATACTTAAGATCTGTTGATATAACATACCAATTCGATTAAACTCGAATATTCTTTATTGCCTTGTCATTCGCATCTCATCCCTAATTTGCAACCTCTTTTTATCGCGGAACCCTACTGTTAGACCTTGAGCCACGCACCGGGATGCCGCGCCAATACTTGGAAATCTTTAAATATTTTCAAAAACGTTTTCTTAACGAAAAAAGTTATTGTGTCATTGTGTTCGATTTTTTTGAAACTAGCTAATTGAGGTTCATCTCCGCTTTGAAATTGGTTAATTACTGTTAGACATTTCTGTTGTTTTAGTCAGTCGCTTTTGAAACTGTTAAAAAATTATGTAAATGTTTTTATAGTTTACTAAGAAATAATCACTTGAGTTTAATTCAATGAGCTTATTTTTCATTATTTTTAAATGCGACAAAGTGGAGCAAAGATACACTAAAGACTGCAGGCAAAGGTTGGAAACGAGAAGCCCGGGATACGGCTGACTTGGAAAAAGCGTACATCCAGCAGTGGATTAGAATAAGCTGATGATGACGGTAATGGAACTAGGTACATAGAGTGTAAATGTTTTTTCTTTCTGTGATAAGCAGAATCCCTATACATATAACTTGAAGAACACTTCGAGAGAAACAAACAATAACACCACCATCAAGTACTATTCGTAATTAATTCTGATCTGTTCATGTAGTACGAGTGTAAATATCACATACAGTGTTGGTAAATTTATTTATTTGTATTGTATCCTAAAATTTGTTATTTTTTGCAGGCTAGCAGCGGCGGCGGCGGCAGCAGCGGGCGCGGCAACCAGCGAGCTGAGCTACCTCGCCGCCCTTCACCCTGCCTACCGCCCCGTGCCCTACGACCATCCCCTGTACAATGCCAACACACTTAGAGGTATGTTATACTACTAGGTATTCAGACTTTAAACTAACGAAAAAAGGTGATATACTACCTCTGGTATACAGTATTGTAACCAAAAGAATTTCAAAATTATAGCATGCATCTCTGTCTGATTGATAAGTTACCTAAACTTCTTACCTATACTGGTAACTAGTGATATAATTCGTAATTTATTAAGGAACGGCTTATCAAGATTCGATTACCGTATACATTTAAAAGCTAGATCCATTGATATATTCTGTTCTTGATATTTTATATAATCTTCTCATCTGCTAATTCAATAATTGTAGTTGAAGCCAGTCAAAAAGAGTAGGTACTCATTGGTTTCGCACCTCAAGATATCTGAATTTAAAATTTTCACTATATTTATCGAACTTTAAAAAAACCCTATAATTATTACGTCTTAGTAAGTACAGCATAATTAGCAAAACTTATCGAACTTGTCATCGAAGCTGGACACGTTTGGAATGAGACTAAATAAGTCCGTGGAATATGATGATCAAAAACAAAGCTTGCATAGCATCAAGCACTAAAATACAGAACGTCGAGTATAAAAATACCAACACAAGACTAGACGCTATAAAATGCGAAAACAATGAAAACACAGCGATAAGCTGCGATTGAACTTGAGAGTTATTGACTGCACTTCATAAATTATAGGGTTACCACCGCGCTATTACTACGAGTATTGCTACTCTAGGGCAGTAATAGTCGCAGAACTCTCGATTTGCAAAATGCTGGAAGTTTGCACGTGCTGTGTAATTTTGGTGTCTGTTTGAAGTATTGGTCTGATTTCGCTGGACTATTTTGTGGCTATTTATAAATCAATGAAGGAAAGTGTTTGTACTGCTTAACCTTATTGCCATAAACCGAGATAAAACAAACAAGCTAAAAATCAAATCAAGGAAACTTTTAATTTTTTGCGTCGGATACTAATCCATCTTGAAATCTCCGTATATACTTACATGGCGTGACCGTTAACCACAAATATTGGTCTTGTTAAGTTTTTAAAGCTGTTGGAAAAGTCTTAACTATATAGTTAACTAATACACGCGAATATTAGGAATAGTTAGTGCAATTGTTTAATATTGTTGTAATGTTTTTCTTGTAAATGTAAGAAGACCATGAAAATGAATGTAGATGGTAGTACAGGGAGGTGGTGATCTAAAAATATGCAGATGAGTTGTATGAAAAGCAATATGTGTGAAAGGGGAGTAAATGAAGAGATGCCGGCTGATGGAGTAGAATGGAAAAGGAAGACGTGCTGTGCCGACCCACGTAGTGCAATAAGGTCAGGAAGATAAGATGATGATGTTTTTCTTGTAAATCATTTCCGGTTATTTAATGTGAAATTAGATTTGCGTAGTAATTTCTCTAACGAGTCGGAAGTTTACCCATATAAAATTTAAATTACTATTTTTTATTCTTATTCTGTGCGATAAGTCCTGCCATTACGTCCCGCTTGGGGTGTATTGTGCATTTCCTTTCGCCAGCCTAACCCAAACAGCCAAGCTCCGTAAAATAACGGCGCACAGCTTTGAGTCGCTGGCACAACAGTTCCACTCCTATTGCGTCCGCTGTAGTAGTTATACCCTCATGATGCGGATTTGGATGCATGAGTGTCATCGCGTTTCAGTACTGTCAATCTCTGTCTGATATTTTCTGTAGTGCTAGATGACATTTAGGTATAACTTTTGATCTGATGGTTGACTTTTGGAGTGCTGTTTTGTCAGTAGTAAATAGCATTTCGCCTTTGCAGCCAACAAAGGCATCGTTGTTTTTGCTTGCAAAGCTATTGTGGTTATGTTTAGAGCCTTTGATATCGATTCTGAGCGCCTAAACTCTGGAGAGTACCTACATCCAGCGCTTTTGGTGTTTTAGCGCCATCGGTATAGACGTTATAAGTGTTACAATTGCCTGTAACGAACTAAAGGCCAATATATATTTCTTATTCTTATTGCTCATTACGCCTTTTTTCATATGCAAATAAACATATTACATAAAATAATTCTTAGAGACAACCCTAAGCTGTGTGAACGAGGTAATGCTACACCGAACCAGTAAAGATAAAGTTGAAACTCAAAACTGTTATTGCAAATAATGTGCATGTCCAGCCAATGTTTGTGCAATTATTTAATGTTCTTAATGTAACAAGAAGCCAGTTGGTTGGATATTACTGAGAAATAATAGATATTTAATCTATTATTGTTGTTAAATCCTTAGCACGTTATCATCCGTCAAAGTTCGCATAAATTATAGTAGTTTTGTAATATGAAACTTTAAGAATAATTTGTGAGTTAATAGAAGTCTAAAACTGATGCCTCGTCATTATCATGATTGTATATTCGTAGATCGTTAAGGTTGAGTAGCTAGCTATTGTGACGTCATGATCGACTACAGTTATAATATATTGCCATACTATAAAGCTTTGTTGTGCCCTAAAAACTCTCAGAGCTAAAAGCTTTATCACAAGTTTTTGAACTCTTACACAAGTATAAAACGAATATTGTCTATTCGTTATAACAATATAACTAATTTCAATATTATATTCGTATATTTGTTATTTTTTTAAATTTAATCATTATTATATTCGTTTTATGAAATAAGTTATAGATATTTGCTTTCCGTTCATTAATGCATGTTACATGACTCATACCTATTCCAATGCATTCATTAGCACACAGTAATTCATAAATCAATTCATTCTTGCCCTTAACCATAACAGAATTCAAACAATTTCTCTCTCCAATTGGAATGAACTCGCTTTGAATCAAGACCAACCATACAATACCTTATCATTGGAAGAAAGCCATAAGCGCCCAGACGGTACAGTCAGTTAAGTCGTGTTGCTTTTAAACTCCAATGATATCTTAAGAAAAGAACAGCCCGAACCTTACGCTATCCTCTCAATTTATCTATACACAGAGGTGTTAATTAGGACTTAAACTCACGACTGCTACCATTCCTAACTCCGATGCTTTCAAAGAAAAACTAACCTTGTGTTACAAAGATAGAGTATATAATGCAAGCGATGTTAGTAATGATGACAGATAGGTAAAAGTGGCCATTAAAAGACGAGCGTAAGTCACGGGTTCGAATCGGCATGCGGTAACGAAGGAATGATTTTTCGTAATAGCAATTAAGATGTCTTATGGTGTCGTTTCGGGTAAGATTATTTGTACACTCCATAGCCTCAATAATAGTCATTGTTATATGTTTACCATAGGAGCTTTAAAATAGGTACCTACTTATGGTAAAGTAATTCATGTCCAACAATTTTAATTTATAATTAATATTACAGATTTTTATTCAGAAATCAAAAAAGCATTATAAAACCGTCCACAAAGATCGGTTTATATAATTTCTGTTAGCATCTACAACAATTTTAAATACGTTTTAAAATTTAAAACATAACATATTCGCCTACTAACCTACTCGCCATAATGAATTATTAATGAAAAACTGCAAATCAAGCAAGCATAAGTTAAGTGGTATACTAAAGAAAAAAAACGCACAAGTATAGAGTTTTGTACATTAGAATTATGTTTCCTGTAACATGAACTCTGTAATATTTAAGCACTCCTTCTTTAAAGTCGAGTAAAAATGTGATCGGACATATGAGATTCATCGTATACCTACAAGTGAAAGCTCAAAGAAACTAACGACATAATTAGCACCGCATTCAGCTTTTCATCAATCGGGCGTAAAGTATTTAACATCGTATTATTCTGTATTTAACATGGCCGTACTAATGTTGCCTATTGTTAGTCTGTCTGTACGTCTTGCATGGAATGTATTTGTATGTATCAAATGTACGTTACTTGTACTCTCTGGTAAGAAACTGTCAGGCTAAAAGTATTAAAAGTTCTTATGTTATCTTACTGGGAGTTATAAAAAAAGTTATAGCCGACTTCCATTACATACAATATAATAATTATGTATATATATATATATATATATACATAATAAAATATATATATATATATATATATATATAATTTTTTGAGTTCTTCACCTCTGGACCGATTGTTATAATTTTAATTGGACCACAAAAGAAAAACAATAAAAAAAATATTTTTTCAAAACGGTGGAGCCATTACCGAGAAATCAGGTAACAGACATATAAAAAAAACATGAACCAAATACTACAAAAGAAATAATAAAGTGTCTTTTTCTTATCCAAAAAAGTTCCCGAACAATTAACTGTTTAGTAACCTGAAAGCCTGTAGTAGTTCAGAAAAGGCTATATTCATTCGAAAAGCCTGGAGCTGGACTGCATTATTACCGATTAGGCATAGCACGACCTGCATGAATAATGTTCTAACCTTCTCTACTAGCAACGAGACGGACCCTGAAATTATAATAAATAGAAACCAGATAATTGACAACTGATTTTATGAAAAAATGGCGTCTCTAACTATTGCAAAACTAGTGATTCTGCAAGCTTTAATCAACAAAGTATAATGTAATTTTGGTATATTATTAACCATTAATGTCTTGATTATGAGCACAAGTGTGGGCAAGCGATATAATGATGGAATAACGTGGTTTTCGTGTTCGCAGGAAGTATCCATAGAAACCCTGGTAAAGTCTCCACCGATTTACAACAAGGGTACATGATGTAACTTTGATTTCACCGCGATGACTCATTACTTGATTCATTATTAACTTGAATATTGATATACTTGACACTGGCAAATATACAACTCTATGGTGCCATATATCAAAAGAAAAAAAAAGCACCTATCTCTATATAAATGTTTTAGTTACTTTGATAATTGAGGAGATTCTAAATTTATTGGAATCTTTTTAAGTAAACACCTATCGACTTCACGATTATTCAAAGACGCCTAAACTGATTTGGAAGTTTTTTTCTTTTGTCTAAAAATATATAATATTTTTGAAATTATAAACAAAAATAACATAAACATAAAATTTTATATGTAAAAGACGAAATATGTCTAACGCCTTGGAACCATCTCTATATTGTGCCGGTCATATAATATATTGCTATATATTTTTACTATATATTCTACTAGCTGTTACCCACGACTTCGTCCGCGTGGACAATTTCTTTTATATATTTCGTAAAATGTTTTTTTTTAAAGTCGTCTGTGTCAGCTGACACGACGGCACTTGGTTTATGTTGCTATGTCACGATAATTCTGAACGGTTCAGTAAAAAAAAAATTGTTAATGACATGAAACGACTCAGATTTGGAATCAACAATTAATTAGTTCAAGTTAGCACTAATTAATTGTTGCGTTGGAGTCTGTCAAAAAGCATGTTAAAATACTCTAGCTCGATGCTCTAGCCAAGGTCGAAACTCCAAGCACAGAAAAAACAGATCAAGGGGCTATCTGTTCCTTCTGTGCTTTAGAAAATGCAGTTATATAACTTGTAGTTCGGCAGCTAGTTTTCATCCAGGGATTCTAATTTGATTCAATATTTATGCAGTAAAAAAGTAATACATAAAAAAGTTATAAACGATCTTCAATACCGAAGAACTGCTTGATACCTCTAGCATTTTTAAAGCAAGTTTAAATACCCCGTGTAGCACCACGAAGTGCAGCTAGTTGTTTTTAAATAAAACACTTAAAACGTTCCAGAAACGGTATATTCCATTGCAAAAAGTCTGCGAGCCGATGTCAGCTGACACCTTCAATACGTAGTATAGTGGTAATGTTATACGCGGGCACGGCAGCGCAGCTCGGGTTGCCGTGTCGCATCTCTGTATAACGCTCAATTAGGTGCGACTTTTTTAGTGGTTCTTTAGAAGGGTTATACCAGATGTGATGAGAAAAATCTTAAAAAAATATTTGTTTATGAGTTTTCACTTCTTTTCTTTAACTTAAACGATGAAGGTAAATATTGTGAGAAAACTTGCTTGTTAGAGAAGGCATTTAGATTATGGCTTATGTCCCTTTCAAAGGGGAAAATCATGGGATACTATGGGTTGGTTGGTACGAATATTTCTTTATTTTGATGGTGGTATATTGGTCTACCCCATGGATGTATTGGTGGGACAAATTGTAGCCCCTGTAGGTATACATAACTTGTGGCTACAGTATAGGAAACTAGTGTCTAGGTATATAGAGTACTTTGAGGCTTTGTTGCAAGTGCAATCCTTCTATAGTTTCGGTTACTGGGAGGTGTATTGGTTGTTATAAAATAAAATATTATACTTTAATTCAAATTATAATTTAAAATATTCTTTTTATAATTCTTCTTACCACTAAAAAACCTATGGTTTTGAGAACAACTGTTTTATTCAGTCTTTGAACTGTATTATTTCAACATTGTTCTCTGGAAACAATATAATTGAATAATAAACTATTTTCTTTAAATAATAATTTAAACTATATTATGTAATGATAGATAGATAACTTTTTTAACTTTGGTAGCAGAAAATATCGTCGTTGTCTTTACCAATAAACGAATTTATCTATAATCTTCTTTGTTTTATCTTGCATACATTCATCCAGACAGGCTAACTGGAACGCCCAAGGGTCGGGTTACTACCAGACCCAGTTTTATGGTACACAGACCTACTCGGCTTGACCATGGGTGACCTTCACGCTTCGGTACACTTGTCTAGATTTAAGTATCTACAGCTAATATCTATGAAACTTTAATTAAATTAGCTGCATACTTTTCATAAAATAATTATTTTAACTAATTAACTTAAAATTTTTGTAAATCAAAGAATTACATAGGTAGGCAAAAAAGTACAAGTAAAACTAAGCCATAAATGAAAACTATTAAAAGTTAATTTATAAATAATTGTATATTTAACAAAAAAGAAATGATAAAAAGTTAGACATCGAATCCGAGTACAATAATACTGATGCTAGCAATAGATAAATCATGACAAGTTTATGCGTAAAAACAAGTCTAGTTTAATGCGTATAGATATCATCAAAGGAAGTGATAAAATAAAACCAATGTCAAACGTATGAAAAGTAGATGTTTATTTTGTAAAAACATCCCAAATATAATGCACACAAGTTTAATGTACTGCAAACAAATATAATTAAAATAAATAATATAGTAATGAGTTAATCACAGCGAAAGAAATAGCCAACAGCATCAATCAAGCTGACACTGGAAACGCTTAAAAAACCTAGTTGCAACGAAGCGTGTGTTATTAATATAAAATCGTTAAGACCGGCGGTCCGCCATCAGCGAACTGCAAAATTTCGCAACACTAGTGACAAGACGAAACTTAATAACTTACTCAGAAATGCACCAGCAAATTGGGAGCTCAGAACAGACCGGCTCCGTAACCCTACACCGTTTTACCGAACTCCCCGACACATATAAATTGTATTTTTATTCAAATCGAGCGTACGTGCTGCGATAAAGCCTTTTTTAAACAAATAACCAAATATTTAGACATAATTTACTTACGAAAGCTAACTTTAACAGAACTGGGTAAAGTTGAAAATGTTGCAGACACTAACGTTGTTAAAGACACAGAGGACATGAAACTTTACAGTTGCGGTAACAGAGTTGTAGATTCAGATATAAATGATCCTGTTACGATGCTTGATCCTGACCGCGACAATGCTAAAAGAAACTACGTGCATTATGTAAATTAGATAAATTATAATCTGAAAAAAAAAACAGTAGACAGAGAATTGGATGATAAAAATGCATCAGATAAGAGTCACGATTATGATGTAAATTAGGAGTAGGTATATTGTATAGAAGAAGAAAAACATATGACCTAAGTTAGACTTTGCTAATTGCTTTTATATTTTATACACTCAATACAATTTATTATTGTTCTCCTTGCATTAGCCAACTGAAATTCGAATGATAAGATTTCAACACAACAGGATGTAAATGTACATAGGTATTCGATCGGCACCAATGTTGCGTAAGCTTTTTACATTTTACTTAAAAGGTAATTTCAAGGGTGACACGTTAAGTGTTCAACTACTCGTGTTTGCCTTTTTAATAAAGTTGTTCACACCGATACCTTCATTATTCAGTTTTTTCCGACCGAAATGTTAATCACCACGTTTTGCTGCGCGGAGGTTTTTGCTTCTCAGAATTACATGAAACATTTTAATCAACTCGCTAATGGTACAGGTGCCAATCACCATCAGCCCGATAATTTACTTATTTTCTTTATTTAGGCAATATTAATGTAAAAAATAATGGCCATAATAAAATGAACACTTGCGCAATTCTGGGAAGTTGAAACTGCGAACGTGAAATGCAATAAAAGTTTTATCCCGATGAGATGGAATCGTAAAATTGGAGCAAAACATGAAGAGGGTAACCAATGAAAATTGATATTTGTGTATGTCTTCATTTCGATAATCGTAAATTCAGATCCAGTTTCAGTTAAACTGAGCGTAAAACCTGTCGAACGTAAAGGTGTTCATGTTACTTCCTAAAATAATAAAAATAATAAGAACTAAAAATAAACTTTTCGGAGTATAGGCACACGTTGGCACATTAATTCCACCTTTATTGTGTCGCTTGGAGTATGTTTGATTGCTTATTAGTTTAACTGCTACACATCCTTGCACAAATAAAATAAAGATTAAGCAAAATATGTATAATTGATACTGGTAATCGTAGAACATGAAATATTGACTGGGATTGATTGATTTTAAATTGATGAGTATGTGGTCAAAATACAAAAAAAAAACAAGTAATATGTACTAAAATGTTTTAAACTCGTTAAGAGAATAATCAATGTGCCTGGGGTTTTATTATATTTTATTTATTCTTAAATAAATCGCAGAGAAATCCAATTTACAAAGTGTCACATCATAAAGTGGACACTTTCAATCTGTTTATGAAAGTGACTCGTCGAATCCTTTGTCAAACCTTTGGCCGAGAGACTTCAAATATTTTAAGCATGCTGCGTGAGGCAAAAGATATTGTATTTTTTTTTATTGATACATATTAAGTTATCCTTGTTGTTATACTTGTGATTGCATACTGACACAAACTTTAGAGATATTCATGTAGACGATTTTATCAACCATCATTAAAAAACGGTTTAAGCTTTGGCTTTGCTTAACTTCAAATTAATTTTATGAAAAACTTAGGCTACTCATAAAGTAGACGAAAACACTTTAGTTTTTGAGCTTGTGGAAGAATAGGCTACATATGTATATATGTAAAGAATACTAAACAGTGCACGACTTTTTGTCGCATCTCTAACCTTTGCTTTCCAAGCGGAGTGGAAAAGAGAGGTGATTTTAAACAAGTTTTAGAAAGAGACAGCATCAATGCGCCCGCGCATGACAAGTGACCGGATAAATGCATTTTAAATGAAGAAGGCTTAATTTTGAACTCGGTCCGTTAATTGAATGCCTTTCTGTTCCGTGAAATACAATTATTGTGGAGTTGGTTGTAACAGTTCATAAATATTGGCGATGTTTATTGATGCTTTCTTTTGCTTAACTGTAAATGCAGTTTGTATGTCACCTAATCACAACATCATACACGCCTGTAGTTCTTTTGTACTGAAGGCTGATTTTAACACTCGACATAGTAATTTGGTTTTTCGCCAACTCTTAAATCTTTAAGTTTCTTTCTAAAACAATAATCATCGTAGCTTTTTGCATATTTTATATTATGTTTCTGTTCTACCATCTTTTTAACGTCATATCTACTAAGTTCCACAAATGTATCTTTCGCGGTATCTTTGTAGGTTGAAACAACAAAGCTCACTTTATAAAAATTATCAACTTCAACGATGGTAACTTTGATTGATAGAGTCGATTTCACGCGCGTTCACCCGCTGTGCCGCAACGTTTCAATAAGTACAAGATACATGTACCGTTAATAGCGATAATTTCTTCACTTCAACCCCTAAGGTTGTTTATTTTAGCGATATATTACAAGCGGTTAAATCTGTCATTATATATGATAAAGGATGGGTTAAGACGAATAAAGTGAACGAATTTTATGAAGGTTTAGCTTCGATTAAAAACGTATATCTTAACCTATTGACCACTTAGATCTACAAGTATTCGTGTGGCTGTCTTTTTGGCAGCTTCTGTGTATAAAAAATATTTATTATATTCTTAGTAATATGATGCACTTAGAAAAATATTAAAAATAACTAAGCATTTGTTTTTAACAAAATATTCTATAATCATTTGGTAAATCAAGCTGCCCGATACTTACTGAGGAAACTGATGAGTTATAACGATAGCGTTTCAAAACATCATCCCTTTAGTAAAGGTAATTCTTTATGCTTTCTAATAACCAATAGCTTTACTCGTAGCCCATAACCCGTAACTTTTAATTTACCTCCAGATATTTCAATCAAACACCTTCGGAACTCAATCACCACGGAACCGCAATTCTAAAGATTTTCATTAGAAAACTCCAATGGCGTGGGTCGTTTTTTTCCCGTGGAACGGAGAACCAGTCCAATCATGATCGATTTAAAAACTGGACCCGGTATCGATTGATCCACTCTCTATCGGAATTGAGACATCTCAAACTGGTTCTTGAGATGGGTTGGGGTTGTGGGATAAATATGAAGAGGTAGCGATAGTGCCGATTGCGGTCTGGTAACGAAAATAACTTCGATCATAGTGTAAATAATTCGTTAAAACATCAATTTGTGACCTTTAAGTAGCTTCAGTATAATTATTTATAGCACTAAACATAGTTCTAATTGAGCGCTCTTTTGACAAGTTTCTTAGTAAAATTGCTTCAATCTAAATTATTCTTCTCTCAATTTATCTCTGACTCAGAATGAACTCATTCACTCAGCATCAATCTTTGTACCAGTTTTTGATAAATCTAAATTATATATATTTTTTATATTTACTAGTAAGCTTGTATATTGTACCATTCACCAACACCCACGCCACACATTATTCCTGGCCAGAATCTTTGATGCGAGTTTTTTAATCGCCTCTTGATAAGGCTAAATTAGTTTACGTGTTCTTCTAGTGTTTTATGTTATAGTAATTGGCGTAGTGATGATACCTATATATAAAATTTTTGTGTGAAAAGTTTTTATGAAAATAAATTAAGTAAAAACTGGGTATATTGCGGATATAAAAAAATGGTTATTTTTAAGTTGTTATTGTTCTCATTTGCGAAAGCAATTAAAGATAAAAAATATTTACTTATATACTAATATGAGTACGTTCTCATTATACTCGAAAATATGTCAACAATAGAATATATTTATTTTTTGTCACCACAAAGATACCACACTAAAGAAATAAATACAATAAAAGAGGCACAAACGGCGGTCTTGTCGCTAAAAGCTGTCTCTTACAGACGACCTTTATAAATCGGAAGCTAGACGTAGCTACAACCACTAGCTAGCACTAGTTGACCACCATAACCTTTAATAACTTAATCTTCAGTTAGAATCACGTTTTGTCGTATTTTATATACCTTTTCAGAAATATTTTCTACTATTATTATATCAGCAATCTTCTATAACTCGGCCTGACGCGCCGACAATGAAAAAATATCTTTTCTTTTACAATAATTAAGCAACTCAATTAACGCGTTGATAAACTTAACGTTGATTTTTATAGTCGCAGTCGATCGTAAGTTGTAAATTGATTAATCAGTCACACGTACTTCGTGTTGGATAGAGCTATTGTTTCTGATTTCACGTCGAGTTACATGCTTGGTTTTTGTATCCTTTGATATATCTATTACTTATCTTAGACCGCATTTTTGCTTCACATCAGGCGTGTAACGGTCAAACGCAAGATTAACTTGCTTACAGCTTATTTGTAAAAATCTAAATCTATATAAAATGTCTATTGAGTTATTTGTTATTAGTAAGAAAATTTAAAGGCAGCTTAATTTGCTAATATTTGTTCGGCCGTCGCGCCCTAATCAGTAGCAGATAATAGAATAATACTATTTATATACGATAGCAAGCGTGCGTGAGTGTTGACACAGGGGAAATCCTAATAGAGGTGTGATTGTGAAATGTAATTTATTTAAGTCTTTCGAAAACTGCGAAAGTCTACTCTGTACAAAATGTTGCATAATTCACCTCCTGTTTTATAAATGGCATGATATCTTACTAACCATCAGAGGAGCAAAATAAAAATGTTCCTCAGAGAGCATCATGGTCTGTGACGTTGCTGAACTAAATCAACACTAATGATTGTATGAAGATGTTTTAATTTCAACTAAATGTTTACCGTGAATTAACATGTCAGTTTTAAATGCCGAACTATATCGAGAAACGATTGTAGGGCAAACAGTTTGAATGGATTAATAGTTTATTTGGGATTAACACAAAATTATAACTAGGTTTTCATTGAATTTAACAAAAATTACGCTTAGAAAATATTACTGTATGTTTTTAAATACATAATATTTACAACGTACATAGATTTGTGTCTCGTTTTGAATCAGCAGAGATCGAAGCAATAAATTATACTTTTTTTCGCCTCTTCGCTCTTGTACATTCTACGCAAAGTTACTCACGGAACTATTTTAACATCAACTTCAAATTCTAAAGAGAGTAAATCTAAGAGTGTGCATGTGTTGCCAGTTCGTCGCTAATTAAAATTAATAGATTTAATCCCGCATTGCCATGTCAACATAAATGTGAGCCACGGAAAACATAAATCAGAGATATGCAGGGGTTGTATGAGACGTAACTGTGTTTCCGAGAAAGCGAATTATCGCGTTGACACGTGTTTTTTTTTGCGCTAAAAGCGAATTTCTCGTGCATGTGGCGACGTTGGGGTCTATTATGTAAGTAAGGTGTCGAAACAGGACACCAACCGTAAAAACTTAAGCTATCGGAATTTATCTAAAGAAAATATCGTAACAGAGAGATCCGACGGTGAACTAAAGTAGACGATAAAGTTCAGAAAATTAGTAAAATAGGGCTTGCAACCTGTTTAAAAATACATACTGGTGGGAAAATGAAGAAAGCGATGGGTATGAACTGGATGAAGCTAGCTAGTGGAGTGAGCTCAGTGGTAATCATTAGAAAAGGTCTATATACATTAGACGCGAATACAGGCTGATGATAATGATGATGGTTAAAATAGTAAAGTGATAAGCAAGCGAAACATTTTTACTTCCAATCAGAAGACAACACGTATTTCAGACACCGTTGAATATTTTCAAAAGTACAGGCTCAAATACTATTATATCATTATCACTTATCACTAACATAATAGACCAGATTATTCTCTCGGTGTTTCAGTTTGAAATTTGAAACTGTTGTAGTTCCGCAAGCTTTAAATTATACATCTGTTGGGACGCTGACACATCTCAATTATGGCGAAAAATGTCTTTATTTAACTTGCTTTGGAATCCTTCATTTTCTGTTATTATTTTTTAATAACACTGTTATTATGCGTCGTGCAAATAAAGCGTTTCGCGGTCTTATTTTTACGCGGGTACTTATTTCTGAGAAGTTTTTATACCTGCTAGTAACATGCATCCAATTTGAAAACTCAATGACATTATAAAATTCATTTTTGCAATGCGGATGTGTATAATTACATTCAAAGTATTAATTACTCGCCAATGCTCCGCTTAGAAATATTCCATACAAAAATATTATCAGAGAGATTATATTATCAATCTTTAGCATATTGTTTAGTGTGGTGGACATTTGGCCACGGGTCTATGGACTCTTCATAGACTCGTGGCCTACAGTGAGAAACTATATGTTGACACGGGTGACCGATATGGATATATTATTAGGTTTGCTCTTGACCACAACTAGCCTGATGTAAATCGACGATGCGGCCCGAAGATAGGCTGTAAATTAAGGAAAAGATAGTAAGTAAGGTCATCGGACTTAACAACCGAACTTTTGAAACTTCGGGTCTAATATGTCCGCCTACAAAAGCAAGGATGCTATTCTTGTCATCATAGTACCACAATAATTAAAACTACCCTAAACAAGTCATTAAGGGCCCGGAAACACATGTGAGCAGCTTGCTGGTGTAAAGTTTCGTCAGAAATTACGCAGACCAATACAGACAGACCTTTTAAAATGACTGGTAACTTTGCTATATCGGGTTCAGAAGTAAGTTAATAACTTTTTTGTTAAGAGTTTAGGTATACAAATATCAAGCAGATCACGTAAAATTTTTGCTGTAAGTAGTTTTTTTTTTAAATAAAGTCGTAATATTAAACTTTATCATAGCAACCTCTTCCAAAGTGATTTTCATGAGTATAATTATCAATTTTGTATCACCTATATTTGAGGGGTTCTGGAAACACAATCGTATACCGGGGTGGTAGAGTAATGGTAGTAGGTACAGCTCCTGATAAGTACTTATAATCTGCGGCTAGTTACTTTTGATCGTATAAACTCAATTAACTTAGTTTTATGATCTTTAAAATGCTTATAAATTTGTCGCCATCACGGAATACATCAAAAGAATTTAAAAAAAATAATCTCTTTAATTTCCTATAATCTCCGATTCAAATTTGTTTATCAGAATCCTTGATGTTAACTACCAGTAACCTTGAATACCTACCAATACCTAGATATTAGTGCCAGCCTTATCCGCTATACCTTTAAAATGTTATATTTTCTAGGTATCAAGTAACGCTGGTTTTTCCACGTATGTCAACGATAATGAGCCACCAATTATATCTGTGAACTTTATAACTTGGGGTCGTTAATTTGGTCCAAATATACCTCTACTTAACACCGTGTTTATTTTTATTAATGACTTGGAAAAAAGTTTAGCAGCTTTTAAATTTTGGGATATTTATCTTCATAGTTAGAATAGAGTTTTTTAAATATTTAAGAATAAGTCTATTCGGTGAAGGTGACCAGTAATTTTTAAAAGAGAGTATAGTCATGGAATGAATAATAACGTAAATAAAACTACTCATTTTTTAACGAAATAATATAATATAATACTATAGTTACAATGCTACAGATAATGTTATAATATACTTGGTATCTCTTATTTATTTTCTCTTTACTTACATGCCACATTTTAAATACACTGACAATCTAGAAAACGTTCAGAATTTTTTCAAGTATTGTCACTCTACCCATTCCTATCTTACCTTACATACCTTAAAATCATCTGGAAATATTAAGTAATCTATTCCATCACATTCCACCACCTTCTTTAAGTCCTCTTTTACTGTGAAAGCTGTCTTGCTATGAAACAGTCTTCCCCTTGATATTAGATGTGCTCCTTCGTTAAACGTTTTTAAGCATCGAGTAGTTCATTATCTATCGCTATAGCACTAAAATTTTTTTCATTTAATTATTACTAAAGAATTTGTCTATATATTTCCATGCATGGTATTGTATATGTATTTGTATGTAATGTATTTAAATATGTAGGGTGTATTCATATTAGTATTGGTTGTTATTAGTTTGTATTTTGTTACGTTGATAGTGTAATATTTTAAAGCCTATTTAATATAATGAAGAGATCGCTTTAAGCGATAAGGCCGCCATTTAAAAACTAGTATATGTTTACAATTTTTTCTATATAGTTTATTTATTGTTAAGCTGGTTTTTGAATAAAGTGTTGTCTATCTATCTATCTAGAAAATACACGTACGTAAAAATATGTCAAGTACCTATTCGTATTAAGTAAAATGGAGAATTATATCCCTTTCCGACTAAATATAAACCAGAACATCTAACCACATAATTTGTTGTTAATCGAAAAATACGGTAGTGCCTCAAATCACAGTCTCCGGCCACTTTCAAAGAAACGAGACACTTAATAAGAAAAAAGATCCATCTATATGAATAAATCATAAACGATGATCGCGGAATAAAGTTAAAACGATTTGCGAGAGCGGGATGGAACCATAACTAACTACATAGAGCTAACTGAGACAGTGATATATAGATCCATCAAGCTGCAATTATGCTGTTAAGAATATAATTTTGTGCTGTTAAAGCGATGGATGCGTCACATCAATGTTTTTATTTTGTTTTACGTAGATTGAGACATAATAACTGAGGATGCGTCGGTTTTAACAGGGTCTCTCTAGCGGGGTGGCAGGGATTAACTGTTTATAAGTAATACTTAGCTTAAGGATTTAGCTAAACTCTAGTATTTTGCTTTATTTGTTATAAGTTTTAAGTTGAAGCGTCAGGCTTAGGTTTATACCAGATAATTTGAGAAAATAAAAGCAGTTAAAATGAAACTATAAAAAGTCTTAGATTGGCGGATTCTTTAATTCTTTAATGTACGAGTACATAACTATATTCCTCGATTTCTTAGAAATAGCTAGTCAAATTTGAAAAACCCTTTTTGTTCGAACAGAGTATATTTTCCAAATGGTCCCGTGTCATTTTTATCAAACACATTCGAGCATTTTTTTTAAATCAATATCACTATTAATTTTTTTTTGAGTATATTACCTATATAATGAAATGAAATATAAATATATATTATATATGAAATGTTTTTCTAACATCAGTTTTGCCTGCCAAATATAACTCGGTTTTCACGTATTATATTATTACTTGTTACTTCATAATAATTACTGTTTTTGTACTAAATATGTTACTTATAATCTAGCTACACATATTAGTATAAAAATCTTCAAGTATTCCAAATAAGCGGAGTTAATAAATGTACCTGGTTTAGAGAGGTCAGTTACAGACCTTTCAATCAACTCGAATCACCGTCAAAATTAAATACACGCTTTATTTGTAAAGATTTCTTAGAAACACCTGTTTTACAGGGTCATTGGTTAGGTATAGGTATATTAACATGAAAGGAGGTAAGTATACTCATCAATGCAAACAACTTTCAATGAGATCAACTTTGAATTCGAAAAAAAAGAAACGGCTATTTCATGATAAAAGTTTATCGATCGTCCAGAAAATGTATGAAACAACAGGTTTTCATCTCCAATTTCGGAGATAGATCCTTAGTGAAAGTTGTTTCTTGGGATGAACATAGTGACTTCCTCTCGGCTTAGTACACACACCTAGTCGATAACCCTGTATATACGATATACTTAGCACTAAATATATCTGCTACCTGAACGCCGCCCGCGTTTTTATGATTTTGATTAAAATATAAAAACTTCGTTAGCGCAAGGTTTTGTAAATTTTTTATAGCTAATCTGAATTAATCGTTTTATGACATTTGATTGTTACTGGCTAGTTTTTTGGTCGATGGTTTCGTAAGGTGCGAAACACTATGCGCTATTATCTTTGACACTTGACAGTTTTAGTTGCGATGCTAGTTTTAGGGTTCCGTTTCTAAAATGAACAAGTAATACTTAAAACAAAAGATTTTTAAACCATGTCCGTTCGTTAGAAAACAATTACGTTTCAAGAATTTCATCTGTGTAGGAAAGTTTGCAGTTTTAAACAAAAAATATTTTATTTAATTGGAGCAGAAATCAGGAACCCATCTATTAATAAAAAAGATGCCGACGGATATAGATCCTCCTCCTTTTAAAAGTCGGTTGAAAAACAAAGGCTTTGGACTCTTGATCTTTCAATTAATTTTATTTGGCTACCGAATTCATTAGTAGAGTCTTCGAGAAGTTTTTTACGTTTATGTATGTTTGTTTATGTATATGGAACCAACGATATTTAAAAAAAATATAACGATAACGATATTAATTTCTGATATCTTTTTTTAAATATTTATCTATTTTATATTTTTATTTTACACTTAACAACTAAGTAAAATGATCATCACTAAAGTAGGAGTGGGCGCGACGCGACACATAGTGTTTTAGATTTTTTTCTGTTAAACTACGTATTGGTCAGTGGAATACCCGAAGTGTTCGTTACTCCTACAAATTGCTTAATTTTGCTTGTCATATTGAAAGACATACCATAGGTATTTCCAATTGTGAACACTAACATGATGTTTTGATATCGACAAGAAAAAAAAAACTGGTGTCTTATATAATAACATGCTATCCTATAAAGGTGTCTTTGGATTATAAGTCCCCTAATAAATAAACAGTAACAAAAAAATCCATAATGTTAAGTCTAATTCAATGTAATAGAATAGAAACAATTTTATCTTCAGGCTTTAAGCCCTATCATTTGTAAAAGCTTCCAGCCTCATACCAAACAGTGTTAGTTTTCACATCTCTATCAGAACACGGACACGCCCACCTTCTTTACCTGGCAACCACAAGATCGAAAATCCCGATACGAAACGAGTTCTTGCATAACCATATTCATAACTACTCTATCACCCACCGACCCCATAATTAAGTGGGTACGGCCATCTCATTCATTTTTTATCCCAGTGAATATGAATACTTACTTTGTGATCGTAAAAAATACGTATTCAGAATATTACGAATTCACGTCGCAAGCTGTGTTTTAATTTTTTACCGATTATTAGACTTTCAAATGATTTGTTCATCAATCTGATCTGACTTGGTATCTCTAAAACTAACTAAAGAAAAAACCTATTCATCGTAGAACAAGCCACGGGTACACCATAATAGTAGGAAGACAATATAAAAAAAAAGTAAATTAAGTTATCAAAACAGAAATATCGACTTTATTTTGCTGTTCGTTTGTTTCGGTAAAACTCGAGATTGGTTAGTTTACATCTTTTAATATTTGCTAGTAGTAAGTTGAGGGAAAGTTTAAATTTTTTAAAGTTCTGTTATGTTTTGACCAATAAGTACTATGATTATACACAAATATATGAATGTAATACAAAGTTCACAGAACTAGTGATGGTAAATATATGAATGTAATACAAAGTTCACAGAACTAGTGATGGTAAATATATGAATGTAATACAAAGTGCACAGAACTAGTGATGGTAAATATATGAATGTAATACAAAGTTCACAGAACTAGTAATGGTAAATATATGAAATTGTAGAGATAATTGAATATTAGAATTTAATTATCTCTTTTTTTCACAATTTTACTTATACACGCCTAGCGTAACGTGAATACTGGTCTTATCAGGGTCTATACCGATCATTGGAGTTAAGCAACGTTCTAGCTCGGTCAGGTCCTGAGTAGGTGACTGCAGAACTTCCTATAAGTATTGCAAATCAGAAGAGTCTTTAAATCTTTTGTTTGTCTGTATCTTCTTTCAATTTTAAGGTATTTGACAAACTAAAAAACTATTGTCAATGTCTGCCGAGCCAAGTTGGTCAACTCTTCGAGGAAAGAAAGAGCTTTCAAGCTATATATACTTACCAAGAACCTAGCTACTGCGTGTACTATATGATACAAGAGCATTACGATTATCTTTACGACGACAAGACGTTAATCAAAAGTTAGTGATTAACGTCTTGTTAATCAATAGCTAGTGATTATAGTCGTAATGATGGCGCTTGATTGCCGCCATTTTCTTGTTAATATACCGCACAGACTTTCTGGAAGCCTCGTTACGTACCAGGCCTCCTTTTTACTCTGTTGTAATGGTAAGAGAGGTCTGTAAAAGAACTTCAATATGACTAGGCTTTAAGACGTCTCAAGAATAAATATGAGAGTGAGATTCATAGGAGGGATTTGTCATCGTTTCTCAAAACTTTTATTTTACTTTATAGTTTCAGGTAGGCCAAAAGGTATCAAATAACTAAATATATAAATAAAATTTTTCACCAATGGCCAGTCTAGCGTACATACAATACTAGAGGTCAATGCACTAACTCATAAGCTAATAACTTATCGCGTCTCATTAGTACCGCTGTTACAAAGTCACTCCGACCGAAGCCGCCGTCCAACAAAGCCATTGACATTCATATTTTAACGCTTAACCCGACCACGAAACTACAAGACTAATTTTACGCCCAATCGGATTTGATAAAAATTAATACATCAAATCTATAACCCGTCCACAGAAAAAGCGACCCAATAGCGACGCTCTACTCGCTTTGATATTTATTCATTCGGAAAAAGAACATTAGATTCGATTTTCGAATGAACTTTTTGCGAGCGGTTACACCAATGTCGTTAGGGTGACCATCATGGTTAATGGAATTCGGGTCTCGATTCCGTCCAAATCCGATGGGTGATAAGGGTTTTCTTCTTTTTTGGTAGACGTAGAATCCGTCGGTTCTCACAAAAGATGAAGACATAAAAATTTTCGCGGTGTCCGTGCGGCGCGTCAAAAGCAGACCACATACGTTAATTTCGTGAGATATTTTTCGAAGCTCGTTTTGTTGGGTCTGCCAAATTGGTGGTCGATGACGCCTTTGCCTCCCAAACCTATTATTTCTGAGTAAAACGACCGCTCGAACGCCGGCAAAGGAGCGTGATCAACAAATCAAAATCGTTATTAGTCGTTTTTTTTTCGTTTGGATCTTCGGCGTGTTTGTTTTCTTAGGTATAAACGATGTGATTATAGAAAACTGATTCGCAGCTGAAACGACGCCTCTTCGATAAACGATATGATTAATGAGAGACCACATGCAATGAATGTACCTGCTTACCTACCTAATACCTATCTCGTAATAATATTTGTATCTTCAGATATACCTTTGACGCGCTAGTAAATTTCCGAGAAAAGAATTCATCAGCTTGTTAACAATTAACAATGAGATATAAAATTCAAATTAGGGAGTTATTTTTACGACCCGTATAAAATAATTAATGAATTGATGTTATTAATTCAGTAGTTGCTCGTTAAGAACGGCCTTCAGAAAACAAAATGGCGTCGGTAATAAAGATGGCGGCTACATTGTCAGCTGTGAAATAGGGTGTCCAGACCAATTAGCGAGGTATATCGGGGCATTCCTTATTTAGTGCTGAATCGTTTTCCGTGAAATAGCTCGTAAAGAAACTTCTTTTATAATTATTAATCACATTTCGTGTTAAACGGATCGTTTGTATTCTCGGTTTGAACATGTTGACAACTCAATCTTCTGCTGTTAAGGCTTGGATACATAAACTTGTTCTGGGCAGTATCAAAAGTTCTAAAGCCTAAATCAATATGCATTCTTCTGTTTATATGTCTAAGGCAAATGTAATAAATCCAGTATGTACCTACATTAAGAATGTTGAATTATGAATAAATTTGTCGACTGGCATGTAAATATAAATTATAAAAATATAGGTAGCGTTTAGTTGCCCAACTTGTAAGCTGGTTTCAGGACAGCCGAAAAAATTATTCAAGTCACATAAAAAACATTCTTCTTAAGATAGCTGTCATTTTTAGCTTGTAGCGTAAGTTAAGACTCTCTATATCAATAAAGCCGGTTGCAGAAAATATTGCATTTAAAATGTTCTATGTCCTTTATCTTAAATTAGAACCGCTTCATAAGTTCAAAACTTTAGCATCATTGTTCTCTTAAAAATTATCAAAAAGTTTTGTACTGTCATTATACCAATAGTAATATAAATTAGTTTATGATACTGCTTCACAGTGCAAGTGAATGACTAAGATGTTGATTTGTGGTCTATTAAACCGGACAGCAGACGAACGGCGCGGGCGCAACTATATTATAGAGACGTTATTATACCCTCATTTCCATATAAATGTAATTTTTCGAATATATTAGCATAGAGTTTTGGTATCGACGGCCGATGTTTAAGATTGTAAAGCAAATTCAGTGAGTTATTGCAAGAAAGATAAAAGTTGACGGCTTAATCAGTTTCTTGTTTGCTGTGAATGAGGAGATATATGCACTACGAGTATAAATAATACAAACATTTCATTTTCATTTCATTTCATTATATGCGAATTGTTACTTCGTTTAGGCTATGCCCGATGATATAGAGTGAGCTACTTTGCATGTAGGTATAAGGTTAATTCCAGGAAAACGAATCTGGTTCAATTTCTTGATCAATCTATTGTATAAATATTAAAGCTAATTTTTTTTATAACAAAATGAATCTATTGTTCCAGGTTTAGAATACTTGAGTGCAGCAAGAAGCTTGCATCCTGAACTGCATGCTGCCGGCAGCACCCTCGCAAGTCAGGACTTTCAATTAAGTTTAGACGGTAAGACTATCAAACTAATACTACAATATAAGATAGGGACACTAAATAACAAGAGTCTCGTGTGAAAAAAATATAAAGAACACTTTGTAACTGACCTATTCGCTGCAATATTGGAAACTAGTGTTCAACTCAGCAAAAGTCTACGCTACTAGTTTACGGGACTAGAAATGCTGGAAATCATATAGACAATAAGCGACTAAATTAAAAATACTGAATAATAAATTTTGAGTGTGTCACATTGATGAAAACTACCGCAATACTTTTAACTTGATGAAGTTAGCACCCGATATAGCGTTTAATTTTTTCCTTTAATTTTTAGGTTCTAGAATAGCATCTCCCACCAGACTCAGGCTATCAGGCGGTGCTATTGCAGCATCAGCGAATAGAAAACGAGCAGTTTCGTGGAGCCCATACTCCGCGGAGTCTTTAGACCTGGCAGCTGTCATCAGAGCGTCACCAGCCAGCTTAGCTGTGAGAGCCCCATCAGCTGCTTCCACGGGCAGTTATGGGCATCTTAGTGCTGGTAAGCTAATAGCAAGTTGTTAGAAACTGAAAGGAGCAAGTCTTTTTAAGTAAATATTTACACTTTGCTGCTATCTACACACACAGTTACAACGTTATAATTCAGAATTTTTTGAAATCTTCAATTACCTCATGGCTAACTCTCGTATTATTTCTGAGAACCAATCAAATTGTTATTTGGTAAATTTCTTGTCAAAGAACTGAAATTACACGAGCTTAGCAAGTTTAAAAATAAAATTATGTATATTGCGCGCTAGTTTTTAACCAACCTCAAATCTCATCTCTCATAATTCATCTTCCAGGCGCGATATCCCCAGCTCTGTCCCTGTCGCACGCGTCCCTGGCCCAACAATTACTCGCACGAGGCAGCGTGATGGGCAGCAACGGAGTGCTGGCTGGTGGGGTGCTGCTAGACCCTGCCCATCAGCAGGCGGCAGCAGCTGCAGCCCATCATGCGGCGCACGCGCATCTCGTCGCTGGAATTCATCGGTGAGTATACCTGTACTGAATACTTTAGAGAACTAAGCAAGAGCATTCCCTAAAATAGGTGTCTGGTTGGACCTACATACCTATTAGTTTCCTGAATACCTTAGAGAACTAAGCAAGAGCATCCCCTAAAATAAGTGTCTGGTTGGGGGTCGACTATGACAGTGGTTTAGGTCATATAGAATACCCCAAGAAAATACAGTTTTAAGTGGCCTTAGACTGATTAAATCTTTAATTTTTCACTGCTTTGCACGGGTTATCCTATAGAGGGGCACATTATAATTCATAAGGATTTTCAGTCGAAAGCAGAATGGGGACTTTAGGGTTTCTCTGCTTCGGGAAACCAAAAAGAACACTCACGTTTGCAAAGACCGTTTATTCATTATCCATTATTCATTTATTTCATAGTTTTAGTTCACACGTCAATTATTAAATAAATAAATTACAATATGTAACTTAAATAGAAATAATAGTTTTAAATTAAAACTGAATTTTATAATTACCAATACTCAAATATTAAATTTATAAATTTAAAAGAAAATAAATTTAAATTACAATTTAAATTTATAAAGTTAAAACAACTAGTAATTAATACAAATCTGCACATAAGCTTAAAAATCAATGTTGCATGGCTGAATTCACAATCGAACTCAGTATCCTACGGAAAAAACATAAAACATATTTACTTATCTTTTATTCTTCTCCGTCTTCAGATCTCACATATCGTCCCCGACGCAGTTATTGATGGGCGCGGTAGACGTGCGGCAAGGTCTGACTTTGGACGGCACGCCGCCGCAACATTTACAGCAACCCCCACAGCAGCCTGAGATCACCAGCATAATGGAGGCCGATAGGTAAAAGTCAAACTATTTCAAATCCAGTGAAGTATACAGTTTACTATTTTGGCATTTCTCTTAAATTATTAAAGAAGTACTGATATAAAAGTAAAGTTGAAGAAAGGGCTGAATAACGCTTGTCATGTTTGCATCAAGGCTTTTATGTCATGTTCTCTATACCAAGCAGAATAACAATGAATAGTTTTCAGACGCATTCTCACTTATTCAAACCTATTTCTTCTTATGTCCGGCAACCCACGAGTACAATCATCAGCAAACAATTTGAGCCAACGACCAGAACACTCTGGGGCAATTATAGCATGTTTCATGCAATCCACATAATAATAATAATAAAACCCTTTTTTAATATCCACAGTGCGTCAGGAATGATCCAGCGCAAGTCACCACCAAGCCATATGTCACGAGATCACAACAAGCCACTATCAGCAGCTGCGGAAAGCACCGTCCACGATGGTTTAGACTCCAAAGATGAGCCTGGAGACTTTATTGAGACTAATTGTCACTGGGTAAGATATTTTGACTAAGTCATTTACATAAGTGCCAATCCATAAAATCTCACTGTTCGGCATATGAAGGAGATTAAGTCCATAGTCAACCACGCTGGTAAAATCGGGGGATCGATTTTACTTTATTCGAAACCTTCTTCGATATGCAAGTGTTCTTCCCAAATGGGATTGAAGCCATGCCCTTTCGCTTGTGGGGCAAGTGCTTCCCGACTAGGCTAGTTTACATCTAATAAAGATACTGAGAACAATAACTTTCATCAATAACCTATAACAAATGATCTCTATAAATTTCAGGTGGACTGCAAACTAGAATTCCCCACTCAGGACGATCTGGTGAAGCATATCAACACCGACCACATCCACGCCAGTAAAAAGGCTTTCGTGTGCCGCTGGGTCGGCTGCTCTAGGGATGAGAAGCCTTTCAAAGCTCAGTATATGCTGGTCGTCCATATGAGGAGACACACCGGAGAAAAACCACATAAGTGTACAGTAAGTAAACATTTTCCTCATCATTGTTTCCTTGCTCGAGGATGAGAAGCCTTGTGAAGATATAGTATGAAAGAGACACATAAAAAAGTTAAAAATCACTTCAATCCAGCAGGCAATTCTTTCAATAATTTAAATTAAGTAACTTATGATCTAAATATCTTCTGGGTTTAAATGAGATTATCACAATAAACATCAATATCAACAAAAACAAAATGGCCAAATTACATTACAGCAAATAAAGACCTAGACAACACTAAAATAATGAATTTCTCAATCTCTAAATTTTTAGTTTGAAGGCTGCTGCAAAGCGTACTCCAGACTAGAAAACCTGAAGACTCACCTCAGGAGCCATACTGGAGAGAAACCTTACACCTGCGAATACCCTGGCTGCGCGAAGGCATTCTCAAACGCAAGCGATCGAGCCAAGCATCAGAACAGAACGCATAGTAATGAGGTAATTATCTATTTGATTGTGATTTGTGTAAGTTGATTATGAATGTTTCTTCTGATGAATAGGACTTCTCCAACTAAATACATTGTAGCATGTCAAACATTAGAACATGACCTAAGTTTATTGCATGCTTATATAAGCAATTACAAATAACGTGATTGTTTACTCTTAGACCTAGAATCTAATGACATATTCTTATATTTTTCCAGAAACCTTACGTGTGTAAGGCACCAGGCTGTACAAAGCGGTACACTGACCCTTCATCACTCCGGAAGCACGTGAAAACAGTGCACGGAGCCGAGTTCTACGCTAGTAAGAAACATAAAGGTGAGTTGGATCTGATCAATAGTCTTTTTTTCAACACAAAAATATTAATGTTAGTAAATATTCTATTAGGTATTTGCATTTCTTTCCTCTATATTATATCTAAAAGCATAGGAAAAGAAGTTCTAATTCATTCAACTGACGTTCTTCACTACTTAACTTATTTAACTTGCATTGATTTAATTGCTGTAATACAAGAAACATATTGATACTCGTATACAACTGTTGGAGAAAATTTAACTTTCGAAAATGGATAATTTCCCAACCTGCACTTTGGCCAAGGTAATCTTGGAATCCAGCAAATAGGACAGACATGAATAAATGCGTAATACTATAATAGATTTCAGATTATAGTTACAGCTCAATCAAATCTTTCAAATGGCTTATCTGCTCTAGGTTGCAGCAGAGGCGATGACTCAGCGGAATCCGGTGGTGGTGGGGCAGGTTCCTCGCCACGGTCCGAGGAGGGTGGAGTACCTATCGGAATTCGGGGACATACCTCGTCTGCTTCTGTCAAGAGTGAGAGTCCTGCGTCACCGCTACCAATGGGCCTTCATACTCCTGCTCATCAGGTAAGAGATACAAAAGTTGAAATAAAAGTCCTAATAGTATATTCCTTACTTCTAGTCCATACCTTACACGAGTTCTTTCAATAGAGAGGTTTCTTGGAACTGCCATGCAACCTTAGGATGGCCATTTCAGGCTGAAAGAGTTAGTTATCGTTAGAGAGCAATAAGACCAGCGCTTTCTAACTAGTTATGAGTAGTGATGAGTGTTTTATGTTTACTGTATCTATTTCTTCTGTGTGCATGCTTTAAAGTGTTCTAAGATTTTTTTATTTATAGGATATGTTTCTGTAAAACAACAGCCTTTCTTTGGTTAAAAAAAATTGATATTTTCTTTATTGACTCTCTTAACAACTAAGTGGATAAAATGAGCTAGCGAAACAAATGCACGTAGTTAGTCAAAACTTCCTGTCGACTTTGAAAACAAAGCCATTGAAATATTCGACGTCAAATGGAAGTTCAAATGGCTAAGAATGGCTTCTCTATTGTAATACGTTTGTTATTTAAATCTGCTCTGAACTTTAGACTACAGCTACTTCTTGATATTGGCCCATTCTTGAGTAAAAAGAAACTGACATCTTCATGTTTTGTTGTTCTAGCTGTCAGCCCAATGTGGGGAGATCGACTTCGGAGGGTCAGGTCTTGGTGGCTTTGGTGATGAGAATGGTGGCCACGGATACTTCAGACTAGATGGAGAGGTAAATATCGATAAAAAACATTTTTAACACCACATCTGATAAAAAATCTTCCAATTCTTCTTCTAAAAGAGTTCAATTAGGCAATTGGTTTTATTGGATTGAACTGAAAGGTCTCAGTAACATTTGGAAGTTCTGAACACTGAAACTAACTATGGTTACTCGTATAAACATTATAAGCCACACTAAACTCTATTGTACCTATTTACTTACCACCGCGGTAAGATTTGCCTTTACGGACTGGTATTAGCTTATTCCTAAATGTGCAGCACTTGAAATATGTTGTAGAAAGATATCTTACACCTATTTTGCCCAGCGACGTAGTGGGGGATTTTCCGCACATTTGTACTTCTAATTCTATTGACGTTTGAAACATCAGTCGCATCTCGATTAATTCCTTGCCTCGTGCCATGCGAACCAACATGGTGAGAGACAATGTGAAAGAGACAAAAGACCTTGAAAAAACGACACTGCTCGGCCAAGGTCATTGATTCAAAGACAGTTTCTTGCCAGTATTCTTTCGATTCTCATGACTCCTCTGTTGTGTTCCAGGTGGAACAAGAAGTGGTAGGCGAAGTGGGTCAACTGCCACTGATGCTTCGCGCCATGGTAGCTATAGGAGAGCCTCGAGCACATCACCACATGCCTCGCATCGGGAACAAGATGGGAGTTGGATTACTGATGCACAGACAACACGTACCTGATATTGGAGGTGGTAAGTATAGATTAATGACTGGTGAGCGAAGAGACTCTGTTTCAAGTCTGGTGAAGTTAATGTTGATCAATCTTTAGGAAACTTGATATACAGCTTCTAAGAATTTTCAGATTTTTTTCGTCATTAGGAATTTTTGTTTGCGGGTAATTCTCCCAACAAAAAAACAATTGCTCTTCTTACTATAACAAATGTACCAGCCGATTTCAGTAATAATTGACTAAGATATGCAATACCAAACCTTAGTTATCTAAGGTTTGGTATTGCATATATAATTCCTAATATGAAAAAATAGCTAATAGTAAGTTTTTTCAAAGAAGTTGAACTCAAGACGATAATAGTTGGCAGAAGTAGCCACTCGTGAAATTTATTTCGAAAGCTAGTCAGTCGACCGGAAAGTTTCAAAAATACTAGATAACGAAGATAGTTTTTAGCCAGAATTATTATAGATAGAAACGCAATGTTTAACTTCGCTTAACGAAATAGTACTTTCACCGACTGTTTCTTAACTGTGTCAGCACTTATGTATCTTTTATTGCAGGCAACGTTCAAGGCCGAACAGAACTAGGGAACACCAATATGACAGTTGAACTGAAAACGGGGGTCCCTAACACGAGGCGAGACTCTGGAATATCGTCGGGAAGCAGTCTATATAGCGCGCGGTAAGTTAAAGTTACTATCTATAAATAAGTTTTTTAAGGTCTTAAAACTTTTTTTTATTGGAGCCACCTAGGCTTAATCTCCCGCTCGCACGACAACGGAAGTCAATAACACTGTAGCCTATGATGGAACATGTCTAATTTGGATTACACTGGATACAGTACTCTATGGATCTGGAAATTATATCGAAAAACCATGTATCGTTCAATGATATTGAACGATACATGGTTTATCGATATAATTTCCAGTTCTGGTTCTGTTTCGAGAGTTGAAGATAAACACGTTAAACATCTACTGATTTGCTTGATATTCTATTCATCAGGTCATCTGACATATCTCGGAAGAGCAGCCAAGCGTCGGTAGTATCAGGCGCGGTGACAGCAGGCGTCGGTCCGCCGAGAATACTCTCACAGCAGGCAACCGCATATGACCAACTCTCACCTGACAATAGTAGAAGGTATTTATATACTACCTCAGAAGAACGCAAGATGACCTTGGTACCATTTAGGTCCAGGATTGGTCTATTAAAGAATTACATATATGCATATCATTTAACATTCCCTTAATGGCGGTTTCGGTAAATTTGCTCCATAAGTATTCGCTTCAATACCATTACGATTACGACATGGCTAGGGGTCAAGTTCAAGCTCATCCCTCTCAGGGATGCCAGAGTAAATATCTCGACGAATCGATATCGTAGATTACAATCTGGGGTTATTATGTTCTGGGGTTTCTACACGCTTTCCAAATGTCACTATATATAGTGAATGTCGTTATTGTTCTAGATCTAGTCAAGTGTCGTGCGTGGGCTACGCCCCGGCACCATCATCAACGCTCGCTGCTGTGCAGGCGGTTAGGACGTCTCAAGGCAATCAGGTAACCTTTCTTGGCTTTGCAAACTTTGATCAAAATTGCTTTGGTAGTAAGTCCTTTTAATTTCAATTGTGTATTCTACCGATATTGGTGTCCACATATTGGTGTCGACATTGGTGTTGTGTATTCTACCGAAATTGATGTCCACCTGCGAATAACAGATATACTTATCTACTACCTATGTTTGTAACTTTTATACCATCGATTTGATATACACTCAAAAGTATATATAACTCATCCTTTTGATATTTGCCAGTATGTATTTACTTATAGCCATATGACTTACTTCCAGGCCGTTCTTCTGCGGGGAGTGACATGCTCCGAAGTAAGAGCGGAAGAATTAGCACTGGAACTGGATCCTAACGTCCAGGTGAAGGAGGAAGCTAGGAGACTGTCGGAGCAGTCCAATCTGAGCGACCAGGCTCAAGGGTACCAACCGTACCCTTGCGGAGGGGATGACGTGGTGAGCTTATTTGGCAATTTCTTTAGGGGTTGGCATTAGGTGTCTAAAAGTTCTCCACTAACTAACAGTGCAAAACTTATCAAAAAACATAACATTATAAAATCAAAACCAAACTCAAACCATTTATTGGTCGTACAACAAGAACAAGAATAAGATGGCTACATAGTCCAACAAATATTATTAAGTAAATATGCTAAGAGCTAAGTACCAAAAAATCGTAAAATTTTGGTGTTGGAACAAAGAACTTACTTACGTAAGGCACCTGCCTGCTTATAATCTTAATTACACATTACACAGATAACAGGTTACAAAAATAATCATCATCACTTTAGAGAAATATCTTAAACAAATACAAAGTAAGTGTAAATAACCACTTTCCATTCTCCCAGGGTGACGCGCCATTCCCATTCAAGACGGAGAATGACCAGGAGAGCATAACATACAAAGAGTCTCGGTCCAACTCCACCAATACCGTGGTGGTGACGGCGCAGGTCCACCACCCTAACCAAGAGGTCAATCTCGAACAGGTAAGATCCCAACTACATGCACTTCATACTGTTAAGGATAGGTAAAAATAATGATGAGTCGGAATGTAAGAACATTCGTGCATAAGAAGTCTGTCCCATAAAAGCAGTGACCTCATAAAATTTCTCAAAATGTCATTCGTCTACATTTATATCATAAACCCACAAAGTGTGTAGACGAAAGTGCTTTTGGGCAGTCACTAAAAAACTACCGAGTACATTTCAGCCGAATCTAAATCTAAGGTCTCATTTAAAAAACTGGTCTATAATATCCTTTGATATTATCAATAACATAAATTTAACCAACACATTTTTATTTCTAGGTCGCCGAAGGTGAAATGGTGGAGAACAAGCTGGTAATACCAGATGAAATGATGCAATATCTTAACCAATCCATATTGGGAACCGACACGGTAACACCAGCCAAAACTGACTCCACCCCACCACAACCCGAGAAGACTAGTGACAAAGAAACCAAAGACAATGAAAACACTAATTCGAGTGATAAAATCAGTGACGTAGCAACCAGTGACGATTCTCTTCTCAAAAACCTAGGTGCCATAGGAAGTGATCTCAATATAAGTGATATTCCAGTCGATTTAAGGTCCTTAGACGTTAGTATGTCGGGGAACAGCGGTTCTTTATTAGGTACTAAATCTCTTGATGATAGTAAAAATACTCCGCTACAAGAACAGGTTATTGCTGAAGTAGCTAATGAGAAGGAGCAGGAAAATACTAAACCAGCTACGAGTGTGGCTACTAGTGTTCCGAATCCATTACAATCTTTACAAACGATGGCTGCAAACCAAACTGAGCAATCTAATAGAATGAGAGCTAATCATATGTCTCAAAAACAGAATCCCGGTCCAAAAACAGTTGTCATGAGCCAAAATATTCTTAGTCCACAAAGTATAGCGCAAACAATGTTGAGCCCTCAAAGTATGCCTCATAGTGCAATGAGTCCCCAAAGTGTAATGAGTCCTCATAATATTGCTCAGAACGTCATGAGTCCACCGAGTGTTTATAATGTCATGAGCCCGCAAAGCGTCATGAGTGTCATGTCTCCTCAACACAACGTGATGAGTCCACAAAGCATGCAGAGTTTGATGAGCCCTCAAATTCCAAACCAAATTATGAGCCCAAGACACAATAACATTGGCAGTCCAATGTCACAAAATATGGCCAGCCCAATGGTTAACATGGCCAGCCCCATGACTCAGAACATGTCAAGTCCCATGGCTCAAAACATAGCTAGCCCTATGAGCCATGGTATGTCAAGTCCGATGCATCCTGGTCTTCAAAGCCCAATGGCTCAAGGAATGACCAGTCCAATGATACAAAATATGAACAACATGACAATGAATAGCCCTCAATTAAATCATAATCAAATGATAAACATGAATCAGACCCAGATGATAAATTCTCCACAAATGCCTGCTCCCCCAAATTACATTACCAGACAGAATTGCAACCAAAAAATGCCTAATAGAAACATGATTAACCAATACCACAATCAAAATTACACCCAAGCGCCTCCATACCCAGTACAGAACCAACAGAATATTATGAGGCCAAATATGCAACAACAGTATCAAATGATGCAGCAGTACAACCAACCACAAATGGTTATGCATCCGATGAGCAACCAACAAAACACGGTATACAACAACCAAATGGTGTACCCTCAGACTGGTAACTATCAGAACAATCAAATGCAGCAGATGCAGATGTCCAGGTCTTCCGTCATGAGTGTGGATAACAGTGGTAACATGAGTCGAGGTGCTATAGCCAACTATTGCGAACAACAAGCTCAGCAATGTCCTCCGATGCCGCCTCCCCAATACAACCAGAACTTGCACTACCCTCAACCACCACCTTACAACTCCATAGTGAACGCTGCTAATGTTATGGGACCGCCTCCGCCTAAAAACAACCACCAATACAACCAAGGGATGATGAACAACAACCAATATTACAACCACCAGCGTCCTTACAACCAGTGGGATTATCCTGGCAACCAATTTAACAAACACAACATGCAGAAATCTGTACAAAATTCTGTCAACATGTCTACTGGAAGTCAAAAGCCGAATGGAACGAGAGCGTCTATAAACTGTCAATTGAAAGATCAGACAGATTGCAGCATGAACAGTTTGCGAAGTCAAAACAATCAGGCGAATCAGGCAGATGTTCAAGTCTGGGACATTTCGCAGTCTCAGATCGAGGCTTCTAACGGTAGGAAGAAGAATCAGAATAACAGTAATAATGCCAACAATAATAGTTCAATGCGTCAAGATACTTACCAGAGAACGCTGGAGTATGTTGAGAATTGTGAAAACTGGAAGAGTTCAGAGATGGTATCGAGCAGCACTCACCCACTTCAAAGCGGTGACAACATGGTTGTGAACGATTTACAGACCTCGCTATCTTCGTTTTATGAAGAAAACCAATATTTGCAAATGATACAGTAATAATAATAGTGACGTTGTTAAATATTTTGTACATGTATGTTTTAAAATTCAATTTCTAGATTGTGATTATCTATTGTGTTAGAATTGTTTTGCAAGCAAAGCTGAAGTGAAGGGTCATAAATCTGCTACTAATTACTTTAATTACTAGATTCGATTTAGATTTAAAATTATAAACGTAAATAAAACTACTAATTTTATTGTAGATCTGACTTAATGGTGCATAGAAACAAAGGTTGTTTAGAAATCTCTTCTGGAGACTGATTATTAATAAAATATATTTTTTAAAACGTAGATAAACTAAATTTTTAGTACATTTAATGTCTTATTAATAGACGCGTCACAATTTAATGCATCTTCTGTCTTGTTTAATCCCATAGAGATTGTCACTCGACAAAACAAGACAAAACTCGCTTAAAATTGAGACCCGTTATAAGGCTGTTAGAAATAACGCAGTTTTTGAAAAGACAATTTTGGTCGTGAATTCTTTGTACATATTTATAGCTAAAGTCTTCCATAAAACTAAGGTCAATAAATATTTAGAGCGTTTACATTAAAAAATGTAGATTTTTTATTGAAATATACATGATTTATAAGTGTATATAGCATGTCACTTAAAAAAGGTTGTACGATGTGCCTTATAAAAATAATTCCTCCTATAGGTATATTGTTAATATTATTTTAACTAATTAAAATTAATTACATAAATAAACTAATTATAATTAAATTTAATTTCATGCAATTTATGAATCTGTAATTTTGTAATAGAAATGATTTTAGCGTAAGAAATATTTTTGAGTTGAGATTATTAGATAATAATATTTTGTAACGAGTACATAAAGTAAATAATTGTACAAAATAGTTTTTTAATTCAATTTTTCGCAGTGTTGTTAAAGTTTTTACAATTATTGTCTTTTTCTTGTATCCATTTAGCAGCAATAACATTTTTAACGTGGAATCTCCTAGTTGTAATTTTTATTATGAGATTATTAGTTGTAAGTAATTGTTAATGTTTTATTTAATTATAATTAAGTGAAATAAACGCACAGATGAAACAAAATGGGTGTTTTTTCAGTAAATTATTGTTTTTTTTTTAATGTTCTAGTAAAATGCATTTCGGTCAGCAGTAACGTTATTGACGGAATTTTTCATTAAATTTTCTAAATAAAAACACTAAAGTTTATTATTTAGATTGCCTATGATACGAATATATGTATAATGATTAGGAAAACCGATTTCAAGAGTGTAAGTATCAGATCAATCCTTCACGAAGTGAAACATTTGGTTGAAGTCCCTAGGCCGCAATTTGATCGGCATAGTGGACTGTGGTCTACAGCCCCCGCACATGGGAGACCCATGCCCAGGAGTTCCCACCCAGGAGCGTGCAGTACAGTCAGTTAGCAGCTTACTTTCCCGCTCTTTTTTCTCATTACATAAATCTTTTGAAGAACGTACTAAATGAATAAAGAACTATACAAATATACGCCGTAATAAATTAAAACGTAATTAATATTTATTCTACAAAAAAAAACTAGAAAACTAGAATAGTTGTGACTCGATGTCACAATTAGGTGTACCTACAAAAGACTAGTTTGGTCAAAAGAATTATTGATAACTTCGTGACATAAGCGAACCAAAAACACTCTACAAATAAAACAAAAATAATAAGAAAAATTTACTTTTGAAACATTTTTGAATCCTCATTATACGCCCTGTACTTACTGCTGTACTGTACTGTGTGGCTTAACTAAATTCACTATTTTTCTTCGTCAGCGTAAGATTTTCTGTCCTCAGAAATTCGATAGAGTATTCACACAATTTAATTCTTATTTAATCTGGCCCTATTTTTGTTTTGTAATAGTTACATAACTTGCATTGCCATACGAAACTTTGGCTCGGAGACCAAAGATCTTTCTTCTGAAAACTGTGAACTGTGTTTCATACTTCTAGAATGAGACCACATTTGTTTTCTTGAAAAGTCAACAAATCGTGACAAGCTTGGGTCATGTGGTCCTAGATGAACGAGGCATTTAGCTATCCTATCCTTAAAAAGCAGAGCAGCTGAACTATATAGAGGCCGACGCGTTCCTTTGAAAATCTTTGTCACACACCGAACGCACGCGGGAGGTTTTAGTCGGGTTTTAGGTCTAGACAACCCAGTCATAACTCCTACATCTTTATTCTTGGAAACAAAGAAATTACTGTTTTTCCCAGTAGTTACTTGTTTATGCTCTTCAGCTGTTGGTCACTTTCCCGGTCCAAAACCAGTTATTCCTGAACCCACAACCTATTAGAAAATTTACAAAAATCCTACAATAAAATTATATATAAGATAATCTGACATTATATAATTTTTGTAATATCTTAATCTTTTTAACTTACCCATAAGCCAAAAAACATTACGCCATATTAGAAGAACCCAAAATAGCAATTTAGAAAAACCAGTCGAATAAAATGACAATGAATTCACGAAGATTCAAGAAAACAGCCGTTCTGAGCGTCCAGAATAGCGTGACAGAAATAACCTTCTCGCTAGTTTACATTCCACGAGGTTACGTCATCGCTTCACATCAAAATAGACGATTTATTTTAAACATTCGTTGCCAGCAGACCGTGGTTTATAAAATTATGTATGAAAAAAGTTTTCTAAATGATCAACGAAGTTTAGCGCGTGATCGGAACTTACGTCTCTAAATATCAACGACTAGCTGACCCGGGGAACTTCGTGCCGCCTAACAGTTATGTATGTTTCTCGCCAAACCTAAAACGTAAACCTTCTCTGAACTTTAACGAACATTTCAAAACCAAATTTAGCTTAATCGGCCAAGCCGTTCTCTAGTTTTAGCGAGACAAACGAACAGCAATAGATTTTTATTTATATATAAAAATCTATTGCTGAAAGAATAAGAAGAAGAGATTAGATAGGCAGCGTTAGATAATAGCTACTAGGTACAATGAAGCACCAGAACCATGCGACCTGAAAATAGGCTATCGAGCTTATTTCTTGTTCTGGATGACCCTGCAATGGACAGAAAACTGTGGATGTGGGTTATCGGAGTGTCTACCTACTTTGATCAGTCTTATGATATAATTCGTGACGTGTAGCTATTACTTATCTAACGCTAACATTTTTCAGGTTCAGTATAATTTAATATAAGTATTCTAGATATTTTCTAGAGTAGAGATTCCACGGATTCACACTAAACGCTTAGAGTCTACTTTAATTGTGCAAACAGCTAGGTTGTGGAATTTGCTGCCAAATTCTCTATTTCCCTAAATTGCAAGTAAATCAGTTTTTTCTAGGAAAGTGTGCCACATCCTAGGTCGCATTGTCACTTTACATCAGGCGAGTTGCTGTCAAACACGAGAACATTATTCACATAAAAAAGTTTTTTTTATTTACTACACCTTTATCATGACATTTTATAGTAACAAAGTCAAATTCATTAAAGAAATTAATTATTAGCACTGAGAATTTGAAAATTTGCCCTTCTTCCGTATCTGTCTCCAGTTTTTCAATAAATTCACACTCGCTCATGCCCTATTAGCAGTTCACCCTAACATAAGCTATCCTTCCTCCTAGAACAGAGAACTTATGATATTGTGTAAAACGACAGGACTGTGATAGGTTGGGATTGAAACACGTTCATCAAAGCCCCATAGTAATATAAAGTACGAGTAGAACCACGGCTTTAAAATCTTGCATACGTTAAGATAAAAGACAAGTAAATTTTGCGAAGATCATTTTATTTGTTGGCTTTATGAATTTAAATTAAATTGGCGATAGTGATTTCCTTACATGAGAACAAATAACATGGTTGGTGGAACGAAAAATGAATTAGTGTTTAGTCATATTATATATCTGTTTCTGTTCCGAATTTAAATATTATTTTTGAGTACGGAGAAGTTCAGGAACCGGGAACAAAGCCAGTTTGAATTTTTATTTGATAACTTTAGATGTGTAGCAATTAACTAAACTTAATCTTGTGTCGATCAAGTTATCTACAAACTGTATGACGATGCAGAGCATGAATCTAGTATAGTTCAAAGAAAAGACAAAATGCTTCTGGCAATGACTCGAATCATAATGCAAGTTGAAAATAATTTCACAAAAGAAACAAAAAGGAAAACTAAAAAGCTAATTGTCCGCAACGTTTCAAAACAACGAACAGAAATTTCATCAGATGTCTAATGAGTGAACAACACCTGTCTAAGTGTCTAACCTCTGTTTAAAATTAGCTGCACAGAAATACATTGGCCAATTAATAGCAAGAACAACAAAGATATGTGGTTGGCACTAGCTCTGTGCTTGGGATGATAAGTATGAAGAGTTTATTTTGCTGGAGCGGAGGTCAGGCTCGCGAAACGGTGTGGGATGTGGGCTCTCAAGGAAATAAACTAAAATAAGTTAGTTGGTCTATGGTGAGAATACGTTGTTTGTATGTTACATACATATTATTCTCAAGAACTTTTTTAATAATCGGTCAACAGTGTATGTCTATAAAAATACCTAAAGATGTGGTTAATATTATTTATTAATGAAACCTGCATCAGTTGTCTACTTCGTCGTGTACAAAAATATCTAATTTCTGTGAATTGTAGTCGAATTCTGCCATCCCTGGAAGATTTTATAACCCAAGTTACCGCCCGTCACAAATGTCAAAATTTTGTACTACAAAAACGAGAAAATCTAATTTTTGCGTAAATAAGGTAGAAATATTTTGATTCGAAATTAATTTTGAACACTGCGATAATTTACATTATTTTTAATTTGGTTGATAAGTTAAAGATTAATAATGCCTAACGTTTTTATGGTATCATGTACACTGTGCTGACCGGGACTCCATACATTATTGAAACATCTCTTTTCGAATATAAGATATATAAATGACTACCGATTGAAAATAAATCACTCTTAGTGAGTCTCAGAATTACTAATTTGGAAACGATTGACACTGAATCATTAAAATCATTTGTGAACAGAAAATAGGTATTAGAAGTTCTCTGAAGGCTTGTTAAGTTCTTCAGCTGACTTACGTAGCTATTTGAAAAAGTTTTATCGTTACGACTAAAGATTCAAAAACTGTGACGTTTGTTCAGTCAAAACCTGTAATGATGAACGTGTTTTTCTATGCCAGAGACCATAAGTCTCTTATTTGAATTGTTTCAGAAGCACAGTTGCAATGCGCCATAATGATCGTTTTGTGTAATACACATAATGTTGTCTGACCCCGAAAATCTGCCAAAACTACGATTAACGCGCAATGCAATTGTAATTCTGAAATATTTCAATTCTAAGACTTTGGCAAATGGATTGCTACAATTTCCGTTTCTCACTGTAATCGGAGTAACCTGGTGCATTTCACATCATGCCTAGGTATTAGTAACTATTTAAATACCCACAAGTGCGGTCATTCATAAATACGATCACACATGTTTTATATAGCGAAATCATAAACTCTTACGCATCATTAAATTTAATGTTACACGGAAATAAGACGTTGGAAACATTAAAATCTTGTTTTGAGATGATCCTCCGATTATATTCATGATGTGTAGCTATAGTTATAAATTCAAGGATTTCTGAAATGCTTTTAGGAAGTCGACATAGCAGAAGTTGAGTGTTATATGAAAAAACATTTCTTTGTAAACGAAACTAAATTGAATTTATTATTTATTATTATCACCGACAAAAAGTTAGACATGACATTACGTAAATACGCTACGTTAACAGAAAATTTGAAGAATTTTTCTTCATAGATCAAACTACCTAATTTCCCCGTATTATTTATATTACTCGTATTTTCCTCACACTTACACTCACTTAAATGTTACTATTATAATGATAAAATGTTACTATTATAATGATATAATGTTACTATTATAATAATATAATGTTAGTATTATAATAATATAATGTTACTATTATAATGATATAATGTTACTATTATAATGATAAAATGTTACTATTATAATAATATAATGTTACTATTATAATGATATAATGTTACTATTATAATAATATAATGTTACTATTATAATGATAAAATGTTACTATTATAATAATATAATGTTACTATTATAATGATATAATGTTACTATTATAATGATATAATGTTACTATTATAATAATATAATGTTACTATTATAATGATATAATGTTACTATTATAATAATATAATGTTACTATTATAATAATATAATGTTACTATTATAATAATATAATGTTACTATTATAATAATATAATGTTACTATTATAATGATATAATGTTACTATTATAATGATAAAATGTTACTATTATAATAATATAATGTTACTATTATAATGATATAATGTTACTATTATAATGATAAAATGTTACTATTATAATGATAAAATGTTACTATTATAATAATATAATGTTACTATTATAATAATATAATGTTACTATTATAATAATATAATGTTACTATTATAATGATATAATGTTACTATTATAATAATATAATGTTACTATTATAATGATATAATGTTACTATTATAATAATATAATGTTAATATTATATAAATAATATATTAATTTATTATTATTTTTATCAAGGTTTATCAAGGTTTTTGTGTCTCATTGCTAGCAAAAATACAATATATATACGTTTACGGAATGAAAAAAACGAAACTGAAGAGAAATGAAGAAAAACATAAACAACATGAATTATCATTATGCATTATCACCGGCGATCTGGTCGGTCTAGTCTTGGATGGGTGGTCGTGAATTAATAACTGCCCACTGAGAGAGTGCAGGTTACAGTTGTCTACGTATATACTTAGAACCTCCGATACTACGGTGAGTCGCTACTATACGAAGAAGAATATAAAATGTAATATTTATAACACGTGGAGCAATAAAAATTACACAATGGGTGGACCGAATTAAATGATAGTGTCCGGTACAACACCTGGTGTTTTCTGGCAGAAGTCATATTTAAATGACGAACACGGTTCTGCGGCAACAGCTAATAGGTTTATATACTTTTATTATTCTTAAAATACCTATAAAAACCTCAAAACAGGAATATTGTGGCTTTGTAATTATATCTTTGTTTATATAACAATTCCGGCTTTGCAAGCTTTTCTCCTTTAATATTTTATGGAAACGAAAGCAAAATAGTGGTTCTAGATATAGTAATATTCTATCAGCGATATCACCGATGAAAAAGTACTAAAACTGACATCTCTAAAACACATCATTGTGTAGTTTTAAAAAGTCCTGTCCAAACGGGTTATCTACTACTACAGAAGACTAAACTTGATTTACAGATTTTTTTTAGTCGTTGAAGGACGAAAATACGACAAGTTCTTGAAAAACAAGTAATGTGACTTTCATAAAGGTGGGTCACGTTATTGCGATTTAAAAATCAAACTCTTAACCGATTTTTATTAAATTCAAATGGGGCCATTAAGAGAAGTATATAATAAGTATATACCCTTTCAAACAAAAAAAGTATTTTTCAAATTAGTCCAGTCGTCCCCGAGATATCAGGTAACATAAAAAAACATTCCCGTCGAATCGACTACCACCTCCTTTTGGATGTCGGTAGAAAAAAAAATTAATATAAAGACTATAATTATGGCTTGCAAACTTACTAACAATTATGTACTAATATTTTCAAAAATAACTTTTGCTATAACTATCAATAATGGGGATGGATTTATACTTTATACAACCAAAAATGACAACATTAATAAACTATCAGAAAAATTGCGATATTACGAGCTCTGTATAATCTGCCAAGAAATTGAAGGTAATTTAAAACTGTGTTAACAGCTGCCAATTTCATGTTCATTTCAATTTTAAGCAAAACTTTAAGGATTTAAATACAAAACAATATCTAACTGCTCACCGCGGTATTACCCGCGGATGCGAATGTAGCTTTCTCTGTTCCAAGTCACATAGGAATCAAACAAATTTTACGGTAAAAGGAAACTAAACGAACAAAAAAGTTTCAATATCAGTAATCTAGAACAAATATGATACAAGTTATGTTCTTACAATAGGTAGAAATATAAAATCAAAGTATTGTTTTTAAAAGGGTAAAAGTATAATGAATTTAGCTTGCCTTTGACTGACGATCAAAGCGAAAATCCGGCCTAAGAGTAGTAGCACGCTAGCATCTATTTACTTGCGAGTTGAAATAATAAATAAATTAAGTAATTAATTTTAGATAAACTGCGATGAGATTCTTCAAGGTCAAAAACGCATTTCATTTCTTATTGTAAAATGTTCAAATTAATTCATTTCTTATGTGACAATATCCTATGTAAAGTACCGTTTTTATTGTACGAGTAAGTACATACGGGGAATATTGAAGCATGTCTCTTTATTCGCCTTATTTACTTTTATTTACTTTTGTGGTAAAAATGTACATATTTGTAAATCGTATTTTACTCGTATGTGCTACTTTTTATTACAAAAATAAACTTTAGATGATAGTGATAAATATTTAATTTCTAAGTTAAATTTCGATGGCTCATCTTACGTAGCACACTTAGTAAACATAATTACTCATGTAAGTAACACTGATATCGGTATGATAACTCCAAGTATAACCACCACGTATGACACCAATTTCAATTTATTCTCTCCACCATTTACTTTCATATACGCTTGAAGTCTTTTTAATCTGCTCACATAATATTTGTTCTGCTCATATTCATTCAACTGACGAACGAAGGCTGGGTTAGGATTGATGAAGGGTCTTCTCCTTTTCACGTAGACGTACGCCTGGCGAAAGGGTATTCGGTATTTTTCCATTAAATAGGCGATAGTGATAGTTGGGGAACGGGACACCCCTAACCGGCAATGGATTAAGACATTCCCATGTTTGAGTCCCCGCTCGATAAAAGCGTTGGCTATGGGAAAGTATGGCAGGAGTTTGGTATCCGTGTTGTCATAAGCCATGATGAAGAGGTTGGTAATGCCAAGTTTATCGAAGGTGGAGCTCGGTATTCGATGAGCTTCCACTGTGAGAACGTGCGTGATATGCAGCTGTTGCAACAGGAAAATGTCTTGCGCAGCTCTGGCATTGCTTAAGTAGAGTCCTGGGCAAGAAACAAAAAAGTAAAAAGTTTACAAAATTTTCATATGATAACTGGTACAACGCTTGTGTTATTGATATGGCTGTCTATAAATTAAGTAACAAAAGTGAAACATCGTAAGTACGTGTAGATTTAGTTCTCAATACAATATATTTTAAACATTGTGCATAACCTATGCTTTAACGAAGATTGCTTTGGTCTGATCTATAAAACCGGCTAAAAAGATAGAGGATGTTTTAAGTTAAGACATTATTATTCTTAAGGAGTATGTCAGCTAATCATCATCATCAGCCAAATAAAAATAAATCTAAAATTGAAACTAAATTCAAATATTTTTTTCTCTCGTGTCATTGATTTCACACTACAAGTGCCAAAGCTGGCACAACGACTCCAAACACTATGGCTGCGGCCGAAGCAATCTTGTACTTGTGCTTTCTTGCGTGAACATTCATATACGCTTCTAGTCTCTGGATGCCATTAACATCATAGTTAAGGCGTTGGTACTCTCTCAACTGGGCCACAAATCCAGCGTTAGGGTTTATGAAACGTCTCCTCTGCCGCACATAAACGAACGCCTGTTCAAACGTCAACTTGTATTTCTCCATTAGATATGCGATGACCAGCGTGGCAGAACGGGACACTCCAAAATGACAGTGAACCAAGACATTCCCCTTCTTAAGTCCTTCGTCAATAAACGCATTGGCCATGGGAAAGTATGATAATAGATGCGTTTGAGGAAGATCGTATGCTCGGATGAAGAGAGTACTAATGTTCATGTCATCGAATGTGCATTTTGGGAGCTTGTGAGCTTCAATGGTGAGGATGTGAGTGATGCCGAGGCTGGTGAGCACAGAACGGTCCGCCGCTGCCCTTGCATTGCTTAAGTAGAGGCCTGGGACAAAGAAAATTATCATCAATACTGCTATATTATTCCGTAAAATTAACACGTTTACTTGATGAATTGAAACGAAATCCATACTAAAGGGCAGCGGCGGATTTCCAAATTAACTTGTCTACAAGCTTTAATTGGAGGTGTTATACTACTTCAATTTATTTTCTAAGCAAATAGAAACACTAGCGTAGACTTCATCTTTGATACTTTATTATTAAAACGATATAATCATCAGTACAGGTGTTAAAATTCCAATGATGGCAGCCGCTAAGATTAAGACGGCTTTATACTTGCAACGTTTTCTTGAATAGACACTCATATACGCTTCTAGTTGTTTAAAGCTGTTGACATGGTAGTTAAGCTGTTCGTATTCTTTAAGCTGTGATACAAATGTTGGGGCGAGGCTGATAAACTTGCGTCTTTGTTTTACGTGGCGGTAAGCATCTTCGTAAGTCAATTTGTAAGATTGCATTAGATAGGCGATGACAACGGCGATGGACCTGGAGACCCCGAAGTGGCAGTGGACGAGCACGTTCCCAGAATGGAGGCCTTCGTAAATAAACGCATTGGATATTGGGAAGTATGGCAGGAGATTGGTGCTAGGATTGTTAGGGGCCCTAATGAACAAGTTCTTGATATTGGTACCCATGAAAATATGCTTCGGAAGCCGGTGCGCCTCAACGGTGAGCACATGGGTGATGCCAAGATGGCTGAGCACAAAAGCGTCCGCTGCGGCTCTAGCATTGCTTACGTAAAGCCCTGCACAACAGAGAGGACAATGCTATATTCTCAACCGATGCACATACTATATAACTAACTTGGTTAGTTTCTGAACACACTTCAAAATTGTTGTACGATGTTCATCGTTAACAAATAGTCAACTCTATTACAGCTCAATTACCAATTCAAATATGGACTATGCTTAATAATTTAAGTTGTAGGTTTTTTCACCTTGGCCTATGCTATACGTAACGATACCTAAATGAAATAAAATATAGCAAGGTTATTAATACTAGTTCGCTTCACTAATTTTTTTTCGGTAAAAAGGGGTAGGTAAGATGGGAGCTACATATAAATTAACATCGCGCGATACCGCAAAACGAAAACAAAGACACCCAACTGGACTTATCTCCCAAGCATACATATTATAATCCTGATCACGCCACCGCCCACTAAATTGACCGAGGCTTTTACATAGTATTATGCTTTTGTTACGCTAAAAGTAGATTACAAACCTGGTATTATTTGGCTGTAACAGGACTGCGTGCAAAGGTCTACTTTAGTATAAAGCGCTTTCCGTGACCAGTTCCTCAGCCCAGTGAAAGCGATCACAGGCTTTGGTATACTGAGAAAGGCAACTATGAAAGCGCTTTTCAACATCACCAAAAAGAAGTCTTTCACACTTAACATAATTTTTTAAATACTCTTAACATATTAAATTACATTGTTATGTTCACATTCTGAGTATTTTTTGGGGTTTCCTTTAATTTTTACATTGAACATTTTTATTAGAGAATTTTTTGTTAACTTTGTTGGTTTGAAGTCTGGTGGTTTTTTTTGACGTTTTGTAAAGAGACAGATTCGGATACTTTTTGACTCAACCCAAAAATAACTTTTTTAGAGGTAGGAAGAAAGAAGGTGTTTTTAGAGTTTCTTGTAGTCGTTATCAATGTAATTTATTTATGTTAAAGAATTCATGAACTTATTTTCTATGCTTAATTTCATATCTACATGTATAGTAGAGACAAGTCACAAGATATGATGTAATAAAACGATATTTCAATGCAGTAATGAAATCAGGCTTCGTTTGAAGCTCGCTGACTGTAATTTCGATCAGGGGAAATGTTAATTACCTATGGGCAACGAACCTTTACCAACCTGAAATAGATCGTGAGTAAAAATGTTCCTTAAAGCAGATAAGACAAATGGAATTGGGATTTGATCAAGTAATACTTTAAAAGATTAACAACCGACTTCAATTCGGCACGCGTAACTTAAATTATTAAAATATCATCTATGTACACTAAAAGAAAATTTAAAATTACATTGATAAAAAATATAGTACAAAAACATTAAAAATAATTATATAAAAATTAAATGGCTAAAAAACGCTACCACTCCAACTAACAAAAAAGATTTTTTCAAATCGGTTCAGCTATCTAGCTATGAGAAATGGTGAACAAACATAAAAAAGACCCTGACGAATTGAGAACCTCCTCTTTTTGAAGTGGGTTAATAAGGAGTCACAGAATAGTACAGTTCTATTTTATGGAGAATTTAACAGTTGAATATGTGAGATGAGTTTGTTTCGTTAATAGCAGTACTATTTCAGTTCCAAATACATCCAGAATAGATCTACCTATCGTAAGTAGCTGCTGGAACTTCTTGACAAGAAACCAGACAATCAGACTTGAACGTGAAAAACCCGTAGTTTCTTCTTTAATAAGAATGACAAATTCACATTTTTTCGCGATATAGGACTGTTAGTTTGTCATTTAGTGAGTCTTGCGACACATGTAATGTATATCTATTAATAACCGTCGTAGAAATGTCAACAACTTTCGATTTCGATATTAAATCGTAGCATTACTGCGCTCATCTAGTTTTATTACTTGTTCAATTTAATGGTATCAGATAATATAAATAATTAATTATAACCATATTTAATAACAATAAATTATTACTTTTTTTAGTATCCACCTTGGTAATTTTTTACGTGCGTTAGCATTCATCCACGACTTGCCGTTGCTATGCCTATCGTGGTTCATCTCTATTGTTGCACGCCAGACAAAATGACTAATTTTAAACGGCTTGAGGACAATACCACCTCGTAAGCAACAGAAGAGCCGGTGCCACTCTTTGGAGAAAGATTTTGTGTGTCTAGCCCAAGATCCTTATGCAAAGTTTAATCAGTGGTAAAGACCGCTGATGACGAAAACATTTATTCGGCTGCTGAAGATACACGTTTGTGCCCGTGACCTTATTATATGCGCAATTTTGCAGTGGTAACGCCGCCGAAGCTGCAGAAGGTAGAGAGAGTGAATACCGTGCAATCCTCATGCGCCACGGTCCCATTCATCGGCTGCATTTTTGCGGTATTGTAGGAACTGCTAAAACGTCCTTTATCAAATGCGATCGTTTGTGTTTTACCCGGTGAATGAAAATTGTTCTTTGTAGGTTTTACCTAATTTAACTAAATTAAACGCTTAATAAACGTTACGTACGGCAACGAATATTAACTGTATGGCGCTTACCAGATTTTTCCGAGAGAATTATGAGAGGACGTTGTTTTATCCTTAAAGGAAAGGAGATACTTGATTTCTTAGAGTCAGCTTATCTTTATATGAAATTTTTGTGGTCATAAATACAAACATAATCGTCAAAATTTAGTTTAACGCAGATTCTGGTGAAGTCACTTCGCCCACGAGTATTCTCAAAGTCGAAGCTCTTCAACCGGCCAAGGTTTAACTCTGAATCACTAAGTGCCTCAGTTCATCTGGTGTACCTGTGAACTGTTCTCAATTACTACATATTTAAAGCATGTCAGTGAATAAGCTTGAGCTAATTTGATACTATTTAGACAAAGAAGACACTTTAGATAAGAACATCTGACCATCTACGATTAAATAAAGTGATAGCATGAATCCGTGAACCTATAAATAGGTACACCAAGTTACGACAAGATTGGTTTAAAACTGCGACCTCTACGCGAGTACGAAATTTCAAGAGACATACAAATAAACCTAACACATAAAAAAGCAGAGATGCTTCGCTCGTAAAACCAATTCAATTAATAGCTAAACTACTTACTACTGCTAACTATTTACTTGAGGAATTATACTGCTTTCTACTCATAACAAAAAAATAATCAGATTATGAATTTCAAATTCTATGACAAAAATTTTGGCAATAATATCTAAATGAAGCACTGTTAAATCTTACAGTGTTACCAGTATAAATGTGACCTATATACTAGCAAGTAGGTCGCACTGACAGGACGGTGGAAATCAACACACTTACAATATACGTTTCTTATTTTAATTTATTTACGGAAGACATCCGCTGTCTGGGGGAAAACTTTAGTTAAGATGTAGCTTTGAGATCTCTCAAAACTACATCTTAACTAAAGTTTTCTGTAACTCACCAAAAATAGTCAAAGCTTTAACTATGTTTTTCTTATTAATGACTAGTAGTTCTGCGCACAATTGACATTGCGATGACAATAACATTGCGGTTTTAAAAGAATTTGATCGTTTATTTCATATTTTATTCAATGACTGCCTCTCTCTTAACTCTTTGTGACCCTTTACAGCTTAAACCGGTGGACCGATTTTTATGTGCTAGGAGTCATTTGATTTGTCTTGTATCTGCATAAATCATAAATTGTACTACAATCTTTTTGTTTTTACAAGTCACGAGTGAATCGGCTTCTTCTAGCGCGCTACGTCTTAGGCCGCATCTTCGCTTTACATTTGGCGAGTTTCGGTAAAGCCAAGTGAAATTCCTGCTAAGTTTTCTCTTACCTCTTACGTGTAATAAATCAGTATTTTGTCCAAATTAATGTTAAAAAACAGGTTATTTACGTGATTTTTGTAACCGTACCAAAACACATGACTTCTATGAAATATTACACCAATTTGGAAATGAACCAAAACCATTAAGAGCATATGATGTGACGCCCAACACTACAGTAATCATAGTGACTGGGATAATTAGATAAGGTAATTAATAATTTCATTTAATAATGACGTCTGGAGAGCTAATTATCTTACTATACGAGTTAGTAATAACTATGAAGTTAGTCATAATTATAGACTGAATTTGTAGTCTGTATTTTATCGCCAAGAGTTTGAAAGCTGTCTAAGAACTTTCAGTACTTATAGTCGTATATAGAGAACTGATGTCGACCTTTTTAAAAGGGGTTGTTTTTACAGACTTTTCGGAAAAAGAGGAGGTACTCAATTGTCGATTACCTAGCCGGGTAAAACTACCTGGTGGGGTAGCCGGATTGCGTATATATGAAATACAACTTTAATTAAGATTCCAGAATATAATAGAAAACTCGGTTAAACGGCTGTCGTTTTTTATAGTCTCAAAAAAATGAGGTAGATAGTTTGCGGAACCACTAGTTTTACTTAAATTTGGCATTTTCAATACAGTTTGCATGCATACGTTAATTTGTCTTACGACTCAGTCAAATCAAATACAAAACTCAGTGTATTCACGGTATATTGCACAACATTTCGCCAACGTCGCAAACTACTGACATGTCATCTAAATCCGTTATTCGGTCGTGCGAGCTCCGCCCGCTCCACTTCCACCGCCTTGGGGTAATCCCGACTAATTCATTGCTATTCTATTGTTAATTTATTGTTGTTGATGTGGCGGGCATAATAAAATTGCAGTTAGTTAATTTGCTTGCACCTTATTAGCTCGTATAGAGCTACAATTCCTTTATAGCAAGCGGGACAAGTCGACAATGATCGATAAAAAGGAGCTAAATTTTAGTTTTTTTTTAGATAGATTTAGTTACGCGAGATTAATTGGGTTTCGGGTACATAGTTTTAAATATTAAGTGAGATACTTAATTGGTTTTAATATATTATTGGTAGAATTAGAGCGGAGATATCGCGCTGTAATTTTCTATATTTCGGTCAGTATCTGAACTAAAAGATGCAGTTTTTAGCCACAGACAAATATTGTTAATTTTACAAAATTACACTACACTACATTGAAAGTAGGGTTCGCATTGACACATTACTCCAGTTCGTATTACAATATGAAGTAGTCTTCAAAATACAATAACTCTTTATCTTACTATTGATAACATTTTCGCGCAAAGAAAACAGAATGCAATGCAATAATTTGGAGTTCAGTCCATACGAGAAAATATAATCATAATCCCCCCTTGATCGGGATTGTAACTAACAAAAGTATACTTCTTTATACATCTCATCGAGCATTCATAATTTGTACTTCTATTTTGGCTCGTAGATTGTAAAGAAGACTGCGAAGCGTTCGCGCATCTCATGAATCTTCCACGTCCTGCCTTCACCTTCCACCATCTAGGCTAACGGCACCCCCCCCCCCCCTCCCCAAATGCAGTTTCACACCATCCTTGTCACCAAAACTGCCTATTTATAAAGTTTACCAAGATTTATACGAAAGCCTAGGTATTATAAGTGTTGTGTACACAATGATGAGTATTTTTGGCCGGTCGGGCGAGTAGGGCGGCGGATCAGTAGTGTGGTGGCCATCGTTCGCGCAACCGGACCACTGTCGCGATCCGTGTCTAGTGCTAGTGTCGGCTGCAGTGTAAGTGGAGTGCTATTGCTAACGCTTCGGATGTGCCAGGTGCTGCAGTGAGGATAACAGAGTCTAACAACGCAACTCGTGCTAACAAACTAACGCATGGTATGAGTGTCGCGTGGGACGGAGGTGGCTCAGGAAATTTGATAAGCCTATGGTTGGCCACTTTTGTATGCAGCGGGTAGAGAGCGCGCTGACTATTTTTGAACCGTCGCTCGCAGTCGGTGGCTGGGGCGGACGGCGCTCACTCGCTTGCTAGCTATAGCCGCCGCTTGGCGCGCGCTAGGGCTGTGCTCAGTCGCTAGCTCTTACGCCGCCGTCGGCGCGCCCAAGGGCGGGTTGGCATGCTCGGTTCGGTTCGCCGTTCGCTCACCACTACGAATATAGAAAAATCTCGTCATATAAATAGAATGAAACAGGATGGATGGCTTAGATACATGATCAGTCGTGATTTCTAATCGTTTATTAGGCATAAAAATTATATGTATTTTTTTAAACATATATAGAGATGATAGATTGGAGTTTTGTGTTCGTGTTTGGAATGGTTCTCGTTATTTCTGGAAAAACAACGTGACGACGATATGTTGTATTTTTTTTTTAAGAATTTTCTTAGGTAAATGAGAATCAAAAATTAGAAACAGTCATTGATAATTTGTTAAAAATTTAGTTAAAACTGAAATGAAAAAAATATGGCATAAATATCACTGAAAACTGTAAAATATTTCTCGTGATTGACGAAGATCGATGAAGCACTGACTTTAACAATAATTGACTAAATGTAAATAACGATTTTACGAGTAGGTATTTTAACTACTACAAGCCTTGAAATATCTTAAACACGAAATAAAGCTGTAACCTAAATTATATATTTAAGTATTCCTAAATAAACGTACTCGTATTTACGGTACACATTTTACTTTGCACCACTGGAGAGGAATGAGCCGTTAAACCATTATATTAATATCAGCTTTATCCTTGACAGTTTGGCGTTTACAACGTATTATTATTATTTAGCTGTGTTGTTCTTAGTATCATTATTAATCATTAAGATTAGAAGATATTAGTTTATTGTAGATGTATCTAGATATTTCACAATAAATCCGCTTAAGACACTTAAATTGTTCACTCTATGTAATTTATAAATATGCGACTGACTGACTTACAGGTTACAATAAAAGCAGAGCGAAAGCTGCTGAACCTAAAAGATGACTACGACATTTGGAGGGTGTATTCTTTAGGAAGGTGTAGGGGTGTACCGAAAAAAATTTTTTTGTCAATTCAACCACTAAGAGGTCTAATGCGTGTTAAATTTTGAAACTTTTTATACTCCATTTTATGGATACTACCTATAGGATATAGGTACATGCTTTTTTTTTAAATCGTTATGATAACCACAATCAAGAAAAGGGTTCAGAATTCGGTAGTGAGCTGCCTGTAAAAGTATCTCACTTTTTCTAGTTATTTTACTGCCAAACAGAAAGAGTACAGAAAGACGTGTACCATTATGTTGAACAATGCTTATGCTGATATACGAATTTATATCAAGATCTGAAAATTTATTATTGTAGGGTTAAGAGCGCAGTGAAATGCCTCAATTGGACTTGAATTTGATACTCGGGATAATACTACTATAATGAGTAAACGTTATGCTTATCACTAGCATATGCCAACACAAAATTATTAAATTATAAGAATTGATTTTTTATTAAAACATTTCTCAAGAATACTTTGGCAAGAATCGGAAAAAATAAATCATGCATCACACATTCTAGTAGATCTCTAATAGAATTCTATATGTCTCTAATTATTATTATTTTATCAATAGAATAATAAAAAGTATGTATCTTATTTTTTGTTGACGAAGGGGAAATATTCTAAAAGATATCCGGCTGCATTAGGTTAGCCGGGTTATGTAGAATTGTATGTACTAAAACCCATCGATGGCCTGCCTTAGTGGTAGAAGGAGAGCTACGCGATCTCTAGACGAACTTACCGGTGTCCTCCTTGCTCATTGCTTCAGCTCTTACTTACTTTCTTGGATAGCTAACTGACTCGTCCTTAACGTAAACTTAAGCCATGCGCGTTGACTTCTTTCCGGGGCTTGTGTGAATGTGTGCTTATTATTAAACTTTGATCAAGGAGTAAAAGAGACCTTTGGTTCTATCGCAGGGGATACCGCGGCAGTGAACTCAGGGTCAAAGAATTATGTACCTACGCTAAATTATACGAATCAGACAATATTACATTTCAGACTTCATGCAGACTACAATCATATGAATAGTATAATTAACAATATGGACTAAATACGAGGCAGCTACCTTACTTGAGAAACAAACATTTTACTATTCATTAATTACTTAGCAAGAACACTACAATAAACGACGCTGCAAAGCCTTTTTCGGTTTTAATTGTACGAATCAACATAGCAAAGTCCAGTAACTACACCAAAAAATGGACAGTTGGATAATGATGATCTAGATATAACCCAAAAATCGAATAATATAGTTAGACTGAGGTCAAATACTTTTCGAATCATTTGGTACGACGCTTGACAAGAATGTTGGTGTTTATCTAGGCCATTCAGCGTGGTAATGCCACCTAGCATTCTTAAAACGCTACTCTCTGGTAGTAGTCGTTCAGAGCATTTCGATCATCTCATATAGTATATATAGGTAATTGCCCAGTAATGGAGGGTTATAAATATATTAACATAAAAACCATCGTATAATATTTTTACAAAATATTTAGAGCCAGCAAAAATGCGTTAAATTAGGTAGAGCTTTTTTTATAAACATGCAATAATGGGGGAGCATTTGGATTGTCTGTAGATCTTAAATGGTCTATAGGTAATCTTTCCGCTATCATTTTTTTGTTCTCGTAGTTAGTCATTTTGTTAATATTATTAAAGGCACTTGCCTCCCTAAAAAAGAGTAAAATATATTGCCATGATTTAGAAGACACGTCCATAATAAACAATTTGTTATCCCAATTAGCAAATACATGAGCAAATCTATAGACCCATTACAGCTAGAAACTACGTAGCTCGTAACTCGAGCGTAGCTCGGTCCAGCTACGATAAGTGCTACGACGCTACGAGGCTCATTTAGCTACGACACTAAACGGACGTTTAGACATTTTAGATCAATTTAATTATTTTAACTTTCACAGAAAAAGAATCATACGTGCAAGATCTAAACAATTATGAATGAACAATACGAGTAGCATCTATAAATATTTTTTTAGTATGAAATGCCTAAATCATATCCAGAACCGCTATCGGATTAAAACTTTAGCCGTGAAAGAAGTGAAAACAAGAGTAAGCAATGGTGCCGACATTTATCAATTTCCCGTTTTAATGCTGTCAAATAACAACGTCATCAACTCTTTCATACCTAAGTTTAGCCGATTAGGTCCCTAACCGGAATGAACGTTTTTTTAACGTCGGTGATTACTAAGAAAATGCTAAGCAAATAGTTCTACGAGTTCTACACACTTGTGGAATACATGTGACATGTTCATAGTCGCGTTTTTCAACACGTGCTTTATAAAACATCTGTTGAAGCTTCATCACTTTCATAGGTTTGTGAATATTTTGCCAAAATAAATAGATTACAATCATTCGTTATTTTTAAAAGCGAAAGTTTGTGTGAGAGACTCAAGAGATAGTGTACGTAGTAGAGTCATTTTGCAGCTGAGTTATGATCTAGATATTTAGTTTAATATAGGACTGTTGGTGACGAGAAATATTATATTGTATTTATTTGGTTTTCCTTTTTTGGTGTCTCAGTCGTTTGTTTTCAAAGAGACTTAAGGAACTACTGAGACTACCTACCAAATTCCAAATCAAATTTAAAAAAAAACAGTTTTTCTGATACAGACGCTACTTTGTTTCTGCGATGCTCATTTTGTTCCCTCGATGTTCATTTGTTTTCTCGATTCTCATTTGTTTCCGTGATGTTCATTTATTTCTGAAATATTTGTTTCTGCGATTTTCAATCGTCATCAAGCGATCTAACTGAACAGTGAATAAGTCAGATCAATCTAACTAATCATCTCGTCTCGATAGTACCTTTAGTCTCCTAGAAGCAGATTTGAAGGAGCTGCAGAGACAATAAAACAATACAATAACAATCTGATAGTTTTATAGCTTCCGTGTATTTTAGTTTACCGATGAAGCAAAATATTGTCTAATGTTTGAATTAAAAATGAGTTTACTGATACGTATTTGTAGGAACAAGCGAAGCTTTTATGCAAAATGTCTTAGATTAGAGGCCTAATTAATCAATAAATTTAATTTTAGTAGACTACTTTTTTGTTATACGGGAAAAAACGTTTTTTTTTGTAATTACTTACATATAGAATATACTTTCTTTACCTATAGCAGATCACGAAAAAAGTTGCAAAACAGCTAGTCAATACCTATGCATTACAGAAAGATTATTCTACATATAGCTCGCAAAGTACATTTCCTGCTAGAAAGTAGAGCAACATCCGTATGTAACGCCCTATTTCTAAAACTATATCTGTAACGAATAACGAATGCCTAACAGGATTCTAATCGTATGACGTCAGATATCAGCTGACCGTCCGTTTCATTCTTGTATCTATAACTAACAATATCTTTGACTTGGAAACACTGCGAGGTGTAAAATTTAGACGACCACGAATCTATAACAAAAATGTTTATATGAACAAAAAATACTTTTTCGGCATTCGTTCATTCAGGCGTGTATAGAAATTTCTGTGAGATTTAATATTAAAAAATATAGAACGTCAGTGACCAATGTACAGTTATACCCCTATAATATACCAATATGCAAACCTATTGGACTGAATCGACAAAAAAATGGGTTACATTTATGAAATTAAAAAAAAAGTAATGGATATAGTAATTCTTCCTCAATTGCTTTAATTTACTAACAATTTTTGAAAAAATTTCGTTGTTACAATACAATTCTTCTTACCAAGATAATATTATGTAACTAATAAACACTGTTATTTAGATTGATTTCAGTTAATATCATTAAATACTCTTTAAATTAACGGTATATTATTGACTTCGGTTATTATTTCATTACAAAAGTAGTGCTTAGACGTAGCTACCATGACTAAGTACCATTAAAAATTATTAATCGAGTGAGCATCTTGCTCTCAAGTCATGACATTATATTAATTTCGTCTGTCAGTATTGATGTAGTCTTTTTTATGTAAGTACTTTCGCACAGAGGTCGCGTCGCGTATAAAGTTAGCGGTGGAAGAAGTGAAACAAGTTACAGCAATATTGGTTTCATATTGATGGAGTTGATGAGGTGAAATGTCTAAATGAAACCGAGTACACTTCTTTCGCCATTAATGTTCTTCTTATTTACTTACCTACTTATATTTATCTAGCATTATCATTGATAATTTTACTATAAGGATAAATACAATACTTATGCAAAAGAATGGATTGTCATGAATCAAACAAATAATTCATATTCACATGATAAAAGATATAATGAAACCTACAAAGCATTTTCATTAAATCAATGAAAGAAACTAGACTTAAAACTAAATATAAACATCTCGATTTCTGAAACAAACTCCGATCCTACAAGGAATATGGTATTAAAATAATAACAAACAAGAAAACTGTTTGTTTAAAGAGATAATTCTGTAAACCGAAATGCCTTTCAGTCCGCGGGTTAACCTTCACACAAACGCGAACATAAATGAGATCTATTTTAATCATATAGTAGACCTTAGCATAAATATTTTTCACGCAAGATTATCACCTGCCTTTATCCCACTCAAGCGGAAACGTGTCGCTGTCTCGCTCACAATGGCGGTACGCCAAGTCGCCATGTTACGAAATATGAAAAAAGTTGCAGTCGATGTGGTTAGTATGATTTATTGAATTCAAAATTAACAGAGAATGGAAGTTCTATATCAAACTTTATTTATTAATGTTCTAAAACTGAGTCATAATATCGGAATAGATGTTACAGGGTATAAGATACGAAAAGTGAAACAAATTATTTATAAAAATGGATACTGCCATATGAAATAAATACTAAACTCGTATGTTAAAACAGCAGAACTGAGAAAATCAGTGCAATCCACAGTGTCGCTGACTTCCGTGGTCGTGCAAGCTTGTCAATTGCCTAGCTGTGTTCGATGAAAAAAACTAAACAACTTATTGTGTACAAAGCGGTGTAGTAGACTATGGGCTACAGTCTCATAAAGGGATATCCGTGCCCGTCATCGTGACGTTATATGTTTATAAACGATAGAAATGTGGACAAAAACAACCATTCATATAATCCAAAAGCATTTAGTTATCATAAATAAAATAGTGCTAATAGATGCTTTGCTAAAATAATTGTTTTATTACTATTTAATTATTGAAAAGTCAAAATTAGTCACACGACTAACAAACAGCACTGAAAATATCTAATTCTTGCCAAAACGTTTAGCTAAACACAATTGTCCACTCTCCAAGATTTTTCTTAAGAGGTATTGGTCAAAACGTATTCAATATATTTCCATGAACATAACATCTCCCCTGGTTTTTTTTTAAACTAGAGTGAAGTTATAAGATTTATCTAATTAATTGCTTGCACTCGAAAAAAGAATAAAAAAAATCTATATGAAAGAGTCAAGAAATTAAAAATTAAAAACAGAAAACTTTACTATACTACTTAACTCGTAGGATAATCAACTCAGGTCCACTGTACTCCCAAAAAAACCTAGTTACATGTACATTGTAGAAGTATATCTTGGGACTTTTGACCTCGTGAACATTTTGTGAGAAATTTGCTCACAAACATCACAAATCAAGAATTGTCGCAATTATAAAAAAATTAAATTACTTGAATCTGTCTATTAGGTTTCGTCAAGATAAGTCCGAAAATATCAGCATGCAGTATTAACATCCAGACCAACATACAACATACTAACAAATGAAAGAATGCAATGACGTTTTGTTCGCTGGGTCAATAATTTTTCAAAACCAACTTCACCCTTTCAGACCCATCAGATTAAATGAGGACATATTTTTTTTTTATATTATATGATATATCATTTTGTCAAAAAAAAAATAGCAGTGATACAAGAAAAAAAATCAGGTCTGGTAACATTCGCTATGGATGAAGAATGTTTCTTCTTAGACACAAAATTAAATTATTTTCAATATTAGAAGTACATTGAAGTCATTTCAATGTGAGCTCGGGTCACTGAAACGGATCATTGCTCTATCGAAGTCGTTTGGGAGACACTTGGTCAATTTATCGCTAAGAAAACTGGGAAAAAGAAAAAATATATCACGTATATTTAAATGAACTTTAAAATCAAAAGAAATAATTTAATTTGTGTCATTTTTTGTAAACGTTACATGATTTCCCAGAGATTGAGTGTAAAGTTTAGTTAGCTGCTAAAAAGCTCTGTCTTTTCGAAGGTGCGGCAGTACTTAAAGTCAGAACAGTTGCTCACCTAGTACAAAATTGAAGTTCGATCAGCTAAAACCAGTTTTAAGTGTTACAGTTTGACGAAAAGCGTACCGAAATATTCATAAGGAACGATGCTCTAGACAAAGTTAAACTTCTAAGCCTCGAGCATAGTCGTCAGGTGGCTAGCCAATGGGTATTTTTATCGGATACATTTCAGGTAGTGTGCCTTATATACACATTTTAATTCCCCTATCTCCATTCTACATTTCGTTTAGTAGAGATACTGCTAGAAGTCACCGGTATATGGTTTAGGTTCCACGACATCTACTAAACGCTTTAAATTAACTTTTATTGCACTAACTGCCACGTTATGGAACTCTATTTCCAAATAGTTTCTTCTAGACAAGCGTGCTATACCTTGAACCAAATTGAAAAATATATATATTCACCAACCGCATTGTCAGTCGTTTGAAAGTAATAACACTTTGGCAGATTTATAACCTTTGCAGCTAATCAAACATGCAATACCTTGCAATATATGCAGCTGGCATAATGCTACGTGCCATATTAAAGCTGTTTTTAATCGGCTGTCAAACCGATCTCTTTGACCATTCTAAACGAATTAACTCGATGAGTTTAAGACCTGTCAGATCAATAAAACAATATAATAAATAGTGTAACAAATTTGAACAAGCGTTCTAATTAAACATGTTATTGTTACTAATTAGTCGTAAGTCTTTTGTTTAGTAAAAGTTCAAGAGCTTGGCAACAATACAATAAAAGCTATTGGAGGCAGCTGGAGGTCGACTAGAGACGGGGGATTCTCTTGAATCGAAACGACAGATGTACCCCGCCTGATAAATTGCAAGATTCTTTTCATAATCAATGTCATTTAAATTTTGAATTAGAAAAATTTTGTTGGTTAAGTCCCGGTTTAGCTGTTGGTGCAAGCCGCCCTTGGAGTGATAGTTAAACTGCTAAGAATACAAAGCGTTTAGTTTTTGAGTGGCCTATAGGTAATTAATCCATCTGCTTTTTTAGATTGTTGTAGTCAGTAATTTAATTTTTCTTAACAAAGGCCAGGTAGTTTCATAGTAAAGCGTTATTTAAGAACATCCTCCTTTCTTTTGTCATGTTTTTTTGAATCATCACCACATAAAATTTACAAATGAAATCGTTTTTTTTATTCCGTTAAAGAAATCGAGCATATTAACTCTAGCTTTTACGAAACAAAATAATTCAATGTATTATTTCATTTTTCAAAGTAATATTATCTTAGACATAATTCTTATTTGAAAACGTGATAATGTGAAAGTCTTGATTTATTTATTGGCTTTAGTTAACTTGTTTGTATTATTACCTACTTTATTAAAATGATTACGTTTAAAAAGTACAGTCGCCTATATTTCAATATATCATTTTTATTGATTTTTTATAGATCTATTAATAAAACCAATATGTTTGAAGATGCAAATAAAGTTATTTTATGTAGAGATGCGTTGGAAATTATTTTTCCCATCGAATCACACTGTTGTCTACGTTTGTGTGATTCATTGGAATGCTTTTATGAAACTAGTTGCAAAATAATTCCCAAGGAGTAACAGTGTGACTCGTTTCGTGCGACTGATTGGAAACTTACCGATTTAAAAAGCTCTTAAGCTCGGTCACTAGAGCTTTCGTGCGTATCGTCGTATCTAATCCTTTTTTATGTCTGCCATTTATCTGGGCATTTGTTGTGCCAAATGTAGAGTTTATTAGCCTATTTAATGTTCTTACGAGCTAGCTACTAAACTAACTGTTTAAAGACCAATTAGATTTATGGCAGCCACGTGGGATATTGTTAAAAGTATACGCACTCGTAAGCAACAAAATGTTAGTGGTAATGCAAAAATTTAGAAACAAGTAAAAAAGTGGCAACTAACTTTATTTCGGCAGGTTTACCATAAAATAAATCGAATCACATTACTAAGGGAAGCGTTACTAACAAAAAAATTGTGGACTAATATGGAAAAACGGTATATACGTCGCATTACTGCGCTGTCGGAAACCAGATAAAAAAAAACCATTTGAAAATAGAAGCTACTCCTTTTTTAGAGTCACTTAATAACTAAAACTTTAGCTAAAACACAAGCAAATAACTCTAGTTAAAACACAAGCCTTTCATTCTCATATGCTATTTTCGTATAAATAATGACCTAACAAGTACTAAATCACACAATACCGAGCGCATTACACATCCAAACTCGAAAGTGTGACGTATTAGTTACATCAAAAGCTATTTTGAGACTGCGATTGCCATAAATATCTTGTGAAATGTGTAGGTGTAATACGAATATTCAACATGTTTAACATTTATCTAATCGATCTTATATAAATGTATAGTAAGTAATTTTTTTATATGTATAGTAAGTAATTTTTTTTTTAAAATATTAGGTCCTTAGATATGAAATTGGCGTTTTGTCGTACTGGCCACTTTGATCTCAAATATCTCTTCTTTGGTTAGGGATTCCAATTTCAAATTTATACAGCTCTTTATTCATACATTTGTATTTTGAAAACCGTAATTCATTTGTTTTGGTTTTTTCTTTGCGTCACGCAGTTGAAAAACTGGAAAAAACAAAATGGAAAACTTGAAATATCGCGTCATTTACGAGTACGAGTTCCACCGTGGTACCAGTGCTGCAGAAACGGCTCGAAGGATTAATGATGTGTATGGCGGCGGTGTCGCAAAAGAAAACACAGTGCGTTTTTGGTTCCAACGTTTTCGTTCTGGAAATTTCGACCTGCAGAACAAGCCCCGTGGACGGCCGGAGACTAAAGTTGCTAATGAAGAATTGAAAGCTATTGTGGAAGCAGATCCATCGCAAACCACGTCCGAGTTAGCTGCAGGCTGCGGTGTTAGTGTTAAAACTGTTTTAATCCACTTGAAGCAAATTGGAAAGGTGAAAAAGCTTGAAAGGTGGGTACCTCATGAATTGAGTGCAGCAAACCGACAAACGCGCGTCAACTGCTGCGTTACATTACTCAACCGACACAATAATGAAGGGATTTTAAATCGGATCTTTCGGATATTTCAAGTTTTCCATTTTGTAAACTGCGTGACGCAAAGAAAAAACCAAACGAGGACAAAACAAATGAATTACGGTTTTCGAAATATTAATGTAGGAATAAATAGCTGTATAAATTTGAAATTGGAATCCCTAACCAAAGAAGAGATATTTGAGATCAAAGTGGCCAGTACGACAAAACGCCAATTTCATATGTAAGGACCTAATATTTATATAGTAGGACCTAACTGACAGACAGGTAACGATTAACGAAGAGCTTTAATTCCTGAATCTAGAAAGTGAATTTTAATAACTAAAAATAAATAATAAGTAGCAAATAATGTTGACGCAATTTTAAACATTTTGGCAAGAGAAAAATGGTTTCTTCATCTTGGGGCAAGTTTAAACAGACGAAATGGCTTTAGGATATTTATTTGACTTAAAACTGAAATAAACCCTCATCTCGTCTGGGCACTTTAATGGACTAAAACTCTTAACGCGCGACGGTGGCTTTTCATATGAAGACTCGCTCCGGCTCGTACCTGGTGCAAAGATTGGAAGATTGGCCAGCCCGCTTTCCAGCGGGGCAATACAGCCAGGATGCTTTTGCACCGGATACCAATAATGGCGGGCTTTTAACTGATCACTGACAATATTTTTTATATGTGTATTTTTTAATTATTATTCTAGTCTTATTTAATAAAAGTTTTTAATTACACAGATATATCGGTTGGACACATATTATCTAACCAAAACCTACATAATTGATACTGTAAATTATTATACTCAGAACAGCAGATTCTCTTCAAATTCTCACAGCAACCCATAATGACGCATTGTTGTTACACAGATATCTATTTTGAGATCGGACACGATCGACATTACACAAGTACAATGTAAATATAGCTCACACTGATGTATGGGCGATGTTTTATATACAAATGCAGGTGGCCGTCTGAAATACAGAATAGATTTTTATGATGCACATTTTTATTTTATGACGGTGCATGGCAAACGACTCGTATATAACTCTATACGTTCCTTGAATGAAACAAAATCCATTATGTCTTATACTTTTATTTAGTAAATTGGCGGATTGTGAAATTGTATATTTCAAGATTATTAGTGTTTTCTGCAAACCATTTTACGGAAAGTACCTACTAGGTTTGTAGACAACAGAAAAGAAAATGATCACGTAATCTATATAGACGATGGCACCTTCAGGACTAGTGGGTTGAAATTATATTATGCTCGATTACCAAAATGTGTTAACATTTTGGTAATCGAGCATAACAATATACAAGAACACAAATATGTCAGTAAGAGAAAAAGACTGGAGGCATAATGTTTCTTAGTCTAAGTTTTAAAAGAATTAAGACTTTGACAATGCTTGATAGCTAATGGAAATAGCTGAGTGAATAACAGCTGTCTGGATCATAAGTTGCATGTAATATTCTCAACATATTCATACGTTGAAAAAACGTCGTTAACTATTTGAAATACCACTTCGTGTGGGAAATAGACTGCGTAGAGACAAGAAGCTCGCATTACTGACAAGGCATAGTCTGCTTCCTATATCAGCGGAGAAAATAGCCAATAGGGTTTTGACCTTTCGTTTCAAACACGTGACAGATTTTTTTTAGAAAGGTTTACGACTTCGCATCTTCTGTTTGGAAGCAAGTCTGGGAAAAAGATATTTTATTTGTCAGTTTGCATATTTGAATGAAATGTTCGTTTATAGGTGCAATTTTCAACTATTTCATGCCGAAACTTGGTAAACACGTTTAATAAAATGCATACTATATAAATAAGAGAGTAAGTCCTGACTGACTGGCGGATAATTTGCTAGCAATCAACTTAGAGCCAAAATTGCTGAACCTAGAAATGTGGTGCATTCATTGTAGGGACTACTAAGGAAGGATTTTTGGCAATTCAACCCCGTAGGGCGTCAATGGCTGTTCAAAATTTGAAATTTCTTTATATTTCATTATAAGTCGCGTGCATCGCCTCGTGTAACAACTACTAATTTAAATATTTTGGTTGTAAGTGATTTTAATTTTTTTAGGATTTCCCATAAAACAGTCCCAATTAGTTTCGATGGTGTGTTATAATTTAAACTTCTATTCTAAAAGGCCTACGGACAAAGTTGCGATTACAACAGTTACAAAATTAAATAAGAGCCCTTACAAAAAGTAAAAACGGGATTACGCTGTACGTCCGTCTGTCACCATTCTGTATCTCATGAACCGGGATAGCTAGAGAGTTGAAATTTTCACATATGATGTAATCTGTTGTCACTATAACAATAAATACTAAAAAATTAACAAAAGAAATATTTACATATTAAAATTTACAGAATATTCAGTAGAATATTTACTTAGTAATAATTAAAACAAAATAAAATAACTATTTGGGGCAAATAACACGTTTGTTGTTTAGAAGCTCCTCCCGTACAACAAACGTGTTTTTTTGCATATTTTGCTGGGTAAAAATTTGAACGAATGTTATATAGAACCCTTAGTACGTCCGACTTCCATTTGGCCGATTATTATTGTCTTTTTCGCCGAGCTGAAACAGATAATCACACTGACCTAACTTTTGTTATCAAAATAATTATCTGAAAACATAAGTAACCCTGATCTAGGTCTTTAAACTCAGAGTTTCTGAGGTAGAGATGATCCGTTCAGCGTCTTTTGCCAAGTTATGACCAGTTTAACGAGACTCGACTCATACATCCAGTATTTAGGCCGGCAGACATGTTATTGCGTAGGTTTCCATTGGTATTCATTTGGTTTATTCAATCATATAATACACTATAACAGAAAAAAATCTTTATTACATCACAACAGTAAAATATTACAGAATAACTACAACAGAAAGGCGCTCTCATTGCTAACAAGCGATCTCTTCCAGAACTTATAAACACAGAATAAAAAAATAATAATGAAGTAACATCTAACCATACATATAATATGAAGAATTATATACATGAGTATATAACATATACATAAAATTTTATTTTATTTTCAGCATACCCTATCTATTATGCTTGTTATAATAGATAGGGTATGCTGAAAATAAAATAAATAACCATAAAGTGTAATTTTGTTAACATCTTTGTTACCCCAAAAAATATTGATTTCCGTCTTCTAGCTCGGCAATAAAAATTTTCACTATATTGGGAATACATCTAACATACAAAATAGCTGCACAATTATAAATGTATTGTATTTTCGCAATAAATCTCGGTAAATCAAAAATAAAAATAAGTATGTCTACCATCTAAATTTACATTTTGTAAAGATGCCATGGCGACTACTAATTCCGTAGCTTATTATATTGTCTATACATAGCGTCCCACAGCTGGGAACAGGTCTCCCATATGAAGGAGGTAAAGGGGAAATCGCGGGTAGGGGATTTTACCTATCTTTAAAGCTATAAAGATTCTCGGACAAGCAGTTTTCTTAACAACGTACTTCTTCCATCGATAAAGTGTACGTACGCAAGTTACAAATTTATGATACACAACACAAAAATAAAGTGTATCAAATTCGGTCTTACGTTTCTATAGCTAATCGAGGTAATTATCAATTGCAATTGATTTATGGATCTATTGATTGAGTGACTAAATCGTCTGTGGAGTGTAATAAATATATAAATAAAAAAATATATATTGATTTAGGAGCCCAATTTCATTTACTTTAATCATAGCTTTTTATAAAAAAGAGTCACAGCTAATGAGATATATGTGTCAGTTTCTAAATACGATATCTGTGTCGTAGTCATGCGCGTGACGAAATGTTTTCTTAGTAATCTTACACACACACAATTTTTCCAATTAAACTATTACACTTAGAATATATTTATGACAAGTATTACTCAAACAAGTTATAAATTACCACCTTCTACGAAAATTTATATGTAATTTTCCATACCTTTATATCTTTAGTACTGTAAAAAAGAAACTGACGAATTTGTATACGCACCTGTCAAAGGTGCGTATACAAATTCGTCAGTTTCTTTTTTTCAGTTATTTAGATTTACAAAAAGAACTACTGCATCAAATTTAATACTATTCATATTGGAACATCTGGGAAGACTTTCCAATAATAAAATAATTTTATAAATCAGGGTACAAACACTGCTGTAGCAATATCAGTTGAAAACATTTCATACATCCGCAGAAAAGTACAAAATTCTATTCAGCACGCTGTTCTGTTTGATTCCAAACATCAAATTTCCCACAATCTTCAGTCCAGTTTTCATGGTAGGTATTACGCTTCCGGTCATGTCAATAGTCGTTAAATTTTGCAGAGCTAAATATTAATACCCGCCGTCGCTGGCGAGAGAAACCGAGGACATTTAGTTTCCTTTACGTGTCACGTTCAAATGTTAACAGTTTCTCATTCTTCATCCGTATATACCGAAGTTAGTTTTAGCCTAGCCTCAGCTATGAGAGGGTATAAGTTAAATTCACTAGTGAAAAATAAAGAAGACGTTTATATGAACACAAGATTAATAACTAGAATAGTAATAACAAAATTCAAACATGTTTAAAGTTAGAGAGTGATATTATATGCGTATACGATGCATATACGCATAACATCATTTATGACGACTTGCTGTATCTTCGTCCACATTTTGCTTATCATCACGTGACTTAGTGGTTATTTCTTATTTGATCTTTCTTATAGTTCGTTAAATAAACGTAATTCTTATAATACTCGAATTGTCTAATATATTACAATGAAGATAATAAATATAAGCTAAAAATTGCTATAATAATTGCAGTGTTAACCTTTATTTTGAAAATAGTAAACCTAGCAAGGCGAAGATCAGATTTTGTTGTCTTTGGATAAGTTTCACATATCCTGTAAGACGATCGTTAAGAGCTACACAAATTTATTACTGGTTAGAAATAATTAGAAATATTGAACAAATTAGCGAACAGATTAAGACGACACGAGCTAGCAGTAAAACCAATTATCGGATCATAGCTAGGTGTGAACTGAGTCATCGATCCCGTATAAATCTCTCAGTAACACCTTGGCTGCCAAATCACACGTGCGAGTAACTGAACTGTAGTTTATACCAGCACATCTAGCGAGAAGCTTGCACAAACATTCCGCGAAACCAATTGATTGGAAAAACAGTTCGGTTACTGCTGTCAGGTTTACCAAATTAGAATTTCTAATACGTATTTTTAGTAGGCAGCAGATGTTTATAAAACATTTGGTGAAGCTATTGCAATCGAAATTAAGTTTACTGATATCTCACATTTGAAACATAAAAAAATGACTTGAATTGATGAAAATGATGATATTTGATCCATTTATAGTCGAGGCTTTAAGGAATTAAAACTTTAGGGGGCTGGGGGACCTCATCTTATTTTCCAAAACATATCAAAGTGTTTGATCGACGCGACGAGAGACCAGATGCCGGTTTGAATCTGGCCCAACGTATAAGTATTGCCATTCAGCGTAGAAATGCGGCTAGCATGCCTCCTCCAAGTGGTGTGTTGGAGCATTTGGATTATATGTAGATCTCATATGGTCTATATATAATTCAGCTGCATTTTTCTTCTGTTGTAGTTAGTTATTTCGTTATAATAAAGGCATTTAGAAGATAACAGCATTTATAGTAGGTACCTAGTGAACATTGCAAAACAGTAACACTGGAGTACATTATACACACTACTACACTGGAATACACAAAATGTATCTTCTTATTTATAATTTATTATCTACTGTAAATCCTATTTATTTTACTCCACCTAATTCTAAAGTGTACAGTTACAAAAACATAGAAAACATTAGCATTTTGTAAGTGTTAACACGCTTGAGTATAAAAAGGTGAGTTTACAGGCGTTTTAGTCAACTCTTAAACTAAATAGCTAACCAAATAATATTGAATATAATGTGGAACAAGACCAAGAATTCGCAAACAGGATGTTTAGTCCACGGAAAGTACCTGCGTAGGCGCCGATATTTGTTTAACCCACACAGTGCTGCTGAAATAGATTTCTTGTTACTGTCAATCCATTCAAACATCGGCGTGATTCTAAATAGTAATTACTAATTGCAATACAAAGAACGTTGGTGTAGAAACAATGACCACTTGGATTAAGTTCAAAGTGTTTGCCATTTTGTTTATCAAGAATCTTGAACGGAAACAGTTTAACATCTCTGTTCTGTATATCTGTAATTTTAAACTCCTCTAAATCTCTGCCACGTTTACTGATTTGTGAATTACATATTTAACACAAACTTTTGCAGAATATTAACGCTACTATCTACGTCAGTGTATAAAAACATGTTTTCAATGATGCTATTCTATATATCACGTCTTTCAATAAATGTGTTCTCTCATAAACGAAAATATTATTAGACGTAATCGTTTCATAGATGACGTAATTCCCTGAAAAAGGTTATAATTGTGATGATAAAGGTAATTGAAACGAAATTTGTTGTTTAACAATGCATTTCATAAAAAAGTAATATTTAAATTTTTGAAAACAACCAAGATTTGTAATGGCTGCCATCTTAAATTTGAAATTATCATAATGTTGCGTTGTGAAAAAAATTTCAATAAAATAGTTAAAAAGTTTTGGAGCTACGATGCTACAGACAGAAACACAGACAAACACATACAGAGACAGTTCAAACTTACACCCCGTCGTTTTTGCGTCGAAGCAATATTTATCGTTAAAGAAAACTAACCAAAATAACGAATAGTTTGTTTGGGCTAACATTAGACATTTTAAATATACAAAGAAAGACTTTTATCGTTTTTTTTATAAAGAAGAATTTGGTGGTGTCTGTGATTTCATGTGTATGGACTATGCAAAACGAGGAAAAAACTACGATGTTATTACCATTGATATAGTTAAGAAACACTACTTATCCGAAATTCCCATCTCTGCGAAGAAAAAAGATCTTTGCCAATGACTTCCCTTCATCCACGAAAGTGCTCATGAATTCTATGGAGCACTTTCGTGCAAAATTGATGTAATAGATACTTCTGCCTACAGTGACAGCAGTGATGAAAATTAAAACCTTAACTACGCTCTATTGAGACTGATTTACCGATCATTACATTGTTAAATACTAACATGACTGATTTAAATAGGTTTCTGTAACGACTTGGTTCTACTGTTGTTATCTACCTCATAAAGTTAATTGATTAATATTATTGAAGACTGATTATTGTAATATGCCCTTTGATGTGATCTCAAGGAGAACTGTTTTCATTTTATTTTTTCATACGAAGAGGATTTGTTTAAGTTTTTTTTTCCCTAGTAGAATAAGAATATTAGATGTGATTATTTATGAATATTACCTATTGATCTCAATGTGCCTTATGTCTTGCAATGTGCAATAAGTGTTTTTCAGTAAAAATTAAAATGATTAAGAGGTTTTAATTACAATTTTTGTTTTATTTTCATTTCTTATTCTTTTCAACTGAACTAGTACCAATATACATATTTTTTGTAACATTTACAAATGATACAACATTAGATAGTCTATCTTACACAAAACATTTAAAATTTGAATATTAGTTTGAATAATACATGTGCATGCAATGTTGTTTTTGCCACTTTGATCTCAAATATCTCTTCTTTGGTTAGGGATTCCAATTTCAAATTTATACAGCTATTTAATCATACATTTGTATTTCGAAAACCGTAATTCATTTGTTTTGTCCTCGTTTGGTTTTTTCTTTGCGTCAAGCAGTTTACAAAATGGAAAAACTTGAAATATCCCAAAGATCCGATTTAAAATCCCTTCATTATTGTGCCGGTTGAGCAATGTAACGCAGCAGTTGACGCGCGTTCGTCGGTTTGCTGCACTCAATTCATGAGGTACCCACCTTTCAAGCTTTTTCACCTTTCCAATTTGCTGCAAGTGGATTAAAACAGTTTTATCACTAACACCGCAGCCTGCAGCTAACTCGGACGTGGTTTGCGATGGATCTACTTCCACAATAGCTTTCAATTCTTCATTAGCAACTTTAGTCTCCGGCCGTCTACGGGGCTTGTTCTGCAGGTCGAAATTTCCAGAACGAAAACGTTGGAACCAAAAACGCACTGTGTTTTCTTTTGCGACACCGCCGCCATACACATCATTAATCCTTCGAGCCGTTTCTGCAGCATTGGTACCACGGTGGAACTCGTACTCGTAAATAACGCGATATTTCAAGTTTTCCATTTTGTAAACTGCGTGACGCAAAGAAAAAACCAAACGAGGACAAAACAAATGAATTACGGTTTTCAAAATACAAATGTAGGAATAAATAGCTGTATAAATTTGAAATTGGAATCCCTAACCAAAGAAGAGATATTTGAGATCAAAGTGGCCAGTACGACAAAACGCCAATTTCATATGTAAGGACCTAATATTACGTGTTGCAAATAATATGTATTATATTCAGTTATTAATTTTAATAATTTACAAATCCACAAATCCACAATTAAAAACCACAAATAAATGCACGTCAGCAGTTAAATCAGCCTTTGATTGTACCAGGTGCAAAAATACCCATCACACTGGCTGCTTTGCCCCTATGGATAGCAATGGCAAGTCTTTTCACCAGGTACGAACCTGAGCGGGAGTCTCCAGATTTTCCCAAATTCTGCGCCCCATTTCCGTCACAAATCTTTTTGTTTCACTGCCCCAGCTGCAGTCTCCACCGCAAAGTGCACAAATGAACACTGTACCCCTAAGGCCGCATACTTACTACGCTTTTTGTCAGCTACATCTTCAGCAGCTGCGGCGGGAGAAAAGGCAGTACGACCAAGATGACAAGGCAAATAAATTAGAATAATAATCTATAACTTTACTTACACTCATAAACAGCAACCCTAACACAGATTTCATCAACATCATTAAACGGCTGCGTCTTAGCTAAATTTGCGCTAATTCTTCACACATCGTTCTTGACACAAAAGCTCTCATCTCTGGCCACTACAACACTAGTTACATCAAAGTCTGCGTTTGCATCAATCATAATTCCAACTCTGAAATACACGACGACAATTCCCATGATATATTGGTCACCTGACTCCAGATGCCAACGGGTTATATTAAGACCTGAAGAAAAATTTACAGCACTGTTTGATTTACGATTTCACATAAACCAGGGGCACTTGTTCGTGGGAATCGCGAATGGAGAAGTCAATAAGTGTAACGTATTTGCTTATGTGATTTGTAAAGCTGTAAAATGGAGTGACGGCTTCTTTAAGTGCAAGTGAAAGTACATATTGAAAATGGTACATGTTTGTGATTTTGAAAACGATATAAATGTTAAGTCATATGTTATTCCTAACACAGAAACTGAAACTCCAATTCCAATTCACCTAGGCTGAGAGCTTTTGATAGTATAGTTTAAGTAGTTCGAAGACCTGAAACTACAAAAACTATCTATACTACGGTTTTAGAATACTTCATATCGAATCAAAATCATATGCTTAGTAAATCTACCTTAGCAACCAAACGTAAACGTCTAATACATATGGATTCCAATCTATCATAAAATACAATAACTATTTCCTTGAGTTCTGGCCCAAGCCCTATCCCAACAGCTGCAGCAACAATTCAGATCCTGAAGGCGTTAGATCAGCGTCTATGTTGGGTGGAAAACACCTCTGCAGCACTACGTCACCACATGACGAGTCAGTTATCCAACCGTGGCTGCAGGCGCCCACGCACGTTCCGCCGCGCCGGCCTCGGCTGCCAGCCAACATTTTCATAGTTTAGTTACGATTTCGAAAACGACCCGACGCCTCCCGCCGCCGGCGACAACCGATTTCTCACGAAATTCACTTGCTTTCGTCAAGTTCTCGATCGTCTCTATAACATTTGTGTGCTAGTGTTTTATTGACTTCAGTGAATAGTGACACATTTGGATTTTTAAACCGCTTTTGGGTACGTTTAGTTTGAATTGGTTTTACAGAGCTTTCAAGTTTGAAATCCAATGTCAAGTTCAATCATAAGGTCATGTAATTGATATTGGTCACCAAAAAAATTTGAGGCCTCAGATGGGACCCTTGTGGAACTACAAGCTTAATTTTTCGAAAATTTTATTTACTTAGTTCCGTTTCTGTTGAAACTTGAAAGAATTTTATATTCAATCTTTGAAAAATATCGTGTTTATATAGATTTTATGAATTTAATAAATATTTAAACCAGAAAAGTGATATAACCAGAGAAAGTCCATTAAATGCATGTTATAAAAATTTTCGCATCGATCGCGTCGGACTAAGATTTCGGGGGCCTTCGGCCGTTACAAAAATAGAACGAGACGTTTCGTTCACTCTCGTGAAACTTTTTACTCAGGACACCCACCAGCTTACACTTCACCTTGCGAATGTAGATGGCGCTGACCGACATCTTAGTGAGGGAGACGTGAGTCATTTTCTTGAATCGGTGAGCACTTCGGTGGCCAAGAGTCGAGAGTGCTCTAAGATTTCAGCCAACAATGATTCGAATGATGTATGGGTTTTAGCTTGACCGATTGATGATTGATTACGAATATGCAGTCATACTTATGACGAAATTCGACCGTTCCGTAATTAGATTTCTACAACAAATATTACATATTAAATTATATATTTTAAAATATGAGTTCACTAGACATCATTTTGTAATTTTCGATTTTTTATCAGTGTAAGTCCTAAACGAAGGGTAATCGAAGGTCTCTGCTTAAAGTTTCTGCTAACTCTGAGGGATTTAACATAGATTTGAATTGCCTATTTGTAACAACTATACATTTCGGGGAGTGTGCCTTGGAATTGCATGAATTAATTCCCCCATCTCCATTTTACAATAGGACAAGTAGAAATACTGTAAGGCACCACCGGTTCATAATAGAGGTTCCACGGACTCGCACAAAACGCTTCGCGTCTACATTTATTGTGCGAACTGCCAGGTTGTGGAATTCGCTGCCAAGTTATCTATTTACCGATAGCTATAATCTCGATCTCTTCAAATCGCGAGTGAATCGGTTTCTTCTAGGCAAGCGCGCTACATCCTAGACCGCATCGTTACTTTACATCAGGTGAGTTGCGGTAAAGCGCGAGTCTATCAACTATAAAAAAAACTATAAAAATCGATAAACGTGTACCACAATGATTTGTTGCTCTATTACATTTAACTGTGATAAGTATGTTTTGATGCTTTTCACAAAATGTTTCGTAGACAACTACGGTACTTAGGACTTAGACTTATGTTACTTAGGTCAATAGCAAATTGTAATATATTGATAAACAATATTATTTAAATGAAACCGTCGTAAGCATATTATGTAGGTACCTACCTACACAGATACCAGTATACCTAAGACACCAACGTATTAAAACTTCTTATGCATGTATTATGTACTTTAAAACATATAATATACATTCAATTGTATTTAAAGTATGAAACTTGGTTAGGTTAGGTTAAATAGCATTTTGAAAATTTTATTAAAATAAGTGCACTTTTTTTCATTACTTCCATGGGGACCCTAAAAAGCGTATCCTAAAAATAGTTGGAGGAGCCATGGATAACGTTCCTAACTTTTTATTCATTTATTTCGTAAACCAAAAAATCAATTAGTGTATTCAGACACACAGCCTAATAGACCGAGCGAGCTAAGTACACGAAGCTTCTATGCTTTATGTATGGTAATTTTTTTTTCAGTCTGTCAGTCATGTTTGTTTGTCTGTATGTTGGTATCTGAGAACAGTTATTTTTCGTACTTTTATTTAGTACTCGTATTAATAACTAACCATGTTCTTTCTACAGGATCTAGTGTTATTAGCTTTTTTACTGTTAATTTATTTATTTTTACTTCCCTAAATAGGGCAATTTTTTTTAAGACATGTGATACTTAACTTCCAATAAAGATTCTTAATATAAAAAAAAAACAGATTAAAGTCAGCCGAGAGATTGAGTTTAAAGCGCAACAAAGTTTGTGCTACTAAAGTCAATTTTTAGCAGAATGACAAGTTCCTAATATCTGGTGTAATTCCTAAAATAACATCAATATTTGTATTGAAAAACGAAGTGCACATTATTTATTGAATATCCGGTTCTAATAAATACGAGTTACTCAATTGTTTACAAAACAAAGTCCAAAAATAAAATCTATTACGTACTTAAACAACAACCGACTTCAATTCGACAGGCGTTTATAAATTATTTTAGGATAATTTAATTTATAAACAAAACTGCTAAACCAACTTTTATCAAAATATAACGTATCAATTCAGACAAAATAAGAATTTTCTGAATCAGTCCAGACGTCAACGAGTAATCGGGGATTACAAAAAAAGAACAACGAATTTATTTTCATGATTCCAACATGATTATATTTTATTTCCTAAATCTAAGTCTTTAAAAACTTCCAAAAAAATAATTAGACAACTTAAAGCCGGAGTGCCGCTAACAGGGGGATAAGACCCAGGCTACTGATGATACAAGTTACAGAGAAAAGATGCTTCGGACAATGCGTGCCCGTATTATCGAGAATAACCGCCCTTTGTATCCAACCCTTGATCCAAACAACTAACAAAAGCCTCTATAATTAACTTTATTATTAGATAAACTTAGTTAATATGACAGTAAAGCTTTTGTACCAAGCAACTAAATTTTGTTAAAAAACAAACGTGATTTAAAAGAGTTTAACTTGATAACTAATATTACAAAACCAATTCAGCTTTTAAATCTTCTAAGTGCCTTCATACAAGTTAAATTATGAGGAAAAACGACGTAATAAATTGTAATGTCATCAAAAACATGAACTTCAATATGAAAAACTCTACTAAACTTTAATATCTTAAACATAAAAATCAAAAAAGTATTAGTTGATCACCATTTAATAGTACTTACTTATGGCAAAAAAGTCGCCGCCAAAATTAAGATTATAACTAAACTCAATTCAGGGAAATAATAATATATACAATAAAAATTTTCAATTCTTAATACGATACTGCCTTTTTGTCCCAACATTTACGTATTTCTTAAGGTGTTGTCAACTTTGGAACAAACCATTACTTTTACAAGAAGAATAAATACACTTCAAGTATTTTTAACATACCTTTGGATGATCGTATTTGGTGGCAGGCCTCTCTCTCTATAAGGTTTGGAGGACTCGGTATCCGCAAAGTTTCTTGTATATCGCTACCGGCTTTTTTATCTTCTGTCTATAGCACAGATAGCTTAATTTCAGCTATATTGTCTGAAAGCGTGAGTGATTTCAAAATCAAGTATTTAGAACAGGGTACAGACAGGTGGAAAATGGTTTGTCCAAGTAAGTCATTGCCCAAAACGCCTCGCTCTGTGATATAGAGACAAAGAGTTTGCTTGAATCTCCTATTTCTTCTGCAGAGCTAGCTTGTCTCCTTGCGGTTTCGCGTTGGGAATCAGGTCTTTGGTCGCATGCTTTACCATCTAAAAACATTGGCAACCTTTTTGACAACATAACTTTCCGTTTGGCTATTTATTTTCAAATAGGCGCTTCTTGCCAAGTCCGAAGTCGGTGTCTTTGTGGCAAAATGGTAGATGAACTTTGCCACCATGGCATATCTTGCCAAAGAAGGGCCGGTCGCCTGTCGCGGCTCTCCAGTCTGAATAATTTAATCCGTAGGGCCTTTGTAAGTGCCGTTGTCCTTTCGAAATTAGAACCGATGGGTAAAAGGCTCTATAATAACACTCATTCCTTGGCAGTTGGGACGGCTTCTAGTTTGGGATGCAATTTGTATAGATACCCTATTGCTGTCCCATCTCTCAGAAACATCTGTACAGGCTGGTATTGCCGCCATAAAAGCAGAATTTATAAAGCGGCGCAAATATGGAAACCTTGACAGAGGTTTTATATTTGTGCCGTTTGCAGTAGAAACCTTGGGGATGTGGGGACTGAGCGCTTTAAAATGATGTCTAGAAATATTTAAACTTCTGGTGGAAGTGACATGTGACCAGAATGCTGGCTCTTATTTCGGTCAGAAAATTAGCATTGCCATTCAACGTGGCAATGCAGCCAACATTCTTGGAACTTTCCCTTCTACTTGGGGATTATTATTAGATTAGTTTTTATAGCTGTGTATGTTTTTTACCTCTGATTTTGTGTTTTAATAAACTTAAAACTATTCAGGGACAAAAAGTATTTCCAAACAATCATAACAATTAAATTTGAAACAATTGTACAAAAAATCGAAACAATTGTAAAAAAAGCGTATCCTAGCATGGCAGATAGAAACATGAATATTTTTTAAGAATAGTAAAATTGGTAATTTAGATAAACTTTTTTTGTGATACTATTGTTGTGGCAGTCATATTGGATTTGAATTTTACATATATTATAGAATTTTATTTATTATAATTTTATTTTTTAATTATTATAGTATTGTACTAGTCAGACCCTTTTATTTGATACCCATATTGAGGGAGTTGAGAAAAAAATTATAATTCGCCATTTTACTACTAGTCAGAAAAAACAAATTGTACCTACATGATTCTGCATTTTGTGGCAAATAAATAACAATATACAAACGAATTGTAACCTACCTCGTCTTATCTGGTAACTACTAACGAAGTTGCTTACCTTAAGGCGACGGGTATAGACAAACGCAATTGAGAATTGAGCCACGGAATAAATAATAGTATGTACTTATACTTACCTATGCCATGCCATCTGTTTGATTCTGGGCGAAACAAATGAGCGGGCATTGGCCTGCCGTCTATAATTTTGTCAACTGTATAGATAGATGGTGTCTTATGCACAGTTTGGATATTGACATAGAGTAATGTAAGTTCAGAGAAATAACATCGTACTTTTCTGAAAGTTAGGTCAAAGATTACTATTGTACAGAAGGTGAAGTATGTAGTAATTACTCAATTCAAATATAACTTTACTCATTATCGTATAATAATAACTCGATTTCATTAAACTTTTATAAAAATGATTTCTCGTACCTCGTAAAAACATTTAAAAAAATTGAGAAAAATTCGTAGAAACTATCGTTCGAGTTCGTTCGTTGAATATCGTGCGAGTTGCACCCTTCAAAATTCCGCCATCGTGAGCAGTTGGCAGCTCATATCATTGATGACATTATTTATCAACAACGAGGTTCGCTGGGTTAGGTAAAACTTACTTTAAAAAATTGGAATAAATAAAAAAAAATTGCATATTTTATTTATAAGTCTAACTATTTTGACCGATTTTTATCAAACTAATATGAATGAATTTTTCGTTAATTTTAGCGTCTCTAAGAAAACAAAAAATACTTAAAAAAACAATAACTGAAATAAAAAGTAAACACTATACTTCAGTTATTGTTTTTTAAAAGTATTTTTCTGTTTTCTTAGAGACGCTAAAATTAACGAAAAATTCATATTTATATAATCAATCGAAAAATTTATAGTTACATATTTTTATTATGGCAGCTGCTCCTGACAGTGAAGAAATTTTTTTATAAGATCTCTTTCCGTAGCAACCATCAGCTATAACATCTATGATGGCAATGCCTGATTCAGATAAAAACAATTTTCTTTTTACTAAAAAAGAAAATTGTACCTACACTGTAAACGCTCTTTACGTAAATAAAATATAAATTTTGATTGTTTCTATAACAAAAACAGTAGGTATTGATTACTGAGAAAAAAATCCTCGTATTACCATTTGTTACAATAAGTTTCTGTAACAAGACTACTCTGTGCGATGAAATTCGAATTGATGCAGACGAGCGTTTGCTTAGACTCAATACTTAGGTATGCGTGAAACGAGCGAAGCATCTCTGCTCAGGGGTACATTTTTATTTTGACTGTCAGTTTGTATGTATGGATGTTTGTCCTCAAGAAATTTCGTAATCGCGTACAGGTTTCCTCCTAAAAAGCGTTTAAAGTGTAGGTACTAAAAAATATAATTGTTTTTATCTGAATCGGAAGGGTGAATTCGAACGGCATTGCCATCATAGATGTTATAGCTGATGGTTGCGACGGAAAGAGATCTTATAAAAAAAATTCTTCACTGTAAGGAGCAGCTGCCATAATAAAAATACCTAATTGTTTACCTTTTATTTAAGTTATGTTTTTTTTTAGTTTTTTCTGTTTTAACGTTAAAATTAACGAACAATTAATTCATATAAGTTTGATAAAAATCGGTCGAAATAGTTAGATTTATAAATAAAAATATTCAATAAAAAATAAAAAAATAATCTAAAAAAAGTAAATTTGCGAAATCATCGATGAACGATTACTTATAAAGATTATAAGAAGTGATATTTTTTGTTTTCGATTCTTCCTATCTCCCATTTGTATATTATCACACTTATCACACTTCTACAAGTAGTGTCTAAATCACGGCAGAGAATGTTTCTAGTAAAACATAATCGCTTATAAGTATGTTATTACGCGCACGCGGTAACTATCCTAGGAAAGAATATTATATATAATTATTCTCACGCTGCACTAGATGAAGTCTGACAACGTCGCGCACTACGCGAAGTGGCAGGGATGAGGCAGGCACGCATGCAACGTCGCATAAAACGAACGCTACCCGCTAGCTAAGCCAAGGTGCCTCATAAAAATATGTGCTAAGTGCCTAGTTAAATATATTAGCAACGTGTTTTTCTAAATGTATACTTTTTAGTAGGATCTAATAACATTTATCTTTAAAACTTCACTTACCTATCATTCTAAGACAAAAACAATACATTAGCCTGAAGGTGTCAATATTTCGATTAATCTACCTCAACATTACAAATTAGATATTCCACGTATACCGAAAGAAACATGTTCAAAATAATGAGATAATGAGTTCTTCAAAAATATATTAAAATGGTTTGGTAAACTAAGATAAGCATTTTGAAACATCATGCTTTAATTGAGTATATGCATTACATGATGTATTGACTTCCAACATGCCACAGTATACGGTAATGCTAGAAAATGGTAACAAAAACGCATCTATTTGGGAACCATCACCTTAACCTAATACCTTGTAGACGTTGCAAGTTTTTTATGATCGGAATGCTTAAAAATAAAAAAGACTGAAGCTAAAATGATCACATTACGAAAGACTAAAACATAGAAAGACTAAATTCTGGACATTTGAAAAAATTAACACAACATGATATCAGCACATCTTTAATCTGCTTACCTGTTACTGGATAGATAAAATGCTAATAGACAAAAATGTAGAAAGACTAATACACTGATAATACTTACATAAAAGTATTAATTTTGAATTGCTTTTCTTTTGTTAACAGAAAACCTCCAAGCGGGCGTGCACCGTTCTACCGTAATGCCCTGTAGCTAGCACCATGGGGGTATCCGACGACTTAGCCCCAAGTTTCACGCAGAAGCCGGCCCTTAGGCAGGAGGACGACGGCAACAAGCTTGTCTTCGAGTGCCAGCTGGTGGCCTCTCCAAAACCGGACATCTCCTGGTATCGGAGCGACGAGCTTCTCAAAGAAGATGGCAGGACTAAGTTTAAGTAAGTGAAAATTCTACATCTGCAAAAATGCACGATGATACAGTGCCCGGCATATTTCTAAATACAACGTGGGGGAGAATTATTTTATTATTAATAGACGATTCCCGGCTCGTCTTTATAAACAATTCCTGCTTTACACCTTACAATAAGCCAAGGACACCTAAAAATTGTCAGTCATCAGCTAAGGTTTAAATAGTTTGCTGTGGATTGTACTAGTGATCAGTTAGTAACCACTTAATTAACCTTGTTACACCTTTCACCAGATCACCAGAAAAAAACGCTGCATGTAAAATTTCGTTGACCAGTAGTCAAAAGACTCGGAACAGCTTAAACTTAAATTAAAGTATAGATGTATAAAAAATCTTAACCAGAAAACAATTATTACTTCTGCGGTTTTCGTCTTGTTTTTGAACTGATTCTTGCATAGCTACGCTATCCTCACATCTCACCTCATTATTTGAACTGGACCAAAAATAAATTGTCATTCAAGGTGATGTTCTTGAGTCGTTGCGGTCTTGAAAAACAACCCGTCATCTCACACCAGAAACCGTTTCTATCTGTCAACACCACCCATTCTCACTCTGTACTGTAATAATGAAATCAACAACACTAGCTTAAATTTTAGTATCATCGTTAAATTCGACTTCTATATATTTGGTTGCGTTGAAATCGCTTTTGATTTTAGCGTTATTAGGTCAATGTCCGTTATCACCTCGCTTTTCTTTACTGTTTGTTGATCCAGCACTTCCTTTGAAGTACCCAAGCCAATGATATTTGCTATTGGACGACACACTTGGCACGATATATATTGGTGTTCTGACATTCAATGAAAAGAAAATTCGGTTTCGATTCTAAATTAAGAGCGACTTCATTAATTGTATTGACGTGTACATTTTCGTCTACATACCTGCTGTCTTGATACATTGGCTTTTAATAGTCTTCATCAATAGTATGTCTAAATGATATACGTACGTGTGTTCTTAAACTGATTTTGCTGGTCATAATGTATTTATACGACAGCCAAGAAAAAAAATTGTGGTATTATTTTTGGTCTTTTCCTCTACCCCGGCATAAATGTCCAAGTTAGAATTAATGTATATTTTTAAATTGAAACAAGTTTATATTCAACTACCTAGCTTGATATGTAGATCAAAAATCTTGAAGACTTCGGTGTGTACTACACAATACTTGTTTATCTATTATTCTTAACCATTAAATCGTAAAAACGCAATTTTTAACAAGGTCGGTATTTAGCTTTTTCTTTATACACAGAAGGAAAACAAAGTTAAGTGGCGTGTCTTGTGAGAGGTATAAAGAAATGTGTGATATAAATTTTCTTAATGTCCAAAATATAAGAACAGCTGGAATTTATACTCATTAATAGTATAATGACGATCAAAAAATATGTCACAAAAATAAACCTTCGAGTTCATTGACCTCTAATGTTTAGCTGATATAAATAATGATATACGCAATAACGTTGACAATGGAGGTCGTAAAATTAGCATTTAACGACAGAAAGACTATTTATCCGCTACTGTTTTTAATTTTATTTATGAGACAGAATTCATTGATGTGATGATTTCAGTATACTTAAATAAATTAAACAGTAAGAGACGTATAAAAACTTTATAGTTTCTAAGATTCCTAACATACCTTCTAAATTCTAGTTTATTTTCAAAATATCATATACAGATTGAGTACTGCACTTTATAAGCTGTAAAAAGTAGGTAGGTAATAAATACATAGTATATGTATCCATTAAAAATGTAAGCTAATTAATGATTTATTGCTCTCATGCAGTTAATTCGTAATTTAAAAGGTTCCTAGTGTTTAAAGGATTATAAATATATTTTAAATAGACTTTCACCCAAGTAAAATCTTACTTCTTGATGCTTCATTAATCCTCTGTTTGAGCAACAAATATAATTAATATTTATATACATAAGTCTCCATTTATAACGAACATAGTTCAAAAGTGAAGCGTTGGAATATTGTAAATTCTTAAAATAATTTCATCTGAAAATGTTAAGTACAAACCATTCGATATATACCTACCGTATATTAAAAAAACAATATAATACATTTTGTGTTGTATTCCATAAGTGTTTAGAGAATAACCGCATTTTCTTCATAATACGATTTCTTGCATTAATACCAAAAACCTTGCAGGAAAACACTAGAGATTTTTTAAATGCTAGTACATCTTACATTCAGAAAAATCGACATCATAATGAAGTGAACTCACGTAAAATACGGAGAATACTGATATCAAGAAATTGTAAGACAAAAAAAAATCATTTTTTTAAATTAGTTGTTATCGTTAATAACTTCCGTATTCTTCGTGGTATGTCTCTCAGCCACACATAGTTTTATTTTTATTTATTTTATTTCTCAGTTTAAACTATAGCGTAATCTTCCTTTTTTTAGAAAACGCATCTTTTACAATACAATACATCTTTATTGGACACCAAGAAAAATATAAACAGCAAATATATTATAAACAAAACATTATATAAGTTCTATCCATCCAGAGGTTGCCTGGAAGAAATAGCTTTAGGCGATAAGGCCGCCCAATGTACCGCCATTGTATAGGTTTGTCTTGTTTTATATTTTGTTTGGTATGCAATAAAGATATATTCATTCATTATTTCTCCCCTACATGCCAAAAATTACATATATTACCAAAAATCGGTGGTAATAATGATTATTTGTTATTGTACAGGATCCAGAGCATCGCCAACAACAAGTTCCTGGTGGTGCTCGAACTGGACGACGTGATCGAGACAGATGCGGGATTGTATAAAGTTAAGGCAAAGAACAAGATGGGCGAGGTGGCCGCTTCCATCAACCTTAACTTTAGCCGTGAGTTTGAATTTCATTTTTTTATAAGAAATAAAAAACGTTAGAACAAATGATGTTATAAAAATTATGTATCTGGGAATTTAAACAAAAGAGTAAAAATGTGTAAAGTGCTTTTCAAGACACCAAACTCGGTGGGTTTATGTTGTTTTATTCAGAAGTTACTACGGTCTCCATCATCATACCAGCTTCATGGTACCATTATCTTTACATTGTGACTAGATATAAATAATTACTTTCACCTCATATAAGTCCAATCGCACATCAGAAACTGGGTCAAATTAACCTAGAAGATTTTACTCGTACTACAAACAACGGGAACCTACATAATTATAATCTTGTAAAAATACGTAATTCGCAATAATTACGTTACGTAAAATTAGCCAGTCCAGGCACGCAAAAGCTATGAAATAACACTCGCAAGGAAACAGCGTTGTACTTCACGCTGTCTTAGTATAAATAACCTAGTATATTAAATGGGGGTTATGTTAAAATAGTAACCTGCGTCCACCATCATGACGGTGACTGGTACCACATAACTAAAAATTATCTAGGCAACCTGCAGTAACAGTAGATTAAAGAGGTTCGCGTAAAAATACTAGTAAAGGGTTATAATCTCATCTTCAACAATAACCTAATAGACCGATACCCACACAGACAAACATTTCATAAATTGATCAAACATTTTGTCACAACACAACAACAGTAATCCAACACCTTGCCAATAAAAATGCCTTCGCAAATAACGGCATTAGTCATAGACAGAAATACAAATGTCTAAGAAAAAGTTTAGTATTTAACCCACGCTTTGGACGAGCCAAGACGTGCCCGAAGCCGCATACAGCGCTGGCACGATAATGGATTGCTTTGAATCTGTGTGGACGTATTGAAATTTGGAGCATTTTGTATTTGTCAAGAAGAATATTAAAAACAGTGATATTTTTTGAGATATTCAGTTTTTTTGTTTACAAAGCTTGAAAGCACTAGATCTTTAACTGAATACCTACCATGTTTATCCTGTATCTGCGATATGTATATTAAAATAGTATTAAATAAATATCTTTTCACGCTGATAATAGCAGTGCCTTGCTTAAGGACTGCTTCATAAGAAAAGCCTGTGCATTTCAACATTACCATGCCACCATTCCCATGACGCGAACCTCGTGAAAACCAAACAAATTAAGGAAAAGCGCTTACTGGACTGACGAGATGATCGCCACGTGGGATGTGAATTCCCCGATTATAATCTTTATAGCTGTCTTGTCTAACAGCCTGATGGTTAAGATCCGTTGCCGGACACTCGCTCTACGGTGATCACCATGTGGGATATATAAGCGCTTACCAATACACCCCACATGGTGATAACGAAAGAAACTCCAAAACATCTTAACAGGCTTCCGCTAAAGGCTCGATACAAGGCAGTGATCACACCCCTTAGGCGGTGGTATGACACGTTATGTCCGTAGGTCATTTGTCATTATCATTGGGTTGTGCTGCACTGCTGCTGGCTAGCTGGGCCTAACTCTAAGGTGTTTATAATAATTATATCTTTGCCCTGCATTGGGACAAAAATGGCTAGTGTATGCATGTTTTTCATATATCTATACACATATAATAAAACTGTAGTGGTCGAAATTTTGTGCAATGAAAAAAAATGCTAAAATCCAAGTCCCGGGGGATTTAAAAAATGAAATAGAATATGTGTGTATGGTAGCTTCTTTCCCTGGTCAACACCTGGTCTCATCAAGTATTTCATCAAGTATTGTCAGCCCTTTTTATAGCAATCATAAACTGTCTAAAAATATGAGGTGCAGATTTCTATTTGCTGCAGCATTTACACTAGATACAAGGTCTCATTAACATAAATTACATGCAGAATACTAAAACACAAAACCACAAAACTATCTCACGAACTCCGTAAACTTCGTGTTTATTTTAAGAGATATCATTGGTCTTACCCAAATGTTTACGTCTGCTAGACGTTAGATTAAAACAAAGTAGATGTTAGAATGATCTGTTAGGCGTCTGTTTTTCTTGTAAATACTATTTAAATACACAAGATTCTTTCTGGTGGAATATTGAGTAGAGTGAGTTTTATCTGACTACTAAAATTCTATGAAATCTAACTATTTTTACATATTATCTTGTGATAGACCGTAACTATTTAATTTCATATTAATTTTAATTTATTATTGTATATTTACATTTATATAAATAGAAATACAACTTACATAAATAGGTAAGCATGTTAACTAAATTACCCGTTCTGACTCAGTCCCGGAGCAAAGGTGCCCATAACACTGGCGGCATTACCGCGCTGTATGGCTATGGCCAACCTTTGAACCAAGAAAGAGCCAGAACGGGAGTCACCACCTCTTTCTATTTATATAAATTACTAATAACAATGATGTATCTATTTTATATTTATTTAATAAAAGGCGGGCAGCTTAAAGCTGTTGTGCAATAATATGTTGTGTTAGATTTCGCAAAGCCTAGTGTAACGAATAAAATGTCTTCATTGGGTTATATAATAACAACATATACAATAAAACTAGTCCGATATCGATGTTTAACAATGAACAGCTAACGAAAGATTTTAATATATTTATTTTGTGTTTTGTTTTCAGCCGCTGATGAAGAAAAACAAAAGTAAGTATCATATATTAATAAATACTCTACATTTAAAAGTACTTTCTATTAAAAAAATCTTTGTGTTCGGTTAAAGGCAAACATTTTTATTATTCGGAATCACTACCATATAGAGTTCAAAAATATATACATGTCTATAGGTAAGGGGTGTACTAAGTGGAATGAAGTATACTTATCATTACGAACAATTTTCTATGAGCCCAACTCTGAACTCGATAAAAAAAATCAGTCATTGACAAAATGTATAAAAAACTATTTTTCTTCTCGAATTCAGAGATGATCTCATAAAGATCTTTCTTAGGATGACTATGTATAGTAACCTTCTTTCAGCTTACGTACACCCCTAACCGATAACCTATATATATATATATATATATTATTCGAATCATTTCTGTAAATTACTTTTTAAACAATTACGTTACACTTAACAGAATAATATCTGTGAATTAAGTTTATTAATTATTATATATTAATAATATTAATTAAATAAATTTATTACATCGCGGAGAGCAATGAACTCTAAGCTACCAGAATAACTAAAAGTATATAATAACAGAGACTGTTATTTTAATATCCCCTACACTAAAAACCTTATTCCCAATTTTGTGCTGGCGACCATCACGTATTTGAAATGTATCATAGTTAATTGTTTTATTTTAGTCAACTAGCCCTTACATTTGATACCTACCTATAATGATGGAGTTTTGCAAAATAAGTAGCAATTTTGTGGCGGCCCATCTTTTACCAATTCTCATCAAACATAGCTGAAAACTCCCGAATAATTCAACTTTCAAACAAACAACAATATCAAAATCGGTTCATCCATTCTGGAGTCAGGATGCCACAGACACACACAACCAGACACATCTAACTTATAACTAAATAAATAAAATTATCAAAAACTTCCATCTTTATTTTCGCCATACTAAATTGTATATTTATTTCATTTTTTTCCAGACAAGTGGACGGTAAAGCGCCAACGTTCGCGCGCAAGCCGGCCATCAGACAAGAAGATGATGGCAAAAGGCTCATATTTGAGTGCCGGATCGAAGCTGAACCGGTACCTAGCGTCTCCTGGTTCCACAACACTGAGGAAGTTAAAATGGATTCAAGGCATAAGGTAAACAAAACTAAAGAATACTCGTACATTATACCTTCGTAGTTTTAAAAAACTTAGATCACAAGTAATATTAATGATAGAAAATGCCCGACATCCAAGGCAGTGATGGCAGGACCTCAGCTTGGATTTGAAATTTTTCATCAAACATAGCTATGGACACTTCAGACTAATGTCTACCTTTCGAACAAAAAAAAACAAAATCAATAGGAGTTCATCCGTTCGGGAGCTACGTTGCCACACACACACACACACACACTTATGAATTAAAAAAATAAACTTTTTTGGTACTTAGAGACCATATATTTTAATCAACAACTGATTTGCATCAAAGTGGAAATAGATTATTTAAAGAAACAAGAAATATTCAATTCCAAATTTCCCTAAATCGAATAATACAATAATTCACAATGACTAAAATATTCGTAGCCGAAATAACAGCTGACTACGATGACTAAAGCTAAGCTAATGATAGATCTAACCTGTATGGCATGAAAACTGAAATAACAGTCGCTAATGCAGGTGCCCTATTTTTAAAATTACTTCGAGATGGCCTTGACCTCAATACACTTGGCTTGTTCTAGTGCCAGGTGAGGATCGACTCGCACGATGACCTTTTGTCCCACATTTGCCACGTCATTTTATATCGCTTCGATATGATATGATATTGTAATGGAATAACCTGACATTCGTTTAGAATGACGGAAATTTTACATTTCTACGTATTTTTATGCGTTGACGTTTACATGCGTTGTAAATTTTCATTCGTTTACATTTAAATTTTATTTTGATGACGATTGTTATAATTTTTCAAAATTATTATTTATAAAAAAATATTCTGATACATTCAAAAATAATCGTCGCAAAAAAGTTGGAACAGTTTTTCTACTGAGTTTCTAACGTAGAAAACTGATCCAAATCAAAAAATGATGGAGCATAACTTTTAATTTAAAACATGATATTGATTTGATGGTGATAGAATACATAAAAATTAATCAAACATGTTCTCTATTTCAGACAACAGTAAGCAAGGATGGAAAGTCATACTATGCCTCACTGGAGATCAACAATGTCACAGTGGAAGACGCTGGAAAGTATCGCGTTACGGCTAAGAACGAACTCGGCGAAAGTAACGCCACGATCAGCTTAAACTTCGACAGTGAGTACTCCGTTAAATGTATAAATGTTAAATTTCTAAATAATGTTTTATTAAAAATAAATAAAAATATTGCCAAAATTTATACAAATAAATTAAATGACTAGTGGAAATTAAAGTAAGTGATGAAGAATACGATTCAAATGATATTAAAAAATATAATCACCTGTTATTACCGAACAAATATTGTGTCAATATTATTTCAATTGATATTAGATGTGAGTTAATATTAATTATGCTTAAAGTTGTTTTAACCTTAGTCATTTAACGTGTGATCCTAATACACTAGTAAGTAGTCAATTCAACACGTAGAATTTGCAGTAAAGCTTGCGTTCATCAACTAATTCAGTTACTCTACATAATACACTAGTTTTTAATTCGATTTAAGATGTTTTCTTTGTTAAAAATCAGTACGTTAGGAATACACTACATTCACACACACTTATACACTGCACTTGCTATATATCACACTCCGTACACACTATCATTATCACAGTTTTATATATCAATATTTTATTTTCTTTTTGAAATAATTATATGCATGTTTTGTATTCTCACTCTATTTTATCTCATACATAATTTTATTACCATTATTTGTAATAAGATGGTATATACAAAATATTTAGTGTTTTTCCGCCTCGTCTTCTCAGTCAACATCTCCTGAGGATGCCTTGTGCTAAGGCGAAACACGTGTCGAGGAAGTCGGATACTGAGAGAAAGAGAAATAATAAGGTGAGGTGTGGCGGTGGTGAGGAGGAACCACACCATAAAAACAAAAATATTTTTCGATTTCTCACGCTGACATCAAGACGAGGCGGAAAAACACTAAATATTTTGTATATACCATCTTATTATAAATGGATTTCCGCAAAGTAACGCCTGACTCTATCAATTATCACCATTATTTGTTTTAATCCTAATTGCTACTAGGCTTTTGTTAACACTCACCCACGCAATTTTGATATTAGATTATAACAAAGCAATATCTGTGCTTTAGCAATTGCACTATTAACACCTTAATATAATAACGAAGCAACTGTCATGCGTACGGTTTGTTATAGACTGAACGTAGAATGAGAAAAATTATACACAAATAATCTAAAACTGTACTTATGTATCTATTCGATATCATTCTCTATTTTTCTATTGCATTCCTAAATTAACTTTAATTAAATCGGCTGTTTAAACACACAACCAAAAGAAAACATCTTAAAATTTGTGAACAAAACTTTAACACGATTGCTGCAAATCTTCGTGTGATTGATTCTACTTATGGAGATAATAATATTTGAATGATTGAAATAGGCGACGAAGCGCCCGTACCTGAAGACTTTATCAAACCGACATTTACGGAGAGACCCGTCATCAGGCAATCGGATGATGGTACCAAAATCACGTTCGAATGTCGATGTGTTGGCAAACCGAAACCAACCATCACATGGTAAGATGCATACACCTAGAACATTTTAACTGCATCCAGAGAATGTAACAGCATTAACATTTACACTCAATGACACAGGTACCATGGAAAAAATCTAATCAAAGAAAGTAGTAGATACAAAATCACGTTAGAAGAGGATCAGACATTATATCACATGGCGCGACTAGAAATTATAGGCGTAGAGAATTCAGACAGAGGAGAATACAGAGCTTTAGCTAAAAACAAACATGGTGAAGGCGTAGCAAAAATTAATCTAAACTTCGAAGGTGGAGGCAAACCAAAGTAAGCAATTCATAAAAATATGGTATGGTCCCTTACGAATACTGAAAATAGTGTTGTTATTAAATTTTTTGTCTTTTGAACAGAATACCTGATGGTAAGGCACCGAGGTTTCCTAAAAAGCCGACTATTAGGCAAGAGGGGGATATCTTGATTATGGAATGTCAGCTTGAAGCGTATCCTGTTCCGGACATCACATGGTTCCACGGTGAAAAGGAGATAAAGGACGGAGCAAAAATGAAAATGTCTAGAAAAGCAATAGCTAAAGATACATTTAATTTGACATTAGAAATATTAAGTCCGTCTAGAGAAGACGGTGGAAATTATAGATGTAACGCCTTCAACTTGTTTGGTGAGAGTAATGCAAACATTGCTCTCAATTTCCAAGGTAAACCATCAGGTTTTCAATCTAACCCAAAATTAGTAAATAAATATAAATTATGTACGCATACAGTTAGCAATAAGCATGTAAAGCTTTCGGCTTTTGGGCTGCATGAAGCTTCTAATAAAGGATTAAAATTTTGTATTTATATGTTATAATATATTTAGGTGGGGATGACGAGAATGGTTTCGCACCGTCATTCATCGAGAAACCTCGAATCATTCCCAACGAAGATGGCACACTCATCACAATGCGTTGTGTCTGCAAAGCCAAGCCGGCGGCTGAAGTCACGTGGTACCGAGGAACAACGGCGATCAAGGCTAGCAGTAGATTTGAAATCAAATCTAAAGTGATTGAAGAGGACGTATACGAGTTAGTGTTGCTTCTCAGTAACCCGACGGCAGCGGATGGTGGCGCTTACCGCTGTCATGTCAAAAATGAATTTGGAGAAAGCAATGCTAATCTAAACCTAAACATTGAGGCTGAACCAGAACCTGAAGGTGAAGGCCCGACATTTGTCGAGAAACCTACAATTCAGTCCAAAGATAACGGCAAACTTGTAATAATGGGATGCAAAGTTAAAGCTAGCCCTAGACCAACGATTGTATGGTACCACGAGGGTAAAGAAATCAGAGAATCGACGAAAATCAAAACCAGGGTCGAAGTGAAAGAAGACATATACACAATCATCTTAGAACTAATCGATCCTGGTATTGAAGACTCCGGATTGTACAAATGCAACATTAAAAACGAACTTGGAGAGCTCAATGCAAATCTTACGCTCAATATTGAAAGTAAGTAGCTGTAACAGTTTTTTTTAAATGGTGTTGACTTCAATAACCATAAACTAACACCCTTATTCCGTTCGCAGTCATTCCAGTTATCAAAGAGAAACCAAAGGTCATTAAGATAGTTAAAAAGAAGACTGTTATTGTTGAATGTAAAGTATTAAGTAAATTTGCACCATCTTGCACATGGTTCAAGGAAGCCAGTGCAGTCAAAGAGGACTCAAGACATACTGTGCTTATTGAACCCGTCAGAGAGGTATGTAACTTATCCAAATAAGTAAGTAATATAAATAATACTTATTTTATTGCAACGCTTATTGTAAGACATACTTCTAAGAAAAATAACAACAAAATTAAATGCACTTACAGATTTAATTTTTATATTTCAGGGTGAATTTACTGTCAAATTGGAAATATCGAACGTATCACAAACAGACAAAGGATCATACAAACTTGTCGCCAAGAACGAGAAGGGTGAGGCGACATCACAGTTAGTCGAAATCACTGACATTCCTGAAGAAAAAGGATCACCACCACAGATCATCAAGCACTTTAGAAGTTTGGTAAGTTAAAATTTATTTATATATACGTTGTAAGTTCACGTCCTTTTAAAGTTAGAGCAAGCAGGGATTACTTTTACTTCTTCCACTTTCATAAGGGCCTTAACTTCATACTATTACATGCTATTTTGTCTATAATATAAAAATGAATCGCTGAATCTGTTGCTAAGCACAAATCTCGAGATCAGCTGAACCGATTTTGTTCATTCTTTTTTTTATATTCCTTGAAATATGAGGATGGATCTTACGGAGAGATAAATATGAACGTCAATATTTTAAACGATGGTACGAGTAACATTACTCTTAAAGAATCGACTGTTAGGCAGTACGAAGTTCGCCGGGTCAGCTAACTATTATACTTATATAGCTAGCTGTTATACTTATATAGCTAGCTGTTATACTTATATAGCTAGCTGTTATACTTATATAGCTAGCTATTATATTATAGAATAAATAAGCAATATGTCTAACAAATAGTCGGAAAATGTTGAGAGAGCCTTTTCCTTTTATTATTCCTATAATTCGGTAATCAGTATCATTATGGTAGCATACAGTAAAATTTAAAATAAAAATGCAATACATGAACTGTTTTGATAGCAGGCTCTAAAGTGCGTACATTGTAAATTCTGTGAGATTACAATTAAAAATGACACTTTTTTCTGACATGATATCTTGGAAACGCTATTACGCGCGAAGTGAAATATTGTACTGAATGCTCTATTTTAATTTATTATTTTAATATTCAAGGCAAGAAAAGAAAACGAGGAAGCTGAATTCATAGCTGTTCTCAAGACATCGGACCAATCCTGCCGATGCACCTGGTACAAAAACTCTACCGTCATAAGAGAATCATCTGAAGTCGACACATCATTTGATGGCACAAACGCGAGACTTATTATCAGAAAGATGTCTTCAAAATATGTCGCCAACTATAAAGTGGTCATAAAGAACGAATTCGGGGAAGATGAGTCAAGTGCTGACTTAACATTAGTAGAAGAAAAGAAAAAGAAGAAGGAGGAAGAGGAAGAAGAGACTACAGTAATTGAAGAGTCTGAAGAAGAAATGTCGATTGTGGAAGAAAAATCCGTGATCGAAGAAAATCATGTCGAAGAAAAACGAAAGGTAAAATATCTAAGTTTTTAAGGTTTTAAAATTATAAATTATATTAATATTGCCCGTGGCTCCGCCCACGTAATGCTTGTTTTACTGGAATAAAAGTAGCCTAGTAACCTATTGCTTTTCCCGGACTTCAAATTATCTCTGTGCAAAAAGTCAAGTTGATCAGTCACTCAGATGCGAAGGAAAAGATAAACAAAAAATAAAACAAACACACTTTCGCATTTACAATATGTGTAGGGACAGTAAAAAGCTTGCTAAATAACCCTTTGAAATGAAATGAAATTATTTATTGGCCTTATAACCACCTATTTTATACTAGGCAAGTCACATTACAATATTTCACACAATATTTAATTTAATAAATTTTGAATGTACCTATGTTAAAAATTTTAAAAATACTTCCAAAATAATTAACATTAATTTCAGTAGCAATTAATAAAGTCATTATAGAATAACCTACTTGAATTTCTTAATTAGTTTGTAAATTTTTAACTATAATTGTTTAAGTAGATTTGACAATCTTCTTATCTTAATATACATAAATCTCGTGTCACAATGTTTGTCCTCAATGGACTCCTGAACCACTTAACCGATTATAATAAAATTCGCACACCATGTGCAGTTCGATCCAACTTGAGAGATAGGATAGTTTAAATCTCAAATTATAGTCGCAATTTTAATTTTTTGCCAATTATTTGTCTGTTATTATTTGACAGTCACAATTATCTGTTAACTCCAAATGATTCTAACAGATGTCGATACCTTTCGACTGGGTTGAGTAAGTAATCAATAGATGGCGCTGCTATGGTAAATCTACGAACGTGTCATATAAGCTGCATTTTAACAGCATAATTACCACGTGTTATTGACGCTATAAAATAGCCACAGCAACGCGTGGCCGGGTCAGCTAGTAATATATATAAATCTCGTGTCACAATGTTTGTCCTCAATGGACTCCTAAACCACTTAACCGATTATAATAAAATTCGCACACCATGTGCAGTTCGATCCAACTTGAGAGATAGGATAGTTTAAAACTCAAATTATAGTCGCAAATTTTATTTATTGCTAATTATTTGTCTGTTATTATTTGACAGTCACAATTATCTGTTAACTCCAAATGATTCTAACAGATGTCGATACCTTTCGACTGGGTTGAGTAAGTAATCAATAGATGGCGCTGCTATGGTAAATCTACGAACGTGTCATATAAGCTACATTTTAACAGCATAATTACCACGTGTTGTTGACGCTATAAAATAGCCACAGCAACGCGTGGCCGGGTCAGCTAGTATGTTATATAATTTAAGTTTTAAAATTAAAAATTATAAGAAATAACAAAAACCATAAAACAAATTAAAAATGTAGTTACGAGTATAACCTACTTAAATATATTTAAAATAAAATAAAAATTACTAATAATTAACCTAGTGTATGATTTTCTAGGCCACCCAAAGGCCTAGCCTAGACAAATTATCAGAACATTATTTGAAAACATGTAATGATTTCACTTATTCAATATCAGGAAGAAGAAGAAAAGAAGTCAATCGAAGAAAAGAAGACAATCGAAGAAAAGAAGGCTGCAGTTAAGAAAGTAACCAAAAAAGAAGAAGTGTCGGTTGAACAAAATAAAGAAGAAATCTCTGTTGAAGCCAAGAAGACTGAATCCAAAGTAGAAGCAAAGAAGGTTATTATTTTCATCATAGTTTTTGCCATTATTTCAAGAAATATTTACAGAATTGTCGAAATCCATTACACTCCCTCGCCAATTAATTGTCGTTTGAGTTGTAGATCCTATTGAATTTTATCACGATAAGTATAACGACTCTTTTTCAGCACATGATGTGTCCGATAATCCTGCATATATTTTATCCATTTGTTTTTTTTATTTATAAACTATAGAGTTAAATGTGAGTATTGTAAAATATTTTGTCCTAAACGTCATGTAAAGTAGTGATGCAAATAATTTCTTTTTACACACCGAAAGTGCATCCATATTAATTTTTTTTAAGTTTAATATTATTATTTGCCAAATTGGCTTTTTTTATTTTTTCACTATTGGGAATTATGCTGATAATAAAAATATTGGAGGTATTATTACTCACTTTTGAATAGATTAGATTTTCTAGACTAGGTTATTTCATGTTTTTTTCATATTTTGAAAGGTTGAATCAAATATTGAAGAGACCAAGAAAGCAGAGATGGAAATCGAAGAAGCTAAGAAAGTCATGCAAAGAAAAGCTTCTAAGACAGACGAAGAGAAGAAAGCTCTCCTGGAAAAACTGGAAAAGAAAAAGCCCGAACCGGAACCGGAACAAAAGATTGAAGGCATTCCGAAACTTAAATCAGTCAAACCTAAAGAAGAACCAGTTGAAGAAAAGAAACAAGAAGCTACATCCACAAAGAAGACGGCTGCTAAGAAGGTGGTGAAGAAGAAGATTGAAAAGAAAGCCGAGGTATGTGTGACGTACTACTGCGTTTAAGTAACTAAAAAAGTCTTTTTTCCTTTTGCATAAATACATGTTATCAAAAAAATAATTGGTATCGTGATAAGTGTTGTATAAATTTTAGCTTGAATTAGTTTATAGGTAGTTTTATTTATACTAGAAAAGTTACTTTAGTTATATTTGAAATGTGTTAACTATTTTTGTTGTGTGTTTTGTGTTAACATCTTGTGGCTTATTTAGGATGAAGTCGAGTTTGTCGACGATTACGAGCGACCAGTTTTGGAGAAATACGAAAAAATTACACCAACACCACTCGCCAAAAAACCTAAAGAGGAAGACACACCTAAGGTAACCTTATCACATATCATACACAACACCAGATGCGTCTTTTTAAAATAATGCAGTTAAATTTACCAGCTAAATTAAAATATGTTTAGGGTAAGCGCGCTTCTATTGCGGACAGCATACGAAGTGAACAAGATAGCGAAGAAGAATTTTCTATTGCATCATCTGTATCGGAGAAAAAGACAAGAGTTGATTCAAAGGATAAGGTATGCAATCAAAGTATTAAATTCAATTCAAATATGATCGTACCGCAATACACTTCAAGTAAATATTTATTCATAATTATACACATAGGTGGAGGAAAAACCTGAGCCTAGACGGTCAAGTATTAAAAAAGGCGTTCCAAAAGCCGAAGAGCCTGTTGATGAACTTAACAAAGTAAAATTAAATAAGACTGCAACAAAACCGACCGAAGAAAAACTTGATGAACCACAGGTTGCTAAAACTAAAAAAACTGTTAAGAAACCGGAAGAGCAAAAAGAATTTATAGATGACTATGAAAGGCCAGACTTAGAAAAATATGACAAAATAAGCCCAACTGCCTCTGAGAGGGAAAAAAAACAGAACGGGGTTGATCAGGTACTAAAATTAGGTAGTTTTCCTTGATAAGATTGATCTTGAATTGAATCAGCTTAATGTTTATAAGGATTATTTTTTTTTATAATATCAATAGTTACAAAATATAAATAACAAATTTTATCCAATATAGGCCGCTCCTGAATTTGTCGATGATTACGAAAGACCTGAACTTGAAAAGTATGAAAAATACGAACGAGCTCCCAAAGATAAACGTCTTAGCGATGCTCAGGTAATAAATGAAAAACAAAATTTTTTTCGTGTCGTACTAATATTTTGTCAGTGATTTTAAATAAAGCCAATTTTAATTATTTTACGATAGGATGATGTTGACATGATGAAGGGTAAAATCAAACCAAAAGACAAAGAACCGGAACTAGAAGTGCCAACACTACGTAAACGTCCTGTTACTAAAGACAAGGTATCAGACATACCCTTTATTAAACATTTTATTAAAATTAAAATTAAGTTTATCACAAATATTACAGTTTAAACTTTAATGAGTACGTCTAATTTAGGAGGAGGAACAAAAACTAGAGGAAAAACCAAAGGCAAAAACGATAAAGAAAACGGAGCCGACTAAAAAGCGGCCATCTCTTAAAGAGAAAGAGGTACTCCTTGCATTCGGGCTTACTTCTTCAAATCTAACGCGTTTGATCGCTTAGGGTAACACCGTTTGATCTATAATCACAGATTTTCCATGCACACACTAAGACTTCTTTTACACACTTACACTTCACTTTTTTCACTGCAGTTTATATGGTAAGAATTAAAAGTAATTTTCAGCAATTGATTCTTTCAGAGCCTTGGCTGTCAGCATGGCAAAGATAAGCTTTGCTTTTCTATGTTAATTTTTAGAATTTCAGATTTTACAGCAAATAGGTTGGTAAGTTTAAATATATTTCAACAGGAGTATTTATTGTCCAGACCACAACATATAAGATTTAGACACACATTAATTTAAATAACGTCTCTTAGAACAAAGTTGTCAGGTCACAACTAAACTTTCTTCTTCAAATTTTCACTACTAAGAAGATAAAACTTCTCAAGTCTCTTTTTCACTTTTACTCTCTTCTTTTTTACTTACAAATATTTAACATTCAGGTGGAAGTTGAAGAGTTTGTCGACGACTACGAGAGACCGGTTCTTGAGAAATACGAAAAAATTACACCGACACCTCTTGAGAAAAAGAAAAAGGTATACACTTACATTAAACACACAATACAATTTTTGTAAATTAGGTGGTCATTTCAATTTCAACATATTTTAAATACTTATTAGGAGGACAAAAAACCAGAAGAAGATACACCATCTTCAGCTACGGCAACTAGACGTCGCTCTGTTAAAGAGAAAGAAAAAGATAAGCCAGAGGTACTTCAGAGGCCAATAAAATATAGTTCAGTATTATGTAGTTTCCATCTAAGTGCTAAAATGAATTATTTTCCATAGCCTATGGACGTTGATGAAAGCGTTAGCCTGTCGAAGCCTAAAACACCAGGCAAGCCAGCACCCGAACCTGAAGAGGTTTCACTCACGCACAAAACACCCGCCGAAATTAAACCAACGGTTGGTTTCTCAATTAAAAGCATATGCACTGTTTTGAAATAGTTTCGCTTTTGAGAAGTTAAATTAATGGTTAAATATAATTTATAGGAAGGTGAAGAAGAAGCAAAACTTAAAATAAAGAAACCTGAAATTGTTGAGGAAAAAACTATCAAAAGACCTTCACCCAAAGACAAGGAGGAACCAAAGGTATACACAAGGCTTTGCCAAATACTTACAAAATCATTTTTTTCACTCGTTCATAATGAATGTAAAATTCCAAAATCTCAGGCAATTTTTTAAATATGTCACATATTCACAGACAGCGATAAAACAAACAGATGCTGCTAGTAGACGAAAATCGTCAACACAAGTGTTGACAAGATTATCAGTCTTAGTAAAGGTAACATAGAAGATGAGGGAACTGTATAGCACTTCCAAACTGTTCTACAAAATTAAGCACCAATTTTATTGCACTATACTTTATTTAAAACTGTACAAATTTTAATACACTTTTATACATACACGCTTTTTATACACGGTAGCGCGTGAGTTAGTTTGTTATCTTATATCACTCTGAACATGTGCTTAAAGGTATCTAGTACACGCTGTATTGAAATATAAGTTCACAAATCCACACATATTTGATGATAGTTACAAACACGTTTTGATCTACCTATCTCTTCTCTTTCTGTATATAACTTTTCTGTTTCCTTGTGGGGTTAGGGAGAGGACACAGAAGAATCTGTCAATATATCAAAGCCTCGCACAAAGACAAGCACGACTGCTCCAGAAGAGGCTTCGCTCACTCAAAAGACTCCAGCAAAGAAAAAGCCAACGGTACAGCAAATTTAGTTTTTTTTTACTATCTCAACTAATCTAACTGTTACAATCAACAATGCAAATTATATTTATAGTCAATTGACAAATTTTATGAATTCATTTTTGTATCCTAGGAAGGACAGGAATCTGCTCAGCTTAAGGTCAAAAAACCAGCTGTTGTCAAGAAAAAAGACGCAAAAGAGAAAAAAGATGACGACGATGAGGTAGAACTGCGGAAAATTTGTATATTTCGGTTTTTACTAAAAATATAACCTTACTTAAAAAATAAAGTTGAGATAGTTCAAAAAAATCAAAAGACTAACATTATCACTTTACACGTAGATTAGTAATATCCTGCATGATCTTAAACACGTTTTGATGCACAAACGCTAACTAAACACACCCGCACTCACAACGTAAGCTTGGGTAGATCTCCATGTTAAAGCTTTTGTTGACTCCCTAGGAACCACTGACAGTACAAGGTGGAAGGTTCGAGAAACCTCAACTGAAGAAAACTGTCAAGAAGCCCTCAGAAAAGCCTAAGACGGCTACTGCTAGTAATCAGGATATTAACGATGGGGTAAACAATGAATACAGTTTAGCTGAACATGCCGTCTTACTATTGCACACATTTTTGTTTTTCTGAATTTACTACACACAATCTTTTTCGCACACATTTCCAGTCTACTGGTATTGTTATTACACCAAACACAAAAACCTCTTGAAATATATTCTTTGATTTAAAACCATTCTACTGTCATACACGCACCACACACACCACACTCTATAAGCACACATATACACATTTTTCTGCGCACAGCTCTGGAGGTGAATAAATGTATCTTCGTTGGAATATTTCCGTAGTTTAATTTGGTGATACAATCAAGAATCGCATGCTGCCTGATTTGTGCTTTATAAGTATTTTATATTTCAGAGCTTCTTTCATCTTTAGCAGGTTGGAATTTATTTAAATGCTTAATCATACTTTACATATTTTTAATGCATATTTTCAAAAAGAAACTATATCTTGGTAAACGGAATTACAAATTTTGAGACAGTTGTCATACTCATTATTATTTTTGATTTCTCAAAATTTATTTCCAAGTTATTGAAGACCAAAATGACAAGTACAGTAATGTTTTATAATGTCGCAATTTTATTAAGTATTTTCCCCCGGATTGTATTTTGTACCCATATGCGTAACTATTTTTATTTCTATTTTTATTTCTATATATATTTTCATTTCATCAAAATGAGAGTGGATAAACCAAATAAAGACAACAAAATCCACAACTGCAATTAATTTTTACAATTGCACTGTATATTTATGATTGCTGTAGATATAAACAAAAACAAAGTTATTTGAAAGTTGACAGTTAATAGGTTGCTAAAATTTAAAAATTAATGCATCATTTTAACATTTTCAGTTGGAATTGGACTTTGTTGATGATTATGAGAGGCCAGTGCTTGAGAAATATGAAAAGATCACACCAACTCCCTTGGTCAAGGAGAAAAAACAAAAGGAAGAAGTTAAGGTACGACTCAAGATACTTATTTATTTGTAAAAGATTAAATATAATATGGAAATTTGCTGAGGCTTTTTAGTTCAATATCAAAGGAAGACAAAACAATTAAGCAATAAAATATAGTATGCACAGAAATAAATTAAGGATATCTAATAAACAGGTGGTGGCTCTAGCCGTTGATAGAAGAGCGCAGCATATTGAAATAACAACGGTAAAAATGGGTGACAAAGCATGAACCCCTGACTGTGTACATATAAACACACTACACAAATAGTATCGAGTCTAAATTTATTATACCTGGAATAAACATACAATTAATGAAAAACATGACGTATATTCAAAATTTATGAGAATATTCTTATTACACAAGTACACAACAACTCATAGGCTCTTGCAGCTGAGCATGGGTCTCCCCTATAGCGTTGGTTTAGGCTATACAACAAATTTTTTTAATGTGACGAACAAATAATCGCGTAACACAAAGATCATGATGGGTAAATTTGTCATGACAACAATCCCTTAAAATTGTATATAGAGTTCTCCACCGTGTTTCTATTCTGTCAATCCTTTTGTATTTATTATCGCAGATGTTTTTTTGCTTGAATTCTAATAAAAAATTATGTTGTTACATTGTGCTAATATACCTTATTATTTTATATTTCTATAGACGGATAGCCGACGGACTTCAATGCAGTCTGAGGTTTGTATGACTTGCTTACGACGCATTTTTTATATCAAAATTCGGATTTTATTCTTCTTTATCGTGAAAAGTTACCGTAACATGATTTTTTATATTGAATAATATTCCTTGATAGCTTACTGCGTTACATAAGTATTATACTGCAGAAACTTAAATTTATTACATCGGTACCAAAATATTTCACATTTATGTGTTCATTTGCATATGTATGATTAATATCAATGTATTATTAATATTCAATTGTGCTAATACCAATTATATTTCTATAGACCGAAAGCCGAAGGACTTCAATTCAGACAGAGGTTTGTATCAGTTACCAATAACATGTTTATGCTAATTGCTTTTAACTGAAGCTCAAGACATATAATCCTACGGAATTAATTTGACGAATAGCTATGATGGCTTTGTAAAATATCAGACTCATAATTAAATGTTCGCATTATTTTGTCCAGTCGAAAGAAGATGTCCAGACTCAGAGTAGGAAGAGCTCTATCATTGAAAACAAGGCTGTTAAGGTAATCTCAAAAGACTTACATACAAAAATAATGCTTTTATTTCTGCTTTTACTTACTGAACCACAATAAAGCTTAACAGTTTATATGCAAAAGCAATAGACCAATTCCAATTTCCAGATTTTAACACTAAAACTTGCATTCATTTAACTGTGTTAGGAGAAAAGTCATTACTAAGAAATACTAATATAAAAAAGTCATTAATGGATATTATTACTTACTTATACCGACAGGTTACCAAGGAAGCTGCTGAAAGCAGAAAATCTTCTATAGCCTCAGTAGCAGAGACCAAGGAAGTCACAGCAGTAAAGAAGGCAGGTCTTAAGGTGCGTATTATTAAATATGAACAAACAATACTAAGAGCTGTTAAGAGATTTATCTACTCAAAACAATAATAAAGTACAACCACAAAACATACGTTCAATATTTTAAATTAACTAATTTGAAAGTGTGAAAAACAATATAAGTAGTCATCACAAACTCAAAAATCCTCTAGTAAAATCCTTATAATAGTATCTCAAAATCAATTTAAAAAATATTAATTTTCTTAAAGTTATAATATGAAATTGAGAGTAAAAAATTACTTAAACTCTTAGCAGCTCAACACAACCATAAACACAACACACTTTCCCACGCCAAATGCAAAGCAAACCCAAAATATATCAAGTGCTGCAAAGGTTGTCCCATATCTGTTAATACTGAAGCTTTATAAAAAAGCAAATATACGATGCTTTTAGATTTTATAGACTATAGACTGATAGACGCAATACCATACAACAAACTACACAAGTTACAATGTAGTTCAAAAAGTTTTTTACCAGTTATGTTTGATTTATGTGAAAACTGAAATACAATTTAGATAGAAATAAATTTACGATTCAATGGAATTCTAAATTATTATTTGCAACAGCTAGTTATAAAGCAGTGGATAGTTAAGTTATCAAAATTGTATTTCATATAAAGGTACTCATAGAGTACACTCAAGATTTACGCACCCTACACATGACGCTTATTTTTATCCCTATTAACTTTTATAGAGCACCATAGAAAAAGCAGAAGTAAAGGAAATGGAGAAGGTTAAACTTAAGGTAAGTTCCATGTCATATCATACGCATGCTAAATGTTTATTATATCTTCAAAGAATTATCATTATATGAGAACCAAAATAAAATCGATGTACCTTCAGTGAACCTTTTGTAAATACATTTTTTCAATGTAAGTTCAAACAAATGGTACATGTTTGAACATTGTGTGAGAAAGTAAATAACAATTTATTAAAAATTCTTCTACGCATTTATGTTCTATCCTATTCAATAATGGTGTAAATATAAATATGTAAACGATGGACATTGTTATTTTTGTAAATAGGATAAAGAGCCAGAAGACGAGGAATCAGATAAGTCTACAGATAAATCATTACCTTGGCGACCTACGAAAACTGACACACAGGTATATACCCACCACACTCACACACACTTTCATAATACTCAGATCTATATTATTTGCGACTCAAACTTGTATCATATATTTTATTAGGATACAACACAAAAACTAGAACCGAAACGTCGGGAAAGCTTAGACAGTAAGCCTAAAACCAAAACGGAACCAAAACGTCGTCAAAGCAATATTGAGGTATATTATACCAATAACTTAATTATTGTTATTACTAAATATTTAATAAATTATTTAAAGTGTATTAACTAAGAAATATTTATACAACAGACTTCGGAACATAATATAGAAGAAAAGGAGGAAACTGCAAAAACTGAAGTTAAAAGAAAAAAGTCAATTGACAAACCCAAAGCACCGCTAAAGCGAAGACCTAGCAAAACCAACGAGGTATTGTTATTATTTTTTGGGTTTCGTACCCAAAGGGTAAAAACCTATTACTAAGACTTTCCTCTTCGTTTGTTTGTCCGTCTGTCACCAGGCAGTATCTCATGTACCGTTACACCTAGACAGTTGAAATTTTCACATATGATGTATTTTAGTTGCCACTGTACTGAAAACAGTATAAAATCAATATTTTAGGGGCTCTAATAAAATAGAAATGATTTTTGCTCGATTGATATTAATATCGGTAATAGGAAGAAACTTAAACTAATGTTGCATAGATGGAATGATACGGAACCCATAGTGCATGAGTCCGACCCGCACTGCGCTGATTTTTTTAAACATTAATTTACTTGGATCAAATACAATTTTATTAACATAAATCGGTTTTGTTTAGGAAAATATAATGGAATCCGAGACTACAGAAAAAACTGAAGCCAAACGGAAAATTTCTACTGATAAACCTACTAAACCTACATTCCCTGGGCATAAACCTACCAGCTCGGACGAGGTAAACATTATTACGGCTTATAAATTATATTTGACATATCATTTAGTAATAGTTTGAAAGACCTCTTTTACTACAAATTTAATTGAATATTTTGAACAGGATAAGGAAAATATCATGGACGTTGACGAAATAGATGAATCTGAATTCAAAGTTAAACCAGCAGAATCTTCTTATCCTACACCTAAGACAAGCAAAGCAGAAGAGGTATTATATTTCAATCAAACCATTTTTCAATTGTTATATAGTCTAGGAAAGTAAAACTAAAAACCAAATGAACTGTTATATTAATATTTAAAATAAAACATAAGTAATTGCGAAAATTCCCAATAAACAATATTATGCTTTTGGAAATAAAACACACGAATATAAAATTGTCGTTTCATAAATCTAACACATCTGTTCAGTAAAATAATGACAATTCTACATAAACAGGTTCAAAAAGAGAAGCAATCTAAGGTTGAAAATAAACCAAAAGACCAAGAAACAACATCATTTGATAAACCGGATTGGCATAAATCTACCAAAGTTAACGAGGTAGTCAGAATATTATTATAAAATTCAAATTTTAATTTTATAGAATATCACTGTTTTATACTTTAAATTCGCTGTACAGGTTAAGAAAGAAAATGAACCTGCATTAAAAGACACGACCAAAGACCAAGAAATTGTTCCAATAAATCAAGACGAGTCTAAATTCATAACGTCTGAATCATCAAAATCACTTCAGGTAGTGGTTGATTGAATTTGTAATAATACTGTTTAATTTATTTATATTTATTGGTATAAAATTAAAACTATCTTTATGGCACAGGTTCAAAAAGAAAAAGAGCCCGAAGTCAAAGTTACGCCAAAAAGCAAAAAAACAATTCCAACAAAAAAGCAAGAAGGTTCTAAATTACCTGAGCCTAAATCTAGCAAACCTGACGAGGTAGTAGGAACTGAAATCTGGATTTATATTATTTCTTTATTACTAATAATCATATTTGATTTTCTCCTTGCTACTTAAATCTTCTGTTAGTGTTATCTATTATTATGTTGTTTTCCGTTTCTTTTATAATAATGTTCTTCAAATGTACAATAGTCTTTTCGAAATCTTTTCTATACATATTGAGCAACTTTCTGTACTTGTTTTAAATTGGTTTAGTATGCTATATTTGACATAATAATTTTCAAACAGGTTACAAAGTACAAAAATCTAGAAGTGAAAGAAATTCCAAACGTAAATGACACTCTATCTGTCGAAAAACCGATAGAATCTGAATACCCGTGGCGTCAACCAAGTATAGTAACGGAGGTAGGTAACTTGCTTAATGTCTCACAAGATGATATCGGTGAAAAATTGGCTTAAAAATTGGCATAATTACTATATCAACTATTTTATATGATTTTACGTATACTTATTATCCTAAATAGTTTAGTTTTCATAAAAATCCTAACACGATATTTTATTTTATCTTATCACTATTTCTAATAGGAGGAAGATAAACCATCCACGGATAATACATTAACACTACCTGTTGTACAAACGCCATTCTACTTCAGACGGAAATCTTTTGAGGTAAATATTCAGTGTCTAAACTGTTGAAATTACAACACTAGTAAATAGGGCAGAGTAACACAAAAAAAATGATTTTTTGTAGGAACCTGAAGAGAGAGCTTGGATGGAAGAAATAGAAAGAGAGTTTGGACAAAAAGAGGTAGTTATAAAAATATAATAACGTAATTAAATACACTACAATTTTATTGTAAGAAATATATTAAAAAATAATATTTTGCTAGGAGCCTGCTGATAAACCTAAAACACATGACACACCTACACAACCAACATACCCATGGAGAAAACCACACACAGAGGTACACACTAAACATACATATGAAATACACTTTCAAAACGACCCTAATTCCGATTAAGACAGATAATTATGAGAAAAGTACACCAACAATACATTATTACTTTTAATAAGATAATGAAAGTGCTCGTATTCGCTTTTAATTTTTTATTACTTTCGTATAATTTTAATGGCATTAAAATTTATCAGGTGCCTTCACTAAAATCACCACAAACGGACTCGAAACAAGCCGAAGTGCCATTTTCTTGGCAGGCAATCCCTGAAATGCCTCAGGTACATATATAAAAGCTCTATCGTTTTTTCTCACATTGCTGGATATTATTGTAAAACTATATTTTTCAAAAATTAGGCCGAACAAACACCAGAACTCGAGGACAATTTTAAACCGACATTACTTGAAGCACCTGAGCCAGCTCCATGGAGAAAAGCAAGGTCTCCTCAGGTATTGAAATCGAAAAATCTAGTAACCTTGAACGTTTATAAACACTATTTCTCTATCTTCTATTCTTTTATGCAAAATATAAAAAAAGCAACTGACAAAGCACTTATAATGAACGAAAATGACTTTTATACCAAATATAATTCAAAATTCATCAACCTATTTTACTCATACACATACATATTTATACGCAACACACACACAAACACCAGCACGTACCTACACATGCGCATACACACAATACGTTATGCTATGAATGTTGGCTTTGAAATGCTTTCAATCATAAATCCACTCATTTCGTATGGTCGCCATTATGTTTGAATTTGCTCTGTAGGATGAACCGGCTGAAAGCAATAAACCAACTACGTTAGAAATACCACAGCCAGCTTATCTGAAACTGCCAGATGAGGTACACTGTACAATTTAGCACTAGAACTCAATTGCACTGTAGCACAACTGCACATTTTTTTTCAGTTTTTTTAGCACCAGCTATTGACACTTGCACAAGACTATTAGTTAGTTAGCTATTAGCACTGTTAAATAAACTAAGAATTTCAGTAGCTAGAAGCAATTAAGGATTTGTGTTTTATATTTCAGAAATATTTAGTTATTGTACAAATGTATATAGTTGTATATTGCACTTTTTACTTTTTGCAATGTATGCCTAACGAATAATAATCTGCACTGTATCTGTATTTTGTCTTTTTGGTGTTTTAGTTTCTAGCTTATGCTTTTGCTTTAATAACTCCCTTCCCTTTCTCTCATGTGACTTCGTATTTGAAGTCTACTTAATATTATACTTGTACCATTTATGTTATTTTTCTAGCAAAAGGTGTGTATCATTGTCGACGTATATTATTGTATTACTCCGTCTATTAAGTACGTGACGATATCTTAAATAAATGAACTACATGTATTTAGCGGCTGTTAACAGTAGTTAGTTAATAATTCTAAAGTGTAGACTTATGTTTTATCACTTATTTTAATCTTATTGAAGTAAATTTTTTTTTTCGGTGTAATACATTTTGCATATTTGAGATTGCGACTGTGTTCTGCATCTGCAAAAATTATGCAGATGTAAGTCACAATCACAATCTTTTGTATACAATTTTAATGCCATACGGTAATTACAGAAAGTGGAAAGAAAAGAAGAAAAAGTGGAAGAAGAAGTCAAGAAAGCTAAAGTTAGCACAGTCAGGAAGAAGGCGGAAGAGTTGCCAGAAATTCCGGACTATGAGAGGCCTGAACTTGAAGTGTACGAGGCAAATGACTTTACTCCTACTAAAAAAGAAAAGGAAAAGGTAAGATATTCTTTATCCAGTTTTATATAAAAAATAAGTAGTGTATGCAAAAATGAACACTATATGTAATATAAGTTATTTCTAAAATCGCAAACGTGAAACAAACAATAATTGTGTAGGTTCTACCAACGCCTAAAGTGCCTGAAATTAACGCACCCGAAGAAAAGCTAGCAGCGCCTAAAATTGAAGTCAGTCGCGAAAAGTCGCCCAAACCTGAGATACCAAGGAAGCCTTCCTTGGTACCTGGAGCTCCAGCTAGACGTGGTTCCCTTATTCCTCCACCAGAGGAAATGGGTAGACGTCCTTCGCTTATCATCAGCGACGAGGTATGTATTTCTGATTATTACTATAGAATTAATCAAAACTTTAAATTTTATCTAATTTCTTGAAGAATATTTTACATCGATAACAAATGTCGTCTATATCAGTTAAGGTATGAAAGATATTTTTAGATTTTCAACAATTGTGACGTCTACATGTAGAAAATAGACACATTCTTTTGTTTGCCATGAAACGCCAATATTTTGATAAAATATTACTAGTAGTAATTATAATAGTTATTAAGATGTTCAGAAATACAGAAATATGATACATATTAGATAAATGTTGGCGTTATAAATACTTATAGTTTTGTACCTATTAGCATAGTAGACACCCCATTCTCTTAAGCCGAACCCATAACAGAATACCCTAGATTATTTCCCATGCGACGAAATGCCAATGATCATCTACACAAAGATGATGCTTCACACATTCCGCCACAGAGTGCTTGTTAGTGACAAATCAAGTGTTTACAATGGATTGAAGCTTGAACCCCTCAGCTCCCCGCTTTTAGATATAGAATCTAGCCACCACATTGCGGAAACTGTAAAAACACCGTTTCAAGTTATGTAGCGTTATTAAGACCGTGCAAAACGTAATCCACAGGAGAATAGAAAACTAAGACCCGGTGAGGTGATCGAAGAGAAGAAGGTAAAAGCAAAAAATGCTAAGAATCACTATCTGAATGCTAAACGTTACATTGCCGTGATACAATTTTTTTAACTTTATCTTTAAACGGATCTATTAATGCATTTGCATCGGATGAGGTTTAAAACACTGTCGTAATCGTTTTGGATAATCACATAATCTTGATGATTTATTCATATGAATATGTTATTATCCAGAATCTAAAAAAACGTTTTGTCGTCGAAAGCACAAAGCTACATTGCACACACACTTGTGAAGTAAACGCACACAGATAAACTGCACAGCTTGTAAGCACGTACGCACACAAAATAATTGTAACGAGGGTTTATTATATCGACCGAGATTTAGAGGAATGGTATTTCGGAAAAAGGCTTCTTTTATGCACTCGTAAACCGGACACTAATGAGTTAATGCAAGTAAATGCATTCTTTCAACATTTTGCTTCAAAGGCTTGGACAATTGTGCTTGATGACATAAATTGAAAAGTACTGTAACAATTTCCAAAAAAATCTAGCAGAGTTGTCCAAATCTTCTTATTAGTGCAAGTAATTGAAAGTATGCAGCTAATTGCAATAGCTGACATAACATCAAAGATTAACACGAAGATGCGGCAGTCTGTAATGTAATAACTCTTGCACCCGCCTGGTTAAGTCTGCACCAAAATAATGCGCACTAGTTAGGTTAGGGCACCGAGGTTCGGCAGCGGAGATGTAGGTAGGAAATAAAGATGTAATTATGAATCATGAAGGGGTTATTATCAATATTTTTTAACAACAGGTCACCAAATTACGTCCTGGAGAAGTTTTAGACGAGAAAAAGGTGAGATCGAATGGGTCTGGTTAGTTTTAGGTGGAAGCTGCTCGCTTTTGCAAAGCATTTTGTCTTAGTTTTTATTTATTTTTATTTCTTCCTTTTTACACACGTCACGGACGACTATTGTCATAACTTTTACTCATATTTTGAATTGACAACCTAGCATTTATGACGTTTTGTTTCAATGACAAATTTTATATACAAAATACACACAACATTACAGATTGCATTACATATTTTGACTTCTTATTTTCAATCATCATCTCAACGGCATACATTCCAAAACACTTCAGTTGAGATATCTGTTCTGTAATACTTTAATCACTGTTCTATACCTATAGATCCCTTACTTGAAGTCGCTCCAATCATTCAACCAATTTTCTTTCCATTTGAATTCAGAGTTATCTTTAGACCTGTCAAAAGGTAAAATAGTGTCTAGCTGCCGCTTTGCCGACCAGCGGTGAAAATTTGACAATATCGCTGGAGTTTGATCTTTTTTTGGTATGAGAACCAGCTGATGCTTTCGAAATTTGCTGACTCTTTATATCAAATTCTATCTAGTTGTCATTATTCGTTTAGCTCTATTTATCGGTTCTCATATCAAAAGTGCTTTATTAGTTGTCTATTAGAAAAAGCTTATACAACTTTCAATTTTCTAATAACATTTTAATAATTCGCTTAACTTAATCTCTAAGTGGCGCCTTTTAGTTTTTTTATTCTACTAAATTACCAAGGTATATAAGCTTATAACTATTACTACAATCTTGCTACTTATTCTTACAATTACTTTCTCTCTAATAATCACAATCTATAATGATGGTGATTAATTCACACTTAACTCACAAAAAATACAATCAAACATAAAGCACGGCACACATACTCTACACACCGCAAAACACAGACCTTATGCTCATACACAAACAAAGTACACTTCTTATTTAATGCGCACACATTAACAGAGAATGTTTTTTACTAAAACTTTTATTTTTTCCAAAATAAGAAACGAGGTACCAGGCCGGGTGAAGTCACTGAAGAGGTATATAAGATGTGTGAAAAATATATGTTTAGAAAACTTTGTCATATAGAAAAATATGTTATTAGTTACGTGGCTAACATAGAATTTTTCCAAGTGATTAATTTAAACGTAAATAATTCATAATGAAAGAAAACAAAAGACATAGCTACTGCATTTATACTTGAAAATAACATTGGTTGGGAAGGACTTGGGATATGGGTTGAACTTAAAATATCGAGGGTTAGTAGATATTAATCTTAAAATGGTCATTAAAATCAAAAAAAGTAGTAGAAGCTAATATTGATAACCCTAGTGCAATTAACCTCTGTCATTTTAACATTCTATAAAATGAACAACATTAAAATAATATTGCATGTTTCCAAACAAAAAAAAAGGAAATAAATTACTAACATCTCCTCACATAAATTTTACCAAATTGTTTGCAATGTTATTTGTAATGACAAGGAACATAACTTTATTGGTAAAATTTACTGGTATAAACATGTGCTCTAACATCAAAGGCTTCAGCACCAAAACTAATATTATGTCGTGATAAAATCTATGGCCATATATTTAAGGCGGTCATACATATTGTTGCACCCAATAAAGATGCCATAAAGCAAACTTATTTACAGTGTGAAATTGAGTAAACTTCGGTCTTAAATCACACAGTTTCAAAATTTGTTGACGCCAATTAGCATATATCACAGTGTATTGAATATAGTAACGGAAGCTAAACAAAGATAATCTATAATTAAAAGCAAATGAATTCAGGTTCAGCGCCAAAATTTTAGTATCTGTGACGCAAATAGCGAAAACACTAATAATTGTCATCAGTAATGAGTCATTGGCACATTATAAGATGAGACAAACGAGAAAATCGTTAAACAGAAGGTATACATCAAAGAAATTTAAGAATACAAATAAACTAAATATCAAAAAGCAAAGGAAGTACTGAAATAAAATACGCCTACATCATAAAAAAATATACAAAATATAAAACGGATGTACAAAATCTAAAAACAAATGTATAACTACGTGGTAAGTAATAAATATAAAAATGAATTTACACCTGTCCCACTGGATGAAGTGGCAGATGACGTTGGCGATTTTAATAAAGTAAATTAAGCGAACAAAATCATGAGCCAGGAGAGTAGCAATGCATTGTTATGATTGATAGTGATTCTTATAAATATGACTGCGAAAAATAGGCCAAGAGCGTGGCCGTCAAACGTTCTCACCCTTAGATGCGATGGTGCTGCCAGGCAGAGTGAATAATGTTCGTTAGCCGCTACTCAAACTGCACTTGTAGACAGGTCGTAATACAATACAACAAATCACGAAACGAAATTCTGTGAATAGAAAGCTTTATTCAAAAAGTGAACTTGCTCATAATTAATGTTTTAAAACAATTTTTAGCAATAAATTGTTTTAAAGTATATTTACTTTATCAAAAAATTGTTATAAATGTAATGGATGATATTACCCTAGTTACGAATGAAAGTTGATAAAAATAATCTAAAGGACACTCCATAAATAGAAATAAAATTCTAATTGATTGACGGTGCGGACGTATAGGTGGGGCAGCAATACCTCAGAAGCGCGTGGGCCGCCGGCAGCTCTACAAGTGGGCTAGTCAAACGCATGCAAGACCAGAAAAATGTTGGCAAAGACACAGAAGCTATTTTATTGACAGTAAATTCATCACTGTATAGACAGGTGCACCTCAAATCACATCCGGAAGTTTGATATTGATTAAAAGATACATTTCAAGGGTCGCTCGGGCCAAAAACAGACTTTTTACGACTTAAAAGTAGGTTGAATGAAAAAATAATTCAACCTACTTTTAAGTCGTAAAATATAGAATATTAGAATATATAGTTCCAGAAAACTAATTATTGACGAGTTTGAGAACAATTGGTTTATATCACAATTCAACAACAAAATTTGGAGATTAAATATATAAATACAAAATTTATAACAGCAAGAATTTATGATTTACAATCTATATTATAATTAATACTGACAGTTACCAAAAAATATTAAAATTGAAAGAGAAGTTGATTGCCGAGACACAAAGACAGATGACTTGAAATCAAAATAACAGATGGTTTAATTGTAAACGTTGTCGACGCGGCGACGACAATAAGAAGTTTAATTGCATTCTCAACCACTATTGAGCGCTTCATGACATAACTGTCAACACTACATCCCAGAATTTTATCGACTCGATAACAATGTAGTTACTTGCGAAGCCAAATCCCTTGCCAACAATTAACTGAACGGTGAACATTAATAACCAGGTGCCAATCAATCTTTCGATCACCTTGCTCAAACCCTCGATCTAGCATAATTTATGAACCCGAAACAGGCGGTCACTACTCTATCTTTTGGGACACCTAATCATTGAAAGCGACGTTTAAATGATCGTTCTTGATGTCGATGACGACAAGCGCGGTGGCGGCGATGCAACTCCTATTATTGTCAAGGCGAACTTCGGTTATAGTCGCATTATAGGAACAAACGTGTCCAGCGGAACAGGTGTGAAATATCCAGCGTGAGATAATGATAATATCGACGAGTAAAGGAAGAGCTTCCTCAATCCAAAGCCAATAATATCGACACTAACGTATAAAATTCGTGTCGGCACTTCATACGATTCCGTAGAGACACGTCCAAGATCGTGCTATACGGATGGCTCACCTTAATCTGATAATTAATTGAATTTGTCTGCTGATTTGTGTTGTGCACAAATAGACACCCGCGCCCCCCTCTCGTCACCCTGCCTCTACGTCGGGACGTCCACTCTAGCGACCCCTTGGTTCAGTCTTTTGACATTCGCGCCCATTTTTAGATGGAACGACACTACGAATTACTCAAAATCGAAAATTCAAATCGACAAAACAAATTAAATAGAAAAAATACTAAACAGGTGTAACACTTAGCATTTACATACGAAAATTTTTCTGTGATTATGGATGACTTGGAAAACTGGTTGTATTTAACGAAGCTGTTAACTTTTAATTGCAACGATGTGCAGAAACTTTTGTGATGAAGATGTGGAATAAAACTGTGATATAGTTTATTTATTAAATACAAAGTAGACTTCCTATTTGTTGTGAAAGTTAAGTTTGTTCTGTGGCATCTTGGGGATATATGTAATTAACAAGAATGGCAGCGGTGGCTAAAAAGCTGTCCATTCCTAAGCTAGCTCCTGGAGCTGCGGTAAGTACATTTTATTGCCCTTCTTACTTTTGTATATCTTACGTAATGTCAAAACTCATAAAAATGAAGACATTTCAAAGTGAACAATACCCATTTAAAGAATAAAGATAGTTTTAATTTTATTATACAAAATATTTAGCTAATCACTTAGGTACTGTACCTATTTGTATTAAGCCGGTCGTATAGTTTATAATGATTTTCACTAACACAATTATTGAAACATATGTCAAGAAAATTTTAAAATGTAAACAAATTATTTGTTTTCGACTATTTTGTAAATATTTATAGAACATCGGCAAAAGTTCTTTAGTAACCGATGTGCCTTATGTGCCTTAAATAATTAACGTGACAGTAAACATTCGCGTTACATTCATCAGGAAGTTTACAATCATTGTCAGCCATTTGGCTAGTCTCTTAATGTAACTTTACATCTGTCATAACCATCTCTAATGTTACCTGTTATATTTCTCGGTCTATAATTATTTTATTGGTGTCTGGCACTGCGTACATTTCAATGTTTTACCTTTCAACAAGAGCTATTTTAATGCTATCAAATTTGTCTGTTACATATTTGTCTCTTTTATTACTTTTCACGAGTATACGTTTGATCTATTTTCACCTGGTTTTAAATTGAAATATCATATTTTTATGATTTTTGACATATCGCTACACGCAACGTTTTACTATTTTTATTTATTTAGACGTGACTTTTATACAATTTATTTTCGACATTGCGTAAAAGAAAATGCTCCCAGTTCAGTATTAATCAAATGTCAATAAACCTATTACAATTTTTATATGTTGTAACTGTGATTAACTTTCACGTTATATTTTGTTGTCTGTGTAGAATACTCATATTTAATTTATTGATAATATAGCGACGAAAATCTGGAGATGCCAGGAGGCCTTCAATCCAAGATTTGGAAGATCTCATTAACAAGCCTTCAGTGCCTCTCAAACCACTCGGCAATGAAGGACCTCCAGTCATTGTTGACGTGCAAGAGAGCTATTCGGCTGTGGAAGGTGAGGCTACTAAGTAAAATTATGATTTTACGATTTATTTACTACTAGGTAATCAATATTTTAAGCTCGGTCACTTTTCCCTAGATCAAACTGGATACCTCACTGTGCAAGTGGAAGGTAATCCTGCACCCACATTTAAGTTCTACAAGGGTGTTGGTGAAATTATTGAAGGAGGTCGCTTCAAGTTTATAACTGATGGCGAAACTGGACTTATTACGCTATGCATGCGGAAAGTAAAGCCTAACGATGAAGGAAAATACAAGATCGTTGTCAGCAACATTCACGGAGAAGACTCAGCTGAGATGCAACTTTATGTATCTGGTAAGTGGTGTTCAATACACGCGTACGAGTATGAGAAGCTTAATAAACGGTACAAGAGCTAACTTATTTCATAATGTCCAGACTCCAGTGGTATGGACTTCCGCGCTATGCTCAAGAAGAGAAAGTATGCTAAATGGGCAGAAAAGAAAGAAGATCCCGAGTACAATCTTAAGGAAACTGAAAAACCAATTCCACCTCTCAAGAAAGTTGAAAAGGTAACGTTTGAAATTTATTCAAAAGTATTTAACGCATCTAAATTGAAGATGGTGATATAAATGCTGATCTAAAGATAAAATCTATTAATAATGACTCAAGACGATGTTGACGTTATCAGATCTATTTAAAAATACAAGTGTTATCTATTACAATCACGAATGGAACGCCAGACAGACTTGGCATTAGAATAGATGCAATAACTCCTACATTGTCTCACAGTCTATTAAAAGAAATAAATAAAATATAATTAAAATTAAACGGACAGCTCCATCGGGCAAATATGTATATTTAGAGCTTTATCAGTCTATGAAGTTTCATAATTTTATATATCTAAGCTTAGCGCGTCATGTTATTTTTGTCATGGGTAGCATGTGAGGTAGTAATGCTTCCATAGCATTTACAGAACTCCGATCTAAAACCTTTCTAATAACCTCTACTAGTATTAAATTGATAGCACGCTTGCTAAACAATATTTTTTCATAATATATGTTAATTATAAAGAGGTTTGTATTTGTGTTACTATCTAATTTCCCCTAAACTACCAATTTTAGTACAGTTTATAGGTCTTTAGTTTAAAGCTCATTTTGAAATGGTATAGGTATATAGTTCGCTCAGTGAGATTTCGTATGCATCATGACATTTGGTTCATAGGGCTTAGAGACTGGATATTACGAGGAAGACGGGTTCATTGTGGTCGTCTCCGAGGGTGTCGAGATGGGTAGATTCCCAGCTGACAGGCGCAGGAACTCTTCAAACTGGGACTGGATTAAGGTCATCGATATTTCAAACAGTATCATCGTTCATTCCATCTTACACGTCCACTATACTCGTATCTTCTCAATCTGTGATCGTCTTCTGTTCTTGCTATATTACAAATATGCCAAGGACAAGCAAAGTAAAAACTTTTTGTTTGCTATCAATTAAAAAAATGTTTTCATGTAGAACAATGTCAATGTCAACATTGTTTATGTTTGTTGAAGTGTTAAAGATTTTTCCATTTAATTGGATTATTAATATACTCACAAGCATGATGGCTGGATGGTTGCCTAAAAAACTACGCAATTGGTTTCAAGTTAGTACCATGAACCATTTTATCATTACAATACATTAATTACTGAACGGAAACTTACTCGTACCGATATGCATCACATTCGGCTTTCTTGTATTGCTTCTCACTTTCTCACGCTGCTTTAAAGTAGTTACTTTTCGAGTAACGAGCTATTATAAAATTCTAGGGTGTTTACGAAATAAGGAGACGTATGTCTCTCCCTGAAATAGTACCCGATTGGCCCAAATTGATGGAGGCTGTCAAAATAAAGGTTCGCTAAATAAGGAGGAGCTAAAAGTAAAATATAAAAAATATAGAGTATTTCTGTTCTTTTGAAATTGTAATTATAAGGGCAACACTATACTATTCTCCCATCTGAAATATATGTATAGAATATAGAAGCAAGATGAACAAATCTTGTACCTACTGTAAAATATTTTGAAAGGACCGAAATAATCTTCTAAATAATGACTGAGTTAAAATCACGAATGATAAACTAAAAATTAAATATACCTTTGAAACTACCGTCGTCAACCCACACACTGAAGTAACGAAGATCATAATCTAGATGAAAAACGCTTTCGAAAAATTGCCTAGACTTATAATTTTGCTAATATCTAAACATGTTATTTCTGACGACGTTATTTTCTGAGTGTTCTAAATGAAAATGCATTAAACTTGATTTTTTTAAATAACTCACAGAGGTTTTTGTATCACCACTTCACGTTTCTTTAACTAGAACATGACTTTCAGGGAATGTAAGTGGAATGAATTTGATGACTAAGTGACTTTTTTCCTTTGGATTTTTGTCAGTATTAAATTACAGGTGAATCTTTGACGACAGGTTGAGGAGCTTCTGTCACGTCATTATTATTAAAAATGTGGTTTATACTCTCATTTAATCCATTAATTTCAGCTGATGCATCCGATGTTTTGCAGATGTTGGAATTTTTGCCAAAAACAGTGCTAGTTACCCTATATCTTTTTATTGATTTATTATCATTGACATTTGAATGCTAATTGGTGTATTATTTTTTTTATAAATACATTAAAGGCATAGTATGTCTTGGTCTCATTGACTTATAACCTAAAAATACCTACTAAGAAGAAACGGATATTTTGTAGAGAACCCATAATAGAAGAACTTCACTTGCGGAACTGATCCCAGATTGGCCGGTTCTTCACTCGTTCAAAAGAAACGAGGTTTGACAATAAAGACAATGTCAATAGATGGCACAGTGCATCTTGCAAGTGTATCACCAAAAGCAAATCTCGCACAATATGTTTCACGTATGCTGGATATTTCAAACGGTTCAATTAATATGGAAGCTCTTGCACTGGTGTCTCTTTTGATTCCTTTTTTGGCATCCGTAGCTTCTATCTTAATAGTAAACAGTTTTGTAGATATCTACTTAGTTGTTTTTATTTGTGACCAAATTTTATGAAACAATTGTAAATAATGAGAGCAGTATTTTGATTTTCAGAATCTTTTAGTTTAAATTTTCTTCAACTGTTACTTTAACTATGAATAAGTACTTAGCCATCTTTTACTTTCCACTTTATTGTAGTTCAAGTCCTTGTCGACAGGCATTAGAGCAATAGTTTCAATGAATTGAACTTTTTGAATTTCAGCATTGAGGACACCCACTGGAAAATCTTTAGTTAGCACAACTCTAGTTCTATTTATTCTTCTGTACTCTTCTGCAGCAATATTTCTGTGCACTACTTCGTCGGTTAGCTGCACAAAGCACAGGCACAAATCGATGTTTAGGATGTTATTGGTGTGAAATCCTATCAAAAATGATGAACATTTATTTATTAAACCTAAGTTTGCAGTTATTACAAAAATATCTTGTCAGTTTTGTTTTCATCATTTTTGTACGGCAATTTGTATATTTATTAGTACTCTTGATCTTTATTCGTTGCTGTCACACCTTATTCTTCGAAAATTATAGAAATTCCAATTTCTGTACAATGAGCATGGATTTCACCTTGACGATGGAAAATGGCTGATGACCCTAACGCCTCGGTTCATTTCATAAATTTTGATCGTGTTGATTTGCACTTCGCGACCGTTGAATTCAAGTAGATAAGAGAGGGAGTCCTTTACGGTCAGCACTTTAAGCTTTTTGTATGGAGAGCACTTGTTTTTTGTATGCACCCAAACATTACTATGTTAAGCAGGTATATTAATTTGTCACTGGCCAACGATTTCAGAAACAAGAGTCGTTCTTGAAGCCCCTCGTAGATCAATTCGCAAAGGAAGGCAAGGATAAGAAGGTCACGTTCGAAGCCATCTTTACCAAACCGAATTCCAAACCGAAATGGTTCTTCCGTAAAGATGTAAGTATCAACATATCAGCTCGAATATTTCATAATTTAGCGCAATGTCACGGCTAAGAAATGGACAAATGATTACTTTGTTATTTTTAGGAACTATTCGCAGGAAGCAAATATAAGATGACTAACGAGCAAGACTCTTACAAGCTGATTATCTTTAATCCTAAAGTGGAAGATACCGGCAAGATCACTATTGAAATCGGTGGCGTGACTTGCACTGCTTTCTTGCAAGTCGACGAGCCTGATCCGACATACACTTTCACAAAGCTATTGAAAAAGACCATCACTGGCTACACTAAACATGAGGTTGTCCTAGAATGCGTTGTGTCTAACAGTCTTGCTATTGTGTCATGGTGGAAGGATGAGACAAAATTGGAGGATGGCGATGTATATTCCATCTCCAAGGACTTGTCAGGTGTCTGCAGACTGGTCATCAAGAGTGCCAATTTTGAGGATGCTGGCAATTATTCTTGTAGGCTAGAGAAGCAGCCTGACAAGACTGAAACTGTCGTTAAAATTGTCGGTAAGTATTAATACCAAGCAATAAACATTGTTACTTATTTATGGTTACAAAAACAAGAGAAAAACATTTATGCGTACGTAATGTTTTATGTTTTCTTCTAGAATATCCTTACAAGTTCACGAAGGTACTTAAATCGCAGCAGGCGATTGAAAAAGACACCATTACGTTGCTTTGCGAGCTCGATGACGCTGGCGGTGACGTGAAATGGTATGTTTTTTATAACTTGATTTATTACATCCGATATTTGCTTACGACACTTTTTGATTTCTTGTTAGTTAACCATTATTTTTCGTAATTGGTCAGTTTCATTGATATCAGAATACCTACAAAAAACTATCGCGTCTAATATTTTTGATGGGAGTTGTTTTTCAAATTTACCTGTTATATATAGGTTAAAGAACGACGAGCCCTTGAAGACTGATAAGCGCATCGTGATCTCGAAGGAAGGACGCAAGCGCAAGGTGGTGATCAAAGATGCTAAAGTTACTGACGCTGGCATGTTCAAATGTGTCAGCAACGCTGATGAAACGGCATGCGAACTAATCGTCAATTGTGAGTACCTTTTTTATGTTATGAGCACAAAAGTCAAACTAAAAGACACTTTCAGTCTATATGACTGACATTTGGCCTCTTTATTTACCCCAGAGACTGTCTCCAATATTTTGCTAATAAACCTCAATGGATGACGGGATCTTTGTGACCTATATCTATCTCTAACCTGTAACTTTATTTACCCTTCACGGCCCACAATTTTTAGTACCTAAAACAGTATATCTCTTATTGCCATAAATAAATTCAAACCCCATAAGATGCCGATCCCGGTTTCATTGTTTAAAGTTAGTAGACCTAGACCAAATCTGCATTGTTGCATTTACCTTGTACCTTTCATTCTGTGATATTAATACAGTTTGAGTAACCGAGGAGCTTCCACAGCATCCGCCTAGTGTAAATTAAATATTTAAACATAATAATAGTCATTATAGGATTAAAAATCGTAATTTGCATATTATAGTGCGTAAAGAACTGTCTAAATAACTTTTGCGATTTAACTGAAAACTGTAATCCAATATGTTTTTCTACAATATTTTGTCGAAGAATATTGAGTGACACTTCTGTTCCAGACTGCAATCGCTTCAACAAGAAGTTGAAGGATACTGAAGCAATTGAGAGGGACAAGGTTGTTCTGGAGGTGGAGCTACAAGATCAGACCGCTGAGGCGAACTGGTCGTTCAATGGACAGCCCATTGTACCGAATGATAGGTAAAATTCAAGTGCTTTGCTACAGCTGCCATATAAATTTATAATAACTACGAATTGACCTTTAAAAAAGTAATTAAACATTGAAAATAGCAGCAATCCAATATGTGATTACCGTGTATATTTTTAAGTGAGAAGAAATGAATTCAGAACTTTCACAAAATAAAATCATTTCAAACTTGGTAAGCTTTCTTGCATTTGCTCAAATTTATAAAAATTCTTGTTTTCTTAGGATTGAAATTAAGAACCTTGGTGGAGGCAAACACCAATTGATCTTCAACAAGCTAGAGATGGAAGACGATGGTGAGATTCTCTGCGAAAGTGGAAAGCTCAGCTCATCTTGCAAGCTCACGGTCAAGAAGGGAGAGTCGAAGCCTACCATCGACTGTCCTGACGAGTTCAACGGTCCAGCTGACAGACCTTTCGTTATTGAGGTGCCTTACAAAAGTAAGTAAACTTAGTATAATACTCGACTCTTAATAATTTAAATCCATCGTATAATGCTTACGTGACACTCTGTTTTTGCCAGTTACCGGCACTCGACAGACGCCGATAGAGGCGAAGTTATGGAAGGACGGAAAAGCCCTACCCGCCAAAGAGGTCGAAGTTATCGTTGAACAAGAGAAGATCCTCTTCAAGATGAAGAAGCCATCTCGAGAGGGTACAGGAAGATACCAGATTAAGTTATCCAACGCCCAGGGTGAAGACAGCAAGGATGTCACCATTAACATGCAAAGTGTACCTTCAGCACCTCAAAACGTTGAGGTGGCTGAAGTATTCCAGACGTCTTGTCTTGTCACTTGGAAGGCGCCACAGGATGAAGGTGGATCGCCACTCGTTAAATATGTCATTGAAAGACAGGTCAGTTATTTATATTCGTAAAGACATAAATATTGAGCATTTGTTTGTATAAAATATATCAGCATGTGTATAAAGCATTCGCATGTTTTTCCAGGACTTATCTCTCAAGGCTGGCTGGGACAACGTGGCTGAAGTACCGCAAGGTCAGCCACTGAAATTCAAGGTTGAAGACCTGGTGCCCAAGAAGACTTATAAGTTTAGAATTCGCGCTGTAAACAAGGTCGGCTCCAGTGAGCCTGGCCTTTTCGCCAAGCCTGTGCTGGCTAAGGATCCTTGGGGTAAGATAAGAGCTCTTTGAGCTAATTAAATATCCTAAAACTATATTCAGAGCAATTCATAATTTTATGTTAATTTTTAGATGAACCATCAAAACCCAAGAAATTGGAGCTAGTGGATTGGGACAAGGATCACGCAGATCTTAAATGGGAAAAGCCAGATAATGACGGAGGTGCTGAAATTACTGGCTACGTCATAGAATATAAAGAGAAGTTTGGCAAGGACTGGGTGACTGGCAAGGAGGTTCCTGGGGATTGTCTGAAGGCTACCCAAGACGGTTTGAAAGAAGGATGCACTTACGAGTTCAGGGTCCGCGCTATCAACAAGGCTGGACCTGGTGAACCTAGTGACAGTACTAAGCCTATTGTTGCTAAGTGCAGATTTGGTAAGAATTAATTATTAATGATGTTGTTACTATGGTTGTTGTTATTAAACTTAAGAAAAATATTATAAAAGCGAATATTTATATGCATGTGTGTGTCTATATGTTTGTTACTCCTTCTCGGTCAAACGGCTGAACGAATTTGGAAATTGGGACTAGACTAGCTTATGCCTCGGATTAACACATGAACTACCTTTAATATAAAAAAAAATAGTATTTCTGTGAGATAATCAAATCTCCGCAAGAGTTTCTTTTATATTTTATTGTCTAGTTTTAAACTTCGTCATTAAATCTTTTACTTATTATTATTTTTTATTTATGCCCATCTCACAGTGAAACCATATATAATTGGTGAGGGTCTACAGAACATGATCATCAAGAAGGGCCAGGTCATCACCTTCGATATCAAATACGGCGGTGAACCTGAGCCGGAAGTCAAATGGATGCATGGAGAGGAGGTATGTAATTATTTTATTGTAACATGATTACTATACATCATTTGCAGTTAAAATGGACGTTACCTAGCTCAAAGGAGAAATTCTTACTTATTTATGACACAATGACACGCCAGTATAAGGTAACCTGTATAAAGACATAAACTACACCAAAAGCGAAGAAAGAACATGAGAGATATTATGTATCTTTTCTCCATTGATGCAAAAAATATTTGAATTTTATATTAAATTTACTAATTGGCGTCTTTTTTGTGATATTTTTCATCTCAATCATATTTTCACAGTTATCATAATTGGTCATTTTTCTAACCAAGTTGTTTTATTTTTCCCAAAAAGAAACGTGGAAAGGCGTATACGGAGAAGGTCAGAAGTTGAAACTAGATGTTGGCTCACACTTTATGTTCTAAAACATTTAATTTATTACTACTTTTTATGATGTTCTTTATGACTCTACATTCACAACAATGTGCTAACAAAAATTTACACTTTACAGATTTCTCACTTCTTTATCAAATTGAACTTTACTTTCTTTTGCGGTATTCCATTTTTTGGACGTATCGGCTTTGGTTCAATTTGAAAAGAATGATTTTAATATTTCGCTTTGGACGCGACCAAAAAATAAAAAAGATTTGAAATCATGGTCTTTCGATAGTTTTGATGCTCAATATTTGTATTTTTGTTACAAAATGATTGAATGCGTTAGATCACGACTTCATGCTTTCAATGTTGTAACTGCTAAGGCTCTTTTAATCGAAATAACTTAATTTTTATGAGAAATGAATCATGTTTTACGAAAATATCTCAAAAGTAAAACATTAGGAACCGGTATTTATTTTTAAGAGATATTGTTTACATCTCCAATACAATATCGTTTTGTTTTTTTGGGATTTATCAACTTGATTCATTTCTTCAACTCTATTGACTCTACAATTTTATTCTTCACTCTTCTCAAACGTAGCTGAATGTCACGGATATCAATAGGTGCACCTCTTTCTACCACATTTAGAAATGTAGGGGTAGAGAGCACCTCCTAGCTACACTCTATACCATTGTCGTAGATAAAAGTACTCTATCTACGTCGAAACTTACTAATTCGAACGGGATCTTCACTTGTGATAACACCGACAGTTTGACTTGAATGTCAAAAACTGGCTCTTACATAAACATTCTAACATTATCAGTAGCCACGATTTTTGGTTGTGTGGCTTATATATTGAGATTCATCAAGAATTGATTATTAGTTGCTATCGTTTCCAATGAGTCTTTATAACCTTCAGATACTCCAGAATAGAAATAATCAGTAGAAGCTTTCGGTACATCAGCAGAAATAGTCGAGGCTAAGTAACTTTATTAGGAAACCTGATCCGTATCTATGCATTTAACAATCTGCTTAAAATAAAGCTGGCTTAAAAGTTAAGCTTTTAAAGTAACAATGACCTAAACGATCTATAATAAGATAAGTAGGTACAAAAGTTATAAAAGGCGAATAATGTTTACTATACTTAAACGATGTTTAAGCCAGCAATTAGCAAGGTCAGAGAAGAAGAAAAAAGTCTTTATGACATAACTACGAGTAGATTACTAGCTATATTCACTCACGATAGTAGATAAGTCAAATCCGTTGATCTAGATAACGAGCGCGATCGCGGCTCTCCTTCAATAAAAATATTGGGCTTGATGATTCTCAAAAAAGCTATCACAACCTCTCCTACCGTCTTTTTACACTGCCTTTACCCCACAGGAGATCAAGGATGATGGTGATCGCATCACGATCGACAAGTATGAGAGGAACACGGTTCTGACTGTGAGGAAGACCACCAGACCTGACAGTGGAAAGTACAAGTTGGTGCTGACAAACTCCTCTGGCACTTGTGAGAGCATTGCTGACGTGGTTGTGCTCGGTAAGTAAAAAGTAAAATTACTTGTTGTTGATAAATAATTACTTAGCATTTTTAATATTCACATCGAAATAGTCATACGTTTGACCGCATCTTGCTTGATCTAAAGCGACGATGCGCCCAAAAGCCTAGAAGAAACCGATTTACTCGACTTGAAAAGACCCGGCTATAGCTAGTTCGTCGAGAAATAGACAAGCCGGTAGCGAGTTTCACAATCTTTCAGTTTTTGCAATAAAACTTGACGCAAAGCATTTTGATTAACATAACTCTTGATATGCTATTTCCAGACAAACCCAATAGGCCGAACGGACCCATCGAGATTACAGACATTCGCGCTGAGAAGGCGACAGTCAAATGGCAGAAACCCGACGACTGGAAGGGTTCCGACATCACTGGCTACACACTCGAGAAGATGGACATGGTAAGAAACAAATGCTTAAAATTTTGTCCAGATGCTCAATCCTTTCTACCCATAGCCTTTTACTGCTGAGTATGGGTCTCCCTTATGAAGGGAATGTAGTACATAGTCCACCACACTGGACCAAATTTTGATCAGTGACTATATATAACATAATAGCTGCCCCTAGTTTGAGAGCAAGATAAGAACCTGTAAATTCATACATTGTCATCAACTTGCCCCTCCCTAGGCTAGCAGCTGGCGACGCCCTTGCTTTATGTTATGCTATAGAAATACTTATTCTTATTGCAGAGTAGGTACAATAACTGTACCTATCGTTTATCTATCTCTATATTATTTATGTAGCTAGATTGTAGGTATTTGAAATTATAATTAGCGCCATCTGCTGAGCTATTAGTGAACTTCATATGCATACATTTACATCACAATAACTTTTTACATGCCACCAGCCTAATGTTTCCAAAATTCTTAGGATACTGGCAACTGGGTGCCTTGCGGCGAGACCGGACCAGAACCGACAGAGTTCACGGTCAAGGGCCTGACTCCGAACCACAAGTACAAGTTCCGAGTTCGCGCGGTCAACAAGGAGGGCGAGTCCGAACCGTTGGAAACTGACGGCTTCATTGTAGCTAAGAATCCATATGGTGAGTATATAAAACTATAACTATAAGAATATAAAGCTATTATTATATTTACCACGATTATAGGTAATGAGGAAGTTTGAAAACGAAATGGACTTACCGTAGTTACATATTGAAATTGCCTGGTTGTGTTTTTGATCAGTGGTTTTGGCGGAACCGGCTTTCATTCTGTTACTGTTACGCTGTTCTATGCTGCTGTAGACCAACTAGACTCACCGTTTTTGTGTAGGCTGTGTCTGAAACTGAAAATGCAACAACCTATTAACTTGTGACTTCCTATGTTAAGACCAGAAATAAGTAATAATCCTTGCTGAGTTAAGAAACGCTAAAAACTTAATTAAACAATGTTGATCTTTAGAAAAAAAATAAAGTTAATCTTTAGTGTGACAGTGACACTGACAGCTTCAGCTGTCAAAAGAACAGCATGCTGTTTGTTTACAAACAAACAATACAAACCGACCAACCAAACGGATTCTTTGGGCTAGGTGAACAGTATATATTTTTAACTCTTACAAAACTTTATAAACCGTCATGATTTCTCGTTCTAGACCCGCCAAAGGCGCCAAGCAAGCCTGTTATCATGGATTACGACAACACTTCAGCTACGCTGCAATGGGAGCCGCCTACGGATAACGGTGGCAGGCCGGTGCTTGGCTATGTGATCGAAATGAAGGACAAATTCTCACCAGATTGGATCGAGGTAAGGTTTAGTAAATTGAACACTGTAGTAGGGGAGCCCACGATGCTAAATGGGGATTTACTCGAGCGTCATAGAGTAAAGCTTGGATGATAGGAAGTAGAAAATATTATAGGTGTTACCCATTTTAGTGGTGGAGGAAAGCATCTGGAAGGATATATTTTTTTTTCTCTAAGGAAATCAAAACATGTAAATGTTCGAGCGTGTCAGATTATAATATTTTCTATGCTCCATCATGCTTCTGATAACAAATATATGTTAAACTGACAATTTGCATGGTGGGGGTGGCCACACAGGTTGAAAATAGTTAAGAAAAAAGAAATCCCCCCACTCCCTAACATTCCATTCAAATCATTTAATTATTGACATGCACACTGTTTAGCTGGTAATAAACCTACTGTATCTAATCTGACGCATTTGATTATTTCAGGCAAACTAAAGTTTTTTTTTTATATTTTGCGGGCTGCTCTATTAGCTTGGCACTTTATTGAGAGCTTATATTTGGTAGATACACTCAACAGGACCTAAGGAATCTCCCATGTGTTAATCTGCCACGCTCGAGTATGTCACAAAATCCCGTCTTGGGCTCCCCTACTACTGCTTGTTTTCCAATTCATACACAAATAAGCTCTTTTAAAAAATTATTATTATTATTAGATTACCTACCGACATCCATTATGGCAGGCGCTGATATAACTTATTTCGATTTTAGAATCATACCTCTGCAGCGACTTTGATAAAATTCAAATGGTAACATTTAGGAAGTATACACTTTCAAACAAAAAAAAAGTATATTTCAAAACGGTCCAGCCGTCTCTGAGGTAAAAAACATATAAACAACAATTAAATTGAGTTCCTCCTCCTTTTTTTGAAAAGTCGGTTAGAGAGTAAGGTTTAATAAACACCTTAGCATGAACTTTACAAATCAACGTAAAGTACAGTTAAAATCAAATAAAGTTCGGATTTATTTTAATCTTGCTGTAATCTGCGATAAAGTCTATATGGTTTAAGTAGGTACATATTTCAGATTTTGTATTTCATTCGAAATCAGAAAACATATATTTATAATAGGTTCTTAAATAATGTACCTACTTTAAACTGAAGACAATATTTTTAGTAATTTTCTTAATAATTTATTTATTTATTATTGGTTTACTTATTAACATTTATCTTGGAATTTAGCAACTAACTACTGGGCAAGTACCAGTATTAAGAAAGATATTATGTTTTTGTTATTTTTAGCCATTTCATTTTCTTGATAAAAGTACTTGACTGGTAATATTTATATAAATATTATCCAAATCGCCTTAATATAATGTTTTATTATTATAGGTCACAAAGACTAATGACACTAAAACAGAGTACAAGGTGGAAGGCCTCAAGGAGAAGATGGTGTACCAATTCCGAGTGAAGGCGTACAACAAAGCTGGAGTCGGTGATGCTTCTGAGCCCACTGACAACCATCTCTGCAAACATAAGAACTGTTAGTATACGTTTTGTTGTACTAATTAATAATATTATTATATCACATTACTAGTACCACAGAGTCATAAATGTATTTAAAGAATATTCAGTAAAACACTAGCTAAATTAAATCTAAAGAGCTAAAAAGTTAAAAAAAGAAGACAAGTCAATAAGTCCGTTAGCTGAAGGAAAGGTGGCAAAAATGTTGGCAGCATTGTCACATTAGATGACAATGGAGAATCTTAGACCCAAAAAAAGACAGCATTATTGTCACCTGTACCGTTTTCCAAACGGTTGGGGCTATTACCCACAAACCCATGGTCCCCATACGCGACAAATATGTACACGTTGTCAAGGTAGCATATTTGCGCCGTTCGAGGGTTTTAGCTTTTCCTTATCATATTCATTAAATATCATGTAAATTGTAAAAACAACCACCAGACCTAAAACAATTATTTTTATTAATGGTACATACTGAGATTTGTAATAAACTTCTGAGAAAGCTGCTAAAAACTACTACAATGTGCAAGATTTGAACCTATCCTTTCAGGTATAATGCTTGACTATTCAGCCACCATAGTCTTGCAATCCATGAAAATCTATAACCATTTCAAAGTATGTTGTTATAATGACCCGTGGTGCCATCTGTTATAATAGTATAACTCTTTTTATTAATATGATTACGTATGCTATTAACAGTGAAGCCACGCATTGAACGCAGCACCTTCAAGTCTATCATCATCAAGGCTGGTCGCACTCACAAGTGGTCTGTGGATGTCACCGGTGAACCTCCACCGGAGATGACTTGGTAAGTTAATCGCTTTTAACCAAATTAAAAAATAAGATACTTTCAATCTGACTGTAAACTGTGCCGACTTCCAAAAAAGAGGTGACACTCAATTTAACTTGTTTTTTTTTCATTTGTTACCTGATTTCTCGATGATGGTTTGAAGGGGCTACAGCTTTCGGGTCCCATTTAAATTTTGTTAAAATGAGTTAGATTATTAAATCAGAATAACTGAAAAAGTTATATTGGATTATTCGGTATTCACTTTTAAAGAGTTGTTCTATGGTTGTTATCCGTAGTCTGAGAGACCATGAACCAATTTAGTTTTTTTTATTGTTTTGCAACATTACACTTTTTATGAATATTATAAAATCTGTCAAGAAGTTTGGTTTATGAATCAAAACAAATTAACAATTTGTCTGCCAAATTAAACACTTTTTTTTAAAGTATTACATGATTACAATTTACTTATTGCGAGTGTTTGTATTAATCAAAACATATATTCACAGGTCATGGCGCGACGGCATAAAGCTTGTCAACACCGAACGCATCAAGATCGAGAACAAGGAGTACCACACAGACTTCACCATCGTAAACGCAGTGAGACGTGATACAGGGAAATATACTCTGCGGGCTGAGAACTGCAACGGTTTCGATCAAGAGACGGTCGAACTTACCGTGTTGAGCAAACCTAGCGCGCCTAAGGGTGAGTACCTATCCATTGAACTTGCCATTTAAAATGAACGGCAAACAACATAAACCAAGTTATAAAGACGTTGGCTGCGGCTTAGTCACGAGTTTTAGTTAGGCGTAGGGTGCGGAGCAGGAAACTTGTCGAGACGCGAGTCAATTTAGCAATTGACATTTCAAATTTGTAACCCCCATTTTTATTACAATAATGGGAAGATAAATGAAAAATAACGTTCTCCTATTTATTTTATTTTAAACAGAATGTAATAATTACTTTTTTTGGTGATTTTCGAAAATATAAATAAAAGTTCAGTATAATGTTATTCTCGTCAAAAGCTCGTATCAAAATGATGTCATTAATAATCTGTATTTGTGTTGTTTGTGTTGGTATGTTTCACAGAATGACAGATGCAATAATATTTTTTACTGGTGGCATCTGACGGTCTTAACATAAATACGAGATTTTTTTCATAGGTTTTCTTTGTATTTAAAGTGGATATAAAAATCTGGTATTTTTAGTATGAACTCTTCATTACACTAACTCGAAATTTCCAACACTTTGCAAAAATGAAACGTTTTCAATTACTGTGCACATGCGCAAAATAAATACGTCGCTTTCATTCAAAATGTTTCCCGGGGTGTAAGTTTATTTTTTAAACTGTTTTAAAATCAATTGCACTGTGCCAAAATGGTCGTTTCGACATTAAATGCAATAGTGATTTTAAACAATTAAAATAACAGATTTCGGCATCAGAAACTATTTTTGAGATCGCTCGTATGAATACGAGATTCATGTGCTAATGAAATCACAGGTGAATTTGATTTTGTATTGTTTGCGAAGAGTATGAAACTTCAGGATTGCGACTTTTTTGCATATCATTCGATAGTGACGTCATTAGCGAGTGATGAATTCACTCGAACTTTCAAAAATAGTAAAACTTATCAAAAATTTTTTGTTATAGTGTCTTATGTGCCATAAGCCAAAATTAACTTTGTACCCGTCTGTGAAAGAAGGAGGGTTATGTTTTTCGAGTGTATGAATATATGTATGTATGTATGTTTATTTCTTTGGCACGCACTAGAGCCTAAACGGTTCGTCGTATTTTTATATGAGTGATGTGAAAAGATACAAATTAAGAATGATATATAGTCGGGTTTTTTCGAACTCGCTTCTAACTACTAGCTATCTTTCTTCGTCTGCAATAAGTTGCTATTGTTTTTCTCCCTTCAGGTCCATTGGAAGTGTTCGATGTGACAGCTGACCACTGCAAGGTCAAATGGGAGAAACCCGAAGACGACGGTGGTTCCCCGGTCAAGGAATACGAACTGGAGAAAATGGATATGGCAACTGGCAAATGGGTGCGCGTTGGCAGGTTAGTAATATGAATTCATACAATTTTCATACAAATATACAAGTGACTTATACCAAATTATCAGGCTGGGAGTGTACCAAGGCAAAAAGGGGTCAATTTAAGTACCTAGCATGTTAACTCAAAATTCGGGATAAAAAATCGTCCGTTTCGTACTTTTGTTGAAAATCTATTTATAAAACAACTAACTTTTCTATGGACACTCCCTTGTTCAGTACGATTCTATCAAGAGAAATGTAATAATTAAGTAGACCATTATTCAATACGCTGACCAAATGGCCGATTGGCGACTTCACTTATCACTGATAGCCGTTAACCTTCTCCGACAAGCCGGTTTCCTTATTAACTATGTTTTATTTCACTGTAGTCCGTTAGTCCATTTTAACATTATTTCATGCACATAAGTGAAAAACTTCAAGGTTCGTGTCTGAACTCGGGATGCGATCCTTCACCGACTATTCGTAACCGACTAGCGTCCAACGTAAAAAACATAATAATATACATTTAAATCATTAGTATACAGGGTTATCGGCTAGGGGTGTATTAAGCCAAAAGGGGGTTACTGTACCCATCCTAAGGAATATCTTTCACTATGGGACTATACAAAAAGTTGATCGGTCGTCGACAAAATGTATGAAACAGCCGATTATTTATTCCAGACTTTAGAGTTGGTCCCATAGTAAAAGTTGTTCCTTAGAATGGGTACAGTGACTCCCTTTCGGCTTAGTACACTCCTAGCCGATGACCTTGTACATACCCTTAAAACATTACACTACTTGTTCTATTAATTCTTCTAATATAGGACGATCATATTGTCTAAGCCATAGAAAATAATATTTATTTCACCAACACCATTAATTTCCTTATACAGGGTGGCGGGTGACAAGAAGCCGCTAGAGATGGACGTGACAGGCTTAGAGCCCGGACACCAGTACAAGTTCCGAGTGACAGCTGTCAATGACGAGGGTGATTCTGAACCATTAGAGACCGAAAAAGCAACGCTTGCTAAGAATCCGTTCGGTGAGTTTGAATCATACAAGTGATACTGATATTGACTGACAAGAAGTGTCTTAAATTATAATTACAGCACTCTTTATTGTCGCTAAAAAATACATTATCGGTCAATAAATAGAATAAAAAACGGCACTCTTATTTCTTAACTTTTTTGTAATGGAAAATTATATTTAGGAACGATTTTGATTTGCACCAAACAAAAAAATAAACAGCAGTACAATATACCCATATGTCAAAGCGATTAACGACCCATTTTCCCCACAGATGTATCTGGCAAGCCCGGCAACGTGACCGTGGCTGATCACGACAACCAGAGCGCGGAGATCAAATGGGATCCACCCTCGGACGACGGCGGAGCGCCAGTGCTCAAGTATATCATACAGAAGAAGCCCAAGGGCGGCGACTGGGAGAACACTGCTGAGGTATAACACTGAGAATATTTTTATTACCAGAAAAAATACTTACACTCAGCTTAAACTAAACGTTATATTACTTAAATAAATAACTACAGTATGCTTGAGTGGGTTCTAAACTAAGATAGAGCGTTGTGTCTGGGGACCCGTGTGCGAGTATCAATTTGCTAGTAAAATAAGTGTTAATTTGTAATTACATCATAATACGCTCACTGTACAATGTGTGACATTACTTAAGGGTGTTAATTTACCCATCAAAGTAAACCCATTTTAGAAGAAAATTTTGCTAAATTCGAGAAAAATATACTAGACAGTCTAGTATATTTATACATACATGGGTCACGTGATCGGTCAAGTTGTATGGAGGACGCATTATTTTTTTTTTCGAATTTTGCAAATTTTTGTTCTACGCAGGGTTCGCTTTCACGGGTAGACTTAGACCTTACGTATTGTCACACCTTTCTGTTACACGTTGTATAAAAGCGACAAGGAGAAAATTTGTGTCTGTTCACTTCTAATTATGGGTATCCCGGACCTGTGTAACCTCTTAACTATTGCCCTTCCCGCGTTCTGTCCGCGCCAAAGAGACTTAAAATTAATCGTCACTCAAGGTCATTGGTCCAAGTTCAAGTTGAATTGTTAGTGATACTGAGTTCCTTTGTCCGCGACTCCTGATATATCAGCTGATGACTCATGATTTTTAGTTAAAACTACTAGACCAATTTAGTTGAATTTTGACCGCCCGGTAAGTATAACCTTTCGAATAAAAAAATATTTTCCAAATCGTCCCAGGCGTCCCTGAGAAATCGGGTATTACTCATAACTAAGTGACGAGTGAGTAACAATACTTTAATAATATTACAAAACCAATATCTCAATTCCCAGGTGCCTGGAAACCAGAATTCCGGCAAAGTGGAAGGTCTGCCTGAAGGTGGAGAATTCCAGTTCCGAGTGATCGCTGTAAACAAGGCTGGCAACTCGGAACCTTCGGACGCCACGGGCATGACTACCATCAGGCACAAAGCATGTGAGTAACTATAATCTGGATCTTTTCAAGTCGCGAGTCAATCGGTTTCCTATAGACAAGCGCGCCGCATCTTCGCTTTAGATCAGGGGAGTTGCGGTCAAACGCATGCCTACGTAGAAACTTTTTTGTGATAGACACTTCAATCGCATTGCCTGAACTGAAAGATTTTCGAACCTGTGTTTCTTAGTTTTGTCAAGATAGCTGGAAAACTACGATCGTGCAATTGTCATTGTACGTACAAATACACACTGACGATGTCCTTGGTAAAAAAAACGAAATCAAAATTTTTACCTAACTTGCAACAAAAACGCTTCGTTCTCTGGATTAATAAAATAATAATATTTTTGTTCGGTATTACAGTAAAGCCACGCATTGACCGCACCAACCTCAAAGCTTTGGCTGTTCGCGCGGGAAAGCCTATATTCTTCGACGTCAACGTCAAGGGTGAACCAGCGCCCAAAGTGCAATGGTTCCAAAAATGGAAGGCTGATGAGAAGGAGGTATGTTGTTTCTCTTTCTTACTCTTTCCTTATGCGCCACCTTCTCTCTCTTTATTTCATTCTTTCTTTTATTAGAGTATGTATATTCCTGCGTCTTTAAAGATTTTACGTGACACGTGTTGGTGTAATTTTCATCAAGTAATGTGGCTATTCACACATAAAAGTGTAGTAAATATGTAAACAAGGACACAGGAGGTTTCGCGAAACCTCCTATTTCTAAGTTGGACACCCTAAGTGCTTAACTTATGCTGAGGCGTTACTCTAAAGAGTAAGCAAGTGCAATACGTAATAGATATTTTTTGATTAGACCTAATTTTGATTTGACCTAATCCTCCACTTACCTTATTGAAAATATCAACAATCGAACTTTTTGACTGCTTTTGTTGATTCTTGTTGAATATCGCTTCAACTTCTTAATGTGATTCGTTTAGTATTTGTAGTCAGGCAAAGCTGTTCATATAGCTTTAATCACACTCGGGATCCCATTAGTACTTCATATTTATTTGATTAATACCCACAACAGATAACAGAAATACATTTATAAAATATCATAATTATATCTAATAATAGGCGAGCCAATTAGTACTATTGTCACACATGAAATTTTCTCTCTATAGGTGACAGAAAATGTAATCAACGTAGACTACAACACGAAATTAGACATCAAGGAGTCTGTTCGCGCCATGACCGGTACTTACCGTATAGTGGCCACCAATGAACACGGCAAAGACGAAGCTGATGTGGAGATCACTGTGCTATCGTCACCCAGCAAACCTGGAGGACCCCTCAAAGTCGCTGATGTCACCAAGAATGGTTGCAAATTGGCTTGGAAGAAGCCTGAAGATGATGGTGGTATGTTATGCTTAAATTTTTTTGCTAGTTAGCTAAGGCAGGCGATAAAATCGTGTTTGTTATGTCTTATTGTAACTGGATTACGTTTTTAATTTTTTTAAGATATAATTTGTAGTGTCTCATCACTTATATATTTCAAATCAGTTGTGTAGAATTTCATCTTTCCGTTTTCTCCAGACTAATGCTCCTGCAATAACTGACGATATCAATTTAATCTTCTTAAAAATAAATCCTACTTTGTTTAGTTTACAAGTTGATATCGTTGAGTTTATTTGGTCGTTTGTGTTTCAATAATAGCACCAAAACTCAAAGCAAAATATCGGTTTACCCATTGAATTCAATTATTACAATTACTGTCTCGTATGTTAAATTTTATTACACGCAAAAATATCAGACATATTATGAGCTGAAAATTCTGAAATAGGCAAGTCGTTTTGGTGTTGCTATAGATCGAAATAGTTAAACGTAAATAACTTATTATTTTCCCCATTCACAGGTAAACCAGTCACTGGCTACGTGGTTGAGAAGCTCAACAAGGCCACGGGCCGCTGGGTGCCGGTCGGCAAGACCGACGACACGGAGATGGATATTAAGGGTCTGCAGGAGGGAGAAGAATACGAGTTCAGAGTGAAGGCAGTCAATGAAGAAGGCGAATCTGAACCTCTGAAGACTGACCACTCGATCATCGCTAAGAATCCCTACGGTGAGTTGCTGAAAAAAAAAACCCATACCTACAAAGGTTGTTTGGAAGAGATCGCTATTTAGAGAATAGACCGCCTTATTATTCGCCTTGTAATAATTGTTATTCGTTTAATAAATCGTGAATGCAAGACAGCAATCATTCTCAAATAGCCAACAAATAATCGTCGCTTTAGTTGGAGCTGGTTTGTGCCAGAAAACTTTGTGGGGTATACGTATATCTACCCATACGTCTCACTGTGTCTATTGGACACGGGTCTGCCAATTAAGATCCTTTTATCTCCTATCATTCGTCGAGTATTATTAGAAAAAAAAACTTATTGTATTTCAAAAAAAGAAAATATGAAGCATTTCATCAACCGTCAAGGTCAAATATCTAATAAATGTTTCGTAACGTTTACCGAAGTTATTCTTTTTCTCATACTTATATCGTTTCTTAGATATCCCCGGCAAGCCTTCAATCCCGACCCTGGAAGATTGGGACGTGGACCGAGTGGACCTCAAATGGGAGGCTCCAAAGAACAACGGCGGTGCGCCCATCACTGGATATATCATTGAGAAGAAAGAGAAATACGGATCATGGACTGAAGCGCTAGTTACCACGGTAAAATTTTTTAATGAAGCATATTTTTCCTTGCCATTGGTGTCACACTTCTAGGCAAAGTTCTGCCCCGTTTTCTTCTGTGTTTGATTGTTTTTGTCTACTAATTATTCGGTATTAGTGGGGTATTAGGAAACACAAGTCCCTTTTTATAACCCGCGCACTCCCTTAAGAAAGCGGTTCCCCGAATAGGATACCAATATGTTTTGAAATATGGGTTTTCATACTTCCTGAATGTTGGGAAGGAATGTTGAAATATACTTGTTGTGTGAATGTGAACGAAAATACAATTAGACTTTTCCAGCTATCAGATACGAGTAAAAACCATGTTTATAAACTTAATAAATCAAACGCACATTAGTTTTATAAATAAAAAAATAGTCTACCAATTATTCTTATTCGATGTGGAGATAAGTCCCGCTTCTGTTTAGAGTTTTTTCTGTGTTTCACCTTCGCAGACAACAATGGGCTGTCTTCAACTGTTACTGATAATTAAGATCACAGGAGCCAGTGATGATTCCGACCATCATCGTATATCTGATCTTGGTGGTTTCAGTAAAGAGGTCGTTACTTTTTTGTTCGTTTATGGAATGAAAACTTTAGCATGCCAAAAGTTAACTACTCTATTCCAAAGATTCTGATGCTCTTTCCAAAGATTTTGTTAATCTTTTAGGCTACTACTTATTTATGACTGTTTGTTTATTAGACCCCAGAATGCAAAGCGCGCGTGCCGGACCTCAAAGAAGGCAACACTTATCAGTTCCGCGTGCGTGCTGTGAACAAGGCAGGCCCGGGCGAGCCGGGAGACGCTACACAGCCTCACGTCGCCAAGGCACGCTTCTGTGAGTAACATTATTACTAGAAATCTGTAATTTTTTATAGTGCTTTAAGCTGGTTTTAGTAAAAAGTTATGTTATTATTATCTAAGGCCTTCCTTATTGTATACAGGCTTTTGCCTAGGGGTGTACTAAGCCGATATGGGGTTACTATACTCAACCTAAGGAACGATTTTAACTAAACTACTTTAATTCTAGTTAGTTAGATTTTGCAAAAATTGTCGATGAGCCCCTTCTTTTCCTGTACCCTTCATTTGTTATCCACCCAAGTAGGATTATTTTTAGAATAAAATGATTGTTGCTACTTCTGTTGCGCTAAAGAAAAAGAAAATGTTTACCTAAATAAACAAATTTTTAACATAAGACAGCAGGCATTTGACCACCAGTTCGTTACTCCACGGAAGTCAATGAAACTGTGACCACATTATATAGATAATAATTGATCAATGTGCGTTATTCGTTGCAGTGAAACCGCACATAAACCGTGACAAGATGCAAGCTATCCGCGTTCGTGCCGGCACCACCATCAAGTTCGACGTCGACATTAGAGGCGAACCTCCACCGACCAAGATTTGGAGCTTCGCTGGCAAGGTCAGTAGAAGAACCAGTTCACGGCGGACATTCACCCGCCGGCGCTGCGAATACACGTAGCGTGCGCGCGGTATTCTTACAAAAAGAAACACTTTTCACTCTACAAAGACTTTCATTTTCACTTTAAACTTTAGATTTGGTGTAGACCTTTGTTTTCTATTAGCCTAGTAGTAAACCGCGCGCGAGACTTCGGAATAAACACTTAATTATCAGTTTTGGCCATAAACCAGGTCCGCAGGCTGAGATGCAGGAAACCTTCCAAGAATGACTGGGAGTAGTCAACAAAAATGCTACACATTATATAGCTAAAAATATTACAGATTAGGCAGAGTCTGCTGTGTCAGCATTTAGCAGGGTTATAACAGTTCGCGAACACGATAAAATATATGGGAAATGTTGCATTGCGTGTTGTGTTTCAAATAATCTGTACTCTGCTTGACATATTTCGTATTTCGTTTGTCAGACCATCGAAGCTGGTCCCGGCGTGAAGTTAGACAACGAAGACTACAACACTAAGCTGCAGATATTCGAGAGCTCGTGGCAGAACACTGGCGTATATACGCTGAAGGCTGAGAATGACTCTGGAGTGGACGAGGCCACTGTTGAAGTTACTGTGCTAGGTACGTATAGTTACAAAGGCTACAAATTTCACTTAAAAAAAAACTCTACGGATCGACTAGGAGGAAACTTTAGTACCTCTACTTCTCGTTTAGAGAAGGTCTGCCTTTATTGTGCTAACTATCAGGTTGTGAAGCTCTCCATTTTCCGATAGCTATAGTTTTAGTGGTTTTATTCGCCAGCGAATCGGTTCCTACTCTAGTCATACATACTGCTACATCATAGTTGCATTGACGCTTTGCACCAGGCGTGGTGAATTCAAGGGGAAACTTCATTTCTATAAAAAAAATTATCATAAATGAACTTCTTTGCAATTCATTTCGATTAGTGTCCTTTAAACATCAGCCAAAATGGTACTCAGACCTGATTAGTCAATCAATCAATCAATCATTTTATTTATTTGACACAACTTAACAATTTAACGTAGTGTAGAAACTCTGGCTTCCGCACTAGTTATAGAACTGTGTCGCGGAAACCAGCGTCTTCCCAGTTTGGTGTAAGTACTTATAGCTAAATTAAAATTATGCTAAATACATCTTTGCTCTGAATTCCAAATACTGACACAACTTGCAAATAGAAAACTATTTTAGTAATATTACAAGTAGATACCTACCTACTTTTGTCGCAGGACATTTACAATCGAATACACAAAAACCAACAAGAGTAAATAAAAAATAATAACACACCTATGGGTTTTATATACTGATAGTAAAACTTGTTTTAGTACCTACTTATTATTAGCGTCAGAACTAACGAAAAAGGCAGTAAAAACAATCGTAGTGCAGAAAGCAGATAACAGGTTAACAGTTCAAAATAACAAAATATCACTGATCGTAGTTTTCTTGGCTGCAATACACACAATATTATGTCTATTTCAACTGTTCAGTATAGGTTAGAAAGAGAGATATCGCTTATTCGATCCAGTTAGCAAAGTAGTTTTAGTAGTTTGACAAGTTTTATGTTGGTGACGCTAAGCAAGACGCGAACCTACCACTGCAAGGTGTGAATGCATTACGCATAAAAAAATGTAGAATCGCCACAGATACGGCGTCGAATAAAACTAGTCGATTAACGCGGCGATGCCTGTACGATATAATAAAATACCTAGCTTAGTATGTCTATTAGAATGCAGTATAGATATGTAGTTTAATTTAAATGTTAGTAAAGACTATCGTAGTAAGGATACATAATATATAATATACTACCCACTATATATATATATGATAAAGTTGAATTATAATTATACTTATATACCTAACCGGGGAATGGAAAAAAGAAGTTGGAATATTTACATATCTTTCATACTGTCTTAACTTCATGTTGAAACTTAAATTAGTTTACAATAGTTATTTTTTATAAAAAGCTAAAGTCTGTGCGGATAAAGAAACGTTGTTAAGTAAAATGGAACTAATATTTTCACATGGCAGCCCCAATCTAGTACATAAATAATAAATACTAGTTTACTGAGTCATGCCATGATGACGCAATAGTGTTGTCAACATAGGAAATACGTAAAATAAATACAGTGGCGCCCTCAAATTTTACGACGGTTTTCCTTCCGCACAAACTCTACTGACATCCATTACGGCAGGCGCCGATGGAACTTATTCAATATCGATATCGATAAAAATATCGATATCGATAAATAAACAAAATGGAACTACATGAGAGATATAACATTCAAAACAAAAAAAAAATTAATCGGCACATCGCCTCTGCAAAATCAGGTAAAAAAGTATTTAAAAAAATGCAGACGAATTGAGTACTGTTTTTGGAAGTGAATACAAAGTAGGAAAGTCTATCAAGAATATTACCCGCTCCGACACTTTCCCGGTGCAAAGATGCTCATAACACTGACAGCATTCTGCGCTTCATGGCTTATGACCAACCTTTTAACCAAGGAAGAACTGAAACGGCAGTCACCAATCTTATAATAACGACATAATGTGTTCTCCCGCCAGATAAACCGGGTAAACCCGAAGGTCCACTGGAAGTGTCCGACGTCCACGCCGACCACGTCAAGTTGGCGTGGAGGAAACCCAAACATACGGGTGGCCTTCCTCTATCGGCCTACGTCGTGGAGAAAATGGACACACTCACTGGAAAATGGACGCCGGCTGGTACCGTGGAGCCGGACTCTACCGAGGCTACTGTTACTGGTAAGACGTTAGGGTAGACGATATAAGGTCCATTTTTCATGAAAAGGTTAGTAAAATAACTTAAAGTAAAATTACTTATCTAAAAAGACCTTGGGGACTTCTATTATAGCTTGGAACTTGCATTAAGAACCCGAATTAAAAAAAAACCTATCATCGCCATTTTGAGATGGCGGCTAGTTTGGATTTGAATTGACAACATTTCATTATTGTAAAGTGATGGAAATTCAAACCATTTTGAGATAATGTAATGAAAAGTTCATACTAAAAATACCAGGTCTTTATATTCATTTTTTTCCGAGTTATTTACAAAAAAAGAATGAAAAAAAATCTCGTATTTATGCTAAGACCGTCAGATGCCACCAATAAAAAATACCTCACAACAAAAATACAGATAATTCATGAGATAATTCTTTTACGAGCTTTTGACGATAATAACATTATGCTGAACTTATCTTATATATTAAAAAATATCTAAAACGTAATTATTCCATTCCAAATGAAATAAAAAACAAGTGTACGTTATTTTTTATTTGTCTAAAAAAATTGGGAGGTTAAATTTGAAATGTTGTCACTTTACTCGCGTACAATATCCTACTATATAGTAAAGCACTTTCATTTCATACCTGCTAAGCACTTATAGCGTATAACTATAAACGTTCGATTTTGAACAATGCATTGAGGTTAGCGGCATTTTAGGGTATTGTCACTGAATAACAGACATTTCTGGATAGATAATAACGTCTATTCTCCCGTCAACAGGTCTAGAACCCGGTCACACGTACCAGTTCCGCGTGAAGGCGTTGAACGAGGAAGGTGAATCTGAACCTCTGGAAACCGACCACGGCATCCTGGCCAAGAACCCGTATGACGTGCCAGGTAACTAATAATACACCCACACATGTGGTTACACCCACAAACATATAAAGAGAAAAATTAAAATTTTACAGGATTTATATGATTTGAAATTTATCGTAGTGTTTAGTATTCTAACAGTCAACCCTTTCATTTGATACACATACTGAGGTGGTTATGAAAAAAAATGTCATTCGCTATTTTGCCGCAGTGGCCATTTTGGATCGATATTCATCAAACACCGCCCGTCGGTTTTTATCGGTGGTTAAAAATCGGCATGAACCTTATACCGATTCTAACTGTCCAAACTAAATACTGTCATAAGCCCGAGGTCTCATGGCTGAGTCTGCTGAGGACAATCAGCGTTTTAATATATTTGTTCATTCGTCTTGACAACTCATTTAAAAACAAACATAAAAGTCGCAATGACAATGCAACGATTTTCTCCGGATAAGATGAAACAATGGTCCACAAGACTGTTAGCAAATGTTGTATCCAAAATGTTACTTGCTAATAATACTAATAAAACATAATATCTGTAGCGCCGCCTGGCCTACCCGACATTGTGGATTGGGACGAGAAGTCAGCCAAGTTGAAGTGGGAGCCGCCTATCAGGGACAACGGAGCTCCCATCACGGGATACATCATCGAAGTCATGGACAGAGACCGCGGGGAGTTTGTTAAGGTAACACTGAATTCATTGTGGTTATCATTGGGTGTTTTCACGCGTTCGCTGAAAAAATGGCGTCTTCGAATCGTCTATGTATTTATTGCAAAAGTAGTGATTTTTGAAGTTTTTTTTTTTATGTGGATTGTTAAAGATTCATGTCTTGTGTATGTGCACAATTGTAGGCAAGATATATAAAAAAGCGATAACGTGGTTTTCGTGTTCACGGGAAATCTTCATAGAAAAATCTCCTCCGCTTTACTAAGGCGACCACACAACTAAAGATAAATGGGATAACTAACTTTTGATTAAAGGGGTGTGTCTCCCGAAAATTGGAGAAGTTTGCTACGGTGCCATTAATTTAGTTACAAAATATATAATTGTAATGGGCCAGTACTGTTTCAATAATATATTTTGTACGCACAAGATTATTTAAGATTCCTGAACATGAAAAAATTGGTGACTTTTCGTGATTTTTTTTCATAAACTCGCAAAAATTATTATTGTCACGAGGTGGACAGTTCTCGGAACTACTAGTGTATTTATATTTTCTTTTTCGTCCGTCAGGCAGCGGAAGTGCAAGGCAATGTCTGCCAGGGCACAGTGCCTAAGCTGGAAGAAGGCAACCAGTATCAATTCCGCATCAGAGCGGTCAACAAAGCAGGACAGTCAGAACCTTCCGAGAACACCAACTGGCATACGGCTAAGCCTAGATTCTGTGAGTATTCATGGTTCTGTAGAAATAGAGTTAAATTTTTTTATTAATTACAATATTCGTGTGCAACACAAAACAACACAATTTAATAAGAGGTTAAAAGCTTTAAAAGAACCCGACTGCGAAATCCTTATTTTTCCGTACCTTTGAAGTCGCGAGTAAATTGCTTTCTTTTAGGCAGGCGTGCTTAGGCCGCATTTTCGCTTTACATTAAGCGAAATGCAGTCAAACGCATACTATTTTCTATTAAAAAAGAACCATAGTTTTATTACTAAAACATCGTTATTTTTTTTAAACTGCTCGCTATCTACATGTCTGACTATCCCGACAGTGAAACCGCGCATCGACCGCACCAACCTCAACCCTCTGACAGTGAAAGCGGGTCTGCCCGTCTCTCTAGACATCAAGGTGTTCGGAGAGCCACCGGCCACCGTCACCTGGTACTTCAAGGGCGAGGAGTTGAAGAACAGGTGAGAAACACACCAGAGATTACTCCTACAGTAATTCTAGTTACATTAACTTTAGTAAAATACGCAATATGTTTGTGCCACTTGCCACTACTTCAAGGTCAAGGAGCTAAAGAACAGGTTAGAATACATAGTACTACAACAGTGAAACTGCGTAATATATATGAAGAGGAATCAATGAACAGGTGCGATTCAGGCTAAATTAACTCAACGTAACGAAACTGCGTAATATCAAGTTGCTACATACTTCAAGGCCGAAGTGTTAAAGAACACGTGATAAACATTGCCAACTGTGGACTTTAGAATATCACGGTGTTAGAAGAACCTCTCAATATTGTACTGTGTTAAAACTATGAAGAGGAACCAATCCTAAAGCAGAATCGATGTCTTTCGTCTTCTGCTGCCTGAACAAGACGAAATAGCGCCCCGCGGTTGTAACCGTGGCGAATATTTGATCATCCCATGGAAACACTTTACGTTTCCAAGATGAAAAGTAGCCTGTTTTAATCCAAGATACTATAATTTATACGCATGCCGAATTTTATTCAAATATACTAATGTAAGGTGTGGTGTTATTTTTACAACACAGCACCTGTTCATGGTCTCGCTCACTGTTGCAATATTTTAGAGGTTCCTTTTGATCTAGATAATAATATAGCACAATTTCCAGGGAGAACCTAGAGATCATCAACGTGGACTACAACACCAAGTTCCTGATGATGAAGACAAAGCGTGCCAACACCGGCAAGTACGTGATCAAGGCCAAGAATGAGGTCGGGGAGGACGAAGCCGATATCGAGATCACTGTGCTAGGTGAGTTTTATATCTTCTTCCTCATATGATGGCGATAATGGCGATGATAGGGATCTGACGTTAGCAAATTTTAATTATTAAAATGTAGATTGCAGATCAATCGAGAATTGGCATTCTATTTTGTTTTGTCGCGATTTATAGGTTTTTGTTTAAATATTGGAATCGACCGGTGGTCTTTTTGGTCATGTCAATTGTATTGTCTTTTTGTAGATGAAGAAAAACATTGCAATTTAGTTTTAGTTGTAGATTAGGGCCTACACTCCCTGCTTAAGAAAAGCCCTGTGGCCAGACGTGGGACGTTCTTTCGTAGTTATACATTAATAATGTTTAGTCCAGAAATGTGCTGATCCTAGCGTTTTTTGGCTTAATTAACAATTTTTTTGTCGCGGGCACAACGGTTCTACCCCCATTGCGATTTTATAAATAGCGATAAATGCTAAAGCAGGTTCAGATATACGTTTCTTTCACTAGTTTCTTCTGCAGCCAAGCAAGTTACCACATTATCAAAATTTCTAGATTTTGACCACCAAATGGATAATGCTAACCATTCGGTTGTCAGAGTTTCAAAAGCCCGAGGTCTAGAATTCAATTCCCGGCAAGAGCAGGTGTTAGAATGAAGAGTCTGAACATCTTTTCTAGGGTGCTATACACGTGTATAAATTAAGTAAAAATTGCATGATCTCCATCAGACAGGAGAAATCCTGATGGAGATCTAAGTGTAACGTTCATTATTTATAAAAAATGTATTTTAGGCAAACCATCCAAGCCGCAAGGTCCTTTGGAGGTGGCTGACGTCACCAAGAACGGCTGCTCGCTCTCTTGGAAGAAGCCAGAAGACGACGGCGGATCCCCTATCGAGTATTATGAGATTGAAAAACTTGATCCTCTTACCGGTATGTAAAAAAGATATTTTCATAGAATTTGCTATAAATGTATGTATATTGGATCTATCTAACTACGTGTTAATTTAGAACGCAGATTTAAAAATAGCATGTCGGATGATAACGGATGCTCTTGGTTCGAATCTATCACCGCACAATATGTGGCTAGGCGTATAGGGCACGGCAATGTAGTTTTGTCTTGGCGCTTAAGAGGTTAAATCGTATCGATGGTCTAATAACTAATTGTACGCATAATTGTACTCAACTGTTTTACACATTTCAACTATTGTTACACTCCTAACTAATTTTTTTAAACTTTTTTAATTTAGGTTCATGGGTGCCATGCGGTACGTCCAAAGAGCCTAAAGCCAACATCACCGGCCTCTCCGAAGGCAAACCGTACAAGTTCCGCGTGAAAGCTGTCAACAAGGAAGGCGAGTCTGAAGAACTTGAAACTGACAAACCTATCATTGCTAAGAATCCGTTCGGTAAGTGGAACTTTGATATAGTTATACCCCATCCTAAGTATATTTTTTGAGTTTAAAGATTGCATTACTTTTAACGCATTTGTAATATTTAAGGACGAATTGCTACGCCCTATTTTTGCAAGCTAATTTTAGTAGCAATATCCACGTATATTAATGAATTTGAAAATTAATATTGCTGTTATTTTCACAGACGAGCCCGGTAAGCCCGGCCGTCCAGAGCCACGCAATTGGGACAAAGACTTTGTTGACTTGGAATGGAGCCCGCCCAAGGACGACGGCGGAGCGCCCATTACCGGCTACATCGTGCAGAAGAGGGAGAAGGGAGGAAGGTAAGTTAATCTATGTTGTACAGCTTATAGAATATAACGTTTATTAGCAACAGAAAACAACTGTGTAAAATACAACTTAATTACTGATTTATGTCACAAAACGGCCCCAACTCAACATAATGCTGACTGAAACAACCAGCGTTGATCTTCCGTTGGAACTGGGAGGTGACGTAACGCACGTCACAAGCAGTAAAGAATAGGGGTATGCCGAGAGTCTTAGTTCGCATTTACGCACGCGTGCGGATAATCATAACCTCGCGTTTCTTGAACTTTCTTCGTCAACTTGACGTAAGCATATAATAAATATGTAAGCGCGGATCTATATATCAGCTGCGCTGAACTAAAGCGTCATCTGGGGTAACTTTTACCCAACGTGTATTTGAATTTCACGGTAAAATTTAAATTGAGTACAGTAACTCATCTCTATGGTTAATATATATATTTTTATTGCATGCTAGCCTTTTTGAAACAAGTAAGTGCACTCTATTGCATTTTATTTTTTGGTTACAATGATCCCGATTCGGTCAGGCCAAACTTACTAAACTAACCTTATTTGTTTCCACAAGTGAGAAAATAATGGGTATAATTTTAAGATCTTGTAGTTTAGTCAGCGTGACTGGCCGAATTGGCGTCATTTACTCGTAAAATTAAGTTTTGTTGAGTATGTATATATATGTTAAAACGTATGTTGGTTTGAATTGAATAACTACATCAATTAGGTAGCCTAATCAGCTAACCCATGGCCTCACAAGCGAAAAGCACGCCCTCTGAGTTTTTCGCTCATGTGCATATTGGAATTAATTACAAAATGCTTAAACGGTGAAGGAAAACACCGAGAAGAAACCTGCTTGTCGAAGGAGGTTAAATGTTTTAGAAGATAAGTGGTGTCCTCACCCGCAATTTGGCCACCGTGGTGGACTGCGACCTACACCTTTCATAGGGGAGCTCACCAGTTTGATGCTATATGTTAAGATAAGATAAGACAACTCTTTATTAAAAACCAGCTTATACACTATTTAAAAAATAAAAACAATACAAAAAACTTGCTAGATTTGGCGGCCTTATCGCTTAAAGCGATCTCTTCCAGGCAACCATGCACGTATAAGATATTACAAAAATTAGAGCGGCCTTAGCAAGGTAAACATAATAACATATAGGTACTAAGCATAACTAAATAGATAAAGTAGTTAACATAATTTAGAAAAAAATATATACACAACGATATATTATTATTACTCGTATATAACTACATACAATAAATACAAAACAAATTATAAAGATATAGATATGAATTACTGATAAACTTAAACACGATTGTTAGAGTGATAGGTAATGTGCTATGACTCTATGCTTGAAAACGTTTAGGGAAGGAGCACGTCTGATGTCAGTGGGAAGATTGTTCCACAATAACACAGCTTTCACCGCGAAAAAGGACCCGTAAGAAACAGTGTGAAGTGAAGGGATAGATAATTTGAGGTTCTCCGATGATTTCAAGTTATACGAGTGAGTTGTGTGGCAGAATTTAAAGCATCTCTGAAGGTACCGCGGAGAAGAAGGATTAAATAAGACATTATAAAGCAGACAAAGTATGTGAACATTCCGGCGGCGGCGTACGTGTATACGTTGATACGTATATACGTACAGCTACTTGTATCAATCGCTGAATTAATATTCGCTATAAGATTTACGACTTCTCCATTAAAGTGTTTTCTATCTATCTACCCTAGGATTCTTACCTTCTCACCTTCCACAGATCATGGCAAGATTGCCTCAAGACGTCCGGTGACCGTCCCACCGCTCATGTGACCGACGTGGAAGAAGGAAAGGAATATGAATTCCGTGTGCTAGCTGTGAACAAGGCGGGTCCGGGCGAACCGAGTGACGCTAGCAAGTCTGTCGTCACCAAGCCCAGATTCTGTGAGTGATTTTGCTATAATCTTACTTTTAGTTGGGTTTCGAGGTCAACATTTCTCCCGCTGAAAGGTCTGTGACATGGGCAACCAGAGCGTTTAGTTACAAATTTCTTTTCTTTTACGCGCATTTTGGAACTGACCCGGTTGAACGGTGTAAAACCGCGGTGATTGAACACATAAGCTATTGGTTTGTATTCCAAGAGACAGACGAAATGCGTTTGTCAATCGAACTTCAACAAAAACGTCATGATTGTGAAAATGCAGAGCCGCATCATAAAAACTTTATTACAGTATATGAAACAACAAAGATGTACGTTCTTTTTGGTAGAGTGTACTTATGTGAATTGCTCTTCCCAAACTTAAATGTGTCATGCATATATTTTAGTCTGTTATTTGCGCATCATTTACTATTTGTTCAGGGATTTCTTTCTCTATCACAGCAGCAATTACTGATCTTCCCATATATCCACAGTGGCACCGAAGATCGACCGCAAGAACCTACAAAAGCGCAAGATCAAGGTCGGCCTCGATTTGCGCTTCGAAGCAGACGTCAAAGGCGAGCCTGAGCCTACCATCACTTGGACATTCAAGGACCAAGTTCAAAAGTCTTCTGGCCGCCTGACCATCGAGAACAAGGAGTACCATACTTCGTTTGTTCTCATTAAAGTGACCAGGGAAGATACCGGAAAGTACACTGTTACTGCTAAGAACGATTCTGGTACTGATACGGTTGATATTGAAGTGCAAGTCGTCAGCAAGCCAGCTAAGCCGAAAGGACCTTTGAAGGTGAGTTCAGAGATTTGTGTAATAAAGTTTTCATTGGTTGTGGTTGTCCTTTTGATAACAGATAGTGATACCAATAATAAAGTCTTTTATATTTGCTAACATTCGAATGTTGTTGTCTGATTAAAAAGTCGTTTAGTTCCGCTCATTTGTTTCTGTTTTAATACGTATTGGCTGCATTTTTTTTTTCAAGTTTACTTGGGATGTTAATTGTTAACTTTATCTTATATCAATGTATTTCTTTATATCGAAATCCATCATCAGATTGCTCTAACACCTAATTAGTATTTGGAACAAGCGTCGCTGATCCAAATGCCATTTAACTATTTTGAGCAAGTAAGAGTTTTACCTCTCTTTTGACAAACTCATGTATGCGTTTCCTTATCAGGTATCCGACGTGAAAGCCGACGGTTGCAAACTCAAATGGGACCCACCAGAAGACGACGGTGGCGAACCCGTCGAGGCTTACGTGGTCGAACGTATGGACACCGAATCTGGCCGATGGGTGCCTGTTTGCACCACGAAAACACCCGAAGCTGACGTCACAGGCCTCAATGAAGGCAAAGATTACATGTTCAGGGTGAAAGCGGTCAACCCTGAAGGGGAGAGTGAACCATTGATTACGGAGACCGCTACAACTGCTAAGAATCCTTATGGTGAGTATGACTATGTTCAAATTTGCTTCTGTCTTACAAGACACAATCGATTTTTGAAAACACGTTAGAACACGCTGTTCAAAAGTATAATTTATTCGTAAGCTTTACTTTAAGTCTGTACCAAATTTATAGATTTTTTCAATATTTAGGCGAACCTGATCCGCCCGGCAAACCCGAGTTCAAAGACTGGAGCAAGGAGCACGTGGACCTCAAATGGGAGAAGCCACCGAGCGACGGTGGCGCCCCCATCACCGCCTACATCGTGGAGAAGAAGGACCGCGACACCGGCAAATGGGTTAAGGCTGCTGAGGTAAGAAATAGATCCCCACTAAGATTTCTCCTGTTTTAGGGATGCCCAACATTCACAAACACATTCAGAACAAAGCTAACTGAATGTCATCTATTTGCTAACTGAATGTCATCCTACAGGTACCTGGTAATAAGTGCGAAGCTCGCGTGCCAGACCTGATCGAAGGCAAGACCTATCAGTTCCGTGTGAAGGCCGTCAACAAGGCCGGCCCGGGCAAACCTTCCACCGCCTCTGAGAACCTGCTGGCTAAGGATCGGTTTGGTGAGTTTGATATTTTATTCCACTTTTTCATCATTTAGGCGAAGTCAATTACTAAAGCATTAATTTACAACTAACTCAAATTAATATTGTGCTGGGTTTTGTTTGTGCCAATGAGATTCTATCCACAATAAGAACACCTTTGTTGACACAACATGGCAGCTAATTTTATTATATTCTAGTGTTTTGATAGCCTTATACATGGTTTACCATTTTGTTATAAGTAGTGGTAAGTAGTGTGCAGCCTTTAAAAACCTAATTTGTATTTGGTTAACCGAAAGCCTTGAAGCTCTCAGATTCGCTGGCGCACTAAAGATGAGTTCGAGAGGAATTTGAAAATAACTAACCTATAGCTATAACCTTAGCTATAAAACCATTTTATTTGAAATAGCTATTCTATTGTCTAATAAAAAAGCCGTGTAGTGTATATAAATGTGCTAGTCATATTGAATGTTGTGTCTAAAATTACAGCCCCGCCGAAGATCGACCGCACCAACATGCGTGACATCACAATTAAGGCTGGTAACCACATCAGACTTGACATCAAGGTCAGCGGTGAACCGCCACCGGCCAAGACTTGGTGAGTTACAATGAAACTCGTGTTTTTATCCAAGATAAAGGGTGTTTATGTTGACTCACTATTAGCTTAAGAACTTGTATTCGAAGGAAACGATAAGTCAGTAATTAAATGAACGTTAACTGCTAATAGATGAATAGTTAAATTAATATTTTGCAGGATAAGTTTAGTGTAAAATATACATTTCTAAGTTTAGACAGCCAAAACTGAATTAGGCCTTTCAGTATCCCAGGAAATTTTAACTGTAGCCCAACATTTCAAAAAACATAATTCTAATGTCTATTTATAAGGAAAAATGTTCAACTATCAAAGTTTAGCCTTATACTCGTAGCTTCGGCCTAGCACTGCACAGTTAAACAACCCAGTTTGGTAAAAGGTGCCCTTTGTTATTTCGTCTCTATAAAAACTAGTTTAAAAAGTATAAAATTCATAGACTAAATGCTTTATTTATTTACTCACTTATTCTCCTCTAGGTTCCACAATAAAGAGCGTCTCTCTACGCGAGATGACCTCACAGTGGACGTCGAAGATTACAAGACCAAGTTGTCTGTGGTCATTGCGTCTAGGAAACACAGCGGCACTTACACGCTGAAGGCTGAGAACAGCAGCGGAAAGGACGAAGCTACCATTCAAGTCATCGTACTGGACGTGCCGGCCAAGCCTGAGGGGCCACTCAAGGTAAAATTAATACTATTATTTTGCAGCATAAAGCACAATTTGAACAGTTGTGAGAATAAATGCTTTAACTATTTACTCGTTGTGTGTAAAACTGAAAAGTATTATATTGAAAAAAGATGAATCCATTATTTGCTATGATTTTTACAAATTTTAAAGAATGGAGACAGAGTAATCTTTATTCTTTCTAATATTATTATGTTGTAAGTTTTAAAGCTTCTGGTATAAATGGCCAGCCAAAATGATTCACTTTCAAGTTACTGGTTAGTTTTGATATACTTGCAGGTCCAAACATCACATTTGATATGTCGAAATGAATTTTGTGGATATTGGTATTTAGTACCATTGCTCACAAAACTTGACAAGTTTCCTATTGTAATGGTTTCTAAACCTCTTGTAACTTTTTCTTTCCCATTGAGAATGTAAATGAAACTATTTTCATTAGATATCTGACGTGCACAAAGAAGGCTGCACTCTTAAATGGGCGCCGCCTGTGGACGATGGCGGAGCACCTATCGATCACTACCTAGTTGAGAAACTTGACACGGAGACTGGAAGGTGGATGCCGGCGCTGAAGACCAAAGATCCTAAGGTATATTAATTTGTCAGGACTCAATTTTATGGGCAGTCTTTGTCAACTCTTTCTGAGTGAAACTGCTGGCAAAAGTGCGAGATTCTCCTGTTGCGCTGCCATGTAAAAAAAAAACGATGTGATTAACATATAGCATCGCGTATCAGCGTGATGTATTAGATAAATAAAAATTATGGATAGTTTGTTGCCTCAAGCTGCGTACCCTTTACGTACAAAATATGTTTAATACTAAATCGATTTGAAGTATTTCCAGAACACTAATCGACTCAAAAGTAGAATTCTTCTTATTGTTTTTATCATATATAAGTAATTTATAGCGTAAACGTAAAATTTTTTTACTCTTGTAGACAAAATTGCTGCTAATGCAAGCAACCAAACGTTATATACATTTCAGAGATTCATTTGCAAAAAAACTTCACTTTCCTCTAATTATTAATTGACTAACCCTGGTTCACTCTTTTACAGGCCGAAATAGAAAACTTGGTGCCTGGCCACGAGTACAAGTTCCGCGTGTCGGCCGTCAATAACGAAGGTGCTTCCGAGCCGCTTGAGGGAGAACATTCCATCATCGCCAAAAATCCCTTCGGTAAGTAATATTACGAGTGTAAAAAAGTGTGTAAAAGTTAGGCCTATGTTCAATAATTAATGTAAATCAAGATATCACGTTTATTTGTTTTTTGACATAAATACTTGCATTGCTCAATGTACATATGGTTTTACAAAATTTGATAATACATGACGTATTGCCTTCGTACCTGATCTCTCTAACCCGTCAAACATTCCCCAGACGAGCCCGACAAGCCCGGTACACCAGAAATCGTGGACTGGGACAAAGACCATGTGGACCTTAAATGGGAAAAGCCTATCAAGGACGGAGGTTCTCCTATCACTGGCTACGTTATTGAGAAGAGGGTGGTCGGGTCGCCCAAGTGGACGAAGGCTTGTGAGGTAAGTAATGATTCAAGACGTTACCAGCACACTGTTTAGTGTCCACGGACTCTTAAAACATGTTTTGATGCTAAACTTTTATTGTAAGAACTGCCAGATTGCGGAACTCGCTACCGACATTCTTATTTCCCGATATCTATCCGGAACTTGAAAACATTGTAGTCGCGAGTGAGTTCTATTCAAGCGTGTTTTATCTTCGGATGTATCGCCTCCTTACATCGGGAGAGATGCACTCAAACGCAGGCTTTTTTTTAAACCTCAAGTATTATATTATTTTACTGCATTTTTACTGACACACGTAAAATATGAAGTAAAAGTGGAACTATACACGATTCAAAGATAGTGCTTTTCATCAATTGAATGGCAAGCGATTGTTTGATTGTATTATAATATAACACAGAACATATGAAAGTAATTGACAATGCTTTTTTCTAAATAATGCTTTATCTGTCTTATACATATGCAGTTACTTTGTTTGAAAATCAATCTGAGTATTACTTAAAAGTAAGTGAAAAGTTATGTTTGCGTTAGATCCAATAGGTAATATAATATTTTATAAGGTTAATGTAGGCTAATTCCAAAAACTTTGTATTTTATCATGTCTTAAAAACATAGGTCGGTCCCAATGACAACGAGAAGGCAACCGTACCCAATCTGGATGAAGGTGTGGAGTACGAATTCCGCGTGAAGGCTGTAAACGAAGCCGGACCCAGCGAGCCTAGCGACGCTAGCAAGTCTGTTGTTTGCAAGCCTAGGAGACGTGAGTATATTACTGCCCTACCCTCAAAACATACGTTATTTAAGAACAGGGATTATGAAAATTTTGGGGCGTGTAACCCAAGGGAAGTGCAGTGATCAAAAAGTTAAGGACTTTACAAAGTACGAATGTTTAAGCCTAACCTATGGCATTTCTTGTAAAACTTTAGTTAGCTATTAAACATTTCATCAATAAATTTAATACCTGCTAGAACAAAATTACTGTTAGTTTTTAATGTCAACTCTTAGTTAAATTCAGAGCGGACAACTGAATTATGTACTCGTATAACGGTTGTTAAATGTCAATACTACAAAGTTATAACAGAGAAGCAAATGTTAACAGCCATGTCGTTTTTCACTCACAAATGCCCACCTTTTGTGGTTTCTTTTCGCCTAATCGACTCCTATCAAAGATAAACATATACAAACCATGTTTTCGTAAACAGTGGCACCAAAGATCGACCGTCGCAACCTGCGTACCATCAAGGTGAAAGAAGGCGAGCCTATCTCCCTCGATGTCAAGGTGACTGGAGAGCCCGCCCCTGAAGTCACGTGGTCGCTCAACGGAAAGTTGGTTACCAGTGGCAATGGACTTAAACGTAAGTATTTATGACTAGTAGCTGTCAAATTTGAATATAAAAAAAATATTTGGATCCACCATTTGAATTCCTTAAGAGTTGAATTTCTAAATCTACAGGCTATAATTAATACACCCTCCAAATTTTATGACTAGGTTTAGCGGTTTAGGCTCTATGTTGATTCCTAGAAATTATAAAAATATATAGAGATAATAGTATCTCGTCCTTTTCTAGACTTTGCAATAACTATACTCATAATTTAATGTTGTACACTTAAGGGGCGCGTTTGCTGAAACACGTCACAGAACTTTAAGAAATATAAGACTCAGTGCATCGAATGACATTACAAAAAATATATACGGTTAGGTAATAGAAAAATCCCTTCAGGACCAAAAAGTTGAAAAAAAAACTATATTTACTTTGTTATATTTTTGAAATACTCATTAGTTTTCCCAAAAAAATAGAAATTAGTCAAAAGCGAGCGAACAAACTTTTAGAAAGTGACTATTTAAAATACTGAATACGTTTCTGTGGGCAAGAAACTTTAACGGAGACACGGTTTTAAATGAGAAAAAAAAGTTAATATCCCAGACAGAATGTCCTATTATGATTTTTTGTTGTATTGTTTGTTAGTTTAATCAGAGTTTTCAATTTAACAACGGTTACGCCGTGAAAAAATCAAGCCAGTACTTTTTATTGGAAAAAAATTGCTAACAAGTGGTAAATCAGACCATTATCACCCTCCCCCTGCCCTTAATTTTTGCACGTTATATAAAATATGATTCCCTTATTTGACACAGTGGTAGAACTGCCGAACCTAAGCAAGTACCAGCACGCCAGTCCTCGCAGGAAGGACTCTGGCACCTACAAGATCCAGGCTGTCAACAAATACGGACAGGATACGGCTGAGTTGGAAATTATTGTTACTTGTGAGTATTGTCTATTTATTTGCTGACTTTTCACTGAGTTTTGGCTATGTTTACACAAGACTTTCTTTCTTTCACATTCTAAATAAAAGAAAAATAATATGTGTTTTGTTAATTTTGCTGCATGTACTGTAAAATTTTGGGTGTATAGAAATACTGGGACTGATTCTTGGACTATATCCATTGCTGGTGGCGGCGACAGCTACGTTTTGTTGCCGCAATAGAAATAATCTCCACATATTATAAATGCCAAAGTATGTTTGTTGGATTGTTTGTTCGTTTTCTCCTCAGGAACTGAATGTCGAATCGAATTGATTTTAGCACAGAAATAGTTTGAGGTCGGGTGATAGTGCCATAGGCTACATTATTCACATTAAAACAAACAAAACGAGGGCGGAGCCGCGGGCAAATGCTAGTGGTACATAATTAGGAAAAAAACGCTAGTTTTTCTGTTTGTATTTCCATGGAAATACATAGTGGGATACACCCGATATCTTTGCAAGTTTCGACATCTTAGTAAACTCAAGTAATACGATGTAAAAGAGGAAATATGTCACGCTGTTCAAACTTTTTGTTGAGTTCTGTTGATATAAAGTCATACAAACCAAAACCTTTGCATTTCTCAAGTGTAAAATCTCCGATTTCCCTATGCAGCTAAGCCCGACAAACCCGAAGGTCCGCTAGAAGTGTCCGACATCCACAAAGATGGCTGCAAGTTGAACTGGAAGCGGCCCAAGGACGACGGTGGCGAGCCTATCGAGGCTTACCTCGTCGAGAAATATGACACGGAGACCGGCACTTGGCTGCCTGTGGGCAAGACTCTGGGCAATGTGCCTGAAATGGAGGTATGTTGATGATATCTTGCGTTTTTGCCTAGCAAATGTAAATGCTGGCTGATGAAATTTGCCTAGAATTGACCTGTTGGGGACCCCTGGGAAGTATACGTATAGGGTTGAGGTTTTATCTTGATGGTACATAGTGTATGTAACTTTACATCACAAGTTTTTATGTTTCTCAGTATCTGCTAACAAATATGGCTTTGGGTTGTCCTTGTCATTTAGATTTTTGATAAGAAGCGGTTTAAAGTTACTCTTGTGAAACACATTCCCTTGAAAAAGTAAACTTTGGAAAGTAGTCGGCAGGTGAATGTCTACTTACCTACAATCATAGCAAATGCTACGGTCTACCATCGGTTGATAGTTAAGTGCAAAAATTAGTCGTTCATAAACGTTCGTGGTAGGCCTGTCACACAATAATTAACATGAAAAATTACAAGGAATGATTTCTAAATTATGCCGTACCATTACGCTTCCAGGTGGACGGTTTGATTCCTGGCCACGAATACAAGTTCCGTGTGAAGGCGCTCAACAAGGAAGGTGAATCTGAACCGCTCGAGACCTTCGGAGCCATCGTCGCCAAGGATCCATTCAGTAAGTTTACTGCCTGTTTAGAGAATCTCTTGTATTGGTATCTACTAGAATATTTGATGGTGTCTTAACACTTACTTTTTACTCGACTGCGAAAGAATGGGTTATGTTTTTCGAGTGTATGTACGTTTTTTACATTGGCACGCCCTTTGGCAGAGCCTAAACGGCTTGTCGTATTTTTATATGAGTGGTGTCAATAGATTCGGCTTAGTCGTAAAAGTATTCGGCCGCCGGCAACGCGTTCGCATTGATGAGTCATTCTCGTCATAGTGCGATATCTCTGCCGGTGTGCCGCAGGGTGGCGTGCTATCTCCTCTTCTTTTTGCGATATTTATAAACTCAATCTCTCAGAATTTAACTTCTTCCTATCACCTCTATGCAGACGATTTACAGATCTATACTCAGGCCTCATTTGAGCAACTGAATGAGGCGATTGACGTGACTAATTCTGATCTTCAACGGATTCGGGACTGGAGTAAGACGTACGGTCTCACGGTTAATCCGTCTAAAACTCAATGTATTATCATAGGAAGTTCCCGTATGATTTCTAAAATCGACATGAGCCGCATTCCTCACATATTTTTTGATGCAGTTCCAATTAAAATTAGCGAGACTATCAAAAATCTTGGAATAACCATGGATAAAACACTTTCCTGGAATCCACAGCTTGCAGAAGTCAGTCGCAAAATCTTTGCGTCTGCAGCTTCCTTAAGAAGACTGCGTAATTTTCTTTCGATTACTACCAAAACTGCACTTGTGAAATCGCTCCTTCTTCCCATATTGGATTACGCAGATGCTTGCTATTTAGATTTAACCGAAGAGAAGCTCAACAAGCTTGAGCGTTTACAGAATTTTTGCATTAGGTTTGTATTTGGGTTACGCAAATATGACCACATCTCCGAATACCGTAATAGGCTCAAATGGTTACCTATTCGTCTTCGCCGTAATTCTCATATTCTGTCTTTTCTCTATAAAATAATATTCAATCCCACCACTCCTTCGTATTTAAAAGATAATTTTGTCTTTATGACTGCTTCTCATTCTATTTCTTTAAGACCTTCACGAGATCTTCGCCTTATGCTGCCAGCTTCCACCTCAACCAACTCTTTTTTTTCAAGCATCATTTACTGTGCAAGCTATCCTGCTATGGAACATGTTACCCCTGTCAATTAGGCAGGCTAAATCTCTATATATATTTAAAAATTTGTTGAAAAATCATTATCTCTCCGTAAATTAAACCGAACATTTATTTACGAATGATTATTGCGAGTATGACATGTATGTATAGGTATGTATTACTTGTATGTTGATTATTTTTAAAATCTTTTTTTTCTTATTGTTTTTTTGCGGTACAATATTTGTACTTGTATTTTTTTTTCTGTTTTTTCTATTGATGCATCACCGACGTGACTATTCTCACTTAGTCCGATCCATCCTAAGGTTGCCTGGAAGAAATTGCTTTAGGCGATAAGGCCGCCCAATGTACTACCGATGTTTTGTTCTTGCCTGTATCTTATTGTTTATTTTGTTTTTGGTGTGCAATAAAGAAATATTGTATTGTATTGTGACACTGGGTACATCAAAATAAAAACAAAATAAGTTTTAAAGATTCAGCAGTTGGATTCTTCTTTTCAAAGCTGCTTCTAGCCACTTGTTGATAATTATTATTGTATTACTATAAATAATTCACATTATCCAATAATTCGAAATAATTCATATATTTATTTCTGTTTGTGCTCCATCTGTTCTCCTGACGGAACAGACTTCAATATATATGTCCTCTCTGTACCTAAGTACTTCTTTCCGTCTGCAGTATTTTCAGAGACAATCAGATAAATAAATTCCTGCTTGTTCCCCTGAAAATATCGCATTTGGACGGATAGCATAATGATTTTTTTCTTTTTGGAATACATATTTTATTCAATACAGGTAGTCAATTAATTTATTGCTGTTCCTACGTCAATTTTTATATTATAACAATATTTTTATCACTCCTTTAGCCGTACCCGATGCACCTACCGCTCCCGTACCAGACGACTGGTCCGCCAGTCATGTGGACCTCAAATGGGAGGCGCCAATATCAGACGGCGGGTCTCCCATCATTGGCTACATTGTTGAGAAGAAGGACAAGTATAGCCCGCTTTGGGAAAAAGCAGTCGAGACTCATACGCCGACGCCCACCGCTACTGTTAATGGGTAAGAGAGGAAGAAATAACAAGTCTTTTAAAAAGTTTTAACCGACTAATTCAGCAGGTGACAATATTTTTTTTCCAGTGTGACAAATCGTGAATCTTGTCAGATAACATTAATAGCTTTCGAAGATAAAATCCAGTAATTTCAATTAGCAATTCGCCAATTTAACCAAATCTTGAAAGTACATCACAACTCTGTTGATGTTGAATGATATCGAGAAACCACACGCAACTTATTAGAAAAATACTTTTTTACTAAGATTTTTTTTAGATTTATTTGCATTAAAAACGTAAATTCAATTTAACTTAAGTATTTACTTACTGCTTTATTATAGTTTATGTTGTATACAAATATTAAAGAATATAGTCTAGATCTAAACTGTATCTACTTGATAATATTTTTTGTTTGACTGTATTCTCTTTTGTTTGTCAATAATAAATAAACTAACAATTTTGCCAGTGCGATGAACTTATAGCCCACACCCCTTTCATAGGGCTGACTCGTGCCCAGCTGCAAGACTATGGGTTGCTACAACTGTGGATGTACTCGGCAAAATGCTTAAAAAGAAGGATTAATATAAAAAGTCACTACCGATTTTTGTATACCGACGAATATAGAGAGCTCGATATAAATATCGAATGCAAGAACCTACTCCAAAACCGTTATACTGAAATTTGAGTACTTTGAAATGAAATCAAAAAGATGTTTAGTCAAATTGACGTCTATTGTAAATGCCTAAATGCGTATTTTGCGAAAACATTATACGAGTAGCATAAAGTTCTAGTCCACTCTTTATACTGATATATAATATTTTATTAAAAAAGCACCCTTTTCCCACAGCCTAATCGAAGGCAACGAGTATCAATTCCGCGTGATTGCTATCAATAAGGCTGGCCAGAGCAAGCCTTCCGAAGCCAGCAAGAACTTCCTCGCCAAGCCACGGTTCCTGGCTCCGAAGATCGACAGGAGACACCTGAGGGATATCACTCTAAGTGCTGGATCCACGCTAAAGATGGAAGCTGCTATTACGGGAGAGCCCGCGCCTGCGGTTGATTGGAGGTAAGATAATTATAGGTTTTAGTTAAGGGTATACCACTAAGTTGAAATTGATTTGAAGTGATCGTGATGGTGAACAGCTTTTTATTATGGGAGCTACTCGGATTTCGAGAAAAAATTCAGATTTTTTTATCATAGATCGCCAGGCCAGGCCATCGACAAAAATTTAAGAAACCATTTTTTTACTTTGTTAAACCCTCTTGTGTTTGAAATATATTACTTCTCAAACAATGTTCATATACGTCCAAATCGCAAAAGCTAAAACTTAGGATGTTTAAAAGTGTCAGACTAACTATAATGTTTTCCTATGTTATGAAAAGGCTTAAGAATAATGTTACATACCTGATCCTTGGACACTTCAACTGTGGTTTCTTTTGTATTTGATTCATCAAATACAAAAGAAACGTGAATCAAAAAATCTAAATCAGCGTGACTATAACGTCCTGTCTCGTATTGGGTTCGGACTCTCGCGATCACACCGTCTGATATCTATCAACTCCTAACAGATACCAGAACATGCCGCTACGTCCGTCCAAGGCCGTCACCATAGACAACCCGGATTACTTCACCAAGCTCATCATTCGTCCCGTTCGTCGGGATGACTCCGGGGAGTATACCGTCACTGCTATGAATTCCAGTGGCAAGGATACTGTCACCATCAATGTGGTGGTTACTGACAAGCCCACCAAGCCTGAGGGACCGCTGCAGGTAAGAAAGATGCCACCCAAAACTTCTTAATTGCTTGAGTGTCAGGTTAGGCCAAGTTAATATAAGAATAAGGCCTTAATTCCTAGAGTAGTTAACTAAAGGATATAACATTAATGTGGTGATTACTAGCTATCTGACCAAATTTACCGCTGTAGGTACGTAAACTCTTGTTTTTTGACAAATTATTACCGTGTTCAATTAATTATTGACTGAGCTAGCGAAAAGAGACAAGCATCTACGTTTCGAGTCTGCTAAAAGTTTTCGTAATGGCGTGTAGGTTGTAGTTTCCAACCAATTTTGACTTAACTTATGATACAGGTTATATAAAGTTTTAGTTGTCGTTGGATTTTTCAGAGTATTATTTTGGAGAGTATTTCCCCAAAAAAGGAAGAAGCTTGATGTGGCCTCAGAGAGGAAAAAAAAGCACCGCTTCTCTCCACACTTTATTATGCTGTGCCAGATCTCCATTCCCCAAGTTTTTGGATTGCCTATCATGAAATAAAACTTAACACTTAATTTCCACAGATATCTGACGTACACAAAGAGGGCGCTACACTCAAGTGGAAGCGTCCCAAGGACGACGGTGGAGCTCCCATCGAGTACTACCAGATCGACAAGTTGGACACAGAGACCGGATGCTGGGTGCCTTGCGCCAGATCCGACGAGCCCAGTAAGTATACAGAGTATAAGTACGTAGCGTAATCTGTGTTTGCCAGCGTCGTACTTAATTTTACGCGGAGCTTCGATATTTGATTTTTATTTCTAGAAATTACGTATCGTTTCTTCGCCCTTTCTTAACTGCTTGTGACGTGCGTGACGTTACCTCCCTGTTGCAACGAAGATCAGCGCTGGTTGTTTCAGCTGGCATTATGTTGAGTTGGGGCCGGTTTGTGAATGAAAGCAGTAATTAAGTTTAAAGAATTTTGTTAAGTTTTGTGTTACACTGTTGTTTATTGTTACAATTAAAATGTATTATATTCTATACAGTAAAACTTCGAATATTGTCATCTAGCATACACCTTAGCTATTTAAGACAGTTATAGACCGCCAACTTGTCCGTACGATAAGATGCAGTTCTTCTCTACCTTTTTATTATTGTCCGATTCCAGTGGTTTTTTCACGTAGCTAATATATTATTTACTAAGCTTTGCTGTATTATTTATTTTTTGTCTTTTCACTTTAATATCATAACAAGCTTCCTAAGTAGTCATATTTTTAGCTGGTACGATGCCTATTAAAATACTTTATTATGAAGAATTCGATAACTTTTTTCAAAATAATAAAACGTGTATCCGGCTGACAAACTTGGACAAGTAACCTTGGGTGCTGTGACGAATTTTAGATACGTGATCTGTGATCCATCAATTAGAAGTGCATATGCGCAGAATTGACAACATTTTAAATTTTTGACCCCCATTCTTATCACAATAATCGAAAGGCAAATGAAAAATAAAGTATAACGTACTTTTATTTTTTTATTTTATTCAGAATGTAATGATTACGTTTGTAAATATCTTACTTTATTTCCAGAATGCGATGTGACCGGCCTCACTCCCGGCAAGGAATACCGGTTCCGAGTATCTGCCGTCAATTCGGAAGGTGAATCGGAACCGCTGACTTCGGAACAGTCTGTCGTCGCCAAGAATCCGTTCGACGAACCTGGTAAGTTCTTTGAAGGGTTCTCTCAGGCTTGATTGTTGGAACTTACTTCTATAAAAAGAGGAGGTTCTCAACTCGTCGAAATCTTTTTTGTATCGTTTTTTGTTATGGGTGTGCCCAGATTTCTCAGGGATAACTGCACCGTTTTATAATATTCTTTTTTTCCAAAGGTTTACTTTCCAGTTATCCTCAAATAAATTTTATCAAAACCAGTCTAGTAGTAAGTTTACATCAAAATAGCTGAAAACTTTGGATGTCGGGTATTCAATTTTTTTTAAGTAGAACTTTTTGTAATATCGTTCGATATACTGAGTCAATTGTTGAATCCTAAGACGTGTGTCAGTAGACGCGCCCGTAACTGTTTAGATTCATCAGAATTAACACTTTCCCGTTATTTCCGTAGGCGCGCCAGGTACCCCCTCAGTGACCGACTGGGACAAGGACCACGTGGACCTCAAATGGACTCCACCAACCACCGACGGTGGCGCTCCCATCACTGGTTACGTAGTGGAAAAGAAGGACAAGTTTGGCAACTGGGAGAAAGCTTTGGAAGTACCAGCGGATAAGACTACGGCAACCGTGCCTGACCTAGTTGAAGGACAAACTTATGAATTCAGGTACATTTAGATTCTGTAGATATTTAGCTGTAGCGTCATTAGTGTCAGTTTGCAAGGAAGAGAAAAGAAGCGGTCTTATCGCTGTTAGCTGTTAGTCAATATAAATAATAAATAATCATAATATTTATAATATTTTTTAATAATTTTATTCTTTTTTTAACTGCTATTTCTTTTGTGTATATACAATGAAGTAATTTGTATCTATTTACCAGTTACATTTATAGTGGAACCGACTCCATTTTATATCTGTATTCGATAAAGGAAAACGATACGGTGTCCCTAGATGGAGCACATCTACTCTGCACTTTTATCGTGCAGTAAGCACGATTGTAGAATTCGCTGCCGAACTCTCTATTTCCCAATAGCTATAACCTACGTCTTTTATATTCATATGGTATCGACGCTTAACATCGGGCGAGTTGCAGTCAAGCGTAGGCTTCTATAAAAAATACTATAAATATCAGCATGGTAATATAGGTTGTAGTATTTGAATGACCGAATGGTTTATTTGTAACAAACACATTTAACAAAAAATGTAACACTAAGAAACATATTTGATAATAATGTGTGTTTGTCACAACCCGATCCCAACTCAGCAATCTGTAGATCTTAAATGGTTTATAGCTAATTTTTCTGGTATATTTTTATTTGTTGTTTTTGTAGTTAGTCATTTTGTTTTTGGCAACTAAGAAAAAAAAGGCACTTGCCCAGTTTTTTTACTAACAAAAAAAATTGAAGTTTAAAAATATTGTTTTAATTGTAACAGAGTCCGCGCCGTGAACAAGGCGGGTCCGGGCGAAGCGTCAGACAGCACGCACCCCATCGTGGCCAAGCCGAGGAATCTTGCGCCAAAGATCGACCGCACCAACCTCATCGATATCAAGATCAAGGTCGGACAGAAGTTCGGCTTCGATGTCAAGGTACGTACCATTTACTATTTAATTTATATACAACGTGTAACAGAAAGGTGTGACAATACTTAAGGGTGTTAGTCTACCAATTCAGGTGAATCCACTGTAGATGAAAATTTATCAACATTCGAGAAAAAAAAATTGTTTCTCTTTACAAAAATTGGTCACGTGATCGGTCAAGTTTTTTTTTGACAACATCCACACAAAGGTCTTCAGGGCCCAAACTAGGCAAACCCGTAATATGGTAACCTGATGACTGATATACACAATTAAATACATAAATATGTGCTTATATATAATAAACACCCAGACACAGATATGTAAGTTGTATGGAGGACTCAATTGTTATTTTGAATTTTGCAAAATTTCATCATCGTCTTAAATGGATTCACTTTAATGGATATATTAACTTTAAATAACTTAAGATTTGACACACCTTTCCGTTACACGTTGTATATATAAATAAAAGTGTAAATCCTGAGCGACGACATACTAAAAGTCACAAATAATCAGTGGATGCAATTGTCAGCTTGTCCTTCGGAATGGCGCTCTAAAGGGGAGGCATATGTTCAGCAGTGGACGTCTTCTAACTAATGCAGATAAAGTCCTGACTTGACTGACTAAATGAAAAGTGGGTTCAAGGTGAAACTTGTATATAATCCATTTTATGTCACGGTCAACGCCGATAGTGCTTCACTGCGAAATGTTTTTTCCAAAAAAAAAATTATAATATGGCACTCATATGACCTCGAACTATTTACGTGCAAAAAACAATTCGATCTGTACTCAGTTGCTGAAAAAAAGAAGGACATGCAAATATACTTTCGCATTTGTAATAACTGTGCGTATATACATGCCGTACATGGCATAAGCGAACTTAATATCTTGACTTGTTTGACCATTTTGAAAATATTAAAACATATTACCACCATAATAATCAAAAAGTTAGTATAATTCGTGACCTCTTTTGTAAATTTCTCTATACAATCATAAATTTTATTCGTAACATAACAGGTTACCGGTGAACCGATGCCGGAAACCAAATGGTTCCTCGCCAAGAGGGAAGTCAAATCCTCCGGCGACATCAAAGTACAGCACAGCGATTACAACACCAAGATCAACTGCAAAGCTGCGACCAGAGCCGACAGTGGCAGATATACCATCACCGCTGAGAATGTTAACGGCAAGGACGTGGCTGAGGTTGAAGTTATTGTGCTCAGTGTGCCCAGCCCGCCTGGAGGGCCGCTCAAGGTTAGTATTTATTTCCTAAATGTCTTCCAACTTTTCCCTATCACTTTCTCACAGTTAGCAGTTCGATAAATAAATCAACACAATAAAAGTTGTAATCGTAACCGCTTCGGTTCTAATCGTCTTTCTCAGGGTATCTGTAAAGAGGATTTCTCCTTCGGATTAAAAGAAAATCACACAATATATTAACACCTCAGGTATCGGACGTCCACGCTAACGGCGCCAAGCTATCATGGAACCCACCATCAGACGATGGCGGTCAGCCTATAGAGAAATACGTTGTTGAACGTATGGATGAAGCGACGGGTCGCTGGGTGACCGCCGGAGAGACCGACGGACCACAAACCAGCCTGGCCGTCGACGGGTTAACTCCAGGACACAAATACAAGTTCCGCGTCAGAGCAGTTAACAGGTTAGTGGCACTGAAGTATAGACTATACTTCTATACTAATATTATAAAGAGGAAACATTTGTATTTTTGTATATTACGAATAAAATCAAAAACTACTGAAGGGACATTAAAAATTCTTTCGCCTTTAAAAAGCTACGTTATCACTGAAGTTATAAAAAATTTGAGATACGCGGGTATAGCTAGTTGAGGGAAATGTTATTATAATTGTAGTTCTTTATTCTATAGTCACTTTATTTTGTAAAGTCAGTTGTTGGTCGTATCTTTACAAGATAAGCAAGGATTCAGCAATGGATGATTGCTTCTGATGGACGATGAACAAATTGGTTTGAAACCAAAAGACAGGTAAAGTCTCCAAAGCCGTAGAATGTATGAACGACTGCAGTGGGAGGAGGAGGAAGACTTGTAGTCTTATTGAAAATAGAGTCTGATTTAACCTGGTGATTTCTATTTACATACATACATTTCTTTCACTCTCCAGGCAAGGCAAGTCAGAACCTCTCACAACACCTCACTCCACCGAAGCTAAGAATCCATTCGACGTCGCCGGCAAGCCTGGAACGCCGAAGATCAAGGACTTCGACAGAGACTTTGTTGAACTGGAATGGACTAGGCCAGAGAAGGACGGAGGAGCGCCTATCACTGGCTACGTGATAGAGAAAAAAGATCGATTCTCGCCTGATTGGGAAGAGTGTGCTCAGGTAATATTGACACTAGATTTGTATATAAGCATCAACAAAAATTTCTTTTGAAGCCAAACATTGAGGGTGTTTTTTTTTCTCATTTTAATAATAAGGACTGATATCGAAAATTAAAGTATTTGATCAAATAAACTCGGGTTTAAATAAATATTTCAAAAATAATCTTATTGCAGTAACATTTTAACATTTATCTTGCTGCTGGTTTAAAAAAACCATACTCACTAACTGTCTGGTCAAGAACAAAGTCTATCAATTTTTTTTAGCATTTCTGTTGTGTTCTTTTTTTTTCTGTTCCGAAAGCGTAAGTATATTTAATACGTTTCTAATATATCCTATATTGTATCCTACAGGTCGAAGGCGACGTAACCTCCGGCAAAGTTCCAGACCTTATCGAAGGCAACACATACGAGTTCCGTGTCCGTGCCGTCAACAAAGCGGGCAAGGGAGAACCGTCAGATGGAACCGCTCCACACCTCGCCAGACCTAAAAACCTGGCCCCAAAAATCGATAGAAACTTCATGTTCGATATCAAGATCAAGGTCGGACAAAACTTCGAACTGGACGTACCAGTCGCCGGAGAACCAACACCGACCAAAGAATGGCAACACGGTGACAATATCGTTCTTAACACTGACAGAGTTAAGGTCGTCAACCAAGATCACAGCACGAATATTCGTGTCATTGACGCCAAACGTGGAGATTCTGGCACTTACACTCTCAAGGCCAAGAACATTAACGGAACTGACGCCGCTACGGTTAAGATTACCGTCATGGATGTGCCAACGCCTCCTGAAGGTCCATTGAGAGCCGATGACATCACCAAATCTGGCTGCACACTTCGCTGGAGACCACCTAAAGACGACGGTGGTGCTGAAATTACTCACTACGTCGTTGAGAAAATGGATCAAGAGAACCTCAGATGGATTCCGGCCGGTGATGTCCAAGCATGCAGTATCAGGATTGACCATCTCATTGAAGGCCATGATTACAACTTCAGAGTTCGCGCTGTCAACAAACTTGGCGAATCGCAGCCTCTAACTGGACACGAACCAATCACGGCTAAAGATCCTTACGGAACTCCGGACAAACCTGGAACGCCCGTCGTCAAAGACTGGGATAAGGATCACATGGACATTGAATGGGTTCCGCCAAAGAAAGACGGTGGATCGCCTATTACAGGATACATTATTGAAGCTAAGAAGAAATACGGACCGTGGGAAGTTGCAGCGACTGTTCCTGGAAATAAAACAACTGCAACAGTACCAGGCCTTAGTGAGGGCGAGGAATACGAATTCCGTGTCATTGCAGTCAACAAGGCCGGAAATGGTGAACCTAGCGACGCTTCGACGCCACAAGTCGCTAAGGCTAGATTCTGCGCACCAACCTTTGATAAAATGCTTCTTGCCGACAAGACCGTCAAGGCAGGACAGAGGATTCAATACGAAATCCCGATGGAAGCGTCACCGAAACCAACTGTCGAGTGGCAGATCAACGGCAAAGAAGTTAAACCTTCTGAAAGAATCGACATCCAAGTTCTACACAACAGGGTCATTTTAGACATTCCATTCTCTGTCCGTTCGGACGGAGGCGTTTACAAGCTAACCTTGAAGAACGATCTTGGAGTTTGTTCGGCATCTGCTCAAGTCACAGTCTTAGATAAGCCGTCCAGACCTGAGAAGCCATTACTGGTCTCTGACGTCACTAAAGATTCATGCTCGTTGTCGTGGAAAGTACCTCTGGACGATGGCGGTTCGCCAATCCTCCACTATATTATTGAGAAGATGGACTTATCTCGAGGTACTTGGTCAGACGCTGGCATGTCAACATACCTTTCTCACCAAGTGACCAGACTGATCCACATGAAAGAATATCTATTCAGAGTTAGCGCTGTGAACGCTATTGGACAGTCTGAACCTCTGGAATTAGGGAAGGCCATCGTCGCCAAGAACGAATTTGATGAGCCGTCTGCTCCTGGTAAGCCTAAGGCTACAGACTGGAGCAAAGACCACGTGGATCTCGAATGGACTCCACCGAAATCAGACGGAGGTGCTCCTATCACTGGATACATTATCCAGAAAAAAGAGAAGGGAAGCCCATACTGGGTAAACGCTGTACACGTACCACCAAACAAGAACAAAGCGACAGTGCCAGATCTTACCGAAGGACAGGACTATGAATTCCGCGTTATTGCTGTGAACCAAGCCGGCCAATCGGAGCCGAGTGAACCGTCTGACGTCATCACCGCAAAGGACAGATTCGTTGCTCCAAAGATTCTTACTCCACTTAAAGAGATCCGCATCAAAGCAGGTCTTATCTTCCACATGGACGTTGACTTTATCGGAGAACCGACTCCCGAAGTCACATGGACTCGTGATGGCAAGCCTGTCAGTACAAATGAAAGGACAACCGTCACTTCAGTTGGCCATCACACTATCATTCACACAGTCAACTGCAAGAGGTCAGATGCTGGCAAGTATCACTTGAAACTGAAGAACGACTCAGGAACTGATGAAGGTAGTTTCGAGGTCATCGTTTTGGACGTGCCTGCACCGCCTGAACCTCCGTTCGTATACGAAGAAATCACTGCTCAATCTGTCACATTGTCTTGGAAACCACCAAAGGATAACGGTGGCAGCGAACTAACAGCTTACGTTATTGAAAAGCGTGACTTGACACATGGCGGTGGATGGGTACCTGCTGTTACTTACATTAACCCCAAACTGAACCATGCGACTGTACCGCGTCTGTCTGAAGGCACAAAATACGAATTCAGAGTATTCGCCGAGAACTTACAAGGCAGATCTGAACCTCTGGTCACTGACAAGGCAATCGTTGCCAAGAACCAATACACCGTACCTGGCAAACCAGGTAAACCTGACCTGGTGTCGGCCGATAAAGATCACATTAAGATTAGATGGTCGCAGCCAATTTCGAACGGTGGATCAAACATTATTGGCTACGATGTTGAAAGACGAGACAAGGCTACCGGCCGCTGGATAAAACTTAACAAAGACCCAGTTAGAAACAATGAGTACGAAGATGATAGAGTACAAGAAGGTCACCAATACGAGTACAGAGTATCTGCGGTGAACGCTGCCGGACCTGGTCAACCTTCAGACGCATCGAATGTCTTTGTCGCGAAACCGATGAAGGAAAAACCGAAATTGCATTTGGATCACCTCATCGGCAAAAAGATCAAGGTCCGCGCCGGCGAGCCAATCAACGTCAACATTCCAATTTCTGGTGCGCCAACACCCAAGATATCTTGGACCAAGGGAACGGTACCGCTCGTGCCTTCGCATAGACTATCCGCTGAAACTAAAAACGACGAGCACAAGTTATGTATTGAGAAATCTACTCGTGACGATGCTGGCAAATACACTATTACTGCCACAAACGAGCACGGAAAGGACTCGGCTGATATCGAAGTGATTGTGGTAGACAAACCTGGAGTACCTAAGGGACCACTGACAGCGATACCAGTTACTCACGACTCGATCAGCCTTACATGGCACCCGCCCACAGACGATGGCGGTAGCGAAATTACTGGCTACGTTGTCGAGGTCGCAGAATTTGGTGTCAACGACTGGCGCACGGTCGCTGGGTTCTGCCCCAAATGCTCTTTCACAGTCAAGAACCTCACAGAAGGCAAGAAATACGTGTTTAGAGTACGCGCTGAAAACTTATACGGAGTCTCTGATCCTTTGGAAAGCAAGCCAACGGTTGCAAAGAGTCCATTCGATGCTCCAGATGCGCCTGAAACGCCTAAGATTACCGGATACAGTGCTAACAGTTGCTCTCTGGAATGGCAGCCACCTGCAAACTCTGGAGGCAAGCCAGTCACAGGATACTACGTCGAAAAGAGAGAACGTGGAGGAGACTGGGTTAAAGTCAACAACTACCCTACACCCAACCTCTGCTACACTGTACCTGACTTACGCGAAGGAAACCGCTACGAATTCAGAGTTATCGCTGTCAACGAGGCCGGTCCTGGCAAGCCTAGCAAGCCGACTGAACCGATCACGGCTGAAACTCAACGGCTTAAACCAAGCGCACCAGAAGCGCCAAAACCGGATCGTGTTACCAAAGATTCTGTCACGCTATCCTGGAGGCCGCCAAAGAGCGACGGTGGATCAAAGATCAAGGGATACATCGTCCAACAAAAGGGCAAGGGCGACAAAGACTGGAAGGATGTTAACGACAAGCCTATTCCAAACCTTATTCATACCATTCCGAACCTCAAAGAAGGCGATGAATACCAGTTCAGGGTTATCGCCGTCAACGACGTCGGCCGCTCCGACCCAAGCAAGCCTACCGCGGATATCACCATCGCAGAACAGCCCAACAAACCTTGCATGGATTTGGGAGGTGTCAGGGACATCACCGTACGCGCTGGAGAAGACTTTTCTATCCACGTGCCGTACACTGGCTTCCCTCAACCGACTGCGCAATGGTTCGCAGAAGACAACCTTCTCGACGTCGAAGGAGACTCGAGAATCTTCCAGAAGATCACACCAGACAGTGCTTCCTTGGTCGTCAAAAACGCGAAGAGGTCCGACGGAGGACAATATCGCTTACAGCTCCGCAATCCTTCTGGATACGATACTGCTACAATCAATGTACGCGTTCTTGACCGGCCCGGCAAACCAGATAATCTTCGCGCTGAGGAATTCGAAGGCGAAGCCCTCACTCTGTACTGGAACCCGCCCAAAGACAACGGAGGCGGTGAAATCACTAACTACGTCATCGAGAAACGCGAAGCTCGCACGCCCAACTGGACTAAAGTATCTGGTTATGTCACAACACCGTTCTTACGCGTGAAGAACTTGAGCGTAGGCAAGAGTTACGACTTCCGCGTCATGGCTGAAAATCAATACGGTCAATCAGACCCGGCTCAGACCACGGAGCCAATTCGGGCTAGACATCCGTTCGACCCGCCCGGCGCGCCTGGAGCGCCGCGCTCTGTCGAGACCACCGAAACCTCTATCACTGTTACATGGGCGAAACCTCGTCACGATGGCGGTTCGCCTATCACTGGCTACATCCTTGAAAGACGCCTGATTACCGAAGATAAGTGGATCAAGGCGTCTCATGCATACATTCCAGATACGACCTTCAAAGTGATGGGTCTAATAGAAAACCACGAGTACGAATTCCGTGTATCGGCAGTTAACGCGGCGGGTCAAGGTCCGTGGTCGCAAAGCTCTGACGTCATCAGAGCCTGCGCTCCTCCTAACTCGCCCAAGATCACCAGCGACCTTAGCCTTAGGGACATCACAGTTATTGCCGGAGAAGAGATCAAGATTACAGTGCCGTTCACTGGCAACCCAAGGCCTAAGGTGAGGTTTAAAAATATTTATTTGGTTTTAATTAAAGGAACAAAGGTCTAGAATCCTCAGTAATTGTTAGTTGATTGTTGCAGCGTGAACGATTTATAATAACTTTCTTCCTTCAGGTATCCTGGATCATCAACAACGAGGAAGTCTATCCGGACAACCGTATCCGGTTCGTCACCACCGATGTAGACACAGTGTTCTATAACACTAGCGCAAAGAGATCAGACACTGGCTCTTACACTATTCAGCTGGTTAACAGCGAAGGCAGCGACAGCGCTACTTGCAGAGTGAGTTTTCTTGTATAGGTTATCAATGTAGAGGTTATTAATACAGAAATTGTATTGGATAGGTATTTATTATTTCTACACTCGTGAGAGATTTTGCTATGGGCATTCAGCTATAACCTAAAGTTACGATTAATAGACGGTATAATGCCTGGCTAACATGAGTTGTTCTTGCTAATAGACGTGTTAGAAAAAAAATTGGGCATGTACACTCCTGATAAACGTATCACCGAAGTAGTCTCGATAAAATATCTGCCCTATATCACAGTCCGCCAAAGAGACCAAAAAATCGCCAAGACAAGGTCAATGGTTCAAGTTTTTTGCTGGTGATTGTACGAACCGTTATGTTCATAGCATAATTACGAAATATCAGAATTCCAATAGTTTATTTCATTTTCGTTTGATTCTTTCTCGTAATCCTTTTAATCCATTAAGTTAAGTTATTTTTAACGGTACCATTCCATACTCAGGTGCTAGTGGTAGACAAACCATCGCCTCCATTGGCGCCGTTCGAAGCGTACGACATCACGCCCGACACTTGCACGTTGTCGTGGAAACCGCCGCTCGACGATGGCGGTTCGCCCATCACCAATTATGTCGTCGAGAAGATGGATAACAATGGAGTAAGTAGATTGTCGAGAAAACTGACGTGCGTTTGATTTGTTACCATATTTTAATTCACTCTTAAATAATTTACAATTGGCTTAAATATTTAAAATTTTCAATTCCTATCGAAAAATCTCATCCTCTTTTTGAGCCGTATGAGAAATGATTTTCTTAACGTCGTATTTTTTTTCATCAGTCTGACCCCAACGATAAAACTTTTGAGATCTTGCCTCGTCTAAGTAATACAACCTGCCGATAAATTTAAAATTCTTTGTAATCTATTGTAGAACTGCGTTTTGCTACTACTTCGCCTACTACTGGACTATGATGTGACCGAATACTTACCGCACTCAATCCTAGAAGATACTACTTTTAACAAACTTATATTGTGGTTCCCAGTAAACAAGATAAGATGGTAGAAAATTCCAGTTACAAATGTACTATTTAAGATCGTTGAGGAAAATCGCCCAAACCGAATTTTTTTATGTAAACATTGAAATAATCTTTTATTTATAGATCTGGGTGAAGATATCATCATTCGTTCGCAACTGCCACTACAACGTCATGGGTCTAGAGCCGAACCACAAGTACTTGTTCAGAGTACGTGCTGAGAACCAGTATGGTGTCTCAGATCCTCTTACTATGGACGATTCTATCACTGCCAAGGTAAGATGTGTGTTTTCTTTTGTTTAATAGTAAAAAGAAATCATTTATTTCGGTCACATTACATTGTCGGATAATTGTTGCTCATCGATATTTGCCTATCACACTCGCTGCTTAACCGCGTCGAATTGCAATAATTAACCTTCGCACTAAGTACGAACCGGAGCTTGAGTCATCGGTGATATCAATCTTTCTACGGCCCCATTCGCCAAAATTTATTTGCGTATATTCACCCCAACATTTTAATTACTTTAAATCGTAAATGGATATACGCGCCTGATCCGTGCGGCAGCACTTGCATCGCATTATCTTCGAGAAGTACTAACAAGTTGGCTGTTAGCTGTGATAAAAAAAATGTGCTAAAATAGGTTCATAACTAAAAATCTTTCTTTTTACAGGACTTCGCCTTTGCAATAATGTCTTATATGTTTCTTCCCATATCTTATTTTAATATGTGTATCTCATTAAGTTTCATTTGGCCCCAACAGTTCTCATTCACGGTACCAGACGCGCCGGGCGTGCCTCGTGTGATCGAATGGGACGGTTCCACTGCCACTGTTATATGGGACAGACCGAGATCGGACGGCGGCGCACGTATCCAGGGATACAAGATCGAGTCCCGGGACGTGCAAGACGGAGTCTGGGCCGGCGCTGACTATCTCGTTAAAGACTGCACTTACCAGGTAAAAACGAATCATATGAGAAAGCGTTTGAATCTGAACCTGCATCCTTTTGGTCAAACGATTATATGTCTTCTCGGCCAAAGTCTTCGATTTAATTTGCACGTTAGTGAAAACACTCCTGAGAAGTACTGCCTGAATCCTGGAACGAATCGACGCCTTCATTTCACAAATCATTCATATGCTCTAATTCACAGTAAACCAATTTGTATGTTGGATGTTGGTACATGTATAGTTCGTAGTTATTGATATTTCGTGACTACATAGCAGATTGAGATTATGTGTTTCCAGCCACAGTACTATTACTTACCGTTGCAGTCTACTGCCATATAGGCTACTACTTCTCAAGCGCAAGAATCGAAAGTTTTGTACAATTATTTCATCGCGAGAGTCTACGGCTAAGTGATTAGAGTGAATGGTGCCAGCTCAATTAAGACTTAGTGGGCCTAATAATTTTGCTCTAAATTAAACCACAGGGAACATTGCTTCATCGGGGTCATAATACAAGGAAATATTATGACAAAGAAACAGGTCCCAAAACTAATCTTAAACAATTATTCCTCAGGCTTACAACCTAGAACCTGGCCACGAGTACGAATTCCGCGTCCGTGCCAAGAACGCGGCCGGATTCAGCAAGTACTCGGCCAGTTCGCAACGGTTCAAGGTCAGAGCGAAGCACGGACCTCCTGGACCGCCACAATCACCTCGCGTAGTCAGAGTTGGAAGGAACTACGTTGACCTGTCTTGGGACCCGCCGGCTACTGATGGCGGTAAGTACCGCAGGCATTTAACAAAAAAAGTAAGCAGCACCTATATACTCGTATGCCTGGCTAATTTAATTACAAAGCGAACGAATAAAACCAATTTTGTTGACACAAAGTGTGTAAATAACTCCTATGAATGAACAACGTGGAACATATTGTTGATTCAAGCGTAAAAGTAGTGCTTTCGGGTTATATAGATAGTGGTTTAAAATCAAAATGTCACTGGATAAGCATTACAAAATTAAGAAAAAAATGGGTTATGAACTTTGTAACCTAGCTTGATAATGCGATTGGGACCAACATTAGGACATCACCCTTGTAAATATATTTAAGATTAAGGAAGAGACTTGAATGGCCTTTATTGACAATAAACATGTTAAATGAAGAAAGAAGCTTAAATTTTCAAAACCGTAAATAAATAGAAGCTCTAGAATAACTAGGCGTGTTATCAAATTAGCAAAGCTTTTTTTTCTGACAAGTATTAGGTTTTATCCCTAAAATCTTACAACGTCTACTTTTTTCTTCAGGTGCCCGCGTAACCGGCTACATCATCGAGCGTCGTGACGTAGGCGGCTCTGTCTGGGTGAAATGCAATGACTACAACGTGCAAGACACCACTTTCACCGCCATGAACTTGAACGAGAAGGCCGACTACGAATTCAGGATCATTGCTGTCAATGCTGGCGGTAAGTAAAAGTGAAAAAGCTGATTGTCCGTCCAATCATCGCTCGGTCAATTAGCAGTTCTTTGCTTTAATTCTGACATAATTTGCTTCCGTCTGTCAGTACGTTGGAGTTGGTAAGGACTCGCGTACAAGTCGTAGTTTTCAACGTGGCATACAGTATTCTGAGATGTTTTTATACTTACATCGGGTCTTGATTTTTAAAGAAAAATATCAAATTTGAACAATTGGTTAACGATTGTTGATATATAAGGTCGTAAGAGTAAAAAATAAAACTATGAAAGCGGGCGCTACTAATAACAAAGATTATGCTGTCCGACGTGATCAGCGTAACTAAATAGAACCAAACAAAAAACACAAAATATTGCGCACATAGTTTTCTCTGCAGCGCGTCATCATAAGACTCAGAGCAGCAAAAAACAAAAATTTATCAATCTTTACACGTTGTCGTCTACATATTTACTCATAAACATTTAATTTTAGGTAAATCCGACCCGTCGTCTTGCACGACTCCGGTCCGCACCGGCGAAGAAATCGGCGGCACGAAGCCGGAATGGCTGAAGAAACTGCCACCACACATGGCAGCGCCACTCGGCAGGCCGTTTACTTTAGAATGCGTCGCGACTGGCAACCCAGTGCCCACTGGCCGCTGGTTGAGAAACGGCAGAGAGATCGTGCTTGGCACCAGGTAACTAAAAAACAACTTGCAGTTATTTTGGGCCTATCTTTGCTGTTATTCAACCCAAAGCATGGAGCGACTGGAAACACAGTGCCCACGTAAATATTATTGTCACCAGGTAAAATTTCGTGTACTAAACAGTACTTTACTATGTTAAGTGTAACTAAATAATAGTTAGCTATTCCAATACTGGAACAAGAGATTTCTAATAAATTTACAACTTAAAAATTTTAAAATCATATTTTTATATAAAATTTCAATACAATAAACACACTTACCGGCAATTATGATCCGAAATTTTTACAGGTTCAAACTCCATCAATCTTACTGCATAACTTCGTTTTGCATATACTTATCGATTTCATTAAACATTCGAAATGCGTCTTAGATATCCTTACCATCTCATTTACTCTGTGCATATGTAATTCTCAGTCTCACCATCTCTTTCCTACGCAGGTTCATAGCAGAATCTCGCGAGGGTACCCTCAAATTGAACATTCTGGAAGCGACGGATGCCGACGAAGGTGATTACACTTGCGAGGCGGTCAACAGCATAGGATATGTTTACTGCACTGGACATCTCAAGATTGGAAGTGAGTTTTTTGTTTCTGTTTAGATGGCTTTGTGCCGTGTGTTCATTTAGCCGTTCGCAGCGTTCAGTGTTTATGACTACAGTGGCTTTTGAGCGGTTGTTATGACTTCACCAATGGACTCTCAGAAGTTAATTTCCAAGTATTTTTATTATATACCTCTACTTTTTAAAATAAAAATAGTCTGCAAGCTTATGTTCACTGACGTAATTGATTTACGCTCTGCGTTGATTGCGCCGTGTCAATCAGTCAGTCAGTCAGACAGTGCTTTTTTACAAGGCGGTCAGCAGAATCGGAGGCAGTCGGCAAGACTGAAGCATGTCACCATACGTCATGCAAGTGTTTTTTGTGTAGATACACAGATATGACACCCTCTTTAATAGTTATTGATTCTCATATTTTGTCTCCACAGACCCACCGCGCATCACCCGAATGCCGGGCGACTTGCACTTACCAGAGCACGACAACACCAAGATCAAGATCCTATACACTGGAGACCAGCCCGCTGACGTCACACTCACCAAAGATGGCCACGCTGTCAAGGACTCTCCACATCTCAAATACACCGTCTTCGATGACTATATCCTTATATTCATTAAGGATATCTGTAAGGATGATATGGGTGAGTTGTCTATAACTTTTGGTCTTCTTCTTAAATTGTGATAGATGTGTCATATAAGTTAATATCCTTTAAGATTGATATAGGTAAGTTTAAAATATGTTAGTAGGGCTCATAAATTACTTTTGCTCTTTAACCCATGAACTTGTAAGATTTTATGTATTTTTACTATCAATGAAGCCATATATGACAATCCCACGTCTGAAAATTGTTCTCATATTTAAGTTACCAGCTGCGCTCCGTGGATCTCTCATTTTTCTAGTAATAAATATAGCCAACAGTTCTCAGTCCACTCAATCAATTTTCAGACAAAAGATTTTTGTATTCGATCCAATACTTTCTTTAGTTTATTCGTTATATACAAATATTTTCTCTTGATATACATAAACACTTACCTGTAGACGTTAAGTAAATATTTATCCTGACATTTTTTTTATATGGACCCAGTATTAAACCAGTGTTTCTTATCCCCTAGGCACATACAAGTTAACAATCAAGAACAATTCAGGCGAGACGTCAGACTCGTTCAGCGTGACAGTGACAGGCCTCCCTGGGCCGCCGCAAGGGCCTCTGGAGACCACCGATGTCACACGTCACTCTTGCACTCTCGCTTGGAAGCCTCCCGCGTATGATGGCGGCATGCCTGTCACACACTACGTCATTGAGAGAATTGATATCTCAGGTAAAATATATCACGGCCAGCGGGGCTAGCGAGGGCATTAGTTAAAATTTTGTCTACTTTCAAGGGACGAGGTTTTTAATTCGAATACATACTTCTAATTCGAGCGATGTGGCCAGCCCATTGCCACTTCAACTTGCAAATCCAAAGAGCTATGTCGGCAACTCCAGTTCTTCGGCGAATATCCTCATTACTAATTATATGGCGTTGTAAGGGGGAGGCCTATGTTCAGCAGTGGACGTCTTCTGGATCATGATGATGATGATGTCTTCTAATTTCGTAATTAGAACTAACGTCCTTGGTTGCGCCTCAAAGTAACTGTCGTATGTAACGTATATTGGTTGTATATTTTTCTCATAGATCCCCACTAAGATTTCTCCTGTATCAGGGATGCCATGCAATAATCAAAAAACGCGCACGACACATCCACACACTAGACTGGGTGTGTCGTGCGCGTCAGATGTTAAAACTCATAATTGGAACACCTGCTAAGACTAGGAATCAAATCTGGGAGCGTCGGATCTCGAAGCAAGTTACGGCTACGGCGATCGTCAGCCAGTTCAGATGAAATGTCTTATAGGTAGAAAATATAGACACCACTTGTTTGTCATAGGTACTGCGTGGATCACGATCGCTTCATCGGTCCGTGACACGCGTTTCACGGTGCAAGGCCTCACTGAAGGACAAGAGTACAACTTTAGAATACACGCGGCCAATGAGAACGGTATTGGACCAGCATTGGAAGGCGTCAATCCTGTCAAGGTATGAACTTTATGTTATACTAGCTGCGTTCTGTGGTTTCACCCACAGTAAATTTTTGTTCATCCCATGGGAACACTTCAAGTTTCCGAGATAAAAAGTAGCCTATGCGTTAATCCCAGGTATAAGCTATCTTTTCATCTAAGTCCGTAAAGTCGTTTGAGACGTGAAGGAGGAACAAACAAACACACACACACACAAACTTTCGCCTTTATAATATTAGTGTGATTTATAGCTTTTAAATTAATAAGGTTTTGTATTCGTAAATGACAAATTCATTAAAGCTTGTCTAAGATAAACCGATTTTATTGTAAAATCTTATAGTTGACATGAAGCTTAGTCATTTTCGTAATGTATTTCAATAATTTTCATATTCTGATAATCAAGACAGAATGCTTATTAGTTTATATTATTCATCAGGCAAAGGCACCGTTCGACCCGCCATCACCGCCTGGTGTTCCCAAGATCCTCGAAGTGGGAGGTGACTTCGTTCACCTCGAATGGGACAAACCCGAAAACGACGGAGGGTCCAGGGTACAGGGTAAGTTACTGCAATATTGCGTATAGATCTTTTGACTGGGGTGGCCAGACCAATGGCCAGATATTTGAGGCCTGTCCTACTTTCATTCTGCTGGAACAACATAATTTGTTATCAAAAAATAGAATGACATCAATATTAATGTTTATTCTAATTCCTACTTCAATACTGTTAATTTATATAAATTCCCTTTTTTTCACATGTTCCTCAAACGTCTTCCTTACTCCAGGCTACTGGGTGGACAAACGCGAAGTGGGCACTAGCACATGGCAACGCGTCAACATCGCTCTCTGCCTCCCCAACCAGCTTAACTGTTCCAACCTGGTGGAAGGAAGGCAGTACGAGTTCAGGGTCTTCGCCGTTAACGAGGCTGGACTGTCGCAACCGTCTTCCGCAAGTCAGGAGGTCAAAGTACAGGACCCGAAGGGTGAGTGGTATTTTGAGAAGTTGTTTGGAATTTAAATAATTAAAGAGAAAACAGTTCAGTTTTTATTTTAGACAGTTAGGAAGTATTTAATTCCAGAAATGAGCTATCCTGAAATTTTAATTACGTTATGATGAGAACGGATGTGGTTAGAACACAGCATACACAATTTTGGACATATTTTTTCCTCACTTATGCTGTTCTACTAAGCGAGTTGAGGGCAAAGGCAAAGTCTCCCTATTGCACATATATTAGCCTAGATATTTTTAATCTGGCTTGTTTGCCTTCCCTGTTTTATATTTATCAAACCGGTAAATATAACAACTCCCAAAATGTAAAAGTAACATTTCTACTTTTATTTCACAACACAAGACCGTACAACAACGATAAGACTTTGTTAGAATAGAACTGATAAGTAATGGAAAGTAATAAGTAGGGACTAAATAATGATGAAACATTACTTTCAGCGGCCACACCGCCAGAGATCGTGAAACCGCTGAAGAACGCCAACTGCATACAGTACCACAACGCAAAGTTCACATGCACCATCACTGGATCGCCCAAACCTGCCATCACTTGGTACAAGGGTAAGCAATGTCTGTATTTATTCAAAATCTGCAAGTTACTGTGAAATCACCTTTTTTATGTTCTAAAGTGATGGATTCTAGGCAGAATTCCATCAGGTTTTCAGTTTAGGGATTATATCACTTTTTTTTTCCTACAGAGCTAGGCATTTTATTACAAGTTTGCACGACCACGAAAGTCAGCGATACTGTAGCTCTAGATGGAGCATGCCTAGTCTGGAATATACTGGTTCTCAAGAAAGGCTGCCGGAACACACCGTTAGGTGCTTGGCGAGGTAGCGAGACGAGCTATAGGAAACGCCCTACCTATTCAGAAATACATGTTGACGTGGACGTCGATAGTCTGATCGTTATCACGTTATAATGCTCGGCAAACAATTAGAGCTAAAAGCTATGTGGTGAGATAAATTTCTTGTCTCGTTCTAATGAAATCTTGCATTATCATGAATGATGAAAACTCATGGTTTTCGCCTAAAAATATTTTTTCTGTCAGACTATTTTAACATAAGCAACATTTGCTCGTTACTATTTCTTTGTTTTTTATTTATCCAAGACAGCTAGGCATTTGACCAATAGCTCACTCGACCACGCAAGTCACCGACACAGTTTTAGATGTAGTATTGATGTGCTTGGCTACTGATTTTTTGACTTGAGGGTAGCCAGGCTAGCTTGGTAGCTAGCCTGGCGATCGTAGAAAACGACCTACCACCATGCATGGTGGTATATATGGTTTCATGGCGATGTTTTCCTTCACCGGTATACTCGTACCTGTACTGGACATACAGAGCCGTAAAGGTCGCCATTGAAGTTGACATATTATACTTTTGATACGACATCATATTTACAAAGCTGATTGTTTGCGTTCAGGTGCTCGCGAGATTACCAATGGTCCCCGCTACCGCATCTGGAGCGAGGGCGATAACCACTTCTTGACTGTCAACGATGTGTTCGGCGAAGACGCTGATGAATACGTCTGTCGGGCTGTCAACAAGGCTGGCGTTAAGAGCACGCGTGCTGAACTGCTTATCATGAGTAAGTTAACACGATTTTTAATCCTTTTTTTATTTTATTTTTACAACATCCACACAAAGATCTTCAAGTCCCAAACTAGGCAAAGCCTGTGCTATGGAAACCTGATGACTGATTGGTATACATACTTAGAAATACATATATACATACTTATATGTTTAATAAACACCCAGACACAGGTCAAACAGATGTTCATGCTCACAAATGTTTGACCTGTCCGGGGATCGAACCCGGGACCAGCGGCGCAGAAGGTAGGGTTGCTACCAACTGCGCCAACCGGCCAGTCATCTAAATCTTAGTGTAGGTTTACATACTGAGATGCCTAAAACTAACATAAGTACCCTGGAAGGGTGTAGCAAAGTGCATGCAACTTAAATTAAGCTTAACATATAGTGAATACACCTATATTATACAATAAAATGTTAATACTATATATTGAAATAAATAATTGAGAGGCTATTCTATTCATTGTTTATACTTTTTGGTGTGCAATAAAGTTGTATTGTATTGATTGAAGGTTTCGGGTTTTTTGGGAAGTCAATGTCAGCCCACGTTAGTTTCTTTAGGTGGCTTCTAAAATCTGACAAAAACCAAACTATATGAGAGTTGGGTTGCACCTTAAACAAAGGTTCTTTCATAAGGATGATGATTCTCTTTGAAACAATTTTTTTAAGGATGGGATATGGTTTTGCCAAAATGTTGAAGCACGTAATTTATTGCAATTCACTGTAAGGTAAAAAGCTTCTTAGACCGTTCTTATAATACTGATTGTTGATGTATGTCTTAAAACATCATATTTTTCGCGCTATTTTGTTTATTCTCTGTGTTGTTATACTGTCTCAAGTAGGCATCATCATCTAAACATAGTCGTCTACCTATTTATAAGAGGAGTTGTTTACCTTAAAATTAGAGTTCCTAGGTGGTACATTATAATTATGTTATTTTCCTTAGATATCTGTTTCACATCTATTTACCCTTCACAGCCGCACCAAAACTGAACGTGCCACCGCGATTCCGCGTGACAGCGTACTTCGATAAGGGCGAGAACGTTGTGATCAAGATTCCGTTCACCGGACACCCGGTGCCTAAGATCACTTGGGTCAGAGAGGGAGAGACTATAGAGTCTGGCAGCCATTACCACGTCGAAAGAAAGGGTAAGAAATATTTATTCATTTTTATGAATAAGTGTTTTACATTGTGAAATGTTCACCGGGGCACCATTTCGAAATAAAAGCCAGTTTACGTCTAAATAACGTTTTGCTATTGGATCGACACCAAACTTAATGTAGAGAAGTCCTTTCCTTAAAAATCCAAGTAAAAATATTGTTGCCATCAACAACTGAACGTTTATATAATGTAAATATGTAGTAGTGCCAAATAGAAGCCAGTTCGTATTGAAATAACGCGTGCTTATTGGGTCGTTTTTAAAGTAATTTAATGATGCGCCAAGATACATTTTAGCACATGATACATAGAAGATTGAACCATAAGACCTCATGAGTAGGTAACATCTAAACTTATATTTTATTTGCAGAACGTCACGCGATCTTGACAATCCGCGACGCCAGCAAACTGGACTCAGGACCGTACAGGATCACGGCTGAGAACGAACTGGGACAAGACAACGCTATCATCAACATCGAAATTAGTGGTAAGTGTCAAGAAAATAAAAATCTGTTGCTACTTGTTTCTTTCTAAGTATGGTTTATCTATCACCTGGGATTCTTACTTAGGCGTATTTTCTTAATTTTTTCTCATTCTCAATTCATCTGTCAATCGACTAAATTACTATTTATGTCCACAGACCGTCCTGACCCACCGCGGTTCCCAGCTTGCGATAACATCGGTGTAGACTCATTGGCTCTGAGCTGGAAGGCACCTGTCTGGGACGGAGGATCAGACATCACCAACTATCTGGTCGAGAAGCGAGAGCATCCTATGACCAGCTGGATCAGAGTTGGAAACACCAGGTAAGACTTGATTTTTTGATGTTGTAAACGTTTAAACTGTTTGTTTTTGATCTGCATAAAGTTCACTTTAGAACGGAAGGATATCATATCATAATTATCTGGCCGGGAAGCGACAGCATCCCATGTACTGCTAGATCTGGATTGGCAATATCAGAAAGACGAAGATTTTAGAAAACTTCGAACATCTAGACTCTTTGGTTTCGAGCTAAAAAACCAGTTAACAAAAGACACCTTTTGGTTTATTTGAAGATCAGCGCGATATTTTTATTCTGATAAGTTGGTACCCGTCATGGTTGCCTGGAAGAGATCGCTTTAAGCGAAAAGGTCGCCTTATTGTTTGTGTTTAGAGTTATCTAGTTAGTAGTTTATAGTATTATTTATGTGTTCATACAATAAAGATTTTTCTATCTATCTATCTATCAATCTTATCTTGGTGAGAGAAAGCAGTTGATAAGTCTAATTCTAATCGATTGTAATCAAATATTTTCATATTTTTAAGTCACTCACTATATTAAAAACCATAGGCACTACTATAAAACATCCTTTTACCCCCAGGTTTACAACGATGGCCATATCTGGCTTAGTCCCGGGCAAGCAGTACGAGTTTAGAGTGTACGCAGAGAACATATACGGCAGGTCCGAGCCCAGCGAGCCAACATCGCTGGTGCAGACCAGGGCCATCATCAAGAAGGAGTTCAAGAAGAAGGAATACCCAGGTAACGGTTGAAAGAATTTAACGGCAGTTAAAGGAATAATTTTGCAAACTACGGGAGTATCCAAGTAATCAGGTAAAAATGAAAGATTATCCAGATAATTTGAATTAATATCTAAAAAAAAACCATTAAATTTTGGTAATATATGATAATAAACTAAAGTGACTCACAACAAAGGGCATGAAATTAAAAAGAAAATATTTGTAGCAAAATCTAGGTATATAAGACGAAATTATTGATATGGGTTTTTTTGCTACTTAAAATACAACACCAAATGGTTAGAAACGAGTACGAAAAAACCCGACTGCTAAATCGTTATACCTGTTTGTTCTTAATTTATTTTGATGTACCCAGTCTCACTCCCACGATTAAGACGAATATATTGTCACCACTCACATACGACAAGCTGTTTAACCTCAATGACGTAAAAAAAATATACCTACGTTCATACATACGTACACTCCAAAAACATAACCCTCGTTCTATCGCAGTCGGGTGAAAACAATTCGATCGCGTCTAAAATCGAGAAAGATCCCGACTAATTGTAGAACCTCCTTTTCGAAATCGACTATCTAACTATCGTATCTTTTCCTACAGTTGACGAGTCTGGCAAACGCATCCGCACAAACGCCGACCACGGCCCCGTCAAGGACTACGACAGCTATGTGTTTGACATCTACTCTAAATACGTGCCGCAACCTGTTGACATCAACACGTGCTCGGTCTACGACAAATACGATATACTCGAGGAGATTGGTGAGTCTCATTTTACTATGGTTTACGAGTTTTCAATGTTGTTGGTTTTTTGGGTGTTGGTCAAAAATCATCATCGTCATCATCATCCGCAGCCTTTTTTATCCCACACTCCCTCATTTTATACCATCTGCCTCGGTCCTGTGCTAATCATGTCCAGGTTGGAGCCGCGACAGATTTTATTTCGTTAAAAATATTCATTTAAATTAAATGTTCATCAAATATGAGTTCATTTTCAAGTGCTTATATTAAGAAAAATTAAAAATACTAACAATAACAAAAGAGATAGTAGATGAATCACCTATAACCACTATCAGAGGGCAGCGTGCCCAGTCTTCTAGCGGCATTACTAATTGTAACCTAATTATTTATGCCAAATAAACACAATTGATTTGACTACGACGCTGAATGGCAATGCTTATACGTTGGGCCAGGTAAACAACGACATTATGGTCACGCGTCGCATCGATCATATGCTCAAATTAACCATAAATACAAGATTATTATAAAAATTAATTAATCAGTTCTAAACAAACAAGTCGGTTTAAGTAGTCCATTACCCCAATTCAGCCTGGTAAACTGACTAAACTAAAATTTCCTAAAATTATATCCATTCTTTTCTTACTTTTGAAAACAAAAAGAGAGGAGACAATTTAAGAACTGTCAAATTAGGTTAGTTTAGTAAGTTTAGCCTGACCGAATCGGGGTCAATGGTGACTAGAATGCTAGCTTTCATATTCTGCAAAAAATTACGTGTTGCCATGGAAGCGCAGCCTGTATTACAGGAGCTTTCCTCTCTACTAGGGGTTTATAATATAAGAAATCGTATTCTTTCATAATGTTATTCTTTCTTTTCGATTTGGTGTTTAAATAAATGCAAATTAGGGAACGTATTCATAATACTTGATCCATTCAAGGGGTAAGTCTTGTTACTACGTTAGTATGTAAATAGGTATGGGTATATTTTTAATTTGTCAATCTTATACGTCTTTTTCGCATGAAAATAAAACGTAGACTAAACCGAAACACACACAAAGTTTCTTGTGGGAAGAGACAAGCATCGCATTAACATAGAACACTAACACGGTGATTTAATGAGACCACTGTGAGTCGTATATACAGTACAACTAAGGGTGAATTTCGCAGGTGACTTCGTGAGAGCGTCTTCTAGAAGGAAACCGACAGGTCTGTGTGTGATAAGGATCGATGTAGTACCTCTCTTTCTGCATCTCTCTGTCTCACACGCATATTATAATGTATTTTTTAATTTATTAGGATTTATACGCATGTTTTTTTTTCATATTTATTGATATTCGTATGATCAGGGTACTTGGAGAAATTCAAAACAAAAAATTATATCAAATGATACATACACACAAGAACTAGCATTTTTTATATAACACGTTTTAATTGTTTCTTAATGATTTCCAATGACCCTTTACACATAATTATTTATTTAGTTATATAAAAAAATTGCACATTTAACTATTTTAGTTCCTATAAATCACTATATTTACAATCATTGTAAAATTTCAGTAGAACAATGACAAGCACGGTTTTTACGCTTTATATTATTATTATTATTTTTTATATCGTCGTAAATATTGTTTTATCTATATTTTTTTAAATTTATTTTTATCGGAATGCGCAATTGCATCATAATTGGCACAGTAGTTTTTTTTTTCTAGATTGCATCGCGTGAATCTAGGTAGTGGAACGAAATTAAGTGATTAATTCACAAACATCTACACTTTTACATCTACCTTATTTTCCAAAGACCAAATGTAATATTTGTGTACAAAAAAAATAGAATTGCCAAGCACTGATATGTATCAAAAAAACTTACACAACAATTTAGGCATTCAAAACGTACATACATACCTTCGCATTGACATGCTTAGTTTAAAAGTTTGAATTCCAGCATAACTATTGTAACTATTCTGACTACTTGTTAGTCTTAAATCAATACGAGTTTTATAAAAAACCAAATAGAAACGTTAAGATAGATACCAATATTAAAATTAAATAACACTAAAATCCTTAAAAAATATTGTACACATAATTAAGTGTACCACTATGCAACATGGCATTCCAGTATCTAGTTTCTGCCTCTAATAGGCAACATATCTTAATACTATTAAATTAAATATTGTTTTAGTCTACGAAATTCAAAATATCCATTCACCCAATTTCCGCTCTAATTCCCCCAAAAAAAAAAAAAAAAAACAAAACCAATACTCCGCACACCATGTGTAGACTTCCGCCCCAAAAACATGCACTAAAACAAAACCGTAAGTCCATACACCACCTGATAATTTCCTGCCATAAAATCAAAATAAAAGACGAATTTGGCCGACAAATTTCGCCTAAAGTAAAGACCATAGTAGTTGATAGTTGAGAGTAACAACTGTTAACTACCTATAAATTCCATCAATGGTCGAAGAAGCTGCCAAAAAACAAAACCAAAAGTCTCCATACCAACTGTTGTAGGCACAGGCGCGTTCGGCGTGGTACATCGATGCCGCGAGCGCGCGACCGGCAACATCTTCGCCGCGAAGTTCATACCGGTCACCGGTGCTATGGAGAAAGAGCTCATCAAGAAAGAGATAGACATCATGAACCAGCTCCATCATAGGAAGCTCATCAATCTTCATGACGCATTCGAGGATGACGATGAGATGGTGTTGATCTTTGAATTGTAAGTACACGAGTTTTATTATCTTCTAGATTTATGACCCGACAGACGTAGTCCTGTCATTCGATTCTGTCAAACAACTGACAGTTAATTAAAACGTGCTCACAATAAAATTTGTTTTTTTAAGTTTCTGCGCAATTTTCTTAATATTTTTAAAAGTAAGAAAATGTAAGTTTGGTCCAAAGGTGGTATATAGCCACACAGTGTACCATATGGCCTTTTTCAGATATAGACAAATCAAATGAGACTTCGCACATCAAAATCGGTCTACCGTTTTAGGCTGCAGAGTATCACAAAGAGTTAGTTAATCATAACATACTTACATATACTCGTAACATATTACCTTAATTTAGGGCAGTCGTATAAAAATCCATTCTCTGTGGTGTAGAAAAATAATAAAGAATATTAAAACGAGTTGTTTGAAAAATACAGACAGTGTGTATGATGCTATAAATACGCTAGGGACTATTCATCGTTGATATACCTAATATCAACCAAATTCAAAAGAACGTAACTTATTGCAGTGTACAAAATTAATTTTCAATCGAAATATTTTCATGTTATTAACGCAACAAGTGATTTACGCGTTTTTACTGTGTCAATTTTGTCATTTGTAACGGGCGGTTTAATTTATAGCATAGGTCCATAAATTATACCGCACGTTACAAATGTGATCATTGGAGTCAACCAAGGATATGAAAAATTCCAACTATGCTATAATTCCAGTATAATTCACAGAATTCAGATATTTTTGTACACAATAAAGAAGGCGCATTTTACATGAATACACTGTATCTCATATTTAGGCATTTTTTGGTAGATGTACACCGTCCTAGCCGAAAATGGAACGAATCCTTTGAATTTTATTAAATTAATCTTTTTACACAGCCTATCCGGAGGCGAGCTATTCGAGCGTATCACCGAGCCCGGCTACAACATGAGCGAGGCGGAGGCAGCTCACTACATGAGACAGATCTGCGAGGGAGTGAGACACATGCACGAACAGAACATCATACATCTCGACCTCAAGCCGGAGAACGTCATGTGCCAGACAAGGACCGGCACTGATGTGAAGGTGCGACAAGTCTAGTTAAATGTTACAAAGCGTAACGAAAATGTTAGGATACGTTAGTCAAATGTCACAACGCACTAGTCGAGTGTTAAAGGCAAATGTCGCAACGCGTGAGATGAACGTCAAAAAACGTGAGATAAATGTCACAACGCAAAATGTAAATTTCACATAGTTTTCAGAAATATTACAAGCGTTCCCGACGAACTTCGTACCGCCTAACCGTTGTTTATGTTTCTCACCTTTTAAACCTTCCCTGGAGAACGACAAACATATCAAGACCAAAATGAGCTAAATCGGCCCAGCTGTTCTCGAGTTTTTCGAACAATCCGAACAACAATTGATTTTTATATATAAGGAGAAAATATATAATTTTTATAGATAAATAGATAGATTTGACCATCTCAAAGAAGCACCGGTGTTTCTTTGTGATGTTTATACTAATTTAATGGACTTCATTATGGACAACTTAATGAATTTGTATTACCCACAATTATATCTACATGAATGTAACTTTTCCCTTTAGATCATCGACTTCGGCCTAGCGACCAAGTTGGACCCGAACGAAGTTGTGAAGATATCAACGGGAACAGCGGAGTTTGCGGCGCCAGAGATCGTGGAGCGAGAACCAGTCGGATTCTACACAGATATGTGGGCCATTGGTGTACTGTCTTATGTGCTGTGAGTAAAATTTGATTTATAAAAATTAAATATTTATTCATAATCATCTCTAAACTAAAAAGAACTAAACCGCTTGAGTTGGTGAAAGTGCTATGACTAAAGAGTACACGAACGGAGTGTTTTCGCCTTAACAACTCCAATAAGAAAAGTGACGATGTACAAATTCTTAGAGACATTATTTTGTAGACGATAAAGATTAACAAAAGTTACTTATTAGAATTATGCTAGATTGTAAAAAAATTGTGCAATAAGAAAAAAACTCGTCTTTACAAAAATCTCGCTTCATTAGGGTGTCAGGGCGAGAAATCGAGAATTCGAGAAAATATTTTAAATTATGTCTTGCACATGGTAACCCTCGAAGATGTTGACTGTTTGAACTTGCTTGCTTGAAAGTCTATTCAAAGTATATACAGTCAGAATGTGTAGGTCAGAGACTTTCTTTACGGACTTTAAAAAAATAAAATCGATTTCGTATATTAAACAGCTGCCCGAAATTCCGCTCAACTTGCAATTTGTATACGTTTCGTGTCTTTCTCAGACTGTCTGGCCTGTCACCGTTCGCCGGCAACAACGATATCGAAACACTGAAGAACGTGAAAGCCTGCGACTGGGAGTTCGATGAGGAGGCTTTCACGCACGTCTCAACAGACGCCAAAGACTTCATCAGAAGACTGCTTGTTAAGAATAAGGAGTAAGTTCTGATATTTTGTAATCTACCAAAACAAGTACAGGTGGCAAAACAGCTGGTTTTTTTGGGGTCAAAGAATGTCCATTGCTATTCAACGTGGCAATCCTGCCAGCATTTTTGCCACTCTTCCCCCGACTAAGGATTTTTTGAGTAGTCTTCTTCTTTTAACATTTAGTTGTAAGTAGTTTTATTTTAGTTTTTGTAACACTAAACTAAAAATAAATAATGTTCTCCAACAACATCTTCTGAATCGCCTATAAAAAATATCGTAACATTTTCCTAATTATTTTCCTTTAAAGTTTTGAATTGGGGTCATAATTTTGCATCAGTTGTATTGATGACATATATCTTGAACGGTATACAACACTCCGGTTTCCAAAAAATTACAAAAGTTTTGCTACGGCAAGAAAACTTCAAACCAATAGCATTCTCCTCTTTCAGAAAACGCATGACAGCGCACGAGTGTCTCATGCACCCGTGGCTGCATGGAGACGGTGCTGCTACTCGCACCACCGCCATCAGCGCCAAGAAACTGGAACAGATGAGGAACAGGCTCAGGATGAAATACGAGGTATGTACTAGACTAGACGATAAAGGAATATTGGGGAAAGCAACTTGTTTATCTATGAAAAAAAAACAGCACACACGTACTAGATGCATCTTGCTGAGTTAGGATTGGCTTGTGACATAAAACATGCTTGTATTTTCTATTTGTGTTCAAAATTGCTTGTTATTTTTTGTCACGAATAAACCATATTCGCTTCTATTATTTTATATAAGATACACGGTGACGGAGATACAAAACTACTAGAGTAAAATTAGAATATATACAGTGCACAATATGTGATATTCTGAATGTTCTTTGATCTTTGATCCTAAAGATAAATTAATAAAATTATAAACCCTATATACGAGTACATCCGTGGATACAACATTTTTAGGATCGAAGAGTGAACTCTCCGTACAAGAAAATAAGCTCTGTTTTATTTCGTTTATTTATTGTTTTTACTCACAAAATTGGTTTTCGAATTCGCGCTTCCGGTTTTACCGTCTATGGCTGTCATAGTACAGGCCAGACCTGGAGCGACAAATACGACCATCACTGACACCATGAAGATATTGACACCATTGGAGATATCCACGCTTGTTGTTGTTAAAAGTACAAAACCGCCTGCATCATTAACGGATTTAACTTCTGTAGCTTCTGAGGCTATAAATTTATGAGTATCCCTTACGATTCTCTGTTTTGGACCACTTGACATGATGAGGAAGCCTCGAGTTCGAGACTCTTAACTAATACGGTTGGTTACAGAACTGGTCATCGTTCCGTCTGCCGATCGGTCGGCTGAGCGAGTACAGCTCGCTGAGGAAACTGCTCATCGAGAAGTGGAAGATCTACGATGGACAGTTCGGTAAGTCTTTTAACAATGAGCAAAAAATAAAAAGACATCGACCTCGTGACCTTGTAAATGACCTATATGTGTCCACTCTGGTAAAGTGGCCACGACTCTCTTATGAAGATGCTATTAAGCTAAATCCACATGACAACTCTCAAACGCTATTTGGAATGCTAGTTCCGTCACAAAACAGTTCCATGGAGTACCTAATTATAAAAATAAATTTTGTATTAAAGATATTTTATTCGCTCATGAATCTGATGTTTTTTGAAAGTATTACTTGTTCATACCTATTTTCTATGCATATTAGTATAGATATGAGTGTTTTAATCTTAATCAGTACAGACCTTACAACCGCCTAAAACATTTTTACACATATTTTGATAAACAGAAACGCTTCGTTTTGATTATTCAATCGATACGTATTATTAGAGTGTTCCGGTAACCTTCTTTAAGAGCCAGCGTATTTCAGGCTGGGCATGCTCCATCTAGGGCTACAGTACCGCCGACATCCGTGGTCGTGTGAATTTGTAGTCAAATGTCTAGCTGTGTAGGATAAAAAAAATATTATATTACAACCTTGTTTGCATCTACAGACCGTCGTCAAGCCGCTCCTCGTTTCGTCATAAAACCACAGTCGGCGTTCTGCTACGAAGGACAATCCGTGAAGCTGTACTGTCGCATCATCGCGTGCGCTACTCCCACCGTCACATGGTCACACAACAACCACGAGCTGAGGCAGTCCGTCAAGTTCATGAAACGGTGAGTTTCTAAAATTTTCGACTTATTAGGTGTCAATTGTCATCAAACCTAGGTCCCTTGCATCAATTCTTGAAGATTTACTGCGCCATAACTGCAAACTTTTGCGATACCCAAGATGGATTGCATGTGACATTCACCACATCATATTTATTATAAGATCTGTAGGTATGATTGACCATGTTTTTGCAATAAATATTTTGTGTATTGTCATAATCACAGCCTCATGACAAAGTTTTTTTTATCCGGAATAAAACATTAAAATTTGTTCTTCAATTGGAACTTTGTTTATGATTTTTATAACAAATGTTGAAAGTGCTGCGTTTGACATTTTGTTTCATCTAATTAGACTTTGAAATACTGACCTTGAAGACTTTAAAAGCCTCCTAAGTTCTTCGAGTTGATGTACTGATGCTAGTAACTTTCCTGTACAGTTATGCTGGTGATGATTACTACTTCATCATCAACCGCGCCAAGCTCGAAGACAGAGGAGAGTACATCATCAGAGCCGAGAACCACTACGGCTTCAGAGAAGAGGTCGTCTTCTTGAACGTGCAACGTAAGTAGAATTCTTATCATAATTATTCACGACCTTGTCGTAGTAGTAACTAGGTATAGGGCACTTCATTTAAAAGATTCCAAAGTCAAATAGGATTCCAATACGGGTTATAGTTGATCTTCGAAAAAAAGACGACCAAAACCGTAGCTTTTGTGTTATTTGTATTTTTATGGATTCTTAATTCCACACATTCTCACTACATCAGGAATTTGCACTTTACTATTTTAACATAAAAAGTAGCAATACATACTTATATGAAACTAAATAGTCAAATCCAATCAACCCAATCTATCCCATCCATTTAACATCCACTTAATCTCTCTCAACGTAGATCATTAGCAAACAACTGGGTCACGAATGCACTATATTCTATTTCGATCGTACAACATACCTAGATGTCTAGCTTCCTAGTGCCTAGGTGAGATACTAGATTAAAAGATCAGTCGATCCTTCCGCGTGTTCTATGCTAGTCTGATCTATATGATAAAGTGTGAAGTGGATTATTTATTACTCTTCTGATTGAAATCTTGGGATACGTATAAATAATAGGAGCTCAGATTGGCTTTTGTAAGGTGATTGTGATTATGGTATTTTCGTAACCAAACAATATACTTAAAGTGAATTTATTTGGTTGTAAAATGTACTTTATTTTGGAAATTATGAATTATTTGGAGCCAATACTAATAATTTCACAATTTTCCAAATAAAATATGTTAATAAATTATTATAGCAAGTATGTTTTAATCTAAAATTAACTATTTTTTTGTATATCGGTAATTTCGAGACTCGCACTCATAGTCTTAATATTTGTGTAATAATTCACCCCACAAATTTTCCCGTAATCTGACTCAAAAATCGAATCCATTTCGCTAAATAAACCAGTAACTTTTTGAAGTTACAAACTTTAATATCGCCTATTTCTCTTACCCAGCGGTACCGAAGGTCCAACGCACGCACTTGCCCGAAGCGCCGCGCAGACGCGAGGCACTTCCCTACACATTCTGGCAGGAGTCTTCGGAGACGGCGCCAGTATTCACGTTCCAGCTGCGGCCGCGCGTCATGCAGGCGCGCGACACCTGCAAGCTGCTCTGCTGTCTCAGCGGAAAGCCGACGCCTACCGTCAAATGGTGAGTCAATCACAAGTAATTTTTGGGAGTGAACTAAATGAATTATTGGAAAAGTGAAGGAATTTTAGGGATTAAGTCATGGAATTGAGATGGAAAGTGAGTGAGCGAAGAAGATCTGGGCTGCTGTGAGCGAGATGTTAGTCTTTCTAGATTTGGTAATTTAGTGTTCAAAAATGTGGGTAAATGTTTTCACGGAAGGGATTTTGTGGAAAGGTAAAATAATTTTTGGGTAAAAGTGAAGGAATTTCGGGACTGTGTTGAGGATGTGGGTGAGATAAGAATATCTGGGCTGCTCTGAGCAAGCTGTTGTCATTCCTATATAATATTTAGTAGCAGTTCCTACGTGAAATTCACCTGGTTTCTGCCGTCATGTGGCGAGTGAAAGAGAAGAAGATTGCAATGGAAGTAAAAAAAAATAAACAAAACTGAAACCTGGATTACCGTTAGCGAGTTGTTGATATGTCTAGATGACATCCATACGAACAACTCTTTCTTCCATATATTGATAATCATTCTAAGCGCCTGCAAATAGAGCTGTTTGACGAAATTAGTTATATGTTACATGGACTTTGGCTAAGCAGGACACTCCTTGGAAAGACCAATTTTAAGTCTTTTAATGAATAATTAGAAACTAGTTTAGAAGTCATTCTGTCTTTTTAACTAGTCTCAAGAGAAAGGGCCAAAGGGCTTTTTATTAATTTTATGAAGATTTACTCGTAGATAATTGTGATGTTTTATGCCGGACTGACTTTCTTTACATACAATATGATGATCATTATAATAATTGACTTAGCAATTGAAATCGAAAATTCTCTTAAATCTTTCCAGCTGATTTGTGATAAATTATGTGTATTCTTAAGCAATAAAAGAATATAGAATTTGAATTTTTAAAAAAATAATTAATCAATCAGGTACAAGGACAAGCGAGAGCTTTCCAAGTACGACTACGCGATGACGAACTCGGACGGCGTGGTGACACTAGAGATCATCGACTGTCAGCCGTCAGATAGCGGGAAGTACACGTGCGTCGCTACAAACTGTCACGGCACGGACGAGACCTCGTGCGTCGTCATTGTCGAAGGTGAGAAATCATATGGGGAGGCAAATATATTGCGTCGTCGGCGCATCTTGTACGCCAATAATATATGGGACAATATCCACTCAAAATGTCTTCAGGTCCCAAACTTGGTCAAAAAGACATGTTCACGCACACAAATGTTTAACCTTTCCGGGGATCGAACCCGGGACCAGCAGCGCAGAAAGCAGGGTTGCTACCTACTGCGCCACCCGGCCAGACATTATTTATGCAATGGTGACACATTTGCATTCTCAACAATCTGCACGTCACGTTCAAGCCAAATGTTTAAGCAAATGTACAGACTTACTAACAGGACCGATATGAAGGTCGAGTTCAAAATAAAATCGAATTGCTACCATGTTCATATTTGACTACTATACATAGTCATAGTGATTTATATTGATAACAAAATAAATGATACATCTTAAAACAATAATAATTACAATATAAAATAATAATTTAAAAAAATATTAAATTTATATAAAAATCTCATGATATAATTACAACATTAATTTATATCAATTTATATAAGTATTAATAACTACCACTTACGTAATTTCACCGGAAATACGTCATCCAAATTATAACATGTCTGCTCAAATAAGCCAACCCCATACACGATACGTACTCGTAGATACATACACATTGTAATCAAAACGTCTGTGCTTTTATTTTGTAGAAAGATTGAATATTGTAATTGAAGTGAGTGTAAATATTCCTCGCCTTTCGTTATTCTAATAGAACGTTGTTTGTTTGTAGGCGAGGTGACGTCACCGGAGCAGCAACAGATGGTCCACAACTTCCTGCACTCGGGCGACAGGCGGTACATTGAGAAACCCCTGAAGCCTGCGCCACCACCGATTATCACCAAGACAAAGGTAACCACACTTCTACTGCAATAATGTTCCATTTGTTACAATCTATAGCTGTCACCCACTACATAAAATGGAATATAAAGAAGTTTACTCCTAATTTGATCTCTTTAATATCTGAATTTCTAAAAATCCTTTCTTGGTACACCTTATATTGAATACACCCTTCAAAAGACTTGTTTCATTTCGGCTAAGACGGTTTACATCTATCAAAAAATGCCTTAAAATGTGCTTCATATTATGTATCAATAAAACCTGCGTTAGTGGCCTACTACTTTGTGTACAAGAATATCTAATTTCTGTGAATTATAAAATAATTTTGTGCACTATGATAAGTTATATTATATAGAATTTGGTTGTTAAATTAAAAATTAATAATCCTTTACGTTTTATGGTATCATGTACACTGTCCTGGCCGGGGCTCCATACATTATTGCAACATCTCTTTCCATGTCTTTAGGGTGCAGCGGTTTAGGCTCTGCGTTAATTCCTAGCGAATATCAGTCAATCAGTACTCTTCTTTTTTATATGTACGGATTTGCTTTTGCCCGCATTTTGTTTGTTTTCCCATTGTAAAAGTAATCTATACCACTCTCTGAACCTTGAACTAAAGTCGATCCGTAACTTGCTTGCCATAGCACTGTATCTCCCGAACATTTGGCTAATGAAATAATTATTAAAATTCTTGTCTCAGGTGACAATCGACCCGCCCGCCAAGACTGGTCCCAGGCCGAAATACTCGCCGCAGACGTCCATAGAGGCGAGCAAGAAGAAATACGGCGCCAGATTAGACTCAGATGCTTCTTCCAGATCTAGGAGTGCTACTAAGGAATTAGTCTGTAAGTATTCATCATAAGAAAGGTCGATTTCCTAACAAATATTTGTGCAAGGTATTGAAGTTTGGTGAATCTAGGAGTGCTATCGAAAAATCAGTACCTACATTACATTTTCGGGCTGTGTCAAGAAAATTTGACGAGAATTATTTTTACTTAAAGTGATGAAAAACGTTGGTGAAGTATTGGAACTATGACTAAAAGTACGCTACTTTTTGAATTAATTTAGTTATAATATTTTAAAACATTGCAGCAAAAGTAGTGAAATAGTATTTGGAAGATGTTGGAAATGTGACTCACGTTCAGAAGTTAAATTATATTTAACGGTTCGAATGTACAAAAGCAACTATTTAACGCATAACTATTCTAGACATTTTAGACAAGAGTGTTAAAAATTTTGATGAAAGTGAAGGCTTTAGAATTTCAGTGAACAAATACCGTCTTAAATCTGTCAGGCTCCGATGTTTTTTTTTTCAGTTATTTTGATTTTAAAATCAGTCCAATCAGTAGTTTGATTTTGAAATCAAATAACTGAGAATATTCAATTGTATTCCGATTTCGATAATTATTAAATGGGACCACTTCAGAGGTCCAACCCTCTCAAACAAAAAAAAAACTTTTTACATCGTTTCAGCCGTCTCCGAGAAATCAGGTAACAAATATAAAAATGCAGTCAAATTGAGTGCCTATTTATTTTGGGAACTTAAAAATATAACAGTAAAATATCATATCCTTCAGGCGCAGAAAGCAGAATTTGCCAAAATGTCGAATTCTTATAAGATTGAAAACATCAAAATGTTGAATCCTGAATTGTTGAGCTGGCAAAATGTTGAATTTGCCAAAATGTTGAATTTTTGCTACCATATTTTTGTAATATAAATACTATGTCAATATTACATAATATTGTTTTACCTTCCAGTACCGGCATCAGACTCGACAATGTGCAAGCCATCGTTCGCGCGCGCGCTGCCCGACGTGCTAGCAGCTAAGGACGGCTCTCCCTTACTGCTGTCCTGCTCCGTGAGGGGCGACCCCGACCCCAGGGTCGAGTGGTACAAGAACGGAAAGCCGCTACATTCTTCTGAGGTACTTACACATACAAACAATTCATTACTAAAAAGTCTTATCGTCTACCGGCATATAAAAAATACAGAATTGAAAAAGTCTCAACGGATTTTCATTCGGCAGGCGCGTGCATATTTTTTTTGTAAGCTATTTTGTATATAAACCAAAACACGGAACAGATTTGACCTGTGATAGTAACTGTCTATCGAACTTAAAAGCAATTCAAACCGGCCCAGGCTAAGAATAATACATTACAAAAATATATAAGACTATTTAAATACCTCCATTTTAAAGTCGGTTGATAGCGTCTTGAGTATGAAAGCTCAGCACAAGCTGTTATAGTATCCATGATTTATTTTGATTCATAATTAATTTTGTGCGTAACAGTGCTTAATTTTAAATTTGATTGAGAAATTGAAGATTAATAAGCTCTAGCAAAATTGTGGTATTTATATACTCAATCATATTAAAAAAATAATTAAAAATGTATTTTGGAACTATGATTTCCTCATAATTTCGACGATTCAAAAAAATATTCAAACCCAACTCTTTATTCTACCAGGTGGTAGACCTCAAGTACAAGAACGGTGTAGCATCGCTGGCCATCCAGGAGGTGTTCCCGGAAGACGAGGCTGAATACTCGCTGAAGGCCATCAACAGCCAGGGAGAGGTCGAGACCAAGTGCAAGGTCACAGTCAAACGTGAGTATTCAACAAATATATTAATAAATACAAATGGTTATAAGCGAGTTCGAAAAACCCCGACTGCTAAAATCGTTAAACCTGAGTATCCTTAATGTGCTTTTTTTGTTTTGATGTACCCAGTGTCGCTGTCACGACTAAGATGAATTTATTGACACCACTCTCACAAAAATACCGACAAGCCGTTTAGGTTCTAGGACGTGCCAAATATACGAGAGTACATACACTCGAAGAACATAACCATCCTACTTTCACACTACGGTTTCTCTATAATTAAATAGGGATTAGGTGAAGACAATAATTTATTTGGATGTCCTTATATCTAGGGTCATCGGCTAGGGGTGTACTAAGCCGAAAGATGGTCGCTATACTCATCCTAAGGAACAACTTTCACTATGGGACCAACTCTGAATTAGAAAAAAAATCAGCTGTTTCATACAAAAAGTTGATCGGTAGTCGAGAAAATGTATTATGAATTCAGAGTTGGTACGATAATTGATATTGTTCCTTAGGATGAGAATAGTGACCTCCTTTCAGCTTAGTGCATCCTTGACCAATAATCCATCTATAAACTTAATTGTTTATAACTTTTAGGAAAACAGAATAGAATATTTTTTTATTAGTAACAGAAAACGAAAAATATATAAAGTTAATCACTGTTTTCTGTCACAAACCGGCCCCAACTCAACATAATGCTGGCTGAAACAACCAGCGCTGATCTTACGTTGGAACCGGGAGGTGACGTTACGCACGTCACAAGCAGTCAAGAAAGGGTCAATTGTCGAAATACATACGATAAATATGTATAATTTAATATATTTTATATTATGTTTACAGCTATGGAAAGCGCCGTAGCGGCGGACAAAGTGAAGACAGGCGACAAGCCGCCGAGAATAGTCGACCACGCGCTCTCACAGATCGTCAAAGATGGAGACGCAGTCACACTTTCCTGCAGGTATGGTACCATTCATTTTTTATATTATGTCCAACAATATTCTGAATAAAAGATTGAAAGAAAGAAAGACTGAAAGAACGAATGAAGGATTAAAAGAATGAATGAATGGAGGAAGGATTGAAAGAATGAATGAATGATCGGTAAACATCTGGCTGACAAACATAGACTAAAAGTGACGTGGTGGGGGAACGACCTTGTCTGCGCATTCATAATTTCAGACCTTTCGCGCTGGGTAGAGAGCGGGCCAGATATTTCGTTGAGACTTGAGCGGTGTACTGTCAATAAGAAATATACCCATATGTCGCTTTTAGTCCAAGATATTTGTCAGTATATGTACTATTCAATAATTTGATATCTAAACAAACTCACGAAGAAATAAAGAATAATATTTATTTACAATATCAATATTTAAGGAATAGTACGACAGAGACGTCGTTTGCTCAAAATGGTGTATTTTAATCATTTATGGCCTACACCCCCATTATATGGGAGACCCTTGCCCAGCTGTGAGAAGTTTTGGTTGACATGTATACTATGATAATATGAATCGAAAAAAAAACGAATTTATCAAAAATCTTGCTCGCTTGACTAATTGTTATAACTCCACGTGTGCAGAATCACTGGCGCCGAGCGTTTCGACGTGGTATGGCTGCACAACAACAAAGAGATAAAGCCGAGCAAGGACTTCCAGTACTCGAGCGAGGCTAACATTCACAAGCTGCACATCGCCGAGATATTCCCCGAGGACGCCGGTAACGAAACTAAACAATACAATACAGATAGATATATCTACACAAAGAATAAATACAGCAAAATATATTATAAACGAAACATAAGTAGTACATTGGGCGGCCTTATCGCCTAAAGCGTCTCTTCCGGGCAACCTTTAGATGGATCGGACTAAGTGCAAAATTAACGTTGGTGATGTACCAATAAAAAAGAAAAAATAACGAGATGATACAAATAATGTACCACAAAAAAACAGTATTATTATTATTTATTTATTATTGTCACTCTACGTTTAAGTTTTTATAATATTTATTGCTTTATACTTATACTTTGCTTTATATTGTAAAAAACTTAGATTTAAGAAATAAAATGAATACAAAACAATAAAAATCAAAATGTTCCAATTAATTAAAAGAAAAGTGTGAATGACCAACATAACAAACTTTAAATTTTGCAAACGAGGCAAAGTACTATGAAAGATACTTTCAGTTTGTGTTCGCTCTGGAAACTAGTCGCCCTAAGGCTCTGACATGGACCTACGATTGCTGTCCGAAAGCGAACAACCGGCTCCTACAATCAAATGTCAAACTTTACTTATTTTTTACTCTGCCGTTGAAGTTCTGGACGAGACAAACAAACAGAACATACAATACTATAATAATAGAAATGAAAGAGATGTTTCAATTATGTATGAAGCTCCGGCCAGGACAGTGTACATGATACCATAAATACGTTAGGGATTATTTATCTTTTATATATCAACCAAATTCAAAATAACGTAACATATCGCTGTGTACAAAATTAATTTCAAATCAAAATATTTCCCTGTTAATTACTCAAAGAGATGTGTTTTTATTGTGCAAATTGTAACATTTGTGACGGGCGGTACAATTTATTGACTAATGTGACCATTGGAGTTAACCTTGGATACATAAATCTATCATAGATGCCATAATTTCACTACAATTCACAGAATTTAGACATATTTGTACACACTAAAGCAGGTGACTGGCGCAGTTTTCAATATTACACAGTATTAACCACATCTTTAGGTATTTATTGGTTGACGTACACCATCTTGGCCGAAAATGAAACAAGTTCTTTGAAACGATATCAGCCAGGAAACCGTTCCTGGCAGAGATCGTAACAACTACATACAGCAGCAAAAAATCGGACGGGATGGACTGACGGAATTCTTCCTGTTGGAAAAGTCCATTATGCCGGGTTTTGCTCCACTTCAATACGTCTGACATTAAAGAAAACCTTGTTGTTTCTTCCCAGGAGTGTACACATGCGAGGCGTTCAACGACGCCGGCGAGTCGTTCTCGTCGTGCTCCCTTGTGGTGTCGGTCCCCGGCGACGTGCCCACCACGCCTCAGTACAGCGGGTTCCCGGCGTCCGCGACACGCACGCGCGCAGAGCCGGCCGTCTTCACCGCGCAACTGGATAAGGTAACAGATACACTCATACAGACATATTTACATTCTTACAATTATAAACAGGCAAGGATGTTTTATAAAATCCATATCTAACGCGCTATTACAGCGCTACGCCCTATTACAGCGCTACACCCGAGCTGCATCCGTGTGCACTTAGCGGCAAATTGAGTGCGCTTAACAATCTTAACTTTGTTGCTTTAATTTCTATATTTAAATTCATATTATAAAAAGTTAATTCTAGTCTAAACCTAAAAGCTAAAAGGTACAATTAACAATTTCTTTCCACAGCCACCACTCCAGTTGCAATGGCTGAAGGACGGCAAGCCCATTGACGAGACGTCATCTAGATATAGGTTCACCATGGAGGGAACTTCCACCTACAGGCTAGAGATCGTCAGCTCCACGCCCGATGACGCCGGCCAGTACCAAGCGAGAGCCGTCGGCTCTAAGGGAGACTCTCTCGCAGCTTTCTATCTCAATGTCGTCGATTAAACAAGACTTACAACAGGGCACCCAAAATACTACCCTGTGCTATACCACAAAATTCTCTTTGAAAACTGGTACCAAAAAACGACTTTTATACAATCCGGATTCGCAATTCGCATAATATGATGATGGAAAAGTTTTTTTATTTATTAATTTATTTATTTACTATCTAGGATAAGTGTTACACCCTATCGAATGCCTATGAGATGTCTGGACGTCGATTCGCTCTCTAGTCAGAAGTTTCATTTTTTTATAATTTATTGACGAATTATATCCGTTGTTATTTTTGTTTCGTTTCGTTTATTTATTCGTCCTAACAAATATACAGCTTCTTAAAACTTAAGCTTGAGTTAATTCATGTTGCGAATGGTTTCGTCGGTGTTGTTTTGAGGTCACCTAACTGTGGATTCCCCGACGCCACCACGGGGCTTCCCCGGAATGGTCGCCTGACGTCGCCGACCGAAATCTCTAATATTATTTTTTATATAAATTTAACTGTATTATTTAATATTGTACATAATTTAATTTATATCATGTGACCGAGAAATTTATAAATAAATATGTATACTTAAAAATATTTCATCCTGTTTTATTTACTTTGCCATTTTTACTTTCCCTTTACACCTTACTAGGATTTTAATATTACGAGGGCTTTACAAAAAAGTACTGTTTGGATGTGTACTTATTTCGAATGTAATAATTATTAACGTTAATTATTAATTGAATTTATAAAATAATATTAAAATTAAATAATAATTATAAATTTTTGTCGCAAGCAAGTGAGTGATCATGCTCGTTATTTTTATCATTCGTAATGACTTGAGAAGGGGTGAGCCATAGTTTATTGATACTTTATTGTATAGTGAGTGCTCTAAAATCTTGAACTGCAAGTAATACTTGAATAATAGATAGATGTTGATTTTACGATAAATTTCATATTGGACCTCTCAAACAATTTCTTTCCAATCGGTCCAGCCGTCTCTGAAAAATCTGGAAACATACCTTAATAAAATCCCTTCTTTTGGGTAATTGGGTAAAAAATGAAAGTCAGTTTTTTTAACTTTTCTTAAAGTATTACTTGTATCTATGCAATATAATTTTTTAGGAAATAATAAGCAGGTAATTAAACATCGTGAGGTTTTCGAAGATCCGAAAGTGAATTGAAGTGCCGAATCTGCAATTTGGCTGACGTAATGACGGCCTTCACCTTCTTTGTAAGGAGCCGAACCCAGCAGTGGGACGCTATGGGTTGGTACGCATGGAATTTTTGAAGCCTTATAACTAGTTACGGGCGCTGTACAAGTTTCCATACATTATCAACACAAATATTTAAATTAGCGCCACCTATGAATCATACGACGAACCACGAAAGATTCCAGACGATACGTCGTCGTGCTACTCCAGAGACAACAATGCATGGTAACAATGTTCACGTAGTGTGACTATACATCAATAGATGTCAGACTACAGAAGAACCTCAAACTGTTAGAGATTCTTCTCACGGCCGCTAGGGGCGCTGGTCAAATTTCATAGCATTTTATCAAAAAGCTCCCCAAAACTTCGGCGAGCAATTTTGGCTTGGTCTCTTGCCTTGGTGACGACTAATCAATAAATAGGTAAAAAGAAACATTTCGGCCCGTTTTTATCGGATTCGAATAATTTGGGACGAATAACTTTTTAACATTACTTAGGTATAATGTCCAATATTGACGCTACTGCCATTTATGTAGGTATATTTGGCCTATCATTTCTATAGCTCTGTTTTTGTTCTAACTTCTTTCCTACATCCTTATAATTAAGTATTTACTTAGATACTGGATACTGGATATATTAAATGGACATTCACATCAAAAATACTGGTAATCTAGGGGTAGATTACCCATTTTTAAACAAAAAAAATCCTATCTTTTCTGGTAAAATTCGCAGTTTAAAGCTTTGAGGCTATCCAATAAAAAAGTTTTTGAACTAACTATTATTGATTATATGTATTAGTTGGTAACTTCCTGTATGCAATGCATTATTATTATTATGATTGACCAACAACCGCAGGTCTAGCATCTAAGGAAATATGAAAAAGGAGAACCGCTAATTTGAAATGACACAAATGCATTAAAGTTTTATCAGTTTTCTATAAAGCACAATGACTGAATTTCAGATTTTGTCCAAGTTGGATTCAATTAGTTTCAGCCACTGCTCATGCTAATGTTACTATTTTTGGAAAGTGGTTGTTTCTGTTTCGTAGGTACGTTATGTGAGGTACTTACTTACCTGAGTATGTCCGTTCAACTATCCTATAGTACCTATAGTAGGTAGGCATACCTACTAACTGCTCCGGAACAAAGAATGAGTCAGCTATAAACTCGTACATTCAAATCAAAACACAAATTCTTATTTCGAAATAATGAAATCCTCGGAACGAGTTATAACTTTAGTTTTTTTTACGCAGCGGCAAAGGCGCGACGATTGAAATGACGTTGCGTTTTGTTACTGCTCTTTATTATGTAAAGCATGTGTAAAGCTATAAAAGATATAGATTTTTTTTATTATATTTCTTTTCCTTTTGTTCCTATCCAAGTCTACCAATAGGTAAGTCGAATGATGAAGATGATTGTAGGATTATAGATTAACAGATATTTTAATGTGAGGGTGAAACGGTTAAGAGCTGGGAGACTAAGAACGAGTTAACTTTTGTTTGAACTCTTGTACTAGTTCCTTTGTTTCCATACAATCATGAAAGCCACCGTATACGGTTTATTTATAATAAATAGTTAAATAGTCCTCGAATGGTTCCTGTCTTGGTCATCGTCACCAATGGATATGGTCTTAGCTGTCAATACTACGTATCAGACATGACCTATAATCTATACAAATGCAATTTTCTAATAAACTTCTATATACCCCATATCTAACAAAATACTCCTTTTCTAACCAATTAGTGAATTAGTTAATATATACATATATCACCGACCAACCAAAAGAACCATTAAATTTGTATTATCACACCCAATTCTCATTCTACCCGCGCAGTAATGGGTCGACTACCAAAATTAATAGTCAATAAAACGGTAGCGTATACTCTCTGGGATGCAGCCATTAACCCTTCTTCAAAACGCCATTACAAAAGATAAAATAAAACCGTCAAATGAGAACAAAACGCATCTCCATTCCATATTTCAATATTTATCACGAGATCGTTCGTTTTCGAACAAAATTCAAAATGCTCTTTTATTTTTTTCTCGTGTGGCTTTTATTATAAATGAGGTTGGACGTTGGAACTCATTTATAAAAATCGTTCTGTTTTTGAATTTGTTACTTTGGGGATAGGGTTTGTTGAATGTAGAATTTTATGGACGACCCAATGAAGAGAAATGTATTAAATTGCGATTGTAGAAAATCAGAGTCCTCGCACAAATAAATTACTTTTTTTTTTGGCTTTGTACTTTGTGTTTGTAGAAAATAAGAATTAGTAACAGCATTCCTAATGTCAGCAGTATACAACGTGTAACAGAGACGTGTGACAATACTTAAGGGTGATAGTGTAACAATCAAAGTTAACCAAATTATTGCGTCAGCCACACGAGTACAACTTGACTGATTACGTGACCAATTTTTGTATGGAGTTCTCTAATTTTTTTTGTCGAATCCAGCAATTTTTTCTACAATTCACCTTGATGGGTAGACTTACACTTTAGGTATTGTTACACCTTTCTGTTTCACGTTGTATGTATTAAGATAATATCTAGAGATAGGCAAAATTAGATTCAATTACAAACAAAATTAAATACTTTAATTCTTCGTAAATTACCTGCTAAGTACTCTGTATCCAAAGGAAGCTATTTTAGAAAACCCTTGCTAAAATAGGCCTCGGTTTAGATATTAATCTTTGCTTTTCGTTCAAGTAGTCAAGTCTGTTATTTAAATTGTCCCAGAACTACAATTGCATTGTGCCAAAAATACCGCTTCGACATAGAATAGGTCAGAGTTAGTATTAAAAATTAATACTAACTGGGTCTATTCTATGTTAATTAAGCAAGTGATAATTAAGTAGGTAGGTAAGTATAACTTACTCTAATCGTATTAGGAGAACATTGTGAGAAAAGTTGACTGTTAGAAGGAAGGATGCAGCCCAGAGCCACCATTTTTACAAATAATACACTACAGTTATCAGTTAAGGTTTACTATTGGCGCTCACTTACTTATCCTAATGAACAACTTTCACTATAAGACCAATTCTAAATGTAGGAAGTAAAACAATCTGTTTCATACGTTTTGTCGACAACCGATAAACTTTTTCTATGGAAAAGCTGTTTTCTCCCATATTGAAAGTGATTTGTGACAATTACTGTAATGACCCCTTTTCGACTTAGTACACCCCTAACCTATAACTGTAAAATAAATAGCATAAAGGAGAATGGTTCTCCCCTAAGAGGTGGGCATAAAATACTATACGATTCAGTTCAGCGATGATTCTCTGATAAAAGTCATTGATAACCAAATTCAGTCGGTAATAAACAAAAATGTAACAATAAACAACACAATAAAGGCTATAATTATAAGGAAACTCTACATTATTTCGAGTTGAACGCGTTTGTTAATTTTTCCATAATTTCATTTTCTCTGTAAACTTGGAACAAGGGCTCCAGTGGAGATGACACGTATAAAAGCAAGCTAAATATGTCCATAAGTTCTTGCCCTTAAATCACTTAACAGATACATATACAGACTAACATTACCCTCTTTTTGAGCAACTGGGTAAAAAGTAAATCAAAGTAACGACAAATAGTAAATAGTAAAATTATATGTATAAACAACCTAGGATAAACTTAAAGCACTGCGTTTGGTTGAGCGCTGTTTAGTACGCTTTATTTGTTCTTTCGTGTCCGCTACCATATTTATTATTCAGTGCTGTAACAGCCACCTCGCCACGTTATTACCTGACTAATGTCACTTATAAAGCATAAAAATAAACTACCAACTGTTAAATCAATAATTAATCAATTGACAGTTTTCTATTACTACTAATCCAAAATGTATTCTTTCAGAGAGGACTATCAAATAAACTTTCATACTTATCCTATGTACCTACCTATCACTGGCTACTTTAAAAAAACAGCGTTCTTAACAGAAATAACCCGCAGAAACTTCGAATAGCTGTAATAGCTTTGAAAATATATGGAAATTCCAAGGTCCATTTATGTACCTACTTACCTATCAATAAACCACGTTAAATTTATTATTATTTTCGACTCCTTCCCACTCCTATTCCTACACTTACAATACTTTATTACGTCGTTGCTAGTTCGTTTATTTGCGCGATCTGATGGTACTGATTTAAAACGCATGTGTCTTCGAATCGGACCGACCGGCTGGCTGGGCGCGCTTTGTGTACTCCTAGTGAAGGGACTTCTAGTCTTGCAAAGGACTTGTTTCATTTTCTGCCAAGACGGTGTACGTCTATATGAAATGTATGTATGATATGTATATATACGAATATGTGGTTAATATTGTGTAATAATGAAACCTGCGTCAGTTGCGTACAAAAATATTCACTTTCTGTGAATTATAGTGGAATATTAGCATCCCTGGTTTTTATTTTTTTATTCTAGCGTGAATTCAATGGTTACATCGGTCCATCAACTGTACCACTCGTGACAAATGTCAAAATTGACACAACAAAAACAGGAATATCGCCTCTTAGCGTAGTGGAAGTATTTTGACTCAAAATTAATTTTGAATTACGTTATTTTGAATTTGGTTTATAGATTAAGGATAAATAATCCCTGACGTAGTTATGGCATCATGTCCACTGACTTGGCCGGGGCTCCATACATTATGAAACATCTTTTAGAGGCTTAAACATGAATCAGTGTAATTCTAGACAGGCAAAGCTCAATACCGGGGTCGCATCTGCATAAGGCCAAAAATGGAAAATGCGTCTTAAAAAATTACAGGAATCTAGTCAATAAACCTTCATAGTGGCTCTAAAAGAGAGTGGCGCGGGTTTGATCCCCGGTATTTTAGGTGATCTACCCAGTCGAAAAAAAAAACACTTTTTTTCAACAGTTAAAGTACAAGATTATGTTTACATTATCCAGTCTTGCATTAGGTACCCCATCACTACAACAATGTATCAACAAACATCGATCATTTAACCATATGCACTCCCGATGTACTCTTTTATAACGCAATAAGGGCTAAATTTCCACCTTTTTTGAGAATGTAACTTTGTGTTTATTTCCTTTGCAACAATATAAAGGAAACCTAATGCTGAGTTCTTGAGCTATAACAGTATAGAAATAAGAGTGGTTTTTCAATGAATTTTTATTTAATAAGTAGTGGAAATAACACAAGGATTGGAGTCGATAAAGATTATTTGATATATTCGGAATGTAAATTGCTGTAAGTACTAAAATTATTTCAGTGGATGCAGAAATAATCTTAGTCTATTTTGTAGATTAGTATTCTATATTTGATCTACTTTGTGTAATTTTTTTTAAGGTTCAGTATTTGTTCGTATTAGTGTATGTTCGGGCCGTCTTCGTTTCCTTCATTCTTTTTACTCAATTCATTAATTCATATGTTCATACATTCACTCATGTTCACGTCACCCAATTTGGCGCACATAATTTGTCTCCCCAAATTACCGAATCAAATCCATCCAAGTGTAGTTCCAAGTTTCAGATTTTAGAATTGGACAAATTGAGACAGTTATTATCATCTGATGAACATATCGAATGTAAATTGTATATTTTCCCGACTGCGTAATAAATAGCGACAAAATTAATAACACTCCTTTTTGCATCAATGTGTGCGTAAGCGGGTTTGAATCCCGATGCAAGATTATTTTTGTGAAGGAGAACATTGTGTTTAAGGTTTGGCTTTTTAGCAGTAGGACTCATTTTCTGTGCATGTTTTCTGTTCTATTTATTATCTGACGTTGTAGGTTTTATAGTGACAATAAATAACTAATTTTGTAAATGGCTTAAATTCTTTCGCAATTATAAAGCTACATTATCACTGAGTAACAAAGGCAAGGTATAAAATAAGAGATCCGCGGTTAATACAGCAGAACCCAGCTAGTAATTTGTCTGGAATATGTATTAGACGATAAGGACGCCAAGTGTTTTACTTATATTTACATTTTTGATATAACTCAAAATAAACCTATACCCAAGTTTAATTTAAAAAATTCTTAATCCTTCATTCACTTCCTTAAGATTTCTCATTCTAAAGCTTTATAGTAAAAAAAACTGGATTCCATTATAAAAATATCCCTTTTCATCAGAAACTCGATCCGAGCGAGACGAGAATTTGTGGGTTTTTTGAAAAATGATCAATGACAGGTCTACAATGAAGGATATTTGGCTTTTTTCGTTTTATACCCGGGGATATAATACTGGCTTTGTAGGATAGGAAACAAAGTGGGTCAACGACCGGGGAGTGACACTTTAGTACGACGTTATATTGATAAACTTTTATGAAAGGAATAGCCTACTAAGAACATTTATAGTCTAGAATCCGAAGCCGTCTAGGCTTCGGATTCTAGACGGATTCGGATTATAAACGAAAATCGCAGGTTTATATCCCGATTTAAGCAAATAGAAATATGTACATGTATAAATATACTGGAGGGGTGAAGGGTCATTGCGGGGGCAAATGATAACTATTTATGAAGATGTGACTTCGAAAATGACCCTATATGAAAATTAATTTGTAAAAACAGATATGTAAGTTTTACCGTGTTTATAGCTAGTACTTACTTACCAAAATAAATTTGAATATTTTTTTGAAAAAACAGGGCCCTATTACTAACACTTCGCTGTCCGTGAATCTATCACCAGGATGTATCTCATGAACCATGATAAAATTCACAGAGTAAGTATATTTCTGTGGACGCTATTACAATAAATACTAAATTCGAATAAAATAAACACATTACTGTGAAGTAATGAATTCGGCTAAAACGGGTTTAGCCGAATTTTATAACTGTAACATGTAGACGCTTGAACTATTATTGCGTACGGAACCCTTAGAGCGCGAGTCCGACTCGAACTTGGCTGATTTTTTATAAGTTTTTTTTTTACAATTAAAACATTATACTATCTAGAACTTCTTATTAGTTGAATCTCCGAGAACTTCTGTTTGGGACCAAGGAAGGAATTTATAAACAGAATGAAAAAATGAATATAAGCGACCTTAAATTTAACTATCGAATATGCGTTAAATTGCTGCTAAGCCCCTCGCTTGTATCACGTACCTTAAGGTTAAAAGTAAATGCGTATAGTTTACAACCGATCAACGGAATTTAGCTATTCTAGTGCATAAAATTAGTGCATCTAGATTTAAGAGACTATAAATACAAGGGGGCAATGACAAAGCAGCGTTACAGATTACGTAGCAGTTTGTGCTGAAGAGTAACAGTTGCTATTAACAGTAAATCAAGTATTTTCAAAATTTCTCAGACATGGTTGAACGAGGCTTCTAGCGACTGGGCACATCAATTATTAACCTAGGGTAGGTTTGAAGAGATCATCTATCTTTTGTTCAAAAGGATCGGATCGGAAAAACAAAATCATTTTAGTCAGAATGTAAATATTTTCAAAATTTCTCAGAGATGGCTGCACTGGTTCGAAAAGTTTTTTTTTTCGAGAGAATTACGATAGGTCCCATAACAATTTTATCAAAATCGGTAAAGTAAATTTCATTCTTAAATCTTAAAATAACTTTATTTTTTCTTTGACCGCATTGATGACTTGCTGTTTTGTACCATTAGTTGGTTTCAACTGTTTTCAAAATATTTTCACAACGTCAAAAGATTTTTTGAAATCTGTCCAGTCTATACAAAAACTATATGAAATAATCAAAAAAATACAAATAAATTTTCTTTAGAAGATATCAAGATTTGCATCATATTTTTTTTTTTTACAACTGACTTGTAGCGTTTGACTACGATCTCACCTGATGGTAAGTGAAGATGTAATGAAGATGTACCCCAACGTGCTATAGCACGTTGACCTAGTAAGAACCTATTCACCTTGCGCTTGTAAACACCCGGGTTGTATTTATCCGGAAACACAGACAAAGGCAGGTTATTCCAGTGTTTTGCAGTTCTAAAATCTTCTAAATAATTTTGTTTTTATTTTAAAAATTATCTCTTCAATAGTAACAACACTTACTTAAAAGTCTACAAAAAGAACATATTGTGGAGATGCTGGGATTTGAACCCAGGACTTTCAGCATGCGAAGCAGACACTCTACCACTGAGTTACATCCCCTATGACAGCTGTGCGAAATTTACGGTTCCCATGTTTTTATTGCAAGCATTAGTAACAGAAAGGTGTGACAATACTTAACGGTGTTAGTCTACCAATCAAGGTGAACAACATTGTAGAAGAAAATTTTGCATAATTCGGAGAAAAAATATGTTCTCCATACAGAAATGGGTCACGTGGTCGGTCAAGTTGTATGGAGGCCGCAATAATTCTTTCTTGAAAAATTGCAAAATTTTGTTCAACAATCGATTCACTTTGATGGGTAGACTTAAAAATTACGTATTCAATTCGACTGCTTGTTTTTTTTTTCTCTTAACCCATCTAGCCCTTCTCTTTTAAATCCAAACAACAAAAGAATTTGTAACGGCGACTACGGAATTAAATTTGGTACTTAAAAAACTTTTTTTGAGAAAATTTTAAAATATTTATGTAGTAAGTTATCCTACTGTACCACAAGTGGCATACGGACAGACAGACATACACAACAATGTACGTGTATTTATAAGTGAAATATATCGTACGAAGCCGCGATTGTGCTTGCCTTCACCCATACATATGAATTTTATGAATCGCGGCTAAGGAAAACTGTGGAGTTGATTATTTCGATCGATGGCTCGGCGACCATCTTGGACCGATTTTCGTCGAACTAAGCTAAGAACACTCCCGACTTATTCTCCTTTATCCATTCGTCAAAGTTATAGCACCCCGTCATTATTGCGTTGAGTGTTAAAAAAAGTATCAACCAACTTATTTGACAGTTCAAAATAAAATAAATTTTATTAACATTAAATATTGCAAACCCAAATCATTGAACCAAGGACCATTTTGATGAAATTCATAAAAGACCACCTCAAGTTTGATAATCGGTTTAGGCGCCTCTAAAAAGCTTACCTACATAAAAAAAACATTCCGACGAACTTGCAAACCTCTTCATTTCCAAAGTCGATTAAGAATATAAATTAATCTCAATTTATAATAAAAAAAAATATTGTTAACATATATTTTGCCCAGTATAGGACACTAGTCTCTCCCCTACGCAGAGGGTGTAGGCCTGATTGTTGGAAAGGTCCAACCATAGTTTCGTACACATTCAGTAAACTTCATCAGGGATGAAATGAGTCGTTCGTGTCTTCAACGATGACAAGTCTTGCTTGCGTAAAACATAATCAAGAATCAAATGTGAATGTAAAGCAGATGGGTTTTCGCGTGAAAACCAATCTTCTTAAACAATATGATTGTGGATTGTTTAGAAAACAATTCTTGTAGCGTTAAGTCGACTGCACGGCTGCGCTTGCGCCGGCCGGGCCCTCGGCGACGGGCATCGATTTATGCCGATACTCGATAATTAAAAACAATCCGCCATATTGCTTTTTGTTATGCCTTTTATTCCCGTTTTTGTTCATCCCTCATTTGATTGTGATACTTTTAATTCTTTTTCTTTATATACATACTTTTTTCTCTATTTCTCATCGTTTTCACTGTTGTTTCTTAAAGGCTATCTGAGTATTTCGTCTCAGTTTTGTATCGCGAGACATTTTAATTTATATTTTTTATCGTAAGATGCGCTTACGCTGCGGAACGGAGCTTTGTTCGATGCAATCCGATTGCTATTGATTTTAGTTGGAATTTGCATCGGGTCTTGCTAATTGCCTTCTCGATCTAAAGAGTTATGTTTAGTTTGTTTTGTGGCGGGCATTTGAAACGAGATGTATGTGTGTATGTATCATAGTAAATACGTCATGTAAGACATTGGTGTCGTTTATATATTGGGAATGTTAGAAAATCTGTAAAAATATATGATTGGACAAACCTTTATTGAAATCATCTTTTACTTAGATTAGGTATGAAATAGGGATCTGGAATTTGAATAAACCTACATAATAATAAAACAAGTTCTTTCAAAATAAAAGTTGATTGCAGAGTTCTATCACGGAATGCGACTCAAATTTTTTTATTTCTTTTATTTTAAAATCAAAACGCTGGTAAAGCAATATTGATAACATTTAAATTTAACTACTCGAGAAGTCTTAAAGAAAAAATAAAAATATATTCTTATCAGTCAAACATACAAAAAAATATACAGTCAATTTGAGAACCTCCTCATTTTGGAAGTTACAAAAAAATTAACGCGAAGTGCTACTTACTCGAATATTGTAGCTTTGAATCTCATTCAAATGTTTCTAAATTATTTCAATTCTAAGTCTTAAGCCCTTACCAAACGCTCAGTAAAAAAAAAAACTTAGTGGTCGCTTATATCTGTCAATTTTGTATATACTGGCAAAAAACATTATATAACGCGATTTTTATCCATGCTTTTATGTATTACACGGATGTCGGCTAGGAGTGTACTAAGCCGAAACGAGGTCACTATACTCATTCTAAGGAGCAACTTTCTAACTATGGGACCAACTCTGAATTCGAAAAAAAATAACAGCTGTTTCATACATTTTGTCGACCACCGATCAACGTTTGTATGGACAAGCAGATTTTTTTTTCTCAAATTTTGAGTTGTTCCTATAGTGAAAGTTATACCTTAGAATGAGTATAGTAACCCCCTTTCGGCTTAGTACTTAGTATATCCCTAACCGACAACCCTGTATAATATACCAAAACCTTTTATATGCCCATAGAAAATAAATTAAAATTATTACCGTTCACCATAATGGCAACTGACATTTGCCCATTAAGGGGTCAAAGACTAATAACCGCATTAAGGCCGTGTCAGATAACGAACTCCATTGTCGAAACCGACCTATTTCTACAGAAAAAAAATCAATATTGACCCTAAATAGAAAGAAATTTTGCACTTTTTTAAATTTTACACACAAATAAAAATCCAGCAAAAAAGTCCAGGTGCAGCGAAAGGGTTTAAACTAATGCCATCTCTTTCCAACTAGGTAGGGATTACATCTATCTCTCTCTTAACCCTTTGATAGAGGGGTGTGTTTTTTGGAGCAAATCTCGTATTTTCTTATTGATTATTTTTTTCGACTTAATGAGATATTGTGTTTGGGATCTTTTGTTGGAGTTTAAAGTTCAGAATTGGGTTTTGAAAATGTTTTGTTGCTTGTATTTAATATTTTATATTTTTATAGTCAGGAGCAATAAGTACTTACTTAAAAATCCTTTAAAAAAAACATACCTATTTCGAAAGACACGAAGAGTGAAGGTTACTAAAAATGTACGGAGTAGATGTACATTAAATAATAACACGTTAAAGTAGATACATTTTGATGTCCCGGAACGATTGGGACTAGATACCGGGTACAGGCTTGCATAGTGCGGAACTAAGTGTTATAGAACATCGGGTTATGTATTGAAACTACATATATTTTTTGTGAATATTACATATATTCTTGAGTTATTTTGATAACCCGTCGAAATGAAATAAAATCACAAATAAATGCACGTCAGCAATTAAATAGCCCGCCTTTGATTGTAGCTGGTGCAAAAATATCCATCACACTGGCTGCATTGCCCCTCTTAGGCAAGTGCAAGTCTTTGCACCATAAAATAAGATAAGACAACTCTTTATTAAAAAACCAGCTTTATTATAAAAAAAATTATAACAAATAAAAACTTACAAATATATACTAGGTTTCTCAATTGCGGCCTTATCGCTTAGAGCGATCTCTTCCAGGCAACCATGCACGTAAATGAATAATATAAAATTAGAGAGGCCTTAAAATAATACATTGAACAAATATATTTGAAAAATGAACAAATTATACATACAAATGGACACACAGATAAACAAATACATATAACATACGATACAAATTAGGAGCATGGAAATATATAACATATAAATTACAAATTAAAAGAAGAAGACACAAATTTTAATGCTGTAGTGATAGGTAATGGACTATGACTCGATGCTTAAAGACATTAATTGATGCAGCACGCCTAATGTCAAGCGGTAGACTGTTCCACAGCAAGACAGCATTCATAGTGAAAGAGGACTTATAGGAAACGGTGTGATGTGGTTTAGGTACACCGTTTAGGTATTCTTAACCAATTTATTTCTTTTTCTTAATTGAACGTAAATAACTGAGAGTAGGTATTCGTTTCGTTAAAAAATGGGTGTTATACTTAAGTGTAACCGCGGGCGTGGTCTGATTAGCTTTTTGTTATATGCGGTAAGATCTCAGACGAATTCATTTATACTAAAATTTACTTTAATTTCTAACATTTTTAATTTTTTTTTGGTATTTTTTTTTCAATTGTTCCAAAGAAAGGTAGTATCGTAAATAGAACTAAAAATAAAAATAAAAACGGTTAACAGACTGTTGACGTATTGAAAAAAAAGTGTGATTATGGCGAGGTGAACAGTTCGCAGAAGTAATAGCCACATAAGTATTTGGGTCTTAAAGGTCGCTTCGTCGTCACTTTGTTTTTACGAATAAAGGTACTAAGTACAAATAACACAAACAGCATAACTATCGACAGATAAAAATCTCTAGCATCAGCATCTTAGCTTTCTAATTATTTCGCCTCCTACAGTCAAAATTAACAAGGCAAATAAAATTAACGGCATCAAACATGACATTTCGAAAAAAGTTCAATTGTTTCAACAACAAACTTTCACGTATTCTGTGACAATAAGCTGAGTAACTCGAACGCCCACAGCCACCAAAATTCTAAATAACAAACGAGTAAAAAAATAATTAAATAGAATTGTAATTGTGTAATATGCGTCTGACGCGCCATCTTCTGAACATCTGTTATTGTCAACACACCTGAGTAAGACTATCTCTGTTCTATTCGCACTCCAGGAAAATATATGCTTTAGAGAGAGAAAGGAGTTCGCTATCGGTACAGGCGAGATGTGGAAGTGACAAAAAACTCGTGCTTCCTGTGTCTTTCGTATCATTTGAAAAAGGAATAATCGTAGTACGTACAGTATATGTGAAATATACAGAGACCATTAGTATTTTATTTTTCGTAAGTCACGCTCTTTTCGTATTAGTTAGTGGCTGTGTGAAATAAAAACATCGCGAGCCTACCCGTGCTGACATAGGTGACTCTTACGTCTGCTACCACCACAGCTTCGACATCTCAAGAAAAAATCCAAGAATTGAATATTCAGCAAAAAGTACAATATTATCGGGAATGCTCACAAAATTCACATAAATCGGTAAAGAAATGCGACATGCATGTAGTGAAGAACAGCTGGACGGATAGATATATCTACGAAAAAAATTATTTTTCTATAGCCGAAGTTTTTTTCGAGAGTTAGCTCAAATCGAAGTATTCGGAAATGTTTATTCTTGCAAAATACATGCAACTAAGCAAATTTTTATGCTCCGAAAATTTCCTCACAAGCAAGAATCGTAAAAATCGAATTATTGGCACAACAATTACTTATGTGTTCTTCAGTTTTCATTAAACGAATAAAAAACACAAGCACCGGCTTGTCGAAGTAAACTCTCCACTAGATAAGAAAAAGTTAGGTACTACATGCATCGCAGTATTATGCAAATATAAATGACCTGACCTGGCAAATTTAAATGAGTTAAATTACCTTTTGCGTATTCTATTGAATACATAAGTACCTACGTCACTTAATTGTGTCTCAAGAATATATTACTTATCTTATAATTTTGCGTTTACTAACCACCTTCGCCGTGTATGAAGTTTTGACGTATTCCATACAATGTGGACTTTTTAACAATTCGAAAATAGAATGTTTTTAACTTAACCCTTCCATATTTGACAAAAAAGATATTTTTTATATTTAGAACACGACGCGGCCGGAATTTGAATTTGGTTCTTTTGAAATTTGAATTAAGAAACAGTTCGAATATGGAAGGCGAGCCTTCGAAAAATCGAAATATGGAATAATAAGTATGGATTAGGTTAGCGGCTTTGTTCACAATGCGAGGAAAAAATGTGAATTCTTTAGCTAATGTGGCATCGAGTATAAAGAGGTTTTTGTTGAATGCATGATGAATGAAGGAAGTAATATGTTAGAGAAGTATGTTATACCAACTTAACCAGATTTGACTTGGCTAAAAAATACATAAAATTATTGTTTTTAATAGGTTGCTTAAGTTAAGTTTAAGAATATACTAATTAACAAACTATTTTATCATACATATTCTTAAACAAAAAAAAAATTTGTTAAATAAATAAATATTTAATAGATACAGCGTCAATGACTTAATTAATTATGGCATTGTTTAAAGTTCTTAGACACAAAATATGCCCAAATATGTGTGAGAGTGTAAAATGATTGTTTGACATCTCTTCCACATTTTTTTTACTTGAGTATAAACTGTTTCTAAAAATCACTTTATCTATGGCCTATTTTTGTCTCAGTTAGGTTATGTCTTCATATCTAGGTAATTAATTACCCAAGTACAATAGATAGTAACCATTAAATAGCATTCATTATTATACCTACGAATGTCACAGTTTGAATTTGGAATACAAAATTTAAAACAAAAACCTTAAGAAATCCATCGCTTCTAAAAAAACTCTTTTTAAATCCCACACCCGGCCTGTAACGTGATTCTGCAGTTTTGTCAAAATATTACGCCGTATTAAAAAGTATAGAGTATATTTTTTTTCTTATAAAATACCCCTTTCTGCAGTAACTCGCTGCAAAGGGTTGCGACATTGTCAGCTGTTTTATTTTTTGCGATTGAAGATAACCGTTGTAATGACAACTTTGAAATTCGAAACCTTGTTCCTTTTTCTGTTCTTTTTATGAATTGTGAAAAATGTTGCCAGTGAGAATGTATGTGGGTAATAACCGGTTTGTGACTTTTTCTTGCTATTTTATTAGCTATGCTATTAGTCTAGGAGTTCACCATCCTACTGCATACTAATAATATACGCGAAAGTTTGTAAGAATGGATGCATGAATGTATGTTTGTTACTCCTTCACGCAAAAAACGATTTTGATGGAATTTGGTACGGAGATAGCGTACACCCTGGAGTAACACACAGGCTACTTTTTATCCTTAATCAACGCGGGTAACACCGCAGGGCGCAACCTTTAAAAAAGCCAAAAAAGCTAGATTTTATTAAGTAGTTATATCTTAACTAATTTTGAAATTATATGTTGACCTAAACTGGTACTCATGTATACATAATTCTCTTCCATTTTAAAGTCCTGTATTTTTTTTTCATTTTGCGTCCACATCACGCATTAAGCTTTTCGATATCTGTAGAAAAAAGTTTTTAGCAAAATTAAAAATTCTAATCTGTCTAACCAATTCCTAAAGCAATGTAAACTCGCGGCATTTCTGCTTTGTTACCAAACATATTTTTATATCATCCGACGTTTAATTTCGCAAAAAATGGCTAAATCTCCAAATATTTCTAATTAAAAGACCGAGGGACGACCAAAAATTTGACGGACGCTGGCAGTTATTAATTTTCTAAATTTAAACAAAAGTGACATATCTCAGTTCGACAACTATGCCGAACATTATGCGCGGGAAACGTTTTTTACTTTTCATTTTTCGAATGCTTTTGAATAAAGAATGTTATTATTATTTGCTTTCTATTTTATTTTTATTTTTTCTTGATTGACCGCCACACTCTGTGTAATTGTAACAGTTATCAATTTCTTTGCTTTCTATTGAGTATTGGGTATAAAGGTGAATTAGTCAAGTTTATCCAATAAGTTAAGTAGATTTATAACCAAAAAAGAATAAAAAAGTAAAATAAATTTTATTTTACTGTTTTTAAATAAGATACCGGCTTTATATAAGTACGTACTTATTTTTGGAAATGTGTCATTAGGTACAATTTTATAATTGGTAGTAGCATGAATTGTTGACCATGCAAGCAAAACGTTTACGATTTAAATAAAAATCTTAATTTTGAAAGTTTTCCAGCGGAGAAACTTCAGTGAGCGACTTTATTAGGTGTTGACTAAGAAGATATTGAGATTTTAATTTAACTTACCGTACCTCGCGACATATTCGATAAATTACCCAGTGGCGAGCTCGTTTGAATTAGGAATTCGTTTTTACCACGTCGAGCGGACACGTCGAGTTTCCGAAAATGTCGCGTTTTTGTCGCTCGCGCCAATTTTCCGAAAATTCAGGCGCGCGCGGCGTCTTACCGTAATTACACTTATTTCGATCGAGTACTTTTTACGAATCGTGTTTGTTGCCGGCCAGTGTTATTATCGTATTTTTGAAATATGCAATCCAATTCTATTGTTCCTTTTTTTAAACTTCACTTTACCAGCCAGTGACATTAAGTTTGGGTCTTTCAAAATTGCTTTTGTTTTATTAAAGAAATGGCAATTTAAAAAAAAGAATCCTTGCTTCGTATACGCATCTGACCCACCTGCTGTATCTCAGCGTTAGCACAATGAAAGGGCAAGCACAAAAGCCGACCCTCGCCCTTAGATCACGAACCGAAAAAAAACTACGAAAAAACGCAATGATGGCAAAGGTGTCTCAATTTTTGACAAAAAAGTTCGCCAAGGTTAAGACCCATGGGAAAGAGTTAGGTCTCCCTTTTTCGCGAAAGACGATCTTCCGCGTTTACTTTTTTAATCTTTTTTTTTGGGTTAACTGTTTGGCGAGGGTACCGTTTTGCTATTGTGCCCATTTTTAAAAAATCGTCGTATTCACCCCTTTTGGGAAGCAACAGATGATGCGAGACGCGTGAGATAGTTTTTTTTCTTACAATTTTTGGTAGTGATATATAACTGTTTGCAGTAATTTGAGATTTTTATGGATTTGCCACCGTTGTGGGTGAGGTTTTAGAATTTACTAACGGTTTTCTTATAAAGGTGCAGTGTCATTAGTTTATGCGATTTATAAGTTTTTTTTCGATCGAGATTTTTTTCGAATCTTACACAGTTTTCATATCATAATTATATTTAGTTTTTATTATACTTTTTTTAAATTTCATATTTATGATCCAGGTAAGCATCGTAAGGAAACTGCGTGTTTTTTTTTTTAAATTATTAAAACGCTTGCGATAGAACGCAACTCGCCTGATGTAAAGTGACCATGCGGCTTAGGATGTGGCACGCTTGCCTAGAAGAAGCCGATCCAGTCGCGATTTAAAAGGACAGAGATTATAGCTATCGGGATATATAGAACTCGGCACCGAATTTCACAATTAAGCTGTGGAGTTAATAGCTTTGAAGAAGGTCCAACGCAGCACTAAACAGGACGCTATGGGTCGAGACAAACGGGCTAGTGAGTTTTTTACATAGGAACAAGTACGTATAAAATATTTTTACCTGACTGTTTGTAAGTCAAGCAAGCAATTAATATTCTTAACCAAAAACCCACCTATTTTTATAATCTGTTAGTTTTTTCCGCGTCACCCAATCAGCAAGGCCATTGTACACACGAACACAATCCAAGATGCCCCTTCTGACCACGGGGACAAAAAACAGCAAAAGGTCACGCGGGTCACGAGTCGCACGTTCGAAACTTAAAGAAAGGGTCACTATTTCTTCTATTTTACCAGAAAAGAGGTCAGTTATTGTGTGGCGAATTTCTTTATGAAGGATTCCTGGATTGTGCGTTTCTTTTTTAGGATAGTTATTCGATATGTGTGCGACCCGGGGTCAATTGGTCGTGTGATTGCATTGTCAAGAAAGTTTGGTATGTGACAGAGTTAAATTGTGGTCAATAGAGTTTCATTACAAGTATTTCTTGGAATTGCGAAATTACTGCACCGATAAGTTTTTTTTTTTTTATTGTTCGTGCGGAAATATTTCTCAAACTTTCATATTGTGATTTAGTTCAGCCTCTGTAAAAATAGCTGCATATAAACATAAGTTAATATTCATGAGATAAATTGGCCATGTAATTTTTTTTAATTAATAAAATAATTAAATTGTTTAAGAAAGAAGTTAATTTGAGTAGGAGTTCTACAACTAATGAACACGACGGTCACGACGTGGTCAAGTGGCTAGCATGCTTGCTTCGAGAACCGACGGTCCCGGGTTCAACTCCCGGTCGGGGCAGGTGTTCGAATGATGAGTTTGAACATTTGTCTTCGGGCCTATGTGCATGTGTTAGTGAATGTTACATAGCATCCTCGACACAGGAAAAATCCTAGTGGGGAGCTATGAGTGTGAAATGTTAAAACAAAAACGAATCATTTTGAAATTTATCAAGGAAAACTAACTACCTGCGATTTTATTATCATATTATTCAGTATTTCATATTGAGACACCGCGTATGAATCTTAGCCAAATATTATAGAAATCTTCATTAAAAATACAAAGTAGCAAACTTCCTCTATCTACGATTAAATGTTTCTCCAATCAAAAACTAGAATTTCAAAAAAAAAAAAAAACACAAGTAGGTAAGTATCGTCAAGATTGGTGGAAACTACGATCTGTTTTTTCATTAAAAACAACTTGGCATTTCACCACTAGCGACCATCACACCATTGTTTTTTCTTACTAATAATTTTAATTTGATACTTAACTTATACTTAACTTATATAACATATTGTCAAATCCAACTAAACAATTATAGTCAAAACTTACAAACTAATAATGACATTAAGGTATCTTATTATATAATGACTTTATTAAATTCTAATCACATTAATGTAAACTATTTTAGAAGTATTATTATATCAGTAATATATCTATTAATCTATACTACATAATCTTATTTAAATTTTGTAATTAAGTGAATTGTAAAGTTTTTGACATAGGTATATATGAAATTTACTAAATTAAATATTGTCTGAAATAATGTAATGTGACTTGCCTAGTATAACATAAGTGGTTATAACGCCAATAAATAATTTCATTTCATTTCATTTCACGACCACTGTAGTTAGCGACATTGTAGCTTTATATGGAGGAGACTGAAATACACTGGCTTTCAAGGAAGGCTGCTAGAACACACTGTTAGTTACTTGACAAGAATCTTGACTCACCTAAACACTGAAACTGACAACAAAGAAAAAAAGCAAAATCCAAACCATAGGCGTCTCCTCGCTCAGACAGAATTACTCCTAATTACATTGATTAATGTAAGGTAATTTCAAAATTATCTTAAACTAACCTAACAACAGTCGCATGCTTTGAAAGTATTGCAATTGTACTCGTAGCGTTAGGTACTTGAATAGAATTCATAATTAGCATAATTATAACGAACGTAAAAAAACACATTAAATCAAACACAATTATATAAAAGACAGTAAATCTCCTTAGAAAATAAAATTTAATGCAGATTAAGCTCGGCGTTTTAACATTCGCGACCTCACTCACCCCAGTTTGTAAAAAAAATCTATAACTACTATCTTTTCCCACGATTCACCCCAATTTTAGGGTTATCTTTTTCGCCGATTGAACTTCATAAAATCAGATCACTTTAAAATAGTCTATCATTTATTTTATTCATAAAAAAAAAAAGTTAGCAAAAAACGTACGAAAATGGGAAAAATGTGACCCCATTCCTTGATGAGGTCTCGACATTGTGAACTAAGCTTAACCCGTGTGTATTTTGAAATTCGATCCGGTTGCGTTTTTTTTTTTCTGTTCTATTTAAAACTTAAAAAAATGATGTAGGAATAGAATTTCTACTATTCTTGTGAGAAATTTATGAATTTCCTTTTTTATGACATTGGTTTTGTATAACTATATGTATATATATGAGAATAAATGTCCTTTTTATTTTATTGTATGCATTATCATAATCCAACCCACTACACCAGGCAGCGTATCTAACATGCAAGCGGCTTTACCACGCTGAATAGCACTACTTATTTGGGTCTGAATAATACCGGCATTCTGGTCACGCGTCGCATCAAGCGATCGATTATATCTGTCTAATATTCTTAATACAAGACTGGACTATCGCGTAGGTTGGCGTTGAAAGAAGTAAAACAAGTGTAAGCAATGCAAGCAAAGTTGCAAAGATAGTGAAACAAGTACAAGCAAGGTTGGTGATTTGTTACACTTATTTCACGTGATAGCTCTTCTCTTTTCATAACTATGCTATTTAAAAAAAGCCTGCAACGTTTTAGTAGAACTTATTAGCAATGGAAATATTTTCAAATGAAATTAAAAAATTAATTAAAAAACTCGATGACATTGTATGCACTTAATTTACTTACTTATTATCGATTAAACGAGACAATAACTACGTCAAATCGACGGACGTCTAAAGAAATTAGGATTAATCGATTATTATTTTCTCAAGAATCGAATAATCGACTGATAAGGCATGACATTTAAGAAAAACGCTAAAACTCCATTAAAAATGCAAAAATGTATCATGATGTAGTTAATGACACTAATAGTAGTGCCACAGAGTAAATAGCAGTTAGTAAAGAACTGGTTTTAGCTGGTTGACCAGTAACAAACTACGTTAGTGTAAACAAGCCTTATAAATTAGGTTCAAGTGTAAACTGGCCACTAAACAAATGAGTGGGCAAACTGTAATCTGTTTTTTTTTATTGTCCAACTAAATTACCTTTACGGTAAGTCAACGGAAAACATCATGATGAAACTGGCTTGTCAGTGAAAGTATATCTTCGAGGGTTAATAATGTCCAACCGAATTGGCTGTTATAGTGAATTATGAAAAAATAGAACTTAGCGATTACCTTCAGAAAGACCCGTACCCAGTATACTGGGTTATCGGTTAGGGGTGTACTCTGATTTCGAGAAAAAAACAGCTGTTGCATACATTTTGTTGACAACCAATCAACTTTTTGAATGTAACAGCTGATTTTTTCTCTCGAATTCAGAGTTGGTCCCATAGTGAAAGTAGTTCCTCCGGCTGAGTATAGTTACCCCCTTTCGGCTTAGTACACCCCTAGCCGATAGCCCTGTATGGGTTTAAACAATACACTACTAATTTTCTCAATCATATAAAAAAAAAAAACAATTAATAAAAAGCACAAAAAAGCAAAAAGAGCACAACACCAACTTACATATTTCAAGAAAAATAAATGCAATTTTTAACTTAACGTCGCTTGTATGCGTATAGAATCACAAGTACTCCATCATTATATTAATATACATCACTATTTATCGATACATTCTCGATTCTCGGTAAAAAAAGGTCGATACGAATACAGCGTCTGCAATACTAAAAATAATTTCCAACGTTTAATACAAAAATCGTAATAATTAACTTCGTTACAGACCAATAAATTACAATACGAGAAAGAAATGCAACACGATTCGAAGTAAGTGTGTGTGAGTGTGTGCGTATACCACACATTGACAGCGATAGAGATGGGCTGGAATCATCGATATATCCTTTATTAATTTTAGTTATTTATTCGCGTTGTACTTGCTTAAATTCCTACATGAGCAGTAGCAAAGAAAAACTTGTTTGTTAATTAATAATTAATTTGCCATAATTATAAATTAACAAACAAGTTTTTAAAGGATATTAGTTAATATATATATATATATATTAAATATGGGCAACATCCACACAAAGGTCTTCAGGTCCCAAACTAGACAAAGCATGTGCTATATGTGTAACCTGATCACTGATATACATACTTTTATATGTAATAAACACCCAGACACAGGTCAAACAGACATGTTCATGAACACAAATGTTTAACCTGTCCGGGGATCGAACCCGGGACCAGCGACGCAGAAGCCAGGGTTGCTACCAACTGTGCCTACCGGCCAGTCTAACTAACAAACTGTTAGTTGAATGAGATCGAAAGTAGATAATCGAATAAATAAATTACTATAGACCCGATTCAGACAGTCTTTTCATTGCTTTAACTGATAATATAGAGATTTAAGCAAGTTAAATAAATAAAAACAACAATTTTCCAGGTTTCATGGTTTTTATACTACAAACTTGCCTAATATTTGATTAAAATGTGAGTTTGAAGAACAAAAAAAAATCATATATTCATCCCATAATAATATTTGATACAATTTTATAAGACTTAGTTTTTATTTTCACAATAATTTGAGTATCTGTTGCCGAACTAGGCAGGGCCCGTGTTTTAGCGTTCTCTCCCTATATTTGAATAAAATAAATATTTGTCTAGCCTGTACTAAAGAAGAATTTTCTTAATTAGTCCAGGTGTATTTGAGTTATTGGCGTTGATTTCATGCATAAAATAAAGATTTTGACAAATTGAGAACCAAGACTGGACCAAACTCGGGATCAGGTAAAGTTAACGATTAGTGGGATAAACCTTCTCCACTAATCGTGACACACACTCAGCAACGCGAGCAATAGCAGCGACATTGCCTGAAACAAGCATTATATTTATTATATTGGTACTTATGTTTTTTTTGTAAGTGGAACTAAACATAAAGTTGGAATATAATAATTCATGTCTTTTTTCAAGGGTATACGGCCATTTAAAATCAATTAAAAAAACTTCATAAATCACATTTTTACAACGAAATAATTCACCTGCTAATAATTTTTTAAACCTATTTGAAAAATTACCACTGGGTAATTAAGATGATGACTATGACACGATGTGCTAACTGCACCACATGGACATCAACTAAATATCTTAAGGCTTTTCGGTAAAACGTCGATGTCGATCGTTCTCTTTTCCCCTCACTAACCTCGACCCGATCACAAATACATTCATATGATTTATTGTTAACACGAGTAACAACTCATGTGTGGAAAATATCATTCCCTCACACACACACATACCTTGCACACTCACACAGGAACAAACTCGCAGATTATTATGCGGACGGGTGTGTAAGACGTGAAACCTCGGAAAATGTTCGTTTTATGTTTTTAAAAAAGGAATTATTACTCGTTCCTTGTAAAGTTTAATTTTGTCAATCGGTTTTTACTTCTTATTTTTAATTATGTCTCGGAATGACGGTTCTGTTTTGGCGGGAAACCGTTGGCGGGGAATTAGAGTACTTAATTAGTTGTCATAAAATTGAGTAGGCTTGGTACGGAGCGAGCGTTCAGCTTTTTAATGTTCCAACCCAAAATTGGTAAGCTACTTGGAAATCATTTTGGGGTCGATTTTTGGGAGATACTTAGAAAAAAATGCTGAGTTCTAAACAAAAGTTCTCTTTTTAGTTATTGAATTTAGGACTAGTATGTCATTATAAACCCAGCAAATAACATACGGCAACGTCGACTTTAGCATTATTTTAAAATACCAGAGTAACATCTTAAAGATGTAATGTAGGTGTTCTATGTTTGTTTTAAAGCAAAGTTAACCGATTTCAGAATAAGAGGAAATTCTAAATTTTCCTTGATGTTGTATTGTACCTACTTATTGTTCCCCAATATTGTAAGACGCCTGAATCAATTTTGATTTAGTTTTTTAATAAAGGTAGGTAACACATACTTTCCATATCAATTTTATTAGGTTTAGTATTATGGTTTGTACATAAGAATAAGTGAGTAATTTTTTTAGGCACTTGCCCAAGTCAGTTTTACAGTATTATTGTCAAAGTCGTAAAATCATGCAGTTTTTCGAATAGTTTTTTTTAATGTTGCTTTTGTTTATAAAACAAAGAAAACTTAAACTTTAAAAAATTAAACAATTCCATATAACTCTAGTACTTAGGTCCGAAAACTGCCGAACTCTTGACCACTTACATTGTTTGCGTGTTTCTGAAAACAATGGCTACTTTAAATTTATTTTTTAATCACAAAGATTAAGAGGTACTCAAAACTACATTTTCTACTATACCTGATTTGAAAACATACTTTGTTTATTTGAAAAGAACCCGCAATTTGACCAGCGTGGTTGACTATGGCCCACACCCCCTTCATAGGGAAGTCTCGTGCCCAGCAGAGGAATGTCATAGATTGAAACTTAAATGTACTTATTGAAAAAGTAAACTCCTGGTATGGTTTCAAAATAGAAATCAAAAATACCTGAAAAAATTATACCCGCGCTTGCGAAATTTAAATCTGTAATTATATTTTAATAAGGTTCAAAATACTAAGGCAATAATTATTTAAATAGATAACTCATAAACTTAACGCTATCAAATAAAGCACCCAAAAATCGTATGACGCCATATCATGATTAGAAAAAAAGAAATTTAAATTCACATTCTAGGTTCCAAATTCAATTTATCAAAAACAAAAGCGCGCGCGTCACTTTGTTGTCGCGCGTCGCGCTGACGGACGCGACGGTTTGCGCGCGAAAATAACCCAATGACATTTCGCGCCTGTATCGAATCGGTTTCCTTGCGATTGTGTGGGTAACTCGATTTATTGCTTTGAGGAATCTTATGTGCCACGACTACGATCTAGTAGACGTGTGACGATATCTAGGATATGGTTATTTAAGTACTAAATAAAATAAAAGTTTTGCCTAAGAGTGGTGAATACAATTAAACCAAAAATCAAGCTCAGTTTCTTTTTTTCCCACACAGCTAGACATTTGACCACAAGTTAGCATGCCCACGGAAGTCAGCGATACTGTAGATGGAGCATGCATAGTCTGGAATACACTTGCTCTCAAGGAAGGCTGCCATAACACACCGTTAGGTGCTTGGTGACAGATTTTGCAATTTGAGGGTGGTAGTTAGCCAGGCGAGCAATAGGAAACGCCCTACTACCATGCTATGCTTTCTTCACGATGTTTTCTTTCACCGGAAGGTCAGTTTGCTTTCGCAAAGCTGATGCTATTTCATATTTATGTGCAAAATACGAACACGAGCGAAAGCTGTCCATTGCTGCACATAATCCTCCCCCTTAGAACGCCTTCCAAACGACAAGCTGTCAATTGCATCCACTGGCTATTTGAGACTGTTACTATGTCGTGGATCCACCTAGTCGGAGACCTACCTACGCTGCGTCTCCCGGTTCGTAGTTGCCGCTCAAGAACCTTTCTTCCCAATCGATTATCAATTCTTAGAGCGATGTAGCCAGCCTATTGCCACTTTAGTCTGCAAATCTTAACTCCAGTTCTTTTGCAAATATTCTCAATGCGGATTCTTTCGCGCAAAGATACTCCAAGCACTCTCTTCATTGTCCGCTGAGCAACTTTGAGCTTATCTGACAGGCCAAAAATTAAAGACCAGGTCTCAGTTGCTATATCATCATTGGCAACGCACATGCACTGAAAGGAAAGATACTCGTAAGAAGTAATAAATATTTAATTTTGGTCAGGTATAACTTAGGTACTTACTTCAACACTTGCTTAGAAGTAACATGAAAAACTCGACTGCAGAAATTTTACATATAATCGTATTTTTACGAATTAATACAATTTCAAATAAAATCAAAATAATGGAAATGGAAAAATGGAATGGATATAATTTTTAATTTATAATATTATGTAATTTTAAATAATTTAGGCAATTTATTTTAAGCGTTAGATTTAAGAATTTAATGATACATTTGTTTATGGCACAGTATTTTCGAATTGTTATCATGTAAGGGAAGACTATCCGCCAAGTAACGGGCGATTTCGTCCAGTTTGACATCCGTGGCAGCTTCAATAATGTTAGTACCTACTCGTAATTAATAAACTACTAGCTGTGCCCCGCGGTTTCACCCGCGTAGTTTCACATTGGATTGTCGAGATAATGGGGAACTACTTTTATGAAGTTGGTTAAAAAGTATCCAATGTCCTTTCCCGGGGCCCAATCTACCTGTGCACCAAATTTCATCCAGATCAGTTTAGTGGTTTTGGCGTGAAAGCGAAACATACAGACAGACAGAGTTACTTTCGCATTTATAATATTATTAGTTTGGATGAAAATTTTGATTATTTTATTCATTTTTTTACTAACTACAATTCGATAAGCAAAACTTATTTAACAATAATGAATAATATTAGTAGTCAAGAAATTTATGCGATATGAAAATGATTCATGAAAGGACTAAAGTTTTTGTAGTCTAGCTGTTTTGAAGACGCTTCCAACTAACTTCAACTTCAAATTCTTTAAGTAATTATTAATAAGACTTGAAGGTCAATAAATATTTCTTTACTTTACTTTACTAACTACTTGATACAAGTATCAAGTACTTGTAAATACGAGGTTATCGGTAAGGGGTGCACTAAGCCGAAAAGGGGTCACTATTACTCATGCTAATGAATAACTTTTACTGTGGCAACGCTATATGCGGAAAAAAAATCTGCTTGTTAATAAATGCATTTTGTCGATGACCGAAATACTTTTGCTAAGGGCCAGCTAATGATTTCTTTTTCTCGAATACAAAGCTGGTCCCATAGTGAAAGCTGTTTGTAATTATGAGTATTGTAACCCCCTTTCGGCTAAGTACATCCCCAACAGATAGCTTTGTATATAATAAATATATGGTGGGACATAACCAGTTAACCCTGAATTAATTAATGTCACTAAGTAATATTATAAAACCGAAAGTTTGTAAGTACATATGTGTTTGTTTCACGCTCAAACTGCTAAGCGGATTTAGATGAAATTATATAGGCACGAAGATAGTTCATAGCTCGGATTAACACATGAGCTAGTTTATATCCCGAAAAGTAAAAGTGTTCCTATGGGATGATGAAATATCTACCCCGGGTAAATCCGCGTGGCGCGCAGCTAGTTGGTAATAAAAGCTCTCCATATAGGAGGAGGTATACGTGCGGTGGAACGTTGGCGCCAGCAATTATTTTCTTATTAGCTTAAACAGGAGTTCTTCAGTTAATGATGTTACGGCTCATTGAGCTTGTTAGAAAAATCATATAAATATTAATTAGTTAAGAGGAAATTCATTAATATTGCAAGTTTTTAATTTATGTTGATTTTTAAAACTGTGGGCTTAAGTTTTGTATTTTAGTCACGTTTTATTTTAGATTGTGTAACTTATGTAGTTTAACCCTTATTTACTTAGCTAAATATATAAAACTAAACCCCTATGTCTACTGTCACGCTAACTTATGAACGGCTTTACCTATTTTAACGGAAGGTTAAAAACACATTTTTTTTAAATGCATTGAAACTTAGAAAACTTAACGACTATGTACCTTTGTTTTAGACTTTTTAATGTAACCTTTGTCCCAGTGTTATATACTTCTTGCTAAGCAAGTTTTAAACAAGTGTCAGTGGTTTGACAGAACTGAATGACAGGTCAACGTCGGTAGAGTCAGCTAAATATTGTCACACCTATTATACATGAATAATAAACGATCAATAGATTTAGATGAAATACAAAAAATCAGTGCTTTATCTTACTTAACAGGTGGCGGAGATACTTTACAAATAATAAACCTGTAAATTAAAAATTAATGACTAAATTAATACACTTCTTCTTTACCTATTAAAACTAGTCTAAATAACTACGTTGTAATCGAAAATTCTATGTTATATGAAAAGCTTCTATGTTCTTACGATGAAGCCTGAATTGCCTAAACAAATGAGTAACATTAAATTTCCAACCATAGGTACACCTAAAGTTACCGGTCACTTCATTTCAATGAGAACCTAATTTTACTAAGCACTCCAGCGAGGCAGCGTGGCACCTTGTTGCTACCCATTACCGTCATCAAAACGATACCTCGTTATATCATTTATATCATCCCGCAAAAAACTCCCACAAAAACCAACACGCGAGCTCACGAAGGTCAATCCGCGACCATCTAAATACGCTCCAATTCAATGGATCATAAAAAAGTCATAAAAAGTCTCCGCTAACCCCATAGCAGGACCAAGGAGCCCTTTCTTACGGCGTTTTTTGGCAGAAAAAACCCAGTGGAGAAGATCGCGCCGCGCGCCCGGTATTTGTAGCCAGGCGGCTGCAGCGCGCGGTCGCACCGACCTCACGTAAACATTCCAAATTCGAAATTCCAGGAGCGCGGGAAAACTAAATTCCAAATTCGAATACGCAATTTCAAATCAAACTATCCGAACGCGTTCGATTAATTATTTTTCGACGCTCGATTACTCTGTAACGCGCGCGTGTTTATTATTATGATTCGTACAAATTAAACCAGCGTATTGTTTTAAATATTTCGACATTGTCGGAATTCTATTGTGCGATTATTAATTGTTTAACGTTCCGCTCGAAATAGGGCTTTGTCGAGATGTATCCGAATACATTTTAGTGATATAAACAATTGTTAATTTCGCGGAGGAGTCGCGAGCGTGGTTTTTACGTTAGTTTTTGCGCGCGCGTGGAGGGGGAATGGGTGGGGTCTCGGCAGACTCGTCCCTCTGCTAGCAAGTATTTTGATTTAGTTTGTGAGTCTTACGCAGATGTGGTAATTTTTTCAGTCGCGTTGTGGCGCGCGCGGCTGGTCGGCATTTCCACCGTTTCGGAACAATTTTCGTTTTGCGAACGTTTTCCCGCGCGCTCCTGCCAAACTTTTTCGAGTGGAACTTTTTCTTTCAGGTCACTGGTTGTGCGAAACTTTATTTTTATTTAGAACTGTGTGCTTTTGTAAAACTGTGTGCGGATTTTGTTTTGTGGAAGTGACACTAGTATATGGATTTTGTGTAATAGTGGCTTATTCGTGACTGCAAGTTCTTTTGTTGCACTTTTGGATGTCAAATTTTAAGGTAAGATTAGTTTTTTAATCGTGTTCTATGCACTTATTAAATTTATCAAAGACTTAGATATGAATGTTCTTAATATATCTCCTTAGGTTTCTAACTTAGAGAACGTATTTAAAATGTATATTTATATTTTTTTAATTATTTTCTTTGTACTAATACCTGTTCTAATTTCGCATAGTTCTAATAAATGTTATTTATAAGTAGCGATACTTACTATTAAGTTACCTACTCATTAATGTACATACAGCTCAAAATTAATGAAATAAAAATAAAATTGTAACATTATCATAATATTAATATTTGATCGAGTTGTGCTCAAACAATTAAAAAGCGACAAAGAATATATTATAAGATTCATCTCTTCAATTGACATATCAATTTTATAATACGCACATATTTTTTTTAATGCTTAATAATTAACACGTACGAAGTCGATAAAAATTAAAAAAAAAAAGTATAAAGATTCGAATACGAAGATCTTTTTTCGAAATTCAAAATTGGAACGGCAGACAAACGTCATTGGATAGGATAGATCGACGGATGCTTATCAGATGAAGCATCGGAGACTACTTCAGACCCTCAGGTTCAGGTCAGAGGTGGAAGTCATCACGACCCAGCATACCAGTCTACGATTGGCTACCCTACTACTTAGACATATATGTTTCTATACATATCTACATATAGTGTAGGTATAGCGATATAAAAATGTACCAGTTCGAACTAGTTATTTGATGATTTATTTACTCGTACTATCTTACATTTTATTACTAAACACAAATATAAAGATAATTGATATTAAAGTTAGAATAATCGATATTTATAGAATGGTTACTATAATTTTTTATACTGTAACATGATCACGATAAATATTGCGAAATATTCAACAATTAATGTGCATTTTAGTTTTATGCATGTAAGTTTTGTTAGATTTTTTTTCCTGGTAAACCAAACTCAATGCAATGAACCCGGGGGATAAAGGCAGTAAAAAAAAAAATTAAAGAAAAATTGTAATTTTTTGAGTTTAAATGTAACTCGATTCGGATTTTTAAACATAATTATCTGTAAAATATATCTTTCTCCTAACATTTAATAAAACAAGTCACGCATTTATTGAATAATTTAACTTTTATTACAGCATTTAACAATTTGATTATTTTTCCATATTCAGAACTTATGTGTAAGTATTTGAATAAAATAGTTAAAATCAATACATTTGAAAATGAAAAGACTTATTGGTTCTTTACCAGATAAGTATCTATTGGCTATAATGAATGCTGCCAAGCATGTTGCTGTGTTCCGGATTACAGGGCAGTGATTTCAACGAAATTAAAGCACATGATCAAGATGTAACATTTCCAGTGTTTTTCACTGGAAACAGACCGTTTTTGTTAATTTGGTTAATTCAAAAACATTTGGTTTTTATTCTTTAAATTTAATTTAAAAAGTAATTTGATTTCTACGCTTTTAGGTAAGTATTTAGCTACATTATATTTTCACATATTAAAACGGAAAGTTTCCATCCAAAGACTTCCCTTACGCCAAGTACGGATAGACATATTTCAGATATTCCGATTTAAACCAACTTCTTGATCTATTATAAAATAGGACCATACAAGACCATTTGAAACAAAAAAAATACTTTCATAATCGGTCAACTCGTCACCTTAAAACTAATAAAACCTCCACTTTTTGGTAGTTGGTAGAACAATGACGCAAACCTGCCAGCTTTAACTTGACTGACAGAAAAAAAGCTAAGTTTTTGCGATTCTCAGATAAACCGTTTAAGAGGGTTTCAGGAAAAACCACATTTATTTATTTTACAAAGATTTTTGGTATAAACTTTAATAATAATATCTGATTCAGTTGTTTCGACCCGTAGGAATGTATATTTGTTACTTATGTGTAAGTCTTTGTGACCTCTGACTCTCTACAGCTGTACCCGATAGACCAATTTTTATGCACTAGGTGTCATTAAATTGCTCTTTATCTAGATAGTCATAAGCTATATTGGTTGAATTTCGCGGTTTCGCTTTTTAAGATACATTGGTGTAAATTTTCTGCTGTCGGGTTTATTTGAGGTCGCTTCTAACCACTCGTGAGTGTACTTATATGTTTTTCCTATTTGGTCATAATTTACACGAAGCTAAAAATGCTGTTAATTATCTTAAGTTATTAACTTAATCTATATTATTTTGTTACAAAACTAACAGTTACGAATATTTACACAAATAACTCAAAATCAAAAATATTAGACAAAAGTTTTTTTTTCACTATACTTAGATATCTGCGTTAGATAATTGTATAATATCTCCAAAAAAACTTTTAGACGAATATATAAGATATTTCTTTTGACATAACGAAGTAGATACAATGTCTCGACAAACTTATTTTTTTTTTACAATATATTTGAAATTTTGAACTAAAGTACCTACATTTATGCAAAAGATCGAAATATTTTAAGTAGACATACCCATGGCATAGACCTAAGAAGTTGCTTATAAATTATTAATCTCGTGTAGGTATATACTGTCGATTTTATCTGATTACTCAGAAAATAAGGTTTTTTGAATAGTCACGTCAGTTGTTTTTGTTACCTTTTTCGTAGATTCCTAAAACATAATTCTGGTAAACGTGCCGACTTATTTATAAAGCGGCTAAATCAAATGATTCGCAGTTTTTTTTACTTATTTTTAGTTAGTTAACGTATATTTATAGTTTATTTTTTTGCTTCGTTCTATACTCGTAGTATACGAAGTTTTCTTTTTCCTTGATGATCAGAGCTTTTGTCTTTGTTTCTCAATTTAATGTAAATAAAGGTACATAAAGAATAAATAACGTTCAGGAATCATAGCTACCCACTAAGTTTATATGCCATGCGACACTTACAAACACACGCACAACACAGCCAGACTCGAAAACAGACATTCAAACTTACCGTACAGATATCGAATCCGGCAGGGAACGGAACTCGGAACCGCTGGCTCTCGAAGGAAGTAAACTAACAACTACGCCACAGCGGTCGTATTATCATTAGTTCTGACTTGACATGAGTTGGTTGATCAAATTCACCGTTTAAATTGCCCGCCTCGACGGGAATCGAATCTTACACATCCCGAGCTTCAAGCCATCATATAACCGCTGCGATACAACAAGTGGGTTTTTTGGTTTATCAGTTTCTTAGTCCTTCTTCTCATGTATAACTGAATGGCTGATCGACTTGATTTTTGCAGAGATATACCTATCTAGTTCGAGCTGTGCTATGGCTTACTTAACGGTAAAATAAAGATAACGCTGGTGAAGCCCCGAGCAAACTCCACTTGTCTAATAAATACACTCAACTAATCTTCCCTTGGCAGCGTCCAAAATCCCAATTGCTTCGGTTGTTGAGAGCGATATCTTTCTCGGCTTCTAATTGGCTAATTGATGTAATTTGGTTTGCTCTACTTGGGCTAGTGATCATTATTAATTATAAGACGATAGTCTACACACATCTTTCTTCTTCTTCTCCTTCTATATTACAAATATAGGAGGTAAGGTCCTGACTGACTAAAAGGTAAAAACAAAGTCCAAAATGCTGAACCTATAGACACGAAAGGAGATCATATTAAGTATTTTGATATATTATATAATAGTAATATATTAATATTATACTAGCCGCGCCCTGCGATGTTACCCGCGTTGATACAGGATATAATGTAGCCTATGAGCCAGGGTCTAAGCTATCTCCGCGTGACATTTCGTTATTGGTAATGATCTCATCAAATATTTCTAGCTTCAATTAGACATATCTTATTAACTTCTGTTGTAATAAATCTAAATGCTCATAATAAATTAAAAGCATACATGTAGGTATATATTGCAGAAGTTAAACCAATTTTTATGTTTTCGCGATTAATCTAAAAAAAGCTACGAGTAATATCGATTAAAGACTCCGAAACTAACGTATAGACATAGACAAAACGCTTTAAGACTCCGAAACTAACGTATAGACATAGACAAAACGCTTTAAGTAGTATTTTTTTTAATTTCGGCTATGACTGATTTAATTTTTGTTATTAATTCATGGTCATCATTAAACAGGTGTTTTAAATATAGTTGTCAATTAATTAACTATTAATTTAATGAAGATGTCTAATTTGATTGCAATATTTTCGCCTGTCAACTTATTTATTTAATTTTTGTAACTGTAAATAGTCTTTAAAAGCCTCATTTATAACAAGTTCTTTTAAAAAAAGTAGTAATTAGGTACTGGCTTTATTTCGGCAGGCGCCAATAGGTACCTACATTTTTATGGGTAACTAGCTGACCCCGCGGACTTCGTACCGCCTAACAGTTATTTATGTTTCTTCCCTTTTAAACCTTCCCTCGAGTACGATAAACATTTCAAGACCGAAATCAGCTAAATCGGCTCAGCCGTCTCGAGTTTTTGCGAGACAAACGAAAAGCAATTGATTTTTATATATAAGATTTCAATATCTAAATCAAGCCTCTGAACCTAATCTGATAAATTTTATATAGGAATTTTATGATAGGTATACTTCAGAGGTAAGTAGGTATACCCTTTCAAACAAAACATCATCCTAGTTCATGCAATAGCAAGATATGAAAACATAATTTATATGCTATAGATATATAGATATCTCTTAACAACAACATTAAATAAATACTCGTATCTTTCAAAAACTATCCAAAGATTTTTTGAAAATATTTTTGAATCAATCAAATAATCCTTACTATCTTGCATATTAGTATTTGCCAGACTCGAAGCTAACTGCGTTAGCGCAGTGTTAAGTTTCTTGACCATTTAAATAAATAGTATTCTAAAGCCATACAACAATAGACGTCCAAAGGTTTAGGTGTTCGTCCTTCGTCCCTACATTCGGCTAAGGTCGTTCCGTTCACTCGGTCACTTCACTCACTCATTCATTCACTCGGGATTTCGACCGGAAGCGTCCCTTATCAGGCCGCCGGAGGTGACGTCACGCCACGAACAATCAACACGAACGTGATTATTATATAAATAAGCGTTTTTCTTACTTCATATTATGGAACAATGCCGAGGAAATGTTTCTGCGTTTGTGTAAAATTAACTGTAAATAAAAATGTCTGAGAGGGAGTTTTGTTATAAGTACAGTTGAGAGTTTCATTCATTCATTATTAATGGTTCATTCTAAAATCTGTAAAATACGTATTTATAACGTTATTATTTTTTCAGTAACATTTTAAAAGTTGTCTAAGTATATTCTTAACTCAAACAAGTAGGAAGGTTCCTACTAGTTTAACTTAAGTACCTGTTTAATATTAAAATAAAATTAATAAAGTCCGTTCGTCCGTCGAACAGCCGGGAATTGAACCTGTTTCCCTATTGCTCCTAAATGTAGAAATAAAAAATGTAATTTTATATGTTAGGACGTAAGTTAATAAATAAGAACGTACAAAATGCGATAAACGACTCTTTATTATACTCCATTTATCAAAAAAAAAAAACGATACATAGCCATATAGGTAGAGGCTTATAACATCTACTTATGCTAGGGTTAAAAAATATATTTGTTTATTTCTATTTCGTAGTAGGTATATATATTTATTACAATAGTCATTCTTGATAAAATCACAGTCTTTACTTTGGTATTAAATCATTGTGGTTAATTCGATTAAGCCATTCCATATTCAAACTCGAGAAGAAGTTTAACGACAAATAACTGAAATAAGCAACGTGTGTCATATTCCCTTCGCCACCAATTGTGATTTAAATTCCGAATGCCTTTCCAATAAAAAACACATTTCCTAATTTACTCGACGACGCAAGGAGTATTGTGTCGAACAATAGAGTCTTGACTCATGAAGTGATTCCAATGTGATTCATTCAAATATCGAAACGCATTTTGTTAAGCTGTTTTCCATTTTCAATTGGATCCTTTTTTCTTATTTGGTTCTAATCTAATGAGGTTTATCATTCTAGTTTGATTGACCTCTTATCCTAGCAAGAAAAGAGATCGCAGCTTTTATTATTAAATAGTTTCTGATAAATATTGCCTTTTTAGTCTGTTTTAATATACTTCTAATTCTAATAAAAACAAATCTATACAAAAGATGATTTAAAGTATATCTTAGTGACATAATTTTCCATGTAAAGGTACTTAAGTTACCAAAAGATAAACACAAAAAGAAGAAAACTGTATGTGAAATATGTTTGTAATTTTTAACATACCGTTTCTTATTGGAATTCGTGTATCATACCGCTGGTTTCCTTATCTCGGAGTAAATCATTATTGAATTATTTCTTTTGTCCCTAAAACGTTGCCAGTTAAAACGAGCACAGTATACAAAGTTAGCTTCATGCAAATTACTAAATTTAATCATGTATAACTGTTTTTAAAGATCAGTGTTCCTACTGCCTACTTATTTAGTTGTCAGACATAATTGAGGTAAATTACAGGTAAACTAGTTATTTTATAAAAGATAATATTATTAGATAAATTTAGTATTAAATTTATCAGACACATAGAAATGTTAAAAACCTAATGTAAAGAGACGTTATAATTACACATATCGTATATTACGCTAACATATTTTCTCACACATTTCTCGACAAAAAATGCAATTGCCATTTATACCTTTTTACTGCCACATTAGCAATGAACTCATCTCAAAAAGTACACGACTACTACGGTTTTAGACCGTAAAGGGCAACACTAAGACAACTGTCTGTCTGTCCGTCAGACCGACAACTCGCCCCATCTAAGGAACGTATTAACCATTTTAAAATTTTAAATAAGCAATTTATTTATTACTCGATTTTAATCTGGCCCTGTATATGGCAATAATTATTTTTGACGTCACCCGTGAACAGATCCATGCGTTCCAAATTTAAAATTTTATGTTTCGAATTGCATTTTTGTGGTTATTTGTCAGCTCTAGCGAGCTTGAGATTAACGTGTTTGAAACTCAAATGTAAGCACTCAACGATAATCGACGGACTATTAAGCCTGTTATAATATTTGATCGCGCATAAATTGAATAAAACAATGTTAATAATGAAATAAGTGAGTATTAGTATTGAAATAATTCGATTTTGTTTTCGCATAATTATCATAATAAACGAACACATTGCAAAATCGTGCATTCTTGTTTGCTCTTTCATTCGGCATCGCTATCTCGCTCCACACGTGAAGTTCTCGTAAACCAATTAGTAAGCAATTTTCACTCTTTGTTCCTTGAGATACGATTCGTTTCTGATTACACGAATCAACTGAAGAATACAGCTGCTTTTAAGTATTTCAGGCTAATTACAGCTTTGTCTCGTCTCGACACGGCTGAGAATCGTTTGCGGTCGTGTAATCAATGAGGCATTCGCGATGAAATGCGAAATGGATTATTTTTTCAAAAATGGAATTAAGAAGAGACAATAACGTTCATTGTTTTTAAAGATGGCGGCTGGGGCCGGCTCAAATATGAGATTATTACTTGTGCGTCTGGCTTATGATAATTTTATAGCTCGGAATGGCACAATAGCGACTTCATTTTAATGCAAAATCGTAGTACTGAATACGAAAACGGAAACATATCTCGTCTGTCCGGTTATTAGCAAAAAAAGTAATAAAACGACTCTTTAGAGCGCAGGAAATGATATATTAAGATTCTTTCTCCGTTAAAAATTAATACATTCGATTAAATGTTACTTAGGTATTACTAATAATATGAACTCTATTATGTATATTGACGTTTTAATTGACATTTACAGCTCTTATTTTGACATTTACAGTTTGTTTTATCTTTCTGTTTATTACAATTAAGAAAATTAAATACCTACTTTAGCCTTAATAAAGCTGTTAAATTAACATTCATACATATACGAGTACATGCTTTTCAAATGAACTATTTGATAATAAGTTGGCCTTGTCTATCAAATTTTAACCACTGTCTAACCAGCTTTCATTAGGTCTAGAATAAACATAACGTTATTTTAAGAAGTTAATTTGTGTTGAAAAATCCTACTTACAGTAAGTATGAAAACTACTAAACTTTTTTATTGAAACAAAAGCTTAAATCTTAACGGAATGCTTTAGTTTCAAAATTCAATTTACTACTGTATAACTGGCCAGCTACAAATGTCGCAAGTCGCATTTCAAATCTGCAATGGAACAAGCAAAAGCGTTCAAAAATCGAATGCTTCAGTTTTTTAAATTTCCTCATTTCTAAGCGGCCAGCTGCTCGATAGATTAGTGACGAGCGTCAGTTCCAGAAAGCTGAATAACTAGCACGTAACGAGTAATTTAAATAGATCGCTCCCTCAATTGGGGTTAATTCTCGCGTTTAAGGAATATCGTGGACGTTTAATTATGAGAACTTGAGGACGCGTCGTTTGTTGGAGTCATTGTGAATTCTTTATCTTGTTGTTTTTAAAATGTGAGCGCGGGAAGATGACAGCGACTTTTCTACGGACTTCCAAAAAAGAGGAGTTTCTCAATTCGACTGATTTTTTTAATGTTCGTTACATGATTTCTCGGTAGGTTCTGAAATATTTACCTCCCATGTAGTATTTAATTTGATTAAAATCGGACAAGAGGTTTGATTTTAAATCGAAATATCTGAAAAAGGTTTATCGGCGCCTGCCGTTATGGAAGTATTTTTTTAAACAAAAAGAATTTGTGACAATTAAGTAGTGATTTTAAATATGAAACGTTCCCGTGTCTGACATGAATTCGTACGAGTATCGTGTAAGTGATTTATAAGTATGAAATTTAAAAATAACAAGTTTTTTTTTTTTTATGTACGAACAATCATACAAGACTATCTTGTACTTATGCTAGACTACTATAATCGTGCCCGTAAAATACCTACTTAAGCAAACCATACATTATTAACGACAATATTCTTTATATAATAAATCTACTAATGTATTTCAATTGAATTTCCAAAAATATTACAATAAAATAAAAAATGGATATTAAGTCTAAAATCGTGACGAAGTGCGTGTTTGCAATTCCAACACGGTAGGCGATGTTTGTACTCAAAAACTAAAAGCACCATTCAAATCAGTTGCAAAAGAAAGTTAATATTTACAACAGAATCGGAATGCGTCCGTCACGATGATTCGCGAAGTCAAACGCCAATCAAGATAATAAACTAGACATTTTTTTTATATATTTTTATGTACCGTAATTGCCGAGTTCCTTTGAGAAATTTCAATAAAAACCAATTTAGCGTCAGCCAATAGTTATCAAGTGCTTGAAAACTTTCAAATCAGAACGGAAACTACACGAATTCTAATAACATAAAGAGGCACGTCGGCTATCTGCTTACATCATTCTTAGACTTTTTAACCGAATCGTGATCCCGTTTTTTTATTCATCCAAAGAGCACATATTCAGATGTGTAATGACCAATCTCCGGGCGTTGAACAAAAATAAATAAAAGAAAAAGTATTAATGCATCAGTTACTAAACCGTCAGACGCATGCTCTTGCGCATCCTTAGCGCATTGATAATAAGAACAAGACGTTCCATTTTCAAACGGACGAATTACAAACACTGGGAGCATTCCATCTTGTAGAATGTTGCATTCAGTTCATATTTAAATTTCGAAAATAGAATAGGATATATTGAATGGAGATAATAACTGCTGCATTGAAAGCTTTTTCAATTGATCCGAATATCTTATTGAAGTGCAATGACTTCTAAATCATTGCTTTAATTTTATCAGTATTAAAATATAGTAATGCTCATGATCTATTTTATGTTGCTAAAATTTATGTAGGTACCTATCAACTTAATATATGCTAGTTTGTTAAATATGCCCCATATTTATTAACTTCTTGTTAACTTGCTAAATGTCCAAACCAGTCAAATAATCACAAGAAAAAAAACCTATTCTTGGTCTAGTTTTAGGAAACTGAGTCAGTACAACTTTTTAATGTGTTACGTCAGCACTAGACGCGAACAGGAAATTAGACGAATACCGCGAACGCACATTCAAATTTCGAACAACAATTTTAAATTCAGAACAAGAAAAATGTCCTCTATGAAATTCAATTCAATTAATTAGAAATTCTGCTCGACATATTACCGAGGGCGTTAACAATCTACATTTCACATGATATAAAATAAAAATATTCCATAAACAGTTTTAATTAACTCCAAAACATTGTGTGTACTTACAACGTTCTATAATTCATACTTCGAACCGGGGTCAATATACTCTTAGAAAAAATGTACCAGTTTATCTTGAACTTTAGACCCGTAAAGGATGTTTTGAATTGTAATACACAGTTACACTGGTCGGAAAGAATACACGCAGCGTGGTCACCCATCAATCAATGGGATCAGATCGAAACGAGCTTACATTATGATTTTATAAGTTTGAGTAATATTTTATTCAAATTTTTAGTTGATTGAATGTCTCGAACTTGTTCAATGTAGGTTTTAACTCAAATCAGTGATTAATAATAACATTTGCAATTCAAATTACGAAACTCGATTCAGAATAGACGAAAGAGTATCAATTCGAGTCGATTGAAAAAAGAAAAATATGATTTGTGGAGGCAGCATCAAGATATTCCAGCATTCCGCCGTCACCCCACTAGCCCGTCATAATCCATCTCGAGCTTCGATATTTGAATACTTACATTCGAATTTGGAACGCGCCCGTAATATGAACTTGCTCCGTTTCGTTTTTCAATTGCTTCACTAATATTTTGAATTTAGAACGTCCGTTTCGAGATGGTTATTTTTTTTAATGCGTACGTCTAGACGTGAGTGACGTTAGTACGATGTTTTTAGTGGTCAATAAATTTGTTGGGCATTGTGTTGTCGCGATGTTTAGTATGATAGGTGATAGAGAAATCGCATTGTCGTTTATTCTGTTCGCGTTTGTTGTTACGTAAGTAGGTGAGTGTGTATGTATGTGTGTGTATGTGAGAAGGCACGCGCCACACCGCCGCGCACGCCACGTAGCGGCGATAAGGCGCGGGGTGGCCGTCGCATTCTTTTACGCGCGACCCATAGACAAAAAAATCCATTCATGGCTGTGTGACGTCATTTGATAGAATAAATTTGGCACCGTTGTTGAAAATTGGCATAGTGTCATGTAGCTATTGAAAAATCACTCACCATTTATATACATTTTTAAGCAGAGGTTTTTTGCGAGAATTTCTGCATCTACATCTTATCGAGCCACCTAAATCATGTCATTTTAAATTTGATATTGTTTTATAGTTAATCAGTATTAAGATTGACTAATTCATTTAATATTTGTATATAATTATGTAAGAATTATTTTGCATAAGTGTTCCATTTCAAAAGTATTAACAAAGTCAAACAGTAAGTAACAGTGTGTAGGTAGATAGGAGAAGTTAAAACTGGTAATTAGCAGAATTTTACAAAATAAGAACTAATTTTAGTCTGTTTCCAACTCTTCTGAATCCGGAACGATATTTTGCCACTAACATAATTTGTACATTCACAATCCTTACCACCGATGCGCGGCAATTATCGTCAAACACCGTCACAGATACAAAAGACAATGCCTTATGAAGACATGCGAGTACTAGAGGGGTAATTGCCAAGCACAGCATCTTAACCACGCCCTCTATTGTGCAAGGCTTTCAAGCTCTAACGTGATAGGCCGGATTACCATCGAAACGTTTTAAAACTATATAAATTGTTCTATTTTTAAACGTCACTCAATGTCTTGTGTCGTTTGAATAATTAGAATTCCAATTTTGAATCGATCTTAGTTTCTTATTCTTGCCGGTTCTATATCACAAATTTTCTTTCTTAAAGTTTGTCGACGCTTTTTTGTTAATATATTATTTATATAGCAAATAATTACTAGGCATGATTTAGCTATATATGCAGTATTTTGGTTTCGAAACGTTTCAATATGTACCAACTAACTTTTGACTCTAACTAACTCTGACTCAAATGTTTCCAAAGTATTTCCGGAAATAATTTCAGATTAAGTAATCCCCTTTACTTTTACCCCCTTATAACACTCGAGTTCCAAAAATACACGAGGATTACAATCACCGGCTATGAAATATTAAAGAACCCCAAAAGTATTAAACATTCGTCTGTCCGTTCAAAAACATTAATATAACTTATCTCCCCGTTCCGAGCACTCAAAATATCTATTTTTAAGCTAAAACAAGCCTATACAGCCAACAGTTATTCACCCAAAACGCAGAAACGAAACGTTGTATGTATCATATAAAAAACATCGGCACATAAGTCGTTTCGTAACGTATTCGAAATGTAAAAATTGTATCGCAACGTTATGGAGGAAATGATTGATTTTATTGCCAGACTTTACAGATTCGACGTTTGAAAACACTTGTTCGTGAAATTTAGAAAATTCCATTTGTTATATCGATGGATTCGAATTTGGAATGACGCAGGTTCTGTTTTGTTTTGGCGGGTGTATAATTTGAAATGATACGGTCGGGGTTATTTTAGTTGATGTGCGTTTGTTTCCAATTTCAAAATGTTGACCGACCGTTTTTTGTTCGCCGACAAAACACTTATCAGACTCGTTTAACGTGATTAAGGTCGATTACAAGCTTTTTGCTTGAACTCTTTGACTGATTTTAATGAAGGACTATGAAAAATTGCATCAAAAAGAAATTAAAAATATTTACAATATTTAACGGATTTAAGCCCCAATAATACTTAATCTATCAATAGTTATAATATAAGTGCATCAAATAATTGTTTACGATCTATTTACATTAATCAAACTACGGCCAATATTCATAAAACCTTCCGACGACGTATCCTCATAAAATCTTAACATAACAAACATTGAATTACTCATGTTATTGGAACTTGAGTCTGTTTCGTTTCAAATTTGGAAGACATCTGGTTTCTGTGTATGAGTTTTAACGTTCATGGGAACGATGCTTTATTGATTTCTGTTTATTATGAGTTGTTTGAAAAGTCCTGGATGAGTTGGATTGGTTTAATTTAATTTAGAATGCGGATATGGATTATTGTTAAATTTTTATAGAAGATACCAATTAAAATACGAGTAAGTGATATAACTGAAAAAAATTGTATAGACGTCTGTTAATAGAAAGTTATACCACGTTTTTTTTAGTGAAAATTGTGAAACACTGACATCAACAAAGTCAATTATAGGCCACAAAATATCCGGCAACTACAACAATTTCGATATCATTTATTTGAGTACCATTTCTGTTTAACCAGTCTGTTAAAGTAATAAACAAACACACAGACATTCAACATAATAATAAAACAATCAGATCGCTTATCATAAAGATCTAAATTAAATAATTCGTATTGAAACAAAACACATCCCACGAGCAGTTTATGTCTGGAATCGACAACCCAATAACTCACAAATCGGAAAAAGAGTAATTAACAATTCATATAATTCTGCGCCAAAGCCGCGTCAGTATCCAATATCCGTTCAATATTCGATCTTAATATTTCATTCTTTAAATAGAATGAAACTAATGCAACTTAAGTGATTTTTTATCTTTTCAGTATTACTTTAACCCACTTTTAGGAGGAAATAGAGGCTTTTTACCCAACAATGGTATACTAGAAAATGATGTAGTAATAATGTTCTTTGGAATCACAATACAAACACCCAGTAATGTGAGTTTTAACTTGATGCCCATCAAATATTATTTCTGCACAAAAGTTGACTTTCAAACTATGTCGCTTTAAGCGATAAGGCCGCCATTTAAAAACTAGAATATGTTTACAATTTTGTCTATGTTATTTATTTATTGTTAAGCTGGTTTTTGAATAAAGAGTTGTCTATCTATCTATGTCTGAAAAGCTAACAGAGTCAAAAAGATAATTAAGTTCGGAGTCCCGTTAGTAAATTAAACAATATTTTAATAATAATTATAAATTAATAAAGGTCATATCATGTTCAGTATTCGACATAATGGAAATTCAACATAGTAGTTCTGAATCATGATGAAGATGACTTTAATCCACTGAGTAATCTTAGCCCACTGTTGGTACATATAATATAATATAGTATAAATAAAACTTTAGCTTGAAGCTTATATTTTGATCACAAAATATTTAATTTATAATTATTAATATAAAAATCTAAAGTTATTATACTCTTAGTTACTAAATCATGCCATTTTCCGCAAACTTTTTCGTCAATGGCACACAAACCGAGTGTATGCGACCGTTGCGATTCTGGAATCTGACCGTTTTTGGCCCCATTCCGCGGTACCAAATTAAAAATGTAAGAATTCTCGCTCGCAAAGGAATTTATATTTTATTTCAATTTGAATCCGCCATCTTTTGTTTCCAGCTTGCTATCGGAATTCATATTTTTCTGTGTTTTGTTTCGGCGGGCGGCGTATTGTTTTATTGCCGCGTCCTAAATGTTTCGTTCAGGAACGGGTATTAATTATTTTCTTACTCGGCCTTTGTGCGCCCGCTCGGATCACTTCGATAAGTTCCGATTATATTCTCTTTGAGGTTGACAATATCCGTTTTTGATTCATCACTATAGATATTTATTAGTTGCCTTGCATTAGGGGTCCGATTTATGATTAATATTTTTAGAAAAAATATTTATTAAGTTCTATCAACCTGTTTGTGATGCCGTTACTACATAATTAATTCAATTTTCGACTAGAAAACATGAAAACCTCTTGGCCGATATAGTTCATATTTAATTTTAATACTTACAAAATCGGTCGTTAATTTGCTCCTGTAGCAAACATTACTAATTTTTGAGGGAAACAATGCTCGAATTACTACTACATATACCGCTAAAACAGAACGCTAAAAATGTCTCATTGAACTATTGGCATATTGTTATTTCTTCTGCTATTAGACGGTACATCGGATACTGACAGACGTACGCACTCGTAGGAAGATAAGTATCGCTTACAGAAATAATACGAGCGGTCAACTGACATTCTCCGTATCGCATGAAGCATTACTCTCCGGTCAAAATCCGGCATCAACACTTAATGACCGGCCAATTTTATCTAAGCCAATTTCTACATAATAAAAATGTTACTCATATGGTACAGACACAAAATATATGAGAAAAGTTTTGTGAAATTCGGAACCAGGTGTTTATAAGTAGGTAAGGAAATTATAATAGTTTAGAAGTAAATTAAATATTTTCATTTTTAGGCTATTAAGTTATAATAACAAAGATTAATGTAACATTTAAATTAGAGTATTGTTAAAATTATCATTGTAAAAATATATTAAGAGAAGCGATTTTAATTTGTTCTTCACATCAAGCGAGTTATTAAATTCTTCTGACGTATTTGTTTATACCGTATCTCGCCTGATTTTAAAATTACGCAACGTCGTTATTCTGTGTTCTAACCAGCCAATAGCTTATTCGTAACTCATCAATCTCGAATAGACACGCACAATCCATTGTTCCCGTGACATTTAAACCAATTTATAAATAAATACCTACGCTCATACTCTAAAAATAAAAATTAATAATGCACGCATAATTTCGAAATTAGAACGCATACGTTATATGATACGCCACATCTATTGTCGCAATTAAAACTTATTCCAAATTCAAATGTTGGTGTCTACTGTGATTTGAATTTGGAATAGTAACATTCCTAATTGCCGCGCGTTGGCATTTTGGCAGCTCTAGCGCTATTGGCCGATGCGTTTTCGAACGTCTCGCTTTGTATTCGAATTTAGAAAAGGCGATTATTTTGCTTTCTTTCGTGGCCGTTGAACGGTTATTGTGTGCAAATGTAATTGTTCCGGAGGCTGGTTATTGCTGTAAATATGAGGATAGTTTCTCAGATGTACGCATCACGCTCGGTCGGAATCTCGACAGACGTTATTTGAAAAATATGCTCAATGACTAAGTTAGCAAAAAAACGTTAGTTTTTAAGATCTTACTTTGTTGTGTTTACTTTTAAAGCCTAAAGATAATTAATATTATAAGAAATTAGGTAAGGTTTGAGAAAAAAAAATATGATAGGTATATTGAATTCGACCTCTATCAATTTTCCAATGACACTTATAGTTATACCTAAATGAAATGTTTACCAAAAGTTTTTAATAAGTAACTGTGGCTTCAATATATGCTTAAACTTATATCCGATTTTTTAGAAACGCATGTAAATCGTTTTGAAAAAAAAAAACAAAAATGTAAGAAAGAGCATACATAATTTCAATGCGACTTTTATACAATTTATCAAAATAGGTTCTGTAGTTTAATTAATAAATAAAAATAATAATAAAAAAATACGATTGTCGCTTTGAAATCCGTTGCCAGTAGCCACCTTTTTTAAGGTCGTTAGGTACTTGTTTATTAGAATGAATTACTACATGTTTAAACGGTGAAGGAAAACGTCGTGAGGAAACTGCTTGTCTGAGAAGGTTAGTAACATTCAAAAAGATAAGTGAAGTCCCCAACCCGCAATTTGGCCAGCATGGTGGACTATGTTCATGGGGAGACCCGTGCCCAGCAGTGGGACGCTTTGGGTTGATACGTAAGATACTTTTGTACGGTCTCCTTTAGGCATAACGTCTTCATTCTTACAATTGGTGACTCAAGACGAATTGGTCACGCTACTTTGACGTTCATTGCCTATAACAATAAGAGAATGCAAGTAAACAGCGAAATACGCAACGTTTTGAATACAGTGCCAAATATTTACAATATCATTGCCAGAAATAACAAAAATTGATCGTCGATCGATTTCGAAGAGGACATGCTCTAAATTAAAATGTCCGCGAGTTTGAGACATAATTTAAAGTACTTGTTTCTTTTTTGGTGTGCGTCTATAGAAAAGTGTCTAAAGATGTGGTTATATTGCGTATTAATGAAACCTGCATCAGTTGCCTGATTTATTGTGTACAATAATATCTAATTTGTGTGAATTGTAGTGGATTTCTGGCATCCCTGGACGATTTTTATATCTTAGGTTAATTCTAATGATCTACCAATTGTACCACTCTACACAAATGTCAAAACGGACACAACAAATAAGCAAAAATCGCCTTTTCACGTACGTAAGGTGGAAATATTTTGATTAGAAATTAATTTTGTACACTGCGCTAAGTTACGTCATTTTGAATTTGGTTGAATAGATAGATAGAATAAAAATAAAATAAAATAAAAATAAAAATAGATAGAATTATTACGTTATAATAATAATTCCTAGATTATTATTATTATAATCTTTAATCTATCAACAATAAATATGGTAGGACGTATTTATGGTATCATCTACATTGTCCTGGCCGGGGCTCCATACAATATTATTACATCTCTTTTCATCAGTACGAGTTTCCTTACTGGGTAGATCGCGTTGGCTTAAACTCAGTTTTAATGGAATCAAAACAACGCCATCTAGCGACATTGTTAAATGTCAATTCCATACAAAACTTACTTTACGCCAATACGAGTGGAAAACTCGCACTAAGCACACTGTCCCTGCGGAACGTGTAAATCGTTCTTAAGCCCCGCCCAGAATATCAAAACATACAAGTAAACAATAATGTGTTTCGCACAGTGGACGTTGTCGTTGCTGCCAAAATCACGGATTGCCAAATTCCCTCCCTTTGCTCGAGCTGCGTTTGATGTCGATGAGACATAATTCGTGTTTTGAGAGTGCAGGGAACGGACTCAGTTGGGCATTCATATACATGGTAATCATTGCTGAGCACTGGTCACTATTTTACTCTAATACTCCATATTATTCTTGGTTGCTCTCTGCCGAAAAATGTTCGTTCATGTTAAATAATCCTAACTTATCCCTTTTGTTAAATTTCTCGATCTTTGTCTACTAACTTTGCAATGGTAAGTACGTATCGCTTGTTTTATGATACAATTAGAGTTGATCGAGCGGACCAGAAACTAACGCTAGGGCGAGCCACTTTGACACTTTTGCCGAAAATGAAAGCATGTTTTTATTTTAATATCTGAAATCAATCTATAACCCCGCTTTAGATTGATCCGCGCTTACTTTTCTGAGCGCTTCACATCAGGTAAGTTGCGAGCAAGCCCAAGCCGATAAAAAGCATTATTGGCTCAGGGCCCCCACAAAAGTTGGCCCCCGTCCTCAATACTCACTCCATCCCCATCGTCTATAACTAGTGTCATTAGACAGGCATTTCAGTGTAAATGCTATTATATTATCCAAGGTGTCACGATGAGCCGCAACAGACAAATGTTCATTAAAATCAACGGAGAATAAATAAACACGCCATTTCTCGGGAATATTGTAATTATTTCGCGTTACAGGAGACGTGTTGAAGTTTAATTGTAGATTAACATAAATATAACGTTGCTTAGTAACGTAGGAGTAATATAGCTTACTTAGCTCGAACCAAGGTGTCTGGGTTTGCTGGGGAGTAATCATTAAAAAAGCTTAAATGACAAAGTAAATAAAAGAAATAGCAGATGGATTTCCTATAAATCGTTTCAGATCTAAATAATAATTTAAATACTTCAACCAACTAGAAAGCAGCGTACCTAGCAAGCTAGCCGTATTACCACGCTAAATGGCGTGTCCAGCATGCTAACTGAATAACTACGCTAAATTGCAATGCTACACAGGACAGATAAAAACTGGCATTCTTGTTAGATATCGTTTGCATATTAGCTAACTTTCAAAAAATAGTTTCTGAGTTCGACTGTAACTACCCTCAAAATATTACTTATGCGTGTTAGGTACCCGATTGCTCAGGAACACCTGAAACAATTTGGAAAATGTATACTTGCCATTCCCATTTTTTTTTTCAAAACCACTTTCGCTGTATAATTTTAAATCAAAATACTAAAAATTTAGTTTAAAATTATTTATATATACGACAAAGGACCTGTTAATAACTAAGCACCTATACGAAAACAATTGAAATTAATAATTATTTATTGGCATTCAATTAATGTACGAATTAATTGATTTTAAGTTTAGTCGGAATTAAGATATTGTATATTTTAATACACTTAAGTTTAACAACTACTTAGAATTAGCTGCGAATGTCTTTGAAATGTCAAACCTTTTATCTATGGCATTATGTGGCGCATTTACTTTACAATTTACAGTTTTATTAAGAGTTGAATAATAACATTTAATACGTAGCTGCATGTCGTTGAATATGTATTATTTATAAATATCCTTCGAACTGCTGGGTACGGGTCTCCCTTTAAATCTATAGGCAATAATTCACCAGGATAGTCATTAAACGCAGTTAATATAGTTCTGTTATCTTAATGGTATATATAATTATTTCCCTCTGACTTATTATATCATTTTCGGTTAATTACATATTGACTTTTTGAAATTATAGCCTACGTATAATGACAAAAATATTCAGTCGAATTCAGAACCTAAACTTTTATGAAGTCGGTTCAAAAGAGTATTTATAATGACATAATAAAAATATCCGGTGAAACAGCGAAAGATAAATTAATATTTTACAATAAAAATACATAATCCTTAATATTCTAACGTTTTGCAATATATTTCGTAATTCACATAACTAGCCGAACATAACTTCACAATATAGCTTTGAGTAAAATACAAATAAAATAAAACATTCGTGAATCAAAGACAATATAACATTAATTGCAAGCTAGAATTAAATTAAATATATATAATGGCGGTTCATCTCGAAATAGGGCGCGTTTGTAGCAATTATTTCAGTGCGGTCTTTCTTGAAAATTGGCATGCGTTGGAGACGCTCCGAGAGGTATTCGGTTGGGAAACCGTTTGTTACAACCACCAGTTTATAATGACCTCTCGATTGTCTATTACTTTTATGCGTTCTTTTATGATTGATCAAGAAAATTAGTAATGAGAAATGTCAATACGACACAGCTGAATGTTATTGAGTGCATGGTTAAATCACAAACTGTAACTGATTTCTTGAACTGACCAAATAAAAAAAAACAAAAAAAGCCGTTGTTTCAGAATGAAAAGCGAAATAAACAAATTAGAAATACAGTGTAATTTCTTACGGACTTGATTTAGTTGGCGTACAGTAAGTTTTGTATGGAATCGACATTTAAACAAAACAGTGACGCTAGATGGTGCTGTTTAGATTACATACAAAACTGTGTTTACGCCGGCTTACGCGAACGCGATCGAACAAGTAAGAAAACTTGGACTAAGCACACAGAAATGAGAGAAGAAAATGCTGATTGCATGTTGCGTGCAGATCAGATAATATAGCAAAAAAACTAAGTTTTCGAAAAGTAGAGCAGATTTCACGTTTATCCAATAATGTAGCTATAGGACATGTCTTCGCTGTGTTAATTAATTTTTTTTCTATTAGGCAAGTGCATTTATTAGGAAAGGAAAATGACTTACTGCATACTAATGCCTCGATAATATCGTTCGTTAGAATACGCGATAGTTCTTTGTAAATTGGTCGGTGTGTATAAATAAAGTGCCCTGATATGCGAATAATAGGTAACTCTCGTCACAGAGTTCGATGTCGCATCTCTATTCTACAGCGTTTTATTTTAAGTCTACTATACAATACATACTTACTTGAATAACGTATCTATATATTTATATCTATTGCACATATAAATATTTAGTTTTTGAACTTATCATTTGGAATAAAAAATGATACTTATGTTGGCATATCTTCTATAATATAAAAATGAATCGCTGAACGTGTTGCTAAGCGCAAATCTCGAGAGCTGCTGAGCAATATAATATAACAATATTCCTTAAAGTACGAGGATGATTCTTACTTAGACATTTTTTTTAAATTGCCTGTAAAGGTCTTAAAACAATATTTTTCTTTTATATACAATCGATTCGTAATAATACTTAAAAGTTAATTTAAACTTTAATATCATACCATAAAGTTTGAAGTGTTAGTGGAGAGTTTAATGTTAATAGCAATATTTGCTGACCCGGCGTCCGGAATAGCAGAATAAGTATTAAAAATAATCTAAATTAAAGATCGACTGTTAGCCGGTACGAAGTTCGGGTCAGCAACAAAACCGATTTAGATGAAATTTAGTACGGATATAGCCTAGACCCTGGATTAACACATGGGTTACTTTTTATTTTGTATTAACGCGGGAAACAGGGCGCAGCTACTTATAGATATATAGTATATATTACGTTTGAGGATTGATATACTGTCATAATAATTTAACAACTCCGTCGCTGTTAAAAGGTTAAGTCATTTAACAATAATACTAACAAACAGACGTCTTTGATCGTTATTATTAATTTATAATTATTTAATAGTTCTTCAGAGCCAAACGTCTTGCTATGTCATGTGTACCTATTTGTGTAATTCTGCAGTAAAATTTTAATTTATACCCCCGCAATACTGAACTATACGTTACTTCAGCTAACTGTATATAAAATAGATCATATACTGACTTTATGTTAAACTCTCAAATTAATCAATCAATCGATGGATAGGCTCTTCAAATTAATAATAGTATAGGTAAATAAGGTTCGTTATAGGTGAAATATTTAGTAAGCTAACGCGTGTTGGTTCATACTGTTCACAGAATGTGAACGTGAAAACCCGTTAACTTAAACGTTAAAGGTATGTAATAGTTTCACGTAAATAAGGTAATCATTATAGGCAACTAGGTAATGACTATAGGTAAATAAGGTAATTATTGTTGGTAAATAGGTAACCGTCATAGGTAAAATAGGTAATAACATAGATAAAACAGAGTACATAGAAGTGAGCGAGATGGAGTCGGTATTCTGTAGAATACACATTTGGTAGATGTTGAAATACAAAAAAAAATATGATGTCCCTGTAATTTCGAAATTGGTCGTAAAATGGCAGATCTATATCTAATTCCCTAAGTATTTATGTTTTCCTAAGAGAGCGTACTACATCTTAGGCTGCATAGTTGCTTTACACCAAGCGAGATCTGATCAAACGCAGGCTATTTTTTTCTAAATATCGTTTGTAATGATATGCATACTAAAATTGTACAGTACTTAGCTATAGTATATCTTCTTAAGTAAGTCTTAATAGGATACCTATCTCGGTGTGCTGAGTATATAAATATATATATATATATATATATATTATATACAAGCGTATAGGTACTTAGGTATATTGATATCCGATACAATTAATACTCCAAACAGAAATCGAGAAAAAGGTCGAAGAAATTTACATCTGTAATCCAGACCATTAACGTCTACTATAAAATGCATTGACATGCTGAAGAGCGAGACGGTGCTATCGCGTGAGACAAGGAAAGAACATTTGTAAGATTCACGCCAGACACAATAGCGACGCGTGCGGAGATAGAATGAGACAAACGTATTTAGACAAACAGAGACAGATACATTTTTAATAGTGTCGCACGGTTCGAATGATAATTGTTCGGATTTTATGCGTTTGGTAAAAATGCACGCAGTTTTATCTTATAGTAAAAACGAGATTTTAATATATTATATATTTTTTTACTTCGTATTGTATCTTGATGGTAATTTTAATGCCTCAACTTTGATTTGGATTTGGTTATACTTCTACTGAAAATTTTCGAATAAAAATTTTATCACGGAAAACCTTTCAATTACAAATAAAGCACGTCCCGTTTTACTTAAAGCATACAAAAGTGTAGGAAGTCATCAAAACGCAAAATAATAAATAACCATATATAAATTAAGGTTTAAGAGGATTAATTTAATTAAATTACAAAATTCAGTAGGTACACAAATATATCTACAAAAATCGTAAAAATTGCACGTAATAATTTATTAAGTGCAGAAATAATTAATGGATTATTAATAATAATTAGATTGATATCCGTTTAAGACTGAAATCAACTTAATATGCAACTCAACTCATTTGACGTCACTAGTTGTAGAACCATAGACTATTAAATCAAGTGAAGCACAAACTCGCTATCAAATCGCAAATCCATCAACAAATTCAAACCGTCAACGAACGACAATAATCCGAATCCTCAATCCAGACGCATAAATAATGACAATATTTCGCCCGCACCAAGAATAGTTTACAATAATTAATTATCAAAGTGCGCGTATTTCATTTTAATCGCGGTTTCTTGTTCGCGATGCAGACTCGTTCCAGTTGTTCATTCGAACGACGAGGGTTTGAAATTGGAATATTGTTTGATAGCGATAAAAATCGACCAATGAAAAATTAGTAATAGAGATAAGCAGAAGAATAGTTTTATTGATTTTTTTTATCGAATTTCACTTTTCGAAGACCTCGCGAACTTTGATTATTACATAATATATATTTTTTGATGCAGAAGTTTTTAGTTTACAAGCTTTAGTCATTTAGATTACATCATCTTAAATAACAGCTTTTGAGACTCACAACGTTTTGTAAATGAAACAAAACTTGATGCAATTACGATAGAATAAGTAGAATAAGTATAAATTAGTCCAGCAATTTCAAGATATTTATTAAATAAACTTAATAAAATTAACAACCTAAATGCAAACAAAATTAATTTGAATTATATTAATCGAATACGTTTAAGATGTTTCGATTGTCATTTATTTGTCGATAAAGTTTGCGGCTCATCCCTAGTTTCGTGTATTCGAACAACGCGCGGGAATGCAATGCACGCACCTGTCTCATACTCTATTATGCGTTTCGTGCGTTTATACGTTAGACGGGATTTCTTATTATTTTTATTGTGTCTATCTCATTATAGAAGGGTTAAGGAATAATGCCATCTTCTTGTTTTTATTTTACTTGAAATGTTTTGTTTCCACTTTTGTGCAAACATTGAAGGTTTCCTTTTTTATCTGTAGTTGTGTGTTTTCTTAAGTTTTTATTGCGCTGATGTAAACTTGGGAATTACTCTTGTAGTTCCTTAATTATAGTAATACCTAATTATAAGCTGTAATAGAATCGTGGAATTATCTAGTTATTGGCTTTTTAACATAGCTACTATGTTTTTTTTATTCGGTCATAGTAAATATTGTCTCCTACCTAGTCTCTTAGAGAGAGGTAGGTTCAGTCTAAGGTACATTATGAGGTGTACAATTAACTAGGTACCTATTTGCTGTAATTTTTATGATGAACAACATAAACACCTCCAATGCAATGTTTGTTTCGCCACAGATTAAATAATAGTTTTCAGTTATTTTCGCATCACTACAACATAATAACGACAGGAGTATTACCAGTACCAAGGAATTGTGTTACGCACGGAATAACAAAACGCAAATCTATCTACGGAAATAGAACGTCTGCTAACCTACCACCTAGTTCGATAGCACTAACGAAACGCATACGGATTATTAGATTAGCCGTAAAGTTGTTAGTTGCAATACGTTACTATTTGAATCTGGAACATGGATTCTGAAACTATTTGAATATGGAATTTGGATTTGATCGGCGGATTTGGAAAGTTAACGCGCTTTGTTTAAATTTGAATTAGGAACGTGTTTTAAGTACTTAGGTAATTCATTTGAAGAATATTAGACTAAGTATATTTAGATATAGATTTTCAGGCTGGAGTTTTCCCGCGTTTTCCGAAAAAAAGGTGTGTGTGTATATTTATTGCAAAACTAGTATTTCATCAAGTATTATTGTGTAATTGCTGAATTATTGAAATGACGTCTTGTTTATGAACACAATTGTGGACAAGAGATATAAAGACGGAATAACGTGCTTTGCGTGCTCGCGGGAAATCTCCATGAAACTCTTAGTTAAGTCTCCATTGCTCTATTAGGGTACATGACATGACTTTAACTTGACCACGATGACCTTTGACTTAATCTAAAATTTCTAATCTTGACGCTGGCAAATAAACAAATCGTATGGTGCCGTATACAAAAAAAAAAATATAAACGATTGAAGTGAACAATATTCTAAATGTTTCAAAATCAATTTTGTTTCGTTCACCGAATCTTAAACTCCAATTCAGCTAATTTATTTATGTTGTCACAATGCGAATGATTTTGTGTAAATTAAAATAATTTATTTGTTTCACACACCGCTCTATCAAACACATGTTGTGTCCGCAACAGACTAAAATCAACTCTATTTTAATGAAATAGATTTCAATTTTAGAAAATGACGAATTAATCCTCACGTGTCTAGTCTGAAGTGGATTTGTTCTCCGATTTTAGACTTCAGAATTTCAAGAATAGAGTTCAAATTGATAATGAAAGAAAATAGTCAAGAAATGAGCGAAATTCTTGTAACGAAGTGCTAAGAGCAGTGTTTATTGTGGAAGCCATCATAAAGGAGAGTTTACAACTGTTTTATGAACACTGGTACAGTGTAGATAATCCTTTATGGCTTCATGCAGTGTGTGTTCTGTAGGTTTCACACGGTTAACTAAACAATGATTAAATTATAAGTAATGCTTAGATGCTGTAACATCGATATTAAAGTATGTAAACACAATTTTGTAAATCCTGAATAAAAACTTTGAAATACTTTTGACGCCGTGGCATAGTAGTAGCATATTTACTTCGAGAGCTAGCAGTCTTGGGTTCGATTCTAGGCCGTGGCAGAATTCCTGGCGATGAGTTTCTGTATCTTAGCCGATTTTGTTAAAGATTACATGATAGGTTATGTTCCCTAGAAATCCTAGAAAGGAGCTATGAGTGCGATACGTATTAAAAACTAATAAAATGAAATAATAATAAAATGAAATGTGATTCGCCATTTTGGGGTGGCGCCATCTTGGACCGATTTTTATGTAACATAGGAACACTCAACTCACCTTTCAAACATCTCGCTTTTGTTTTAAATGAAATCAAAAGCTGTTATATATATTATGTTCAGATACGACAAATTTATTACGTTTTTTGTGTCGGGGGTTTAAACTAAACTGTTCAGTAAGAAATGCATCAAAAATAATAAATAACGTATGAATTAGTGAATGTATGAATGAATAAATAAACTCTTTATTGCAGACACACAAACATCAAATATACAGGAAAAACCTTACATATAGTGTCACAAGTGGCGGCCTTATCGCTAAAAGCGATCTTTTCCAGGCAACCTTAGGATGGTGATAATTTGCAAAATAAATATAGTACAGGACGGGGTATACAATAAAGAATATAAAAATTTGTAAGACTAAAAATAAACTATTAACGATAATGTACACGTTTATAAGTAAAAATATTATGTTGAATTTAATTGCATTTCGAAAATACAAGGACTATTTCTTTATCATTTTTCACGGTCGGTAAGCTCCAAGTTTTGTTTGTTTAATAGGAATTGACTTTCAAGCCGAGTCGCCGGAACACAACTTACATACATACTTACGTATAATTATCCTTCCGAGCATCTGTTCAGTTCACTCCCAAACTGAACTCGTTTCTAATACGTTCAAATAAAAAATAACAAGTATCATAATACATCATCTCTTCGAGTAAACTTCCTGTGACGTAACTACCGATATTTACGCTAAGTTGAACTTCCTTTGCTTGCTTACTTTGTTAACTTAAATAAAAACAGTTTGATTTGGAAATCCAAACTCGATGGGTCGATTTTGATAGAATTTATGCCTACAGTTATGAAGTCACACAACCAAGGACGATTTTCAGACTTCCGTACCTCAAGGATAAAAAGGGGACCTTAGTACTAATACTTCGCTCTCCGTCCGTTCATTTTTCTGTCACTAGGCAGTATCTCATGAACTGTGTTTCTTCTGAAAATTCCTCAAACATAGAAGATTTCATTACAATTTAAACATTTTATTTTCCATTCGAAGACGCGTTTTTTTTACATAGAACAAGGAATTGAAACTTATAATACAAATCACGCAATGTACATAAAACACCGCGATACTTCCGTAGTACTAAGTCAGACCACGTGTGATTGTATTAAGGACATTCACTCGAGATTTTTACATTTTTTTTCCGAAACGAACCCTTTTTCGGGCGTTTTTTTACTCGATATTAATTGAAGGGTTAAAAATACGTATTAGTGTTTATTTTAATTTAAGTAGGTAAGATACGTAGCTACATGTAAACCAATAAGCAATTTTTATTTTGGAACGCGTTGAAGTCTTTTGGAGGAGCAGTAGACAAACTTATTTTTTTTTTTAACTATTTATTTTTGCTACTAAGTGTCACTCTTAAAAATATTATAATCTAATAAGTAACTTGTAGAAGTTTAAGTAAAATAGCGTTTCTAAGAAAATTATCATTAAAATGCGTCTAGAAATATCTATTTAGGGGAAGACTGTTATTCATGTGTTCAATATAGTCACTACACTAAATCGAATGATTTCGATGTAACTACAAAAAGAAAATGTTTTCCCATAAAATAAATAACAAATAACCCTAAAATAACAAAACAAGCAACTTTCAAAAAACATTTTACCAAAATTATTACAAATCAAACATGCACACACCACCCGCATAAACCCGAAAACTTATAAGCACAACTAAAAATAAAACTTCAACTAAACCCCTTTTCTACATTTAAAGGGGTTTTAGAAAAAAAAACGCCCACATAATACCCTCACCCTAAAAACGTTCCAGAAATATTAAAATAGTCAAAAGAGTTAAAATTAAATTGGTTAAAAATAAAATGGAGGGATGGGGAAAGTAATCCTTGTACTACCACAGCTGTTAAAAAATTACAATACCAACTTTAAGTTGAAAACTATGTCAAGCAGGATCGGTGCTCCGGTATCACTTGAAGGCCATTCAAATTACCAGAAAAAACATGCATCTTTGACTGTCTTGGTCATGTTAATTCGCGAAAAATACTGCGCAGAATTATTACAGTTAAAAAGAGTTGGTTAAAAAGAAATTAACAGCTTTTTAATAGATTTTATCGACAACAAGTATTTATATGTGTCTCTTAGATTGAGTATTTATATTGTCAATACTATCTGACGTAATTAATACACAGCATTTCCTAAATACGCACTTACTACGTCATCAAGCATCACAAGCAATGTGAAATCCAAATTTTTCTTTGTCGAAATTCATAAAGCTTTACGACTAGTTTCGTTCAAAACTCCACAGTTCGTTGTTGTATTGTGTAATAGTGGCAAAGGGAGCGCCATGACGAAAGCAATTTAAAAATGGAAGGGTTTCATTTTTAGTTCCAATTTTAAAAAGTGAACCCGCGACGAGTGATTTGACGATTCGGACGGATTGTAAAACGGATCTTGTTAAGCGCGAGTGAACAATTTACCATAGGAATTATTAATATTTTTGAGCTCTAAGTTAAAATACAAATTTATTATATACCAATCATATTAAATCACTTATTTATTTAAGTTTTGAAAACATAAAACTAAGTTTGTTTTTCTTTCGCGATTAGTTTTTAGTATCTTGGCCTACTCTTATCTACCTTTCTGTGAGTTCAAATACCTTTTTTTCTCTTTTACTATTTTCATATAAACGTAGAATACGTTGACCACCATACATTAAACATTTAACTAACATCCCACACCACAATAACTTAAATAATTAGGCTTAAAGTGTAAACACATTGCTCTCGTACTCTTTGAAGATAAACTAATCGAGTTTCACAACGAAAATACATTTAAAACTAATTTCGATAATACAAAAAAAAACTCTGAAAATGCTTTCAACCACTTGAGAATTGCTTTCAAGTATCGAAGTAATTTCTCTTGTATGCATAAACCCATCCCTGGGAATAATGCTCACGCACACATTGCCGCGGCCGCAGATGTTGATTCCATAAAATAATATTTCATGTAAAGCACTAACCGACCGAGGGCGGAAGGATTGCGTTCTATTTTTAAATTTAATATTTCGAACCAATTTGAAGATGGAACTGAATTTTTTTTTGATATGTTCGTTGATTATTATTTTAGATGATAGATTTTGTGATAATTTCGTGGTTGCTAAATAAAATTACAGTGAAATGTAACCTATCAACCCACTTCGAAGTTACTTAATCATTAAGTAGCAAGCAGGATTTCTCATGTTGTTTTTCTTTACCGTTTAAGCTCGGAGGTCCTGGGATTGAACCTGTGCACTTTGCTTGTGAGGTAAACAGTTTACCGACTAGGTCACCGCTAACTTGAAATGTACGGCAAGTTTATTAGGTTTGGTATAAATTGAGTAGTTATAAATTTTTATTTATACCTACAATCTAATACGCTGTGATTGTTTGTCTATTCTGTTTCGTAACAGTAAAAGTAAGTATTGATAATATTTTATTGACTTGCACTCATGCGTGCATTACAAAATGTCAAGTAATTATTGACCTCGAACGCCATTTGAACATTTCGCTCGTGACCATTCGTCAATTAAATCAGAGGACTCGTTAAAGAGATCAAAAAGAAATAAATATCGGATCCCAAGTTTTAAAAAGCTCCGTTTCGAAGTAAAGAATGTTGTGTACAATCTTGCTTCGGACAAAAAAGTGACAACGAATAAAAAAGAAAACTCAACACGGCCAAAGAACAGATTATCAGCGCTAAAAGGGTTGCTCCCGCTCTCTCCTTCTTTTGTTCCTTCCAAATTCAAACTCCGCATCCGTACAAGGAGCGTTCGAATGCGAATTCTATTTTTGAATATTCTACCGAGAATTTTTAATTAATGCCGCACGGCCGCGCTCGTATTTTTTAAAATTCGTATTCTGTTTTAAATCGAGTTCGATATTCAATTTTTGCGTTCGATTTCAGATGTTTTTATTTATGTTGTGCGATAATGACGTTTCGCGTTTAAGTGCTTTATTTCGATTGGAGATTTTATTCGTTTATTCGGATGTTTCTTGAAGGTTAGTGTTGTGATTAATGGTGGAGATATGTGGAGTGCTTTTTAAACGAAATATGGGATTTAATGATGTTTGGTGGAACTCGCGCGTTCTGTTTTTGTTTGCGCGTGGGAGGCTCTATTCTATAGGCGGTCTCAATGACATATTAATGCGTCCGCATCATAGATACGCGGTTATCGATTACCTCTCAGAATGGAAAGGTTTACTATAATCTGATATTTTTAAAGGTTATGGTTACGTTTTAAGATTTAGTTGACGCAATGCAGCCTCTTTTACTCACTAGCGATTGCACTATGCGGAGAAAACTTTCAATGTGTTTTTATCATAACGGCTATTTTACGGCTTATACTTGGACTTATTTCAAGAAATTTCAACAAACAGGTCTTTCAATGTTACACTTAAATAATAGGTATTATTCTCTATACATAGGTATATACTGATGACTTAAGTACCTACTAAAATTTATCTAGTTACTTATCCCTTAGGTAATTAGGTATACTTTTCTACTTTACTGATGAGTTTAACTGTATCTTGGATTGCGTGTCAAAGACAGAAAAAAAACAATAGTAATTTTCTTAATGTTTAAATTTATAACAGTGCTCTACTGACACGCGCCAAGTATCCTGGTTGGACTGTATTTGCATTTACAGGGTCAGTTACTTATGACCTCTTATAGCTATTATAAAACCATATTTTTTTTATTCTTTTGAATTAGCTAGAAGAAGAAAATTATCTGATCCATACAAATAATTTGTTGACGCGCATCTAATACTCATAAATAACAAGAAGTAACTTAAGAAAATAGTACATATATGTCACAATACTGCGCACTCTAAGTACAAATATGTATGTTGTACGAAGCCGACTTAAAAAAGATAACAGCACATCTTTAGTCTGATTTCAGTGCATTAAGTGAACCAAAATGGTAGTGAGTGATCTTCAATGAGAGACCAATAAGTCGCATTAAGAGATCATTTGACGCATCTCACGCGCTCGAGTCGACGACCTCGATACGCAAACGATCTCTTATATCACTTACCTATATAATTTACTTACTTTTACAACTTTAAAAACAATCTTAATATATATATATATATACATGGTGTGTTCCACTTTGTGCACCCAGGTGATCAAAGTGGAAATTAAAGTTTCTTCAATTCAAGTTTGACAAAGAGGGTGAAATTTTTGTTCACCCTGCAATTTTAAATCACCTGGGTAAATATGGGTGACTTTTTAAATCATATATTTAGTATCATATTATAAGATTATTGCACCACATATCTTGAAAGACTATCTCTCCATCTATCTGAGTAATTTTATCGCAGTTCTGATTAAGCAGCGTCTATTGCAACACTGTAGTATTTTAACACATATCTTAATTCCGCTGTTATTTCGCGGAAATAAAACACATTTCATACTAACAAGGCAAAAGAGTAGACTTTATATATCGTATAGCCCTAATCTAAAACAAAGCAGCCAATGACTAACGTCCTATCTAATACGGCACTAACTCATACAAATTTTAATAACACGTTCCACGATCGCCGATCGTATAATAGCTTCACTTAATATTCCATTTTCGAAAATATTTGAATCGTCATGCTCCCCGTTCTTTTGTAACCGGCCTGTGCGGATGCTATCTGATTTTGAAATTGGAACGTTCGATCGTTTCTTATTCGAAATTTGAATTTGGAACTTAATTACGGGCGGGCGCGTTGTTAATTACTTTAATTGAAGCGTTAAAATAGCTCTTTACACTTCATTGTCACCTTCTTTTGTAGACGTATAACTAAAAAGCAAACACTGATGGATACATAACATCAGGTGATACCTAAATGTATAAAAATTACATACTTATATTGTTAAAAGGTTAACCATGTGTAAAAATATGGTATGACTGTTTAGTCTTTTATAAACTGAATGTCTCGCTTTGGAGTTGAAGTTTCTTTTTATTTACTTTAGGATGCTTCTATAGACAGTAACTGTCCTTACGTACTAAAATTTCACTGGGACACGAATAAATAAATGAAACCGTTTTTTTAGGCAGCATAAAATCTTAAGCCCTTAATACTTTTAAGCCCCGTTAAAACTTAATATCGATAAACTCAATTGCTGTCAGAACTGAAATATTACAATGTGAATCTGAAAATTTAGTTTGCAATTACATATTTAATTTTTAACTATATTAAAATCTCGACAAGTCGTCTTATTTCAAATTATTTAGTTAGCATACCCAATATATCTTCATACGAATAATTGTTAAATATTAACAGTCTTAATGTAATTGTTTCCAGGTATGGAAGTACTCGTGTTTACAAAATGGCGCGCAAAAGGAGCTGATTGATGACGAATTTCAGTGGAAGAGTACAATGAGATCTATCTCAAGTAGTGAGTGTACAAATTAATGAAAACATTAAATGATTCTATGAACTAGTTAAGAAAGAAAAAACAAATAGTTACAAGAAAATTGGGTTTGTCAGTACAATTTTGTACTTGTAAAGTGATTATATTACTAATGTTTCGATAATCGTAGACTCAGTATTTGCAAAAATTAGAATAGACATCATGAGGTGCAAACCCATTTATGCAATTTATGCAAGACCCATACATATATAGATCTTGAATGGTCTAGTAAATCATTATTTTGGTTCCAATCAGTCATTAGGAGTTCAATTAAAACATATAATGTATATCATACATACCATTTCGTAATTTACAATAACAAAATAGATAGATTATATATGAAAAAAAAAAACTTATTAAAATTTCTGGTCCCCTCATATCCCAAATGCAATTTTTTAAATCCCTCTCCCTCCAAAGTTTATTTTAAAAATGGAAAGCTAAGCGCATTCACAAATATAATTGATGATGGTGGACGCACCCCTTTAATCTCGTTTCTGTCTATACACCTACGAATGGTAAAAATGTAGATAAAACAGGCTATAACTCAAATAGGGTTACTGATATACTCATATAGTGGGTATAATATACAAAATTAATAATAATAACTGGCCAGGAGAAGTACAAAGTTAACAAGTACCTTGGCTTTGCTCGCGAGGTCATCGCCATGTGGGATGGTGTTTCGTCGATTATATCCCGAGAATCTTTTCGGCAAACGGCCTGATATGGAAGAACCTGGTGAACCAACTTAGAAGCTATTAGAAAAAGTTCTGACATACTGACATTTAAAGGCTTTTGACAAAAGTCTTCGAATGAATACCTAGATTTGAAATAGGAACACTACAATGACAAAAAAATTGTTCAACTTTAAATTAATGAACTACATTATATAAAGCTGTCTATGTTTCAGTATAAAGTCGGAATAAATTTATGTTTCGCGGAAGTTTAGATAAAGAACAAAAACATCTGAGCCAAATTTTGAAATATGTTTCGAATATAGAATCCAAATTACTGGCCACGATTTTGTAAATTTAAAATTAACGTTGGTCGAAGAACGAAGGTTTCACTACATTATTCAAATTTGGAATAAAACAACCGATGGAGATGGACGCACCCCTTTCATAATCTCATTGCATTGTTTGATTCTTTATGGATAATATTAAAAAAAAATATAGATAAAAATCTAACAGCGAGGGTCATTTTTAGGAGGAACACTTTGATCTTTTTTTTTAAATTTTAGTAATAACATAAAAAAATGTATAGAAATCATTTTAAATACATATACATCATTCCTATCAAAACTTATTTTAAAATTTTCCTACATCATTCAAATTAAGAATCGGACGTTTTTAAAATATGCAGAGATACCGGCCAGTTCCATCCCAACGTAATGATCGATCGTCACAAAAAGGTTTTAAAACTTTTTAAGGTTTTACGGACGTGATAAAAGCCTTTAATTTACAAAATCGGAATTCCTCAAAGATTTTCGAGACATTTAAAACTTTAATTATACCGCTATATAGGCTGATAATTACAAGTGAATATGTATTAATTATAATTGCTCGGTATCGAATCAGAATGTATTGATATATTGAAAAAAAATACAATGTTTTTGTCAGTTGAAACAAAGAGGCGGTAATTCGTATGAAGTGACTTGCGTTTAGTTACTCCTTTGTCTGTCCATCTGCATTCACGATACGATGTATATACTTTTTTAATGTTCTCAGTTTCGTCTACATAATTGTCGTTAATAATTGCGTTTGAGATTAGAACGTCGATTGTGCCATCAACTATGTGTTGTTGAGTTTAATTTGAAAATGGAATCGGTTGTGATTGGTCAGAGGCGAACGTTGATTTGACGCTGGCGTTTAATGATTTCCTTAAGGAGGTGAGAAAAGAATGATTGTTCGAAATTTAAAAGTTATAGATAGTTTTGAATAGAGTTTGATATTGTTAAAAATTTGTGAGATTATGTTTCATGTTAATTAGAAAATAAGCACTTGATTTATAAGGTAAGACAATAAATGAGCTTTAGTAAGAAAATAAATATTAAAAACTATGAAATTTCATCGCCATCATTTCACAGAATCCATCTTCACAGCAACAATGTGTAACAGAACAGAAAGAACCAATGAATTATTTATGAACAACTTTATACTTCGTGGTTTCACAAAGGCGATCGTTTTTGGGTATAAATACACCGAAAACGCCTTTTATAAGGCATTAACATTATTTATGCGGGGAAGAAATATTTCGGTAGAAAGTCTCGCTCCAATGCGAAATCGATGCTATAAGGCTTTGTTACTATATGAGCTTGAAAGTAAGAGATAAAATAAACTACTGGATATATAAATATTGTATAAGAAACTTTCAAATGCATGAACTGTAAATTCTAAAATATAACACTTATGGCATATATCACTTTCCTTTCAAATTTAAAATGTCATGAGCTTATTTAGTTATGTATAGTAGGTACTTATATACATACTTACCTAGTTGATAATAAAAGTCAGCTTGATCGGCGTTTATTTCGATATTTCGATAATACGATTTGAAAAAGGAACAGGAACGGTTATTATTTCAAAATAAGAATTCTTCGTTCTTCACTTAAAAAGTTGACAGCTACTCAATGGACTTATTCTGTGAGAAATTGCTACAATATCAATCTGAAACGTGATGTGGTTCGAAGAAAAACCTCAATATTTTAAAATCATAATATTTGGTTGCAAAAAGTTTGAGTCGTGAAAATCGGTGATTGGACCGATGAGAGACTTTGTAACAAAGCGATTTTACGTATTTTGGCCTTTTTTATCATAAACGTTGGAGTTTTGTTTTTAGCGCAGTTTTGCTTTATTATGTTTTTTTTAGTAAGACAAAAATACTCAACTCTTAGGCTTGGGTGGGTGTATAAGATATTGGTTTGCCGTCAAGCTGTCGTCACATTTTGATCAGTAGGTACTATTGTTTCCCAACAATTAAATTAATCTTTAATGTACTTCTTAAATGTTATTCACCAAATATTATAGGTATTCTATGAATCATTTTTATTTTATTTTCCTAAAATTATGTTGACACCCAATAGGTATTGTCAAATACTTTAAAGCCATTTCCATAAATTCAATTCGATTTAAAAATCGAATCACGCAGATTTCCTTAGCGACAAGTTAAAGACTACTTTTGACTATTATAGCAAGTGTCCGTTATCGGCTTCTACTGAGGATTTGAAGACGGATGTGGAACGTGCGTTCTTATTTTAATTTAAGGTAGGTACGTTAATCGCGAATTGTTTAAGGGTATGAGTGTTCTGTACAGTTATTTATTTGTTTATTTTGTATAATGGAGTGTTTTGTAGATTCATACTACTTTTACAAAGTAGGGAAGGTGCAAATATTATTATAGTTCTTTATGCTACTTGTATCAATTTTTTTTTTCTGCGTCTATTATTTATTTTGGTTGGACTCTTTTAATTCTTATTGGTGATCATGCTCAGCTACGTAACGTAACATGTACATACATGCAATAATATTATTCCAGATGTTCTAAAATTGTAATAGTACGCAAAATATTTACTTATTTCAGTATTTTAAAAAAGTGGTAAATTAGCAATAAATCTAGTCAACTTTTTAAAGGGACAATAGAACCAACCATCAATAAGTAATATCGCCAAACTGAATTATAATCAAATCATATCACAATTACAATCACCTACAAACTATGTACCTGTCACCATCAAATAAATCAGCATACTTCGGCACGTGTATGACTATATTTTATTAGTCAATAAAAAAAGAAACTACACCATAGACAAATATTCCGCCGCCATATTGCCTCGGCCCATTGTGAAACGTCAATAACGCGCGTAGCCCGCATATTAAGGACTAAGTATGAGCGAAAACGGGAAACAATACGCATTGCCATATTCGTTTGAATATGGAACTATTTAAAATTTCGAATCCGTTGCGTTATCGTCGATACGTGTTGGCGTTTTCCGATTGTTCTTTTTTAGTTGTACTTTGAAGGAAGGCCCTTAAGGTACAATGAGGTTACCAGAATAAGGACACCATTTGGATTTTTCGCTTCCAGAATAGCAACACAGTTGTCTCATAGTTAAACAACCGTAGAGTTGGGTACGTACTCGTACTGTATACATCAAAAATAAATTGTTAAAAAACATGTTAAATTTTAAACATTGCATTGGAGAAATCATTCTTATTTTATTTTTGTAGCCTTAGAGACGTAAAAAGACATTGGCGGCTTCTTCTTACAAATAAACTATAGACTAAAAACCGCAATCAAAATTCTTCAACGTTTAAAAACAACTTCGTGGAAATTTCACGTTCAAAACTTGCAATAACCGAACGGCGATCAGTATGCATGTCCCAGGTTTGATTCCCGCTCACGTCCCGGTGGAAATATTCGATTGTGCCACACAAAATTATTATTACTTACTTTCTACGCCATTTTTGGGTAGTCGTTATGAGTGGAAAAAGTGATTTTGTATCGTTCTAAACCTCTTCCAAATTCAATTTAGGCTTGTTACGTTAGAATACTTACTTCTTACGCGCGGTTAGTGAATACAAATTGGCATTTTGTCACTGTTGTAAAATTAATAATTTATAGAGCCTTTAGGACGTAGAAATTAATCAAAACTCTTTTTTCAAGATACTTAACCTTTTGTTCTCTTTTATTTACAAGAGGAGTAGTAAACTGGTTATTGCGGACGTTGACACATATTTTAAAACTTCGTTTGTCTATAATATTTCCATTGCTCTCATTCCGCTATGTGTGGCACTCTAATGTAAAACTCTTTCAATAAGAAAACACTTTATTGATTTTAAGGTTTAGAAAAGAATGCAATTTTCATCCTTTCGTATTAATGTTCTTTTAATTAGGCTTATTAAATTTTATCGAATTTGCCGAGTATTTCTTTCTGCCATCAAGCATCCACGGTTACCTAGTCTAGGATTAAGGCGATGCTTTAATTTTAACGTACAAATCGACTAGTTCAAGCGTATTAGCCTACGATGTACTACGTTTATGACACTTTAGTTTTAAACTCTCTAAAAACTAATATTTAACAAACGGAACACTCCTACCTAATGCTTAATAAAAGGGACCCCATGCTATGGAGCACTAATCTAATTGATTTCACAATCTATCATAACTATACAAATAGACTAACAAACATACGAAACTACACTCTAATGTGTCCAATACAAAGTCGATTTTAGTTTGTTCGTATTGTATTCTGTCTTCAAATTGGTAACTTCCTCGAGGATTTTTATTTTTATTGATAAAACCGTGCCACAATTGGTACGGATTTGGTCACAAATTGAACGAATCTCGGTTTGGTTGGACTCAATTTTACAGAATAGGTCCATTTATTAATACGACTGGCGTAACGTAGGGTTAACGGTTCAAGGTTTCATAGCGTATTCACCAATCGTGTTCGAGAGTTCCATATTTGTAATTTTGAATATTTTATCGATTGTCAGGTATTTATTTAGAGGATTAGAGATATCATGATTAATTAATTATTATATTTAATATTCATAAAAGTTTTCGTTTCATATAATAAGTATTATTTTCATATTATTTTCATAATCTCATTCGTGTAATAGGAGAGAACAATATTTGTGGAATAGAACATCGATGTTTCTTAAATTAAAATCATACTTTTAAAACATTTGTTTGCCAATATTTTTGACATTTTCTGTAGAACACATTATGTATAAACAAGTCACAAGCAACAATACCATTTTTAACTAAAATGTTCCCAAATTCATACTCAAATAACAGTAAAATATCGATCGCTAACCGTACCCAGCTTCGGACATTGATCTCAAAGAACTATTCTCCGCCGAAAAAAACATGCAAACTTTTTCACCCTATATTTGAAACAGTGTTAGTGTCAAATTTTCATCCCCGCGTCCACTTACAACCCTTCCAAAAATAATAAAAATATGCAATAAAATGGAAAGCACGAAGTGTTCATAGAATTTTAAGGGTTCCGTTCACTCCAAATAAAAAACGGATTTCAGATATTTAGTAAAGTTTTTAAAAATCAGACGAAAATATTTGTAATAGTTGATTATACTGATTATATTTATAATCATATCAATATAAAAAAAGATACTTGGGCTTATTATAATTAAACGTATATTGGTTTTATTTTCGCACATAACAAGGTAAGCAGATAATGATTTTTACAAACCTTATTTTTTAAAATTGAGATCTAAATTTTTCTAGCAACTTTTTAAGTTTTGAACCCTAAAAACTTAAAATAAAGACCAGAGGGGAGTTTAAAATCGTTATTATAATCTCGGACGCCATTTTTGCGTACATTTGGGGACATTCGGGCTATTGGGGACGCGCCCTTCAATTTAAATCTTTTTTTTTAGTAAAAACCCCTTTGATGTATGCATTCGCCAATATCTCTCGGTCTGCTTGACATTTGGCTGTTTTGGAGATTTAACTGATGCATTTTTGAGATTATTTTTTTAATACTACCCATATTTATATGTAGGGTATAATAAATAGAATGGCTGGAAGATTTCAATATAAAACATGTCATAGTTTTTTTTAATTAGAGTTGGATTTTTTCCATGGCGTAGTGATTATATACTAATCTGGAGATCAGAAGGCCCAGGTTTGATTCAAGGCCGAGGCAGGTAAATATAATGATATTAATTAATTGTGAGACATAAAATTTTGAGATTTATGAACATGCCTCGGAAACATTCAGAATTATTCATTTCTTAAAAAATCATAAAGATAAAATAAATAAATAATAAATTATCATAAATCATACTTTGTTAATAATTCAATATTCCAGTAAGATTATGTTAACTTTAGATAAGGTTTAGTTTCTTTATTAATGCAATATCTAAGCGATTCATCATATTCAAAAGTTTCAGCTGTTGACGAGAAGAAAAATAGAAGAAAGTGACGGTTACACAATATTGAAACAAATGTAACCTCTTTAATGTAGAGTAAGGAACAATCGCTACAAATACTAGCAACACAACATCCTATTAATCAAACTCATTTAGAAGAAAAAAAGAAAAAAAAGTCGTGTGGGAAAAACAGTACCAACGCATTCCAAATTCAAACGAATCTGAAAGCGGGCCGAGATTTGAAAAGAGAATGAGATTTGAAAATAGAACACGCCATTAGGAGTGAATACAATAGTCTCATTGGTCGATTTGAAAAAGGAACAATTTGTTAAACGTCAAATATGAACTTTTTATTTGAGATGTAATGAAACACTCGCTGGTACGATCTTAAGCTTTTTGTCGGATCGGAGCGGTCGTTTTTCATTTTGTTTTGTGTAAGTCCGTACATACTTTCCATACATTTTAAGTTGAGGTGTATAGGTGAGAGCGAAGCCGCGGGCGACAACATTATTACGTTATCTCAAAGATCGATTCTAGTATTAATTACATATAAGTCAATTAACTCAGATCCGATGTAGAGATATAAATTACAGACACTTTGACTGGACTCGTGTCTGCCGTTATTTAGTTGTGTAGGTAAAAAATAATATTGTAATTATCGTTTAAATATATATTGCAAAAAATATACCGTGAATCAAACGAGCTTTAACAATCATAAAATTAAAATTACATATCATGTAAGTTTTTTTCAAATATAGGTCAAAGTTTATAAGACCACTTTGTTCTCTCAGTAGATTTTTGCTGTTGGTTTTGTCAACAATAAGCACCAAGCTACATTTTTAACTTGAACGGTAAAATTACACAAAATTAGAATGTATTCATATATTCAACGTAACAGCAACCAATCTAATTGCAAAAATTAAACGCTTTCAAAAAAAGAACTCTTAGAGTTTTGCACAGATCATACATAGACTAGTTCACAGAAGGTTAAGTCGTAGTGTGTTTTTTGCGGTATCTATCTACCTACGCGTGCATTCAATTCTGTTCTGTCATACTTTCTATCTCCCAAACCGTTTATCGAGCGATCGCAGACAAGACCAATGACATGAAACTATCAATATTTCTAATAACGTTCAAAAACAAAGTATATTAGTTTCTGTTCGGCCATATTAATCATTGGAACGAATTTCCGTGCGCCTTGTCATACACTGTTCGTTTATTAAAAATGTGACGTATCAAGATCAACATCTCATAGACAGAGATAAGAGCATACAGAACTCAAACGGGCGAAAGAGATGGATACGTGCTGACATTTCAACGGGTCATCAACCCTACGGGCGTCCTACTCTAACGAGAATTCGAAGATTTGATTTGAATTGTTACTAATTTGAAATATTGGCGTTCGATCCGGCCAGTTACTTTTTCGTTTTTTTTTTATAAAGATTCACATGGTTTATTAAAATTTATTTCTAATAGATATGCTGTTTTGAAGCTTCCGTTTGAAGTTTTTAATGGTTGAGGTTAGTCATAAAAGTAAAATAAAATGGTGTAGCGTTGTACAATTTTGTTATTTTAGAGATTAATGAAGAGTAATAAATACCGTTGGTAGTAAAGAGGTTATCTAGTTATGTTTTTTTTCTTTATTGGATGTTAAGTTGTGTTTTTGAGTAGATTATTTCCTGCTTAGACTGTCTTATGTCGTGTTAAAACTGTGGTTACTTTAAACTATATTATTACATAAGTATAGTTAAGTGCCAATAGTCACATCCGTTGAACTTAATGGGCTTAACTTTACACAATTTAACAAAAAAATGTTATTAATATATTAGAATAGGCAGATGGTACGAAATAAGTAAGGAAGGCTACGGATGATGATAATGATGATAGAAAAGGTTAAAAAAAAAAAACTACATTATACTTACTAAGAACATTAAATAGTAACGAGAGTACTCATTATCCCGACATAAAAGGTTAAAAAACTTGCCAACATACGCCAACGCCATAATATGATATAAGCTGTACACATTCAATTAATCTTACTCTATCTCATATAGAACCCTTTATACCCCCATACAAATTCCCTAACTCCAAATTTATATGCACGAACACAATTCCATACAAAACAAAAGCTACAAAAATGTAAAGCTACAGCAGAATACGGCTCATAACTAGTCATAACTGGTTACTACAAACCATTTAAGGCGATGTAATCCTATTGTGCACTCACACATACACACGTACCTAAGTGTGCATTACAAACGCGCATTTAAAAATGTGTTCAATCATTAATTTAGCCCGTAATTGAACGAGTTGCGATCTGTGCTCGAGCAAAAAGCCGATGTTCTCCGAAACCGGCCGAAGTGTACCGATCGGGCTGACATCTCGAATTTATACGTTCATAAAATTCTTTTGTCAAATTTACGTCGGGTTCCGGATAAAGTGGCGCGGATTCTTTACCGAAATCATCGAGAGTTTTTCTACCAGTTATTAAGTACGTCGCCGCGTTGGTCGGTGTGCCAAAGACTAGCTTGGTTTGTACGCGATTTGTTCGTGACTTTTCTTGCAAAGAGTTCAATGCTTACAGTTATATTATTTAAAGTTGTTATGGAGATTTTCTAATAAACTAATTTATATTATTAATACAAAGAAAAGATTAGTTTTGGGATCCTTAAACTTCACAAGAATTCTAGCAATGCAACGCGAAAGAATTATTTAGGTACATGCTGAGGAGGCCATAACTAAATTCTCATATTTGCTGTCTTTCTAAAAATTTTGATAACAGAATAGTGTGATATTGTTTAAACAATACAATTACGGACACAGGTATGCAAAATATAAAAAAAAATTGTTTAACTCTAACACTCTGACCACACACTATACAGTGTGTGGTCAGAGTGTTAGAGTTACGCGAAAGCAGTCCTTTTTTAATAACGCTGCTTCGCAAATTAAAAAAAATAGTTTTTTTTTCTTGACAATGACAAACAAACACACATTTCATTTGCTTTAATTAAATAAATAACCAGTAAATGTTGGTCATCCATCGCGTGTTATTCCCACAACAGAGCGGACCGAGTTGAAACGAAAGTACCCGTAAAAATGCCGCCGATAATGACCCGATAAAAAACTACCGAAAACGCATTCATCATTTATCTGCGAGTAACATCGGCTACTTGGCCAGCCCAGTTTTCTATTCATTAGGCGACAAGACAGTCAGCGACACAATTTAATAACAACCCAGTACAAATAAAATATAATTCTTTTTAAAGAAAGTGTCTACCAACGTCTGTTTCAGCTGTGTCTTACTGTCTACCGACTTTTAATTCGGGGGACCACGTGGTAAGTATTCCTTTGCAAAAGTCTAGGTCTATCCGTCTCCGAGGACCTAGGTAACAAACAAAAAAACAAAGTAGAATTGAGTACCTCCTCATATTGGAAGTCAGTCGAAAATCGTAAAAGATCGCTTCACGAATAAAATCTAATAAGAAAAAGGAGAAAAAAATTGTTTTAGTGATTGTGTTGTACGAATTAAGTGCCATTTCACGAATCTAGTTTTACCTGTTAATGCCTGGCTCATCTTGTTTTATATAAAAAAAAGAAATCTTCTGATCAATCAATAGGGAAATCAAAAGTCGTAATGCTGTACGTCACTACAATATTAATATATTTATATTTAGGCTATTTATTTTTTGCTTCACTTATATTCTAATTTTAAGACGTAATCACGCACGAATTTAAAAATGTAGTTTTTTGTTAATTAATTTGGTAGCTGTCTGTACCGAACGACTGTACTGCAATGACCTGAAATTCGGTTACATTATACATTAATAATTACTTCTCAAAATAATGCTAAGTCCGATCCACGACTTCGATAAGGTACGGTCGGCAACTGCTTGTACTACAGAATAGATAGTAGTTATCTGGGCGGATCGAGGATTGGCCTTTGGGCGAACATATGGAGCCTTAAGAGGCTACGAAGCAACTCTCTTGATAAAAAATTATAAGTATTTCCTATTTTCAGCTAGAAATAATACCATCATGACGAAGGAAAATGCCATTACATCGTCCGTCAGGCTCTTGTTTCTACAACTGACGTCACGCATCCAATCCAGTGGTTTCAAAATTCGAACCTCCTAAATTCGTACGAACGTCACAGTACCTCGTACCTCGCTTTTAAATTTCGATCGCTTCTTTCGATCATTAGGTACGTCAGTTTTTTCAAACAAGTTCTGCTTCTGTTTTCTACGGCCGTTGCGTCATAGATTATAATTAATTTCGTGCGGTGTCAGGATCGATCATAGAGGATTTAGGTAGCGGTAGATCTGAGATTGTTTTTGTTGACGGGACGAATCAAGGTAGGTAACATGTTCTGTAACAGTTTGATGTCATGTCTGCGTGTTATCTATTCTATGGTAGGTATTAGTCAGTGATAGTTAATTTCGTAAGTGTAATGCGTGTATCTATATAATTTTTATATAAGCTTATTGATAAGATATTTATATCACTTTGTAAGGACATATTAAGTAATAAACAGGATATGCCTTTTAACTAAATAGAAATTTGGGATAACGTTTTTGGGGTAAACTCTACCACAAAGATTTTTTAAAATTTATTGGCTGGAGAGTTTTTACTTGAAAGCTTTAAACAAAAAACAATAACTGAAAATTAAATAATGATATACAGTAGATGTGTAACATGTGATTTTCTGCTCGTCTGAAATATAAAAAAAAAATAATTATCTGTGGCTTGTTAAGTGGTCGCGATGGATACCTCATCACTATTGTCGTGGGGCAGCACTAGCGACGACGTCGCTATTGAGAGAAAAATGATGAGGAATGAAGCCTAAAAGAAACAAAGTAGTAGTGCGTAATAAACTAGATCCTAGTTAATTAGTGATTTTTTCACATTAATTTTAGCTGATCTACAATTCAAACGACCCACGAAAGCTTTACTTCTGTCATATAACGCGAACATAACCGCAACATAACCCAAGTTTTAAATAAACAATCGCGAAAATTTATACGTTTAAAAGAATAAGTCCCAGCTGACTGATATTCGCTAGGAATTAATGCAAAATCTAGACCCTTAAACCTATGGATATGTAATTTAAAAATTGTACCCATTTTAGGCATAGTGTGGGTGTACTAAGAAAGTAGCGATGATGGTCGAGTGGTTAGTGGGTTCGATTGCCGTGCAAAAGGTCCGAGGTGCGATCCTACGAAACCTGCAAAGAGCCTGAGCTACCGGTGAAGGAAGACATCGTGAGGAAACCATAGCATGGTGGAAGGGAGTCTCCGATAGCTATCACCCTCAAATTGTAAAATATGTCGCCAAGCACCTAACGATGTTCCGGCAGCCTTCCTTGAGAGCTGTATTCCCAGCCTCAGCATGCTATATCAAGGCTACAGTATCGCTGACTTCCGTGGTCGTGCGAGCTTGTGGTCAAATGCCTAGCTATGAAGGATAAAAAAAAAGAATTTACGAAAATTCAACCCCTTAGGGGTTGAAAAACGGGGGTTCAAAGTTTAAAACTTCTTTACATGCCGTTCTAGGTCGCGTGCAACGCTATCCTATTATTGTTTTTGCTAACTCTACCCGCAAAGTCTAAATTATTGACAAAGCAAACAGATATTTTTGTCATCCAAATCTCGATCTTACAGCTTACTTTATCGAGTCACTTATATAAATAACTACTAATCCACACGATTTGAGATCGATTTACATAACATCGGTGCAATTAAATCGATTCTGGTTATATAAGCGTGATATTTCAAAAAGCCGTACTTAAATTGTTGGTTATTGGTAAATTGACTTCTTAAACTGTGCATGTTTATTGTTCCAAATTTTCATCACTGTTGAATAAATCTTAAAGTAGGTATGGGTTTATTATCCCCATAGTAGTATTTTTAGAACTGATTTTTTTTTGATGGGAAAACTATTCAGTTCTTTTCCTAATGTAGACATTTAATGTAGCAAATAAAAACTTTGAAAATGTAAAAAAAAATCTACATGGTTTGAGACAATGTTAAATATAAGCGAATGTGAGCTTTTTGTGAGCTGCTAGTGCTTAAAGTCTAAATGAGTTTTCACGTCGTTCGTTCGTTAGCAAAGTGAGAGAATCTAACTGTCTATATTTTTCAATTTGTTTATAAATCACATTTTCTTTGTAAAAAAAGTATTTTTTTTTTACTTACCTATTATGTCAAAGTTTCGGTCATAACTTCTTAAATCACTTAAATGTTAATTAGGTAATTTAACAATAACAATATCAGTCGAGATTCATAACACAAATACTTAAATAGAATTTTAAATTTTATAATGTACTTTATTAGAAAAATGTTAAGCAGTGTTTAACCGCAATTAACATAATCACACCTCGTTTTAGACAACGTTTTAAGAAAAACTTAACCACATATCAAACTTTAATTTACACCTACGATTAATGAGTATCTACTAAAGAATAAGTATTTGCCACTGTGAGGCAATAATCGTTTAGGTAAAAAACTTACAAGTATCTTCTGTTTTTGCCAAGTTCCCAAAAAAAGAGGTACTCAATTTGACGATATTGTTATTTTTTTTAATGTTGATTGTTTGATATCTCGGAGTCCAGGTGGACCGATTTATTATTGTTTTTTAATGTTGATTGTTTGATATCTCGGAGTCCAGGTGGACCGATTTATTATTGTTTTTTAATGTTGATTGTTTGATATCTCGGAGGCCAGGTGGACCGATTTATTATTATTTTTAATGTTGATTGTTTGATATCTCGGAGTCCAGGTGGACCGATTTATTATTGTATTTTTGTTTGTATATATATTAATCGTGTTATTTAAATTTTAGCAATTTGGTCCAGCGGTTTGATTTTGAAATCAAAACAACTGTAAAATCAAAATATATTTTTTTATGCCTGCCGTAGTGGAAGTCGGTAATCACTAGTTTTTTTTTATTACTAAACCGTCTGTACGACCTTATCTACACAGAGCGTCTCACTACTGAGCACAGGTCTCCTCAATGAAAGAGTTGATGAAGGTTATAGTCCACTACGCTGTCCTCATTGAAGTTTCTATGGTTCACGTACTTATCAACGAAAGCTACCCTCAAGTTTGAAAATACGAAAAGCTTATGACCTTTTCCCTTAACCTATATAATTTCTGCGATTTGTTTTAAATGTTATAAATGTTATCATTTATTATTACTATAATTTTCCAACCAGTTTCAAATAACCAGTGAATGCAAATACCAGCTTGTATAATTCGGAATGACGTTCTAAGAGAGAAGTCTATGTCTAGCTGTGAACGTCTTCTGGCTGATGTTAATGATGATGACTATTTAACGTTACAACTTATATCCGTCTTTTGTTCTCAGTAGAGTAAAATTACCTCGCTGCATCAATTAATCACTAGTCTTATTACATACATACATACATACAAACGTACAAAATTAAATGTGTAATTATGCTAACTTCACATGTCCGCGGGCTGTTACGGTAAAATGGTCTAAATGTTCGTTCTGTCAGTTTCGTATTAGAAACTTTTTGATGAAAAACCGTTATTATCCGTCAATTATGTTTGGGAGATTTTTGAACGTAAATATTTTTCTTTTTGGTTTTAGAACGAATTTGTCGGTAGAGGTTGTGTTTAAGTTAATGTTTCCTTTATGATTTTACAATCGTACGTCTGGTTTTAGTGTTATTATTATATATTTATACTATATAATGTGCATTATATAGTATAAATATATAATATATATAATATATAGTATAAATATATAATATTTGATAGCTTTAATACTTAATATATGTTCTGTCGTTTTATAATCGTTTAATATCGATTGGACCGTCCTGAATGATTTAATATAGCTTTATTGCACACCAAACAAAATGAAAAAATATACAGCAAAACATATCTATACAATGGTAGTACATTGGGCGGCCTTATCGCCTAAATCAATTTCTTCCAGGCAACCTTTGGATGAATAGAACTTATATATAAAAAAAAAACGATTGGTGCAACCAAATATATACTAATAATAAGTTAATACTAATAAAACCAAATATATATTATTTTTAATAAATTCACTTTTTTGCAAAATTCATATTTGTGAATAGTCATGGTCAAATTAGGCACTTTTACTATCTTTACTTTTTTATCGATTATAAGATCCTGATTAGCTAGCATATAGTGTATTAGTGGACAATGATGAAGCACGCTGTAATAGAAGATACTTTTTTTACCGACTCTGAGTAGTTTCTTAGGAAGCAGGATCGATGGCAGAAAGTTACATTCTTGGGTAGTATAAAGTAATTTTGTTTATAGTTTTCTATTGTATAATCAAAAGCTATTAACCTACTCCAACAAGCATGCTCCCTCAAGATGTTTTTCATCATCATCAATATTTAAGTAAAACTTTTAGCCAACGTATCTCAGAACGGGCGCATCCAGCTGACAAAATAAATTGTTTATTATCAATACAATTTTCACAAAAGAATCAATTAAAATAAATAACATCCGAAGTGGCACTCAAAATGTTGTTCTTTATCGTAGTAACGTATATTTCAAACTTAAAGTTAAGAACACAGCAAACACTTGGAAATGTGAAGAATTAAGCATAAGTCTATTTGTTTACTTAAAGATTTATAAATGATACTCATGCTTAGATGACGAATGTGTTACTACATTACAAAGAATTGCTAGAACATTCCACATTTTGTATTAAGTATGTACGTCATAAAAGCATATTAAATAAACTAAGTTTATATTAGGAGTGCAAAGGATGGCCATTGACATTCAGCGTGGCAATGCTGCTGTTATAGGAACCCTTCCACCAGGTACAGTCATGGGTCAGGTTATTTGAGTAGGGGTAATTAATTTAAATTATTGTGAAGTAAATTTATGTATTCAGAACTGGTACCTAAAATTTCATTAAGCAATAAAGCATGTTTTATTAACAAGAAATAATATTGTTTATTTTAAGTGTCGTGCAGTAATTAGACTAACAGCTTAGAGGAGATCCGTGTCCAGCATTAAAATGCATAATAAATACTTATAAGATGTAAGCTAAAGTATTCATTTTTTAAATTAAGGTTTTATCTTAAATTTGACGTTATTCTTGGGCTACATATATTGATAATAAGAATCTCGACCATTTTGATATATGCAACCGGATACAGACATGTAATAGGAATTAAAAGGATATTGATATAACTTCCGGCAAGTCTGAACTCCGCAATACGTTCATAAACTCACAAAAGAACTATTATAAGTTAGATATCTTTATCAAATAACAAAGGTACTATATCTACTACTAAAGGTAGATCTATATTATAATAGCAAATCTTACACAATTACGTTTTTTTTTCTACATACAACACTTAGCAACTTTTTACGATACCAAATGACGTGTACCAACCGGCAATCAAGATTACATAAAAATAGAAAACGTAACCGAAACAGGATTTCAAATATCGAAAGCCAAAAAAAAAAACAATGCTCTACCATGTTATTATCAGATGTAAGAACTGGCCACTCTCCGATCAAATCGAACCTCACGTGAGGAATTCGAATTTCAAAAAGTAATGATTGATTGTCAACCAGTCAACAATCGCGGCTATTCAAATTCTATTCTTTGATTTGAATTTGGAACGGGTTTATTTTACCTGTCTATGTATTTAGCCTGCCAGTAACTTACCTACTTATTTTCATTGAAATACTGTTGGTGTTTACAATGAATAAAACAAATTGTTGGGTTTAGTGAAAAAAAAACACTTGTTAGTGTTTCGATAGTTCGAAACACTAACAAGTGTTTTTAATTACCGTGTTTTAACAAGATTATGTTGCATAATTGTTTTAACAAGATTATGTTGCATATAGTAATAAAAAACTAAATCTGATAATCTTCTTGGTAAAATCATCATCATCGTCAGTCTTGTTTTGTCGGCCAGTATCCCATTCCCATTGGTGGGTAAAGATTTCCACCCCATTTTGCTATTGGTTTCTATCCTAATCTAATCCTAATAACGTTATCCTTGCATTGGACCTGATGTCGTTGACCCATCGAGCTGATGTTCTGCCTTGGTAACAGAAATTCTTACTTCCTCAACCTCTTGGTATATAATGCGCTAATCTTCGGAACTTCCTTACCATATTAATCATTTATTACTTACATAGAATCACTGCGTGTTACAGGAAAGTAACCCAATATTACTTAAAAGCCATTCAACTCGCGCTTAACGTTTAAAAAGCCATATGTTTATCTTAAATGCGTCTGTGTGCGTGCATTTTACATGTGGGTGTAACTATAAGTACGTAATTAAACTATGGAAATAGTCATATTCGTTTTGAAGTGTTTTCACTATAAAACACTCAAGTGTCTGGGATCACTCCAGTGTCAATGACCCCGTAGGTTTTTTCCCCCTTCTGTTATAATAACAGCTCTGTTTACCAGCCAGTGTCTGTTATTGGTGTTCCTTTTTTGAAATTTCAAATTTACAAAGGAACGTTTCGTGGAATTGTATTTAAATGATTGTAATAGTTGCGTTCTTGAACTTGACAGGTGAACAGATAAGTCTGGAATAGTTCTTTTTTTGAATTTTAACGAGCTAGTTTTTGCGGTACTTTTTTATTGATAATTATGGCGTGATCTAGCCAAAGTTTCTAACCGAATCCGACGTATATGGTAGAGTTACTAGTAAAACTATAAAATATTTAGCGAATTTTGTATCACACGTTTATAATGTCACATATTTGGCATTGTACTAAATGCTTTATAGAATGGGATACATTTACGACTTTTGTTTATACAACATTATAATTTATGATCAAAAAATTTATTGTGATTTAATATTCTAATTTGCGATATACTCAATAAGGTTATACAATACAATACAATACAATATATCTTTATTGCACACCAAGAAAAATATATACAGCAAATATATTATAAACAAAACATTGGTAGTACATTGGGCGGCCTTATCGCCTAAAGCGATTATGTTTTTAAAGGGTTATGTTTTCCTTTGCTTGTGTTTTTTTCTTTATAAACTTCTCTGCCATTAATGCAATTAAAAAACGATGTATAATATATTATATTCACAAAAGTTTTTTGAGTCTTTGATAACCTAATACTTACTTGTTAATTTTTGTACCCATTTGTCGGATCAGACTAATTTTGTCTATTTGTATTATAATGCATATTTATTACTTTACATTACAAAAGGTCAAAAGTCGTGTCTTGTTAGAGCGCATTGTATTGTGTGGTAGCGATTTATCATTGTAAATTAGTTAGCGATGTAGAAAAACGAGAAAATATTGGTTACTTATTTTTTTTATCTCAATTGAGTTAATCTTGAGTTAATTGATATTATGTTAAATTGAACGAGCGAAGCGAAGGTCTCAGGGACTTATTATAGCGATTATTTTGATGTGTTTGTTTAGTTTCTTCTTAGTTTAGTTGGAGCAAAACTTTTCTTAATCTTTATTTAACATTATGATGTGTAAGAAAAATATGTTTAATAAAATAAAATATCCCCTTTCAAGGGGAGACCAGTGCCCAGTGCCCAGTGAGACGCTATGGTTTGATACAATACGATGAAAAATATGAGTTCAATTAGTCACTACATCGCATGTTCCAGTTAATTTCGAACTACTAATTACCAGCATGTTTAAAAATATAAAAAAGCTAGAACCTCATTCGACAGGTCAGCATACGTTCTTTTTTCTAATTTGCCAAAGAGAAAAAAAAAACATATTATCAAACGCTGTGTGCGTTCTAAAACGCTGCCGTTGCGAAATCAAGTTTGGAACAGTTAGCGAGACGATTAATCACGCGCATGCGCTGAACCGAAACTGTCTGATTATTTGAAAAATTAACGTTCGAAAGTGAACCGTGACGTCATAGGTGGATAGTTATGACTAATGAAGAATTGTTATAAGATAATAATAATAAACCAAGAGTATGACCAGCCGAGCAGAGAAGGTTCCGTAGAAAATGATCGAATCTGTAGAACTACAGTTACAAATACTTTTTATTGACACCACAAAAATAGAACAACAGGGAAGAAATACAACCAAAAACGTGCTTAAAAAAGCCATTTATTGCAAACGACTTTTTTAGGGACACAAAATTAAACTTAAACTTAACAGATTTTGTACTGTTTTGGGTGGACTAGTAGAACTTATTACGTTAAAGTAAAACTAGCATAGGTACTCCTAACCAACTACGGTGTTCACTTTTTATAAGTTGTACTTCCATTTAACATGTTAAGAACTACCTACTTATAATTATCTTTGTTGTTTTCAGGTTAACCTATTATTTTTATAAAAAAGTGTACCCTTAAATTCCTAGTTATAAAATGACAAACAAGCGGACAGACACACGGAGAAAGTGGCTGTAAAGTTTTTTTATTTTTTATTCCAAGCAAGAAAACTGAAATGACTAACTTTAGTGTTTTTAAATCATATCCGACGGAACTCTATATGAAAACTAGGACACAAATCCAAGCAGCGACCCACGGTCATTGAAAATAATAATCGAATTGAATTAAGTATAATGAAATCTCAACAACGCGTTCCATGTTCGAATTTCGCACTTTTACCTTTTTGAATTTGGAATCGTGTGTTTCTATTGTATTTTAAAATGGAATTTCAAACATTGCGTATGTAATTAGGTCCAATATATCATGACCTCCTTTATCTAATGTTTGTTTTGTAATTGGAACCAATTTCTATTGGTCACTTGCTTTGCAAAATTCTACAATTTTATTGATCTTATTTAGAGATAAAAATAACATCTAACCAGTTCGAAATGAATTACACAATTTGTTAGAAACTGACTATTTGTAAGTTACACAATTTCTGGCCTCAATTTGGTTTGTGGTTTTTGGTAAACAAGATTTTTATTAACGAATTAAGGTAATAAAAAATGCCGTGTTACTCTTATCATCCGTTTGATATTTTATTTTCATTTCGATTAATTGGTGTTTTAATTTAGTGGTCGTATCGTAAAAGTTACTCGTATAAGTTGGTTTTTTGACATACATTTGCGAAGTCTGCATGTAATTAACTCAGTGCGTAAGTAGGTTTGTTACAAATTTTATACAACCTTTGAACTTTTTTTTATTAATTTGGAATGAGCTTGTTTTATATACGAGTAGATACAGTAGGCAATCATTATGTATTAAAAAATATTGACTATTTAGATCTAATATTTGGGTATCGTACCCAATCCGCTATTTAGTCAGTCGCACTCTTACTTAAGGAAGAATCGTGCCCAACACTGGGTCGCATGTCGGTCGATAGTTGATAGGACGAACCTCATAATTACTGCTTAAAAATACACTATTAAATTAGCTTAAACTTGTATATAAGTAAATTATCGGTAAAGAAAAACAACCAGAAAAAAATTTATGAAAACGTTTTTCGCGAGTTTTTTTGCTCATTATTGTTTCAACTACGCAGAATTAAAATAACATAAATCGTCTATTTTCGTATCGCTCGGTTCCTAAATCACTGATAAAATATCGCATACGATATCATTAGTTAGTAACAAGCCTCTCCCATTTCTCCTAAACTTATAAAAATGTAACAAATTGATATTCAAATCACGGTTTCACACAGATTCAATAATAATGCATTCACAGTTATTGTTATGACCAGTAGCGAATGTATGTCTCTAGGAAAGTGTGTGTATGTGTGTGTGTGAGGGTGTGTGCGTGTGTGTGTAAGTGTGTTTGTCTGCAATCGACTCTACGTGCATTGAGTTACAATAAAGAGCCATATAGACATTCAGTCAGTATTAAAAGTCTGGTAATTTTTTGGTAAAAGCGTAAATTGTTAATAACCAAAAAGTTTAGAATTGATAAGAGATAAAAATATTAGATTTAAAAAAGTGGTCCCAGTTACCGGCAGTATTTTTTTTCAATTCTAAATGAGGCAACTAGGACATTTAAAAATTCTAAAGAAAGAAGATGTTGAAGACATTTGGCCGCGCGTCAATGAATTTATTGCTGTACGAAATATCAAAATTGCTTAAGTGAATTTTCAAAAGTAATAAAATAAAAGTTTTTGCTTTGGTCATCAGAAGCCAGCGTAAAAAGGATGCTAGTTGATTACCAGTTACACTGTATATATGATAAGGTATATAGAAATAGGTACATTCAAACAAACTCTATTATTTATTCTAGAATTAAAATAGGAGTGGCTGTTAACGAAGGCTATGATTTTTTCAAGAATGCGTCTAGTTGCATACGTTTGTGACGTCATTAGCACATGACGAATTCACACGAACGATTCAATAATGCGAGTAGAGCCCCTGTACTGTATTCCATAATGCCTATGGAACACACCGGAAATTTATGAATTTAAATTAGAAAGTGTTAGGAATTTAATGGCTACATTTCTAAGTAAAAACGAAGCGACGTCTTCCTGGTGATCTGTTATATAAATATTGAATAGTTTATTGTCTATGGGCGGCAATAGACAATTTTTGTTTTTAATCGGCCACGCTTCCCTTTCCTTTTTTAAACTTTTTTATTGTTTTCTAGGTTTTATGGTAGTAAAGTGATAAGCATTAACGTAAAATGATTTCTTAGAACACGTTTGAGAAGTGTTTTTTGTTTTCGTATTAGTTAAAGCGGAAAGCTTATTCATTTAATATAACCACAATTATCATTATATAAAAATATAGTTCCTTGAGAGCCAATGTATTCCAGACTAGGCAAGCTTCATCTAGGGATACAGTGTCGCTAATTTCCGTGAGCGTGCGAGATTTGGATCAAATATCTTATACTTAATGCATATATAAATATAGCACTGTATATTTTTGTGTGTCATTATACAGGGTCAACGGTTAGGAGTGTACCCATTAAGCCTACAGGGTGTTACTATACTCATCATTACGAAAAACTTTCATTACGGGACCATCCCTGAATTTAAGGAAAAAAAATATTGTCCCTTACATAAAGTTTATCGGTCGTCAGCAAAATGCATGAAATAGGTGATTATTTTCAGATCTTTAATGGTCTATAGTTATCCATTTGCTATTATTTTGTTCTAGTTAATTATTTAGTTTTTTTTTTATAAATGCATTTTAACTTACCTAAAAAGTACATTTTCAATGACTTATAGAAAAGTTTAAAAATTTGTTTGATATTACACATTTTCTCTTCGAATATAGCTTAGTACGACAATACCATTTCTACTTTTTAAAATTCATGCAGCGGTATGCACCTCTGCCATTAAACATTACCCTACTAATATCGCACTTACATAACCTAACCGTTAGCAACTTATGCCTAATTAGGCTACATATGACAACTACAAGGCGTGGTTATATATATACATACACAGCTATGTACATATATAGCGACATACGGACGCACAGACAGTAATAATAATTCTCCTTTGTATGCAAAACAGTAAATTATCTAGGCTCGAAATTGTAATCTTAAAACTCGCTTGGTATTTCTTCATCTCTTGTTTATAATGTGGCCGGTGGAACGTTAACTGTCAGATTTGAATTTGGAAGTTTCGAATGCTGTTTCGAATTTTAAAATTTAATCGTTATTTTTAACTTTTGTTTGTTAGCCGGAAGAGATCACTTTTAGCAATAAGGCTGGCACTAGTTGTTATATTCTTTTCTTTTGTATCTTTAGTGTCAATGTATCTGCAATAAAGAATAAATTCATTATTATTTTTATTTCTAGCTCCAAACTTAACGGAAGTAAAAATAAATGTTGTGTTATTGTCGTTTTATTTATGTTGATAACACGATAATCAAAAATAATGTTTAGTAAATAAAGCTATTAACAAGACACTGAAATTATACTTAAATTCCAAATATAAAAAGTACAGACATAAAATTATTTTTGTACACAAAGATTAATAAAACAGAGGTTTGTAATTGCAGCCATAAAAATTACCTACACGCCAGCTAATACTAATAACCGTTCACAATCACAAGCTTGTTCCAGATAAAAACATGTCTACGAAATTAATCATAATTCAACCTTTCATTTTGTTATGTTGGTACTATTGCAATAGATACCTACTTTCTTTTATTCTGTCCGTCAGAATAACGAACAATTAGAGATGCAGGCATTGTCACTAATGCTGATTGTTGATACCGGTTTATTTTAACCATTGCTTAAACGTGAACTGGCGCAAATGTCAACAGACGTGGAAAGATTTTTAATCATCAAATTCATTTAAATATAATGTAATTGAATATAATTAGTTAGGATTTGTAATTTTTTAATGTTATATTTTAACATTGTTTGCCAACGGTCACAATACTAACATAGTTCATTCACTGGTGTAACTTATAAAAAATACAAAACTACATATTTTATAAAACTTTGGGAAAGAAATACTCTAGCGGTCTTTATTCGTATAGGCTCTGTAAGTTACTTTAAGCGTTGATGCAATTACTGTTTAAGCTTGTATAATGAATGCCTTAAAAGTAAGTTAAATGTATCATACGAGCTTTAGATTGCATTATCTATCCAAGTCGATTTTAATTTGCGACGACTTAATTCTCCGTAAGCAGATTAGGTATTTTATTCTTAGTGTGTGGTGAAATTTCGTGAACCGGACCGATTCCTGTCGGCTCTGCGCAATAATCTTTGATACTTGACGGATGGGATTTTTGTTTATTGAGTTGACACATAGATTGAGCGTCAGTCTAATTCTATATTAGAACTTTATATAATATAGATTTTTAAAACCATATTTGAGCCATCACTTTGATTTGTCTAAAATGATAAGGAAGATTTTATAACTTTATGATTACTAATAAAATACTTATTAGTTAAATTCCTATTAAAACCTTAGTTACCTATCTTACCTAGCAGGAAATCTCACTCATTCACTAATTCTCACTGAATTATATCTTTGTTTGATAAACCGCCACATTGTTATGTTTCGCGTCATCGTGTTCGCAGTCTCAAGTGAACCAAATAATATAAATAAACTAAATAAAGCGACCATTGATACTTATTATTCGTCAGTGAAAATGTTTAATAAACTTATGAATTATGTTTATGTAGAACGAGCACTTCATATTTTGTCGGTCGCCTTTTACTAGATTGAACACAATACATAGAATACTAAATTGTTATGCAGAAGTTTGACCATTAGATACGTCATTTTCATATAAGTACCTTTTTACTTATACATGCCCAGTATATGGTATAGTATTTTTTGCTTATTTTTTTCCTAATCAGTGTATTTTCTATACTAAGTAGTGTTATGTTTTTCATATTGAGTCTCAAGTTCAAGTTGGCTCAAGTTGAGTCAGCATATTACAATAGTGTCGTAAAAGATTTCCTACAATAGAACATAGTTAAAAATAGATGTATCTTTGTATGTAAATTTCACGTACCATTTTTTACGAAAACAGTTTTCAAAATGGCGTCACAAAAAACCGCGTAGGCCACATCCGCTAGCAATATCATTCAACACATTTAGGTAAGTGGGTGCCACAATATGTATTAAAATTGAATACGTAATGCGAAAACTATTTATTCATTATTGTCATATTATATTTCATTACAATTCAATGCACATGGTGTCACAGTAAAACGCATTTCAACATGTCCGTATGTCAGTCCGGCCTTCGATGACAGGAAAATGGCGATCCGCAGTAGGTGGAAAACTGAGGTTTTTAATATTAAAATCGTGTCTCTGACCTGCTAACTGCAACTTAGCACGTAGGTTTTGCGTGCGTTTATCTACCTACGATGACATCTAATGCCTCTCTAATGTTTTAACGTGAATGACACATGTCATTTTTGCAGTAAACACATTTTGAATATAAATTTATAGATACCATTCAGTCAAAACATTTCTGTTCTATGCTCGCTATTCTTTGTCTTAGCAGTTCCATTTTTGAAATTTGTAATGACAGAATAATACTGGCTGGTAACAAGGCCTAATGCAATATTCGGCGAAATAATTTAAAAAACGCATGCGTTCCAATTTCAAACTTCGACTTAATTCTTATCTTCATTTTTAAGAAGGTTGACTATTAAATCATGAGTCTTATTACTAGCTAAGTTAGGGTTTATTTTTAAACGGTGTCATCGTTATTAGTATTATGCGAGTCGTTATTCAAGCTAATAAAGTATAGAGTGGACTTCTCGGAAAGTAAAGGTCTGTTAGGTGCTACAATAACAATTTTTGCCGTGTTTATATTTAAGTGTTGAGTTACCGAGATAAATGTGTGTGTGTTCGAAGATTTGTGCGTAGGACACTTGAGGAATGTCTCGGCAGGCATAATTACTTATTACTAGGTGGTCTGTCTGGGACGTATGAGCCTAATCCATAATATTGTCTCGCCTTACTTATACTGGAGTGAATAAGTAAGTATGCATATTTCGACTGCCGCTACGAACAGTATCGAAACTGCAAAGTGTAGTGATTGCAGTTTCGTATATTAAATATGCTTATATATGGCACATGTTAAATGAAGTATTAGCGATGTAAAGCCACTACGCTAACAAATTTATTGGGGGTTCACTGTTCTTTGGAAAATTTTGACAAAAGTTTGGAAAAATGTGTCAAAAATTTGTAGATAAGTTTTCGACGGAATAACTTTTACAAGTTCTACGGCATATATCGGCATTTTGACCGAATTCATAGAGAAGGACAATCTCAATTCGTCGGTCTCTTTTTTACGTTTTCCACTTTCGCACATATGGCTGGATCGATACGAAAAATACATTTCTTGTTTGAAACAGTATATTTTGCAACCGGTCCGAAACATATACATTTTATCAAAATCGGTCTAGTAGTTATTTTGTAATCATAATAACTTAAAATTTTCTTTTACTATACATAGATGAAATTTTTTGCGATGTTAGTTTTACGTGCGGAATTGACGTTGCTTTTTTTTTAAATGTTTTTTGTAAAATACCAAGTAGGTGGTCTAGCCTTCTTTGATCGTTTCGTAGTCGACATATAAGCAGTAAGCATAATAAAATAATACAAATTTGTTCTTTATTTATGTAATAAGATATTCTGTTGATAATATGTTAAGAATGTGTCGCTAATGTTATTGTAAGATAATACGAATATCGTCCGAGAAATGCAAAGTTTGCGTCTGGACTGAGCTGCCCACGTGTGTTTAATAAACTTAATAATCATATGTACTAATGTTTATTAGATTTCAGAGAAAAAAACATCATAAAATTGTTTCTTATAGACTAATGATTAATTTTATAGGTAAAAATTGCGGGTACCAAGAGTAAACAAAATAACGCAATAAAAAAAAATTTGAACAACTACACACAATTTAAGAAAATATTTGAAAGATTAGAGTTGGATTTGAAAAGTTACCCTTTAAAAAAACTTAAATATATAAAGAACGATTGTATGTGTCACCGGCCAAACAAGATTTTGGGATGAACTAGTTTCTCCTAGGCCAAATCATTTATCAAATATTGATTTGTCCTATCGCATGTAGGACAGATCAATATTTCGCTTGATAGTCATTAAAAAAAACCTAATCCTACTGTTGAACTTGACGGAGAAAGAATCACCAGATATATCAGTTCTCCCTATACCTACGCGATAGGATATATTATGATGAAACTGTTGAAACTGATACTAGGCCTCCTTCCCGCTTATCTGTACTTATATTACAATGAAGAAAGATTCGAACTGATACGACCTAGGAAAAATTAGTTCTTCCTAAAATCGAGTTTGGCCGGTAACATATTATACTGTTCTGACCCAGTATTTTAGAAAATCCATTTGTGTGAGAACTCAAATAATGTTATACCTTCTATCTGTACTGTGGCAATAAAATATTATACTAAATTGCATAAAGTTTTGAGTAATGTGTTTTCTTATGCCTTTATTCCCACCAAAACAAAGAGTCCAATAGTAACCCTTTGTCTCAGCTTCATAAACAATGTGAAACTCGTTCAAATAATTTCAAAGATCCAATTTACTCAAACGCCAAAAATATTAATAATCAAGGGAACATAAAACACTTCCCGAACAATAAAAAAGGCTAACGTCAATTTCGGAAACGAATAAAAAACGACCACAGAACACATTTACATCTCCTAATAAATCTCCGAGCATTCGAAATACGAAATATACAACAAAAAGGGAAAAAATCACAAAGGCAGTAGTCGAACCGAAAAAAGGAATTAAAAATTCAAATAAAAGAAGGTATTCCTTAAGATAATGCTTATTCATTCCACATTTAAAATCAAATTTTCAAATAAAGAACTCGCGGCGGCCGATCGAGCGTAGGACGAGCGAGATGGAGGTATCCAATTTTGGTATAGTAGAGAGAGATGAAGAGCTTATTATGATTGACAGCTGAGAACGGTTAGCCTTGAAATATTTGAAACATTATATTATTATAAAGTACACTTCTTCGGAGAGCATGCGAGTAAAGCGGACATTACAGTAATAGCCTTACGTTTTTGTTTATTATAGTTTTTTGGAGAGTTTTGGTTTCAACAACTTCATCATTATTGTTTAAGTATGAGTTGCTAGACTATTTTGCAATAATGGAGGCATTGCTATTATTAAACAAGTATACTTAGCTGACCGTCATAATTATTAGGAGTAGAATTTTCTAGCTTCTAATTATGATTTATTAGTATTATATACATTTTGTAGTATTCAAAATGAATATTCTGATGTCTGCTGCTATACTAGAATTGAACTAATTTCAAAAAATAGAACATTAACAATTAAATAGTTTATTTTCTTCTATAATAGTCTGTTAAGCAATAGACAAATGTCCGTTTCACTCGCAAGCAACACTCATTACCGCATGTATAATGACGGGCGGGCGACGCCGCTAGATATACGTTTTTAGGAACGTCGAGTTTCTCCGGAACACGTTTTAAATCATAATTCGAACGCCGTTTTTGAATTTAGAACATTGACTTTTTATTTTTTTAAATAAAGCTGCCAGTGTGTTTAGAACGTTGACTTTTTAGTTGTTTTTTCGAAGCTGCCAGTATGATGTAAGAGTGATTCTGATGTGATCGGTCAAGCGTGTGTGGATGAAGCTTTTGCTTGTATCACATTACTTTAATGTTCATACGATAAATAGACTTAAATTAGTATTTCCAAGCTATCAACATTTTTAAGCAACGTTCGATCTGATCAATTCTTGGATGGGTGATCTTGGAGGGACAGTCGAACGCTACCGTGGGTCAGATTACACGAAATTGTAGGTTCTGTTTGTTTGTCTTTGGATGGCCATTGTAGGTTAAGTCTGACGCTATCGTTTAGCCTATAACGTACCATTAAAATGTATTAAGACGATTTATGAACTATACTTTCGTTACAATATTTTACTAAATTTGTAAAAACTCAATATAGTACTCTAAGGAACTTAAATATTACTTTAGGTTTAAATTTAAATTTTGTAACATAAATAACATGAGAATGATTGTAGATGGTAGTACCGAGAGGGGGCGACCTAAGAAGACGTGGATGAGTTACCTATGTGAAAGGAGAGTCAATGAATAGGTGACGGCTGATAGAGTAGAAGAGGAAGAGATGGCGTGCCGACCCCACGTAGTGGGACAAGGACAGGAAGATGGCAGAAGAATTCCTATTGATTACCGTTAAAATTACTTTAATACTTGACTAATTCAACATTCCATCGGCCAATTAATACAACGTCAAATACACTATAATTAGAACCAAATTATTTATTCACACTACCGCTATTTATAACACTATTATCCCCAAAACTGCTACACTATCTGTAATAAACGGAATAATAACATAATTATTTAAAATAACCACTAGAATACGGAACTCTTAAATTATACAAATAAAGCAAAAGCTAGACTATGAATTAAAAAACAGCAGCGAAATTACGTGCAGTTATGATTTGAAACTTGTGAAAGCTTGCTGCGTAAATACGAGTCTCGTAGACGTGCTACGGAACTCGTAGCAGCTACTGTTCTACGCCAAAAGAAAAAAAAACGTTAGTCGAAAACTGCCCAAAAGATATTTTAAAACACAATAAACGCAGCCATTACAATATACTCAGAAAAAGAGAAGCTCAAAAAGTCGACTCCATAAAATAAAGCATCTAAAATTTCATTCACATTGTGGAAGCGGTGTTCGATATTTGAATATTCAAATCTGACGTTAATAGTTTTTATTGGTGAGTTTACGGCCTATAATGATCACTTGTGGAATACGCGCCTTTGAGTTATTAACCGGCTTCCGTGACTTCGATTTTCGAATTCTCATGATTCGAATATCGAACAATTAGTGTTTGATTTTGTTTTTCGTTTTCTGATCAATGTTTTTATCGATTTGTTAGATTAATGTTTATGAATGGTTATGACTTTGTTACTCGTATATCTCTACTTAAGCCAACTGGTTATATATACTACATATTTAAATTAAGTCGTTTTGTTTTACGAAATTTAATAATAAAAGAGATGACTTTTAAACTCCAGAGAATGTATGAGTACTGACCGGTTTAAAATTGTCTTTGACTTTCAAGTGTAGATGCTAAATATAAAGAATATTTTGAATTATGGAGCGCTAAAATATGTCAAAAGGGAGCTCGTTTTAATCGAAGCCGCGAGCCAAAACGTTCTCGATTATAATAAATCGATATCATAATTTAATTAGTTCGAATAGCCACGCGTGGGCGCTACACTATTATTTCTTATCTGTTTCCCAAACATAAGTGATTCCGAAATCGGCAAGTTTTGTTTTTTAGATTTATTACCGGCTCGAGGCGATTTTTTTACTTAACATAGTTAATAATTATGTATTTTAATTCAAAACAAGTGTGTAGGTTGTTAGGAAAATTATCGTTGTTTTGTCGTTATATTTTTATGTTGCATACGAATAACAATAAGTAAGTACTTTTAAAGGAAGAAGTAGATAGGAGCGCAGTAGTTGAACATATAACCTTTTGACTGAGAGGAACGTGTTAGATCTCGAGTCCAGACATTCAACTTTGAGTGAAACTCGTGATTACAGAATTAATTACCACTTTCTTAAACGTTAAGAATAATATTGAGAGGAAAACTGTCGAAGATGTGTGAAAACCACAATTGGCTATTTGGCCATTTGTATGGTGTGGTGAACTATGGCCTAAACCCCCGTCATAGGCGAGAATCGTGCCTTTGATATCTAAATAATGAAATAACAGACTATGTCACTAGTTTTGCAAGAAACATTCATAATACATGATTTCTAAGGCCTTGATATTGTATTAACAAAACGCTATTGTATCCAAACGAAATTCGAAATCATATTCTTTGTTTAATAATTAAAACTATAATTGAACTATTTTAAGTGCAGGTCACGGTATAAGTTTAAAAAAGAATTATGTGATAGTTATTAGAGAACGATCGAAAATAACACGACTCTGTGGTTGAGTAACTTATTGCTGAAGTAATCGATTTGATAGCGTTTAAAAAGTTAAGCTGCGTACGTATTGTCTATGATCTGGTTTAGTTTATGGTTGCGTAAAATCAGCTTTAGATTAAGTGTTTGCAAGACTTTTTCATTGATTTTACCCGACGGCGAAAGATTGAGGGTTATGTTTTTCGAGTGTATATTTCTTTGGCACGCTCTAGAGCCTAAATTGCTTATCGTATTTTTTATGTCAGTGGTGTCGACAGGTTTTTTTAGTCGTTAGGGACACACTGGGTACATCAAAATAAAAAAAAAAGAAATTGAGAATGATACAAATCATTACATGTTAACCCGTTATATGACTAAGTTCTTCTACGATATGTGTTCGTTATGAATATTTTCGGTATACATTATTTAATCGCACAATATTTTCTATGATTGTTATTTTACGTATTCTTGTTGGTTTTATATATTTTTTTATGAAAATCAATCCAGTAATTTGATACTTAAGGCAAATATATCTGATATATTGTGTACCTACGTGCCTGCCGAATTGAAATGTGTTGATACTTTTTATTAAGATCATTATCTTACTATATAGCAAGTAAGCTTATGATAAAGCACGTTTATAATAAACCAATTCACTCACCAATTTAATTGAAGGTACGAAACGGATTCTCCCGTAACCTTTTTGACTTTGACGTACACGATGTAAAATACAAGGCAAAAAAAAAACGATTAAAATTACAAAACTACGACTAAACACAAATTAGAAACTATAATTAAACTAAATAAAATGACATCACATCATTAAAAGGGTCTGATTATCCTCAACACGTATCATTCACCACTTAAGGGAGTTAAGAACCTCCATACGCGCGAGCCTCACCAAATTCGGCTCAGCCTTGGCCGGAACAATATCCAATAATAATAAAAGCGTGACAATTGGACGTAAGGACTGGTAATAACAGAATACAAATTCAATATGGCGTCCATTGACTAATGTACGGTAAATCTTTGTAAATTTATTTATTGGTAAAGGAGTTAATGCTGAACGTCACGTAAAGGATAACCTATATGTATATATAAAAGAGTAGGTGAGTCACGACTGACTGGCTGATGTTAGCTACTAATAATTGCAGTCCCAAAACCACTTAGCTTAGAGACATGAAATTTGTATTCAATTTATTATAGGGTGTAGGGGTGTACTTAATATAATATTTTTTGTAATATCTACCCCTAAGGGTGTCAAATGTAGTTGCAAAGTTTAAAGACTTCGTTAACTTCTGGCTAGGGTCAAGTCTTATCCAAAGACTTAATTCCTAGTTGCGAGCTAATGTGATTTTTATATTAAAATTAAGCACATACATAATCTTCTTAATGTTCAAACGAAAAAGAAACAAATTTCTAAAAGAAATCAATAAAAAACAATGGAACCTTCTAATTTCGAAAGCCAACATTTATTTCACAACTCTAGTTCTCCAAACCGGGTCTAACATCAAAACAAACGTTACTAATTCCGATTGTAACATCGATAATTCCCATCACTAGTTGTCACGTTCAATAGTCACGGGACACATTCATCGATATGTGACAACATGTCATATGCACGGAGCTGGGTGAAAGCAGATCGTCGATAAAAATATTGTATAATCTTATTAGGAATATTATATATATTTTTTAGTTCATGGCTACAAACTATTCAACTAGAAAGTTATTTGAACTAGATATAATAATTATACAATAAGTTAATAGTAAAAAATTAATATTACATTGTATCAATTCGAAGCTTGCCACAGATGGGCACGGGTCTTTCGTATGAAAGCAGTGTAATGAATGAAAAGCTCTGAGGTACATGACCGAACCTAAGATAAAACTCGCGCCCTCTCGCTTTGGAGTAGCTTTTGCGGTGAACCACCTCCAGCTTAAAAGATAAGTGAAAACTAACAGTTAAAATTGCATTTAAACAGTAACTACGTTACAAAATATGATATGCACATATACTAAGCCAAAAGGGGGTCACTTTACTTATCCTAAGGAACAACTTTCACAACAGGACCAACTCTAAATTCAAGATAAAAATCATATGTTTCATACATAATGCCGATGACCGATCAAAATTTTGTATGGAATAGCATTTTTTTTATCTAATTCATAGTTGGTCCCATAGTGGAAGTTGTTCCTGACGGTGTTTATAGTGACCCCTTGTCAGCTTAAAACACCCCTAGACGATAGCTATGTATAAATTATCAAAATTATTGCTAAATAACCCGCCTCTGACCGCATTTAATACCGTAATACAACATAATACAAAACCCCGTTGGCGTTGGCCAATATTTGCAATATAAAATTTAAACTAGCAAAAGTTAACGCAAGTTAAACACAATCCTCTTCCATCCTAAACACATCGTCTATAATACGATCAACCACGAACTATAATCATCATAATTAATACAGCAAGCTTCGTCTAACATTTACATCGTAATAACGAAACAACTGTACAATTCATCAGTCAACATTTTAATATATTTGTAACAAATTTACAAGAAACCAACCTGTACCTAATGGTATAACCAGACATTGACGTTAAGTTTTTTTGTCAAGATTACGAACTAAAAACATGTGGTGTTATTAGATCATTCACTTATTAATATAAAAACCGGAGACAAAACCGGATGGAAACTAATAAAACATATTTGTCACACACTCTATTAAACGAAATGCAATTAGACAGAATCGTACAGAGCCAGTGATCTTTAAAAATATTGAAAGGTTCATAAATTAAAAAGTTGACGTTCGGAAATGCGGCGCGACGCGTTCGAAATTTAAAACGTCGAGTAAACGTACCAATTCCGAGACGTTCCAATTTACGTTATCTAGTTATAGAATTTAGAGATAGTTTGTAAGTGTACCGCGAGCGGCGAAGGTCGTATTTGTATAAGTTTTTAATAAGTAATTGTACACCGAAACCACGTTACCGATTTCGTCATGAATACACGTTTTTTTCTCTCGCCTCGCTTGGAGCAATCTCGTTTTCTCGAAAATAGATCTAATATGTTGAATATAATTAATTTCATACCGAGACGGTTGATCGATGCGTGATACTTGCGGAGGTTTTTTGGTATCATTATTTTTAAATTACTGCGCATTACGTCACTACGAATAGAAACGGAATGGAACACGCGTTTTTTAAACAAATTAGTTTTAACGCCAAAATTCTCGAGTTTATTCGATTTTTTCCGTTCCGTGCCAGGACGAGATTTGGCTTCCATTTCATTATAAAAGTAATTTTGTTATAATAATATAGAATTAATGAGACTAGACTACATTACCCGAGGTATATTTTATTTTCGTAATATGTAATTTTACGCGATTCGGACAAACCCGTTTGGCAGTTAACTTTGTGATGTATATTTACTGATATTAGACTTTTTTGTTGCAGATGACGCATAACCATTGGCTGATACTGAAGACTGATTAAATTATTTACTAAGTCAACTAGGAAATGAGACATCCATGAAGCATTACCCCAGGTGAGTACTAGCTTATTTAAAGCTATATATTTTGACTACGAGCTCTGTTTTGAGATTGCGTTTTACAAGATGCGGAAATCTTAACAGAAAAACCAAAACACCGGACGCTGTTATACTTATCTCAAACTGCTTACAATGTATATATTAATACCCAATTACACAAATACTTGTATTATTTCCAAACAATGAAGAGAAAATTTAAATTCAAAACATTCCACAGTATTCAGCTAATCTTACTGTCAACAAAAGACTATTGTTTCTTCTCAACACATTGTTTCAATTTAAATCGAAAATGAATCACTGTTATGATTGGACACAAAACTGTGTTGAGTAAATTTTGATTGTTATACTAAACTGAAATTTGTATTGTAGGACGGACTCGATTCAGGCTGTGACCCTTGAAGGAGTCCAGATTCTGCAATGACTACTGCGATGGCAGCTCATCAGGACTCCCTTCACGAGAGACTTCAGCCTGCTACGGAGGAACCACTGTACCTTCATCATGGACCGACTTCCTGGCCTGAATCCTCGGACCATCAAGAAGACCACAGCACGGATCTGTCCCCTTACTACAACATGCCAAAACGAAACAAAAGAAAGAACTTCAAACCTAGATGCGCTCCTAACACAACGGCATTTTCTGACGAGTCCAACGGCGAGAACTGTGACGATACTGGAAGTCCTGTCAACGGCAACGATAGGACAACCCCTGAACAAGTCGACGAAGATAAAGATGATGAGACCTACGCGAAAATAGGAGTCAAAAACTTCAGCCTTCTAAAAGGAGGAGCCGTAGACCTCAGTAGAAGATTAAGCACTGATTCTAACGAAAACATAGACTCAAATTACCAAAATAGGTTACCTGAAGACAAGAAAGTGGACTCTTTCCAGCGTTCCTATATACATAGCCTACAGGACGGGGATAGAGACCGCACCGTTTTAAGCTTTAGTAGTTTACAAAACAAAACTTTCTGTGCCAAAAATCCTTTCGCCATATCGCAGCTAATCAAGACGAATTCTCCTCCAAGAAGAAGGGATTCCGATTCTGATGATGATGGTAAAGGTCAGGATATTAACGCTAATGAAAGGCTAGACGGTCAAGAACAGATAGATTCTACTGTAGCCCCTCAGAATGGAGACGCATCGAATGCTACAAACAGAATATTAAGAGACTATGCCATGAACACTATGAAGGAATTACTCGGAATTTACGGTCTATCGTCTAATGAAGTAGCAGACGCTATAACTGGACAGATTAGAGCTTTGGAAGCACTACAAGGTGGGTCCATTACTTATTAATAAATTCAAAGATATAAACTCGGGTGATAATTTTATAAGCGTATCAAATAGCGATAACTTTAATAGTGTTTGGACAAATAAGCTAATTTTATGGCGGTCTTATCTGAGTGTGATTTATGTTGATGTTTATGTTTTAGGAAAGCCGTATACTCATTTGCCTATGAGTTTGAAGAGAAGGCACGATTCTGGCATGGAGGATGGGACTGATAGAAGTCTGAGGAGGTCCTCATCAGCAACTGAGGATGAGGGTTCTACTAATATCACACCACCAAAGACTCCGGAAGATGATATTGAAGCTCAAAGGTATGCTACTTACTTGTGGTTCTGCGATCTGTTGATAATAATTTTAGGGCATTTATCGTAAGTGACGTGTGTTACGTCAAGTAACAAAAGTCAAGATGCTAGATCTTGACTTTTTTTCATAGCTATCTGATTAGACTTTTAATTATTGGGACTGTTTTTTCCATCTCCCTCAAAATATTTATAATACACAACCTGTATCGCAAGTGTCATCAAAATGTATCAGTATGTACGGCGCAAACGCGTACGAAATTTATACATTGAAGGTATACAATCTGATAGACGAAAGAAAAAAAATACATACTCGATGCAGAGACGCTGCGTTCATTACACTCGCTCGGTCAATTTGTATAATATATAATTTTTAAATTATATCTGATTTTTGAAACCACGTTTTTGTATTTAAAATAAAATGAATATTCTTGAAAGCTAGTCCTGATTATTCATTAAACTTTTTAGGCAAAGAGCGTTACAAATAATCAACCAGCAGTCTATGAGGCTGTTCAGTAGATCTCAAGGTCAGGAGGAAGATGGTAGCGGTTCTGATGATGGAGACCAGACCCTTGATTTGAGCGTGTCCAGAGATACTGATGGACAGGTAAGGTTTTTCTTTTTGTAACTTTTAAATTATGATTCATCTCTTTTATCAAAGTTGGAAGAGGTGTGGTAGGGTCCTTGTTTACCAATCACAACATTTCTTACGCTATAGACGTTATTTTATTACTAAAAAATCAAACAGGGAAGAATAAAATAGAGTTAGACAACCAGGAATCGAACCCGTCTCAATAAAATCAAGTTTCTTTATTACTGATTAGTGAAACTTTTATTTGTTTAACGTACAAAAAGAAGAGGTCTTTAATTTTTATATTATAAGGTTAATCTTTTAAAATGTTGAAACCAACACGTGAATATACATATTGGGAAGTAATTTGTTTCAATACAAATGAAGACCTAATAATAACTTTTTAACAATACAATACAATACAATACAATATTTCTTTATTGCACACCAAAAACAAAATAAACAATAAGATACAGGCAAGAACAAAACATCGGTAGTACATTGGGCGGCCTTATCGCCTAAAGCAATTTCTTCCAGGCAACCTTGGGATGGATCGGACTAAGTGAGAATAGTCACGTCGGTGATGCATCAATAGAAAAAACAGAAAAAAAATACAAGTACAAATATTGTACCGCAAAAAAACAATAAGAAAAAAAAAAATTAAAATTAATCAACATACATAGTTAATACATACCTATACATACATGTCATACTCGCAATAATCATTCGTAAATAAATGTTCGGTTTAATTTACGGAGAGATAATGATTTTTTTTAACGATTATTTAAAGCTTTTTTAAAAACAAAATTTCATGAATCCTAAAGTTTGCACTCCTCAACTTTCAAATATATTTGTGGCCCGCTATCCCAAATAAACATTGCGGTATTTCCTTAAAAGTCAAATTCATGAATAACACTAAATATTTGTCATTCTGATGATAATTTTCCTATTTTTGGTGACACACAATTCGTCAAGTTAATTTGACTACACGATGAAGAGTTTTACAACAGTGGGCGGTGAATAGTAGTTGACAATGATAAAGGTTGCATAATTAAGGTTTTTGTCACCAACACTGAATGAATGATGAAATGGCTAAATTAATTAAATGTGGCATAATATTATGAGGGTAAACTTTGATATCTTACGAATTTAACCGAGCTTAAATCTAGGAAAAGTGATAAGTGTTTTTAGTTCGAGATAAAAGTGTTTAATTATACAAGTCATTTCTAGATTTTATGTCCTAAGAAAACAGCGAATAAATAATCCTGTTAATACCCCTAAAAATATAACTAGGAGCCTTTCTAGTTACCTATAACTATTTAATTATTATTAACAAATGCTTTGATTTATAAATCTCTAAAAGTTTGAAAAAAATTTAAAATATCGGGCTTGCTGAATTTGAAGATATATTGACTTTTGAAACTTGTATTTGTTCTTAGATTTTGATATCAGACTGAAAAAGTATAACACTTTTACTAGGTACTACCTTTTTTAATTAGCACTAATATTGTCCCACGTAATTTCATACTAGTCTATTCATTCTAAAACGGCAACACAATCAATTACAAGACTTTCAATAAAGTGAACCCAGTCATAACCGTACAAACCCAAGATCTGTTTCGTGTTAAAAAAAAACATCAATCTTTAGAGACACAATCTGAGATCACGAACTGCTGAGCTACTCACGACGTTTTTGAACTAACCACGCGTGTTACTTCTAACTGGCTTACGTGTTTTGTAGTTAAGGACAGAAGAAATGACACATTCGGATGGACTTGTTTTTGTTAGATAGCGAAATAGGCGAGACTGTCTAAAAATGACAACTTAGTTGCAAAGTGACAGGGTTGTGAAATGACAATATCATTATAATAATAAGTAATTATGTAAAAAAAAGTAAAAATGACTTTAATTTTACATATTTGTTTCATTTATTTTTATAAAAAAATTACTTCTGAAGTGATCTTGGTGATATTTATATGGAGTCACTAGCAAAGTCATATATATACTCTTTCATAAAAAAAGATTTTACCAAATTGGTGCATTAGTGTCTTGGTATGTTGTCATGTGTGGTGAAAACTTGAGAAACATCCATAAAAAATGATTCCGACTAATTAAGAAAGCCCTGTTTAGAATTTGGTTAAAAATAAAAATAAGATAACGAAATTCTTCGTGCATTGCCAAAAACAATGCCACTAACTGTTTCAAACAATTCCACCATCACATATAGCCTCAGGCGTTTTGCCAGCAGTCACAACATTTACAAACACGTATCTATTATTGTTTATTCCATTCCATTCTAATTAAAAATGTGATTCTTATCAATCCCTCTGTCCGTAGGAACAATCGACAACCTCGAGCGCGGGTAACAGCGTGTCGGAATTCGACCAGCAAAGCGTTCTTATGCGGAAGAATTTGGAAGACTTGGCCAATTTGCAGATGCAGGTAAGAAAAAGTCATTTTATCGTAACTGGTTGCCAACAAAGAACGTAAACTCATGCATCGCGTAGAGTTGCGGAACTCAGTAGCCAAGTGTTCAAACACGTGATAGTTTTTAAGAAGTGATAACAAGACTTTTATTCGGTAGCCACTTATACTATTATTTAGTAACGTAAACAAAATGGCTAAAAAAATATAGCAGAAAGATTATATATAGACCATTTGACATCTAAAGTTTTTTTTTGTTGGTTTTGAAATATAATATATAGTTACTCGTCGCGATATTATCCACGGAAATTTGATTGTTCCACGGGAACACTGTATTTTTCGGGAATAATATATGCAGGACATAAGCTATCCTGGTGCCACATTTCATCTAAATCCGTTTAGTCGTTCGAGCGTGAAGGCGACTAACAAATATATACCCATATACAAACTTTCGTCTTTTTAATATTAACGTGATTAGCTTTTGCTAACGGCTTCGTCCGCGTTGTTTATAGCCGCGTGAAAAATCTAGTTAATTTATCAGTCAGCTACTAAAAGACGGACGAACAAACCAATTGTCCTTTTGTAATTAAGCGTTATATAAGTTTAGTATGTATGTGAATGACAGATTTTTTGAACAAAAGACAATTTTTTTGCCTAAACAAAAAATTTTTGATTATTTTTGACACCTCGCTAGAGGGGAAGGGGGTAAAAATTGATTTAATACTATTTCAACAAATACACGAAAAAGCAGTACTAAATGCATAATCATTTATTTTCAGGGTTTTTTTCAAAAGCAGTCGTCCATGGACGGTGAAGACTCGCAGGAAAGAAAACTGCAGGCTAGCGGTAAGTACCTACTATTGCTAGTAAAGTATTCTTAAAATATATATAGTTTTTATACAAAAAAAAAATCAGAAATTATAACAAAACACCTACAGTAAACCTTCATACATCATATGTCGTGATACAATTATTCTAACGTTATTTTATACATTTACGTTTCTGAACTACGCACTACAACTTAATAAATAGAACAGAAAGTGGGATTATATAAATTAAGAAAGAACGGCTCGACCAATTCAATATCTGGCTTTTCAAATTTGTCTGCGCCTAGAAGGTTTTTTCTCATAATATTACATTCGCAAAATATTATATTCTCAAAATGTTACCTTAGCAGAATAACTAGTCAAATAATTAGAAAATGTGCGAAGTTCGCCGGTTCAGCTGACAATCGAATATAGTAGCAACTTACATTCTAGTAAAACTATTACAAAACACAGTTAACTAGAAACCTACAAACCCAGTTTAGTAATGGCATGTTTTCAGTTAAACGACGATTTTCTCAGTATCCAGTTAATTATTTAAGATAATTAGCGACAGTTAGAATCATAACATCACCGCTACGTTTTCTTGTAATGTTAAACAGCTAATATGTATACATAGGCATCGACCTTGTGAAGTGGGAAATTTCCAAATTATAAAATAAAATATAAAAAAGTTGTCCCTGTCTGACTGATACTCGCTAGGAATCAACGCAGAACTTGAATCGCTGGAACTAGCGTGCAATTCGGACGGTATATTCATTATCGGTTGTATGGGTGTACTAATTACGGATGTTTGGAAATTAAATGATTAATTTTATGTCGCGTATGACTGGCAGCTATTAGCTAGAATTTAAGTTTTGTTACGAAATTTAGCTTATTGCACTCAAAGGTTTGAAAAAACAATTCTCTAAGAACGATTTAGTGCTCTTTCTATTTATAAGCTATTTGATAACAAATAAAGTGGAATTAGCATGATTTTTTGTGATAGTAAATGTTTAGAATAGTTACCAGTAGTCCGTTAAATTTATGTTAACTATTAAATTAAGAATGAAAGTCGCGTCAAAATCATCAAAGTTCATTTACTCACCAAATATTTATCCGGAATCGATAATTAAGTGAAAGATACCAAATAACCGAACTTAGAATAAATTAGTTAAGTGCTACTTTTCACAGTTGCCTGTAAAGAATGCACTGTTTTGTGGAGACGCTGGTTTATTGCGTATTGAACGTATATTTAGAAGCTGGTTTAGAAATTTAAATTTTGTTTGATTTGGCATATCATTTGTAGTGCATTTACCTTGTATTTTTTTTCTGCTATGAAATGTTTCTTGTGTGTTTGTATACAAGGTTATCGGTTAAGTGTACACTAAGCCGAAAAGAAGTCACTATACCCATCCTAAGGAGCAACTTTCGCAACGGGATCAACTCTGAAATCGAGGAAAAAAACGGGTGTCTAATGCATTTTGTCGACGACCAATTAACTTTTTGTATGGAACAGCTGATTTTTTCTCTAATTCAGGGTTGGTCCGAAAATGACAGTTGTTCTCAATGATGAGTTTAGTACACCTCTAACCGATAACCTTGTTATACAGTCACTAGCTTTAACCTCATTGAAGCCTTAATTTGAACTGAATTTACTTGCTTAATTGTACCAGATTTTTCCCAACGAGTCCCAATTACCAATTCCAGACTGGCTCCGAAAATAGCCGTCCTGAGTGGATTCCACCTAATTCTGGTGAACAATCAGTTCCCTTCCTGCCGCGGTCCCCTGGTCCTGGGTAATTGTAGAAACCTCGGCGGTAATCTCAGCCAATAGAACTCTGCTCAATTACTCTAGAAACGGACGATGGACCTCGTAAAACGTATTCTGTGTTCACTTTACGAAGACGCATCGTAGTCTACTTTATACAGGGCTATCGGTTACGAATGCCATGAGGTTTGGATTGCTAATGAGCTCATCTTAATATACAATGTTTTTAATAAGTCAAACAATCCATCGGGACAACGCAGCCAGCATTTTGGGCACGTTGCCCGAAATTCAATATTTTTTTAAGTGGTAATTTATTTTACTACTTTTAGAATTACATTAAGAATAAAATGTTTAAAAGTAAATATTTAATATAAAATTCTCTGATAAGTCATGTTCTTGCTAAAATTCTTCCATTAATAGCACTGTTTCATCAATCTTATACATATATAATAATCAAGCCTTATACTTTCACTCACTTGGGACAAATCTGAATTAAAAAATAGCAGCTGTTCGATGTATTTTGTCAAATCGAATCTGCTGGCAAATCGAATTGGCCGTTAAATAGCATTTTATTTCTTATTGCAGTACACTAAAAAACATTTATAAGATTATTGACAAATATTTAAAACTCAGTAAAAACCATAAACTATCAAAATACCCCAAATAAAAAATTCAAAACTAATTTAAAACTATGTAGTTCTCTAATCTACACCGACACGTTTTTATTACGTTTTAACCAACTACAAATCGATGTGTTCGAATTGAGTCATTCGAACAGAAACCTAATTAACGAATACAACAACATAATCGATTAATTTATCGAGTCGATTCAAATCGTCTACCAAATTAGAACATACATAACTAAGAATGTAATTACATATTTTTAGTAACAACGTTTTGGTTGAGATTTTTATTTAGAAAATTAAATTTTATAGTTGGGTTCCGAATGAGATAAAGATATAGACCATTTAAGACATATGTAATGCAAATACTTATAGATCTAAATATTATTTTCGTTTAATATTATAAATGTTTAACCAGAGGACTAATCATATAACAAATTTATTTAAATAATTAGGTACTAAAAGTGATTTCACTGAATAATATACAATTTTATCTTTATTAGTAGTATTGAACTATTTACTCGTACCTACTAGATATGAATCATACATTTACCTAAAAGTAGTATCTTAAAACGAATAATACTTAAAATATAGCTTACAGAGGTATTTATAAAGTTTAGCGATTGTATGAAAAGTAATGTTCACTTGTCATTGACAATTTTACTCGTATTTATTACACTTACTCGATCGTCACAATCTACACAAACTTTTTATTTCCGATCCTCTATCCACACTTATGGGCCCCTAAAACTCAACTCTCACAGAGCCAACAAACTCGATGTTACATCGATAAATATCCAGAATCACACCGTAAAGTACCAAAACATCGAAAGGAGCTCCGTTAAATTATAGCAATTAACAGATTCCATGTGAATTATCACCTTATAGCCCCGGGACCATCACGCTCTAATACAGCCTTATAGACAGAGACATCGACATTTCAATCGATTAATGAAAAAACGAGACGAACGAAATCGAATAATCGAAGTAATCGATGATTTCTATCGCACAATCGGCATGTCATTTCGAATAATTTATGCGCTCCGGTCGTGTGCTTTTTAAATGTTTATTGCCAAAATGTTTCAAGTTGATATGGCAAAACTGTTTTATTACTAAAATTGAGTTTTTAATATGAACTACTGTTTTGTATTTGGAAGGTACGTTAGTTTCTTTATTATAATAATTTATTATACAAGTGGATAGTGACTTCAGGAACCCCGACGGCAAAACTTTAGATCACCTGCAAAATGCAACTAGTATAGCCTATGACCATTACCATGACTCCTCGCACATAAAAACTGGTTTAGCCCATAGAGGAACACAGTAAAATTATGGTAATTAATATCACTTCAGTAAAACTATTAACTGATATGAAAACAAGATGTCGATATATTAAATAGGCAGAGTCTCTTTTCCTATCATGGATAATGTAGCTAAGTAGATATCTGCTAAATACATGCCGGAAATAAATTCTAACTAGCTAATTTGAACGACAAAAGCCATGTAAGATTTAAATTGCATGCATTGTCATAAACAATAGAAATTAGCATTACAGCTTTCTTGTATTAATGCCAGGTCACACTTGAAGGTTTGACTGTAAATGATAATGCACAGTTAGCATGATATGACGAACAATCTAGTATTATGGTACAATGCACTACACCATCTTTACTAGCAACTAGCTGCTTACCAAGCTTTAGCCTTTGCCATTGTTATTTTTTTTTGAAAAAGTTTTGCTATGACGACATTAAAAAAGCACCGGTCACTCGCTGAGTTTGCGGTGCGAAATTTAACCGGCAGTTTTCCTGTTTCCCGTCAAAAGACAGCTCATGCTCGCATTGCTGGTTCTTTCTGGCACCTGAGTCTATTAACATCTATTACCTAGTAGAGTAAACAGGGCCGAGTCCCCTCGAGGACGGGCCCCGTTTCCCATTTACTGTGTAATGGTAATAGTTGGGTACTTGTGTGCGTCTGCGCATCCGTTGGCGGTGATTTGTGCTTTATTGTCGTGCGACTCGACTATTGCGACAACCAGGCTATGTGTATGACCTATATTTAGGCTCAAACTGCGATTGGGATCGAGAGAATTTGTGTCGTCTACGATCGTAGACTTTGGGGCTGTGACTCCTTAAGCGTAGTTATTGTAGCTCGATAAATATCGTAATTTGACTATAGTCAAATTACGATATGCATGATAAAATTTAATGTTTGATGGGGCTGTACTTCATTGAAGTTTGGTGATGGTTAAGATACATGTGACTTAAAAGTCGTAGACATAAGTTCCCTTACGTCTTAAAAAAGCTTGATCGCAAAATGTTTCTTTAGTAAAATTTCCCTTTAAGTGTAAGCATAGTCATTAATATACTCTTTTTATAGTCGGATGAAAGAAATCAATTGTTTTTTTAATAACTCAATAATAAAGATCTAATCAAGAATATCCCAATCTCTCGGAGCAAAAGTGCAAGAAAGGATTTTGTCCTATATTGTGTAGCAAAGTCTCAATAAGAGATAATAGCACTATCCTACGAAGCAAAGTTGCACAGTAGCGGACTTTGTCCTATCCAATGTAACAGTAGCAATAGGATGCCTAAAATATGTTGTCCTATCCCATTCTATCGAAGTCCCAATAAGAATAAATTCTATATGCCACGTAAGTAGTATTTTTTATAAACCACATAGTAAAGTCCCAATAAAGGATTAACACTATCCAAATTCCAAGTTCCAATAAGTAGTTACGAATACTAAAGTTCCAATAAAGTATTAACATTATCCAAATTCCAAGTTCCAAAAAGTTGTTACGAATAGTAAAGTTCCAATAAAGGATCCAAATTCTAAGTTCCAATAAGTAGTTACGAATAGTAAAGTTCCAATAAAGTATTAACACTATCCAAATTCCAAGTTCCAATAAGTAGTTACGAATAGTAAAGTTCCAATAAAGTATTAACACTATCCAAATTCCAAGTTCCAATAAGTAGTTACGAATAGTAAAGTTCCAATAAAGTATTAACACTATCCAAATTCCAAGTTCCAAAAAGTAGTTACGAATAGTAAAGTTCCAATAAAGGATCCAAATTCTAAGTTCCAACAAGTAGTTACGACCTTATGTTATTTCTGCCGTTTGCCCTGATGTGAGGACTTAGAATATCAAGAAGAAGTTACCGACCTAAATGTAGCCCTGTTCTATGTAGCAAAGTTCTAATAAAGAGTCTATCTCTATACATAAGTCCTAAAATAGGAATGTGGTCCTATCCCACGTATCAAAGTTCCAATAAAGGATGTATGATTATATACTATATCTCGATTATATGGCCATGTTCAGCAGTAAGCAAACAGTTGCCCATTGAGCATCACATGTGCACTTGGTATCAACGTCTTTTGTTAATTAACTTCGACTGGAACTGCATATCCTTTCTGTTATTGGACAGAGAAACAATGGAGACTTCTATATCGTAATGACGATATTATTTTAATTGAGTCATAAGTTTTGATTATTTTTGTATTATTATTTTTGTGAAATTTAGTAACAAAGGTTTTCTATTTTTAAAAAGATAAATAAAATAAACTACGAGTACAGTAAGCCTGCAAATAAACAAGTTTGTTTGTCTGCCAACGTGGCTATCCGAAAAACGGTGCGAAAAGGATCAAATTCTTTTTTAGTAATTATATTGGGTTACAATTCTACTGATATGCGCATTGTCTACTAGTTCTAAAACCAAAATTGCAAAAACCGTGACATTATAATTGTATTTTGTCCATCCAATAGTCTGTGCATTATAGTTGCTTAACCATTTTTGTGCCCAAAGACCGCTTTATTCATTTTTTTTTTCACAATAATAATTCGTGAACATTATTAATTTATTCCACGATCGGTGCTTACCTATAAAGCTTTCCAGGGTCACGGGACGGGATTCAAAAACGTAAAACCAAAAAAAGTCCAACTCACACCTCTACGGAGTTAATGTGCGTATAATTTCTTTGTGGCACCGCGCTGAATATGAGCAGACGTCATAAAACATGCATTTCTTTAGGTGCGTGTGCGCATCTCACACATGCAGAGCTGAGGCGGTCAATGTAGCTGTGTGATAAAGAGAGAGTTAGGGTTGAAGTCCAGGATACATAACTTTAAAATGCAAAATACTGACCCCGATTCGGAGTTCCTAAAATTATACCCATTCTATATCTATTTTGGAAACAAAAAGAGAGGAGACAATTTCAGAACTGTCAATTTAAGATAGTTTAGTATGTTTTGTTGCCCGAACCGGGATCAATTTCTCCTAAAATATATAAAATCTATCTGTGCTACTTAGCCTAGAGTTAGTTCATTTACCTGGCTTAATTTAGGAAAAATTATGTCACTTGTCATGTAGATTTTTAGCTCCTATTTATAATAAAGATATAAAAGTAATAATTCATATTCATACTAATTACTGGTGCAGCACAGTGAGAAAAGTTAGTTTATTGATAATTAGTGAAACGTAGAAATTTCATGCCGAAAGTTTTGGCTTTTGATTAAAAACAGAGATTTCGGTTCACATAATTTATAGAACTAATATTTTGTTTTATGGACGTTCTGGTAACATAAAATAATAATTTGTCGCATTACCTACTAATTAAATTTCGGAAAGGGTAGTTCTTTTAAAACTTAAACAGGTAGCTTAACTTTCTAGCTTATTTGAGCTTTTATTTCCTCGCTTTGCTCCCACTACTCTACAATCCCAACACACACACAGACACACACAATAACTCAATCTGAACACATGCATCCAGTTTGCATATTCATTTCGCATTTTGTATCTTTGTATAAAATTATAATGCATTATGTGACCTCGGCGCGCCTTACTCGACGTTTTTGTTATAAAAGGGAATACTTATAATATTTATATGCATAATGTATAAAACTTGGAGTGTTTATACAGATGTGGTGAGGTGAAGAGTATGCTGAGGATCGAAACCAACAAGTTCTTTTTACAAAAATTATATAGGAGGCGGAAAAAAATACATACCTTAGACCACAAAGTTCTTTTTGGTATTATTTGATCGTAGCGTATAAGTAAATAGCGCAGGCTATTCGAATATTCATGTCCAAGTCTCCAATTTAAGTTAGATCTTACTAAACTTATTAACTTTTGATTATAAATACATCAAGATTCATATTTCAGATCAATGACGGGCTTTGTCCATGACTAACTTAAATATGACAGACCTCAAATCCAATACTGGTAAGCGTTGCCATGTAGCCGGAATATGTTAAAGGCAAAAACACGGGGCGACAGAGTTAGGGGACGGGGTAAGGGATGATACAAATAGAAAGAGGTCGGTTTCCTTAAGAAAAAAGTTATTGTTACATTTATTAATTTACTAATTGAAAGCTGTGACCTTTAAGGCATTATCCTCTCAGCTTTATTATACCCCTAACTCGGATACATGTATAAATACATTTGACAATTTACAATATGGTAAGATCAAAACTAAGTTCAAAATTTATAATAACTGTTTTGTAGCGTAGCAGCCGAATATTATAGTTTTTGTTAACAGTGATGTTGGACTTAGACCCTCATTTTACATATTTGGTTTGGATAGTTTACTTATTAGGAATCAACATTTCTAAGTACGGGTATGGTTACAGCGCACTGTCACGTATGTTTTATACATAATGGCATAATCAGAAGCTTTACAACATTAGCTTGTGATATTCTACATCGATATGTGTACGTTTAAGGATTTTTATCGATTATCTAAAAAAGAAGGAGTTACTCAATTTGACTGATGTATTTTTTCTTTTTGGTTTTTTACCTGATCTCTCGGAGACGACTGGACGATTTGAAAAATTCTATTTTGGTTTGCGAGGCTATTATTATTAGTTTTCGAGTAGTTTTATTTTAATCGAAATGTCTTGAGGTTTTACTTATAAATTGGAATAACTGGAAAAGTTCTATCAGCACCTGCCGTATAATAAGGACTTGTAAAAAGTTCTTCAGGTTGCTTAAGACCGACTGTTTTGAATGTGTATACATTTGTATAGATAATTATATGAGATTAGTAGTTTTGTTATAGGCTAAGCAATTGGTTGTTTTTTGTCTGAACTTTAATTTCTGTATACTATAATAAGCCACTTTCCATAAGCGAACATCACATACGATTTTGAATATTTTTTTCTCCGTGAATCAATAATCGCTTTAGGTATCGGATGAAATGACAATGAAAATCCATGCAAGTTGCTGGGTAAGAGTTGTATTTGATTAATTAGTACAAAATGAATAGTTTCCGTTTTAAATGAAATAAATATTTATTTTGTGTTATGTTTTGTTACAAGCTTACCAAAAAGACTATTGCTACGAACAGACATTAATTATGTATAATTTTTGAGAACAAATTAATTTTATTAATACATACGTGCAACATTACATTTTATTACTAAGCTTAAAGTTTTTATTCTTATGCGATGATAAATCGTATTGCATATTTATTGCATAGACACAAACTACAGTTCGCCTAGAAGCGTTTCATACACAAACAATATTAGCAAGATAATATGTAGGCAATACTACAAATGTATAAATGTAGACAGTACCAGTCACCACCTTTTCTGTGTTATCCATTCTATTATTTAGATTTTCTATTTCTAACATGACTTTGAAATTAAATACACTGTGTTCTATTATTTCATCGCAACAGTCGTGGTTACAGAACGTTATATATATAATGTTACTCATATACAACAAACGCAAATGAAATATGTCATAAGTTCAAAATGTGTCATGAATTTGCTTTTTAGTTTTCACTTTAGAGATCTATTATTAGTTGACAACTAACTTGAATTCTTGCTCTTTCTCGCTGTTTTGTTTTTTTGGCTGAAATTAAGGATGTTTTTTTTTTTTAAACTAAATATAATGGAGACATATCACTTCGCATCGTTACTGTTTTCAGCAGTAATAAAATTATTACAAGAATCAGAACTTGAACACAGAAAAAAAACATTCAGTTAAATTTACGAAAATATAATAATAAATTCATCAGTAGTAGAGTTAATTCAATGGCATTATTAAAATCTCATTAGCATAAATTCGAGTTGTATCTTGCAAGCTTAAACCGAGATTACGATCTTAAATCGATAATAAACTATCGACAACATAATCTAGATATCGATATCACCAGCTGCACACAATCGAATCGACGTAAAAAGAATCTAATAAAAAAACAACATTCAAAGTCAAAATCAAGAATAGGAATATAAAAAAAACGAACAATCGATGTACGTCTATCCATCATTGACATGTCTTTTTGTTTGGTCCGTAATTAGTGTCCTTCAGTCTATAGATGGGCCACCTAGTTTGTCCTTGGACCATAAAAAGATATGGATTGGACTAACGATTGAGTAGGGGTTTGAAAAAAATGGCTGATTGAAGATACGCTTACAGGCCATAAGGTTATGTAAAAGCAGTGATTGTTATATGCTTAGTGGTGTAATGATCAGCATAAATAATATTTAATTTAGAAAGTTAAGTATATTCGAAAATATCTTAGTGCTACGTTCTTTACTAAATAACACAAATACACTTAAATCATTTATATTAAAAATTTATAAGCAGTCGTTTTTTTTTATCTAACTGGTGGTCCAATTCATCAATCGACTATAAAAATAAATTATCAAAATAAATAGACGGTTATACGTACAAAATGAAAATTGTTTTGTCTAGTCGTAAAGAACATCCAAGCTGATTGACTAAAGAGTTAAAACAACGAACGAAACGCAAACCATCAAAAGCGACATCGTAAACAGAGCAAAAACGAAACCAGATCATGAGGAGTCATTTACTTCAATCAGAATAGCTGAGGCTGAGGTTACTTGTAATGATAGCAACTGAAATGAATTAAATGAATTGACTTTAATTACTAATTACTCTGCTGATATTCTAAATTTTGATAGAGAAAAAACAAACATAGTAAAAACGCTCGTCTATGTTTAGTACGCCTAGCTAAACTTTTTACTCCAAAATAGGTAATAAGTTAAGATAATTACAGTTTAAATCAGTCTACGTCGATCACTGTAAAACTGACAAGCCAATCAAGCAACAAAGAAACAATTCTTGTCCGTAATGAATTGCCATCGGTAAACGTAATGCCTGCGCCGATCGGGGCTACATCTAGATCCCTTATCGATGGATGGACGGATTTGATCTACGCATGCGTTTGCTCATAATTATCTCTCTCTTTCATGCGCCGACGACGGTCTTTACGACCGCCTCTGCCGTGTAAAACGTCTTCAAATCATATCTACAGTAATTAATGGACAACATACCTTATTACGGACGATTAACTATACTGTACACAAAGAGAACAATTATAAACGGCTAATAAGTCAATTTGGACTTACGAATATTTACCGTTATAGCATCAAAAGAAATGAAACGCGAGTGGCACACTGCAGAACTCCAAATTGTATTTAAAGTTTTTAGTTCATTTGAAATCTTACAAAAGGATGTTTATCAAATATCTCCACAAACGATCAAGGCAAATATGAGTTTTACAATAATATATCGCTTACGTGGTAACTTTGAATCTGAATGAGTCGCGTCACCTCAACAAACGCTCGGTTGAGATCTTCGATAAACATGCAAAACCATGCAAAAAACGTTTTGTGCTTGTACAAGAAAACGTTAAATACATAATTTTAGATCGCAGCAACAATACGACGGGAAAAAAATAAAACTAGACACGTCGCTTCTTATCTGAACATCTCAAAACGAAATATTGTAATAAAAAGTACGTAGAGTATTCGACAAAACTATTTTTGGACCCGCATGAACGGTTAAATAGTCAATTTACAGTCCTAATTCCTGGACATAGAGGTCACAGTTTGTAATAAATGATCGTTTTACCAGCAATAACACCATGTACTTGCATTGACGTAATGCTACACGGAATGATATGATTCATCTTGCTACAAATTGGAATATGAGATTCAAATTTTTATTCAATTAGATATGCAGGAATTTCTATTTAGACTTGAGTTGAATAACACGTCACGTTAATCCATGGAAGAATAAAGTTTGTCAGCTAAACTTTTTGTCTGCTATTTCCTTCATAGACACGTCATTAAGTCAACGATAAGCTTAAGAATTCTAAGTAGATGCGGGTACATAAGTATGAACTTGGTGTGTGTCAATAGCCAAGATCTTTGCTCGTACATACACCCATCGGCCCCGCCTCATTACCTCCTCAATACGATACAGCCTCACTTTAATATACTATTACCTCCGCCAACTTAATCTGATCTCTCGTTTCAATAAAAACATTAATAAAGTAATCAACATCACATATCAGACTACATTGGTCGCTTACGTTCGCTCCAGCTACAAATTTGCAGTTGAATAGTTGGAAATTTTCCTTAATAAGACGAAATAGAGGTCGTTATTGAATAACAATGGCATTCGAGGCTGCAAAATGCAGAGCATCCTACACGAATTGGTATGTGTAGTAACCGCATTTACATTTTAGACATACTTGCGAGAGTAAATGTCAATTTAGATGGAAGACGAGTGCTCATGCAAGAAATTGATGCAGTTATTGAACTCGCCCGATGACGGACCAATTGTCGATGAAACAATGGGATTATTAATGAAACAAGTCTACAAAAATTGGTACGACTTTCCAATTGTTTTAAATACGGCGGATGTTATATTCTTGTAGCTAGAATCAAAAGCTTTAGCTAAGTTTGGAGTTGTTACAACAGTGCCAATAGATTTATAGCTTTATGATGAAGTGCGTCAAGAGCGTAATTTGTATGTAGTCTGATAGTTTACAATATAAAATGAAACCGAGGAAGTTACTCTAAACATTGAACTCTACTTTCTAAACTCAAGATCCGTTTATCTAAATCTTAAGTGACATTCAATTTCAATTAGTCATAGATTTGTAAATGGATCCAAAAAGTGATTTCAGACTGACATTTACTTGTTTTCCGCTTAACATAAATGCCACGCGGGATTATATGGATTCCCAAGGAATATCGTCGGTCACAGCTGTCTCACAAGAGAATTTTAAATCGTATGAAATAAATCCTATACGCCGTTTTTTATCTCGCACATTTATGCCTTTTTGCCATCTCTTACGCCTTTTGGCAGCTTTTTTGCTTGAGTCCGACTCTTATTTCTGATATACATACGGATTTATGATTACTGCGTATACTCGTTATTTAGGATTGTTTTTCAGTATATCTTTAAGTCGAAGATATTATGGAATTCTTTGACAGTACTTGCAATTTAAATAGAGTGAGCCAGAACTGTTTTTGAATACAAATGAGACAGTTTGAGTTATTCAAAACAGCGACTATTACCGAGGTGAGAGAATAGATCATTTGCGTTTTGTGATGTGCAGAATAAAATATATGTGTAGCACTACGAGTATTTGTATATATGTTGGCAATGTGTTTACCGCAAAAATACAGTAAATGTTAGGAGGTTCACTTCAACAACATTAACAATATCTTTATTATCAACATTAGCTGTTTAAGACAATCAGAATGCCTTAACATTGAATTGAATTATCTTTGTCAGTCGGATGTTTTGAGATTTATTGCTGATCAAATCAGTCCAGCGACAAGTATTGTTCACGATAATGCAACGGAGGAAGTTACGCCCAAATATTCAAATCATAAATCCTGATACTGAGAACTTTCGTCGGTCTCGGAGCGTGGTTCCATTGACTGCGCCCGAAAACCCATTATGTAGGACATTATCATATTATAAGACGTGATGGCAGTAACACATGTTGTTTTAAGTATTAATGTCTTAACTATTTGTAATTTTTTGTTGATGAGTGATTGTATGCCCTATAACACCGAAATAAGGATTTAATCTGTGAATACATGAAGACTTTACTTAAAATCTTATTGTTACACTCGTTTTTTAGACTATCTCATATATTATTGTGTCGTACATGCTACGAATAGTTTTATAAACTTTTAATTATGACACTTGATTGTGTTATTAAGATATAAAATCAACTTGCGCTGAATTACTTACGTCTTTTATTTTGTTATCATCACAAATGTCTCCATTTTAAACTTTCGAAAGTCTCCATACTGCTGTATCTTTATCATTCAGACATTACTTGAACCCCATTGTTTCGGCTGAATGGACCGGCACAATATCTTACGAAATTTCCTAAAAACACCACGTTAGTATTATAAAACGTTCATTATACCGATATCAGATCCCTTCAATCCATTGTCTTATTCATCGACAGTTTTCATTTTATTTTTGTCTAAATCATTAGCTTTTGTGTTGGATTGAAATGGATTCAGTAATGACTCCATAATCTTTGATTTCGATAACTTCTTTGTTTGGTTTAGTATGACTTTGTTTAGCAAAGTTGGAATCTGATGGTCAGTCACGTTTCCCTCAAAACGCGATTTCACCTACGTATGTAAACAGTACTATGATCTTTAAAAAGTTTATGTGAGGAACTTTATCATCACTTCATCCACCTCACCTCATCAGCGGATATCACATACAGGATCGCTGATAATTCACTAGTTTTATCTTAACGATGGATTTTGATGATTATAAGCAATTACTTTTGAAAACTCGAAAGAAAAAAACATACATTTGGCCGCTCTTCAATATTTTTTTTTGTAGGGGAAAGCACCTTTTTTTTCGAATTTTCGAATGTTGTAGAGCAAATGCTGTTGCTTATGGTCAACAGAACCCACCCTCAAAAGATTGCTACTAGATTACCAGTGATTATCAGTGATTTTTCAAATATATGCAAGATATAAAATTAACACTGTTTTGTAATTAAAACTCAACTTTTACCCTCACAGTGAAACATATTTATAATGACGATATAATTTATCTCGTACATATAATCATTGACAGCTATAACTAAAATTTCCCTTACGTTTCTAGCATTGTGAAGTAACGTGTGCGGTAAAACAATACTTTCGCACTTGTTATTTGTTAAGTCGTGAGCTATAAAATTTGGTTGCGCGGTGTTGCCAGAATTTAAGTAACAATTTGGGAGATATTTGTTATTAATAAATTCAATTTAATTGCGGAAGTCAGTTATCGAAAGGAACAGTAAGTGATAGGTACACTTAACTTTTAATTATGTTACATTAATTTTGTTTAATATTTCCTTTAAATTTGTCTAAAGTAAAGTTTATTTGTCTAATATGAAAGAACAGTTTTGTTCTTTTATTAAAATTTAAAAAAAGAAATTAAAAAAAAAGCATATAAATCTGCGAAGCGCAAATCAAAATTTAATAATACTTATATAAATTTCCAAACTTTCCAAAAAGATTTAGATATAAACCGGTCCAGTATCTCTGACAAATCGGAACAAATAAAAAACCAGTTGAATTGAGACCTTCCTCTTTTTTGAATTCAGTTAAACGTTGTAAATAAGGATTATTATATTGATATTAACCTCTTTTCAGCTTCCAACTTTGTAAATCTCTCATCGCCAAACATTTTTTACACTATAAAGCTAAAAAAAAATATTCTGGCAACACCATCCAAGACAAGTGATCTCTCCGCTTCATTAATAACAAGTTCTAAACCATCCGAGCCGCCATTAAAAGAATCACGCATGTATCCGAATCACGACTTACATAACCTATCTAAATTATCAGACGTATTCTATCCATTGTTACAGCGCTAATCTACATAAGTATAGGTATTAATACGTCTTTCAAAAAAGATTTTGTACAAAGCAACGCAGTTTCGACATGACATGACGCGGCGATGTGAAACTACTTCGGAATTGGGAGATATGAGTATTCAACAAGTATAAAGTACTAATTGCGCTTTGCGGTGTTACTCGATACAGTATTAAAGTAGTCTGTGTGTTAATCCAGGGTCTAAGCTATCTCCGTAATAAATTTTATTCAATTCGGTTCTGCTGTTTGTGCGTGAAAGTGTAACAAACTCACATACAAAGTTTCGCGTTAATAATATTAGTAGGATAATAATATGCTCATTATAAAGTACTTATAGTGTTTATTTATGTACATACTGTTTAAAAACCGTTACTACATTCCCATGAAAGAATCTTTAGTAAAAATGTACTTGCTATAATGTTTCACGTAGGCGTCCAATTGTGCCGTGTGTATTGCTAATTAGATCTTAACAGGCTTCTTGATAAGTGTTGACAATTTCATCCCCTATTTAAACACTTTTAAATCTTTGCTTACCTTCAAATCAAAGGTTTAGAGCCCTGTCCAGTCTGCACCTCTAAAATGACTGTAGAAAGCATGATTGCAGAATTACGCCTTCGAATCCATAGGCACATCATCCAAGTGATATTGCATATAAACTAACAAAAATATATTGTAAAATTACTTAAAGTACATAAAATAAGGAGAAGAAAATTTTATAATAATGATACAAGTTAAATCATACCTACATAATTATTTCTTTTTACAATTGTAAACCACACTAAATCTTATAAGCATACCTACATGGTTTCAATAACTTTAAGTAGGTAGGTTTAATTCTAAGACAGTCAACTTTATAATCTCCATCAAACGTTAAAATAAATCCGCTTTTAGTACAATAGACAAGTGAAACCGTATGTATACGATCGCCGTAGAGTTAAGTGGAAAAGTGGTATCACTCGGCAAGATATTTTTTTGATTTATTTCAATCAACGTCAATTCAAACCAAATCTATTAAATCACACATGGAAGTGTTGGCTATCACAGACATCCGGTATTGTGACGTAGGTGACTAGATAAAGCGGGTTATCCTAAGCTTACATATTAAACATATATTAATAAAACATATTTTAACTATCCTATGACCAGAGAAAAACAATTACTAAGGGCACTGTAAAGTAACTGAAACGCCAAGGCATTAAAATTATGTAAATAAATATGGAAATAAATAATATGAACAAAAATGTTATTAAATAACTATACAAATACGCATATCACGGTTGTCATCAATTTAAAAAACTACTGATATCTCAAAGTAGTGTTGGGTTCGAAGTTAATAAACCAGTAAACAAGAAAAACCTTAGCAAATACTTTCTTAGTATGCACCAAAGTATGTACTATAGATAGTAGGTACTTTTTATGATCACCATTTATTTTAACTTAATTAAAACACAAAAAACAGATACGTAGATACATGAAACATTTTGCTTGTATTGATGTCCGTAAAGCATAAACAATCGCAAAATTATTTATTGTAAGTATACCGTATATCTCATCAAGCAACTGCAAATACACATTCCATCATTTCATACGAACAAAGCATCAGAGAATAACATTTCATACGCGATCAAAACTCAAAACAGAACCGACTTTCCATTAAAATATCCCATTTAAGATACGATCTATGTTTTCATACGAGTGCGAGACAAAAAACTAACACAAAAAATACACTTTCGTAGAGCAATGTACGTGGCACAGAAACTATAGTTTATGCTGGAACCTCAGAGCAATAACGGGAGAAGACTGAGTCTGTACAGTGAAGTCAATTGTTTGTGAGACTATAAAACTGTGATTTCTTTTATCACTCATAGACCATAAAAACATCTATACTTCTCCCTAAAGTATTGTAATTAATTAACTTGATCAGTATTAAAAAGATATAGATTCATTTTACTTGTTACAAGCTTTTAAGAGAACTTCCAAAGTACAAAATTAAATTATGATCATTTTAAGTTTGTAATTTTAGAACGATACAATTTTGTGTAGTTAGTTATAAAATAACAAGTGCTACATCTTTGGCCGTATTGTCGCTACACATCAGGTGTGTGGTCAAACGCGAATCAATTTTCTGAAAATTGTAATATTCTAAAATTGAAATAAAAAAGTAGCAGCCAATATAACCAGAACAAAAGATTTCTTAGTAGTCTCACTATGCACTTAATCCCCTAAACACGTATAGAAACACGATCCACGCGCCTTCCTCTCTTTTTACAGTCTGAGGCTAGCCTCACAATCAACGACCGCTCACAATAGGCCCGCAATGACTGGTAGAAAATATTGATAAATTAACATAATCATTTAGTTGATACTTCAAAACTTGAAATGGGGCGTTACATCACTAGCGGGATGTAATGCATTGAGCGTTGAAGTTTTAACATATTATGATTTTGTTATTCACAATAGTTTTAGTACAGAACGTAAGTAAATATAAACAGTTTTTTTTGTGTGTTAGAAGAGCCGTAATGTACCTACTCACTATTAACGTTTTCAAAACTTTTCGAAAGTAATTTTTGCTATCTAAGCGAGGAACTTTCAGTTATGGTCTTTATAAATAAAAGAGTAAGTCTTGATTGACTGACTAATATTTGCTAGAAATCAACATAGAACCTAAATCTAGGGACTTCAAATTTGGAGGGTGTATTCATTATAATGTATACACATTATAGGATGTAAGGCTCTACTAAGAAAAGATCAGAATCAGAAAACTTAATTTGGTAGAACATGGTATATTTTTTTAGATTTTTAAATATTCAACTCCTAAATGTTTTTTTTTTTTCATTTTATTCGGATTAAGGAATATTATTAAAGGGTTTAATGTAAAGTAATTCTAGAAATTGTCTTTTCTTATTCTACGAGGGAACGATATGGCTTTGCCCATCTTTAGGGGAAATGCAATCTAAAATCCCTGACGAAATAAAAAAAAACGTAGTACCAGTCAATTATATACTTTTCGTCAAGATTGATTGAAAACATAACAAACATGCAAAGCGAAAGTAACATCAAAGCCGTGATACTCCGCTCGTACGGTTAATTAAGCGAGTACTATCAATATTTCTCATCGAATCTAAAAACAAAACTCAATTGTAACGTACACGCGGACGTAAAAATACTGTATAGATGTTTTATAATGTTACACGAAAACACATTGTTCGTGGATGATGTATACTCGTAGAGATGATTTGACTGTTCCGACACAAAAGAATAGACTTTTGACGGAAAAGGAACGATGTTTCGTTAGCTCTGATTGTTTTGGGTATTAACATAATTTGTTACCCACGGGGAGTACTATTAAGTTCCTATTACAATAGAGGTTGTAATATTTGAGATTTGGTGAACTGATTCCGCAATAAATATACTGTGGTGTGATTGAATTCATTGATTGATTTAATATTTATATAGAAGGTACTTATTTATTAATCTAATTATACATATCCTAATATCTAGTGCAGTGAACTAATATGGCCTAGAACAACTTCACAGGGGAAACTCATTAGATTAGGCGCTCTATAATTAGATAAAAAGAGCTATTTTAAAGTTGTTCTCATTCTGAAATATCAAAAATTCAGGTGTTTGCATAATCAGAATATTATTTTGAAAAAGTAAAGCGATGAGTGAAAACGTCGTAAAAGAGGCAAACAGTTGCAAGACAATAATGATTTTGTTTTCAGGTAGTTTAGAGCTCTTTTTTATTAGTAAAATGTTTTTTACAGGTCTACTCTCAGCGCTGAACCACTTAGATCAGGCGAGGAAGAATTCCTTACAAACTACTGTCGATTACTCCAGATATGTCAAAAGGTAAGATTGTTTGAAACATGTACTCGAATTTTAATTTTTTATTTACTACACGTATCTACTATTAACAGGGTATAGGTGTGGTCATCGAGAACAGAATTTGAACAGGGACCTTATTTTTGAGATCCTTTGTATGAATCCAATATTTACGTGCGAGAGAAATCACTGGTGAATTTCATTTTGTATTGTTAGCAAAGGGTATGATTTTTCAAGAATGCATATCTTCAGTCGTAAGTCATTAGCGAGTGATAAATTCATTAGGACGTTCCAAAAATGGTTTACCAGGACCAGAAAGGATGGCGCACGGATAATGAGACCTTTACTCAGCAGTGGGTAAATAATGGTTGATGATGATGACGTACTACGGCATTTAATAAAAGTTTTTAGTAGCAAGTAGTCCAGAAATCACAAAATTTACAGATTATACAATACATAATATACATGCATTGACGTAAGTAACAAGTATGTACATATACCATAATTATCGATGGAATTCGATTACTAACTGACAAAGGCTTTTGACATGCTTCAAATGCCTTATAAAATAAGATGACATTGTTACAAATGTACCATTTTTCTTTAACATTGGACCATTTATTAGAGTCATTCCGCATACGTATACATACCTCCTCTTAATGTATTATTTATTACCCATCATATTATCGCAAAAATAAAATAGGTTATGTATTTACCTATAAATGCCTACACAAGCTTACTTAGCACTCCGTTTCTGTTACTCGGAAACGATGAAATCATAGAGTCGTGATACAGTTTCTATGAATTCTATTTGTATTAAAACTATGTTTTTGTTCTCAATAACATATAGGTAGATTTGTTTTTATGTTCAAACTACTCCGTGTAGTTTTTGTTACGTTCATTTAATCTTTAACTCGTACGAAAGCTACTGATGTGGTAAAATTAGTTTAGAAACAAGATCCGGATTCAAGCAATGACCGGGCTCTGTTATAATTATTAAAGTTCATTTACATTTCTTTCTATAGCTTTATCGGTATCAACTAACTCCATCTATATTTTATTTTTGTAAGAACTTGTTTTAGTTTCTTTTATCCTTAGAAATATAGGTACGTGCGTTTAGATTGACTGACGAAATCTTTGAATTTTGAAAGATTCGAGTAACTTCTTTTAGAACTGTCTTTTTACTATGTGCTTTATTTTTTTACCGCTGTTACGATCTTATCGCTATCATCAGCCGATTTTCGCTGGTAATGATATACATTTCCAAAAGTTCTGCTATTACCACGTTCAATCTTGGTCGTAATGGTCTTTTCAACTCTATAACAACTGCCTTCGATATACCTCGGTACAAATTATAGCAGGCTTGGCCAGTCTCTTAAGTCTTCAAACCTCCTGCGACAACGACGTTTTGTGACATTCCTTAGCTTTAAACAAGTTGTTGTTAAAAGTAAAGAAACCGGAATTTATCTCACAAACTACCGCTTCAAGTTCAAGGATTATCTAACTACAATACAAATTTATAGTTTCCTATACGTCAGCAATATGTGGCTTACCGCCGATGCCGGTTTTAACTAAAGGCTAGAGTCTAAGAGAACTATTAAAATCTAAAATCAATTTTTTTTAATTAATTCTAGAATTCAACATGAAACGTTGTTTTATTATTTCCAGATACAGTTCCACTTTGGAATGCGGTTCGTCTTATTGCAAGGACCTGGGCTATCGAGAACACTTCCACTGCATGGACTGCACCGCGAGGGTCTTCTGCAAGAAGGAAGAGATGATCAGGCATTTCAAGGTAACTGTCATCGTCGTGTCAATGCTAGGCACGGGCTTCATCGGTGACTATGGTCTACGCACCAAGCCATAGTTCACCACGCTGGCCAAATAGCGGGTTGCCGACTTTATTAATCTTCGAAAGCAATAAAGATTTTCTGACAAGCATGTTTCTTGACGATATTTTAATTCGCCTTTTAAACAATAGTAATTAGGTAAATCTAATTTGCGCATATGAGTAAAAAATTCCATAGGTAAATTACAAGTAGGTACTTTCCGATAAAAAAAACTTAAAACTTTGCCTGCTCAATTGTCGGTTTTTACCTTTTTAAAGTATTCCTTGTATCTTCCACAGTGGCACAAGAAACGTGACGAGTCCTTAGCCCATGGCTTCATGAGGTATTCACCATTGGATGACTGTTCGGAACGGTTCACCGAGTGTCCCCACAATAGAAGCCAGACACACTATCATTGCATACAAGATGGATGTGATAAGGTGAGATAAGTGATTTAGCTTAAAAGTAAGGTCAAATTCATTGTAATACTAATCGTAGGAAATCAAAAAAGAAAATTACATTTGTTACAACGTAAACATTGCGAAAAATAAGTAATACATAGTTATAAATAAGATGAAAAAGTAAAAGATTTAGGACGCTATCTTTAGACTCTAATTTTCACTCATTTTTATAATGCTGATTTTTATGACAAACGACGTGTAAAAACCTGTCATTAAAGAACAAAATGAATGTATCATATTATGTTAATTTTTCAACATTTGTCTTTTCCCGTGGAGACATATTTTACTTACTAACCTAACCTAACTCACCTTTTAAATCTGCAGGTGTATATCTCTACATCGGACGTGCAAATGCACGCCAACTACCACCGCAAAGACTCCGCTATACTTCAAGAGGGTTTCCAAAGGTTCAGGGCTACGGAGTCCTGCGCAGCCCCTCACTGTATGTTCGCTGGCCAGAGGACCACACATTTTCACTGCAGGAGACCTGGATGCACGTATACATTCAAGAACAAGGCTGATATGGGTAAATATTGATAGCTTTATACATTCATTCATAAAATTCTTCTGATGGTATTGCATGACTCTAAAAAGAAATACTTAGAGTATATCGTGGATCTACGAGTATTTTCTTTCGTGAGTGAGTTCTTAACTATTATTCGGTATCTTCTAATTAGAGTATACTCTCTCACTCGAATCATCTCTTGCCTATAAATTCAAATAAATTTTTCATACCACTGTTTTACAGAAAAACACAAAACTTACCACATAAAAGACGAGGCTCTCTCCAAGGACGGTTTCAAGAAGTACATGAAGAACGAAGCTTGTCCGTACCGCGACTGCCGGTTCAGCAGAACTTGCAACCACATCCACTGCATAAGGCCTCACTGCAACTATGTGCTGCACTCCAGCAGTCAGATCTTTACTCACAAGAGGAAGCATGAGAGGAAGGAGCAGGAGATGACTTTTGGGTAAGTTCTTTGACTTATTATGATCCTAAGACAGAAAAATGTTTTCATAGCAAATATTTAAAAAATACTAGCTGACCCGCCGAACTTCGTACCACCCAACAGTTATTTATGTTTATCACATTTTAAACGTTTCCTGGAGTTCGACAAACGTTTCAAGACCTAAATCGGCTAAATCGGCCCAGTCGTTCTCGAGTTTTTGCGAGACAAACGAACGGCAATTGATTTTTGTATATAAGAAGATTATTGATGATTGTATTCGAAAGCATTCGTGAAATATAATGAATAATGTTCATTTTCTTTTGTGAAGGCTACCAACGTCAGTGATCCAAAGCGCCCTGATGCAGCAAGGAGCCGACCTGAGTATGTACTCCCCCGGCGGAAACCTCCACGACGATGACTTATCCAATCCTATGATGGACTCTGATTATTCTTTTGTAAGTATTTTCATTTTTATTGGTCGTCCGGTGAAAATATTCAGATTTAGGTTCTACTCGTATGACATAAGTACTGTCGGTAAGGTCCGGCCATTACTCAATTGGCACAGGACCAAGGCATTATATGAAAGAGTACTTTATACTCAGCAGTAAGATAATGAAGGCTGTGGCTATTAAAGTTTTATGAACTATTGATATATCAGATAATACCCATGTACTGCAGCAACTTGGAGTATCTTTATGGCTGGGACTCAATGTAGATCTTACATTTCATAAAAGTAAGATGGGAAATATTTGCAAAGAGAAACTGTGTGTTGTTTGCGATTGCTTTTACCATCAGGCAAGAAAATTGAATGACTAAATCGTAAGATCATGTTTTATTTTAATTGATGTGGAATGCTTACGAATATATTTACTTACTATATTTTGGTCTTACTCAGTATTAAGAAAGTGTTCTTAAGTTCATTGAAAATTACTGTGCTTTAGTTGTTAAAATAAAATTAAAAATGGTTTTAAAATTCTTCTTTATTTCAGAATCCGTCAATGATGGAGGAGGTGTCAAGGAAATACGTAGAGACCTTCAACGGCAGCAAGGAAGCCGAAGACAAGTGCAGTAAATGCAGCGCCCTTAATAAGCACTACCACTGCTTGGCTGATGGCTGCAAAATGGCTCACAGGTAATATGACAAATTCCTAACGACCATATTCCATACAGGATTCATATTTGTGCATGTCGGAACAATTATTACAATTAACTTGTAATTTTTTAAAGTGGTTATACGACAAAGTCGTTTATAAGGGTTTAACTTTCACGTGCATGCGTGTAAGTTTTATTATCGATAAAATTTCCAGTATATTAGTTATTAAATTAAAATAACTGAATAATGTCCTTCTTGCCGAATCGAAGTCGAAGTCAAACTTTTATGTAGTAAAAATTTTGTTCCCAATGGTAAAGCATCAATAGACTCATACGACATACTTCATACTGCTAAATAGGGGTATTTTTGGTATGCATTAGACCGGAATTCACCATGGTAAACAAATGCGAGGAGCGGACTTCACTTATAGTTTTTTGCGAATAATTCTAACCTCAGACAAGTAGATCCATCTTATATTAGTCACAGTTATTAATGTTCTTTTTTCTTCCTTTCCAGCTGCCACACTACAATGATGAAGCACGTGATGGAGCATGAGCAGCAAAACCAGGTCACAGAAGCTTACTTCGTGACTTACACTCGACACAACCCGTGCGGGAACTCAGCCTGTCAACATATACGGGATATTACACACTACCATTGCACTTGGGTGAGTTTTCTGACCAATTCTTATGTGCCGCTCATTGTTACTGATCTGTTGAAGAACTGTTGTTGCTTTGATTGTTTTTTTCTTTTTACCAAGAGCAATGATAAATATGATCGTGTTATCCAAGGCCTAATTTATTATAAATTGCTATTGCTATAAAGCTCAACAGCTTTAAAACTTAAACTTTTAAAATATTGCTTTTTTCCACAGGAAAATTGTGGGGCAGTTATTCTCTCATCCGAAGAACACCCGTTCAGACGGTTGGAACATCACCGCCAGCATGCAATCCTGAGCCCTATGTCCCCCAATTTAGCGGCTAGATTCGCTCCCAACTTTACTCCTCAGCTATCAGCTCAACTGCACCCTAACATGGCTGCACAACTCGGGCAAGTGCCTAATTTGCCTAACTTGCCTCCGAATTTGGCACAGTTGGCTCAAATGGCACCAAGTCTATCTTCTCAGCTGACTCCAAACCTCCAAGCTCAGTTGAATCTTGGACCCAATCCTAATGTGGGTCCACCACATCACGTGAATCCTTCTACTTCCCTGGATGAAATGTTCAGCAGAAAAAGAGGAAGACCGCCCAAGAATCGTGTGGTTGAAGTTTGGACTGACAACGTAAGTATTTCCGATAAATTAATTATTTTGTTTCATGAAACTATTGTATTTTTTTAAAATCATTTATTGAAATTATTTTGTACTTTTCAGATCACTCCCCAAGCTATATTCACATCGTTCAAGCTCCCTAAAAGCAATCAGCTGCCACCAGTGATTCAATCACCAGTCATCACGACCGTTGAAGAGTTCCCCGTAAGTCGATAACTAGTTTACGTGTTGTATAGATTAATAAATTATATTTATTTAGACATCTCAGTCATAATAGAAATATATCTTCGTTTTCTAGCGCATCAAGTTCCAGCATTTCGAAGTCTTCACTAGTCCTGATACTTGCTCATCGTCTTACCCAAGCTGTCAGCTACGAATGACAAGACTGCACTTACACTGCTTCAACTGCAGTTTCGCTTCAGAAACCCACAACATTATGGAAACTCATATGAGAGAATCTCATGCAGTTAGCCCTCTTCTGGATGGTTTCGATTATTTCAGTTCATTTGATCAATGTGGAGGAAAAAGCTGTTTCAAAAATCAGCTAAGGTCACACTTCCATTGTGCTCAAGACAACAATTGTCCAGCAATTCTGACGCAATACTCAGCTGTGGCCACTCACAAGCATGGTCGCGGAACTCCGGTTATCAAATCTGAAGACCAAGAGAAAAACTATGAAGAAGCCAAAGATTATTCTCTTAAGGAAAGGGCATCGGCTGATAGTATTGGATCATTGAAGGAGTCTAATGATTTCCCTACAAACTTCTCAATCAAGAGTGAATTTGATAGAGAACAGGATAACGTTTCGGGTAAGCGTTTTTCTATATTACAATGTGAAAGAGGATAATAACGTTAAGTCATGTAATGCCTTGGTTATATTTTTCTCAAAGATATTTTAGATTAAAGTGACACTATTCTAACCCTTTATCTTAATTCCAGTAGTAAAAGCGACGGGAACCTTCTATCCGTCATCACATCTCCGGAGTAATACATCATCGCCTAGGAGCATCTACGACGCATCACCTTCCAAGGATCTGAAGCTCCGAATGGAACTTGACAAAAGGTCATATGAACCTTCAAAGATGTCAAGTCCTACCATACCGCCATCGTGCCACGACCAGAGTTGTCCTCTGAATAAGAATGCAGGAGGAATGAACCTGCATTATCACTGCCCCCATTGCAGTCAGGCTTATGTGGATTTGAAGCTGTTGTTTAGTCACATGGTGAAGAAACATAGCAATGCTATGGAGCCAGGACCAGTAGGATTACAAGCTACTAAGGTAAGAAAATGACGATTCAACGATTCTATATTATATAGTACATAAATTCCACTATAGTATAGACGTTTGAATTGGTTTGTAGTGATGTTCCTATAGAAATTTATGTCTTTCAGGAGACTTTGGAGAGAGAATACCCTGAAATATCGATACTTCCGTCAACTGCGTCTTCTTCTTCAACTAGTCAAGCTCCTTCACCAGGTCAAAGACAACCTAATCCAGCAGATCAGGTAACTACTTACAAACTTTCCCTCTTCTTTTTCCCTCTCTCAACGGAAACATTTATTATTTTAACTTATTTTAGTGATGCTTATTATGCTTAGATTCTTTTTCATATAATTTTGCAAGTAATCATTTATCCAACGAATTTGTTTCTACTTTTGACAACCGCTGGGGATCCGATGCTCGAGAGTTTGATTCATGGTCATGGCTGGTCTTCTAACAATTACTTTAAATCTGTCTTTTGGTCTGCGTTTTCAGTACTAGTCTTTGTTAATTTTGTATGACATCTCCTATACAAAAAACCTTAGTAGTTAAGAATATAACCATAACTATTATCATTTTTGCCTGCAGGTTCAAGCAGTTCAAAGCCTGTTACTTCAGCAGTACCTAGCTGGAGGTCGGAAGGGTAGTCTCCAGGAACAACTGAAGATGCAGCAACAGTACACCGCCTCGCTAGCTGGTCTACCGGGGCTGGCTCAAGTGGCACTGTTTTCTCAAGGGTTAGTAAAACTTACGTATTTGCCTAATGAACCTCTCTACTTCCAAGAAAGAGGGTGCGTATATAATCTTAAGCATTAAGAACTCACGGTATCACCCGTACATCTAGTGACTTCTGAGTTTTTTAGCCTTATGCATTTTAGAATGAATTACTTTGTGTAATGCTGAAGGTAAACATCATCGTGAGTAAACCTGCTTGTTGTAGTTGTGCGTTGTAGTGTCTTAAGTTTGGAGTGTATTTCTTATCTAAGTATTTATTTTTACCTTTGCAGTGGCTCTCCATTCCCACTTTACCCACCGATGCTGTACCCTCCAGAACTGCTGCTTGAACAAAGCCTCCTGCAAGGTCACCTGCCACCAGGAATGGATAAGGAAGCAGAAATGATGGCAAAGACGTTAGTAAAGCTTGTTTATAGTTTATATTAGTTTTTTTTTTAATTTACCTTATATTTTACTCGTATTGTTTATATTAGTTTACTTTATTTATCTACCAGCAAGAAATTAAAAATAAATTTTAATGTTTTGCTTGCAGTTTTGTTTTTTATTTTTGCACAGTAAATAATAACCTTGTAAATTAACATTATTATGAAAAAAAACAAATGACTTCAATTTGGCAGGCATCTTCATAAATTTAACAGTTATTTAGATTTACAAAACAAACAAACTAATCAAAACCAACCAGGAACTTTATAAAATGATTCTATAGAATCCATTCTTTTTCTTTTCACTACTTTAACTAACCTTCTGAAGTCGTGAAGTTGATATCAAAACCTAGCAAGCATTTTTCATTAATAAATCTTATTTGTTATTTTAGCAGACGAACACACGCCAGCAGAGGGCCTCACATGCGCGTGCTGAAAGACGAGCCCATCCCAGAAGGGTACCTGAGGTTCCGTTTCAATGAAGACTGCGCCTACCCTCATTGTGGTTACAGGTAACACTTACTTGTCCTTGATTTACCTGATTTACTCGTATTTATTCTTAGAGACTATTTTCTAGGAGTTGAAGTTAAAAAAGCCTTACTTAGTAGACTACTATTAAATCGAAATAAAGAGATTTTCATACACCTTCTAAAAATTATAAATAATGTTTTATGTATATCACAATAAAGCTTTCGTATCAACCCGTAGCGTCCCACTGCTGGGAACGGCCCTCCCCTATGAAGGGGGTGTAGGTCATAGTCCACCACGCTGGCCACTTGCTGGGTTGGGGACTTCACTCATCTTTGAAAGTTATTAACCTTCTCCGACAAGCAGGTTTATTATTAGTGGAAATTGCATCGTTTAAAATATTAATCCAAAATAACTTTATTGTATATTTCTGGATACTGAATAAACACATCAAATATGAAATAAAATATCGCAACTGTCTCATGGCAGGCCAAATATAAAAAATGCGTGTATCCACATGCAACGTTGTCTAGTAAAATGTTATATATTATGAAATTGTTTTAATACTGCAATTTGTGTTACAGAGAACACCAGACTCATTTCCACTGCACTAGAAAAGATTGCGGTTACTCGTTCTGTGACAAAACTAGATTTGTTCAACACACAGCTCGACATGAGAGGTAATTGTTTATTCATTACTAAGTACTCGTATTAATTATTGTTTAAGAAGACGGGTTTTCACACGCACCTAATTGTTGCAAAGGTCCAACTATTGTTTTATCACATTCGGTGAACTTGATCAGGTATGAAATGAGTCGTTCGTGTCTACAACGATGACACGTCTAGCACTCGATGCTCGTTAATTCACTACGCGCTCGAATGCAAGTTTCCGTAATGTTACTTAGCAAGTGTCAAATAACTGTTGATTGATAATTTGATTGTTTTGTTTCATAGGTTGGACACATTGATGGGTGGTGATTTCCAGCAGTACCGAGCTAACGTATACTGTCAAAGACCTGACTGCCCCCACGCTAGCACATTCAGTAAGTATTGTACGTTGTATCTACACATTTTTACTATTATACTATACTGGCTTTCGCCCGCGGTTTAGCAAGGGTTATGTTTTACTTGAGAAAAATAGCCCGATTACAGGCTATTTCTATCGAGTTCATGCTGTTTTCTTGGAGTGACGTTGCACTTGAATTCTTTCATCGTCACTTGGTCGCTGATTAAACGATAGACAAGCAAACTAACAAACACTTGCGTATTTATAATTGTGTGGGGATCATTATTTTCGGCTTAAGATGGAAGTAAAAAAAATATACTAGTAGAAAACGCTTTCAGTAATAATCTACTCTTAAATATTACGAAGGCAACTTTATTTTATGGCCCTTTGAGTCGTTACAACTTTGCATGAGCAATAGATATCACAATAGTTAGACTTGGGTTTGTAATTTGTCATAATATTGAATAATATTAAACAAAATACAACAAAAAATCTCTTAGTGACGTGTTACGTCACATAACTTGTTGCATAACTAACAGTATGTTTATTCAACAGACACTGGCCAGAACAAAGCATCGCACTTCCACTGCCTGAAATGCGACTTCGTCTGCACCGACACCAACAAAGTGGTTGCACATCGTCGACAACACCAGAAACTCGACTCCATCCAGGCGGCTGGCTTCGAGAAGTTCCCTCCTAGTAAAGGTAACAACAATTTATTATTTGTGATGACGTAGGATTAATATCAAGTCCCCAACCCGCAATTTGGAACCGTGGACCCCATACCTCTTCATTGGAAGCCAGCAGTAGGATACTATTAATTGACACGTAATTAAGGAGGATAACATCGAGAGGAAACTTCCTTATCAGAGAAGAATAAACTTTCGAGTTGTAGAAAAATAAACGTTCAATAAAACCCCATACTTCGATGAAGCTGACGTTGGTGGATTCCTAAACGTTTTGCATAGAGAAGTCAGCATTCCGGTTAAGAACACCTATTTAAGGATTCTGATATGGTTAAAAAGATTTTTAATAAAACATTAGCCAGCATTACAACAAAGAGAGCGGCAGGCTTTATAACATACAACACAAGGTAAATAAATGGGCCATACCATGTAGTGGCACTTTCAGTAGTTATCAATTAATTGCAATAATAATTTACTTTCGTCTTGTTACAGGTTGCGGTTACGAGCCTCAATGCATCCACAGCAAGAAACAAACCCACTACCACTGCCTTCAGTGCGGGTTCGCGGTCCTAGGACTATCGCAGATGACGTCACATAAATATAAACATCAGGACAATCTCGGCCCTTCCACCAGTGGTACTAACTGATCGCAGTTGTAAACATTAGAGGGTAGTGCGAAAAAAATATATGTAAAAATCTTTACAGACCTCGAACTTGAAGGACATATTAATTTAGAACTAGTTTGGTATTATCTACAGGAGATCTCTGCAAGTTGATCGAAAATGTTATGAGAATTTAAATGAAGGTAGTACAAAAATATTACTAAAGCAATATTTTGTAGAAGTTGAACGTAGTAAGGTACGTAATGATTTAAGAAATAGTGAGTGAGTTGAAGGTAGACAGAGTTACTAGTAAATTTGAATACTAGAAAAGTTTGAATATTATATAGAATGAAAAAGAATAGAAACGTAACTTGGATGTGAAATTCACGCTTGATATGACAATTGGTAGATTTCAATTTGGTAGATTTTAAATTATAAATCTACTATTAGCTTGCATTTTACTGAAATTTCAGATATAATGCAGGTTTCACAAATGTATTAATAATAATAAATTTCAAATTCAAAAGTCTTTTGTCTTGTTTTATCCGATGGAGAACGTCACGCGTCAAAACAAGACAAAAGACAAAGACACAAAAGTAAGTCGCGCTTATTAATAAGACAGTAAAATATCAAAATACAATTGTCCTTCAAAATTGTGCCTTAGATGCAAGTAGTTTTTGACCTGATTGAAATATAGTGGCAAGATTTGTGCCAAAACAAAACATAGATTTAGGGTATTATAATTGTTGACAATTGAACAATATTTATGATTCTTATGACAATGCATAGTTTTCGTAGTGTGTATGATATAGGCGTTTTCCTAAAAGTGTTAACGATTAAGGTTCAATCACGAGAGTGTATCGTAGAATGCATGTTTGGTTTAAATGTGTGTACTTCCTAATTCCTGACCAACTTAGATCGTAGTTTATACATTATAAATATATTTATTATCTTTCCCCATTTAAAAGACATTTTTACGAATGGTATTATTAATATAGATTTCGTGAAAAATACAGAATAAGGCAATAATTGGGTTAAGAACACCATTTTGTGCCTCGAATTTAAAGGTTGAGACAATATTTTTATGGTTTGTCGCAATTTCTGTTAGAGCTCAAAAATATACTTATTTGGGTAAATAAGTTTCCAAGCGCAAGTCTATTAGAAATTGCGACAAGGCCGAGTAGATTTACGAAGAACAAAATATATTTAATAAAACATATTTAAAGTGTCAATTCTATAACAAAAACAAATTGTAAATAAGAATAGATTTATATAACACTATTATGTTAAAATTGTAATTGTTAAAAAATATATTTATTTGTAACTATAACATTAAATTATTTGATTACCTTGTACAATTCCGAGTGAATTTTATTACTCGATTATTTGATTACTTGATTATTTGATTAGTATGTTCTCGTACATACAAACTGGTACGAAATCAAGATTTAAATAAAAAATTACTACTAAAAATAAACCATTTTTGAAAAAAAAAATAGAGAGATTAATAATTTATTGTCATAGTTACAGATGATTTGTCTAATTGGTATAAAAATATATGTAATTAATAATTGTATAAAAATGATTAGATTTAAAACATCAAGTGCTAATTTTGTGATTCATGAGGTAGCCATAAATTTCGCCATAACGCCATATTTAGTAAAGCTCCAAAATCAGTATTAGTTACCTAAAATAATCCTTCAAAAACGAACCTTTTGCATTCCTGTATTTGATTCCTGGCATCCGATAGCCATTTTAGTTGTTAGAAAATGGTCGATTTATTCATAGTTTACTTATCTTACATTTGTATGAGCATACGATCATACCCTATGGTCCATGAGTGTATCAGTATTTTTTAGTGTAAGATCTATCTAGTTGTTCCTATTACTTCATGGTTTCACATCATACATTGTAATTTTATTTCATACATTTCGGTTCATAGTAATAATTTTTTACGACAATAGCCCAAGTATATTATGAAGTTATTTTTCAATCATAACTGTCTAAAAATGATTCTTAAGATTGAACTTTTTACTAACGAATTTATTGAAATCAAATATTAAACTATGTGTCATATTTAATTATTCGCGTTTATTTAACCTTAAAACCACCAAATCTTTACTCTTCACAATATGTCTCATTTCTTCTTCAATTTCATGTAAAAAAAGTGCAGAAAAAAGCTGATCTTTATACAGTTCTAGAAGCTCTTTGTATTTTTATTTATTTTACTAACAACATAGTCCCGTGCCATAAAATGATTAGTCACACTTTATAATTAATTCGAATACAATTTAGATTGTTGTATGCTACATTTTCCTTGACAATTTTAGTTTCATACATTTTAGTCCATTGAGAGTTTCACTCGAATTTGCAATAAATTTAACGATTATTTATTGTCTAACTATTGGTTGTTACAATTCTTTGTTTTTGTTGTCTAATTTTACGTTCGAAGTGTTTTTTTTTTATTTTATTTTATTACTATCTCTTCACAATCTTTTTTTTTTATTAAAGTGTAATTAAATTTAATCACTTGTTTATGTATTTTAGCTAGCTTAGCTTTAATCGTAGTAATTTCTTAATTATTACTCCTGTAATACCCGGTATTTGCATGCGCAAGTATTTTTAACTATAACTTTAAAACATGGAGTGTTAAACATTTTTTTGTATTAAAAATTGCGTTTCATACTAAATTTTAATCTTTTATAATTAATTTTCTTTGAGTATGTACTGTCAACCTGTAATATTTATGTTGAGATTACGTCATTGGTATTCGATTATATAGTTTAGTGTTGTTTTACCTCATGAGTTCTAGAAATAAAACAAGAATATCCTTAATTTGTGATTTTATTTTTTTACTAATGTTACCCGCGGATCTCTAATTTATACCAATGTTACTTATAGGCTATAACGGCGAAAGAATTTTGGAAGCCGGTCCAATAGTTTTTGAGTTACATACAAAAACAAAAAAAAACCCTTTTTATAATCCTTACTAATATTATCAATGTGAATGTAAGTTTGTTTGTAACGCTTTCACGCGAAAACTTCTTAACCGATCATCATGAAACCTTGTAGGTACACATTTTCTTGGAGTTATGTTACTTAACAAAGGATACTTTTTGCTGAAAAAAACATTTTTTTTTTACGAAATATAAAAACATTGTGCACGCGAACGAAATCGCGGATAACAGCTAGTATTCGTATAGATTGAATTTTCAAACTTTGAACCCTTATAAGGCTGCCCTAGGGGACGAATTCCCAAAAATCCTTTCTTAATACACCCAATTAATACTCTCTCGAAACTCTGGGTTCAGCGGTTGAGGCTCTTCACTGATTGTGAGCTGTATGTTAGTCAAGACTTTAATATAAATAAAAATAAATTGAATATGACTTTATCGTACTTGATAAAAACATAATGATTAGGTAATGTTAATTAGGTAAATAGGTAATATTTTCATCTAGCTACTTATTGCTTTAACGAACTGCACCCGGATTCACAATGAGTTTCCGATCGGGTTCGAAAACTTTGCAACACGAATTACGCGAAGCTTGTTACGAAATTTAAAATATTAAGAAGTGATTATTATTTTAGTTTAGATCTAGAATCAATTTTCAAAGTAATAATTTAGGATCTTCTGGGAACAACCAATTGCAGATGACAGTATTGTCCTCGCGGTGTTTCCCATTTTCAGCAGAGTAGTCCATCTTGAAGTACCAGACTGTCCCATTGTGCCCACAGACTTTTAGTGGCTGTGCTGTGTTTAGCCACTTCAGACTACTCCGGCCTAGAACCGCTCGCCAGCCAGTTCAGCAGCGGTTGAAGTTCTTTGTCTCTTGGGCCTTTTTCATGGCGTCATCAGCCCAATTCTCGTCGATAGAATCCGTCCTAATGAGTCTGATTTCAATGTTCTCCTTTTGTTCCTGCCGTTTGCAATGTTTGCAATCATCCAAACAAGGTTTTCTATACATCTGCGTTGCCATGGCTCTTTCCTCCACGATGCTAAATTTCAAACTCGTACTCTTGGAGTTGTTCTATCCACCTTGCCACTTGCCCTTCCAGATTTCTGAATTCTAGCAACCATTTTAATGCAGCATAATCTGCTCTGACCAAAAATTTGCGGCCTGAAATGTTGCAGAGATTTCACCACAGCCAGCAACTCACAACGTGTAACGCTGTAGTTCCTCTGGCTTTGATAGATACTTGCTGAAGTAAGCGATCACAATTTTTTGATCTCCCTTTAGCTGTGACAGCACCCCATCAATTCCGGTGTTACTGGCGTCCGTATCCACAACAAATCTTCCCTTCGTATCAGGGTATCCGAGGATGGGTGTTTCGCATAGTCGTTTTTTGAGTTCTATAAAAGCTCGCTCGCAGTCCTCATCCCAGGAAAACGGTCTCTTTTCTTCGGTTAAACGATGCAATGGCTTGGCGATGTCGGAGAATCCTTTCACAAAGCGACGATAACAGGAGCGTAGACCCAGGAATGCTGTGTCTTATTTGTCGGCGTTGGCCAATCCTTTACAGCGCTTATCTTAGAAGGATCACTCGCAATACCCTTCTCCGAAATAACGTGCCCCAAGTAGCTAACTTGTTGTTGAAAGAACGAGCACTTCTTGGGACTCAACTTTAGGTTCGCGCCTTGTAGCCTCGTGAACACTTGCTTCAGCTTTTTGAGGTGATCATCAAAATCTCGTCCCATTATGATTATATCATCCAAGTAAACCTGGCAGGTTTCCCCCAGCATTCCAACTAGCACATGTTCCATCAATATCTCAAATGTGGCTGGTGCATAGCAAAGTCCACAATGAGTCCAGGGTATCGTCGATTCTGGGTAACGGGTAACTACCCTTTTTAGTTACATCGTTCAAACGTCGATGATCTTTTTTTTCTGTTCTTGCAGTCCTCCAGGAGTTTCGCCACATTATCCTGCTGGCTCGGTAATTTCAGTTTCTGCCCGTCTTCACATGTTCCGATAACTGTCCCCTATTGTTGAGTTTGCTCTTCATCTTGCAGGTTCAGTACAGGTACAACGTCCACTTGGTCGTTTCACGCCACGGTTCTAGCCGGAATCCATGCTGCGTCTGAACCTCCCCTCTCAATAACAGCGCACCTTCGTGGACTTCCCTTCTCGTTCCGTGGCAGAACAACAGGAACCAGAGTTTGAAATCTTGGTTTCAAGGTGGTATCCTTTAAGCAAAGCACTTTACCAAACACACCACCTCTCATTGGGATTTCCTCATTGCCATGTTTTAAAACACCCAATTTCATGTCGATGTTGCATTGGTGCTTGCGAAGAAAGTCCAAGCCGATGACGCAGTCGTCGGTAATGTCCACGACGATCACTTCTTGCCAGTATAGCGTACCTCCAATCTTGATGGCCACAATCTTCTCTCCCACGATCGGTATTCGCTGGCCGGAAGCGGGTGTTAGCGCAAGGTTTCCACTATTTCGAAGCCCTTGTCTCCCAACGTTTCCCAGCTTATTCGTGCTGATAACCGTACCGTCAACCGGCAAGGTTTCCCATTAATCACACCGTCGATTACCAAAGTGTTACCATCACTGGTTTGTCTTACTTGCATCATTCTGAAGTCATCATGCTTCCGCTTCGGGCAATTTCTCTGGATATGTCCCCTTTTTCTGCAGGTATAGGTAGCAGGATACTACACGAATGTTCGATTTACGGTTAAGGGCATTTCCTTCACTGCTTACTCGGATTTCTGGGGCTTCTCTGCTACCGGCCAGCGTCCACCCCATAGCTCTGGCCCGCTCTAGTTTTCCTGTGGCTGCTCCGACGTCGATACTGCTGCATCCACCTGACGTCGGAAACCATCACTCTTTCGCTTCGGGCAATCAATTCGAATTTGCCCCCTTTCTCCGCAGCTGTAGCACGTCACCTAGCTGCTCAGTGCGCGAGGCCTACCGGTATCTGCCACCACAACTTCTCGCAACCGTACAGAACGAGAATCATGACGCACAGCTTCACCTCCAAAGCGTGTTGCTCTAGCTGGACAGCTGCTCTAATATCAAGATCGCGAATACCGTCGATAAAAACTTGAAGGAGCATTTCCTCCACCACAATTGGCGATGATTGGTACGCCTTCCGTACCAGCTTCTCCACCTCGACAGACCACTGTTGGATGTTTCATGTACGGTCTTTAAGTTGCGCCCGGTACACGTGCTCCAAGTGACCATCGCCATACCGGGCCTCCAGAGCGTTAAGAAGCTCCTCATAGGTCACTTCCCCCTTTCCGGCATCAAGTGCTTCCAACACGGAGAGAGCTTCTTCACGCAGCGCCAAGGTAAGTGCTGACTGTGCTTCCTGGTCGTTCCAGCAACTGGCTTTCCTAACCATTTCCAGCTGAAGTCTAAAAGGGGCCCATGAAGACTTGCCGTCGTACGGAGGCACCTTAAGTTTTCTCATGGCCGGCCCGGCTACACGTTACTGCATCCAACCAACCCCCCGCCTTGTTTTAGTTGCCTCACGTCTTTGCTCAGCTGCTTGACCGACTGTTCCAGCCGATCTACGGTTTGAACCAGTTGCTGGCCTCGCTTGTCGCACTCTGTTACCTTTTTCTCCACCACTTCCACCCGGGCGACATTAGCCTGAACCGCTGTGAGGACGTTCTTCGAGAGGCCATTGTGAAGGGCTTGCAGTTGCTCCTCCTGGCGGCGAGCCTGCTCTTCCTGGCGGCGAGCCTGCTCCTGTATCATGGCTGTCATTTGATGCATAAGCGCACTTACGTCCATAGTCGCAGGTTGAAGGGCAGATACGCCACTTTCTTCAGCGTCGGCTTCCTATCCCACTTCTGACACCAAATGTTACGGGGAGTGGGTTCGGGGATAGGTAAGAAAGACAACTTTCGTTTTTGTACCTTTATTAACAGCCCAGGTACTCACACGTATAGAGTGGTCGGCAGGAAATAACGCAGTCGCAGATGTAACTCGCCGCTTTCCCAACGAGAGGTGCGGGGCTACGGCTCAGTTCCACGCGCGTTACCGGTTGCGGTACTGTCCAACCGCGGAAATGACACTAAACTGGCGCGCGCTCCGATTATCACTGTCACCTTGCACTGTCCTTAGCACGGCCTTATCGTCACTCGGGGAAACGTCACTTCGTTGGCACGCGCCCACGATACTCACCGATCTCTCGTCACAGTGCCGGTGCGGTTCCGGTACACAGTCACTACGACTTACTTCACTGCACTTCACTTTCACTTCACTTTACTTCCACTTTTTCCTTTCTTTTTCCTTCTTCTTCTTCTTCTTATTTTCACCGCAAAACTAAAACTGGTCGTAGGCCGCCCGATGTACGGCTTATATATCCCTGAGATCGATAAAATCGCATCGAATTAGGATTCGAATTTTAATGCATTATTCCATCTTTAAACTTTATTCTCCTCTCGCTCACACCTCTTCCGTTCCGTACTTTCTTTTCCATTTGGTCCAGAATTCTCTAGAACTTTCTTCAAAACTCCCAAAAATACAAAACCATGTCAGGGTTTGAACCCGGGTCTCTTGATCGAGAGTCGAGAGCCGGTACCACACAGATACTCATTCGTCGATCGTCATGCTTTTCGAACATGGCGGTGTTCGAAACTTCGCGACGAGCAAAGGTGATCAACGCCACAATACATACAAACCGACGGACGAAAAACATTTTACCAGACTCCAAGCACAGACCCATCGCTCATCGATCAATATAGTACTGCTACCTGTATAAATTATAGAATAGATATAAGATTTTTCCTGTATATTAAATGTTTTTGAATCTATAATATAGAGTTAATTAATTCATTCATTCATTCATAGTAATAATGTAGCGTCTAATACTCTTAGCGAATTCCCATTACTGTCAAGCTATGTTATTTATCAATAAAAAAAATTAAATTGAAAAAAATAGTCGACAGTTGGCAGTTTTAAATTACAACATTTTTTAAAATGGCAACCACTTGAGCAATTCTTTAATATTCAAGAATTTTAAGTAACGCAAGTATATTCTTCAACGGTCTTATGAATAAACGCGTCTTAACTTCAAACGCCTTTTGTTTTGTTTTGACGCGTGACGTTCTCCATCGGATAAAACAAGACAAAAGACGTTTAAAGTTAAGGCGCGTTATAAATAATACCGCAAGTCTGTGCCAAATCTTAAAAAAATCGACAAGTAAATGACGCCTACCAATCCAAAATCATACATGCCTAAAAGGTATGAAGTTAAGCACTATAGTACGTAAGGTAAAAATAACGTAACAAAAAAGTCTTTTTCAGAGAAATATAGAGAAGTATCCAATATCTCTTGATATCAATAACTCCCACTCAGTGTTTGATATAGTTCTAAAAGTAATTAAAAATCTAGTTGGGTATTATTACTCACATTTAGGTGAATATTAGAAATATCTATTGTATCTCCTCAAAACTAATTGAGTGAGCGTAGGTAACATACTTGGTTCCCTATTGATTCGCATAATATTGTTAGTTATAATATTGAAAGTATAAATTTACATCCTAACATTAATTGCTTCTAATAGTCAGTAAACATTATATCACTATCACTTGTCCTAAAGCTAGTATTCATAATATTAGAAACCCATAACCTAGGAGTTCTAACTATCAATAAATATAAAATTCTATATCATAATGATGTGTTGACATACTTTAATATTGCCCCAATTTTTTATGGCGATATAATTTTTAATAGTCCTACCTATTAATCGTCATAATTGTAATTCATTATAATAAAGAACAAACCTAATTTTACCACTGTTAAATTAGGCATGGTTGCAACTCTATCCTAACTTAACCAAACCTAGCACTTGCCGGCCGCTACCGTTCCAAGCAACCTAATAGTCTTCTCAGCTCGCTTCGCTCGTCGTCGCAACAATATGCGTCCGTACTTGTAAGTAATTCCAAATTCAAATTCATTAAAAAAACAGATTGGATGAAAAAATAGAAGATTCTTTACTTAGCAAATTGACAGAATTGTTGCATACAAATACAGTACATACAAAAATATGGGTAAGAAATTATGTGACTAGGAACAATAGCCATTTTTACCATTACGCACTTTGAATTTATTACAAGCAAACAATATGGCAATAAACAAGTATGATTATGAAAAATTATGCGTATCTAATAATATGACTACTCGTAGATAACTAAACAATATTATGACAAGGCATGTATGCAGAACAACTTTAGGACAAATAATATTATGCGAATGAATAGGACACCGTACTTGTGTAATGTAATCTAGAACGTGATTTTTAGCCTCTCAAAACCATCTTATCGACTTCGTGCAGTAGTCAAGGACGGACTACAATGAAATTACTTAAATAGTCTGCCCGGATATCGTTTAGGGCAGGATCCACATAATAATTTTTCTGCACACTTCCAAAAAGTTCGACTATATGTACTTATATTGAATGTTTGTAACCAGATTTCTCGAGGACGAGAATTTTATCGCGAGCTTTGACCGAATCAAGTGATTCCGTAACGAAAATAAACCTAACACTCGTCTCACGTCGTTTAAGTTCGGCAGACTTCGGCATGGTGTTTGTGTGCATGCGACTTGACGTATGCGTATGCAATAGCTTAACCGCGGCAGTCCCCGTGTTCCACACTTATTATTACAGTTGTTTAAAGTGTATTTTGTACCTGACATGTGGCAATTAATTTATAAGCGAACTATGTTAGATTAACGATGCTCATTGCATGGTAAAAATATACGCACTCAATTTAGAATCAATGGGTACAAATGCCACTCAGTCATCCAACCTAACCGTGCTTGCCTAATTTAAGCTATTCCTTAGAAGCGTCTATGATAACTATTTTTATTTACCGAGCGAGCGAAGCGTCTTTACTAAAGGCCTGACATTTTTTTCTTTTCTATGTATATATTCGTATGTATGTATATTTGTGTGTTTGTATGTCTCTTAAAATTTCGTACTCGCGTACAGGTTGTAGTATCCAAACAATTTCGAATAAACTTGATGTAGAGGTACTTCGAATATTTTTTATTATTTAAGCGTCGCGAATTTTCGATTGGGCATTTCTCCCAAAAAGGGGAGAAGTTTGCAACGGCACCATTTACTGGCTGGATGCTGAACACAACAATAATTAAGATTCATAAATACTTAAAAAATCGGTCGTGATTGTCGTTTTTTAGGGTTCTGTACCTAAAAGGTAAGAACGGGACCCTATTACTAAGACGTACATATACGTTTGTTCGTCAGTCTGTTACCAGGTTATATCTTGTGAACCGTGTTAGCTAGACACTTGGAATTCTCACATATGATGTACGTATTTATTTTTCTGTTGCCGCTATAACAACAAATACAAAAAAAAGATATTTAAAGAGGGGACCTCCCATTTGTATGGGAGGTCCCCTCTTTAAATATCTTTTTTAAAAAGACGTTTGTTGTCAAACGTCTTTTTTTCTCGATATTAATATCAGTAACAGATAGACGCTTGAACTAACGTTGCATATATACTTAATGGTACAGAACACTTAGTACGCGAGCCTGTCCGCCTCTAAATTTCCCTTTTTTTTTATAAAGTCGAAAAAAATTCGCTATTGCGAGGTCAACAATTCAACAAAGAACCACTAGTTTATTCTATGGCTGAGCTATGAACGCTGTCACAGAGGTCTTCTGAGATGAAAACGGCAATTACGTGAATTCACGTAAAGTATGGACGTATCAGTTAAATATAAGATCATAATAAATACCAATGATTGCAGTGATAAACACGATAATATTGACTTATTACTTACTAGCTGATGCCTGCGACTTTGTCCGCGTGGTATTTATTATCTTATCTTCCTTCTCTTTAGTTAACCAGGATCAAAAGTGTCCTGTATGTTGACCAAAGATATAAGCTACCACCATACGAAGTTTCATTTACATCGGTTCAGTCACTTCGGAGATTATCCCGTACAAACAGACAGATATATATACATCCAAAGAAAATTTAAACTAGTTCTGACTTCTTACATCCCCCTGACGCGGTTTTAATTTTGTTTTTCATTGTAAAGAAATTCGACCTCTTCAGGTTTATTATATGTACCTACTATAGCTGAGAGTGAGAAGCGAAGGAAAACAAAGTTTATCTAAATATGAGTAAATAAAATAAAACAAAACACAGATCAACCAAAAAACTAATAAGTTTTAAATAAAGGTTTTTTAGTTCAACGTTATACTTATTCATAAATCAACTTGATACTCCCAAGGAAGTAAATCTATTCGTAGAAATTGAAAATTACAAATAAATAGAAAACTCTTCTTTGAAAGGGTTCAAAGTTCTTTATTTCGCTTCAGATATGATACAATAAGGTCTTAATTTAACTATTATATAGAACAGCATATCTTTGCTTATATTAAGCATGCGAAAGTATACTCTATTTAGCATATAATTTTAAGTATATAATTTTGCGCATCTTTAGTACTTGTATGTACAAATGTTGGTGACACATATTATCTAAATATTATTAAAATTACATATATAAAATACATGACGTTAAGTACTCGTATGCTGCGGGCTATATCTATGTTCGTTGTAATCAAATGAGTCTTTTACTCGGTGAAAATTTCTTTCATAATAGCCATATGAAAAGTTTATTTCTAAATTTGAAATATGTGAGTAATTTCATGTTCTCAGGAATATTATTGTATTTTTTTATTGCCAGTTATTGCGAAATAGCTCGTTATTACATCGTGGAAAAACTAGCTTATTTGGATATCTCGTGTAATAACTACGGTTACATTGTAAGTTTAGAAAATGTTCTGGATGTTTTTTATAAATAAACAAATCTCATAAATGTACATACATGGAAGCGTTAAAATGTTTAGCTTCCTAAATAGAGGTTTACATGAAACTTGAGGCCCAACGCAGCAGATAGCACGAATACATCTTTTTTGGGCTATAAATACTCTGTCTATCTCAACCGAATTACCCCAAATTATAAGGCCATACCTTAGAACCGACGCTACATATCCGTGATATGATATAAGGGAAGTGTTTCGTAAAGCTACTAACGCTAAACTACGAAGTGCTAACGAAAATCTACCTAGTTTTGAGCAGACTTTATCTACGTGTGCCTTCCAGTTACAGTTGTGATCAATAGTAATTCCCAAGAATGTTGCAACTTTAGTTTCTTTACTTTTTTATTTAGGTAAGTGGTGTTTAGTATTTGAGATTTAGTTTAATTTTATGTTATAGAACTGCATAAAGCTAGTTTTTTCAATGTTTACCATAAGTTTATTTTTACCATAAGGGTTCACCATGTGGTTCCATATAAATATATCAAACGAAAAGCATGATACGGGCGTGCATTTGTTCTGCTTAAATTGGCGGGGGCAGGGCTGTGCCAGACTAAGTTCCAGTAATTTAGTCTTTAAAACAAAATATCTAATAAAATGTATGACGCGCGTGCAGAATCTTTAGTAGGTTGTTATTCCATAATGTTCCTTACATTACAATGTCATAGACGTGATGAAATAATGTTTTTTTTTTATTGTATTTAGTGACGTATAAGTCCGATTTAAATGATCAACACTCCGACAACAAAGATTCCATCAAAGTATTTTTATCAAAATGTATGATAGGAAAAAGGTTCATCTATACTATCTATGCTTACTTACTAATATTATAATGAATAACAAAGATTTGTATATTTTACATGTAACGAATTCCAAAGCTACTGGACCGATATCAAAAATTATATTTCTAATGGCGTAAGAATTACTTAAATATAATTAAATAGAATAGGAGAACGCTGCTAGCCTGATGGGTACGTTTGGGCATAGGGACTCTTTAATGATGTGACCTTATATGGGTCAAAATTATTTATGACTTGCATTTTGTAAAAAAAGATCTTACCTTTAATTAAATAGAAGAAATTTATTTACATTATCACTGAGCAACAAAGATAATAATTTTGCGGTGATTTACGTTTTTTATGTATTTATGAATTGTATAATTTCTTTATTCTTCGAAACCTTATTTTAGGTAGGTACGTTCCCCGTTCTTTCAGAAATGGTTGGACTAATTAAAAAAAAAAAATATTGTTCGAAAGGACATTATATCAACATCGTTTCTAATTTTTATAAATTAATATACCTTTTAATTACGTGTCAGTAAACATAGATGACATTTTTGTAACGCAAACTTTGCGTGCCGGATCTAAGTCGGTTTTCGTATTTTATGTGTAACTGTTTTTGTTTTATGAACATCAATATACGCTTTACAGTTTCGTAACTTCTCAATGACCACAATCTTACAGGGTCTTCTTACAACCGGTGGTAGATCGCACCCCCCCGCCAGCCCCTCACCCCACCCCCCTCGCGTCGGATCGATCCCGCGCATGCGTACCACGCTACCGAGTATTGAATGGACCCATTCATAGAGCAACTGGTGAGTTGAGAATGAATCTCTATACTATATCTAGATATATAGTCTATGGTACTTACTATATAGAGGTGTAAGGCTATGAATGTATGAAATGAGAAGCTCAGGTTTTTAATAACCGATTTTACAAAAAGGAAGAGGTTCGCAACGCGTTGGAATCTTTCTTTTAATAATTAAGGAAACGCTTTTCACTAATTTATATTAATATTATGAAACAATAATAATTTATTGTCACCACAAAATTACAACACAAAAAGAATTAAAAAACAAATAACATGGCACACGAGGCAGTCTTATAGCTAAAAAGCGATCTCTTTCGGACAACCTTTATAGGAATGGAATATATCTAAAAAAATTAGCGTAGACAGTGGCGCAAAGAAGATAAGAAAAAATAAAAATAAAAATAGTAGTGAACACTACATATTAATATTGAGACATTCGTGAATAAAATTTTATTTCATCAATTATTATATTATTATAGATTTCTGTGAACTATTGACCTCTCGACCACAATAACTTTGCGGCATTAAAAAACTTTAACTTGATAGTCTCTACCACTTACTTACTTGACTTTACGACGACTTGTTACTTAACACGTAAAAACTCCGACGGCAAAAAAATCTAAAAATTCGTAGATACCAAGTTTCGTCAAGTTTAGATAAAAACTACGACCAGTACACGAGTACGATATTTCTTATACAGAAACATCCAATACATAGAAACTTACAAACGAAAGAAGATTTTGACAATCTCGAAGCATAAACGCTTCGCTCGCCGGTCAATTATTTATTTTTTACGTTTTTTTACTAACTAAACTTAAGCGAGAAAGAGGCTAAGCTTAAGCAAAAAAGAAGCAAGAAGGAGGATAATTTCACTAACTAAAGTTAAGCAAGAAAGAGGCTGCTTCTACACCGTTAAGTTAAAATCATGTTTGCTGGCTCTTAGTTTCACAGTTAAATGTTAATCATAATCATTTATTGCATAACTGTACAGAAATTGGTCTTAATGTAGAATTCTTATCGCTTCAACAGTATTGTCCTTGCGAACATACAATAATTTTAGTACTACTCAAATCTAACATGCAAATTAGTATTGACACGAAAATTATGAATGTTATGTGCAGATAAAATAACATATACAAATTACACCTTTACATTATAACTACTTTATCTTGCAGAAATTCTTTAACCGAATAGTAACCTTTCAATATCAAATAATTAAATAATTGTCTCTTAAATATATTGATATTCTCCGATTCAAGTAATGACGTAGGCAAGTAGTTATAGATCAGAGGTCCCTTACCCAATACTGTTTTCCTGAACAGTGCGGTTTTATGGCGGAGGGCACAAATTTTACGTTTATTAGTTTTGCGGTCACTAATATATCCCTCAAACATATTCATGTTGGTTCTTATAAAAACTGCGGTTTCGTATATGTCTAAACAAGGAAATGTCAGTATTTTACGTTTAAAAAAAGTATTCTTTGCAAGAATCCGTCGATTTTAAATGACACACTGATCTAAGTCATTTTATTGAGCTCTAAATATCGTGTCACGCATAGTACAGTTTCCCCAGAATATAATCCCGTATCGTAATGTAGACGTCACGTACGCATGATATGATGTGAGTACTGTAGGTTGGTTTACGACTTTGATTAGCATGTACAAGGCATACGAGTAACTGCTTAACTTAGAGCAAACTGTTTTGGCATGTTTACTCCAGTTTAGATCCGAGTCAACGTAAAAAGCCAAAAATTTTGTAACTGGAATGTCCTCAATTTGTAATATGTCATTGCATTCGTTTTTTCAAGATTAATTAATAGACATTTTAACCAGTCAATAACATTATTCAAAGTCTTAGTAATTTCAGGTTTAATGGATGGATTTTCACCAGTAAAAACAATTGTTCTGTCATCAGCAAATAATATTATAGGGTGGTGAATGCTTTGGGGTAAGTCCTTTATATAAATAATGAAAAGTAAAGGTCCAAGGACACTCCCCTGTGAAACTCCAAATATAACGCGGCTCGTACGCGATGAATACTTTACTACAGTTCTGGAATTGGGACATAGCTGTTCAATTTGAGTTTGTTGAAAACGATCACTAAGGTAAGATTTAATCAAGTTCAAAACGTTTCCTCTTACTCAGTACGCTTCCAGCTTAACCAAAATTTCATGATCGACACAATCGATTGACGGCAAATACTGGCAGTTTTCTATCACGCCCAATCATAACTTTTTAAAGAAAATTATAAATAGCAAGGTTAATAGATTTATTTTTTCGGAAACCAAGCTTTTCTTCAACAATAATTTTATATTTTTCCATATACGAATAAAGACCAGAATGAATAAACTTTTCAAATACTTTTGAGAAAACTAAAACTAATGCAACTAGTCTATAGTTATTCAAATTATTTTTATCTTGTTTCTGAGAAATATCCAGTTAAACTAACAATTGAAACACGGCACGTTTGTACTGTCCACCATTTATTTTGCGAGCGCTACCCCATCTTAAGTTAATCTTACCAAATACCTTACACCTCCACCCTTAATTAATACTTGTTCCTAAAGTATTATATACATATCATTACTACATACTTACTTAAATTCTTTTCTTTTTTACACATACTAACTTAATTTCTTAAAATTGAATTTGTCGTCGACATGCTCACCGCCCGCATTCGCTCGTTTTGGTGTAGTCTCCAGAGAAGCTCTATTTTCCGGGGAGCTACTTTTATTACGAGAGTCGCCCGGTTCACTCTCCTCGACAATACTATCTTGCTCGACTGGTGCCACTTCGCCTGCACTCGGACAGCAAACATCGGACATGCGTGACCTGCGACGAACTTGATCTACGTGCTTTGTTGTTTGTCGACCGCTATCGTCCCTCACTAACAACCTACGAGATCCTGATTCATTAATTACCGTTCCCTTCTCCCATTTATTACGATCTCTGTAACTCCTGGTCCACACATCTTCCCGCGCTCGAAACTGCCGGTGAGTGCCGCCTGTTGTTTAGTTTGTGCGTCACTCACTCGGCTAAGAATCGCCCTAGCGAAGCGACCTACGTTGTAAAATATGTGCTGGTGTTTCTCCCGTCGTACTATGTATCTAATTTCGGTAATTTAATAGGAAAGTTTGTAATGCCGCGTCGACGTCTATGTTATCAGTGATTGCCTTTTTAATTGCCCGCTTGCATAATTTTACTGCATTCTCCGCCGCTCCGTTAGACGCTGGGTGGTGAGCTGGGGAGAACATTTGCTTAATGCCGTTATTTTTCAGAAAATCTCCAAATTCAGCGCTCTTTAAAGGTGGCCCCTGGTCTGAGACTACTTCTACCGGAAGACCAAATCGTGCAAATAGACTCCTTAGAATTTTAATTACGGCTATAGCTGTCGTGCGTGGCCTTTAAAATATGTCTAACCACTTCGATGTCGCGTCTATCACTACTAAAAACGTCGTGCCGTGCAAGGGACCTAGGAAATCTATGTGTAGTCTGGACCACGGCTGTGTGGGATACGGCCACGGTTGGGGCTGCGCGCGCGCCGGGTTCGGCAGTTCGAGCGCGCACGTCTCACAGCTGCGGCACATTTCTTCTATATGAGCGTCGATACCCGGCCACCACACGTAGCTGCGTGCTCACGATTTAGTTTTGACAATACCCATGTGGCTACTATGCAGTTGTATTAAAATTTGCGGTCGCAGTGACGGCGGTATGACGATGCGATAACCCCACATAACGCAGTGTGCATCTACATACAATTCATTGCGTCTCGTATAATACGGTTTTAACTCTTCATCTACACAGACGGGAGGCCAACCCGATTGAATATACAATATTATTTTACTCAACAAAGGATTAGTGGTTGTGCCCTTCCGAAGGTCCTCGTGAGAAATAGGCAAGAATTTCTCTACAAAATTTATGTATGTGACTTCAGATGTCTCCTTATGACCTCTGATAACTGGCAACCGTGACAGAGCATCAGCACTATTTTTCGCTGACGTCACATATTCTATGTCATAGTTATCACCCGATAACAACAATGCCCAGCGCTGCATACGCCCAGCGGCCATGACCGGGATGCCTGCTTTACTACCGAAAATGGCCGTCAATGGTTTACAATCTGTTCTTAGAATGAAACGCCTAGCATATAAATACTGGTGAAACTTTTTCACCCCATATATAATCGCGAGTGCTTCTCTTTCAATTTGCGAGTACGCTCGTTCGGCCTTGTTGAGCGCGCGCGATGCGTAGGCAATAGGTCTCTCACCGTCTTCCGCGATATGTGATATGACCGCCCCCACGCCCACGCTGCTTGCGTCCACAGTCAAGATTAACGGCAACTAGATCGAATAGTGCACGAGCACCTCACTCGATGACAATACTTGTTTTATTTTAGCGAATGCCGCCTGACACTCGTCGGTCCACGCGAAATCAACGGCCTGTCTCAACAAATTATAAAGCGGCGCGGCAATCGAACTCATATTCTTAATAATCTTCGCATAATACATAACCATGCCTAGAAATGAACGCAGTTCCGAGACATTCGTCGGTGCCGGCGTTTCCAAGATGGCTTTTACCTTATCCGCACACGTATGTATTCCCTGTTTCGAAATAACATACCCTAAATATGTCACAGATTCCGCGAAAAAAGTACATTTGTCTTTCCTCACCTTCAAACCGATCGATTGTAAAATATCGAAAACCTTATTGAGGTTATCTAAATGTTCGAGTGCGCGCTCCACGGGCTCGCGGTACGCGTACGCAAGCGGCCGCGCGCGCATGAACACGGGCCGGGCACCCTCGCGCAAGTGAATGCTGGCTTTACCGCCAGTAAACCGTCCCAGGCCCTCCGAAAACACCTTACAGTATCTGGAACTGAAATTATCAAAATTAAAACTATCGTTCGAAACATTGTTTACATCGTACACCTTGTTCAAATTGTTTTTCCCCTATCGATAATATACAAATCTAAATATAGCTCCTTATCTTTGTATTTTACGAGCGGTCTGATCATACCTACCGGCCTAACCGTTTCACCGGTATAATACCTAAGAGCCAGCTTACAACTTTGTATGTTCATATTATAAAAAATATTTTTTATACATTTCGTAATTAATACAAGATACGGCGCTCCCAGTGTCGATTTCCATCTTTAATATACTATTATTAACCTTTATCGAAATCAAAATAGGAGGGCACTGATCTAACGGTAACTGATTAATGGTATATACCTCTTCGCTGCTGCCACTACTCAACTCGGCCTCATCCTCGACGTAGTTATGTCGATACTTAGCGTTCTGACCACTGCCGAGTCTCGAACATACTCGACGCAAATGGCCCTCACGGTTACAAATCCTGCACACATAACGCTTATATTTGCACGTCGAAGCGGCATGGTTCGATCCGCAGACCCTGCATTGCACTGGAACTGCGCCTCTGCTCTCCGGTATACTTGTGGTCGCATATCGACGGGCTGGCGCTGCGTTCCTCGCCCCGGCGATTTCTGTCCCGGCGGCCGATGCACCGCGCCACATTCCTCGACCTTGTGACGTCATCAGTCCCGCTTTCGTTATTGCCTGACAATCAGCTGATGCACCGCTTCTCTCCCCGTCCGTTGTTTCGACAGAGGCCGCATCCTTCTCCGCCGCTTCCATATTTAACGCCAACGTGTAAGCTTTTTGAAAATCTAGCTGATCGCGTAAACTTTCATTGAGCCACTGTCCAAATACACATATTTTCGACATCTTCTTCAGTTCCGCGACGTAGTCGGCTATTTTCTCGCCACTGTTTTGTTTGCGATGATGAAATTTAAACCGCTCAGCTAGTATGCTAGGTCGTGGTTGTAAATGTTTCTCCAAAATGTCTGCCAATTCCTTGAACGACTTCGTAGTAGGTTTATCCGGAGTACATAGGTTTACCAGCAATTCGTAGCCCGCTGCACCCATCAGCGTTACTAAAGTGGGCACTTGTAAATCCTTTTTAATATTATTCACCAGGAAGTATTGTTCCATACGCTCCATGTACAACCGCCAGTTGTCGGTTGTCACATTAAACTCCGATATCTTTCCGATCGACATTTGTCTATACTGTACAATTGTTTATCATCTCAAAACACACGCGAATCCGTTAAATTATCGTCGCCAGTGAGAAATATCCAGTTAAACTAACAATTGAAACACGGCACGTTTGTACTGTCCACCATTTATTTTGCGACTCAGAAAAGCGAGCGCTACCCCCCCCCCCCATCTTAAGTTAATCTTACTAAATACCTTACAGTTTCTTAAAAAGTTGCTTTACGATTGTTAATTTTAACATGTCTGGAAATATTGTTCCTCTTTTATGCCTAATTCCAGTCGATATCCCTAGTGGACATATATAGAACATATTTTTTTGTTTCAAAGGGGTACCTACTTAACTTCTTTCTACTCACCTTAGTATACATTTTGACTAAAATCGGTTGTGCAGTTTGCTAGCCTGCCAAATTTAAGTCGGGTTTTCCGCTCCGTGTCAAAAGAACCGTATGAAAACCGTTTTAAAAATACCTATTCATTTGTTTTTTTTTTCTGGTAGTGGGCTGGTCTGGAGAATTAGGGACATCACAATGGTTAAATAACTCACTTTTGTCCGACTGCCCGGAAGCAGGATAATGTTTTTCTAGTGTATCAGAAAAAGAAACCAAAATGTTTGTCAAACTTAGAGAGTTGACAATGTTAGTTTCTTAAATATCTGAGAAATTATGTTTTTTTTTAAGAAAACTAACAAGTGGAGGCTATTGTTATCACAAACATTTGGCGTGCAGAGGCGCGCATAAAATTAGAAATTCTATCAATAAAAATAACGATCACTTAAGTTTATGACTTTTTTTCTGAAATTTAGAGTTGGCCCCATAGTAAAAGTTGTTCCTTACGATGAGTATACCGATTCCTTTTCGGCTTAGCACACCCCTAACAGATAACCCTGGTTGGTTACATGATACATTCCAAATTTAAAATTGCTTTTGCGATAGCTCGTTCGAAGTTTGAATGATGGATGGAGGCTCACGATTTTAAATTTGGTGTTGTTTTTTCTTTTGTTTAAAAGCTTTTTCATACTTGAACGAATTTGATTGGATACGTAGGGTTTGTGTATTTGGGATAAGTAAGTTTTAGAAGTTTTTTTTGTAGTTTGTAATAGAAAGGATTTTTTCCTTATGTTTTACCCGACTGCCGAAAAGAAGGGTAATGTTTTTCGAGTGTATCACGATCACTGGTAATCAATTCATTAGCATCTTCTTAAGGGTGGCTTCTGATGATCCTAACCAACAACTATTGTTCTAGGACTTTTGAAAATTAAAAACCGAGTAATAAAAACTGCATTATCATTTGTTTGGGCACATAAAACTTTTTTTTTAAATACATATTAATGTAAATAGTATTTCTTTAATTCAGACTTGCCGAACATGTTTAAGCATACTGGTACCTAATTTATGCTGTCTTATTAATAAACGCGTCTTTTGTCTCGTTTTATCCGATAGAGAACGTGATGCGCCAAAACAAGACAAAAGATGCTCAATATTGAGACGCGTTTATTAACAAGGATATAAACGCTAGCGAATTTCCGTATTTTCCGAAGAAAATATCCTCGAATGATATTAAATTAAAAGCACCTGTTCACCGCCAACGTGAAAAGCTTCCGGAAATTAAAATTACTAGAGCAGAAATAATCCTTTTTCATCAGAAAATACTCTTTGGTCGTATTTTAAAAATCGAACGGCGCGTGGGCGGGCCGTTGTCGTTCGAAATATGAATTTACCGAAACGTATTTCAGCGTGGAACAGTATAATGTTCGAGTAAGCGATAAAAATGTCGGGAGACTGGTTCTTTAGAGCTTTCTTCTTTGCTCGATCCTTGCCTAGGATATTAAGAGAATGAATATAATGATTTTATAATGATATTCCGCCATCTTACAATTAAATACTCTATAAACATAACTTCCGGTACCGGTCTGGGTTAGCGGCTTAGTTGCTATACAAGTGCGCATCACTTTTCTTTTGGACGCAAGACTGTAAGTTCCTTTAAATAAGAAAATACATTATATTTACTTATTATTATTACTAGAGTTATACAGTAAATTAAATTAAATTAAATAGATTGAGTGAAACTCTACGAAGAGCTTGAAGCCGTCTATGATGGTTTCAACAGCTACGACGTAAAACTGGTTATTGGAGATTTTAATGCGCAAGTCGGACAAGAAGAAACATTCATACCTACAATCAACCAACATAGTAAGCATACTATGTCCACAGATAATGGTCTAAGATTGATTAGATTTGCTGCATCCAAATCACTCGAGATAAAAAGCACCATGTATCCTCACAAAGAAATTTATAAGGGAACGTGGAAATCTCCGGATGGCATAACAATTAATCAAATTGATCATGTCTTAATCGACAATAGACACAAAAGTGCTATACAGGATGTACGAGTATTCAGGTCGAGTATTCTGTGATAGTAATCATTACATGCAAAGAATTAAGATAAAAGTCAAAATAAAATCCAACGCAAGGACTAAACCACACAAAGAAGACACCATGGACGTGGAAAAACTTAGGGACCACATAATGTGTACCAAATTTCAGATAGAACTTAGCAACAGATTCAAAGATTTGACGGTGGAAGAAGTGAACATAGATGATTTCTGGGCATCCATGAAAAACTTAATTTAAGAAATAGGCCTTAAAACACTATTAAAGAAAAAACGAAGTAAGAAAAAGAAATGGTGGACAGAAGAATGCGAGAAACTGGTAGAAGATGCGAGAAAATATCCCATTCTGGCAGAACAAGACCCACGACGGTGGAGGCAGCAATATAGTTCCTGTAGACTGCAAGCAAAAAGGAAACAGCTTGAAGACATCATCACGAATATGGTAACTCTCATAAGAGCCAGTGAATCCCGCAAGTTCTATTAGGAAATCCGCTGAATTAAAAAAGAATACCAGTCCACCTCGCAGTTCTTACTCGACGTAACGGGAAGTCTTGTCATAGAAGCAGAAGACCTAAAAAAATATGGGGACTTTTGGCTGTCCTGAACTAGAGCAGCCTATCATACCCAACGTAGAGCACAACGACACTAAGGTAGAGTAGCTAACGTTTGCGGAAGTTAGAAGGGCTATAATGAGACAGAAGAACAAACTGTAGAGGTATTGCTCTCCTCCTTATAACTGCGTATAAGGTGCTAAACTACGTGCTTCTGGATCGACTTGAACCACATGCGGAAAAAATCATAGGTTATCAGTGTGGGTATCGACACAATCGCAGTACCGTGGATCAAACCTTTCTATTGAAACAAATAATGAAAAAAAAGTGGGAATACGCACAGAGCGTGCACTCATTATTTGTAGACTTCACCCAAGTTTATGACAGCGTCGACAGAAACTCACTGTATGCAATTCTTCACAACTTTGGTATACCTCGTAAACTCATCACACTACTTAGGATGGCCACTAGAGTGAATAAAATGCGTGTGAAGGTTGGCGGAGACATGACAGAAGAGTTTCGATGTAGTGACCGGGCTCAAGCAAGGAGACGCATTATCCCCCATGCTCTACAATTTAGTATTAGAGCATGTCATCCGAAAATTAACGGAACTAGACGTTGGCGTACGGTTGAACGGACTACATAAAGTTATTGGATATGCAGATGACCTGGCTCTCTTAGGACAGTCAAAGGAAGAGATAGAAAGGTTTGTGCAAATTATGATTGAAGAAGCCTCTGGAGATGAACTCATAATTAATAACGAAAAAACAGAATATCTTCACATGAAACGGTACAAGAATACAAGGCGCAAACGCGATGATCTTTATGTAGGAGACATAACGTTCAAAGGAGCTGCAAAATTTAAGTACCTAGGCTGCACAGACACAAATACGCAGGTGGAAGAAATCGATCTTCGAATTCACAACGCACTCCGGTGTAGTGAAGCACTCCATAAGGTGTTGGTGTCCAAGTTGCTGAGCAGAAACACCAAGATTCGCATCTACAAGACGGTCATACGTCCGATTCTGATGTATAGTAGCGAAGTCTGGGCATTAACCCTTAAGGAAGAGGAAAAACTCCTAGTGGCAGAGAGAAAAATATTGAAGAAAGTTTTGGGACCAAAACAAAGGGGCCCAGAGACTCAGCTGGATGGGCCGCCTAGAGAGAATGGGAGAGGATCTAAATGTCAGGAAGGTGTATCTTGGAACTCCAAAGGGCCGCCGACCTGTCGGCCGGCCTAGTATCGCTAGATATATGCCGTATAATCCGATCTAAGCAATCTCCGTATTGCCGAGTAGCGGGAAGCTGGCCAGGATCAGATCCAATGGCGTTCTCTTGTTACCACTTCATTACCACTTCAGGTCGCTGCGCCAGCAGAGTAAGTAAGTAAGTACAATGACATAGCTTTGATAAAAAAACTTAGTTTTATCATAAATTAAATGAATGAAGGTTGAAAGATCGCATTATAATATTCTATTGAAACCACAACACAAATTTCCATCCGTAAGGTGGGACGAGTGCTAATTAAAATGTCTGACGTGGGCGTTTGAAATTATGAATTTATCTCCATAGGCCGCCATTTTAGCAGCGGACGAAATTTCAGCGAATAATTCGCTAAAAATGTCAACGCCAGACAAATTACGAATGTATTAAATTATTTGATTTGTAGCCTCTAATTACATATTTTTAACACCTTGTCTAATTTAATGCTGGACAGGGTTTTGTTTATCAGAATATGTTTAGACTTTAAAAGTAACAAATATGTCTAACAAGGATTATACACCGATGATTTCGTAACTCAGACCAAGAAAACTACGCCTAAGATTATCTTGAAAAACTCATTATGCGATAAGGCTGCCGAGTAAACCAATGTTTTATTTTATTTGCATTTTGTTATTTATATTTTGTTTGGATTGTACTAAATAAATATTTTATACAATAAGATGTTCTTTGATGAATTTTTAGCGTTATTCCGCTATGATTTGGTGTCAGTGCAAAAAAAAAACAAAATAAAGAAATATAATATTGTCTATACGGTATGGTTCCTTCTCTTCTTCTTCTTTCACATCCACACCTCTACATATTATTTATTTCTTTTTCCAGTCAGCTTAGTATTGTATTGTTGTATTACAAAACTTTATTCTTTTTCAAAAGCTATTCAAAAATCTCATAGTTTTCTCATAATTCTTATATTAAAATTCCAAAAAAATATCTAATTATTACTGGTAGCTTTCACCCGCAGCTTTGCCCGCGATATTAAATGAAATGTAAAGATATTGCAAACTTTGAATCCCCATTTGACCACATTTTAGGCTTAATTTCCAAAAATTTTTCTTAGTAGGAACGTACACCCTCTAATGAATACACTCTATAATTTTCACGTCTTCTGGTTCATTGGTTTACGCCCTATATTGATTCCTAGAAAATATTAATCAGTCAGAATAAGTTAAGATAAGACAATTCTTTATTAAAAAACCAGCTTATAACACTATTTAAAAACAAACAATACAAAAAAAAACATGCTAGCTTTCTAATGGCGGCCTTATTAAAAGCGATCTCTTCCATTCAACCACGCACGTACAAGATATCACAAAACTACAGCGGCCTAAGGGGGATAAGTAATAATATATAATAAACATAACTAGATAGATAAAAATACAAGTTCTAGAACAAATAGTTACATAATACAAATACAAAATTGTTTATTTGACATAAAATCAAGTATCACAAGAATAAAAGATAAGCTAAGCTCCAGTAAATACTGTGCTACAGGAGTCAATGGCTTCTCCCATTCGTACAAATATTATTAATATTAACAATTTTATTGCAATACCTATAAATAACGATATATTATTATAATATAAATAAATACAATAATATAGTACAATTTATAATGGTATTTATATAATAAATTAATGAAATCATTGATAAATTACATACAGGACTTACTTTTTTAAATAATTTTATATATATATATATATAGATTTTTACCTAACGTAAGTAGAAAACGAATCTACTCGTATTTAGGAATTCCAATTTGATTTAATTTCAACCGTTCGCGGATTACCTCTGTCTTCAATAAACGGAGCTTTCCACTTTGGACACCGCTTAAGCAGAGCGGGCACGAGCTATCTTTTGACAGTGAAAAGGAAAACAGCATGTCAAATTTCGAGCTCATAAAGCAAGTGACAGACGACGACAGATGATTATTAACTTCCAAGCGCCGTTAGAACTTTTTAGTTCAATTTTAGCTATGATGAATTAACATATAAACTTCTTGACCAGTTTTCATAAAATGTATTCTCCAATCATACCATTTGTTCGAAAGGAATATATTTCTAGAGTAGTCCCATTCAAATGTTATCAAAGTTAGTCCAGAGAGTTCATTTATAATCGATATAACTGGCTGAGTTCCATCGGCGCCTGCCGTAATGGGAGTTGATTACCAGTTTCTTTTAAGAAGGATTACTCTGTTTCTATATCGGTTTTAAAAGCGGAATACCTTCAATAAACGAATGTCGCCATACATCACTCTCATTTCGCAGTTCACCTGGTAATCACAACATTCTCGAGAGAGTGAGGACCCTTCACGTATAGACGTGATCGTATATATGAATGTATGTATGTATGTAAGTAAATGTATGAGGATAGGTTAAGAAAAGAAACAAAGAAAAGAACAGCCTCATGTTTTCAGTTAATATGAGTTTTTTAAGAGACTGAAAAATAAGATAAATTCGAATGGTTTCGAATTTTTTTTCGTATATCCCCATTTTCTTAGAAACGCTTGGACCTAATTATATTTTTACCAACTTCTCAAAAAAGATGGACTTCAAAAAAAAACTAAAAGCTTCTACGCTAATATTATAATGAGCAAAAACCCGTATTTTTGTATTTAACGCATAAAATAAAGTAACATAAGCTATATTTATTACTAGAAAAAAATATTTGATGCTAACTAAAAAAAATAAAAACAACAACAAAATTAAAAAAATTAAAAAAAACATCAATAAGTTTTTTTTTTCTATATTTTGTTAATTTTGGAACGCAGTTGTAGGTATAAGACGCCAAAAAATCAGAATAAAAAAAAACACTTAAAGGAGCTCTCATACACTAAAAGTGTTTTTGTCATTTTGTTCGATATTGAAAACTACAATAGAAACTATAATTAATGTTGTATAGATAATGATACGAAACCCTTAGTGCGTGAGTCCGACTCGCATTTGAACGATTTTTTTCTCATAACAAGATCCAATTAGTTTCACCCGCACGACAGATTTATTGTATTTTATAACGTTCCCAGATTTTATAGTTGGAAAAAAAACCTTAATTTAATTTAAATAATGGCGTCTGGGTAAATAATGATATTCGTTTCTGATCTAATAAACGTCCACATTAGATTCTCGAACCTTCTTTTTTTAATTTTTAGTATTTCTAAGTGAAATCTTTAAGGCATCGTGCTTTATATATTTTGTATTTAAGTGCGATCCTGGAATTTCTATTTTTAGGATGGATTTTTAGTCCATTTATTCAACGAAGGAGCTATCTACTCGTACACTGAAGTTTTATTTATTTTAATTATTTCCGAATAATTAAAAACTTTTGGTTATTTTGTGATGTTTCGGGTTTATTACATCAGTTCCATAAAATTAGAACGCTTATTGCAAAATAAACAAGTAATTAATTAAATATAAATCCGCGAAATACCTACATTTTTAGAGCTATCATTTTACGTGCATGGTTTTGTCTGTCGAAAGGAATTATAGCAGTTTTTTCCCATAGTTACTTCTTCTATACTACTTTACTACCCAGGTTCGAGTTTTTTTGAACTCGCTTCTAACCACTCTCAAAACCTATATAAAAGTTATTGCTTAGAATGAGTCTCTACTATTCAACGATAATCCTGTACAGCAGAGGCCACAGCACAAAAGCTCTAAATTCCACGTTAAATATAGGAAATAATATTATGGCTGAGATTACGTGCGGAGGTATTCAGAGGAAGCAGATAGGTATTCGCTTTAGGAATGCCACTGTCGACATAGTTTCGTAGCATAACACTAATATAAACAAATTTCGCCTTAACTTCCACCTGAGTAGTGGATATTACATTAATCTAGCAGCGCCCTGCGATGTTACCCGAGTTAATATAGGATCAAAAGTAGCCTGTGAGTTTATCCAGATTCTAAACTTTCTTCGTACTAAAGGAGAATGGACACTGCTTCCACAATAGCTTTCAATTCTTCCTTAGCAACTTTAGTCTCCGGCCGTCCACGGGGCTTGTTCTGCAGGTCGAAATTTCCAGAACGAAAACGTTGGAACCAAAAACGCACTGTGTTTTCTTTTGCGACACCGCCGCCATAAATGTATGAACAAATAGCTGTATAAATTTGAAATTGGAATCCCTAACCAAAGAAGAGATATTTGAGATTAAAGTGGCCAGTACGACAAAACGCCAATTTCATATGTAAGGACCTAATACAACGTGTAACAGAAAGGTGTGACAATACTTAAGGGTGTTAGTCTACACATCAAAGTGAACCCTGCGTAGAACAACAATATATGCGTGATAATACTTAAGGGTGTTGTAATACTTAAGTTTACTCATGAAAGTGAACCAAATTTACTTAAATTTAATAATTTTTTTATAAAACGAAATTTTGCAAAATACAAAAAAACATACTTACGCGCTGCCCACTGGTGGTGGGTTGGAGATTTTGGATTATCTTTAGATAACCTATCTACTAATTTTTGTTGTCGTTAGTCATTTCGTTTTTCTCGTTAAAGGCACTTACTTGGTCGGTAAAAAAAGTAATCCTCCAAAGATAACCTTCTTCGACTAAAATTTTCTCTAGCGATGTTAAATGTTATCATCCAAGCCCTGGACATTTATATTTATAACTGTAAAATATAATAAAAACTCTCAGGTGCTTGTCCGCAGATTTGAACCCACGTCTTGCGCTTGGAAATGTCGTTCGCCCACTTGGTTTTCTTCTAAGAATTCTTACGTCAAATCAGTCAGACCCTGGTCAGGTGGGCAATGAACTGTGAAACTGGAGTAATGGGTACAGTCAATATAAAATTTATTGATACATGAAAATACACCTTTGCAAATTGTCTCAGTAAGGTATCTTAAAGATAGAATAACCTAATTTGTAAAGTACGTTTTTAAAGATGTATAATTAAATGTTAGATGTGTTTACAGATATTTAATGTATAATTATTAGATCGATAATTTTAATAAAAGTTGTTTGTAAATAGTGACTATATATTTTGACTTGGTTTATTCCTAACCAATAACCTTGAATAAGACAAAATAATTAGAATAAATAGTTAACAAATAGTTAACAAATAGTTAATAAATAGTTAATAAATAGTTAATAAATAGTTACTAAATAGTTAATAAATAGTTTATAAATAGTTAATAAATAGTTAATAAATAGTTAATAAATAGTTAATAAATAGTTAATAAATAGTTAATAAATAGTTAATAAATAGTTAATAAATAGTTAATAAATAGTTAATAAATAGTTAATAAATAGTTAATAAATAGTTAATAAATAGTTAATAAATAGTTAATAAATAGTTAATAAATAGTTAATAAATAGTTAATAAATAGTTACTAAATAGTTAATAAATAGCTACTAAATAAAGATTTTTATGGATATTTGTATAAAAAAGTACCTACAATAAAGTATAAAAAAATTTCGCCGATTTCAGTTTCACAATTTGAATTTGTTTTTAAATTATAATTCGAATAATATACTGGAAGACCGATTAAAAAAGAATATTTTAAACTAAGTATACTAAGCCGCAAGGGGGTCACTATACTCATCCTAAGGAACAACATTTATTCCATGGGACCAACAATGAAAAAAAAATAACACCTGTTTCATACATTTAGTCGACGTCCGAGTTTTTTTCTATGGAACAGCTAATTTATTTTCAAATGTTTTTTTTATCGGGTTGGTCCCTTAACGTAAGTTGTTCGTATTGATGAATATAGTGACCCCCTTTCGGTTTAGCACTTAGTAACCAATAACCCTGCAAGAAAGCTACTAACGACATGTACCTTAAACTTTGCATGCCTTAAAATTTGTCCTGGTTCTTTTTAAATCTTAAATTTCGTCCCGATCTGGTAATTTTTGCTCCAACTTCTAGTTAGAGTATTGCTCGATGCACCCCTTTTACGTCATTCATAGTTGATCCACAGAATACGTGATAGTATGAAGCGATGTAGGGGATGGAGAGGACGGACGGGTTGGAGGGTGGGGAAGTAGGTTCTATTCATACCAGTAGTAGCGAATTTTACACATATAAAAAAAAAGCACTTTTATTTTAATGGCGAAGTTTGTATGTTTTCTATTGACGTCAAAGAAGAGAAGGAACTCAATTTAATTGTTTTTGCTTTGAAGGGCATACCTTCAATGAGATTCTACGTTTATTTTATTAGATCGTTCTTTTGGTTTGATTTTTATATTTAAATAAATAAAAATAGTTCTATAGGTGTCTGTTGTAAAAATAGTTCTATAGGTGTCTGTTGTAAAAATAGTTCTATAGGTGTCTGTTGTAAAAATAGTTCTATAGGTGTCTGTTGTAAAAAATTGGTTATCACTTTTTAAAATTATTATTGTGTTTGTGCGTTAGCTATTTATTATAAACTATCTGACCCAACAAACTTCGTACCGCCTAACAGTCGATTCTTTAAGAGTGATTACCATTGTATATATATTGACAAATATTGACATTAATATTTATACGATACTAACGTCACTCAATTGTTTTGCCTTCCCGGATCCTCTCCACTAACACATAAACTTTATGGTATGGTTTTAAAGTTCAAATTGACTTTAAAGTATTTTTACAAATCGATTGTATGGGAGTATAGAAAAGTGTTGTTTTTAGACTTTTTCAGGCAAATAATAGCAAAATCTTTATTTTTATATTATAGACAATAGGCTTACATTTGACTGATGTAAAGCGACGATGTAGCCTAGGATGTGGCACGCTTGCCTAGGAGAAATCTATTAACTCGCAATTTGAAAAGATCAAGATAGCTATGGGTAAATAAGATGATATTTGGTACCAAAATAGTATGATGTAAGATTCATTATTGCTAATACATCGGTTGGGATATAACCACTAGGCGCAGCCAGAAAAAAATTACTCCTACAATTGAGCTGCCAGAAACGATTATTTTTAATTTTAACGTTTGTGCTATGGATTCTTACAATGAACTATAATAATTATTAAATTTATGATTAAATAAACATGTCAAAATTAAAATTATATAATAATAACACTTACAATTATGTTAGTATAGCATAATATAGTCAAAAATCTAATCCTATATCAGTCCCTCGTCCAAACGTCCCCATAACACTAGCGGCATTACCACGCTGAATCGCTAATGAAATGCGCTGGCCGAGAAAAAGACCAGAACGTGGATCACGCCCTTTTTCCTTCATTAAATTATTATTAAATACATCTAAAAATGTTCAGATAGTCAAATGTCAATGTCAAACATAAAATGTCCATAAAAATACACTATATTTATCCACTAACATTTTTGGACAGTTAGGTTAAATTGTGACTGAACTTTGTTCTTAAAAAGCGATTCAATTCGAGAAGGGCTGAAAATTTTTTCAGCTTTTTTGATTTATAAACCAAAATACAGTACCGTTTTCATAAAAATTAAAATTGGAACACCGTTGAAGTATTATTTCAAACAAAACACATTTTTTTTTAAATCGGACCATCCGTTTTCTTATGTATATATACGAAAAGTATTAAACCTTGTCTCCATTTTATTGTCCTCGTATGTTTGTAGTTCATAAAATATTTTGTCAAATTTCTTTTAATCAATTTTTACAAACATAGTCTCATGATACTATATTTTTGCATCAGTTTATATTCGACTCTTTGTTATTAATGCTTGTTAAAATGTTGTGTGAGTTTTATATATGATTATTTACTTTTGATATTGTGTACCTAGTTAAATTTAGGGAGCACGAAACTTTCTTTTTAAAAACTAAATTAAAATACTTATAGCCGATACTGAGGCTTTAATAATAACTTAAAATACGTTTAGCCGATATGGAGGCTCTAGAACTAATTAAACTACGTGTAGCCGATTTGAAGGCTCTAAAACTAATGAATACACAAAGGATTATATTCTTAACATTAACTTACATACTACTCGGTTGTCCGATAAGAGACACCTTAGTCAGCTTTCCACAGAAGTGCAAGTACTGCTGAGTAAGCCGTCTCTACATCAGAGCAGAAGGGCGAGGGGATGCATAACTCCTCCCTCCCTAAGTGAGAAATTATCGGAATGTGCGATTTGAGGACCTTTCCGATAATTTCGTAAAAAGGGAATTATTTTAAGATTTGATACATACGCAAAAACTAATGATAGCTTAACAATACGAAGCTTTACGCGGCGTAAACTAAAACACTGATGCTAGAGTCTTTTTCTCTTTTAGCACACTGTCGAACACTTCACTATTTTTTTTTAACGCAAACGCTAAATATTTCACGTCGACCAGACTGATCTCGTGCATGTTAAGTGCGCGTGCACTGGATAGGCTCGCGTTCGTATGGAGCGGCGGCAGGGTGACCACAGGTAGTGGCGTCACGATATCCACCTCAGTGTACGTGGTGGTGTCGGATCTTGAGATCGTAGATCTCGACGTTACAAAGTTCGTCTAACGTAATGACGTATGTTCCGAATATCGGATATTTAAACATTTCGTCACCACATCGCTTTGTCAGCATTGTTTGAAATTTTCGTAAAAAGTATCCAATTTTCATCGTCAATTTTCTGTAGTTTTACGTTTTCAACGTAAACAGGATACTGCTTGCAGCAGGTGAGATTGTTGTCGTATTTGAGAAGTTGTTGCTCGCAGGTTGGCCCGCTGTACAGGGCTCTGTTGTCATCGTTACAGAGGTGATGGTCTCCGGCGACGATAAAGCGGCACAGCTGTATGATCGGTAAGTACTTCATCTCTTTCGCCAATAGGTAAGGGTATTTAGGAAAAATGGCCAGGGTTTGGTTTTCAGGTTCAAGGAAAATAGGTAAAGTGTACATTTTTATATAGTTATAAGTATAATTATCGGTAAGTGGAATTTCCATAATAAACGTAATCTGGTTCATTTTTATATATGATTTAACAGAAATTTAATTCATTAGGTCCGTATACTAGGTTACCAGCTTTGGATATTAATTTTAAATGTCGTAGTAAATCGGTACAGTTTACAATAGACTGGTGTAATATAGAGCTTTTACTTAAGGCTAATGCAGTTCCAATTTCGCTTAACTTAATAAATACAGTACGGAAGTTACTAATGAATAGGCTATACGATCCTAGAATGTAGGCAGACACGGCTACATTGTTCTCCTTATTAACTGTTTCTTTGAGGGACTTTTCGAGCTGTTTGAAGCAAGTATCCATGGTAAGCGAATTTCGTTGATTAAATTGAGTAATATTTATAAAGCTATCCAGCATTTTGGAGACAATAGTGATTTTATTTGATATGATTACTCGATCATGAAAAATCTCTGTAGTTAATTTGTCTTATTTAAGTGCGTCATCATTGTCTAGATTTCCTGTTACAATTTTATTATAATAGAACCTAAAGTATTGAGAATACCACTTTTATAACGTTGTGGAATTAATTGGCGGTATTTATCAACAGTATATCGCTCAGATGCCCTGCATGCATTAACATTCCAATAAATTCATGAGGAAACGTTTTATTGTTGACAATTAATTTCTCGAATTCGGCAAATTGTGAAAATACACTTTTCGTTCACCTTTATTTACAGATAATTTCATGATATCCTGCAGTACTTTGTCCATTTCTCGCTTCTTGCGTAGGCTACCGGATTATCACTACCAACTTGTCCTTGGGAAAGGACTGCTCCTAGGGCTACGTTTGAAGCGTCAGTCGTCAAAATAAATGGTTTGTCATAGTCAGAGTATTGAAGTAGTAGTGCATGAGTCAGAAATTTCTTCCTTCTATTAAATGCGTCTGTATATTTTCGGTCAGTAATAATTTTGTTTCGTTTTTTTAAACAGGCTGTCTGTGGTTGAGTCACTTTAGAAAAGTAAGGTATGAAGCGTCGGTAATAACCAACGTGTCTGAGGAAAATTTTGATTTCCGTCGTAGTCTTTGGAATTAGGAAATTAATCACGGCTTTAATTTTGTCATTATTAGGTCTCAGTCCGTTTTTTGTAATCGTGTGGCTAAGGCACAAAACTTCCTTGCGTAAAAATTCAGATTTGTCAAGTTGTACCTTAAAATTAGTCTGTCTAAGTCTGTTTTTGGATATGTATTTTATGTTTTACCTGATTTGTAAAAGTCAAAGGTAGTTTGTCACAATGAAAAATGTCATTTTCATTGCACAGTTTTGTAGTCGTCACTTTGAAAAGATGGTAAAAGTGGTATAGTTATAGCTTCGCTATGTCTACTAGAGGCATGCGTACTAACTATTAACGAAAGGCAGATAACGAATAAGGTTATAAAAATATTCGTACGCTTTTCGTGGGCTCAAGAATGATCTTGTGCTGCCAGTTTCGGTCATCATTTTCGCGTCTATTTCCGGCAAATAGATGTGTGGTAATTTAAGTGTAGGGTCACAATTTAATTCTATGATTTCTTGTCTGTCGGGGCAGCTAAACAAAAATTTGGGTCTAACTGCTCTTGCGGTGAGTCTGAGTCTGTAAAACGACACTCAGGGTATCCTCTAATGTATTAGGAGATTAAAGCCTTACAATGCGCAATAGGTTAAAGAGAAACACGTTTAATGATGTGCTATTATATATAGTTGTTTTAGCACGTTTTAACACGGCGTAATTTAACATGTTCACTTTAGATAATAAAACCGAACAAACGCTGTGTATCCTATTGCAAAAATCCAAATAATTTTCACCTGATTTAATTTTCATATATTCTAATTAAATTCCTATGCATTGCTCACTACGCGGGTCTCCGAAATGCTGTCAGAGGAGTTCTTTTAATTCACTTCAAGTCGAAATGTCCTCACGTTTTGACAATAACGAGGCTGCCTTATCTTTTAAACGGCTCGTCAAAGATTGAAAGACATATAGGTCTTGCGCTACATTTCCACGTTGCCTATATCTACTTATTACATACTCGCATTTCCTTATATATAAGTTTAATTAGGTCTTGTCCCCACCATATATAGGAACAAGAGTTAAAATTTCGCGAGGGATCGGATTAACCTGCTCTACATTCTCCATTATAATAGAGTTATAAAAATTTAGACAAGTAATATAAAAATAATTTGAATCACAAAGGTTTAATCACAAAAATTGATTTTAAATTTTAAAATAACTAAGAAAAACTTGATCAATAAATCGGTTTGGAATTGTAAAATTAAATTAGACTAAAATTTAGCACACACAAAAATATAATTAATTTTAAATTTACCTAAATTACACTTAAATCACTTATTACTAACAATTCAAATTGATTTTGAAATTTGAATTGATTAAATTACTTTTAGAAAGTAATTTATTTAATTTGTAGAGCGATTCTACGTTTACTTAACTCTATCTTAGGTTCAAGGTTCTTATCGCTACATAGGTAGTCTAAACAGAGTTCTATTTTTAGATACCCGACGTCATAAACGAGAGAAGTCTTATCTCGATAATAACAAAGTTCGTGGATAGTAAGGATTGGAAAGGATGGCGAAAAGTTTTACTCACCAACCGATCGTTGCCATACTGGGTGTCCCGTTCTAACTTATTTCTTTGGTTCGAGGATTCGCACGCGCACTCGATTCCGCGATTGGGCAAAATTCGATACCCATATACCGACGAAACTATGAAATGCACGACAGCAGCGAATCCTACCGGCTGCGCCAGTTAAATTTAGGGAGCACGAAACTTTCTTTTTAAAAACTAAATTAAAATACTTATAGCCGATACTGAGGCTTTAATAATAACTTAAAATACGTTTAGCCGATATGGAGGCTCTAGAACTAATTAAACTACGTGTAGCCGATTTGAAGGCTCTAAAACTAATGAATACACAAAGGATTATATTCTTAACATTAACTTACATACTACTCGGTTGTCCGATAAGAGACACCTTAGTCAGCTTTCCACAGAAGTGCAAGTACTGCTGAGTAAGCCGTCTCTACATCAGAGCAGAAGGGCGAGGGGATGCATAACTACCTACATATCTTTACATAACAATGTGCCTGCTGAATGAAGTGAAACTGCTGAATGTGACGTGCGTGACGTCACCACCCGGTTCCAACGTAAGATCAACGCTGGTTGTTTCAACCAGCATTATGTTGAGTTGAGACCGGTTTGTGACAGAAAACAGTAATTTGTAACTTCAGTCTGACTATAAATTGTGTAATCAAGTTTGCTTTCTGTTTCAAATAAATATTTTTCTTTCTTTCTTTCTTTCTTTCTTTTATTAGCGGTAACAAACATTACAAACATTAACGACTTAGCGCTTCCTCCTTTTAATGGAAAGTCGACAAAAAATATTTAAGGCCAATTACAAATAAGCCTTAGTACAGACCAAAGAGCGAAAAGATAATTCACAAACTGTTATAAATTTAACCTACTGAGTACTTAAAAATGACTGCAATGAAAACTAATTTTTAGCTACTTGAAGATAAAGTCCAATTTGAATAAGTTTTTGCTTGTTAGAGCTTAGGAGCACCTACAATTTTTCCTTGTAAAGTAATCAACTCCTACTTTAAGAACGATTTTGTAGCAGACCTTTTTAATTGATGGCAATACGATTAAGTAATTTTAGAAAAAAAATGTGCTTAATTAACTTGAGTACTAGTTTATTGATACTAATATAATAAAGATTTGTATACAATGTAACTTAAAAACTCTTGTATCAGATTTCATTAATTGTTTTGCCGATCTTAAGCTATATTATCAATCAACCAATCAATGTATGTTATGTTTCTCATAAGAGCAACTATTGATGTGTTAGAAGGTGCATGTGTTTGCTTGGGTATGGAGAAGGTTGATTAGTGGATCTCAATACGGGGCTACCTAGTGATGACCACTGCGCAGAGCTTCCTACTAGCACATTTAGTCTTAAATTACCTTTGTCACGTTAATTTTTGTTAGTAACGTGCCAATGAAATAAATAAATAAACTATCACTGAGTACCTAACATACTCTATATTTATTACTAGGAAAAAATCACTGGTCTTCCCGTGCGGAACCCGGAACGGCCGCTTTTTTATGGGAGACTTTTTATGGATGAAAATTCCACAAACCCCCTGCGCAGGGGAAAAACTAAGGGAATTAGTGAAAAAGCCGTAGCTGTCACTCGCGGTGTTGCACGTGACACAAAATCTATATATATAAATAATTTTCACCTCGTTTAGGGTTGAATTTTCAATAAACCGTTCGTAGTACAACCCCTTACACCTTATAATGCACACACCCTCCAAATTTAATTTCACTAAGTTCAGCTGTTAAAGCTCTGCCAGGATTTATTCTTTCTTGTCTCGTTACAAGTAGATATATTTATTTACGAAAGGCCAAGAAGCACACGAAACAAAAATAAAAGATACAGCAAGACAAATCTGTACATTGTTAATACATTGGGCGGCCTTATCGCCTTAAGCAATTACTTCATTTGGATCTTATGAGAAATTTTAAGTATCTAGCTATCACGGTTCATGAAATACAGTTTACTATAGGGTCCGGTTTATCTTTTAGGTACTGAACCCTAAACTAACCAATTTCGTGTTTTTGAAATTGTCGTCTAGATGGTTATATATATAGGTTATTCTTGCTAAATCTTTGACTGTATCGTCGCCTTACATTAAGTAAGATATGATCAGATGCAAGTCTATGTGTAGTTATTGATCCGTTTTTGTGGCATAATCAAAAATTCAACAACAAGCGGGTAACATCGCGGGGCGTAGCTAGTATGTCAATATGACTTTCAAATATCATGTGCCATCATTAATTGGCAAGTAGCTTTATTGACACAAACAAAATTACTTACGACAATAACATATAAATGTAGCAGAAATATTACCAATAGGCCAATTAAGATCTACAGATAATCCAAATGCTCGAACCCACCATCAGAGTGCAGCGTGAAAAGCATGCTAGCCGCATTATCACGCTGAATGGAAATGCTTATACGTTGGGCCAAATAAAAACCGGCATTCTGGTCACGCGTCGAATCAATCAAACGCTCCGATAAGTTTTGGAATATAAGATGGGCTCCCGGTCCCCACGGCGCTAAAGTTTCGACTCCAAATGGCTCAAATATCTACAGAGGCTAGCATATTTTCGCCGCGTGTTCTTTTCGGCTGAATAAGCCGCCGCCTACTCTTTGTCAAAGAAAATGAGACGCGCTAATGTGTCAACGCATGTCGCGTCCCACACAAGAGGCCTACCAAACTTTCAAGGCACAAGCGTCATTCCGTCAGGTCTTTTCTTATCGTCACTATTTCCATGTCCTTGTATATTACACATGACCCGATCACCTTGTATAAATAACAAAAGTTTGAACTTGATACTCATTAACGTAGATTTTTCTAATCCGATTATCACGTTCTGCTAAACGAATGAATGGTAAGCCGATTTCATTCGTTCGCGAATGAATGGGACTGGTGCGCGTGTTCAGCTTACTTTGTTACAGTGAATAAAAAAATTTGAGCGTTTCTGTTTTTTTTTTTACTTAATTGCTGTTTATGCCGTCTTTAAGAATCCAATAAAGAATGTTATTTCTAGATTTCTGGGCGAGTTTGATAGGGTTATCGGTTAGGGGTGTAAGCCGAAATGAGGTCACTTTACTCATTCGAAAGAACAACTTTCGATTAAGCAATAAATTAGAGAGAAAAAAATTACTTACAAAAAATTTATCGGTTGTCTACAAAATGTATGAAGAAAAATAAAGATATCATTTACCGATCTTAAAACCAGTTATTTGAATATTTAAAAAAAAGGATATATAACTTCCATCTAATTCTCTTGATCCCTTGATTGATTTCGATAAAATTAAGTTAGGACCACAGAGGAGATATATCCCTTTCAAACAAAATAGTTTTTTTTCGGATATAGATCCACACGTCTCCGAGAAATCAAGTAACAAATATAAATAAAATACAGTCGAATTGAGCACCTTACCTCCTCCTTTTTGGAAATCAGGAGAGAAAGAAAGTGATTACCATCTTACCAATTTCGATTTCAAAATCGAACCTCTAGACTGATTTTGATTAAAATTTAATGGCAATAAACTATGGCCATACTTTAGTGCCGTGGGGACCGGGAGCTCATCTTATTTACCAAAACTTTACGGAGCGTTTGATAGACAACTTACCCTAACCACACTGAATGGCAATGCATATTCGTTGAGCCAGATAATAACCGGCATTGTAGTCACGAGTTGATATCGAAATATTGATTTAGATTCAGGGACGAAACACTATAACCTAATTTATGAATATTTCCTATAACAAGTAATATGTACTCTAAACAAGTGTTTAGAAGATCTAAAAAAAACCCTGACTGCTAAATATTTAATATAGGTAGAATCGCCGAAGAATAGGAGATGCCGACATGGCAATGGGCTGGCCACATCGCTCGAAGAAACGATAACCGATGGGCAAGAAAGGTTCTTGAGTTTGACCACGAACTGGAAGACGTAGCGTAGGTAGGCCTTCCACCAGCTGGACCGACGACATAGTAAAAGTCACAAGTAACCAGTGGATCCAATTGGCAGCTTGTCGCTCAGAATAGCGTTCTAAGGGGAGGCCTACGTTCAGCAGTAGACGTCTTCAGGCTGATAATGATGATGATGAAATCTTAAAAAACTGTGTATCACCCTTAATACCACGTCGCCCAACGGAGACCCCGCCTAAATAAATAAGTCAATTCTAATTAATTTGCCTAATTTGGTTAAGCAGGTCATAATTTTATACTAACTTGAGGGTCCAAAGCACGAAGGGGAACCCTAGAAGGACCCCTGACAAGGTGCTCTTTATTCGATATACTTCCTGACTCAGAAATTTCCATCAATTATACAACTTTCCCCAGTTTCCATAAATAATACGACTGCTTTTTATGAAATACTGAAGTTTTTTAGTCTTTTATTTTACTGTAGGTTTATAAAGTGTAGGATGTAGCGATGATGGTCGAGCGGTTAGTGGGGTCGATTGCCGTGCAAATGGTACGAGGTTCGAATCCTACGAAACATGCAAAAAGAGCCTGAGCTACCGGTGTAGGAAAACATCGTGAGGAAACCATAGCATGGTGGTAGGGCGTTTCCTATCGCTCGCCTGGCTAGCTACCACCAAGTAGCTAACATCAAGTTGTAAAATCTGTCGCCAAGCACCTAACGGTGTGTTCCGGCAGCCTTCCTTGAGAGCCAGTGTATTCCAGATGCTCCATCTCGGGCTACAGTGTCGCTGACATCCGTGATCGTGCGAACTTGTAAATGCCTAGCTGTTCAGGATAAAAAAAATAGAAGTATGAACGTATGTGGGTGAGTATAATTTAAAATTCGATGGTATTTTGGTCGGTATGTTTGTTATTCGATTTCTTTGCCGATTTGTTAATTTTGATATTTTTTTTATCCGTCACATTTCTGTAGAGAATATACTTAATAATATTAAACTTAAAAAAACCTTAGAAATCTTTTTCAACATCAAATAACATCAAGTTTTTTAAAAATGTGATTACTGCCTACCATTACGGCAGCGCCTATAGAACTGTAAGTTATTTCAACAGATACAATTAGAGTGGGAACACTCGAAAAGTATACCCCTTCAAATAAAAAAGGTTTTTTAACGAATCGGTTCAGCTGTACCAAATATAAAAAAAAACATAACCGTCAAATGGAGTCCCCCTTTTTTAATGTGGCTAGAAAATAATAACATCGCGGTCGCGCTCCAGCTTGCAGTAAATTTACGTCACTGCAGCCTAATATCTCGTCTTATAAGGTGGCCCGTATGATAGACAGATCATCCAATTTTATCGCATAATTCCACCCAAATTTTAAATATGTCTGACCCTTCGACAAAATGGTTAAAACAACTGACGGCTGAATCAGACACTTATTAAATACAGAATACCTCAATCAGAGGTACAATTACGAACGCCTACAACTCTTCCTGGCTACATGAGCCCAGCTCCCGCTCGTGTTCCTTCCCTTTCTAACTACAGAACAGACGTATATCTCTGTCTCGTTCCCCAAGACACCCACTCTAGAACCGCTGTCGCTACATCCCCGTTTTCAGCCTACATTTTCAGTCGCACCCCGGCACGGCTCGCAGCGCGCGCCCCGACCGGTTCTAAATTTGAAAATATAAAACGACAATAATTTGAATTCGCAACGGTACGCGTTCGATTTTTGAAATTTCTGTTTGGGAATGTCGAGACAATAAGAAATTAGCTTTGTAATTATTTTTGGAGAGAGTAGTTTTGGTTGATATTAGTAAATTATAGTATTATTCGTGGATCAAGGCCGATTGGTCGAAGCGTCGGGAGTGCGGTCCTCTCCAGAACAACAGGTGAGTGTCACATAAAATTTATTTTTTTGTTCTTTTTTTTCAGTGACAAGATTTTCGACATTTTTATTTTATACATTAAACGTCAAGTCGTTGATTTCAACTGACTCTTTCGGCTCTGGGACTCATGTTGATATTACTTTATGTTTAATCAACACAGAAAAATATTTTAAATTAAAATTTATGTAAATGGCGATCGATGATGCGCGTCTTTTGTGGAAAATCCTCAGATACTTTTATATGCTTAAGTAGTATTAAAACGTATTTTATTTACTAAAATAATTAAAATGTTGTAAATAAGCACTTAGATAAGATTGAATATATCGTAATTTTCAGATAACATTAGTCTACAAACTGTCTCCTGTGTCCTGTGTTTTATTATTAAGTAACAATCAATTTAAAAACAATAAAAATTTGATTGTACTCAAATACTTTAATTTAATTGTACTTGCTAACAAATTTAAAGGCAATTGTACGTAAAATTTAGTATATATTCAATAAATAATGAATATAAAAAATAAGAAAATAAATCTATTTCATTCCTGTTAGGTGTGACATGCCTTTAATCCACGTTCGTAACTGATGTTTGATAACCAGATACGATCATCTAATTTTTTTTTGCTGGATAACCTATTTGGATAACGGAATCCAATTGCTTTTTTCGTAACCATGTTTCATAACCAGCTACGAAAATATGTTGTCTGTACACAACTAGTTGTTAATTAAACATATAGTGATAATGTAAATCCATTAAGATCGTTTGTTATAGTTTTTCAGTTACAATAATGGTATATGCTATATTTATCTATATTTAAGCTAAACATGGTTTTAAATTGTTGAACCTACATTAAATGTGTTTTAAACCTTTTTTTTATTATTCTACATAGCTAGGCGTTTGCCTACAAGTTTGCACGACCACTGAAGTCAACGAAACTGTAGCCCTATATGAAGCATGCCTAGTCTGGAATACACTGGCTCTCAAGGAAGGCTGCCGGAACACACCGTTAGGTGCTTGGCAGATTTTACAGCTTGAGGGTGGTAGCTAGCCAGGCGAGCGACAGGAAACACCCTACCACGATGCTATGGTGTCCTCACGATGTTTTCCTTCACCGGTAGCTCAGGCTCTTTTATCATGTTTCGTGGGATCGAACCTCGCACCTTTTGCACGGCAATCGAGCCCACTAACCACTCGTACATTTCTACAAAACTACCATACTACAAAAACCTTCAATTATTATACGACTATTCAGCTTGTTAAGAGAAAAACACAAAAATTTAAATTATGACATGGATTTCGTTAGCGGTCCTCAAAGAGGTTCAATAATATTAATGACTTCTTATCATAAAATACTTCTTTTCATAAAATTAAAATGAGACCACACGGCAAATATACCATTTAAAACAAATTAAAAAAAAAAACATATTGATCCACCCGTCTCCGAAAAGTCTAAAATAAAAAAATACAGTCGACTGGAGTACCTCCTGCTTTTGGAAGTCTACAGCAAAAGAACTTGTTATAAAATTAACTCTAAACGTAATTTAATTAGTTTTTTAGACTCTATGATTAATTAGCCTTTGTAAAGTTGTCTGACTTTATCGAGATTAATTAGCGAACTCTACGAGCTTTTTGATTACTTTCAACGAAGGTGCTTTTTGTCTATTTTAGTCATACTCTGTATGACGAGTTAAATCTTTAATATAATTAATAACTTTTCGAATGATTATTAATTTGTTTTTATTAGGTAGATATCAGTCTAATACTTGTATTTCTTGCTTCAGGTATAGCGGGGTTTTTTTTTTCTTGGAGATGGTTGGATTTGAATAATTATTTTTTGATTTAATATGGTATACATGTTGAGTGTTTCTAATTAAGTTATATCAAAATTAGACTAGAGATTAGATTTCTAAATCGAAATAACTGAAAACTATCAACGCTGCCGTGATGGTAATCGGTACCCGATCACTTTTTTAAGACTTTTTTTATAAGACCCTGAGTTTATTTTGAAAAGAGTTCAAAAAATTTGTAGGGAGCTCACAATTTGACGGTTTTTAATATTATTATTTTGTTCGAAAGCTCTTGATTGTGTTTTTCCACATGTACTTCCATATAAGTTCTTAACAATCTTCAAACTGAAATCGATCCATTATTTTTTAAGTTACTGAAAAAATTGGCTGCAGTGTTATTGACTAAGCTGTTATTTTTTTACTTTTCAACCCCCGAGGAAAAAACGACGGGGTGTTTAAAAAAATAGAATATGGTTTATTTGTGACAAAAAACAAGCAACTTTTGATAAAATAAGAAAATACAAAAGGGCATGTTTCAAGTTTGGTATCGAAGCTCCCGAACGAATGAACCGATTTTGATTGTGTTTTTTTGTTTGTGAGATGAATTAGTAGGGAGTTTTCTTCTCGATCCAAAATGGTCGATAACATATTTATGCAGCACTCCTTCAACGTATCAGATGAAAAAGCTTGACTAGTAGAGTACGAGTTCTATACACCATGATAAATTCACATCCAATATGGCTGCCCCCAAAAAGTGCCTATGTCGGGGGTTTATCAAACGAATGAACCGATTTTGATTGTGTTTTTTTGTTTGTGAGATGAATTAGTAGGGAGTCTTCTTCTCGATCCAAAATGGTCGATAACATATTTATGCAGCACTCCTTCAACGTATCAGATGAAAAAGCTTGACTAGTAGAATACGAGTTCTATACACCATGATAAATTCACATCCAATATGGCTGCCCCCAAAAAGTGCCAATGTCGGGGGTTTATCAAACTTATAATTTATTTGTTAAAAGTATTACTTGTTGATGGAGCAAAGACTTTATCAACAGTTGCTTAAGTGTAATGCCTAAAAATATGTATGAAACAATAAAATATATTTCTATAAAATAAAAATATTTATATACATACTCAGTACAGCCAACATCAATAGTGATTGATCCGCATGACACTGACATTTAAATGAATGATGACAGCTAGCTGCTCGTTTATCAAAATCGATCCAGCGGCGCGACGAAATATGGCGCGGTGTCCAAATACAGGTTAACTCTCATAATAAATTAGGGTGGTTTTGGCAGCGATTCTGCTTCGCGGGATTTATTTGAAATTTGTGAATTTTATAAGAAGAAATAATTTGCGTAAGTAGTAAAATCTTTCTTAGCAACTAATAAAATTTCTAAATATATATGAATATATATGAAATATATATGAAGTTATTATTATTTATTAATATTGTAATTTTTGAGACAATAAAGAGTTTACTTTACTATTTTATTATAATCTTTTTGAGCGAGCTTCCTTTTCATGATAGTTTCCTTGCGTCAGCTATAATTCAACGAGTTCAAAAATTCACAACAATTTGTTCATTATGCACCAAAGGGGTAAAGTTATGTGTTACGTCACGGGTAGGATATTTTGGACTCCTAAATGAAACGAGGGTTCAAGTTGGGATTTTCAAGGTTTTGTCCCAGAGGAGCAAACTCTTATTTTCTCTCCTTCTGTCAAACAATTGTATATGAGTTATATTTTTTCCGGTAAAAAATATAAATAAACTCTATAGCATCTGTTTTGAAAAACTAAACTAGAATCACAATCGTTGATGTTTTTTTTAATGATTTTCAAAAAAAGAGTATTAATAATAATATGGGACAACATCGAAACAAAGGTCTTCAGGTCCCAAACTAGGCAAAGCGCCTGTGTGCTATGGTAACCTGATGACTGATATACATACTTAGAAATACATATATACATACTTATATATATAATAAACGCCCAGACACAGGTTAAACCGACATGTGTGTGCATGAGCACACAAATGTTTGACCTGTCCGGGGTTCGAACCCGGGACCAGCGGTGCAGAAGGCAGGGCTGTTTCCTACTGCGCCAACCGGCCACTCAGAGTAGGTACTCAAATTGATTGAATGGTTTTTTTTATAATTGTTACCTGAATTTTTGAAGGCGGCAATGTTTTTTTTTTCTTTAAATATGTTTAATAGCTCTCGCGAGGCCCAATTAAATTTTATCGAAATCGAATCGTTTTCTATGTCGGTAATAACTTTTTTTTAAATAACTTGTCCAACGCGAATGTTATATATACCTTTTACAATCAAATTACTAATATGCAAAAACACCATTAATAACTTGAGACCTGGCACAATACACAGAGTGCGGTGGCCAATCAAGAAAGAATAAAAAAGACACCATATTTTGTTACACATTTTTGAATTCGCGCTCTAACCTCTAACAAGCCTCTGCAAAGAGTCTTAGAGGCATTTTTATTTCGACGAGTTTCTATACGAATTTTATGTTAAAATGTATGTTCAAATTCAAATTACGGCCATTGGGAGGCAATTCTTCACTACATACACGTTGAGATTGCATAATATATAGATAGTACATGTTGTACAATAAATTACCAGATAGTATTAAGGAACTAAATTTTAATTTTCAAACAATAATTTAAAATATATTTAAAAAAAAATTTATGTAGACTCAGCAGATACGTGCCCATGCCCAGCTTGTCAAACCATCGTTCTTATGAAACGAGCCACCATTACAAAATGTTCAAATAAATCATAATGCGTATATAAATTTAATCATATCAAGAATTTTAAATGAGTTACATAAAGTGTATTCTTTTAAATATACAACATAATAAATATATCTAATGAGAACTTTAAAACTATCAGTGTCTTTATTACCAAAAACGAAATGACTTACAACAAAAAATATAGCAAAAATAATAATTGAAATTTAACAAGACTTGTCTGTAACGAACGTTATTTAAAAGTCAATAAATATTTCTTATTCTTAGTATTGTTAATGTATATTGCCAAGCAGGGAGTATAAAAAAACAGATGTTCAATACTTTTAACTGCATGAAAATGTTTTTTTTTGTTTGGAGTTGAATAACCCGAGTAAAAAACAACCAAAACCACAAAGTAGTCTATAAATAACTACTTTTCTAAAACTAAAAAGTAAAGTTCTATCGAAATTGGCTAGCAGCCATATTTTGGTATACGTATGCAATAAATTTCGAAAGTTTTATTCTTAAACTGCTGCTCTAGTCCTGGTTCAGACCACGACTAGAGCAGCTTTGAGTCTTAATAAATTCAATTACCACGATATTCATTTTCTATGAAAATAAAAATTGTATTTAGTTACCTAATAACCAATAATTCTAATTTAACAATCCAATTACTTTGATAAAATCAGCCTGGTGCATTTCTATTAGTTGTCATAAAAAGTTAAAAAATTACGTTTGTTGTATGGGAGCGTTCATTAAATATTCATTTTATTTGGTTTTTAGTGTTTTTTGTTATAACGGCAACAGAAATACATCACCTGTGAAAATTTCAACTGACCACCTATCACGGTTAGTAAAATACAGCCTTATGACAGACGAATGGACGGACGGCAAAGTCTTGGTAATAGGGTCCCGTTTTTACCCTTTGAGTACGGCTAAAAACTACAAAGTAGAAAATGGCTAAACAAAAAATTTCAAGCGTCCTTAAGTAATTTGGGAACAAAAAAAAACCCATCGCATTAAGAACCTCAACGTTTTAGGTTGGTTAAAAATAAACGTGGACGTGTGATTATTTTTCAACCTACATCCGAAAACGAAAGGCACCAAATTCGACGACATTTTTTCATTTGTTACCAGTTTTTGTTGAAGATGGCTGGACCGTTATAAAAAATCTTTTATTATTGTTAGAAAGGGAATACCTTTCTCTTGGTCTCATTTATGTTTTATCAAAGTAGGTCCAGGGGTTCGCTTTTTTAATCGAATTAACTGAAGAAGTTATATTGTCGCCTGCTGTAACGGTAGTCAGGTAAGTCGGTAATTCTATTTTTTTTTTAAGAACTCATTCTACGCGTAGTATACTGGGAATTGCACTCAATATGTAGCAAAAATTATACTTTTTGGAAAATTCAAGGAAAAAATATTAATTATGAACAAAACCGGAGCCGCTATCTTCATTATATATATAAAAATTTATACGTAATATATACAGTTAATAACCTATGGCGTCCCGCTGCTGGGCACGGATCTTCTCTTTCAAGGGGATGGTGGTGCTTGGCTCGGGCTGGTGGGTGGACCACCATGCTTAATTAGTAATATATTTTACTATTTTCCTATCTTAATCTATTTCAACATTAAAATAAATAACTTTAATTTATACTAAAAACAATTTATTTAAAAGAAATCAGTATCTGACAAGATCTTATGGTTATGTTTTACTCTTTGAAAAAGAGCATTTGTCTTGGAATCACTGTAAATATGTAATAAAAAAATATTGTACGATTTATTTTATAAAACCATAGAACCGAAGTCACCACACAAAACTGAAAGAAATAAAGTTCTACGGCGTAGCGTAGCAAAGAGATCTACTCGTGTAGCACATCTACGCCGTAGCCCGTTCTTTCGTGGAGACTACATGCTGGTAGATTTTCCTTTTTCATGGAATATAGACCTGCGCTTGGCCGCAACTCGCCTGATATGAAGCGACGATACTGGCATAGGCCACGCTTGAATAAGAGAAACCGAATTACTCGTGACTTGAAAATACCCAAATTATAGCTATCCGCAAATAGAGAAGCCGGCAGCAAGGTTCACAATCTACCAGTCCAAACAAAAGTAGAAGAAAAGCGTTTTGTGCGAGCCTTGGAAACCTCTCCCATGTACCAGTGTCATCTCGCCGTATCTCTACTTGACCGATTTTGAATAATTGTTTTTAGTAGTAGTCTATGAAGTTTCATACAACTAAGCTGTATAGTTGATTACGAATTACGAATTAGAAGCATAGTGTGTTGTAAAGAAAAATACGTGATTTTTCGTAGCTGTTATCGCACGTTGTTGAATTATTCTAGTTTGTAACTGGTTATTTATCTGAAGTTTCGAAGGTCGAAGCGAGATGGTCGTTGGACGATTACCAGCACATGTCCGAAATGGGTCACCCATCCTTCCACTTCCACAAATCTACTTGTGTAGTAGTTATGATAGGAGCCAATTACTAAAACAAACATCAGTAATAATATTTTTTCGTTATAATTATATTACTAGCTATTGCTCGCGGCTTCGCTCACGATCTTCTTGGAAAAAGAAGCTTATTGCATTCTCCAAACTTCAAACGATATCTATGGAACAAGAAGGTTAGAAGCGACTTCGAAGAAACCCGACTGCTAAATCTTTAAACCTGTGTATCCTTATTTTTTTGTATACTTTGACTTAACCAGTGTCACTCTCACGACTAAGACGAATCTGTTGATACCAGTCACTTGAAAATACGACAAGCCGTTTAGGCTCTAGGGCGTGCCAAGAAATATACATACATACATATACTCGAAAAACATAGCCCTCCTTCTTTCTCAGTCAGGTATAACAAGTCGATCTGTCACTAGTTTTAGACGTCACTTAGTTGCAAAAGATTAAAGGAGGACCAACAAACCAACAAACACACTATCGCACTTTATAATATGTAAAAGAATATCAAACTGCGGCATCATTTGTATTCTACGGCAATCATGAAAATACCTAGCACAGAAAATTCTGATTATGTCATCACAATTTCAAAATTAAACGTAAAGAATAAATGTCATGAGCATTCTCTTAAAATAATTGCTACCATTTGTGTATTTTTATCTACGCGTATTTACTTGAAGATAAAGCTGGTATTTTAGTAAAAATTCCCGCCCACAGATATCCTTCGACGCGCACGGCTCGCGGCGGAAATAAAAGTACCACGCAATTGAATGTTTGTATCTTTAGATAAATATATTTGTCCAGGCGAGTGAAGCGTCTCAAACTGATAGACGAATATGTTATTTCATCTATCACTTTGTATGTATTTCATACATTTTACATCAAGAAATTTCGTACTCGCGCACAGGTTGTAGTTTCCATCCGATCTTGGCGAAACTTGTTTGGGTTCTACGTTTTTTTGTAATTTTTTAGTCGTTAGTGGTTTTTGACTGACGGGAGAGGAGAAAAAAAGGGAAGTTAGTTTGAAAATGTCAAAACTATGAGGTAATCTATAAAAGTAGATTATATTACTCGTGAAATGAGGTTTAAAATACCGTGACTTTTTTTTTTATCCAACACTGCTAGGCATTTGACCACAAGTTCACACGACGGAAATCAACGATACTGTAGCCCTAGATGGAGCATGCCTATTCTGGATGACACTGGCTCTCAAGGAAGGCTGCCGGAACACACCGTTAGTTGCTTGGCGATAGATTTTATAACTTCGTTGGTTTCCACGGTAACGGGCTGTTTGTGATTTAATACCTACAATATCCGTCAACGCCGAATGATGATATTATTGGGAGTTTAAAATATCTAGTAAAAAGTGAAAAGTTTACTCGCCTTCACCGAAAAAATAGCGTCTTCGGCTGTTAAATAATTATTGCAATAATAGTGATTCTTCAAGTGTTGATGTTTTATAACGGTGTATTATTAATCATTAATGTCTTGTTTATGTGCACAAGTGGGGGCAAGCGATGTTAAATGAAATTACGTGGTTTTTGTGTTCCCGTGATATCTATTGAGATAAGAGTCCACCGCTTCAGTAGGGTACATAATGTGACTTGAACTTGACGACAACTATTTATTACTTGTTATTTGATTTTATCACTTAATTAATTTATAAACTTGACGCTGGCAAGTACCTTTACAAATTGTATGGCGCCATATACTAAAAGAAAAAAAGTAAACAGTAAAAGAAATAAGGTTTAATTGTTCTGAGTAAAATATTTTCAGAGAAGTAAAATCATTGATTTGTCTGGACACCAGTTCGCGGGAATGCCTACTTGCAATATTCACGATCAAGCGTAGGTCTCAATGTCTGTAGGTAGTTTGTTTATTGTATTGTGTCAACATATTACGTCCCACCGCTCATTGCTCTTTGAAAAGGACAATCTAACACAAATACCTATATTTTTACCTCTAAATTTTTTTATATTTTTTTATGATCAAGCGTAGGTCTCAAAGCATGCTGGTAATATGTTGCCTAAGCATTAAGTGTCGGAAAGTGAAAGTTTATCATGCTAAAAGAAAATACGGGTTGTAAACTTCAATTATCTATAAGGGACTAGCTGATCCGCCGAACTTCGTACCGGCTAACAGTTATGTATGTATCTCACCTTTTAAGCCTTCCCTGGTGTACGAAAATCGTTTCAAGGCCAGCTATATCGGCCCAACCGTTCATGAGTTTTGATTAAATAAACTGATTCATTTTTATATATTTTTTTATTTATTTTTTCTGTCATATGAACCTTCTCCTGACAATAACAAACACAACAAAAATAGTGAAATCGGTCCAGCCGAGTTCACGCGTGACGCGTGACGCCGGCAAAACGTCATGACTGTGCTAATGCAAGTCTCAAGTGGCTGTGTCCCGATTCAGATTATTTTGTGTGTATGTCTTGTGTAACGTGTGCGGGTAGGCGTAACTTTTTGCATTTAAAATTAACGTGCGTGATGGCGTGACCAAGGGATATAGGGATTCATTTATATATATATATATAGATAATTATACTCATACTAGCTGCACTAAAACTGATTATTCCACGGGAATGCTGCATTTTACCGAGGTGAAGTTTTAGAGCTAAATTTCATCCTAAACCGTACAGCAGTTTTTGCGTGAAAGAGTTACAAACAAAACATACATACATTCATACATACAACTTTCGTGTTTATAATATTGGAAAGATACTCTTCGCTGATTACGGGTCTATACAGTCAGTTAGTATGGTTTATAAATTAAACTACGGAACTGATTTTGATTCATCGGAATTTTAACAAAACCTCCGTTTTTAACAATAGAATCTATACTTATAATAAAACTGTAACTGGTATAATTCAATTAAACAACATTGAATATATTTTAAAAATTTCTTTTGCGGAAGGCGTTATTAACGATACAGACCAAACGATAACCAAAATCTATAATTTATTTCATTTTTGTCTGTCTGTCTGTTTCTGGACTTTCCATAACTCTGGAACAGCTGGATAGATTCTGATGAAACTTGGTACGCTTAAGGTTCATATCATGAGGTAGGATCTTAAAAATTTTTATCCCGAAAATCTCATGGGGCTCCCGTGGGAGGGGGGATGAAAGTCGTATTTAACTATAACTCAGTAACGCGTGTTTTGATTTGAATGATTCTTTTATTCTTGGATAGGTCAAACTGAAATGATGTTTGCCCTCAAATTAGTGGGGGTTACCGTGGGAGGGTGGTAAAAGTCCTATTTAATTGTAACTCAGTAACGCGTGCTTTGATTTGAATGATTCTTTTTTGTTAAATTTTGTTAAATTTTTGAGTTCCCGTGGAAGGGGGGATGAAAGTCGTCTTTAATTGTAACTCAATAACGCGTGCTTTGATTTAAATGATTATTTTTTGTTAGAAAGGTAAAACTGAAATGATGTTATGCCGAAAATTTGTGGGGATTCCCGTGGGAAGGGGGATGAATAAAGTATTAAATTATAACTCAGTAACACGTGCTTTGGTTTGCATGATTCTTTTTTTGTTGGAAAGGTAAAACTGAAATGATGTTATGCCGAAAATTAGTGGGGATTCCCGTGGGAAGGGGGATAAATAAAGTATTAAATTATAACTCAGTAACACGTGCTTTGGTTTGCATGATTCTTTTTTTGTCGGAAAGGTAAAACTGAAATGATGTTATGCCGAAAATTAATGAGGGTTCCCGTGGGAGTGGGGATGAAAGTCGTACTTAATTTTAACTCAATAACGCGTGCTATGATTTGAATATTTCTTTTTTGTTGGAATAGTCTCACTGAAATGATTGCGGCGTGAAGGTTTTTACCCTACAGTCCGCAGGTAGGTAGGTGGACTACAGTGACCGGCTAGGCAGTGAGTAAAACACACTAGTTTATGTTTGTCCTTTATTTATTGTTTGCCGCACAGTAATTACACTGATTAAACAGAAGGTAGGTGAAAGGTGACGTCCTTTGGCCGACGCTCGCACGACCTCGTTGACGACGACTCGCAGGCTTCTGGCTGGCGGACGTAAGGCACACCTCGCCGCTGCCTGTCCTGTGCTCCAGCACAGATAAATAATTTTTTTTTTAAGTTTCTTTATATTATTACAAAACAAGATCAGTACAAATTGAAAATAAGATACCAAGTATTCCTCGACGCCATTCAAAGGAGGCCACGCTTCGAGAAGACTTTATTCAGGAGTCAACCATGCGGTACCAAAAAATGCGGTAAAGAATTGATTATATTTAAAACACTTATCAATATTTGAAGCTATGATATTGGTCGACAAGAGGTTAGTTATTTTTTCTGTTTCTGGTTAAGATACCATTTTAAAAGTATATTCTTTATTTTTTTTATAAAAAAACATGTTGAAGACTGTTTGTATGTTATAATGAGTATTTATGATTATATATATATATATATATATATATATATATATATATATATATATATCTTACTATATATATATATATATATATATATATATATATAGTAAGATACATAATAGTAAAAAGATTTGTTGTTTGTTTGTTACTATTTTATATATATGTATAAGTCTTTTTCGTGTTGTGTTTTATACGAGTAACACACACAATAAAAACTGATTATTGTATAGCACTAATTTTGATTTATAAACATTTTGATTTATAAGTTCAATCCCTTTCATAGATGCATGTAGTTAGTACTTCACAAATTACGAGGCGTATCCTCTTATCTCCCCTTACCGGGGTCGATGGCACTTGATTTGTCTCATCTGGCACGGTAAATATATCACCGGGCCAGTTAAAACTTTTTTTCCCATGTGGCCCGGCACCGGGCCAAGACACTGGGCCAGATGGGATACACTCGTTGCGGCGGCCTTCTTTGAGAGACTATAGACATATTCCAGACTAGGCACGCTCCATCTAGGGGCCATAGTGTCGCAGACTTCTGTGATCGTGCGAGCTGGTTGTCAAATGCCTACCTGTATTGAATAAAAAATAAATGGGCAATCGGGATAAATACATTAGCAAAAATAACTATGGGTTAAAGTAAGTGCTGAATTTGCAAAATGAAATAGGCGTGCTATGCAGAATCTAGTTAGTTCTTAAATATTGTCCACTCATGATGAACATATTTGTGCAAACTTCTGTATTGCTTTAATTAATCAAATTTACAGTTCAAAACAAACACTGCTATATTATTGTATCTTTTACAATGATAAGACTTTCAAAAGGACCATAGATATACATTTTCTAATTTTTTTAAGGCAACCGCGAACTATTTATTATAGTATTAAATAAAGGAAGAATTCTTAAATCGTTCCAGGTGTTATAGTAATAAGAACACATGAACTCCGGTGTCATTTTGTAATTGGCAAACCTTGTTTTAAGTCAGTTAGAAACAGTTTATGTTCGCGAGATCTTCCCTTTCCAGACAGCCTAATCCATCTTCAGTATGCGCAGCTGAATATATATATTATATTTATACAATAAATCTAAACAAAATAGTAGTTCTCAATTTGTCAGAATCTTTTTTATATATGTTTCCTAATTACTCTATGACACTTGGACCGATTTTTTTTCTTGTATATTCTTTTGTTAAAAAGGTAATTAATTACTTTAAAATTTTGTTAAATCAAAATCGGTCGTGGCACCGTTGTATTATTTATAAATCGTAGTAACCAAAATATAGAATTTTAGAATTTTATTTAAAAAACTAACACGTGTTTCATATTGTTTAAGAAGACGGGTTTTCACGCGTACCTGATTTTTGGAAAGCTCCAACTATAGTTTCGTTCACATTCGAAGAACTTAATCAGTGATGAAATGAGTTATTCGTGTCTTCTTAAACAATATGTATAATCTAAGGTTGTACAGAGTTAATTTTATTCTAAAATAATATGCGATGACATGGCTAAACTCTTTCGTAAGATTACCAGATTTGAATATATCAATACGTCAATCTTAGCTTTAACAGGCTTAGTAGCTTGGATTTAGTTAAATCAGAGGAAAAGTCGAAGACAACAGTTGTTCCAAAATATTGATTAACCATTGCAAAACTCAACTGAGCCATTCAACATTCTGAGGATTCAGTGCAAATTCAACATATTATCGAGTATGAGGAATTTTATTCACGATCGCCCAAAAACAGGGTTTGTAATAAAGATTCATGTTTAAAGATCCGTGTTATTACAAAATATTTATTTTAATTTACCAGCTAGTAAATAAAGTATCTATTTACGATAAAGTTGTATATTTTCTCCTATGAATAAATAGGTATTAAATGAACCGACTTGGTTAACATTCGATTTCACAACTTTGTACGGCAGAAAACTGTACTGCGAGACTTGTACATTTTTGTGCATGTAATGTTTTTGACGGGATTTTTTATACAAATCCACGGCTATCCCTTGTTTAGACATAGACACCCTTTTTAAGTTATGCAACCACATAACCTTGTTTTACCAGTGTCTGATAACCAATTTTGACAATTGATGTCTAGTATTTTGTTGTGGTATATTATTTGAAGGGTTTATATTTTTTTTTTTGGTATTTCTTAGCAACCTTAGTTTGATGAACTATGTAAAACATATTTCCTGTGGTAACTTATTTTACTTTTATAATTCGGAATTGTTTGGATGTAAAAGTATCGTTGAGATATCAATGGTGACGCCGGCAAAACGTCATGACTGTGCTAATGCAAGTCTCAAGTGGCTGTGTCCCGATTCAGATTATTTTGTGTGTATATCTTGTGTAACGTGTGCGGGTAGGCGTAACTTTTTGCATTTAAAATTAACGCGGCTAAACTAACGCTAAAGCTAATTAAAACTGAAAGAGTTTTTATAATTGTGCCGAAGAAAATTTGGAGACATGGGACCGAGTGTTTTAAAATTATGTTCTGAAATATACATCTGGTAACATGTGACCACAATGCTAGCTCTTATTTTGGGCAAAAATCAGCATTTCCATTGAACGTGGCCAGGCAGTCAGCATTCCATTAACTTTCCTAGAGGTTTATTGTTAGATTAGTTTTTTTCATTTTATTGGTAGCATTTCAAGTACTTTTTTTTAATCTACAAATGACTTTGATTTGGCAGACAAAACTTACGCTACAAAAACAATGTCATCTATGTACAAGGTTATTGCTTAGAGGTGTACTAAGCCTAAAGGGGGTCACTATACTCGTCCTAAGAAATAACTTTCTCTATGAGACCAACTCTGAATTCGAGAAAAAAATCAGCTGTTTCATACATTATGTCGATGTACGATCAACTTTTTGTATGGAGCAGCTGTTTTTTTCACGAATTCAGAGTTGGTCTCATAGTGAAAGTTGTTCCTTAGGATGAGTATAGTAACCCCCTTTCCGCTTAGTACACATCTAGCCGATAACCCTGTATAGTAAAAGAAAATCAAACGTGATTTTGATTAAAAGAAAGTAAAGGATCAATTTTAAATAATTTTTTCGATCTAAAAAGTTTTTTTTGATCTGTTCAGACTTGATAAAAATATCGACGAACATACAGACGAACTTAAAAACCTCCTTCATTGTAGGAATAGGTTAAACATGCAAATAGTCCTAAGAAATTTCTCACCGAATACCCGAATACCTTTCAACCAGTTTACGTCTTGGAGATTAAAATCTAAATCGAACGTCTTCTCTTGAAGCTTTACTCAAATTTCTATATATATCTATATTAGGTTCTATTTATATTTAGTCCCTTCGCCTACTACTTAAACTCCTATTAGTGTTATATTCAGAGTTATATTTACATTAGAGATGGGGTCACGTCCGGACATTATAGTTTCCGGCTAAAACATAATAATGTTTATTGAGATTTAATATTACTCTGTAAACGTTGTAGTCTAGTAGAATTTAAGTTTTGTGATAACTATTAATTCATTAATATTATTTCGTATTCATTTTATTTCTTAAACAAAAGTTTTTTTTTAAATAATATTAATTAAAAAAGAAGCATAAAAAACTTTTTTATTATCATTTTTTATGTTCAACACTGAAGTAAAAAAACAGGTGCAACAGCTGACATTATTTATTGCTGTCACTGTAAAAAAGGTATTACTAGACAGTACCAAAATAATAAGATGGTCTTTATAACTAAGATTTGTTATGTTCACTTAGGTCGTTTCGTAGTAAAGATGTATATCTGTAGCATTTTTTAAATAACTATTTTTTGAACTAAGTTTGCCTGCCATCCATCCTAATACCCTTAGAGAATAGGGGTTGAAAAATCTGTCGCCAAGCAGCTAAAGGTATGTTTCGCCAGCCTTCTAGGCATGCTCCATCTAGGGTTACAGTGTCGCGGACCTCCTTGATCGTGCGAGCCTGTGGTCAAATGCCTAGCTGTGTTGAATAAAAAAATTGAGGTATAAACTAAGTTCTTTAACACAAGCGTGTATCAGAAAACCACAATAGGCCAGTTTAACGTAACCTTTTTACTGTCAATACAACAACAGAATTTGAGCGCTTTACAGACATTCAACCGGATAATGATAACTCGGTTCGGCTAGTTTAGCGGTCAAATGAATCCCCTCTCTATTTAGATGTGATTTTCAATTCTATCCATTGGAGACCCAAAATGCCTTTCCTTTAAGGGTCTGTAATACGCAGATAGAATATTCCATCTTATTTACATATCGATCTCAGAATCCATTCATTTCCAAGAACTCGTCCTTTGTAACGAAGTACTATAACATTTTCCCGTAACTTATCTCACGCTATGCGAGGTTCATAATTACCAAGTTATTTATCTACGTATAAAAGATATGTTTTAGAAATGTATGGAGCTGTAGCTATGGAATTCATCATCATTGTTGACTTTTACTTACCCGTTGCTGAGTATAGTCTATTCTTGCGTCACAGGACCTTAAAGGATGGACAATCATAGTACCAAAAATCTGACAGGGTTTATTAATCTTTAATATGGCAACCAAAATTCAAATAATATATAAACAATCATTTGGTACAAAATAATAATACGTCGCATAAACAAAATGATGAATTCCGTGTTATTCACTTATTAATATTTCCCATTTGTTGCGTTCAATTTTTAGCAATTATCAATTAGAATCAACTTAAGTACAATATAAAAATTATGATTTCCTGATTTCACTACTATTCACAAAAACTAAATATTTTATACGCAATGAAGAAAGCAAGTAATGCAGATTAGATTAAACATGATATTTACCATATTTTTACACATTTTTCGATACTAGACCAGAAATTAAACATGTAATTTCTTCGAGACATTTATTCGATAGGTTTGTACTGAGTTGGCCAGAAATTAAACATGTCCTTTCTTAGAGATATTTGTATCACAGCTCTTCAGGCACGACTTAAGTACTTACCAACACAATACAGCTATTCGAATTTCTCAGAGCATCTCACTTCAGCTTAACTTGAAGCTGTGCTTAGACTTATCGCGACCTTTCTATACAGTAATACGCACCTATAGTACGAGCACTTAGTTCTAAGAACGAGAGATTTCCAGCACGTACTTTGTAGAAACAGTTTATGGCCCGCAGCATTAAAGTTTCCCTCTTTTGTCCCTTACTATTGTATATTATTACCTACCTATAGACCGATTTTGTTAATATTCAACTTTGTTATTATGAAAAACAATCGTACCGTACATCATGGTTGAAATGAGTAGTTCGTATTTTCAACGATCGCACGTCTCACACTGCCTTTAAAGCCTCGAGCACACTGCGTATTTTAGGTGCGTTCAAATCTCATTTGAAGCGCGTATACGCACGTAGATTACGTGCACGAAGCTCACGGGAATCTAATCTTGAAAAGCGAGTCTACTGCGTGTACGAGTATGTAATGCATGTCTACTGCGCGTATACGCGGTGCGGTGGGTGCAGTGGGTGGCGTGAGCACGCGCCCCATCCTATATTTTTCTAACTCATTTTTTCAAATATATATTTTAATTTTTCTGCATATTATGTTTCTTATAACTATATATACGAGAAGTGATTTCATCGACTATGTTTGTTTAATTAATCGTGTAAAATAGTGGCGTAACAAGTAGTTAGAAGCGAGTTCGAAAAACCCCGACTGCTAAATCGTTAAACCTGTGTATCATCCTTAATTTCCTTTTTTTTAAAGTTTGATGTACTCAGTGACACTCTCACGACTAAGACGAATCTATCGACACCACTCACATAAAAACACGACAAGCCGTTAGGCTCTAGGGCGTGCTTAAGAAATATACATACCTACTTACATACATATACTCGAAAAACATAATTCTCCTTCATTCGCAGTCCGGTAAATACGAGTATTGTCTATTTCGCCTTTTCAAGTGTTATTAACCCTCAGTTTAGTAAATAGCTCTCACTGAAGTTAAAGCCGAGCCAAGGGTTACGTCGTCGTTTGAACTAACTGTAGTTTCCGATATTTAACAGAATGGCTTGAATTAATTTTTTATAACTTTAGTCCCAAATACCACGTACTAAATATTTACAGTGAAATCTATTATCGAGACTCTAAACTGATAAAAATCTTATGTCTGATAAACGAAAGATAAAAGTAATACGGACTTCAATGCAAGACTTTGGTTACAAACAATAATGTTATCTATTTATAAGCAAACAAAATTAAAAGTTGCTTTAGTAATAACAAACCTACTAGACGGTTTTTGATAAAATGTATATAGGGCCAAAGAAAGCCATGTCTGAGAAATCAGGAAACATAAAAAAATATCCTTCGCCTTTTTAGAGTTGGTTAACAATTCAGACACAAGCAGAGTTGATTCGCTCGTTTGGTCAATAATATTCTAAAAACTAACTCGAAACATATATCCGCCTCTAGATAAACATAGTCGGTAGGTAGTATGTATTTATAGATCATTTTATGACGTCAGCCAACGGGTCGCATTATCGGGATTATCCCTCTGAATGCGATTATATTAAAGTTGATAGGGTTGACGCACTGCTTGTCAACATTAGGTACTTAGGACTTAACTCTATATATAATAATTGATGGATTTTATAATAAATAATGGATCTCTTGGTCAACCTAAACAAAGATGGCGTAGAGATCTTTTTTTTACTTGGAGACATGCTTCATTGTTACCGCTCCACCACGGGGAGGCAGAGCTGTTATGTGGGACTCTTACCCACTAAAACTCCACGGTGTCAATCCCTGCCGATAGGTGGCGGGATATGGGAACGCTATAGCACTCATCCGCGACCCGCCACGGCACCATGAAACGGTGGTGACCTCGTCGAGGCCGCGGAAGGTAGGGAGAGCGGCGCGCCTCAATACCGACAGTCCTCTCCCACTGCGGCCTCATCCTTGGCTGCACCGTCTCGCGACATTGCAGCCTGCCTCAGTTGAGGTGTCCCAATAAAACACCGCATCCTATCTCCTGTAGCCGCTCCTACATGGGCTTAGAGGACAAAACCCAGTGGAGCGGCCCATCCCGGGTGCCTCTTAGCTTCACCGTGGGTGGCAAGGCCACGGCTACTGAGCCCCCCCGCCTCGACAATGCGGGCACCCACGGGGGGGATGCGGGCACTTACGGGGGGGGGGGGGCGTAGAGACCTAGAGTGCTGCTTTTGAAACAAGCGTTACTTGACTAATATTCTTTAAAATTAACTTATTACTTAGTACTTTTAATACTTATCGAAGGAAGCGAAGTGTCTCTGCTTCGAGTAAAATATTAACTTGTCTGTCAGTTTGTATGGATGGATGTTTGTCCACAAAAAATTACGTGCTCGCGTACAGATCGTAGTTTCCATCGAATCTTGAAGAAACTTGGTGTGTGGGCTCTACGAATTTTTATAATTTAATAAGTTATTTTTATTAAGAGGGAATAGAAAAAAGGGGGAAGTATACTACGGCACTATTTACTTGCCGATTTCAATAATATTTTGTACGGACGTGCGGAACACAACATTGATTTAGGTTTCAAAATATAAAAACATCGGTCAAGTAGTTGTCGTTCTTGTTATAAAGTTTCATTACTATCGTGGTCACAAGGTTAGCGTAAGTACTAATTATTAAAATGTATATCTCATTCTCTTATGTTACAAACTTTCAAACCTCCTGTGAGTTTTCTAATTAATATTAATATTAGATTAATTAATAAATTACGTTTAATTAAGTACACTCTTACTAGGTATACAATGAATATAACCTCCAAATTTAATGTATCTAGGCTTAGGCTCTCCGTTGATTCATAGATAAGTAGATAAGTATCTCTCAGTTAGTCAGGACTTTCCCTTGTATATATATATATTTATATCCACGGTAATGAAACATTATGTAGGTATACAAGTATTAATATTTTATCAAAATATAACATGCCAGCAGCCAACCCTAGTTAAATCAATTTTGGATCTTCATTCAAGTACAAAGTTGCTACAATAATCTTTCTATGAAAGAACTGGTGGGTAGCCCACATATTAATAGCTCTGCTCGCTTTAATGTTATCTGGAGTAGACCGCATGCAGCACAGCGCAGCGCATTCCAGCACAGCACGGCTTTTAGTACGTTTTAATGTAGGAAACATTATAAGAAATTACACACCTAACGTACGATGATGTGACACTTTCAAAATGAAATGGAATATGCCAAGAGTAGAGCAGACTGCATGCAGCGCGGCACAGCGCAGCCCAACACAGCACAGCTTATGACGTTTTAATGTAGTTTCCTACATCATTGGGGAACGACATACCTAACGCACGATGCTGTACCACTACGTGCACCAGACTAGTCACTACGAGTATACGCGCGTATGCGTCAGTTTTGTTTGAAACTTTCAAAGAGAAATGGCAGATGTCAAGAACGTTGCAGCACTGCACAATAAAGACCTTACTTCATAGAAATGATCCTATACAGTGCTGCACAATACGGCAAACGAAAACTGGGCGGTGTGACATCCTACTCAGCGCACTGAGAAAAAAATGCTCGAAAGGCTTAAAATAGGGGATATAAGTTTCAAGAAGCATTGATAGCAACAATCATACATTACCATTCATTTCTTAGTTCACAAGGATAAGGTCGCAAGTAACTACTGGTTATATATAAAACAGATTAAAAGACGATTAAAATATAGCCCAGAAAATAAATTATTCATAACAAAATTCTTAAATCCTTTTAATAAACTGCTGTAAAAGAAGGCATAAAATATAAATCATTCAGATTAAATCTTTAAGCCCTTCCTACTTGAATGTTCAGAAACAATCAAGTTTCCATTATAACGAACTAATATTTACAACAGAACGAGGAAACTGCTTCCGACGCCATTTTGTTTTCAAGAGTTTAAGTGTCTGATATTTTTGATCTTCATTAGGGGTATAAAAAGTCGTAGCGGAATGAGAGACGGTGGGTAAAAATTGCTAAAATTACGTCACGTAATTAATAGGTTATATTATAGCTCCTGCCATGGATATTGCAATTATTATCGGTTTATGTAAAATATCAGATGTTAACTGACAGACTGACTGACAAGTCCCAATCGACGCAGAGTTTATTCCGCTGAACCTTGCGGCATGATATTTGGAGGAAGTATTCATTATAAGGTTTAGGGGCGTTACTAAGATGGATATTCAACCCCTGAGGGATGTGATGATTCAAATTATTATGTCGCTGGCAGCGGGTAACAGCTACAATTTATAATATGTGTTGAGATGTGACGATTCCATACCTCCTAAATTTATTAATTGACTGGCTGCGCCCTGCGGTGTTGACCGCTTTAATACATGCTAAAAAGTAGCCAATGTGTTAAGTAAGGGCTGTCTCCGTACCAAATTTCATCCAAATCGGTTGAGCAGTTTTTTGCGTGAGTCATCCATACGTTGACACATCCATACATTCTTACAAACTTTCACGTTTGTAATATTAAAGTAAGAAGTAAAGTAAAGTGTAGAATAGTAGTATGAGTAGAAAAATAGAAGTAAATGGAAATGCCAATTCCAAATGTCGTTAGGTTAGAACTGACTTCACATCACATCACATTTGATTGCGACAAGCGAGATGTGATTGCGAGATATGACCATTTCCAGGTGAAGGTAAATCTAGTAACACCACTCAGATAAAAATACAACAAGTCGTTTAGGCTCTAAACATAACCAACCTTCTTTCGCAGTTGGGTCAAAAACGACACAGATTTCTATTCGTCTGGCGAATATAGAAATATTTCAGTTATTTTGATTTCTATACCAATCTATTGAACAAATTTTGATGAAATCATGTGGGACCACGTGGAAAGCCTTTAAGAAAGAATACTCTTTTAGACAACAAAAGATTTGTATCAAATCAGTAGAGAGAAATCGGGGGAACATACATAAAAAAAACCGAAAGTCGGTATGAAATATAAGTATTTACTTATTTCAAGCAAAAAAGCGTTTAATTTATGAGAGTCAACTTTCCCGCAATATTCAATTAAGCCACCAACTTTGCAGAGTTTTAGGAAAATTTGCAGTAATTGCAGATTACCAACAAAACGTACCGGAGAAGTCTTAAAAATTAAAAATTTTACTTGCAAATGTCAACTCAAGCTGTCTGGTTTCAATTAAGAAACAATTTGTTAAGCGGTCTTTTCCTTATTTTTGAAAATTTACATTACGATCTGTAATTTTTCTTGCGCACTTTTAAATGCTTGCTTGATAAAAAGTGAAAGGGAGCGGGTTCAATCCCAAGGTGCAGGCATGCACCTCTGGGTTTTAACTCCTGTGCATATTATTACAAATAATTACTATTTGCCTAAACGGTCAGTAAACCTGCTTGTCGGAAAAGTATTTAAAGTTAATTTTAAATAAAAACGCCAACCCCCACTATACAGCCGTTCATAGAGGAGACCTTTACCCAGCAGTAGAAAGTTTGGATAGGTCAATATATTTGTAGAAATTATTATTTGTGTATTGTACTGATATTAAGATATAAAACAGACATAAAAATTCAGTTTCGTACTTTTATCCAACATCATATTTGGAAAAAGTTCTCAACTCGACTTAATTTTTTTGTTGATATACGACGCCGTTACAATACAAAAGTGATCCCAAGTAAATTTAATCATAATCAGTTTGGTTTGTAAATCAAAATAATTGAATAATCGTATAATACGCACTTGCAGAATCGGAATCGGTATCACTTTTTCAAAAGCATAACCTATTTATGTTCATATAAGTAAATCCTGGGAAGGGCTGTCATGTTTTTTCATATTATCTTTGATATAAATAGATGTGCCACAGGCAATGATAATGCTACCTAGTCAGTTTTTCATGCCGTATTTTATTTATTTATTGTGAGAGAGGACCGATAGGGTGCCGCCTACGCTTGACATTTCTTTTATTATCATCTACTATTACGTTTTCTCATTGTAAGAATATTACGAAAATGCTGATACGATATCAACTGCTTTTCAAATGTTGCCAGGGTTGCAAGTAATTATTATGTCATATAGTAATATGCGAAGTGTTAACCGCATAAGTGATAGTGAAATGTAGTGCTAGTGCTGCGACTGAAGAGCACGTGAAAAAGAAAGAAAACAGAAGGGGGCGACATCCCCTTAATAGAACAATTGACGAAGTGTTGATGGACACATTATTAGAGAAATTATTTTGTAGAAGTTTCTATCTTATCTAATTACTTATTAGCATACTTCTCCCTGACGACTGGAAAATTCTGAATATTCTTAGAAACTACGATTGCTATTGATTAAGATTGCTTGGAAACTACGACCTGACAGATGACAAGACAATACAAAACTAAAATATATACGGTCAGATAGTTGAATTATTCACAGAAACGCGAACTTACTAAATACTTTTACTTATTAAAAATATAATGGAATTGGTCATAAACATCAAAATTGAGTCTTTCTAAAAGTTCAATTTCGAAAATTTGATGAAATTAACTAAACAGCTTTAAATATATATATATATTAAAGAAACAAAGCGTTATTGCAGACCTAGTGCAGTTTTAAAATTTTCCTATGTAGTAAATGCTAATTTAGCAGATGCACTCTTAAGATATGTTCTCTGTCATTCACCCAAACCACTTGAATATAGGTAAGTGTACAAATCAAAATACGATGTTTTAATTATAACAAGGAAAATTTAAAATTTATCATCATTAGCGGTGGAGATATCTTGGAAATTTATCACAGTATTTACAAGTCATGCCCTGTTATTTGATACCCATATTGAGGAAGTTATGAAAAAATACCTCCGCCATTTTGTGGCAACGGCCATCTGGGACCGATTTTCATTAAAGAACACTTTATATACATCAAACTTACTGACACGTCGTTATTGCGTCGGGTTTTAAGACATAAAAATAGCAAAGTGTATTTAAAATAGCTCACTAATGACCGAGTACAGCTATTACTAATTGCTGCCATTTCTTCTCCTCGTCCGTATTTAAATGCATCCCAGAGAAAAATGGCGCAGTTGAGAAAGAAAATAAATATAAAAGAATTGTAACTGAGTGCTCAAAACAACTATTTAAAATTCCGGTCGCAAAAGAAAGAGAAATAAACGTTTATTTGCCAAAATTACAAAGTAAGTCTTATACATAAACATACATAATATGTTTTGAAGGACATGATAATCAAAGATGAAATATAACTAACCCATGTAAAAATTGTATTGTAATATGTGTAAATTGATTGTAATCATTAAGCATTCTTGGAACTTTCCCTTCTACTGGGGGTTTATTGTAAGATTAGTTTTTATAACGTAAAATTTATTTTTCCTTTGCTTATGTGTTTTAATAAAATATGCTAACCTCGAGTTTTTATCATTAGGACACTAATTATTTATATTGTACGACGTTTTGACATGTTAGACTGATAAAAAATTAAAGTAAAAAATATAATAAATGTGTTAGGTGCTTTTTTAGATTAAGACCGATAGTCTAAAGAACACATGAACAAAGTGTTTTTGCTTAATAGAGATTTAAAGATACGTGTAAATGGACACATTTTTATACACTATTTTGGTAGAAGTTTAAGCTAAATTTAAATTAAGTAATTTAGTCTTAGGCTAGGTTGTAATATTATTAAGGGATCCCAAAAGTGGGTTTACTCTTTAAAAAAAACCGATAGTCTTGTAACCTTCGTAGGTAGAAGTTCAAGCGCTATATCAATAATATATTAATAATATAATAATAGACGAATAGGTAATTGGTTACCTATTCGTCTTCGCCGTAATTCTCATATTCTGTCTTTTCTTTATAAAATATTATTTAATCCTACCACTCCCTCTTACTTAAAAGACAATTTTGTTTTTTTAACAGCTTCCCACTCTATTTCTTTGCGGCCATCACGCGACCTTCGTCTTGTGCTGCCTACTTCTACCTCAACGAACTCTTTCTTTCATGCATCATTTACTGTGCAAGCTATCCTTCTATGGAACGCGCTGCCTTTGTCAATCAGACAGGCTAAATCCCTTTTTATATTCAAAAACTTGCTGAACATTCATTATCTTTCTCTTAATTAAGTGGAACATCATGTGTGGTATTATTATTATTACGAGTATGACGTATGTAGCTGTTGTATGTGCTTAATATTACTAAATATATATATATATGTATGTATTTTCTGTTTTTTTTTTATGGTACAGTATTTGTACCATCTCTTTTTTTTTCCTTTTTTTATTGGTACACCACCGACGTTACTATTTGCAGTTAGTCCGATCCATCCAAAGGTTGCCTGGAAGAAATCGCTTTAGGCGATAAGGCCGCCCAATGTACTACCAATGTTTTGTTTATAATATATTTGCTGTATATATTTTTCTTGGTGTGCAATAAAGATATATTGTATTGTATTGTATTGTATAGTAATACTTGTTTTTATACGCTAGCTTCCAGACGAATAAATCGTTAATTTATTCTAGATGTTATTTTTCTTTTTATACACCCGATTTTTCATAAAAAATATTCTTTTCATAGTCAATAATTCCATTAAATATATTTGCGTGTTTTATCAAAACGGATTTCTATTTTTCAATTTATGATTATTATACATAATTTAGATATTTTTGTACACAAAATAGTAGACAACTGATGCAGGTTTCATTAATACGCAATCGCATCTTTAGGAATTTTTTGGCAGATGTTCAACGTGAAATGAAACAAGCTCATTTGCTTGAAACACTTGCAAGAAATCACGGCAAATTATTCTGATAACAAACATAATAATCGAGTTGAATAGAGTACCTCCTCCTTTTCCTGATTGTCGGTATAACAAGTAGAACATATCCGTAATTTCTCCTGAGCGTAGTGCAGAAAATTGCAGAAAACGTTAGATTTGTAGGGTTCCGTAGCCAAAAGGTAAAAACGGGACTTTATTACTTTGCTGTCCGTTTGTCAGCAGCCTGTATATCATGAACCATGATGAGACAGTCGAAATTTACAGATGATGTATTGCTGTACAACATATGCTAAAAATATAATAAAATAAATATTTAAGGAGGCTTCTATTCCTTGCAACGAACGTGACTTTTAGTCGTTTTTTGTTCTCGATTCTCGATATTAATTACGGCAACAGGTAGACACTTAAGGTAGTTGTATAAGTAAAGGTACAGAACCTATAGTGCGCATGTTCAACTTGCACTTGGCCGATTTTATTGTGTACGTTTTTCCTCTTACATAACCCAGCAACAGGCGAGAAGTAACGGCGCGAAAAATCATTCGCTCCGACACTCTCTTTAACGAAACGGTAAAAATAACCACGCGAGTAGAAAAGGGGCTAAAATACATTTTCAACCAACTTTAAAAAAGAGAAAGTTCTCAATTCGTCGGAGCCTTATTTTTCATTTTATGTATGTTTCTTACAGAGATGATTGGACCGGATTGAAATATGATATTTTTGTTCGAAAGATATATTCTAATATATTTTACTTAGGATGTTACTCAAATGCGTGTTATTACTATCGATCCAGTTAGTTATTTAGTTATTTTTTATTGATATAACTTTTAATTTTCTTTGAGTTCATATTTACTTAGATGACATTTTTGTAACGTAAGTTTTGGTTACCGAATTGTAAGCGGTTTTCATTATATTTAAAGTATTATATGTTAAGTATGTGTAATGTCAATGTCAAATTTTATATGGTGTCGTGGCATGAAACGCGTTCGTTTTGCATCACCTAAATAACGTATTGCATCAACATAACATGAGGCACGTCACGCATTTTCAGCAAGGAATCTCGTTGTTCGATAGAGGATCAATTTTTCAACACACCTTACCGTATGGTACATTAACATTTCTACGTATTTTCATATCTAGTATAATATTACATCCCTTACACATAGAAAAAACTTCTAAAAAAAGATGCTTAAAAAACCAAGTTGGCGTTACCAATTTAATCGGAATGCTGGAGGCGTGATGAAGCTATAACGTTTATGTGGGTCTACGCGACGCCCACGCCATCTGTAAACAATATTATGCAAACCGACGTGACGTGTGTGCCGCCCTAACGTCGGACTCCGTCTGCCCTCTAATGAATGGTATTAGGGTTAGCTACTACGAGTATTAGCTAGAGGTTATTTGTTTGCCTTTTTTCTTCATTGGCCACCATATTCTGTGCATTTTGCCAGTTCTCATGGTTTTTTTTTACCTTTTTGTTTGGGACTTGTAGTATAATTGTATTTGGCTCATTCTTATAAGGGTAACTTGTAGTATAATTTATTGCGTTAATTTCTAACTACCCCCGTAATATTGTATACCATCATTAAACTAGAATACAACAACATTGCGTCTGTTTTACTACAGGACTTAAACGTGGATAATTTAATGCTGCTACTAAATACAATAGGTGTCTCTAAAATATTTTAAGATATTTTTTGGCATGATAATGATCTTCTCTGAAGTCTGACAATTGACGCTTAAAAACATATTATTATTGATATTATATTATTATTATTCTTTTATTTTGGCTTACGTTTTATTCTAAGAATCTATTATAATATTTACTGTATAATAGTAGGCCCTTAGATGTAGAAGTTAGTGGAAGGCTAGTCGGCAAACCTCGTACATTAATCCCAAGTTCAGGTATGTATCTCTTACTTTATTCCGTATGTGCATAATATACTTAATTAGCGAAAACTTAAATGGTGAAAGAAAATATCGTGAAAAAACCTGCTTGTTGAAGAAGGTTAAAATAGCTTTCGAATGTAATTGTAGTCCCCAACCCGCAATTTGTCCAGCGTGTTGGACTGTGGCCTAGACCGCCCTCCCCCCTTCATAGGAGAGACTGGAGCCCAGCAGTAGGACGTTATGCATTAATACGCAGTATAGATATACGTAGGAGGCTCTTTGTTTCATTATATTATAAAATAAGCGCTAGCGCAGAATGAGCTTTTTAAAAAGTTTTTTTTTCTAATTACTCATTCACCTTACATAATTATAACAATGTCACCTTTAAATTTAATTTAAGTAATAGTAACGTTGGTCCTACAGTCCTGAAGGTATAATTTAAATGATTAACTGGCTACCCCCGCTTTTTCTCAACCCTCCCCAATGTCACCTCTACTTGAGAATTTTCAAATGCCACCTCTAATATCGTAACTGAGTGGGAATCATGTATGGGCGATATTTTTAAGTGCGTTTAAAAAGAAGGAAGTTCTTAATGACAAAAAGCTTAGAATTTATGAGCAACATCACTTAAAGAATAAAAATAATTCAATATGTATAGTAATAAAGAAATACTTTACCAATTGAATAGAAATATACAAATTAACTTACTCTACATGAAATAACTAAAATATAAAACTAAATTAATGCTAAGAACCTAACGCTAAATATAAAATTCATCGAAATTTATATTTATTGCCCTATTTCTCAGAGCCGTTTTGAGTTATTTGGGAATTTCTTTTTTTGCTTACAAGGGTACACTTTCCATGGGGTCTCACAATTAGAATTTTCATCAATATCGGTCTGATGCTTTTTTTTGTAAATTAAACTAGTGAGTTTTTTTATAGCACACATCTGTCAGTCGCCACATGTACCTTCTTACTTCAATAGACACACGTTACTCGTACCTATTTAGTTAGTTTACTTTACAAACCGTAAACTTCTACACCGATTTTAATACAATTTATATGGGACCCGTTGTAAGTTTTTCTTTCAAATCGGTCTAGGTCATTCTGAAAAATAAAAAATAACATACATTTTTTTCGACGAACTGGGCGGGTGCACGAGTACTTTTAACAATCACGATAAGGTAAATAAGCTTTACGCTAAGACAATTAATAAGGTAAGCTAAGGTAATTAAAATATTATTTTATAAGTACAGTGTGTAACAAAAAGGTCTGACAATACTTAAGAGTGTTAGTCTATCCATGAAAGTGAATCTATTGTAGAACAAAACTTTGCAAAATTCTATTAAAAAATATAGCGTCCTCCATACAACTTGACTGTTGACCTGACCAATTTTTATATGGAGAACCTAATCTTAATATATATAAATCTCGTGTCACAATGTTTGTCCTCAATGGACTCCTAAACCACTTAACCGATTATAATAAAATTCGCACACCATGTGCAGTTCGATCCAACTTGAGAGATAGGATAGTTTAAATCTCAAATTATAGTAGCAATTTTAATTTATTGCTAATTATTTGTCTGTTATTATTTGACAGTCACAATTATCTGTTAACTCCAAATGATTCTAACAGATGTCGATACCTTTCGACTGGGTTGAGTAAGTAATCAATAGATGGCGCTGCTATGGTAAATCTACGAACGTGTCATATAAGCTACATTTTAACAGCATAATTACCACGTGTTGTTGACGCTATAAAATTAATTAAATTTATTTTGTAGTGAACAAAATACCGTATAATTCAATTATTTCCACTTTTTAAATTTTTGGTGTTAGCATAGCCGGCCACGTGTTACTTAGACTGAAGTGTAAATTGAATTCATATTAAAATAAAGATAATACAGTGAAATTAATTCTGTTTTTTAATTATTTGTGCTTCATTGATCAAAACTTTATAATTTAATTTGAATATAAGTGTGTAAGTATTATCACATAATCATAAAATTTAATTAAAATGTCAATGCTTATGAATGTTCAGGGAAGGTTTAAACGATGAGAAACATACATAATTATTTGGCGGTACGAAGTTCGCCGGGACAGCTAGTATTTTTTATATATTTTTACTATTTCTTTTTACTGTTGGTTCACTAACACCTTAAGGGTGTCAGTCTGCCCTTTCAATCACACCTGTACAACACGTTGTATATACCAACACTTTAAGCGCCGTAAAATAACACTTAAATTCCTAAAGTATTTCAAAAATGTAAATCACGGCGAGGCGACGTGTTATTAATATTCACAAAATACCATTTTTAGGGGAGACCGTACGATATGAATAAGGGACCGTATAAGGGTTCTCAAAGGACCCTTATCCTTCGTTAATGAGCCTACGAGATTTTTATCAAAACCTGTCGAATTCATGCTGATTTATGCTGAAAAAAAGTTCGTCAAATTTCATTTTGTGATATGTTTGTCAAGTGATATTATTTGGTAAACTTCGCGATTGTGAACATGAAAGTACGCATATTAAAATTCATGCAATTTTTATGTTTATATTTTGGAATAATCAAGTGGTTAGACCACTGTGTCCATGACCATCTGTCAATAAACACAAATCAAACGGCACGTCAAAATCGGTCAACCGGATTAGGCTGAGGGTCACAAAGAGTTAAACATACATATTTACAAACATACAAACTTACCCTCCCTTTTGGGCAGTTGATTAAAAAAACTGATTTCTTGATACTAAAGGAGATATTACAAATCATTGGCATCCGTATTAGCATTATCTACGTATAAAAAAGTAATAATCTAGTTATAAAAAGGATTTTTTACAAATAATTACCTAAAATACTATGTCCATTTAAATAAGTGAAAAAATTGCGCGTAAACAAAGAATTGTCGAGAATACGAATAACATACCGAGCCGACAGATCTCGGGATTTATTTATCAAAGTCTAATCTCGTTCGGGATAAGATTTATTAACCCTTTTGTGTGGAGTCGGAGTTATATTTGATTGATAGTTGTACGCAGATGGCAAGAATCAAGATGGGAACTATTTATTCGACATGAAGATATTGTAATTACAAGTTTTTTTTTACCTTATTTCCTGACTTTACAAATAAGTAGGAAGGTACTCAAATCAACTGAATTTTTGACTGTCTTCCTAAAAATAACTGAAAAAGTTCTGCCCTGCCGTGATGAAATAATTAATCACTTTTTAAAAAGGAATTTGTCTTAACCATTAAAAGCAAAATTATATGAATGTATATGAAGTAGTTACTCAATAATTCGCAGTTTTTAGTGAAAATTATTACTACAAATCTTGGCAACGTTTCAAAGTAATTTCAAAAATATTAAGCACAATTATTAGCCTATTTTTCCTGCTATCCGTCCACAAAACTCAATGTTTTGCCATAAAGAATATTTTTTCGTATTGCACAAGGAAAACCCGTAAGACTTTCCTTGATATTATTACAATCTTGCCTAAAGCTAATTGGGTAATTTTAATTTAACTTCGCCTACAAAATAATGTCTCTAAGAATTTGTCCATCGGCACTTTTCTTATTGGAGTTGTTAAAGCGAAAACACTTTGTCTTAGCACTTTCACTATATTAATTTTTATAAACACTACACTAACTCAAACGGTTTAGTTATTTTTAGTCTCCTAGTTATGTCTGTGTGGTCGAGGAGCTGGATAGCCTCGACGTTGTCATGATGGTGAAACCGGTTTTGTGAGCTTCGATTGATATATGTATTTGAATTTAAATATTAGGTCCTTACATATGAAATTGGCGTTTTGTCGTACTGGCCACTTTGATCTTAATCTTAATCTTTGGTTATGGATTCCAATTTCAAATTTATACAGCCATTTATTCATACATTTGTGTTTCGAAAACAGTAATTCATTTGTTTTGTCCTCGTTTGGTTTTTTCTTTGCGTCACGCAGTTTACAAAATGGAAAACTTGAAATATCGCGTTATTTACGAGTACGAGTTCCACCGTGGTACCAGTGCTGCATAAACGGCTCGAAGGATTAATGATGTGTATGGCGGCGGTGTTGCAAAAGAAAAAACACAGTGCGTTTTTGGTTCCAACGTTTTCGTTCTGGAAATTTCGACCTGCAGAACAAGCCCCGTGGACAGCCGGAGACTAAAGTTGCTAATGAAGAATGAAAAGTGGACAGAAAGGAATTTTTACTCTAATTTGTCCCTTTGCGGAGAGAGATTGAGGTGACAAAAAGGTATTCTTGACTCAGGTAATCCCCCAATGTATATTATATTTTTTTACTGTTGGTTTTTTGATTTCTGTTGACTGAAATAAGTACCGATATGAAAACATCTTTTTTTAAAAGAGTCTTCCAAACTGTTTACATTTGAATTTTTACAAAATCAGTCAAATGGTTTGACTTTCAAATCGAATTATCTGAAAAACAATGTATCGCCATCTACCGCTTCAAATACGGGTAATAGGATAGATCCCATTTTTAGATAGAACTTACAAGAAAAAATAATGAAATCATCGATATTTTCTCATGTTACAAGTTTTGCCACAGTTCATTGTACAACCATTAAATAAAATCACAATACTGAGCTTTTTGTCATGAAAAGTATACTTCGCCGTGTGAAATAAATTAGCTTCTGGGAATTCATTAAATGTTATCAAACATGTCATGTTTAAATATAAATGAAAATTATATTTCGCGAATAAAGCATCACTTACCTTTGATATGCTTGGAAATAAGTTCAAGTAATATTTATCTGCGTATTTTAACAGCTTCTCTCTGAATAGTTTTCTATGCGCAGGAAAATTAGTTTATTTCAAAAAAGAGTAGATAATATCAATACATCTTTACTCGAACGAGGCAATTAATTTGACTTCCTATAAATACTTACGCCAAAGGTTACGCCTTACGTTTTTTTTCGTTTTATACATAGGAAATGAAATGAAATTATTTATTGGCCTTATGACCCGACTGCGCAAGAAGGAGGGTTATGTTTTTCGAGTGTATGTGCGTATGTATATTTCTATGGCACGCCTTAGAGCCATCTTGTAGTATTTTTATGTGAGTAGTGTCAAATAGTGTCAATAGATTCGTCTTCACCTGCAGATGGGCATGAGCTCTAACCGCATCCCGCGATTTCACTTGTTAAGATACGTGGATCTAAAGTTCATGATGAACTATTTCATGTTTCTATCTGAATTCCATGTTTCTAAATTCAGTGATTAAGGTCTTTTTTACTATTATATAATATTGTCCGTGGCATCATTCGCGTAAAATTACACGGATAAAAAATAGCTTCAAACTATATTTGTCCAAAAAAACAAGCCGATCCGTCGCTTGATTGCAGAAGAGGAGACGTACAAACACACTTTCGCTTCTATAATATATGTAGGGATACTGTAAGAATAACTTCCTCCTTATTGATGTCGGTAGGAAATACTTAGCGAGTGCTTTTTATGACTCAGTTCTCAGGCTTCACCGCTGAATGGAAGCAGAACGGGTTCAAACATTGAAGTTAAATATGAAAAGCAGAAATTAAACAACAAAGTATGTATTAGTACAAACTTGAGTCGCACTGGTTATTACCGCAACACTGGACAATACCATAAAAGTTTCAATGTAGCCTGCGGTTTAATAAACCTTTTGAACTTCTGTTACTTTTGTATTAATGGCGAGCTAGATATTATTGTTTCAACAGTGGGTGGTCTTGAGCTCAATAGGTATTGAATTTGTATGAATGATGGCCGAGATTTGATCCCACGAAATATGCAAAATGAGCTTGAGCTAGCCTTGAAGGAATATATCGTGAGGAATTCGTAGCATGGTGGTAGGGGATTTTTAATACTCGCCTGGCTAGTTACCACCCTCCAGTAGAAAAATCTGTTGCCAAGCACCTGACGGTGTGTCAGCAGCCTTCCTTGTGAACCAGTCTATTCCAGTCTAGGCATGCTTCATCTAAGGCCAGTGACGCTGACAGACCGTAGTCGTGAATTAAAAAAAATATTGACTGATCGAACAAAGCTTTGCTGCTTTGATCTTATAGCCATAACCATACCACGGCCGGCAACCTGGGTTAAAATAGCCCGTATCTTAGCGGATAAGCCTTTCACATGTTGTAGTTTCAAAGTACATCGTTTTAGTTTGTTTACAAAGGTTAATATTTATTTTAAATATTTATCTCACAATCTCACTCTAAAATATCACATTATAATTTAACTAATAATAATGTTTTTTAAACTGTAAGTTTGTAGATATGTATGTTTGTCCACCAGAAATTTCGTACTCGCGTACATGTTGTATAGTTTTAATGCAATATGTTGACGAAACATGGTAAACATTGTACGAATTTTCAGATTTTTTTAGTCGTAAGGGATTTCGATTAAAGAGGTATTTCTACGAAAAAGGGGGAAGTTTTCTACGGGGTCATTTTATTCGCCGATTTCAATAATGTTTAGTACAGACATGTGGAATACAACATGAATTAAGATTCTTGAATAAAATCACTGTGATAAAAAAGTAGTTGTCGTTTTTTATTTATAAAGTTTTATAAATATAGAGGTCATGAGGTCGATCTACTATTTAATTAGTAGTAGGAATTTGTATTATCTGTAGATCTTAAATGGTATATAGGTAATCCTTCAGCTATATATTTTTGCTGTTGTACTTAGTCTTATCGTTTTGGTAATAAAGACACTTGCCCGGTAATTAGTAGTAGGAGTAATTATTTAAGCTTACAGTTTTGATCTTAAGTTCCCAACAAACCTGTTTTTCATAATTCAATTCAATATAGTGTTCAAATTACATAAACCCAACAATAAATTTTACCAAATTCCTTCCAATTTCCGAGAATCGTTAATTGGAAACAATATCTGTACAGAAATTGTTTCATTTCGTAAAGTCCCTCGGGAAACCTTTTGGGGTCCTACTACGAAAATGTCTCGTACTCGACAATAAATCAGCCCAAACAAATGTATTTTACGAAACATAGTATCTACCCTGAGCGTCCCACTGCTGAGTACGAGTCTGGCCTAATTGCGAGTTGCAGACATCACTTATATAAAAATTTTAACCTTCTCCGATAAGCAGGTTTTCTCACGATGATTTCCTTCACCATTAAGTTTAAGCATGTTAAATAGTTAAAATTGTCACGGACCTTGGAGTCTGAGTGGTGTAGTGGCTTCGTTTAAAAGTTAATGTCGTGATCAGACAGAGCCATGGATCACGTCGATATAAATTTACCAATAAAATAAGTTCTTTTAAAAAAGAAGTTATTACAGAATTCCGTTACAGCAGGCGCCCATAGAAATTTTCCATTTATTTCTATATAAAATCAAATGTCCTAGACCCTTTCAACCAAACTAAAACAAAAATTCAAATCTGTTCTAGCGTCTTCGAGAAAACAGATAACCAACATTAAAAAAAAAGAATAACATTCGAAGTGGGTAGATACCTCCCCCTTTTTTGGAAAGTCGGTAGAGAATAGAAATACATGGCAACAAACAATCTATTTATTGTATAAGATTTATTGTGCCTCATTGACCAAAATAGTAAAGCAGTGTCAGCTATAGTTCTGGTAAAAATTACTTACATCTAAAAAAATTAAGCCTTTTTTTATTTTTTAACATTTCTTTAATGTTTCTATCTATCGGGTTCTGATGTTTATATATTATATTCTTTTTTTCAATTTTTATTTCATCTTGCTGCCTGTACATGTCAACGACATAAGAACTATCGGATCCAGCCTGGACACCATTAGCACAGGACCGAGGACGAGAAGATGACATCGTATGAGAGAGGACTCTACCCAGTTGTTGGATAAGAAAGGCTGTGGATGATGATGATGTCTGTATATGTTTATCTGAATGTTTATAAAACACAAACATGAGCAAGCAAGTGTAAACATGAGCAAGCAAACTTGGTTTCGTTCTAACAGTTCACCGCTTCAACGCTGACAAAACGTAACCAAGTTTGCTCACTCTTATTCTCGCTTCATTCATGTCTGACTCCAGCTGATAGCCCTGCAGGTCTTCCACCGAACAGAACTTGCACAGCCTAACAAAACTGCATTAAACTTTGACAAAGTTGAGGCGTCCTTTCAGCATTAACACCAACTGATGCTGACACCATTCTATTTGTTAACTTAGTTGACCTAAACTTAAATTGGAAATAGCACTAGCCTTCCTTTGTCCACAAAGCTAAACGTCAGGAACGTTTAGCTTTGTGAACAAAGGAAGGCCAAGAATGAAGAAGAAATTCCTTACAGAAGAAGTTCCAGAACGAAGAACTCTTCATACTAACAACTACCTAATGCTTAAAAATAATTTTATTTAGAAAATTAACGCCTGTCTAATCCATTTTGAATAACAATACGGGGTACAGGTGCGAGACGTGCCATCGTTGTGGACACAAACGACTCATAGCATTCCTGATGAAGTTCACTGAATGTGAACGAAACGATAGTTGGGCATTTCCAACAATCAGGTACACGTGAAAACCCGTATCGTTAATTAAAATGAATCCGACTTTATTTCAACACTAAAATTATTTAACAAAAAGAAGAAAGTTTTTCGTTATAGTAATTTATAAACCAGTCTACTAAAGCGATTATATAGAATTCAAAAGGGTATAAAACTAGAGAGCATACGAGTACGTACTCCTTCAAACAAACAAATAAGAATTATTTAATTTGTCCATAATTAGTGTCGCTCTAAAAGCTCGAAATCCTGCAGGGCTATCGGCTAGAATTAGGCATGACAAAGGTCAAAACAACAGCAAGGAAACTTGGTTTCAGCGTTGAACTGTCAAAATGAAACCAAGTTTGTTTGCAAGTTTGATTTTTTTTAGATGAATACAAGAGGAAGCAAAAATAGTATTGTATTACATGGGCTGAAAAATCCGTGGCTTAACCCATAGATGGCGCTAGTCTTATAGCATTTACCACTTTTTTAGTTAGTACTAACCTTTAAAAGAAAGCTGTTGAATTTTCAGGATATTTTACTCATAAGTTTGTGAGTTATTGTGCTAATAGTGACAATAGTTTTGTTATTTTTGAAACAAAAGTTATAAAACAATTTCGTGTTTTGATTTTACACTGCCTTTTGATGGACAAAATTACCGTTCAAGCAAAGCAATGGCTTGAAAAGTGTCATAATGACTTTGCTCTATTAAAAACAATAGTAAACGTTGGTCTGCTGACTTCAAACGTGGTGGTAGAGAGACCGATGGTGCAGAACGCTGTGGACATCCAACTGAAGGGTTAAAACCAGAAAACATTAAAAAATCAACATAATCTTTTTAATTGATTGAAAAGCGTGGTGGTGTGAGTCAGCTGACATCGTAAAGATATATAAAGAACGTATTAGCTTAATGTTGCACGAGCATTTGACTATGAGAAGGCACTGTTTAAAGTTGGTGCCGCGGTTTATCACTGTTGAGCAAAAACACAAATGTGTTGGTGATACTGAGCAGTTTTAGGCCCTGGTAAAACGTAACAAATCAGAATTGTTGCGTCGATATGTGTCAATGTATGAAACATGAATCTATCTCTTCACTCCGGAATCAAATCGATCGTCATCTGAGTGGAGACCAACTGGTGAACCTCGTCCAAATCACCCAAAAGCACAACAATCGAATGAAATGTTATAGCCTCGGTATTTTGGGATGTGCATGATGTAATGAATATTTATTGACTATTTTAAGAAGCGAAATACCATACATTGAATATTTTACAGCGCAATTGGAAGGTTTGAAGGCCGAAATTGCATAGAAACGACCGGATAAAGCAAAGAAAAATTTTTGTTTCATCAAGACAACCCACTGTGTCACAAGGCAATCAAAAGAATGACAAAACTACATTGAAAAAGACAGAATTGAACTTCGGATTGCTCCTACGTGTGCCAGATTTGACTTTCAGCAACTACTGGCTGTTCGCAGATCTCAAAAAAGGCTCACCGGTACGAAATTTGACTCGAATGAAGAGGTTTTCACCAAATCTGAGGGCTATTTTGAGGCGAAAGATAAATCGTTGTACAAAAATAATATTGAAATGTTATAGCAGATCGCTACAATGACTATGTGTCTCTTGATGAAGATTAAGATGTAATAAAGACAATTTTGAACAAAAAAATTTGAGTTTTCTTTGTTAATGCCTGGACTTGTCATCCCATGTTAGTAGTCAAAAATATTCACACATTATAAATTTCAAACGTTGCATCAAAGTATGTCTTCCTTAACTAGTTTAGTCACGGTATCAATTAGCTATAATATTAAGTTAATCCCTTGCCTGCAGAATGTTCAAAAGGTTCAAACAATTTCCATCGAATGGCGCAAAGTATCCCGGACTTAAAGGAAGTTTAAGTGCTCACTTAAGTCGATATAATAAGTGATTTGCAACAAGTTTCCTGAACAGAACCTTGAGCTAAGTATACGAAGTAATGTCATAGTAGGTTATTTTAAAGCTAGTTCTTTAATAAAAAATAGGATTTTTGACGGCATTTCGCCTGATGTAAAGCGACGATTCAGCCTAAGACGTAGCACGAGCTAGTTAAAAAAAGTTTATTAACTCGCAATTTGAAAAAAATTCAGATCACAGAAAACTATCGGAAAGTATAGAAACCGATCAAGTGATGTACTTATCTATCCGTACGTATTATTTTTCTTTATTTTTCTTTTCAAATATAACTCTATACAATTTTTATATTTGCCAGCGTCAAGTTTTTCAATTTTCAAGTTACTAATCAATCAAGTTAATTCTAATACCAAGTAATAAGTCGCCGTCAGTGGTCATGTACACTCGTAAAGCAGCGGAAACTTAACCAGGGTTTCTAAGGAGATTTTCCGCGAACACGAAAACCACGTTTTCCCGTTTTTATATTGCTTGTCCAAACAAACAAGACATTTACGGGTAATAATCAACGATTACTTCACATTAACACTTGGTGTGCGTCCACACTGCGAGCCTAGCGTGGTTGCGACGACGGGCGCGAAGTATCAAACATATGAAACGCGACTTTGTGTCCATATTGTAGTGACTAAGGCGGAAGCCTAGTGCGACGAGACTGAGCGAGACAGCGCGCGTAGCTTTCAAACGTTCCTGTCCGCGCGTTCTGGCCGCACTATGGGCCTAGTCAGCGAGCGATCCAATGCGCGGGTGGCGGGGGTAACAAATCAGTTCGGTCTTGTCGCTCGGCGTATACGCGTCTGTATTTGTTTGTCTATAAAATGGCGGTAAATAATAATAGTATAATAAATATTAGTCAAATGTTGATACGGGCATTCGAGTGTACTCAAATAATTTTTTAGGGTATTAATCTCAATACTTCATATAAGTTAAAAAATTCACCAGTTATTCCTCTTATTTTATTTATTTTGTGCACACCATCTCTAGAGTTAAACACCTCCCATCTCAGGATCGGACTGTCTAGTAAAAATAGCAAATGCTCGTCCATAGTTTGTAACACCTGATATACGTCGAACAGCTACAAGAACTCGAGCGTCACTGTGGCCACCGCACGCCCCCGCTCGCCGCGCCCGCCTAGGCTCCAGTCACCGCGCATTCAGTGTGGACGCACACTTGCAGACTCACTAGTTCTGCACTTGTTTTTCAGTGAACTCAGGAAAACTCTTTTTGTTTATATCGACAAAATGAATCAATATTTTTATAATTAATTCCAACCTTGATGCAGTGGGTACACGGGTAAACAGGAACTACCCTACACCCACATCGGTGGTTGAAACTTGTTTGTGCCGATCATAAAATAGTTTTGTGCGAGTCCAGACATTCAGGGAAGCGAAAACGCGTCTATTTGCTAATCAAAAACAAATAGAGACTTAAATACACATGTCTGAAGTCCTCTACTTCAGACTTCTATACAACGTGTAACAGAAAGGTGTTGAGACAATAAAGTAAAACCATTACTGAAAAAATCGTGATAGAAATGTTAGGTTCTCCATACAAATATTGGTCACGTGATCGGTTAATTTGTATGGAGGAGGCAATAAGTTATTCTAGAACTTTGCAAAATGTTGTTCTTTAACTATATGGTAGTCTAAAACACCTTTAAGTATTGTCACACTCTTATGTTACACGTTGTATATCGAATAATTTTTACGTTTTCTTATCAAAATCCTTACTGTTATAGGTCTAGGGCAGTCAATGCTACAACAGTCTTATTTTCACTGACTGCTTTCTTGTGCCCTTACTTCAATTTTCTTTCGTTCTTATATCACACAAGCCAATACAAACACATGATACAATATTCACTGCCGTGCGTCACAATTCCCCCTGTAATATACAAACAGTATGGGTAAAAGAGTGGGAGAGACCTACTCATGCCCACTGATGTTGGCTTCGCATGGCATCTATCGACTCGACGGTTCGTGATAAGTTAATTTCTTATTACTAATTGGGTTGTATTTATAGTTCATTCTATGGAGCAAAACACATAATGAAATTCCAAATAATTATGCGTCATTATGAACATGGCACGTTTAAAAACATAAATTAGTGTGCTCTTGTCATTTTCTTGTTTCAGTGTAAAATAATGAATGAAGAATGAATGATATATGAAGTGAAAATAATGTGATGAATGTGGGAAATAGTCTTGCTGGAAAATGTATTTCTGTTATAGCTACAATGGATTTGCATCGCGTTTGGCTAAATTTTAATAACAAAACGATGTATTCAAGATACTTCAGCAGATTTATTCAAGTCAAAGAATTTCTAAACACAAAAGTAATTATTGTTTTGAATCAGACACAGTAGACACTACACTGTGGATATTTTCCTCCGTTCTTAATGTTTTTTACCGACCGGATCGGTCTAAAGGTTTTTAGGCCTATCATAATGAAAATCAGTAATCACTTTTTCAAAACATGTTATTGACGTGAAGATATTTTAAAAATACTCAAATGTAATTTTTTTACTGTATATGTTCGCTAACGACACACTAGTGTCGTAAGTAGGTGCTAGGTCGTTCAGTCCATACTGCTTGTAGTGTGCTACAGCCTCCCTACACCCATCGATGTTTTATTGCTTATTGGCTCTGACTTATCAAGATATTTGTCTTCCCACAGAGTAACGCGGGTCTTTTGATATTGTTACCAAAACTGCACTTGTGAAATCGCTCCTTCTTCCCATATTGGATTACGCAGATGCTTGCTATTTAGATTTAACCGAAGAGCAGCTCAACAAGCTTGAGCGTTTACAGAATTTTTGCATTAGGTTTGTATTTGGGTTACGCAAATATGACCACATCTCCGAATACCGTAATAGGCTCAAATGGTTACCTATTCGTCTTCGCCGTAATTCTCATATTCTGTCTTTTCTTTATAAAATAATATTCAATCCCACCACTCCTTCGTATTTAAAAGATAATTTTGTCTTTGTGACTGCTTCTCATTCTATTTCTTTAAGACCTTCACGAGATCTTCGCCTTATGCTGCCAGCTTCCACCTCAACCAACTCTTTTTTTCAAGCATCATTTACTGTGCAAGCTATCCTGCTATGGAACATGTTACCCCTGTCAATCAGGCAGGCTAAATCTCTATATATATTTAAAAATTTGTTGAAAAATCATTATCTCTCCGTAAATTAAACCGAACATTTATTTACGAATGATTATTGCGAGTATGACATGTATGTATAGGTATGTATTAACTATGTATGTTGATTAATTTTAAAATTTTTTTTTTCTTATTGTTTTTTTGCGGTACAATATTTGTACTTGTATTTTTTTTTCTGTTTTTTCTATTGATGCATCACCGACGTGACTATTCTCACTTAGTCCGATCCATCCCAAGGTTGCCTGGAAGAAATTGCTTTAGGCGATAAGGCCGCCCAATGTACTACCGATGTTTTGTTCTTGCCTGTATCTTATTGTTTATTTTGTTTTTGGTGTGCAATAAAGAAATATTGTATTGTATTGTATTGTTACGCTTCAATTTCTGTGCTCTTCTATGGTTTATATCAGTTTATTTATAGCCACTTGCTTCTTAAATTAATATCAGCGGGTTACTAAGATGATATAGGGAGTATGTACCATACGCTTTCACGCCTGAACCATTGAAATGAATTCGATAAAATTTGGTACAAAATAAACTAGAGCTTTGAAAAGGATATCCTTTATCGCGAAAAAGGGTCTAAAGGTTTGAAGTATTGGAAGAAAGTGCCCGTTTTTATCAAATAGCCTGACAATATTCATGAATATATTTACGAAATTACCATTTAGTTAAAAATAACAAATTATACCAAACAAAATTCAATAGCAATACGCTCATATGAAGAACTTTTCACCCGAGCAAACAAAGTCTCGGGTAAATAGTAGCTAGTATCTTATAATTGTGACAAACGCTTTCGATTTCGCAGGCTCCTAACAATTACTTGCGATATTAAACAATAAGTTGACTGTTATTTGCTAGGAATAAAATGTAGAGTCTAAATCGCTGAACCTAGAGGTATGAAATTTGTACGTATTCATTATAGGGGTTTATAAAGAAAGGATTTTTGAAAATTCAATCCCGAAAGAGTCACAGATAGGTTAAAAAATTTAAAAATTCTTTATAACCCATTTTGCCGCTTGTAACGACGCGTGTGATAGCCCCTAGTTTTAATAAATCCTCTAAAACCAATCTAGAGGACGGACTTTAATATGTAGAATTAATACCATATCAGAATTCTAGAGAGATTATGAAAACGGCACAAGCACAAAGTTCATACAACCTGTCAAAACGTTTAGTTAACGCTGGTGCTCCAGCGTTAACTAAACAGTGGGACTTTACAAAGTTGAATTTAGACTGTTTAACTCAGTATACATATATTTCTGGAAACTGGACCATGACGCAATGTAATCATGGCCACAATACACTCGTTTAATTAACAGAAAACCAACTGTTACCTTAATTATGTTAGAAATTCGTATACCGAAATACCTCGAATGTAGAAATTAGAAACAATAACGACGAGAACCCGCAATGATAAAACTATGTCAAGAACTGTAATTTAATTAAAATTTCGGTATAATGAAATTCTCTTCATTAACCTCAAAACATTTCAGTAATATGCTAAGATTTTTTGTTTGACAATTTGTGTCAAGTTCTTTGGTTACTAAAGGATTGCTTAATTCTATACTCACCTCTGACTTGACATCTAACCAATAAATGAGGGACGGCTATTTAGTCTTCTTCTCTATTGTATATAAAAATTGTTCGTGCTTGCTGTTCTCGTAATTGCTGTTCGTTTGCATCGCTAAAACTCGAGAACGACTGGGCCGATTTAGCTGATTTTTTGTCCATGGGAATACCGCAAAATGCACTATACTAAGACTAAACTGTTTATTGTCATTTCATATCGCAAAAAAATTTAACATCAGATAATAACAAGTGGTTAAAAGTGACTTCAAACAAAGTTGGAAGTGATTTCTTAAAAAAAACCCGACTGCTAAATCTTTAAACCTTGAGCATCTTCTACTCATTTATTTGTAACAGGATAAGTTACTTAAACTTAGCATTTTTTTTACAAACTCCAATAAAACATACAAGTAATCACCGTTAAAAACCTTTATTTTAATACTACTCTCGATGTATTTTAGAAAAAAAATATTTTTAGATTATATTTTTGTGCCAATTATCCTTCATTTGGTCTTAAAGGCGGTCTTATCTTGCATCATTATCATATTCAGAGTGTAACGGCCTACTGCTTAGTATAGGCCTTCCCTCCCTAGTGCCATAGTTGTCTATCCTGGGCCAATCACGCTCACGGTATCCCTGCAATTGATCTGATGTCATTGACCCATCTGGTGGTCTACCTACCGGCCGCTTGCTGTAACACAAAGCACAGGTCTTTTTATTTAATTTTTGCTCATCATCTTTTGACTATTAATTCAAACTTTACTAAAGTAATAATTCTCTTTACGTGGCTTTGTGATATCAAAAGCTTGAAATGCTTTGCAACTGAACTAAGTTATAGCTTAACTAAGCTGACAAAGCTATAGCTTTAAGCGAAAGCTATAGCTTTGTCAGCTTTACATGAGAATTCGTTTTGTTAGGTTATCAAATGCAAGTTAAAAGCACTCGGTTCTCATAACTTAGTTCAGTTGCAAAGCATTTCAAGCTTTTGATATCACAAATCCACGTAAAGAGAATTATTACTTTAGCTGACTACTACTTTTATTATACTAAACGCTAATCTAAAATATAGCAAATTATAATAAATGGATAGTCATTAACATAATTGTCATGAAAACTCTCCTGTTCCAAGATAAGTTCATAATTATTTATACTAGCCGAGGGCAAAAACAAAAAAAAATACTTTCACCTATATAACATTCGTATGATTATGTAATTCGGAAAGGCCATTGATAACATATGTATCTATTTCTGTAGCTCCCTCATCGAATATTCCCGAAAAAGCAGCGTAGTTCACATCACAAATCGTTAACACCCGAATGAACTCGATCAATCATCGAGTAACGAAGACGCAACTCGATCAAACTGTAATTAAAGCGTGTCATAGCAGCGACACCGACGACGGACTCGTTTAGCTTGTATTTTGTTGAGAAATGCTTTTGATTCACTCTATCGTGGTTTAATGTTAATGTTTTCTTCTTATTCTTTATTTTTCAATTCAAATGTCCTATACGAGTATTTATTTATTTCCAAGACATGCCTTAAAGACAATTTAAATACAACATGGTTTTTTGAAATAACATAACAGCTATTGCGTTGCTCGACTACTAGCTATCGAGTTCGTATACCTATTAAAGTTTGTAGTTTCTGTTTTCTTGACGATTCTTAATACCGGTAAAAATGGTTATAGTAATGATACTTGTCCAGTGCATTGTGGAGGGGCCAGTTACCATGACCTTGCACCCTGGGATGGTCAAGTGGAACGACAATTTTTGGTAGGTTACAGAACACCGCAACTGAGGCAGGCTACAATGTCGCAAGACAGCTCAGCCGAGAGACGGGGACAGGAATGTCTGACCGAAAGTCCTGTCACAACAGTCGTCCTGTCGATCTTTCGTCAGTCGACCAGTCACAACGGGGTCACCACCGCTTGATGGTGGCGTAGTGTGGCCGCAGTGGTGTGAATCAGCTTCGGTAAAACTGGTAGAGCTATTGATGACCTGCCGCATTAGAACTTAGGGCGTCTAGACATGGAGTCGTCTGTCACCGATATGGTGCTAAGGTACTTGAGCTAGGTGCGGAGCGTCTTGTGCCTATACCAGGCACAAGACGCACATAGCAACGGGGGCCAACCTCCAGGGAAGGATCCGGAAACGGACAGAGGTTACGATTCCCACATAACCGCTCTGCTTCCCCGTGGTGGAGCGTGGTGGAAGGCATAGAGAATTGCTCCATGTTAAAAAAAAAGATATCAGCTTACAAATATTCCTCAGGACGTAATTACGCTTGTATCAGTATTTTTAGGAAAAAGCTTAAACTATTTATTTACAAGCACCAAAAAAGAGAGGAACTCTTATTTACTGACACCTTTTCATGGTTTATGGCTTCGGTAAAATATTTGTCTTACAATTTCATCACGAGGTAAACATTGCACTGCATTGACATAAAAATATCATTATGTGACATTATGTCACTATGACACTGACACCTCTGAATTTATTTGGCTTTCTAATTATTTTTTCATTTTATTAGTTATGGCACCGTCCGATTGTCTTTTTTCCTCTCTGTTTTTTTTTAAATTTAATAATTATTATGTTTTGTGTACATTGCACGATATTGAATGCGTGCGTGACGTCACCTGCCGCCACTAATGGAAGACCAGCGCTGGTTGTTTACAACCAGCATAACGCCGAGCTGGAGCCGGTTTGTGCCAAGAAACTTAAATATTATTTGTGAAGTCTCTGTTAGTACTAGTAGTTCTTTGGTATAAATAAATTGTTTCTTTCTTGTTTCATGGGACGATATCTGACTTGTTAAATGTTGAATCAATAAGCTGATGATGGAATAAAATGTTAAGCGACCAAGTGCAAGACCCAAATTTCAACCTTAGCCCACATCTGTAAGTTCAAATATTATATCGCAGAGTGGCTGTACCAGAATAGCAATCCAGTGGAAATTTAACGTCAGGCAAAAGGTAAAATTTTTGCAACAGCTGATCAACAACATTAATGGTGGTTCATGGTAAAAGTCAAAGTCATGCACTACATCCAGTCAGCCAAATATAAACAAAAAGTGGTCCTCCATTAGTAAATAAACAAAGCACGTCCGGTTGGCCAAATAGACAGCAATATTCTTCGAAAAATCAGCACTCTTTTTATTTGAAAATGCCTTTTCTGTCAAACTGATAAATTGATATTTCTCGACGGAAATAATAATTGCTCTCCTATCCCTTCCCTGTCGGAAGCTTACACAAATAAAATGGAGGATATGGAGCAGTTTTTTCAACATAGTTTTAATTTTTAATGAAAATCTTTTACTATTTTAAAATTTTATACATTTTTTATGTATTTATGTTTTTTTTTTAAAGTGACTGCAGACTTATATTAAGCAGGCGCCCATAGAACTTTTTCAGTTATTTCGATTTAAAACCAACCTTATGAGCGATTTTGATGAAATAAACGTGGGACCACATGGAAGGTATATATAAAAAGATTAAAAAAATACAGCTAGCCTAATTGAGTACCTTCTTTTTTTGGAAGTCGGTAGAAAATGTAATTAAATAAATATAAATTTATTTACAGCTCCTTCTTAGAGGTGGTTAGTTAGTTACATATAAATTTGTGGCTTTGAACTTGGCTTTAATTAATGAATAACTAACAGTAACTTTGAGTTCAAGCGTCTGGTGCACTATTAACATTATTATATACCAATTTAAAAAGTATATTATGTATCTGACTTATGAGATGATCCTAGGGGTTTAGTTTTAATCAAAATTTAATTACAAAAAAATTACAATTATCTTATTTACCAACGTTTTATTATACTATGTTTATATCTATCCATCTAAACCTATCGGAACTGTCTTGTCCCCGTCTTCATTCATTCTTGTTTGGAGGCCAGGGTAGGTATTGACAAGCTTTGCCCTCGTGAAATAAAAGTTTGTTTTACGATATATTTATAGATGAGTTTTTGAACTGCGAGCTCGTGACGTGGTCTACACCCCCGTGGTAGACGTGGGAGGGGGTGAAAGCGGGGATGTAGTTGAAAAGGTTTTATGTAAGCTATTGTTAGGTGTTTTCCATGTCCATTTTCTATTTTTTTTTTATTCGTATATGGTATTCGTTATCTTCAAGCTATTTGAAAGTGCAAATTCTATTAGGTTTTTCCATGTAAGCTCTTTGCTCCTTGAAAATTTCCCTGTGATTGTCATAAATTGTCATGTGAACCTAATTAGGTACAAGCTCGAGTATGCAGATAACTTTATTATAACACTAGTGTAGCGCCTGAGAGAGTTTAATCGACTTAGCTCAGACAAAATGAGCGCTACCCTTACATGTATCCATCCTCTGTAGAGTAATGTGAGCGGCAAATATTGAGTAAACAAGTTTTCAAAATCATCAATTGATTTATTTACTAATAATAATAATAATGCGTTTATTCCATAAATTTACAAATAATAATTATTATGTGTAAATCTATGGAATTTACTTTAATTTACTAGGTGCGTCCCGCGGCGATATTTGATGTGTTAACACAGAACAAAAGCTATCCCAAGCAAATGATGCAAAATAACGCTCACCGTTCAGCTGTTTGAGCGTGAAGAAGTAACAAACCAACACTCAGACACACCCTATATTAGTATGATAGTGCGATGTTTAACTATCATCTTTTATCATGCCTTGTTTAGTGACACTCCTCACTAATATTAGCTATCCTATATTAACACATACGATACTTCGGGATAAATCCCGAAACTCATTCATAGCTTGTCTGTGGGATAATCAAAATCTCCGCGGGTAACACCGCAGAATGCAGCTATATCATACTACAAATTTAGTTCACTAAGCTGCAAAACTTTCATCTAAATCTATAAATTCTAGGAGGAAGTAATCAGAAAAAAGAACTCTCCTTGATTCAATTTTGTTGCTTTATTTACATACTCGACTATTGCAAAATGATGATGGATTATTTTTAATGTTTTGAAGCTCGATTAATTAAACAAAATAGTAAGTAGATATACTCATGCTTATCTAGGTATATACAGAATATCAGATATTTGGTGAGAACAATGATACCAAAATAGCAATAGAAAAAAGTAGATGCTGTTTTTTTTCTGAATTCGTTGTACCTAAGTTAGTTTTTAGCATTCCGTACCCAAAGGGTAAATACGGGAATCTATTACTAAAACTTCGCTGTCCGTCCGTCTGTCTGTCACCAGGATAACAAGACATTTAAAATGTTTATAGATATTGTATTTCGGTTACCACCTTTAAAACTAACTAACAGCATCTTTTAAAAACAGAATAAACTAAGTATTTAAAGGGTATAACTTCACATACCATATAAGGTATATAGAATCGACAAACGCTCGCTAGAAAATAGCAGTCGTGTCTCTTTTAAGAAATTTGTCTCAGTTTTCTAATTGCGTTCATAAATGTTCACAAATGTTATCGTTGACGTGATCTATGTGAGTTTTCCAATTACAACTGTCGACTACGAGTCCTAACACTTATGATTTTTTACCTTTGGTATTTTTGTACTACTTACAGAGACGTTAAGAGGACTTTTTATTTGGAATCTAACGCATGTTTGATTCATTTTGTTTAAAAAGGCGGGTTTTCGTGTGTACCTGATGGAAAGGTCAGCCACCGACGGAGTGCGAAACGTGTCATCGTTGTGGATACGAACGACTCATTTCATCCCTGATGAAATTCGCCGAATGTGAAAGAAACTACTCGTAGACCTTTCCAACAATCAGGTACGCGTGAAAACCCGTATTGTTAAAATTAGTTAAGAGGGCTTCTTTTGAGGAAAATTAAAATTAATTTATCTTAGTTTTAGTTTAGTCTAGATCTGACACAAGTTCATTACAATTCATGTATACACTTCTAACTTGGAGATTTTTAATGATCTGTGCAAGTTGGTAAGTTATTAATATAAAGCAGGAACAATAAAAGACGGAGACGTATAATGAAACTTATTCGTTATGATAAGTGATGGCAGTTAGCCAAAGACCGTATAAGATTTCTTCTTATTACTTACTAAAGGAGCATTGAACAGAATTCATCACGTTTCTTTGTCGTGCAAGTATTGCAATTACAAAATTCTTTATTGGGAGCACAAAAATAGATCGTGTAATAAACACAACGGAAAACAGGTTCTAAAGTCTCTCTTATCACTAAAACGCGTTCTCTTCCAGACAACCTTGTTGATATGAAAAATCACTCATCAAAAATCAATATTGTGCATACATAGGCAGTCTAAATCAGAACACTCCGTTTTTTAGTCGAGTAAAAATATTAATGAATAGCATAGAAACAAACGAATTAAATCGAGTGCACAATCGAGATGAGGTTTCTGCTTCCGCAATATCTCGAGTAGCGGTTCCAATCTCGATTGATTGTAGTTCCGATTCAACACAAGCGAAACGAAACAGATACTGACCGTCACAGAAAAAAGAAAAAAGCAAAACGTGTCTAGATCTCCTTTTAAACCGACTTCAAAAAGAAGGTTCTCATTTGTCATGGCTTTATTTATCTATGTTTCTCAGTTGTTATATATATAATAGTAAAAGTAAGTATATATCACATGGGCTGAAAAATCCGTGGCCTAACCCATAGATGGCGCTAGTCTGAAAACATTTACCACTTTTTCAGTTGGTACTAACCTTTAAAAGAAAGCTGTTGAATTTTCTGGATATTTGACTCATAAATTTGTGAGTTATTGTGCTAATAGTGACTACAGTTTTGTTATTTTTAAAACAAGTTCAAGCAAAGCAATGGCTTGAAAAGTGTCATAATGACTTTGCTCTATTAAAAACAATAGTAAACGTTGGTCTGCTGACTTCAAACGTGGTGGTGGATAGACCGACGGTGCAGAACGCTGTGGACATCCAACTGAAGGGTTAACACCAGAAAACATTAAAAAAATCAACAATATCGTTTCAAATGATTGAAAAGCTGTGAAAAATTGAGTTAGCTGACATCGTAAAGAAATCAAAAGAACGTGTTAGCTTTATGTTGCACGAGCGTTTGACTGTGAGAAAGCTCTGTTAAAAGTTGGTGCCGCGGTTGATCACCGATGAGCGAAAGCAAAAATGTGTTGATGATACTGAGCAGTGTTAGGCCATGTTCAAATGTAACAAATCAGAATTTTTGGGTCGATATGTGTCAATTGATGAAACATGAATCTATCTCTTCACTCAAAGCGCCCAAAAGCACAACAATCGGCTGAAAAGTTTATGGCCTCGGTATTTTGGGATGTGCATGATGTAATGAGTATTTATTGACTATTTTGAGAAGCGAAATACCATACATTGAATATTAATTATACAGCGTTATTGGAACATTTAAAGGCTGAAATTTCATACACGACCGGATATGGCAAAGAAAAAAAAAATGTTTCATCAAGACAACCCACTGTGTCACAAGGCAATCAAAAGAATGGCTAAACTACATTGAATAAGACAAAATTGAAATTGAAATTGCTCACACATTCGCCAGATTTGATTCTCGGTGATTACTCGACTGTTCGCAGATCTAAAAAAAAAAGCTCATCGGTAAAAAAAATTACTCGAATGAAGAGTTTATCACGGAAACTGAGGCCTATTTTGAGGCAAGAGATAAATCGTTCTACAAAAATAGTATTGAAATGTTACAGCAGTGCTGGAATGATTAGCTAGTTCTTGATGAGGATTAAGATGCTTAATAAAGCTAATTTTTACCAAAAAAAACTGCGTTTTTTTATTTTTTGGTCAATATAAAATGGCATAACAAATGGTAAACAATCTACAATCATCCAATACGCATAAAGCATAAATAAATCGTAAAGTTCATAAATATACACAAACAATGGACTCAAACTTCGCTTCCCTTTGATTCAATATTAAACATTGAATAGGCGCCAAAATATCAACCTGAGTAATTCAAAATAATACTTTCATTGAACAACACATACAGATATTTTACCTATGACTATTAATAGCTCGCACATTTGATAGCTAAATTTAAATCCGATTATTCAATAGACCCTACTCGCACAAGTGACTGGAGCTACGCGAGGTAAATCGAATTATGATTACATCGGTTAACCTTTAGTAGGTATAATTTACTCAGAATACCTAAAATTTATAGATCACCATCACACTTTGCGAAAACTAGGTAACATTTTTTTGTGTAAATGTTTATTTTTGCTCTAATCCTCGTATACATTCAATATTTTGCTATCACAGTTTAGCCAAGATTTTTGAGTCACCTACTCGCTATAATTTTTCGACATACTTATTTTAATATTGAAAAAATGAAGATTTGCTGCAAATTTCAAAAAATAAGGAAGATTATGTCAGTATGTCGATTTTTTATGAATGTTCCTTGACTTCTGAAATAGCAAAAACAAATGGCATGTCAGTTTTCGAATTGAAGGCGAATGTCACTCTTTTAAAAGTTATAGTTTACCATGTTCATGAGTAAGGATACGTAATGGAAGCTTAATAACATTTGGTTCACGGGACATAAGTGCCTTTGTGTCGAAAATAGCGCAAGCGTTATGGATATCGATTATGTTTTCATTGTCTTCAGATTTGGGGTAAGGCAAGGGTTCACTCTCGGGCCGGGTTTACATATCACTTATAATGACTTCTATGACTTATTGAGACTAGATTAGTGAGACTAGTAATAGTGTCAAAGATTATTAGCCGACTTTACAAAAAATGAGGAGGTATTCAATCCGACTTGTTTTTTTTTTGTTTCTTGATATCTCAGATAATCCTTTTTAGTTAGAAAGGTTCGATGTGATTCCATATAAGTTCTAATCTAATAGTTTGGTTTTTTAGTTAAAACAACTGAAAAGGTTGCATAATAAGTATGTTTGTAATATTAACAATTATTTTATTATAATATATGTAGCCATTAAGCATTACAAATGGGAACGTATCCGCCAAGATACGAGCTGTTTTTAACTTGTTTGGCTTCTATATCTGTATTTCTTGTAAAGCTTTTGGATATGATAAATAATTTTTAATTTCAATGTTCAATGTCATCAAAACGTCAATTTTAATTTAGAATCTTTCATAACGGCATATTTTGATCTCTTACCTTGGTTAGCTCGGGTATTCCTAACTGATTCATTTATGATAAAGGAGACTCGTGCCTAGTAGTGCGACATTATAGGTTGATGCGTAATATTATTTTCAAGAGATACCACGAACCGACAGATTTGAATAGCATTTAATTTAATTTTCAACATTTGGAAGCCAACATTAATTAAGACTTCTGAATATATTTTTTATCGGTTATATTTATTTTGTAAATTCGCGAAAATATCACAACGTTAGGTCGACAGGTCGAGGTACTACTCATTAATATCACACCGTTAGGTCGACAGGTCGAGGTACTACTCGTTAATTATAATGTAAAATTTGTCTAATACGGAAAAGAAGACTGAATTCAGGATCATCATCATCTTGTCCTTATCCCACTACATGAGGTCAGCACAGCATGATTTCTTCTTCCATTCTAATTCCGCCGTATATGTTTTCTTCTCCCATAATAAAAGCCGTCATCTCTACGTTCACTCCTCTTTCTTACACACATATGTCTTTTCACACAACTTAGCCGCGTGTTCTTAGGTCGCCCTTCTAATGCGCTACCGAAGAAAATTGAATTCAGGATAAATGGAATAGAAATTAAATTTGTATATTTAATATTTCTAGTCCGATATAGTAGCCTCCTCCGCTTTGCAAACCAAACAGAAAAGGGTTTACTCAGTTTTCGGCCTACTTAATACGAGTTCGTAAACATGTAATATACAGGATCTCTGGCGGGTGAGTATATACGGGATATACAGTAGCATTGCGGTATTCGTCCCACTGCTGGGCTCAGGTATCCCCTATGATCCACCATGCTGGCCTCATTGCGATTTGTACTTAACCATTCTTTGAAAGCTATTAATTTTCTCTGACGGTTATACGGTGAAGAAAAACATGGTAATAAACCTGTTATTACCATGTTTTTCTTCACCGTGTAACCTTGTAGTAATTAATTATAATATGCACATGAGTAAATAAAATTCAGAGGTACATGTCCGAACCTGGTATTGAACCCGCGCTCTTCCGCTCGTGAAGGAATGGGTACACTGACTAGGCTACCACTAATACATTCGGTTTTGATGCCCAGTCGAGGCTTTGGAGTTTAACCTTGGCTAAAGCACCGCTGCCTGTAAATCTTTTAGATTGCGTTGCGACAGATTCCAACGCTTCAAGCTGATATTTAGCTAATCTATTATTTCAATTAGTTGGTATTTGGATGTTGGCTGTAATCTGTTAAGATAGGTATGAAAGAGGTGAAAACGAGAGCAAGCAAACTAAATTTCATTTAGACAGCGTTGTGGCGGTAAACTGAAGAAACGAAAACAGTTTGCTTGATCTTATTTTTAAATCTTTTATACCTTACTCTAGACGGGGGGCCCATATTCAGCGCACGGGAAAATCCTCCTCTTCAGATATCTAATTGAGCAACCAATACTCAATAACGAGTGCGTTACCCATTCAGAGATAAGTTACTGCGTAGAAAATATACGAATGTGAATGGAAAATATATTTCACATTTACCCGCCGCTGTTGGTATCATACGCATGAAAAAGGTCTATTTTTATCACTTTCGCACCAAATATCGAGGAATATTTTGTGCTACTAACTTGAAGGAAATGAAAAGCTCCTCCCACGTTGTTTAGTATAACTTTTTACCGATATTGTTAAAATGTAGGCTGTAATATGTAGATGTATAGAAAATGAATGAACGATTTTATTACTATTGACTCACGATGCAAAAAGACGGGTTTTATAAGTCTGACTGGTCTGTGTATTTAAATTTTGTTTTTTATTTTTTTAGTTGAAAGGTGCATTAATCGGGAGAGTTCTCTGTTTTTCTGTCTGAGTTTAAATCCCTCAATGTGGGTATCAAATGAAGGGGCTTAACTAGTACATTACTTCACCTATGATACATTTCAAATCCAAAATGGCCGCCACCACTAAATGAGGTTTTATGTTGGAGGTTTTCAAGTTTTTAACTTTATCTGGTTGATACAAGGGAAAATGATCAAACATTTATGCAGGTATAGAACGTACGTCAATTAGTAAAATAAATAGCACATATTTCAAACAAAATTTATTTATCAGTAACTTCGTAATGTCCGCTAATAAAACGATAACATCAAAGTCAACTCAGGAACATTGATAAGAACTCAAACATTAATATAAAAGTAAGTACCTACCTATCTGAATTATTTACAAACGATAAGTTTATCACAAAACTGCTATATTTGTTATTTTAAACCGGTTTTAAAAAAACACGAGGATTCATAAGAGTCCTATTAAAGAAAGCTTCCAGTTTACTCATCACGATTGACACCTGGAGCAATTGGTTTTTTTGATAGGTGTTTTTTCAGACATTGTCCCATAATATTTACACACTGTCTTGTAACGAAGCCCACTGGTGGATACATTCTCAAAGCCTTTTCTATCACTTTCTGTAGATAATTAATGGTATCGTGAGTCAATTCTCCATCGTTTTTATCAAACGCAGCATCGATGTCTTTTTTGCAAGCGTTTTTGCATGTCATGGTTTTTGCCAAGCTCAAATAATGCAGCAAACATACCAGCAGCAGTGGGATCAAGTCCCGCTAAGTAGAAGAAAAACGCCTGAGCTGCCATAACTTCATCCGTTGGTTCCAATTGATATTCTGTATCAGAATCCCTTAGCATACCATTGTTCTGCAAATTAACGCAGTGATCGCCAAAATCGTGTCTTTTCTCACCAGTATTCTCCTTCCTTTCTTTCATCAATCGGCTTATCGTATTGATGAATAAGTAGCTCTGAACGGTAAATATCGCGAAACCTAGCAATCGAAACAGGCGTGGGCTAAGGAAAGACACAGCAATCTTTAAGTTCATCCAGCTCGTTGATGCTATAGACTTTCGACAATATAGAGCATATTTTTCAGTTTTGCTGGAGTGAACAAAGGAGAGAGCACTTGTCGTAGTACTTTCCACTTTGGACAATTAAGAAAAGCAACATTATGTGCCAGAGTATCATCTTATCTATACTCAAATTCCCGATGGCAAAAAGACTGAAAGTCAGTTTTCATAACATGGTGAATATTGTGAGGGACTATTACAAGTATAAATATCGAGTTGTAAACGCGCCAAAAACAAATAGCAGGAGTGGTTGGATATTTTTTGTATATATATTATCAAATATTTGGAATAGTGATTTATTTCCTAATTTATACTCCCAAAACACTCCCAGAGTTTTATTCTTATTCCAAAACACTTCCCCAATACTCTCCATTACGCTTTACTATTAAATATAGTAACAACAGCTATAGTGTAATGCATATTACCAAATACAAAAACACGTTTATTACTTATATTGAATGTTTTAAATTAAAAGCAAGAATCGCTTATGATTATCTTTATATAGAAGTTGGTGTCAAGTGCCTTGTTTATATCACCTAGCGCGAAGTTCAAAGATAAAACGAAATATTTTTGCTATAGTTTTATCCCTAGCTAGCTGCACTCCGCGAAGCTATCCACGGATCTTTATTTTTTAATAATATTGCTTTAGATTAGTAATGATAGTTGTATTAATGCATATTAAACAATATCAATAACAAAACAAAGGGAACGATTAAAAAAGTAAATTACTACGTTTTAAAATGAAAGAAGTAAAATATTAGACTATTATACAAGTCGTGATAAAGTAGCTGCACTTGTCAGCAAAAAAGTTCTTAGTAAGTACTTTTATTTTTCAATATTTAACTTGGGAAACTCTTCATCATTAATAATACAATACATACGAAACTACAGCTAGCTAGACTAGAAAGTAGAAATATTATTATTATAATTACTTCTTTGACAAACACAATAAACTAGTTACCAAATCATCACAACTTACAATGCAAGATCTTAAAGCTGCAGCATTACTTAATCAAAACTTCAGAGGTAATCACTAAAATATCATAACTACTGTTGGAATTTTAAAGTATGTAAGCAATTTAGAAGCAAGCGATAAAAGATTTCAAATCAGTAGCACATACATTTTTCTCTTTACTAAAGCTAATTGAATAAATGTGTCATATGCGAGTCAAGACATTCATGCTCGTACAAGTTGGTTTTTGTACAATTGTTAACGTTACACTTTCCGTTTTAAGCTTACAGAAAGTCTTTCAGAAAATCTGCTGCTGTAGAACTACAATAGTTTTTATCTGATTTTGTTTCCATGACAAGAAAATATAAGTTTCTTGTAAGTATTATCTCGTACTTCTGTTCACAATTGTTGTTAAAGTTAGTCCTAGGTCGGGCAGATTGTGCCTTATACTCGTAGTATCTTATAGACACACTTGTAATGATTAAGCAATGTTGTATACTTATTAGAGATTATTTTATAAGTTATCATAATGTTTTAAGTGCTATTAATGTGAAACGTTTACTAAAAAACATACGAGTACGCAGCATTTTATTTCAGTTTAATAACGGGTACAACAAAGAATATTAAAAATTTAAAATAATCCAGACGTCTCGGACTTTGCTCTCGGAATCAAGTCGAAGTCCACATCATCCAACCTTACAAACATGTGTTCTTTTTTAAAATTCAATCTACCCTTTTTCATGACACTCTTTATATCAAAATGTCTTAAAATGTGAACCACACCGGACATTAATGTAATAAGGGCATATTTCCGCCCCAGACAAGACCTGTTACCTTCACCGAAGGGCATGTAGCCATCGTTGAAGTTCAGATTTCTAGAAAATCGCTCTGGGTCAAATTTCATGGAATCAGGAAAAAGGTCGGGATTGTGGTGCATAGAATAAACAGGTATGTAGACCTTAGTTCCTTTGTCAATTTTGATGTTACCCACTGGAAGTTCGGTATTCCTAACACACTCTCTGGTGTAGGTAGCCACTGGTGGATATATTCTCAGAGCCTCTTTGACTACTTTATTTAAATAAGTAATTTCAACTATGGCGTCGTAGGTTAGTTCTCCATGGTTTTCCTCAAACGCAGCATCAATATCTTGTTGTAGACGTTTTTGAATGTCAATATCTCTGCCAAGCTCAAACAAAACAGCAAACATACCCGCAGCGGTGGGCTCAAGTCCCGCTAAGTAAAAAAAGAAAGCCTGAGCAGCCATAACTTCATCTGTTGGTTCTAATTCGTAACCCGTGTCATGATCTCTTAACATGCCACTATTCTGCAAATTCACGCAGAGCTCGCCAAAGTCATGTTTTCTTCCTCCAACATACTTTTTCCTGTCCCTTATCAGTTGACTTATGGTGTTTACAAAGAAATCGCTTTGCACGGAGAACATTGTGAGGCCCAGCCAATGAAACAGACGTGGACAGAGAAAAGAGACAGCAAATTTGAAGTTCACCCAGCTGGTAGATGCTAATGATTTCCGCACTAATGCAATGAACGGAGATTGGAAGGTAGATCCTGTGCCTAATCCAAAGACAGCTGCAGTCAGTGCGGCGCAGCAGTAGGTGTTCATAGTTGCATAAGCATTGCCTTTACATTTATCCGGGTTACTCTTGAGAAAGTGGACGAAGTCGCGAGCGCATTTATCTACAATATAGTGCATATTTCTTAATTTAGCCGTCGTGAACAAAGGAGAGAGCGCTTGTCGTAGTACTTTCCATTTCGGCCCATTTATGAAAGCAACATTGTGCGCCAGAATGTCATTATCGTTATACTCTAATCCGCGGTCATAAAAAGACTGAAAGTCTGTTATCGTCACATGGCGAATATTATCAGGATTTGTTAAAAATATTGTCGGAGTTGTAAACGTGCCTAAAGCAACGGCCGATGCATCAGGATATTCTTTGTATATGTCGTCGAATATCTTGAACAATGGATCTTTTCCTGTTAAATACTCCCAGAACACACCCAGGGTTCTATTCTTCTTCCAAAATACGACGCCGCGTTTTTTCCAGTATTCTTCATTACGTTTGCCAATTAAATGTACTGATAATATTAACAGTATAAAAATCACTGTCACTAAAAATATTAACACGTACATTTTACTGAAGTGACATGCAATTAAAACTAAAATTTGTTATCGTATTTTCTCTTATATATGAGGAATGTTTAATGCCCTTGCTTCACCTCAGTGCAGTGTTCAGAGATACGACATTTAAAACATTTGTTTTTGTTTCGTCTTATCTAATCGATTAAATTATTTGAGTAAGTAAATATTATTTGCATTTGAGTATCAAGGAACTCAATTGCATAGACTCTGTATTAAAGTCATATTCATATAATAACATACATGTCATGTACCTTTTGACCGATTTTACCGTTTGCTTCGTCTAGGTACCTTCTTGCTATGTAAACCAGTGGTCCCGGTTTCTATACTCAGCCAGGGCAGATGTGCGAACAATGAGTTTGAAAGTCTGTCTTTGGGTGTCAAAAAAATAATTGGCTTTACCATGTATTTATCACCTTACCTATCTCATCAATGGTTACAATGAATACTTTACAACGAACTGAAAAAGTTACAACGGACTTCATTTTGCAGGTAATTTTATTTGTTATTTTGGTTTTCAAACCAAACTATATTACAGACATAAAATCGGACAAGGCCTCGGTCGCTTAGAAACCGTACATAAAGATTCCGATGAGTTAAGAACTTCCTTCGTTTTTAGGCGGTTAATTAAAATAGATAGATAATTCTTTTTACAATAATAATACAGCACAGCATATTGCCATATATTAAGAATTTTCTTTCTGACTTAAGTTTACATTTTCATACTGACCAAGTGGTTGGATAGTTGATCCTTAGATAGATAGTAAATGAATAATATGCTATCCTCGGTAGAGGTTATATATTTGAGCCACTTGAAATCGAGACCGCGACCGAGACAGGGCCGTGGGACCGGACTCATCTTATTTTCCAAAACTTATCGGAGCGTTTGATCTATTCGACGCGTGACCAGAATGCCGGTTTTTATCCGACCCAACGTATAAGCATTGCTATTCAGCGTGGTAATGCCCTCTGTCTGTCGGTAGGAGCATTTGGATTGTCTGTAGAGCTTAAATGGTTTATAGGTAATCTTTCTGCTATATTAGTCATTTCATTTTTGGTAATTATGTTACCAAATTAATCGACTTGGTCACAACTTTTTATGGTAGTAAAACTAGGCAGCGAAGTTTGTGCATTTTTCTTTCATGTAATAAGTTGTTGACAGGATTTCATTATCTAGACCACAATGGCACAGATAAACGATGTGTCGTCATTCAGCTCACGGCGCCATGTAGAAGCTAACATGAGTTTATGAGATGTCCTGTAACTTATGTGAGATACTTCCGAGCCGGATCATCCGCTTTATTATCCAAGGGTGTTAGATATAAATTCTATTAAATAACAATAACTTTTTACCGATAAGGCAGCTCTTGATTTTGTAAGAATTGTTCTTTTGTATTTAATGGTTTTGTGTGTCCATAATAAAAAAAATGATCTATCTATCTATCATAGCACGGTAGAGTAAATAAAAATAGGTTGATATAAAGAAAATAGTTTTTTAGAAAAAGTGTTATTGTCCAGTAGTGATATATATATTTTCTTGTAAAGAGTCCTACTTTTTGGTGTAGGCTACTCTTGATTTTCTTTCCTTTACGAAGCTCAATCAGGAGGTATTTCTGATAACTTACAAGAAAAAGTGAGATCCTGCCTTTCTTATTTAGTTCTATATATATATATATATATATATATATATACATAGGCGGTCACTACATATGACAAAGCTTTATACGAACTCCTTTTTACTGTACCCAAATATGGAATGTACGTGGCACGCGGACAAGAATGAGGGTAAAAAATATATCAAAGAACGTTTTCTCTACAATTTCTTTTTCCCCGTGACTGCTAAGAATTCTTCTGAAAAAATTTAGAACAAGATGAAATGATGCCTGAGCTGTTTTAAATATTCCGAGATGGTATAACGTTTTTCAATTTTGTCGCTTTCGGTCTATATTTTCTATGTGCCTTTATATTTTATTGTATTAAAAGTACACATATTTTACGGAGAAACAAGAAAAATTAACCGTAGATCAATTGGTTTACTTGCAGTTAACTGACTGATTCCTAATTTCTAATTTCGCATCGATTGGTTTACAATTACATTTAAAAAATTAAAATCTACAATTATAATAAAGTGATTAAGAGTACTTAATGGATGTCGTCATGACGGCTGGCAGCGATAGAACATATTCAGTTAATTCGATTAAAAATCAAAGCTTCAATTTTAATAAAATTTTAATGGTACATGGATCACCGTTTCAAATAAAAAAATATATTTAGTAAGTCGATCCAGTCGTCCTCAAGTAATCAGGTAACAAACATAAATACCTCCTGTTGTCGGTAAGTCGGCAGAAAAAAACATTTTCATATCGGTCAAACCGACTCTGAGAAATTTGGTTATCTTTTTTGGGAAGTCAGTAACAATTTAAAACCGACAATAAAAGGCTGCGACGAATTGAAAAGTCCTACTCCTTATTTGAAGTTGGATAAAAATATAACACACAAATTGAAATAACATGAGAAACTTTTAGAATTTCACAGACGTTTTTCTGCGTAGGTAGATGCTAAACATAATAGGTGTACTAATGTAACTTTAACTTTTATTTCGAGTTCGTGTTCACTTATATGTCATTTATATGGCTTGTGCACACGTTTTTTCTCTCGTCTACAAACTGAAATTAATTTTGAACTAATTCAGACTTCAATGAACTTTATGTTTGCTTGTAACTAAACGTATGTTTTTCTTACTGCATAAATAAATAACAGATGCTAATTAATTTAAACAAGTTATTGACCTTAAGAGTGAGACAACCGAGTTCAATTAGTCAAGCGCCTCTACAAATTTTTACAAATGTATCAGTTAATTTCATTCGTAAACTAAACAACTGGATCGATTTCTATAAAATATATATATGGCGACCTGGGAAGAAAAATATATTTTTATTCAGGTGAATGAATGTTCGAACATTAAGTTAAATAATAAGTTATCTTAGAGGTCTGCGCCTTGGAAGTTAGGTAGGCCTATTATGTGAGGCGACATGCGTTGACATATTAGCGCCATCTCAACTTCCTTTGACACAGAGTAAGACTGGGGCAGCATATTCAGTGGAACAGCACAAGCGGCAATACTGAGCTAACCTCGGCAAGTCTGTACACTTTTGAGCTACTTGTAGACTAGACATTAGGACTGTGAGTACCTAGAACTCATCTTATTTTCCAAAACTTATCGGAGAGTTTGATCGATACGACGCGTGACCAGAGTGTCGGTATTTCTCTGGCCCAACGTATAAGCATAGGCAATCAGCGTGATAATAACAAGCGTACTAGTCACGCTGCCCTCCGGTAGTGAGTTGGAGCATTTAATGAAATGGATTGTCTGTAGATCTTAAGATCTTTTTTTGTTATAGTAAATCTATCATGTTTGTTAATATATAATATACGAAAAACGTGTCTTCTCCTTAACAAAACAATAAGAAAAGTGTCGCTGGACAAATTCTTAGAGACAGTATTGTGCTAGTATATCATTTTAAGTTACATTTAAATTACTTATTAGCCTTAGGCTAGATTGTAATATTTCTAGGAAGGCTCTTGAAGGGTCTCCCTTAAGCATAAAAACATTCTTAATAAAGGCACTTGCCCGTTTAATGAAATAAATAAAATAATTTCGATCATTTATAAATAATTTGTTTGAGAAGGAAAATTTTCAACTTCGCCATTTAATAATTCTCTTTGTGTAATCCGTTGTATAATTATATTTTTGTATTATTCCAGCATGTGGTCAGTGTGGGGAGCGTGCAGCGTGCTGCTGTGTGCTGGTTATGTGCTGACGCAGCGCATCGACCAGGAGGCTATGATGTCACCGAGGACCGCGCGCGTCAGGGACCGCGAGTTGAAGGCGGACGAACCGAGCTGCGACCAGCTGAAGGCCATGTGGAGGTATCTAGAAACACTCTATTCTTTACTACGTCTATGATCTAAACGAGGTAGATTCCCTTAGGTATCAAACGGAACAAGTAAGTGGGCGCGTCAGCGTCGCGTATAAACACTATTCTTTACTTCGTCAACGATCGAATCCAGGCGGCGGCTGAAACCCTTAGACATCGAACGGAATATTGTTATTTTGTATTCTGCAATATTAGTGTAGAATATTATTTTAGTTTTCTAAAACACTGTTATCAAATAGTACCTATGAAGATTATATCAGTATGGTCTTTGCTTCATCATTTGTTGGGTCAATATGGAATATTCAGTGAAATTTATTTGCCTAAACTACTTAACTAAAAGACCAATAAATCAAATGAAATGCCTAGACTTGGAAACAATTTACCAAAACTTTGTGAAGCAAATGGCAAACAGAAACCGGGGGCTATTTTATTACAAAATCCAATTTCTGGCGCCCAATATTAAATCATGGCATCTGTTCTAAACTTCATCAGAGGCTGACAATTCCGCAAATTTAACTGAATTTGATTGTGTAACGGCAGTGCCTGCTAGAATATCAGCTCAAATCGGTTACGTTTTGGCTGCGTACCTACTGGTCTGGACTGAAGCAATGCGATAGAGAGCGATATAATCTTTTTATCAACGTACTTTAAAAAAAGATATGTTTTTCAATAACTCAGGGACGGCTGGAACGATTTAGTAAATTCTTCTTCAGTTTAGGTTGAACCATTCGGTTCCATATTTTGATTGAAATCGGTCTAGTAAATTGAGTGTTAAGTAAATCGAAATATCTGAATAATTGTTAAATTGTAAATTGAGGTCTGTTGTCACGTTATAATTATTACTTGTTCACACAAGCTTTTTCCTACCTCTTGACGTTGTCATTACGTGGAATCCTACCTTTTTGGAATTAATTACCATCAATTTTTTTTCCGATAATATATCAATATTATCAAAGTGCCGAAATTTATAACGGGTGTAAACTTTATCTTCTCCGGCGTCGTCAAACTAGTAATTAATGAAAACACTACAGTACTGTGATGTATACAATGTATTGTCCAATAATTACAAACAGCAGTTGAATCATTCACATAAAATCAATCACCGAGATCTTACCTACACAATAAAAACTAACATAACGCGCGCGGAGCTGGTAGTCCGACTGACTCCCGAACCGAGCCGAAGCATCGACGGACGTTGCCGAATGAGGCGCGCGGAGAGTCGCGGAGCGAGCCGGGCGCGAGCGCCGCTGTTGGCATGCGCGAACGAGAAGTCGTATACACACTGATTGTTACACGGGTGTTTATTCTTTAGTGCTAGTCGACAACAGTTATTCCATAACATATATCTATAGACTGTTGTTATTGCAATACGATTTTTTTCTGTGGGTTATAATGACTTACCATCAGTTAACCAAACTACTTGTTTGACTGATTCTTATGAAAAGGATTTCTGATGAATTATTTATTTGTAACAAACACAATAAAAAATCAAGACTAAATATATGATTCAAAATAGTGTTAATATTTTATGTTGCACCTTTTAAAATCCAGTTCCAACTCCGCAAAATGTAGTATATGCAGCAGCTATTTCTTGTCTTCCCCTGAAGCCGCGAGGTGACCTCACGCATCGGCTTTTCAATATATTTTTCAATGGCATTGCTCTATGAGTATGAAATATAACGGCATTGCCCTGTTAAAATATCAGCTGTATAGTATTGGTATTACGTAATGCCACGACTTGGGATGGACCTTCCTCAGGGTTGTCACGCCTAGATATATTGTGTCATCGTCCCACGCGAAAAACTTTATAATAATAATGAAACAACCTTTTGAATAAGTAAAGTCCTTCACTTATTTTAAAGGTGAGTTAATTTACGTCTATCAGGTATCTTAAGAAATATCCGGTAATATGAACCTGATCTATTCTTGGATCATCGCTTCTCTCAATTAGCTATCATATAGAACGCAACGATTAGGTCTATATAAATACAGACAAAACTGTAACTGTCTCCTAACTTATTCTAGAAATTTCTGAACATTTCAAAGAGAGTTAAACCACTTGGAAAGTTCTTGATAGCACAATCTAAAAAAAAATATTGAACAAATAATTAGAAGTGACTTCAAAAAAAACCCGACTGCTAAATCTTTAAACCTGTGTATCATCCTTAATTTTTTTTTAATTATTTATTTATTTCTTATTTATTTATTCTAATTAGAACCGCATGCGAGTTACACTAATGATAGATAACAAAGATGTCAAAACTCAAAAATGGAAAATTAATAATTTAAAAAAAATCAAGTCAATTGCTATTACATTAAAATTAAATTAAACAAAAGAAAAGAATAAAAAGTCAATCACAATATTCGAACAAAACAAACACATAAGGTATAAAGTAAGAAATAAATATCATGATAAATACAATATTAAAATAAAAATCAAATAATTGTTGTGTCTCTGTAGCAGGCATGTTCACAATATTGTAAGCATTCGAATAAAAGCTTTTTCCAACATTCATTAAATATATCAATATCAGGATTTGCATCAATAAGTGCGTTTAGTGCATCGAGGGAGCGCGGTATCGGTGACATCCTGTGAGAAACTGTCCGATAACGCGGGATCGAGAATAGTCTATGCCTCCTGCCTCCCGAGCGTACATAGGAACAAACAGGCGACACAAGCGGTCACCAAGACTTGGAGCGTCAACCCCACCACGGAGAATCTTATAAAGGTATCTTAGGAAGGCCTTCTGGACTTTCTTAAGCATTAAGGTGTAGGTGTTTTCATGGGGATGCCATACACAAGCACTTGCCTCTAACTTACTTCTAACCAGTGCACCAAATATTAACTTGATCACGCTCATATTATTAAAATCTTGAGAGTTCCGAAGCACAAAGCCTAGCCCCCGAAAAGATTCTTTGGCAACGGCCGATATATGGTTATGAAAAGTAAGAGTTCCGGTCAAATGTGACACCCAGATCTTTGACGACATCAGTACGGGGTATTACAATATCACCCAGTTTATAGTGAAAATCGATTGGGTGGCGCAATCGACCGAACGCCAATCGCCATCTCAGAACATTTTTCAATCTTAAACTCCATCCCGTTATCGACACTCCACTGATATACTGCGTCTATGTCCTGCTGCAACCGTAAACAGTCATCTATGTTTTTGACTTCCAGATAGATCTTTAAGTCATCAGCGTACAGAAGACATTGAGAATGCCAGATAACACTAGGAAGGTCGTTTATCATTAAAATGAAGAGTAAAGGACCCAGAACTGATCCCTGGCTGACTCCGGTAGTAGTCGACAAGAGTCAACAAGTTGGTGTTAACAGACCGTTTACTTCTGAATCCATGCTGTTCATTACACAGAAATGATTCCACTTGCTTGTAAAGCTTATTATGGATAACATGCTCGAAAACTTTAGCAACCGTGGACAAAATAGCAATTGGACGATACTCCTCGACGGCTCCCCTGTTAGAGGTTTTTGCAATAAGAGTGACGCGCGATACCTTCCACTCCAGTGGGTATGTGCCATTTTTTATTGCGAGATTAAACATGTGACAAAGAGGATATACCACGTGCTTCTTACCTTCTTTTAAAAACCATGGAGGAATACCGTCTGGACCTATAGAGCTATTAGATTTGAGCTTCTGAATTGCCATTGCTACCTCCCAAGGTGTAATTTCGCTAATGTATACATAATTGCTTGTACTCGATACATCTTTACTTGAGATAAATCTTGCGTCAAGTTCGGGGACGTCCGGTAGGAACACACTAGAAAAGAACTCAGCGAAAGCCTCCGATGCCTGCACCCCGCTTACAGAACAACCTTCGTATGTAACTATGGGCTCAAAACCCCCCTTAGAACGTAGGCTAGTCATGTGACTCCAAAACTCTCGAGGATTTGCTTTGATATTACTCTCTATATTTGCAATGTATTGAACATACGCATTTGAGGCACGAACTTTCAGATCAGACTTTAACGCAGAGAATAGCTCATAAGCCTCCCCAGACCCCGTTCGCTTCCAGCTCTGGTGTAGTTTTAGTTTACGCTTAGTATCGTCTACAATGTCCCTAGTGAACCAGACCGGATACCTCGACTCAGTCGACGCACTGCGACGCTTTCTTGGTATGCAAATGTCAAAAATCCGATACACAACATTGTAAAAGTTCTCAGTACTTAAAACGACCTTATCAGTATTGAACAAATCAACCCATGATACCTCAAATAATTTTTCCATTAATAAAGCGTGATCACATATTTTAAAGTTCCAATCTTTACTTCTATCTATATTACTAGGTTCAATCCTGTACTTAGCCTTAGAAGACACCACATTCACAGTTATATCCAGAGGTGTATGATGGGGATCTATCTTTACCAATGGACAGTCAGCCCTTAGTACAGTTACCTCAGTTGACGAGTCCTTTCTGGTTAACACTACGTCTAAAGTTCTACCGTTAATGTTTGGTATATTATTATGATCATCTAAGTTACAAAAAGCCATGAAATAATTACAGTAATTGTTTACATTTTGCGAGGCGGTATTTAAATTCAAATCACCAAAAATCAACACTATTCCCTTCAAATCCTTAATAAAGCTTTCGACTTTGGTAAACCACTTCATGTAAAAAAAGTCTGGACTATGTGATTTTATATAAAAGACGCATACATACACTATGTGGCCGTGCCATTTAAAGCTGGCCCATAAGTCTTCACCACCGCCAGCCGATTCCAGCTCCGGACGTCGACACAGCGTGATAGGAGCGCGTGCGGCTAACAACGCGCCTCCACAAGGGGTATTTCGATCCCGTCGCAGAACACTCCAACCACTGGTGACAACTTCCGAGTCCTCAACTGATTTGTCTAAGTAGGTTTCAGTGCAGGCCACTAAATTATGTTCCATGGGTAGATTCTTCCGCCAATCCTTCTCTAGCTTGTCTTTGAGACCACGAACGTTCTGGTAGTAGGCAAATAAATTACAATTTTTATTGCGATTGTACGATTCTGGCTGCTGGCTTACTACGAAAGGGCCGTGGGCTGGTAGAAGAATCCGTAGACCGACTAGTCTTTGGTCGGTAGTTGATCCACGGCTTAATTCTGGCATTAACTGGCCACACATCAGTGGAGAAACAGACATCATAAAAAACAACTGGAACTCCTAACTTGTATGATTTGTATTCTCCTTTTGCTGTAAGTTCATCCACAGAGCACGATTCACCGTTGCAGAGATGCTGCAGATAGTCACGCACCTCCTCCACGCCTGATGCCATATTCCATAAGTGTAGGTATTTTCGAACGTCAACTGCTTTAAGTGACGTAACCAAAGGTCCCGCTGTACCACATATGGATGCTGGCCGCCGAGATTTCTTTGTTACTTCAACCCACTCATTCGGTTTGTGAGCTGTTGACTGATTGGCGTTTTCAGAAGGCTCTAAAATTGGCCGAATTTGCTGCAATGTCGAACGGGACTCTGACACAACTTTTGACTTACTTGTGTCAGCTGCCAATTTGGCTTTTAGTTGAGTGCATGCAACGCTAATCGTAGAGGTCTCCGCACGAGAAACAGATGCCATGAGTACAGCTGATTGTTGTAGCTGTGAGGGTACAGCGCGACTGCAGACAGTTTTCTTTGGAGTTATCACTTTTGCAGGATTCGTACCAGATGCAACCAGCACTTCAGACTGAAGACACACGGTACGATCTGTTGTCCCTGTCATGTTTAGTTTATTTAGCAATTTCTCTATTTGACAAACATTATCTTGTAGTTTTGACTCGTAAGTTGCGATAATATTTGAGTACTGAGCGAGCTTATTCTCATAGCCAGAAATAATCAGGATACACTTATTTAGCTTTTTATCGTAGTCCGCTATGAGATCGATGGCGTGGCCAAGTTTCGTCTCACAGCTACAAATTAGCGAATTCGAGTATGCTATCTCTTTTAGTGTTTTCGACAACTCACACCGCAATTCATAAGCCTCGCATGTGAGGTTACCGATAATTTCTTCCTCTTCTTCGGAGAGAACACGTACTAACTTTTTATCTCTAATAGTAACATGTTGTTCTTCGTCGCGTTTCATAGAGACACCGACAGGGGTGTGACTGTTGTCTCCTCCTTTTTTCGTGGCGCAAAAACATTCGGGGCAAGTCCAGGATTTCGCAGCTAAATGTGTCGGTTTCTTTTTGCCCGTACACAAAAGATGATACCACTTATTGCAGCTTTGCACTGAGCAACACAAGTAATCTTCTTCTCCAACCGCTATTTCATTACAACACGCTGAGCAGTTCATCGTTGTGGGAGAAATCATTATTTAATTATTGTTACAATTTAAGATAAAAAGCGGGCAGCAGTAATTGTTGAGTATATCCGAACAACTTACTTAAATGACATTAACTATTAGGTGTATTCGAACGCCTTGCATACAGCGCCCCTAGTGTCTATTGGTGCAACTAACATATTATAACCTGATTTCTCCATTTTGTCATTCATAGTGTATGTTGAATATAAGTGAGTAAAAGTAGTACGTGTTGTATAATTTACAAGAATAATCCCTGGATCCCTACAAACGCTTCCACTTCGCAATATAATGGGAGATAAGGATACACTCCCGCGATTAAACGAGAAAACCAACTTCAGTAATTGGAAATTTAGATTGTGCTTAATATTGGAAGAAAAAGGCGTGAGCTACACGCTATCAGAAAACGTCGAAGATGGCGGCCAAGCTAAGTACTTGAAAGATGATGCGAAGGCACGATCAATTATAGTTCAATGCCTTAGCGACAAACATTTAGAAATAATCAAAGCATGCGCAACTTCAAGAGAAATGCTGAATAAGCTTGGAGAAACATTTGAAAGAAGGAGTATTTTAAACAAACTACATTTAAAGAAAAAATTGATTACGATGAAATGCGGTCAGTCTGAAAAATTGCAAGATTTTTTTTCCAGATTTGACGCTGCTGTGAGTGAAGTTAAAGCAACAGGATGCGAAATGTTTGAAGAAGATATAATTTGCCAGTTGCTTACGGCCATGCCGTCCACGTATGAACACATTATAACCTCAATTGAAACCATTTTTACAGACAAAACAATATCTTTGGAATTTACTAAAGCCAGACTGCTGGATGCAGAAATTAAAGTGAACCATTCCCGAAGTGAGCCGACAATAGCAGCATCATTCATCTGTTACTCATGTCGAATGCCAGGACACAAAGCTTCAAATTGTGCACAACAGCGGCAATGGATTGGAAATCATGGACCAAGGCAATCATTTCAAGGTCGAGGCCAATCATACAGCTCTGGACGAGGCCATAATACTTTCAATGGACGAGGACAAGGACGCGGGCAGATATGTCAAGGGCAAGGAGAATTTCAATATCAAAGTGGGCGGACATACAGAGGACGAGGAAGCGGCAGAAGCAGGTATCGAGGTCAGAACCAGGGCCATCATTATGGCCATGCAGCAGAAGAAGTTAGTGAGTATGAGATGTTGTTTACTGCGTTTAGTGTGAATAGTGAAGGAAAAGATATATCAAAAGGTGACATTCGATTTGTTGTTGACTCGGGAGCAACAGAGCACCTAATTAAAAGTGAATATTTATTGTGTGCTACAGATGTAGAAAATTTAGATAGTGAAACTAAGATTTATGTGGCAAATGGACAGTACTTAACAGCTAATAAACGAGGTAACCTTTTTGTTCAACAAAATGGTATAAATATCAAAATAAATGGTCTATTTGTAGAAGGCTTGTCACACAATCTTTTGTCAGTACAAAAATTAATTGAAAATAAACTCAGTGTAAAATTTTCTAACAACTCTGTTAAGATTTATAACAATTTGTATGAAATATGTGGACACATGACTGGAAAACTTTACACTATGGATTTGAAACTTAAATCACATAGATGTTTCTCAACTTCTCATAGTAATGACTTGTGGCATCAAAGGTTAGGTCATGCCAACAGGAAGCACTTAGCGATTCTAAAGCTGCCCTACTCTAACACTCCATGTGGACCATGTATGGAAGGTAAGTCTACACGTCTACCCTTTAAACAGGTGAGCCAGCCGAGATCCAGCTATATAGGTGAATTATTACACACGGATCTATCTGGACCAGTAAAAACTCCTACAAAAGAAGGTGAGGTTTACTTTCATTCTATAATAGATGATTACAGTCATTTTTGTGTTGTATATTTATTAAAAAAGAAGAGCGAAGCCGCAGAAAATATTATAAAATATATACAGTTTTTAGAAACACAAACAGGAAACAATACAAGAAAAGTAAGATGTGACAATGGAGGAGAGTTTAAAAATCAAATTTTAATAGAATACTGCTTGAAAAGGGGTATAGACTTGCAATTTACAAATGCCTACTCACCACAGTCAAATGGTGTCGCTGAACGGATGAATCGCACTATTTATAACAAAGCGAGAACACTCATGATTGAAACTGAACTGCCAAAGCATCTATGGGGTGAAGCTGTGAGATGCGCTGTTTACCAAATAAATAGATGTCCTTCATCAGCTATAAATTTTAAAATTCCTGCTGAAATAAGATATGGAGACAGCAATTTATCAAAACTTAAAGTTTTTGGGTCAAAAGCATGGGTAGTACAGTTACCTAAACAAAATAAATTTGAAAAGCGAGCAAGGGAGATGAGATTTGTGGGGTACACAGTAAATGGTTATAGGCTTTGGGACCCTGAAACTGATAAAGTCATATGTTCAAGGGATGTAAGATTTGATGAAAACCAAATAAAATATAAAATAGGAAAAGAAGATTTTGAAAATTTATCAAAATATCAATCAAATACTGATGATGATCAGACAAGCGGAGACTTTAACCAAGATGAACAAATTAACAGGGAAACAGACATATATGTAAAAAGATGCTTTGAAGAAAGTCAAATGGAAATAGAAGATGAAGAGGAAGAGTTAAATAATAATGAAGAAGAAGAACAACAAATGACAACACAAAAACACACAACAAGGTCAGGAAGAGAAGTAAGACAGCCAGCACGTTTTCTAAATTATAATGCAGAGCACAATATTAATGTTGCTTATTGCTTATTGACAGGAGAACCACAAAACTTTGAAGAAGCTATTGTAAATAAAGAATGGAAAGAAGCTATTGATAAAGAATTAAATGCACATAAACGATTAGAAACTTGGAGTGAAGCTACTTTACCAGAAGGTGTTAAGGCTATAGACACCAAATGGATTTTCAGACAAAAACAAGATGGGATCAAAAAGGCTAGAATTGTTGCCAGAGGATATCAACAAAATAGACAAGAACAGACATACTATTCACCAGTAGCAAGAATGTCAACTATTAGAACCTTATTAAGTTATGCGGTACAAGAAAATCTTAAACTCAGACAACTTGATGTACCAACTGCATTTTTGAACGGACGATTGGAGGGTGATATCTACATAAAATGTCCAAAGGGCTTAAACCTAAAGAAAGGAAATGTACTAAAACTAAACAAGGCTCTGTACGGATTAAAAGAGGCACCGAAATGTTGGAATTTAAGATTCCACCAATTTATGATAGAAAATGGATTTGAACAATCAAAGCATGATTTTTGTCTTTACAAAAACAAAAACACAAGACTACTAATATTCGTGGATGATATTCTAATACTGGGAGAAGAAAAAGAAATATTAGAGAAACTGAAAAAGGAATTTAAAGTAAAAGATCTAGGAGAAGTTCAAGACTACTTAGGATTAGAGATATCTAGAACAAATAATACAATAGTAATTAAACAAAAAAAACATGATTCAGAAAACTTTAGAAAAATTTAATATGCAAGAATGCAACGGTGTATCAACACCAATGGAGTCTCACTTTACACCAGAAAATAATGAAGAAGTTATAAATGTACCTTTCAAAGAACTAATTGGATGCTTACTATTTATCTCTTCAAACAGTCGCCCAGATATTTGTTACTCTGTTTCATACTTAAGTAGGTATCTGGACAGACCAACAGCAAGCTTATGGAAAGCAGGTAAGAGGATTCTAAGATATTTAAAGGCTACTGAAGACAAAGGTTTAGTATATTTCGAGAGTAATAGCAACCACTGTTTGCTTGGCTACTCTGATGCAGACTGGGCAGGGGATAAATCAGACCGGAAAAGTACCAGCGGATCTATAATATTTTACAATGGTAATCCAATACATTGGTTTTCTAAGAAGCAGACATCCGTAGCCCTCTCCACCGCAGAAGCTGAGTATGTTGCAGGGGCTGTTGCAGTAAGTGAGCTTATTTATCTTAAAGGCATTTTAACTGATCTGACTATGTCACAAGTTACTATAGAGACTCATTTATTAGTTGACAACCAGAGTGCCATACAAATGATAGAAAGTTTTGAAAACAGTAAGAGGTCAAAGCACATTGATATAAAAGCTCATTTTATCAAAGACATAATTAGTAAGAAAATTGTAACTGTATCTTATGTACCATCAGGTGAAAATGTATCTGATATATTCACAAAAGCTCTACCAATGTGTAAACATATGTATTTTTTGGAAAAACTTAAATTGTTGTAAAAAAAAAAAAAAAAAAAAAAATTTAAATATATTTAAGTAAAAAATTTCAACAAAAACTTTATCTCTAAAATATAAAACTAAAATGTGTTTAGAGACATTAAACTTAATACTTATTTGTAGTACATTATTATGGTGAAATTCTCCTTGCCCTTGACATATCTAAATTCTAGGTTATAATATGTTAGTTGCACCAATAGACACTAGGGGCGCTGTATGCAAGGCGTTCGAATACACCTAATAGTTAATGTCATTTAAGTAAGTTGTTCGGATATACTCAACAGTAATATGTAGGTGAGTGATAAGTCAGCAAGTCGCAAACGCGCCAACGGGTGCACACTAGTCACAAGCAGCGTGCAGCGGCAGGTGGCCGCGGGGGAAGCCCTGCGTAGTGCGGGGCAGCGCAGTGACTCAGCGCTTGCGATCGCCGTTCACGATGCAGTAAGCTACAATTCACATCGCCGTTGGAATATTTTAAAAAGTATTTTGCTTATTTCTCTTGAAACGTTCGTCAGATTGGGACGTAATACCACTACTAGAAAGCTTTTTCTTTTAGCTACACAACAATATAAGTTTCACTGTTACTACTATACCTTTGGCCGCAATAATAAAACGAATAATTACAGAGCACAGAGAGGTGCTGTCACTGACGACTGACGAACTCTTTATTATGATTTCCCCAGTGTCACTCTCACGACTAATACGAATTTATTGACACTACTTATATAAAAATATGACGAGCACTTTAGGTTCTAGGGCGTGCCAAAGAAATATACATACATACTTACATACATCTACACAGTCTGTTGAATTTTAGCAAGTATTTTAGCATCAGGGTCTTTTCGTCGGGAACTTTAACTTGCACTCTTCAGTTCAGCTGACTAAATTTTAAAGCAATCTTTTATTGTGTAATAGGTACTGTAATTATTCACCATGACATTGTAGGACATTGCTATTTAGAGTGATACTCGTAATGTCACTAGCAAACTTGGTACGATAACTGTCGTGATAAGTTGGATCATTGGGAATATCTGTAGATTTTTATTGGTATTTATTCTGCATATAGCTCGTTTAAGTTAGAAATTTTGTATTTTATAGATATGTATAATGCTAAATCGATCCGTTGGACTACGTATTTGATAAATATAATAAAACAGTCATTACAACATATACGCATATTAAGATTAATAAATCCCCACATATTACAATGCGAAAGTATGTTTGATGGTTTGTTGATTTTTTTGTTCGTTTTCTGTGAACAAGAGACTGGTCGACTTGATTTTTGCACAGACATAGGTTGAAGTCTCGAAAATTCTCTAGGCTATTGTTTACTCGTAAAATGTAGGCTAAACCGCGGACAAAATCTAGGTGCTCGATATTTTATAAATATGTCAACCCTGCGTTCGGAAGGCAGCTGCCGATAGGACCTTTCTGTCGATACCGTCTACAATGCAGATCGTTTGATATCGCAACGATTCAATTGCTTATTCAGTTTGAACAAGCGCTTGGAATAGCTTCCGACGACGTCTCCGATGGAAATCTACCTCTTGTAACAGAGTAGATTCCTCTGCTAGGTATTGATAAGGTCGGGATTAAGGAGTTTCGTTAATGTAGTGTCAATGGTCAATACCCAGCTAGTGCTTTTATTAAAAGGGCTATGTACCTATTGCGAAATACCGCGTAGATTAATAAGTTATATCGAGACTAGCTTTTGCCCGGGCTATGGTTGGTTTCCCGGGATAGTCTGTGCAAAAATTATGTTGATCCGTCACCTAGTTGCTGAGGAGAAAACGAACAAACAAACTAACGAACTCACGTTTGCATTTATAATATGTGTGGGGATGTAACTTACATATTTAACATATGGTAACCTATCCAGAAACTGTATATCGCTAACTTCCCTTAATTTTTGAAATCTCTGCACATTGTAAAAAGTAGTGAGAAAGAAAGAGATCGATGTTAGTTGATAAGGCAATCTTTTGTGTGTTTTACATATTTTATTTTGTGATTGGGATAAAAATATAAAGTATTTGTATATTTTTTACGTTTTAAATCTATCTACTACAGTGGCAGCATATATTATCATACCAAACCTTGGACGAGGTTCTATGTTTCTCATATCTTATCAAGCAGCCAATTAATTAGCTTAATAGCTCAAGCTCTTAGCTGAATGAAATCTAATCAAAGTTAAAAGCGTTTGAATTTCGTTGAGATTCTATCCAGCACATGCATTTGTAAATGTTGAAAATCTGATACTGCAATTTTTCTTCCGACGTAAGTACTTAAGTTTGTGCTTTTAGGGAGGTTTCTTCGCAGTTTCTCTCATTTCCTATTTACATACGAAGTTGGGAACGTTCGGCACGTAGGCACTTTGTCGCTTACGACATGTGAGGTTGTTACCGTGGGATATTTGACGCGATGTAAAGAGCTGTTTTGTCGCTCTCAATGTAGGCTTTGTTATTAGAATTCGGCCAACTCATCGAGCTAATGGAGGTGTAATTTTTAGAATACGAAGTTATATGGTTTTTCTTACAGTAATATAATTTACACTGCCGTGTAAGCACAATAATCTTACAATGCAGAATACAGCCAATGCTAAGAAAGTTGTTTTCTGCACATCCATTTGTCCGTGATCTTGAATTAGGTATAAAAAAAAGTATATAATAATAATAATGATATAATACTGGTATTTCTAATTGATGTTAGGTAAAGGGTGATCACAATAGTGTGGATTCATTCATTCGAGAATGAAGCTATTTTGATTTAGTTTATTTTAATTGTTTTGAAAGATGTGTTCTTAGCTTTAATAAAAAACCGTTCCAAGATGGAGACCACAAAATGGCGAATTGTTGCAGGTTTTTCATATTTTCAATTTCACTTGTAGCTATTGGGTGTCGCATATGAAGACAGCGCCTTAGTTACTAGCCATACTAGAATAGCGAAATAGAGTTCTGTCGGTCTCCATTCCTGCACTTTGTATGTATTTGTCCGCGACATTCGCTAGCAAATTTGCCTAATTTTATATGCAAGTCTTGCAGAGTAGTCGAGTACTAGTGGATTTTACATATAACATCGACAACCTTTTAGCACAATGTAAACACACTGAAGGGACTTTGGCGTTTTATGGGGTTACAGAGAGTTGGCGTTAAATGGAGAGATGAAAATTCAGAATCAAACTATTTTATTATATTATACTGCAAACAACGCCAATTTGTAAACAAGACAACAAATTTCTCAAAATATCGACTTCTCGAGTTTATTTTCGAGTTCGAGTTTCGAATCGAGTTTATTACAGGCTAGGATAATCGAGCGACTAAAGAACGTAAATCTTAGTATTGAAAGTTGTTATTAAGACTGGGTGTAATGCTATATAGATTGTATAATTGTATGAAAGGCAAGCTAAACACACCAAAGTTAAATGTTTTTAGGGTTTTCGTTGAATCGAGTGACGGTACAAGGATTTATTTCTTTAAATAGTTCATAAAAGATTCTTGTGTGACATTGATGATTGACATGATATTTATTATTCTAGGAGAAAATAAAAGTATGTTATGACATACTTTTACTAAGTATGTAATTGTTGACCGAGGCACATGCATCAATTCTGAAGATTTTTTTAAAAATTTACTTTCATCCTTAACCGACTTCAAGGAGGAAGTTTTCAATTCTTTTCTTTCTTTTTTAAGCATATTTCTCAATTTAAAAGATATGGCTGGAACAAATCGAAATTTTTTTTTGAGCACGATATACTATCCAATTGGTTCTTAATATTTTTTTTCTGATTTAGTCTAATTGTTATTCATAACAAATATTTATTTATTTTCTTTGCCTATATATAGATGACATTCTGTTTTATAACCTACGTTTTGCCTGCGGTATCAAACATAGGTAATATACACAGGTACCATTTTTTTTGTTTAAATCGTTTGTTGATTAATAATAAATAAGTATCATTATTTCTTCCAAAAAGCACACGTAGTTAAATTGTCTTAACATTCTAAAATATTTTTGTGTAGTTTTTTACAATTCCTATTAAAAGACGTATCACGGTTACAATGTTTAGTTTCCAACTATACGACTAAAGAAAAAAGCAAACAAAAAAATAAAGCGCTACCATTATTATCACAAGTAAGATAAAAAATTACCTACCAATATATTCATTATAGCTTGGCAAATACTTACTATAATAATTCTTTTAAAAGAAACGTGACTACTAACTTTCACTGCGGCAGATGCTGTATATCAGATATTACGATTCGAAAAATATCAATATTTCGAAAAATCAAACCACGTGACCGTTTAATAAAATTAAAATGAGACCTGATACAAGGTAAAAAAAATTATATAAATCGGCCCAACCATCTCCGAGAAATAAGGTAAGAAAAATTAAAAAAAAACACCTCCCATTTTTTGGAAGTCAGCAGAAAATATATCAAAGAAATCGCACCGCTACATAAATCTTCTTGCGACAATCTACACTAAATCCGACCAACTGTACAAATCCCGAAGAATCGTCAAAGATTACAGAGACAAAGATAGTCGACGACTGAATCGCAAAAGACAGATAGTATAGAAGTCAATCTTCAAACAAAGTACGCTCGAACAACGCACACATAGACAACGCTCACGGACTCGATATCTCGGTGCAGTTGGGAAGAGCGAACGCGAGTGCCATGCGCTTGAGACAAGCGATTGTGAAGTTTTTGTGCAAATTTTTTTATAATTTAATAAATTGAACAACTAGATAGATAGTACCACGATAGTTTTTTTGTGCATAAGCCAAAGCTGATAACTTTAGCGCGACCGCCCATCTTAGGTATAAAAAGCGAAGTACATACAAGTGTTTGACTTCTGTACTATCCTTATTTTGTGACCTAATCCTGGGTTTCTGAGATTACGTTCAAACTGATGCATGGATTTACACCCGATTTTCAAGCTCTGTCACGAATTTTCCTTAATCGCAAATCTAGGAAACTAATTTGTGAACTGTGGATGGATTTGCTTGCATTGTACAGTTCTTAGAATTAAGACTAACAAAAAATTTAAATTGCTTCGAAAACTATGACTAGTTTTTTATCTGGGCACGCTGCCCTCTGGTGGTGGGTTGGAGCATTTGGATTATCTGTAGAACTTGAATGGTCTATAGGTAATCTTTCTGCTATATTTTTTTTGTTGTTGTAGTTAGCCATTTTGTTTTTAGTAGGTAATAAAGGTAATTAAGTATTCTAAATTCGAATGTTGTATTTTGTCCGCAGGTTCTCAAAAAGGCAAGCTCGTGCTCCTGAGATTATGAACGAAGTGAGCTCCTACCGTGACCCGCTCATGTACAACGAGTGGCCCGTCTACTCCGCCGTACCTCGCGCCGCACCACGGTATGTCTTATGTATAACTAGCCAACCTGGCGAACTTCGTACCGCCTAACAGTCGATAAATGATGTCGTCAGTGACGTGGTTTGACATATGGCCTTGCAAAGTTTTTTGTAGATATTGATATTTTCTAACATTTTATTGTTCTATCATCAATACTTTTCGCAGCGCATGCGGTGAAAGACATTTTACTGCATTTTTTACACCTTGACTTTCTAATAATATATTCCTATAGCTACTCAGTGGTAATGTAGCTTTCTAAAGACAAAATCATATATTTTGTATTGAAATCGGTCCAGTAGTTTATAAGTTTATTCGTTACGTACAGTAATACAAATTTATGCTCGTTATAATATTAAAAGTATATACAGGTAAATCATTATTCCTCGTGCCTTTATTTGAATTTTCGATAAAATACATTCTATTTAACTATAATGTACATAAAAATATAACATATATAATATGCACGTTATTTTATTGTTGTATTAATGTCGTTATTTGTTTTGTATATCCGATTAACTTTTATAGTAGTATTTGTGATTCTTTGTTTTTTTGCACCCCCACACCCGTCTACGATTAATCCAATTTTTATTTTCCATAGGTTGTCTGGAAGAGATCGATAAAACCGCTTTTAGTACCTTTTCTGTTGTATTTATTATCTGATGTTTTTTAAAGTGCGGTGACAATAGACAGCTTTGTAACTTCCTAACAGATAACTTTATATTTAGCCAACAAATAACCTTAGTTGTATGTTTCAGGTTCCGCTACCAGTACCCCACAGTGCCTCGGGAGGCGTACGGAAGAGTCCTCACTAAAGCACCGCCCAATGTCGTACGTACTCCCGACTATGACGAGGTGAGATCCTATAATAATCGATACAATAATATAATATTTAAGGAAGTATAGTGTTTACCCGCTTCGTTTTGATGTCAGCTTGAGAAAATGAATAATAATCGACTCAGTAATAAAGTGTTATTTAAGGAATATCTTTCGTTTTCCCGCTTCGTTTTGATGGCAGCGTGAAAAAAAATAATGATATTCGACACAATAATAAGATGTTATTTAAAGAATATCTAATGTTTTCCCTCTTCGTTTTGATGTCAGCGTGAGAAAACGAATAGTATTTTTGTATTTCTGGTGTGATTCCTCCTCCTCACCATTCTGCCCTCTGACAGTGGATTGGAGAATTTGGATTATATGTTGGTCTTAAGTTTCGTTGTTGCTATTTTTCTAAAAAAGAGGAGGTAATCAATTCGACTGAATTTTAATGTATGTTACCTGATATCTCGGAGACAGCTTTACCGATTGGACAAAAAGGGAATACTTCTCGAGTGGTTGTAAATTTAATCGAAATCTGTCCAGAGGTTTGATTTTAAAATCAACATAACTGAAAATTTCTAACAGTGCCTGCCGTAATTGATGTAATCACTTTTATTTTTAATGACAGTACTGTTATTCTTGTCAGTCATGTTTTAAAATTACACAGCATGTTATGTTACATGACATATTAAGTACCAAACAAAATAAATACGGTACACGTGTTAAGAAATGTCCAATCTATCAACGAATGTATTCAGAAGGGAAAAACACATGTAAAGTAAATCAAAGTTTCAAAGTCTAACCTCAGCCATGAAACATTTTTCTTTAGAAAGTCTTGCAGAAATCGGTAACAAAATAAACACGTTTCTCAGTTTCAAAGTTACTCAAGTTCAAAAATGTTTTTTAAGAATTAACAAATTACTTTCACGTTGTAACGAAGTTGAGGTAAAAATCCTTGATCTTAGAAAGGTTCTTATACTTTTTAATTACTTACTTACCAATTTCTAATAATTTTCTGAAGCAAGATTGTTTCAACACACAAAATTAAACTGAAATCAGATGTTGATTTCGTTATCGTTCGGGAGAGATTTGTTTTTTTTTTACCTGACTAGGAAGGTAATATTTTTCGAATGTAGGTTTGTATATTGGTGTATAAGAATTTATGTAAGTCCAACTCTTTGTCTTTCAATGAACGGTGCGAAGTGTCATTGGATTTGTCTTTATCTGCAAATGTTCATAGATTATGTTGGTAATATCCCGCGATTTCACTCGTTAATATAGTGGTCAAATTGTGAACCCACTCTTTAAAGATAAGTGAAGGTTCTTTCGGTTTCTACTCGTTACAATCTTAAGAATTAATGCGTATGGGAGTTTCAGTCAAGTCCATGCCAAAAATTAAGCAAATGGGTAGCATTGATGCTTTTCACAGACTTCCAAAAAAGAGGAAGGGTACGTTATTCGTCGTTTTTATTTTCTTTTTTATCATTGTTGCATGATTTCTCTGAGACGGCTGGACCGTTTTTTAGAGGATATACTTCTCAAATGGTCTAATTTTAACATACGCTGTCTAGAAATAGGTATGATTTTTAAATCGAATAAACTGAAAAGTCAATCAGCGCCTGTAATGGAAGTTGGTAATCAAATATTTTTGAAAGTACTAGTCCAATGTTTCTATCTGGAGCAGTAAATAGACCTCAACATGCATACTTGTTAGAGTTTACTGCTATCGTAGCTGACTTTTGTTAATCATCACAAATGAAAAAGAATCGCCAAAAAACTGTGAAAAATTGCCAGTTTTGATACGACTTCACGTATTGTTTAAACTTCTATTGTTCGCGTTTATGAACGGAACGCGATCAGAGTTCCCTTTTGTCTTAAACAATTACGTAATAGCCCGTTTAATAATGGTTCAAAGAGATTTTTTCATTACGTGCTACACGGTTTATTTCATTCACAAATAAACCCGGCATTAAGATAAAATGAATGAACGGAAAGAAACCATTCATGATAATGGTGTTAGCTTAAATAAAGAGAATGTGTCACGTAGATTTGAAAACGGAACTAGTAGTTCTGCAAACTTAACTAAGTTCTTAAGTGACGAAGACTATTCCTACAATGAAAACGTTTTGATTAATTGCAATGAGGTAGATAAATAATATTTCATAACTCTTTATAATTAAGACAAAAAACTAGCTGTGCTCCGTAATTTTAAAATAAGAAGATCTCTTATTGTTTATAGCCTATGTTACTCCGTGATAATGTATCTTTCTAACGGCAAAATACATTTTGAAATCGGTTCAGTAGTTTTATATTTATTCGTTACATACAAAATACAAATATTTCCTCATTATATATTATAGTATAGAAGTATAGAATACACTTCTTTTTATTTCATTTTACTATTCTAACCTTCTTGTAACCTAAATAAGCGTAACCTCCGTTGCCACAACAATAAGTGTCATAGACAAGCGCCGCCATTTCCTTCTTCTATTTTCCCGCCATTTCGGTACAAAGGGTAAAAAGCGCGGGTAATGGCGGTGATGACCTTTGACATAGAGTAAGCAACGCTATACAGAGAGTACTGAGTAGGTCGTTAGGCGCAGGTCGGTGGACAAGACGCCTACACTCTCTCACTATTTGTCTTGGGAAGCGTTCTTGTGGGCGTATTCGGTAGTGTCGATCTATGAGAAATTGTACTGTGTAGATACTTTATTACATTCCCGGTTGTGTTCGTGACCTAGTTTTGTGTTGGGTTGGCATTTCCGGAGCTTCACTTATCTTTTTTACAATTATTTGTGCTAAACTTTATAAGACATTATAGTATTTGACTGATATGGGGTAAATTATGGGGGACACCTACGTAAAAAGCTTAGGATAAGAGATACTTATAAAACATGAATACTAACCAGAAAGCATTCATATATTAGTAACTAACGGCACGACCCGGCTTCACACAGGTAGACATTTTTTTCATAATAGATATATCCCATTTTACTCAGTGATAACGGCGAAAGAATTTTTTAAATCGGTCCATTAGTTTTAAAATTTATTAATTATATACAAAAATACAAATCTTATTTTCCTCTTTATAGTATAGATGACATTTTTGATCTTTGTGATGTTCAACACCAATCGCCGTCATCGTTCACATACAAAACACCTAGGTTTGAAAAGACTTACTTGAAGATGGCAAATGTAAAATGCAACCCTGTATAGCTAAAGCCCTCCTAATATAAGCAAAGAAAAATTCTTTGACTCGTTTCGCAGTTTAATAAAATTAGCCTACTTTAAATGTTTTTTGGTAATTTGGTTTTCTTACTCTAAATACGACCCACGGAACTTAGTTTATTCTTGAGAGTTTGTTATTGAAATCACGTTTTAGGTGCTACTTACATCAAATTAATCTTCACAAGAGTACTACATACATTGTACTTTTGATCGACAGTTGTTTCCAGTCTCTTTTTGCAACATTAAACCATTGTGACCGTATTTCTGATTGAATTACTTAATAACATATTAGGTGTACACATTACATATATTTGTTTACTAGCTGTGCCCCGCGGTTTCACCCGCGTAGTTCCCCTTTGGATTGTCGAGATAATGGGGGAACTACTTTTTTGAAGTCGGTTAAAAAGTATCGTATGTCCTTTCCCGAAGTCCAATCTACCTGTGCACCAAATTACATCCAAATTGGTTTAGTGGTTTTGGCGTGAAAGCGAAACAGACAGACAGAGTTACTTTCGCATTTATAATATATATTAGTTAGGGATGTTAGAGAGTAGTGACGTCACACACGCGAATTGATTTACGGCAATTTTAATTTATTTATTGTTTTATTTCATGATTGGCGGCACATTTAACAATGCAAAACAATCTTTGTGTTATACGTGTAACGCGTACGTTTTTAAGTATACTGTAAATAAAAAAAGACTTAAGTTACAGTAGCTTTTAATAAACTATAAATACCTTATTCACACCCAATGGAAATGAAAATAAAGGTAGAACATCAAGCATAACTTACGTGTCGATGATGTAGACAAACAGGTGTTCCCAATGCAATTGTAATTCTGAGACAATTCAAACAACAGACTTGACTACCTGGGCTACCTCTATTTGTTTACGTCATCGTAGGGGAGCCAACATGGCAGCTTAAAAAATATTTTGTCTAAATGCAATCTAATCCCACAAAATTCGCACCAACGTTGTTTTTTCTTTCTTTACGGAGTCAGATTTTTGTAGGCGTGTAACTTAAAATACCTATTACCTAAAGTGGCATGGCAAAAGGTCCCCAAGTATCATAAATTTCCTGTCTTAACGCGAAAATCTAATTTGAAATTAATTTTCTTGAAAACCTTACCTAGTATAATTGGAGAGGGAAGCCCAAATGACTTGCGAAATTGTATTATAGAGATCGCTTTGGCAATGTTACGTATTGATTTTTAGCTGACTTCAAAAAGGAATTCTCAATTCTACGGATCCCTTTTTTATGTATATTTCCCTAATTTTTAGAGATGGCTGGACCGATTTATGGTTGACTGGTTTTTTTTTTCGAGAGGGTATATTTTACTTTTGAATGTACAATGTTCTCATTGAAAATTAAGTTATATTGATAAAAAACTACCGGACTGATTCTGATGACATATATCTTTTCTTATATATAAAAATCAATTGCTGTTCGTTTGTCTCGCAAAAACTCGAGAACGACTGGGCCGATATACTGAGTTTGGTCTTGAAATGTTTGTCGTACCGCAGGGAAGGTTTTAAAGTTGAGAAACATAAATAACTGTTACACGGTACGATTTTCGCTGGGACCGCTAGTTTATAATATAAATTGTAACAAAATCACTAGAGTTATTTTTAGGAATATAATTTTCATTTTCATTGAGTAGGTACAATCGTCCCTACGAGTGCATAACTGTCACTTTTGTAACGTAAATTGTGCGTGCCGAAGTGAAAACAATTTGCTCACTTTTTTTAAATTAGATATAACTTGTTAGAAAATAAATTTATTCTCATATTGATAAGTGACAATACAAATATTTCAGCTATTTTGACTATTGAATTAACGATTGCTAACAAAAAAGAATTTTCTAAATCGATCGGTCCAACCGTCTCTGAGAAACCAGGAAACATAATATAAAAATTAAGATCCATCGCCTTTTTGTATAGCAAGTTCATGTAATTGAACTTTGTACGTATGTTACTAACTTCTAAATCAATTTCTTCATGCAGTCATAAGATAAATTAAAAAAAAAAAACAATTAGTCAACTTATAAATACCAAAACATTAAAAAAAAGTCAGATTACTGACTTCACTTTGGCAGGTGCCGATAGAACTTTTTCAGTTACTTCTATTGAAATATCAAACTCCCCTCCGGACCGATTCTGACAACATTGAAATGTTATTACTTGAGAAGTACCATTCCAACAAAAAAAAACTAGTCTAGCCGTTTCCGAGAAATCAGGAGACAACATAAAAAATTAAAAAAGAAAATTATGACGATTTGAGTAACTCCTCCTTTTTTGGGAAGTCGGTAAAAAAAGTTATCGCTGTCTATTATTGATAGCAAAAAGCAAAATGTGTCCAGCGACCCTGCCAGGATTCGAACCTGGAATCTTCTGATCCGTAGTCAGACGCGTTATCCGTTGCGCCACAGGGCCGGTTACTTAATTAACCGAAAATAAGTATATAATTTTATTACAGATAGCAGTATAATTAAAACATTCGAAAAATCTTGGATAAGTTCCAGTATACACATGGTACAAAGTCATAATCGCCACTTAGTACCCACTGCAATCAAAAAGCATTGCGATGTTAGTGCTCTCTGCGAGCTTTTACAAACTTCATGTTAGTTAATATAAACCTCTCTCATTTTATATCATCTGCCTCGGTCATGTGCCAATCTTATTCAGGTTGGACCCGCGATAGATTATTTGTCGTTAAGCTTAAGTGAAGAAATATCTAGTCAATACCAAGACACCTACAATATTTTTCTACACATACATTATCTTTCACTTTGGTTTCTATGCCAACTGACAACTATGACGGCTGGCTCACTTCCGCAGGATTAATTTTAGGTCCGAAATCACTGGTCTCTTTTTCGTCTTTGCTTGTTTTAAATATCCGAAAATCAATAATAATATATTTACTACGCATTCTATATATTTATTCGAAGAACTCATACACCAAGTTTCGCCAGACCGATTGATTGGAAACTACGACCTGTACGCGATTACAAAATTTCAGGAGACACATAAACAACAAGTAATATATAAATATCTGAACTCACTGACCAAAGAAAAAAAATCCAGACCCGAGCAGAGTCGCTTGCTCGCTCCGTTCGCTAGTTCAATTAACTTCAATGCACCCCTAGCCAGACGTTAGTGCTGAACGCTATCAACCCCATTACAATAAAAAAGGGCGTACCAAACAAGTGCACTCTTAAGGGTTTTGTAGTTTTATTCTGAGTATAGGTATGTGGTTATTGTCATAAAATTAAGCAGACTTAACTTCAGAAACACTGAAGTAGAGTCAGAAGTGCCGTGTAAGCCGAGAAATTCAGAATAGGAAGCTTATGTCCAGCAGTGAACGGGAATAACCTGATGATGAAGATGATGAATGAGAATAATGAACAAAACACTCAAATTTCTAACAAGAAACTGCATATATACTTTCTCTACAGGGCAAGTGTCTAATGACACTATATCATCAATAAAAGGCTAACTACAAACAAAAATAGCAGATGGATTACCTAACTAAGATCTACAGATAATTTAAATGCTCCAACCCAATACCAGAAGGCAGCTTGCCCAGTTTGCTACCGTCATTACCTCTCTTAATCTCAATGCTTGGGCTAAACTAGGTAAACACCGGAATATAATGTGTAGATTAATGTGTGGTGTGATAAAATATATACTTTGCCAGCAGATGTTCGGTATGCTGAATGTGCCCCACACCTCGGGCAAGATACTACGGTACCCGGGCCCCTCCAAGCCCCGCGGCTCTACTTTCATGGTACCCCCACAGAGAGACAGGTCAGTTTTATCTATTTCACGTTTTCTGCATTTTTGATAACGTTAAACGACAAACATTTTCGATCATCATCTTCATAGCCGAAGTACCTTTCAATTTAAAGTGGTATAATTACCACTTACTAATAAACTTCTTGGTGCAGGTTCGAAGCACTGAAGAAACTGATCCGTCAAGAGCATGTCCGCGAGCTGCAGAGGAAGTACGAGACGGAGCAGAAACAGGAGCTCAAGGACATCACCTCGGGACATGGGTGAGTACACTCACTTCATTACAAGTTTACCGCCAACTTAATATACAGTGGTATTGCATAGACTTAGCGCTGAAAGAATAGAAACAAGTAAAACCTATCTCGGTTTCGTTTAAACAAAAGCGTAGAAAACTCTAAACAAATATTGCTTTTGGACCTTATTTTAAAATCTTCAGGTGTCTATACAATTTTTAGGTTATTGTGACTTAAAAACTAAACTGTGATGATTTTTAAAACGATTATATTTTTGTCCGGAAACACCAGAAAAGTGTAACCTACAAATAAAATAATACCGAATTTATAAGTCCAGGCGTCTTTGAAAAATCGGGAAGCATACATTAAAAACACAGCGTCCTTATGAAACTTAATCCTATTTTAGTAGGGCCTAAAATATAAAATAAAAGGCCTTAGAAAGTCTTAGTTATTTTAACTTGTTTTTTAATTTTTTTATCCATGGCTGGTTAATTATTTATGGTAAATCTTCATGAACAAATTCTCAATGGAAATGATATCCGGCACAGCTTTGCATCTTCAAATAATTTACCTAACCGTTTCCTTCTCCAACAAATCTCTGTGGTGCCAGTAAACGACCCTCGAATTTCTCCGACTCAGCTAGAAATATCGGAAAAGCAATTTCCGAGATTAGCGAGGCGTTTTGAAGACAAACCACATTATTATAATACACGTCAAGAAACGTGATCTAATCTCGAGAAGCTCTTAGATTAATTTGTTTTACTTAAAAGTTAATGTTAAGCTGACACGCGGTTGCTTAAATTAAATTGTTTCTTTACTTCGCGGTATTTCCTTTTTCATAAAAAAATTCTTAATTCACGACTGACTTTTGTGAGTATTCATTCGCTATTTTCATCTCGGCCATTGTTTTTTTATGAATAGAAATAATCGTTTGAAGCCTACTTTGTAAACTTTTACACAGAATAAACGGTATCGAGATCGAGATTTTTAATGAAACATCGCTTTGAAAGTTTTCTGTCTTGAGCGTTTGAATACATTTTACTTGTGCCCAATTCTATTTACGTTTCAATGAATAGATATCAATGGAATCATAATTTATATTTAACATTAAATCATATTTACTCTATTTTCAATAGACTTTATAAGAGTATACTATTTTATCGTCTAGTTATTTTATACATATACTACTAGCTGAGCCCCGCGGTGCTACTCGCGTTTATAAAGGATAAAAATTAGCCATTGCCAAGGTCTAAGCTATCGTGAGCGTGATAGAGTGACAAACATACATAATAACTTTTGCTAACACGGCAAATAAAATGGTTATAGCTGAATATTGCTTTTTCATTTTTAAATTAATGTTAGATATTGGGCATTTGGAAGTCAATCTCTTGTGTAATGATTTTGAAATGAATTAAATTAAATCGCATAACATGAAAAACGGTATATTTTATTTTTACTTAACATTTCTTTTTTATAGAAAAGAGAAATGAAAAAAAAACCTTTTGTATGGTGGACATTATAGGCATTGTGCTTACATAATACTATTCTCAAGTTAATTGTATGTTATATATTATTATTACCTCCAATGTGGTATATGACCTACACATAATGAAGCCCGCGCATAACAGTAGGATGTTTTATTTAATACGAAAATCAGTAATAAATTTGTAAGTACCATTTTCTGCTAGAACCCTCCCATACATGCAGCAAACTTTAACAACAACTTCACAAAGCGCTATCCATCAATGAACTAAATAGCTACAAGACTCGTAATCACATCAAGAGCCTCTTAAGGCTCTCCCACACGACAGAGGGCTTTGTTCCTCCTTAATTACGTCAGATGTTCACTGCCGAATGTGGGCTGTCTCGCATCGCTAATATGTATAACAAATATAGCAAACGAAGTGAACAAGGCGGGGGTGTAATTAGGCTGTAGCATGGACAATTAATTTACAAGTGTAAAAATACCACCACTGACTTAAACTCGGTTAGCACTTATACAAATATATGATTACGATGAATTAATTTATTAATAATTTGATTTTAGTATTTTTTTTTTGCTTTGCTGAATAAAATATAAAATTAAAAAAAAAAGTTATATTTATAAATTGCATCTGCGGTGCTCGAATTTAAATAATTGTATCCTATTTTATGTCTATTCCAAACATAGGGCTCAAATTATGTGTGCTCTTTTATCGGTCGATATAGTGTGAAAGAGGCTCAATAATTAAGAAATTAATTTTAAAGTTCATTTTTATTTTTTACCGACTTCCAAAAAAAGAAGATACTCTATTCAAGGGGTATGTTTTTTTATGTTTGCTGCCGTACTTTCTCGGAGACGGCTGAATCGGTTATCACTTATTTTTTTAAAGAACTTTGTAGTACAACGTATTATCTGTAAAGTTAGTGGTCTACCACGCTGAAAGTAAATGAGTTTACTAATAAAATTGTACACAATGTTCACTAAGGTGAAACTGGACTACGAAAAAAAATAGTTTTAAGTAACCAGAAACCAGTTCTATTAGAAAGATCGTCAACAAAATGTACGAAACGGCTAACTAAATTTGCTCGATTCTAAAATTACCCACAAAATAAAAATTATTCATAATCAAGAGTACAGTAAGCCTCTATTTGCTAAGCACACTCATAACTGATATCCCAGTATAATAATGACCAAAAAGCAAAGGCCAAAACTGCCTTATGTCATCACTTTCACCCTTGTCTAGGCCGCTGATCGTAATCTCAAGGAAAGGCGAACGCTCCCACTCGCTTCGAACAAAGTGATTCATTAGATTCCTTCGTCACCTCCGAAAAGATAACATTTAGATTCAGTCGTTCAAGCTCAGGTTTTTGTCTTTGATTAAGTAAATGGCAATAAGGTATAGTATAAAAGACTACAATAATAAGATATAGTAATAAGTATTTTTTTCTACGTTTCTTATCCGTACATTACAATATACGCATATAATCCGATACAATGATTACTTGAGTGATAACACTTATGATTATGAAGCCAAAGGACTTGTTTCATTTTCGGCCAGGACGGTGTATGTCTATCAAAAAATGCCTAAAGATGTGGTTAATACTGTATATTAATGAAAAGTGTCTCCTTCTATGTGTACAAAAATATCTAAATACTGTGAATTGTAGTAGAATTATAGCATCCCTGGAAGATTTATGTATCCTAGCTTGACTCCAATGGTCACTCTATAAATTATACAACTCGCCACAAATGTCAAAATTGACACAGTAAAAACGCGTAAATCACCTTTTAGCGTAAAAAACATGGAATTTTTTTGTTTCGAAATTAATTTTGTCCACTATGATAAGTTACGTTACTTCGAAATTGGTTGATTTATTAAAAAATAATAGCCCCTAAAGTATCTTAGAATCAAGTACACTGTCCTGGCCGGAGCTCCATACATTTTTGAAATAACTCTTTTCTATAAGTTTACATAATTACGTATAGTAATCAATAACTGGGGCCCAAACAATGGCTCTGGTTCGTTACACGTTGGGCGCCAGATTTAAGTTATAAATCAGATGTTACTGTGTAAGCAATTAATATTTAATTTCAATTGAGTAATAGTTAGTAAAAGAAATGAAACCGGTCAAAATCGGTGAACATACATAAAAAAATGATTCTGTCGAATTGAGAACCTTTCTTTGAAGTGCGTTGAAATGCTTCAAACTTAACCAATTATTAATATGAATTAATATATTTATATTTATGATATATTAATTAAGAATATATTTATGTGAATATTAATAATATGTCGTTTCAGAGACGACTATGTGTACGGCAGCTATGGCGAGCAAGAACCTCGGGGACTGCAACCTATCCAGATGGAATACCCAGCCGACGAGCCTCAATCCAGGCAGCAGCATAAGTAAGTTACTACGCTAATGTAGATTTAACTTTATTTATTGATTACTAGCGGCCGGTCTTGACTTTGCACGGGTGGACCTTTTTAGGGTTATTTACCGAAAGGGTAAAAACGGAACCCCATTACTGAGATTTCGCTGTCCACCTGTCCATGCGTCCGTCTGTCACCAGACCGACAGACCAGAAATACATCATCTGTGAAAATTTCAACGGTCTAGCTATCACGGTTTATGACGGACACCGAAGTTTTAACAGCTCGTTTTTACCCTTTCGGTAAGAAACCCTTAAAATGTTCACCTGTGTGAAGCCTGGACGGGCCGCTAGTAGGAAATAAAATAGATGAAAGAGAATACTTAGGACAAGCGCCCTACCATACAATTTAGTTGTACTAAGTATTTTAAGGATGGTTGTATTGAAATCTTTCAAATATATTTAGATGAATTAGGTTACTCTAATGTCCTCGGTACATAAAAACGGTAAATTTTTGATTTAAAGATTGAATTAGAATGAATTGTTATAATTTTATTGTACCAACATTAAACTGATTTAGCAGGAAACCTCAGTCTGGAAGCCGCCAGGTGTCTCAGTTCTCTCGCTACTCCGATGTGATGCTGCCCCCTGCTCGCCGCACTTTCTACCACCCCTACTTCGACTACGCAGCCCCTGAGATCCTCCCCTACTACTGAACCCTCAACCACGAGAGGACGACCTTCTTCCACGATATCCTAGGGACTCTTCCCTTAATGTACAAACTCTATGCAAGCTTTAATTCCAATATCAGTATTAAACGGTCATATCGGAAGCATATCTCCCGCTTTCGCTTTGACAATTCTAGTCATATTGTGAGCTTTCTCTGCGTTCACTTCTCGCGATTTATACTTTTTATTAATTATATTTACGAGAAACATTTTACTATGTAGATACTCAATTTATTATACCCCTTTTGAATACCAATTGTATTTTTCGATAGCTTTAAGATGTGAATGCGAATAACTTACATAAATTCGAGTTCTTAGGCTGATGAAATTGAAATTATATAACTTCCTCGGTGACAATAATTCGCTATTCGTATACAATTCGATCAATTATGGATAATTATGACATTACAGTCAATTCCGTGTAACTTAATGAAGACAATAAAAATGTAATCGGACAATAAAATTTTCGATTTATTATTATATAATTCAGTGTTTAGGATTAGAGAATGTTCGCATTATATTAGGAATTTAATAATCTGGATTCAGATGTGTTGGGAAGCCAGCCGGAAATTATTACGTTGTTTTTCGCTTCGGTTCCCTTTCATCATTAGGAGAAAATTAAAAATTCTTATTCGTTTCGAATTTGCTCGTGCCGTTGCTTTGCTCTCTGTCGAGAACTTTTTTTATTAACATTCAAGAGGTAAGTCTGAGCCCGACAGCCTCCGAGAACCGAAGCGAGAAAATGAATTAAGTATTTACTTTTACCCTCTAACTTAACGTAGGTCTTACTTCTCGACCTTCTCAAAATTCTTGTCAAATAATCATAGATAAAAATACTCAGTTTTAACGAACGGTTTTGTTAAGATTGTTTTATATGGAGTTTACGAAGTCTATAAACATCTAATATATCATATATGAATATCATTTTATATATAGCATTTAGGCAGTGGTAGCGTATCTAGTAGATACTCCCAACCTTCCTCCCAGCCCTAGACGTCGTGAAGAAACCAGCTCGTTGGCGATATTCTTTGAATATTAGTGAACCCTAAAGGACTATCCTGCTATACAGGATGCTGCTATATAGATAGTCCTGTGAAAAGTAGCCCCAAAATCTGGGGTTACACTACTTGTATGGTAAACTTGTGCTAAACAGTGTGACGTTATAGAATCAAATAATAGTTGGTGACGCTATGGGTTTTTAGCTTTTATTGATACATGTTTGTAAATCGATTATTCTAATCGCCAGTCAAATATAACCGATGTTTATATGCTTCGTGAACTCCAATTAAAGTGCTTTGATCATGTGAAAGCGTTTTACATTTTAGTGTTCATTAATTTTAAATTATCTCTGTCAAAATTAAATCATATACAGAATACATGAGTTGATTATAACATTACTGTTCTGTGTATTTCTTATATTTTACCAGCGACCGTTATCGATTGCCTACTATTGATAGGTACTTAACTATTTTTGTGCATGTAAGTACATTTACGAGTATATTTGCTCTACTAAAGTCCATTTATTAAAGTATTCAAATAAAATACATATATTATTAGCCATATATAAAAATACAATTCAATATCTGATTGTTGTAGAATCGTCGGTATCATGTTTATGTCATACTATACTTATAAAAAAAAAATTGTCATTCTAAGGACTAAAACTGATATTATCTGGTTACTAACAACAAAAGCCTTCGAGACGGCTAGTCGGATCGGCTGTTTATTTGGAAAATAAATCTTATTGTGGTAGAAATATCATTGCGAATCGGTTGAGCGACCGAATTCCGACAAAATAAGGCTTTAACTACATTTAAATGTTTCATGTTTATACCAACATAGATAAACTACATGTAATTTAGTGGCGCGTCCAGCGCTTATTTAATATTCTTGTACTATGTAATACTAGCCTTAGATATAAGACGGCATCGTTGGATGGCTTTTATGGATATTTTTCTTAGCTGACGTTTCAGAGTTTTCTGGCGTGTGTAACTACATCCATACTTAATATCTATGTCAAAAACGGTATAATCAATATTATGTGTGTATCTAATAAGTATTTACTAAACTATATATGTATAAACGTAGTTAATTTCTCTAGCAAACTCTATGGGAAAAGATGTGTAACGATGCAATTTTAAAATGCTGACTCACTCAAAGAATGAGTTCTCTCCGTAAAATTACAGTGGCGTTGTGAAATTTATGTAAGGTCGGGAATACACATGCCTTCATAATAGAACAGTACCTTTAATGTAGACTACATTTGCAATAAAAATTGCATGCGACTTCCTTTCTCATGGTTATCTATATCAATTTGGTATTTAAATGGATAGCCTTATTTTGTCCTACGCAGTACATTTCCGAAACGAAATAATTTTGTTTTTAGAACATAACGGTTATTTTATAACTTACATGGGTACCAAAATTTACGAAATATTTAAATAACTAAATAACATTTAGCATAAAATATTTTTTATTATTAAAAAGCTAACAGTTGGAAAGCTAAGCGCTGAGTTTAATTTTAAGAGAGAAGTTCGAAAGTTGCGTTATTTTCATATGATAATTTGAAACTACTCGTAGATCAAGCTCCAGGCTTGTGTAGTTCCGTCTAGTTACCTACTCGTATAGAGCCTACACCGATCCTTTGGCGCTTCAGGCTCTCGCTATGATCTAATTCATCAATATATAATTGGCAATGCACTGAAAGTTGAAGGCTGTAATTCTAAGAGTGTTGTTATCTATTTGTGTACTATAATACGATTACTTAATCTAAACAACTATCGACTTTATAATTATCGACGTAAATGTGTCGACATAACCACACAGACTAAAAAATTTGGCTTTAAAAAAATTATATTACATCATGTATTATGGCTTTAAGCAAGTCAATGGAGTCATAACACTTCTATTTATTGAATAACGGTGACAATCGTCCCACATCTGACGTGTTACGATTAGCAAAATGACTATACATTGTACAAGTTAATTTATATATTATAATTTTCTAACAATATTCTGTAGTTTTACAAGTTATTTTACTGACTTTATCATCGTTAGTTAGGTAGTTAAACGACAATAACATTGTGTAGTAACGGTATGTATCTGAGCGTACTCGTATTGCAAATGAATAGGTCTTTAAAATTAAGAAACTTATGAATATTTCATTAAAAGTAGAACTTCGCCGTAACATATCTTTGCAATTAACACGTGCAGATAATATCTACAGGATTATTAATATGTAGTAATATGTAATAACCATATCAAATGAATTAATCTGTGTTGTTAAGATCTATGTGGAATAATATAATGTATATATCCATCAATTCTTGTCACACAAAAACATAAGAGTTTCAAAAGCATGGCAACATTAAATAATTGTTTATTTTTCCGAAAAATAGTTCCTATGGAAGATTTATGTGGTTAATCTATTAGTCTTTTATCGATAAATGTAAAGACAATAAACAATATAAATGTATGAAAACCTACTCCTACTCCTATGTAGGTAATCTGAACCTACGTGGAAAATTAATATATAATTACTTAGTATTAAAATACGAACATTCTGGACAAAAATCACGGCAAGTTTCGCTTAACAAATGTAAGGAAAAATCCAGTAAACTTTGTTCGATTAATAATGTATTGATACCTATTTTATTTTTTATTTTAAAAATAAAGTAAGTTACGTATTCCTGAGCAGAATGTTCTATTATTTATACCTATTTAACTATTATAGTAATAAATAACTTGGCTTGGCGTAGTCGCCGAATGATCGCCTTTGAAGAGGAATGTCATGGCTACGAATTCTGACATTTGCGCTTCTCAATCTTTTCACTTGAGCGCATGTTAGGTACCTACCTAGAATTGCTTTGACGGCAAAGGAAAACATTATGAAGAAGTCTGCTTTTCGGAGAATATTCATTGCTCTCCACAATTTGGCCAGTACCATCCACTTCATAGAGGAGATCCGTGTTCAGCAGTGGTAGTTAGGTAGGTACGCTTCGTCTTGATAATAGGTAGATATGTAAACATTTTTATCTTGAAACTTTAATCGAATCATTTAATTACCAAATTTTTGGATTCTTATACATTCAATATTTATGTTATAATTACTAATAATTATATAACACAACCGTGTTATATATAGATACGTATAAATTGCCTAAAGATGATGAATTTTTAGGCGTTGCTTGATAAAGTAGATATGACTCAACGAATATCTATCTACCTACCACTTATTAATTTATAAGTATTACGAAAAAATGGTGAGAAACCTCTCAAGTTGCCTCCGAAGTTTACCATCGACCTTCGTAACAGTACAACTTGTAGGTTTTCCCGAAAACTTTGATTTCTTACTTAAGTTATTGAAATATTATTTTTTGACTGGGTAATGATGGCGCAATATGGGTACGGCGTAATAGAAAATATTTAAACCGCTTTGGGTAAAATTTTGGGATTTGTGAATTTCGTGTTTCACCTCAAAAAAGCTTTTGAAAAAGTTTATTTGGGAGCAACTAAATATTATAACTGTTTAAATAGGCCCAGGCGTTGCTGAGGAAACGGGGAACGTAAGGAAGTAGGGTTTACCCGCAGATTTTTCTCAGCGACAATCTCCCTTCAAATAGCTGTCAACAAAGGGCCTGGCCGCACGTGCGACCTTCAAACTAAGATTAGAGCTTTGCAGGGCAGACACAAATAACAAAAACTGTGCCAAACAATGACGAGAGGCCCTTTTGAAACTTGCGCGTGAACTACGTGAGAAGAGTCGCAAAGCGGGCTTAGAATATTCGAACAAACTTGCTCTCGAAATGTTTTGGAAAACCTCTGCCTCTGCTAAGTCCACCAAAATAGGCACCATATTTTGGTGGACTTACTTACTATACGCAATGGCGATAATATAGCATTCGAAAGAGGTAGCTACCGATAAATATAAACATTTAGGTCTTCCATTCCGACGAACTAAATTCATTACAGACTTTAAAAAGAGGTTCTTTATTTGTCTGTATGTATTGTTTCTGTGTATATCATCGATATTTTCGCCAATACTGAAAGATTAAGCTCATTTTTTTGGATACTTACAATTTATTAAGCTCGAACATACATCATTTAATTTTTACGCGCCCGGGGCCACCATTAGGCCCCTCGCAAACGGCGACTTTTTGTAGCGATGCAGTAGCGATCCTGTCGCGCGTTCGCATCGATACAGTCGCGATGCGGTCGAGGTCGATTAATGTACGTGTACTAGATGCGTACTAACCGCCTCAATGCATTGCTGCTTCACTTAAAGCCACAGCCATTACCTCAGCTCACTTCAAATCAGTGCCTGGTGTGAGGCCAAGCACTTCAAAAAATTTATCGAAATGAGTAAATGCGTCGTAAAAGTATGTGACTCAATCACTAAAAAACATAAGAAATCCAGCGAGGTTACTGTCCACAGGTAAGTTTATTTTAAGCAAAACTCATAACCAAAAAAATATTAATGTAATTCAGTATTTGGTGGGAACTTTTGACGCTGAAATACCTTGCAAAAAGTTCTTAGGAATTAATGTTTTCACGAAATTTAGGATAACTTTCTACTTAGTAATTTGAGAAAAGCCTAATTTAGTCCAATAAGTGGATTTTGGTCTACACCTCCTTTGCAGGCCTCCCGTGCCCAGCAGATGGATGCCATGAATTAACTCGCTTAAAAATATTTATTTGGTTACAAGATAGAGATTCCGGATATTTCATACTAAAATGCTTTGCGTCAACTTTAATTGTGCAAACTGCCAGATTGTAGAACTTACTAACAGTTTCGCTATTTCCAGATATCTATAATGTTTGGTCTTTTTCAAGTCCAAAACTGAATTGTTTTAAATTGGTTTCTTATATGCAGCATACAAACATACTACAGCTCATCGTAGCGTACTACATCTTAGGCCACTTCGTCACTTTACATCGGGCGAGTTGCAGACAATCACAAACATAAAAAAAACGTATAAAAATAAGTCTTTTTTTTAATTTACTTTAGGGTAAAATTTTCTTTGGTAGGCAACACCAACCCGCAGCGCACGTTCAACTGCGCATCACCAAAACAGTTACACTTTTTTCGACGTGCTGTAAGGTTTCCTACTATATATATATATATATCTATATGAAACTCTTTTGATTCAGTAATATCACAAAAGTGCCTGCGAACGCTACATTTACAAAATGGACCCCGTTGAGGCAACATTAGTCACGTTGTCTTTGGTGTTGCTTTTTCGTAACCAGCCAAAGCGTAGATAACGACAGCAGCGTCAATATTGGATGCACCCATTTAATAAATAGAGGTTACTTGGTGGACATTATGTAACAACGTTTAAAATACTAAAAAACTATGAGCATAAAGTTGTTATTGTTATTATAAGTTGTTAGAATGTCATATTCGACTTGTATAATATTCGATGTAGTAGCGCGGTGGCATCGCTTCTGTTCCGCGTTGCTAATGCGACTAATGCGCGCTTAAGAAACGCGACAGCATCGCTTCAAAAAGTCGCCGTGGGCGAGGGGCCTTAGATACTGTAAGGCTCCTAGGCGATGTAGGGCCCTATAGGCAGTTGCTTATTTTGACTTTTATGCTTAATTCAACCAGGTAGGTAGATATGTTGATAGTTACCATTTACCTAACGATTTGCTCGTCTTGTTCATCTATAAAAAATCATAAAACTCCTTTTTTTCCCAGTCAGGTAAAAACTTAATACTAAACAAGGTTATAAAAATAAAAGACTGAAAATTACATAATTTCTTATTAAATTTTTACATTTACATTTTCGACATAATACAGGCGGTTACACAAAAAATAAATAAGTCTTATAAGATTTACAATTACAATTAGATGTGATGAATCGACCAACGAAACACGAAATATTTACGATACAATGTAAAACTACAATTATTGATATATCATAAAAAACTGTACAAAAAAATTATAAACTTAATTTTTTTTCCTGACGAGTTCAGTTTTATTTTTCATCTCTTCGTGCAAATATAATTGTATGCATTTTCATATGTTTATAGTAAAGTAATACGCTCTTCTAGAGGTATACAGAAATCATGCCAATTCTGAATATTATAAATGACTCGCACATTTTTTTTTAAATTTCCTCAATATTAAGTCTTGATAACTAAGCCTAAGTCCGTTATTTGCAATACTTATTTCAGAACTACGATTCCATTGCATCATAATGTTCGTTTTATCCAAAATTGATAGTTGTATACATTAAGTTTAATACTCACTTCGACCTGTCCGTCTCTTAATCAAAACTACTGTAATGAAATTGTAATGCTAAAACAATCCAAACAACAGACTTCCATCCCAGACAAAGCAGTAACATAGAAGAGTAATTTCACGAGTCATTTTATGCGTATTACAGCTATAATTCAACACATAATTTTTATACCATTAAGAAAAACCCATTACTATAATTATCTCAACAAAATATAACAAAAATATTTGTAAAAAATAAATAAACAAATATACTAATGATAAATGTGCTAAACAATATAACATGAAGTTGTGCTAGTTCCGTGCTGTAAATAATAAAATGAATAAACAAAAAAAAAAGAGTTCAATATCAATTTAAACGAACATTTCTCTAAATATGTTCATTCGTGTTTATCATCAACGATTATTGAATGAACGATAACTGAATTCTCGTTCAACTATAACATTGAATTAAACTTATTTCCGTTGAATTTACAATTGACCAGCAGTTATTTCGTTTAATCGGCAGATTAGTTCGCCTACCGAGGTTTAAACGATACAACCGTCGGTTAAATCCACTTTCGGTACAGTATTAGTAAGTGCACATTACGTAATGTTATTAATTACAAAAAACTATATAAAAACGGATAATATAAAAAGAAAATATTATAAATAATCAGACAATAGCTACGATTAGGATAAGCCAACAACCATCTAAAACCAAATCGCGAGAATTCTAAATGTATGTGCTTTCTTTCATAAACTATTTTGCACGTTTGAGAGATATTGTTATCTTCAGAAGCTATAACTAAAGTATAAACTATTTGTCAACAATAAAAAATTGTTCAGCGGACAATTTATTTTTGTTCATACTTTACTAAAGTGATATATGCAAAGAGTAATAGAAAGGTGTGACAATACTTAGGGGTGGTTAACCCATCAGAATTTCACAAAACTCGAGAAAATATTTTAGCATCTCCCGTACAACTTGACTGATCACGTGACCAATTTTTGCATGGAGAACCTTATAGTTTTTTCACTCCTTTTTCTTTTTTTTTTCTTCAAATGAGTCCACCTTGATTGGCAGACTAACACCCTTAAGTATTGTCACACCTTTCTGTTACACGTTGTATATATCACTTTAGTAAAGTATAAACAAAAATAAATTGTCAGCTGAACAATTTTTTATTCTTGACAAATCAGCACCGCAAGTACGGTTCCATATCGATCGTAAAGTGCTGATATATGAGCCAGTATAAATACTCGTACCGATAATACACTCGATACAAATATCGAACGCAGACTCAATAACCGACACAATGGCGTATGAAGTCAAATAGATTACATAGATGTCTAATATCGATACCAACCATAACCAGGATACGTACTTGCAAAAAACGTTATAATATAACGTTCTATATCAGCCGTTATAATTATCAATATACAACCTTACTTTCATTGCAGTTTTAACTCAGCATTAACATTTTCGGTAATTTCTTTCTATTTGGCTATGGCTTCTCTTAATAGTGATTAAAAAGTCAGTTTGGAATGCTGGAAAAAATCTAAACACTCAAAAACTTGGCACAAGACAGTTCTCTAGAAGGCGGTATTAATTAAACGATAATCAATTGTTTAGGTACAACAAGAGGCAATAATTTGGCAATTATAATGAAGTAATTAAATTTAACACGTGTCACAATTAGCAATAATTAACCGGAGACACATTCAGGCTTACTTACATACAACATGGATTGTTATTTATATATAATATATATATATCTAGGGATCATTAGCATCATAATTAATAGTGTAGTACAAATTTTATGTTAGACACCTTAAACTAGGCTAGGACAATCCATTTAGTCGCACAAGTGTTCATATACGAATTACTATGGAATTGTAAAAAACATATTAATTCTGTACTTTAATTTGGGTGATCAAGAAAATATACATATCACGTGTTTCGAAATAAAATATGATAATTCGAATGTATGAGAAATACCCTGATAGTGTGTTCAATAGGTCAGTTGTCAGTTCTACTAAATATAGCCTGATAGAGCAAATAAAACAAGGAATAACGCATTTAACACACGGCAATCATCTATAAGTGAAAGCGTGGAAAAACGGAACAAAAGTTCGCGCTTTGGAACTTGCGATTGTCGATATACCGAACGCGACTCGACTAGTCCTCTGCCCCGCACATTACGATTTGCCAAAGAGACCATAAGAGGTTATCGTCCAGGGGTGTACTAAGCCGAAAAGGGGTCACCATACTCATCCTAAGGAACAACTTTCACTAAGGAACCAATTCTGAATTCGAGAAAAAATCAGCTGCTCCATACAATTTGTTGAAGACCGATCCACTATTTCTATGGAACATTTGATTTTTTGTTCTCGAATTGAAAGTTGGTCTCATAGTGAAAGATGTTCCTTAAGTTGAGTATAGTGACCCCCTTTTGGCTTAGTACACCCCAGCCGATAACCCTATATAATGATAAGGTGGTAAATAAGGTACACTGCGTAGCCAAGGCCTTTGTCTTAACTGTGATTATAATGCTGAATAATTTATAAGGTTAGTTTCATTAAAAGTCAGCAGTACAGCGTTTAAAGGGTTGCTTTAGGGAATCTTGATTTTTAGTTTAATCCAAAATTAATTCGAATCCAAAAATACTTCACAGTAAGAGGAGTTTAGCAAGCGCAACAAAATAAATATTATTTTTAAATAGTCAACTATCTATTGATATGGAAATGGTTAAAATGAATTATTTTTCAGACTGATATAAAATACAACCGAATGAGCCACAAATGACGGAATTGCTTCTAGTTTAAACCCATATAAATTTTTTAACCATTTACGAAGCACATTTTATCAATTTCTTCGATTATACATGACGGAAGTATACGTTATTATAATTTTGATTATATTTTGCTAGTCTAAAAAGTATTCAATTAGGATCGTATAGATTCGAGACGGCGGAGCGTAACGAGCTTTGAAATTATAATACATAAAAACATAATAAAAACTGGTATCATTCAATATGTACAAATAGTGTACATGAGTCCCACTTAAGATTGTCGAGAATGAGTGTAACAAAGAAAGAGATAACACATCATTCGTTCAATTTACTCATTCAATTAAGTTCATTTGCACAGTTAACGATTCGTACAGGCAAATGGATCTAAAGAACTCGAGAACTGGAACAACACACATAATTTAGTGGCCAAACAAAAAAGAAAAAAAAGGGTGTCTCACTTTTTGCGCAGAAACTCTTACGCTTCACAATCTCAATCAGCACAGTCTAAAGATCGAAATAACAGTCAAAACATCGACATTATTCTAATATAATTAGTTATACAGGAAGTTTCCTTACATGCTAAGTTAGTCTACATAGCTGCGACACTCGGGTTTGCCTACGTTGCTACCTCTCAATTACATACACTATACATATACGTAGACGCCCATCTTTGGTTGACATGAGCTTAGACGTTTGCGCGGATATTCATTTGTATAAATCATATAAAACGAAATGATAAGGCATAGCTCAGAACTAAACAACTTAATCAACATTTTGTCTACACATCACTATTTCAGTTTTTTAAAGTGACAATGACAGCTGTCTTTTGTCTGTCAAATATCTATGATTACGATCTGCGATATTATCTGCGTTTTCTCGCAATAACTAAACCAATTCAATCTTCGAGACACTTAAAAATAAGGTCATAGAGGAACCTTAATTTATAATATCCTAGCTATATCTATATACGTCTGCAATAAAATTATAACTATCTACAGAGCTACACAGTAGGTATAATTAGCTATAATATCTAGATATAAAAAATGGCACATCTAGGTAAACATTATCAATTTAACGAACTTACTTTGTCTTCGTTTGTCAGACCACGAATCGTCTGGGGTTTCGGCACCAATATGTAGATATCTTACTAAGCCGATAATATTGCCATTTGCTTTGACAAACACCCTTGATAAGATCAATCAAGCTGATTCTATATAGAATAGATGCAAAAAACATCGCTCGTATCAGATTTATCTCTACTGGTGTTATTTTTCTATGCTTTTAGACTCTATAATCCTTTTATCGCCGCGTAAACGTAAAAAAATAAGGACGCGCAAACATCCAGCCCTAAACACTCTTCAGTATCCATCCCCTCAACTCAGTCTGAAACTAAAGAGACATGAAACAATAAATATATAGGCTATTTCACTCTTTCTGAACGTACAAAAAAACTATCAGTTCTTTAAGGCGATAAAAATCTATTTTTGCGTTTGATAACACTAAACTAATTTGTGCTTGACAACATTTCATGTCTCGATAATTCCATCTCTTTCTTACAGTGGTGCGAATCAAAAAACTTTGTGAAGACAGTTTCAGAGAGAATTTACCAATACTTTTTTGCATTCGATATACAACTAATGTGACTCGCTTAGATCGATATTCAAAGGCCGCTTCTAAGAACTCGCTTGAGGCGACAAAGCCATACTGGCGTTTAATTTTACAGTACTCAATTCGATAAATGGGATCGACGTTGACCCATAGCTAGTAAATTATCGCAAATATGGGCGTATTATACTAATATGTATGTATTCTAATAACGGCCATATTTATAATCATTTCTGTAATGACGTCAACATTTAAAAAAAAATCCTAATCCGCACCACGGTACACCAAACGAAGCGAAACACATCTTAATTGACGAAACCACTAATAAAGCAGTCTTCACATTTACATAACATACGTCCCTACTCACAAACGGCCCAACAACGAGCATCTTCTGTCTCGCTCTAACCAACAGCGATAACCGTACGACGAAACAAGACAAAAGACGCTTATGAATTCTAAAAGCCGCTTATAAATAAGATTGGTTAGTAGTAAAACTAGTTTTTTTTTTAATTATATTATAATAAAATACTGGACCATAAAATTGTTTTAGTAATAGGAATTACACGAGTCTCGACCGACAATTGTGATTATTCATTATACATTCCTTACCAATGTCTTTTAATATTACGAGTGTTTTGTCCCATTTTGTAGCAAAACATTTTCTATTGGACAAAACGAGACAAACGATTAATGCCCGAGACATGAGACCAATATAAAATTACATTATGAAGTCTGCGAGAACAAATCTCTCTTTAATTTTAAGTGATTCAGATAGAAAATACATCTCATAACTAAAACACTCGAGTGCATAGTCGTATTTAGACAAAACTAGAATAGACCAGAATCTTAAAAAGGCTAGCTAAAATTTTACACAAACGAAAGTAAAATCATTATCCTTGATGACAGTCATAGACCAAAAATTCTTTAATCGACAAAAGTCTACTGCATGTCTAGCATGGCCGCTCTGCATGTCTACTCCGTGAAAAGGAAGTACACCAACGAATACTAATAGGAAGGATACGGTTGCTTAGAAATAAGAGATATTTGCTTTTACTCGCAATATTTTTAAAGTAACATGTAAGTTCAGAAATAAATTATATCTTAATATAATATCTCCAAAGGAGTTGAGACCTACTGGGAAACGATATGCTATAATGATAACATTATCAGTATACCACACCAGTATTATATATTCCAGCAAATGTACAAATGTCCGCACTTTCGTTTACGTAGCTAGCTTTATTTTAAACCCTATCAGACCAATTTTTTTTTGTGGACAATGGGGAATAATATGTGAGAAAATAAATATTAATGTCGTCATATGTCGATCACATGGGGTCTAAAAGGATTAGGAGTATTCTGGTCCAGTACGACTAAACACTCATTTGCTTTTGATCAATCAAAGACCTCTATTTTTTTATAATCCGTAACACACAACACGCACAATAACATGTGTATTTGTAATAATTATTACAAAATGAAGTAACCGTCAAAACTTGTGATAAGGAAAAAATATTAATAATTAAATTATATATAATAAAAAAATTCTATTTCGTCAAATTATTGCACTGTGCCTGAATAGTAGAATAGAATAGAATTATATGTGTATTTATAATGATATTCGATTTGTGAGCTCCTTTTCAATTTCAATGAAAGATGATCCGGTCTATTACGTAAGGTAACTGAGATAGCGAGAGGGTAACCCCTGTGAGACCAAGATAATCTATTACCTATAGGTTATAACTATCTTCAGATTCTTACATAGCAAATAGATACGTTTCTCTGTCACTTAGAACGAAAAAGATTGTCATAGTTAAAATTAGGATTGTAGCGGTACCTCGCCTCCGAATGACCGATCCGTATAATGGCCTAGTTAATCTCAACTTCATTACAGTTTTTTTTTTAAATCTTTCTCATCCGTCATCTCTGATATTCATTATGTCTTTTATTGCAACATGTGTCAGCAAGAAACAATAATGTAAAATAAAAACACAAACCAAGTTTATCGATTAACAAAGTTCAACTTATTCTTGAGAGCAGTTAGTGTTTTTCTTCATAGAAAGTAAAATAAAGAGCGAATCATCAAAATTGTGCATCGAATTTACTTTTTTGAACATATGAGCAGTTTCTATTATCCCTATGAGTATAAAAAGTAATGAAAAGAATGCTAGTATTACTTTATATTTGATTTTATAAAAGTACATACCTATTTGTCAAAACAATCAGATCTATTTTCCAGAAGCTCACGGGATTTGGTGATTTGGTGACTGCACCGGTATCCCGACGAGCTTACACAATAGGGCCGAATAAATTATACTTTTATATTTATTTTTGTTTACAAATAGTAAATAATAATAAAGGAAGCTAGATGAAGGCATCACATGCAACGGCCGGCTAATAGAAAAAACTGCTACAAAATATGTTTTTTTTTTCATTATTAGCGTCCATTAGCGTCGTATAAATATCGATTACGCACAACCACATCTTATTTCATAAGAGACGAAGCCTTAGTACGAAATTAATTAATTTTTTGTCACTCTATTTATTGTAGATTTTTGAGCATTTTCTTTTTTTACAAAACACGACAAATTACTCGCATTTCTACAATAACGATTGAAAACTCTAATAGAAAATATTTTTTGGATGGAAAATAATCTAGTGAATTATCGTTTTTTTTTGGGAGCATATTAATAAGTGAAAGAATAGAAGTGATATCTCTCTTTCACACTAGTCATTTGGAATAGAAAAAGAAAGAGACCACTATAATACTGGTATGGGGAATGAGGGTATATTCGGGATTTATCGCGGACTAACTTTAACATAAATAAATACGTTAACTGTTCAAATATTCGACAACGATAATATTGCTTCGTAGAAGTTGGGATCTGTATTAGATTCGACACGGGAGAAATCCCAGTGAGGAGCTATGAGTCTGAAGCGTTATCATTGTTTTTCTAATATTTAATTTCAGGGTATATAGTCATAAATAAAAATCTATTGCTTCTGTGAGAACACACAGTTGTCAGGATTAACAGATATCATTTAAAAAAAACATTTAAACAATAACAATAATAATTAATATGATATTACCCTTCACTCAAAATATTTTGAACATATTTATCATAGAGCAAAAAATTTTGGCCTGGCGAGCTTTGAACCTAGGGTTCTCAAAAAAAAATTTAATCCCGAAAACTTTATTGATTATTGCGCGATTGCAAATACCGACAGTTTTAAGTAAATAATAGAATATTAAAATCTTCTTTTAATGATCATTTAGACGGTTAGTTAGTATTATAGTCAACTTTAACTATGGGATTAAATCCTGTAAATCGCAAAGAAACACTTCGCAAGATATGGCAAAAAATGCATGGTCTTTTTTGCGTTGGAGTTAATCTCATAGCAAAAGTAGTTCATAATCTCATGATTATAATGTACAACGATCCATTTTCCAATATTACGAATCCAGAATTTCAATTTTAAAATATTTTTTACGATTAATAACGATATTTTAAATTTGAATCCCGAATATCTCGATATTTATTTGTATTCATGTCAGATTATGTAAAAAATCACGGTCAAACTTTACAAGAAACATAATCACATTAAATTACGTATATATAAACACATACAATACATACATACATACATAGTTACGTATGATACATCAAATGTTTAAATGCCAGCCATCACATACCTACCTAAACACATAAAGTAATATCTAACGAGTACATATACACGCGATTGTTTACAGCAGTCAGTAGTGTTTCGGTGGTTATAAGATCTATATTGGTGTGCCACACAACTCACTGTATTTGAGTATTTCCATCGGTGCACTTGGGAGGTTTAGCGGAACGCGCGGATTGGGGCGGTGGAGACCTGTGAAGGGAAAATATTGATTAACAAATAAATTATTATAGACACATCTTTTTATCCATTATGATTACCGTTGTTTTTATCATTACAATATTCACTAACAGACCATGTCAATATAATAATACATTAAAAAACCGGCAAAAAAAATATGTAATTGATCATGCTGTGGTGGCGGCCATCTTGGAATTGAAATTTATCACAGTATTATACTAGCCAAGACTTTTCATTTGATATCCATATTGAGGGAGTTACGAAAAAATATCTAATCCGCCATTTCGTGGCGGCCATCTAAGACTCATTTTTATCAAACATAGCTAAGAATATTCCCGACTTCCCCATACATACAAAAAAAAACTTCTATTCGGTAGCTAATATAACACTTCCTTGATTTTATGTCGAGGGTTCACGAAGCTAGAAGACACGAATTAGACGTGGTTATTACCTTTTCTTGGATGCAAATCCCAATCAGAACGTAAACCAAGTATAATTTGTTAATTTATTTAATAATAGGCGAGCAGCCTAAATGATGTGCCTATATCATATTGTGTTGAATTCATAAACTGTCCAATGAATTGCACAAATTGTCTTTAAAGGTTTGCAAGGGATAGTTGATTGTCGTATTGCCATTTATCAAGTTAATTTTAAAATGAATTTATAGACGTTGCAGTGATCACATTATCTGGCAACCTGTTCCGACACTGACTCTGTTGCTGAGGATGTGGTGAAATGTATTAGTGTTGGCATGAGTGCGGTCGAGTTTCATTTTATGTCCTCTGACCTCTATAGCTGGAGGTCTCCACAAAGCAATTGTGAGTCTCTCATGTCTTCTTCTTCTTAAGATATAAAGTCCAAAGAGTAGTGACCTGGTTCACCTGACAGCCGGTCCGTAGTTAGCGAGCGCGCAGTAGGCCGCCAACAGCGCGGAGTGCGAGACCGCCCCTCGGCCCACCCGCGCGTGAGCCCCCAGCGCCGCCCACGTGTATATAGAGGCGCAGTCGTCGCCCGCCGCTCGGAACTGAGCGTTAGGGTCCGGTATGTTGGGGTCGCGAGCGCCGCCGCACGCGGCCGATAGCGTGCAGAACGTCATCGCTTTCCAACCGCCGTATCTGTTTTTTTTAAATATTTTTATTGGCAACTGGCTGCAAAGTCCTTAATGCCTAACTTATTGAGGCCGTATCTGAACGGGTAAAGTGTTGCCAATATTTTGTATTGATGAGATAAAAATACTATACTACAGATAGGGATAAAATTGCACGAAGTGCGATGCTTTAGCCAAGTTTGCTGAATGGGATTAATGTAGAAAATGGTGCAAAAGCTATAATTATTGTAAAAGTAATTAGATGAGGTAGTACATGTATGTTATAAGTTGTGATAAGTTAAAAATTTATCGGGTAAGTTATTTAAGTATCGACTTGTGGTCGACCACAATTTGGCGACACTGCATGGGAAATGCCTAGTCTGGAAAACACTAGCCCTCAAAAAAGGCTGCTGGAACAAATCGTTAGGTGCTTGGCGAGAGAATATTCTATTCGAAAATGGTAGCTAACTAAGCGGGCGTCAGAAAACGCCCTAACACTATGCTATTACGGTTTCCTCGCGATGTTTAATCACGATGTCGATGGGTTTCATAATATTAATGCCTTCCGTTTCGGATCTTTTACATAACACATTCAGCATGCACTAAAACTGAATAAACCATGCGCAAAATTACATAAGATACTAACTTGTCAACAACAACCACGGGTCCATTCTTGTACTCCATTTGACATCCGGCAACAAACTCGATCAGTCCGAAAGAGTCTTTATAAGGCGCTATGAGTCGATCTATTGCCTCTTCTCTCTCCGCGTCGGTAGAGGCGTTTCTGACAGCCCGCACGAACTCATTGTCGTCCGGCTTCCCTGATACGTACTCTGTTGTGTGACCTAGGAGGAATAATGGTAAATAACCTTTTTGTTTAACAATACGCATTTTCCCGCGTACCAGATTTTTGGTAAGGTCCAACTATCGTCTATAGCACTGACCACCAACCCCGCAGCCGGCGATGAAATCGTGGGTGCAGTGAGCGGCCGAGCGCAGTGCGACACGTGCTATATAGTTATAAATACGAACGACTCATTCCATCCCTGATGAAGTTCACCGAATGTGAACGAAACTATAGTTGGACCTTTCCAACAATCAGGTACGCGTGAAAATCCGTATTGTTAAACAAAGTGAATCCAAACACGCGGTAGTTTTTCAGGTAATTCATATTTTTGCGCCAAATTCACTAATACTTGACGTAACTATGGGTATACAAAATCGTGTTTTTTTTTTAATATTTTAAAATATGAATATTTATCTTTAGAAAATCGATTCCAAAACGGACGGATAGTGACTATTAGATGTAAATAAACAACCTTGAGTTCTGATTAACACACATAAATTAAATAAGTATTAACTGTAAATGTTCTTTTATAAAAACTGTGGTCTCCGACTTTCATAAAATTTAAATGGGGCCACACTTGAGAAGTAAATACCCCATCAAAACAGAATTTTACAAATTGCTCGAGACATGTCCGAGAAATCAGATAACAAACATATAAAAGGAAAAAATGTGCGGAATTCCTACTATTATGCTAACAAACAACTTGTTTTGTTCAAAAATCAATACTATTAAAACGAAAAAACTTAGAATCAAGACATTTTTATATAGAAAACAGGATTGCGCTTGATGCGCAACTTAGAAGAAACCTATTCACTTGCGACTTAGATTATAGCAATCAGGAAATAGAGAGCCAGCAGAAAGTTCAACAATTTGGCAGTTCACACAAAGAAAGTTTACAGTTTCATGCGTATCCGTGGAACATCTACCATGTACCAGTACTCACCTTCAAGCCACCGACTGCACTTAATAAACTTGACACTGAGCTGGTAATCATCTTGCAACGAATGCACACTAACATTAGTCACTTCGATCACTCGGTCCGAGGGTATAGAGTCCGGTACACTGTCTACTTTCTCAAACATATACACTGGCCTTCTTAACTCCGCTTCCTCCTCGACTGACAAGGCAGGGGCGCAAGGAGGAGGCGGTGGGGCGGTATCTGGCGGCGACCCAGCCGTCCGATTACCGTTACCCCACTCGGGAAATTTGAACTTGTTTGGTGAGTTGATTTTAAAGTTTTTCAACGACATTTTTGAAGGGCTTTTGGGGGATTTTGGTCCGTTTTTCTTCTCTGATAAGGATGAGAATAGATCGCCATTCGCTATTGACTTGCGCGTGGATAAGTCACGGTTTCCGGCGCTAAGGCGTTCTAGTCTTAGTTCCGTTCTGTCAAAACGGTATGCCGGTTCAGAGTCTGTGATTGGTGAATTTTCTGGTATGAGTCGTTCGTCGTCGGCGCAGTCGCTGCTCTCTTGTCTTCTGTAGCCGTTGGTTTTCGGTTCCGCTGGCGTCTCCGTACCGTTTTCGCTCGGCGGTTTCCGGTCAGATTTTCGGTACGCGACGTAGGTGTCTTTCGATACGAAAGACGCGCGGAAGTTGGCCACGAATAATTCTTTCTCGTCTTCGGTCGGCCAAAATATTTCGCAGTCCTGTGAAAGGCAAAATGTTATGTACCATCTTAATATTAAACCCCAGACTCTGTATCTCATTAATAAAAATTATAAAAGAGGAAATAGCGTCCGAACCGGAGATCCGCTCAAAAAATACAAGATTAGTTACAATCACCAAATAACTTGTACCAATGACCATGAACCAAAGATCGTTGCGGGCAAGATACTCGTTGAGACCAGCGACTTTTAAATTAGAACTGCAAATTCTTAAATAACACCCACCTCACCACGCCACCTTAAGTTCAAAAAGTTTGCCGAGCACTTTGACAAGGCTGGCTGACTTCCCCAGTGTTACTTTATAGCGAGAGCTTGATGAGTCCGCCTTATCTATCTTCCTAAAGCTGGCTTGTGGTAAAGCTACACACACACACCCAGCAGAGATCAGATCGTGTGTAGATACATACCTGCTCCCCCGGCTCGTCCAGCAGCAGCACCAGCTGCGCCGTGTGGTCCCACAGCAGGCGCCACAGCTCGGCCACGGCGCACGAGGTCGGCTGCTGAGCGACGCAGTACTCGCGCAGACGTCTGCGACCGCATACCCACGACGCGTTCACGTATTCGCTGCCTGTTAACGGTTTTGTTGTTATGGCTTCAGACAACAATAATTTGGCGTTATAAAAATTATATGTGGTTTTTACACATATTTAGAAGTATTAGTATTATAATTATACAGGCGCATTACCTTCAACACCAGGCTTAGGCACCAGCATAACCCTCGCAGCGTCCGACGGCAAGATGCCGTTAGGTCGATTTTTCTCTGCATTGTGAGGAGCGCGCGCGCAGACACTCGCGTCCACACACGACCGCGTGATCAGCTGAAATGCACAGAATATTGAACTCTATTGACATTGGAATTACGAAACCGAAGATTTGTCATCCTCTTGACACATAAATTGAGAAAGTTTAAGTAGTAGTAGGGGAGCCCAAGAAGGGATTTTGTGAACTACTCGAGCGTGTCAGATTCCTTATATCCCGCAGAGTATATCTTCCAAATATAAGCTCTTAATACACAGTCGAGCTAATAGGGCAGCCCGCCATATATTAATCAAAAAACTTTGTTTGGCTGGAATAATTAATTGAGTCAGATTAAGATAAGGTAGGTTAATTACTACTACTAATTACTAAACAGTGTGCACGTGAATAATGAAATGATTTGAGTGGAACGTTAGGGAGTGGGAGGGACTACTTTTTCTTATCTCTTTTTTATTTTTTACCTGTGGCCACCCCTACCATACCATGAAAATTGTCAGATTACGAGGGCGGCACTAAAAGTATCAGGAATGGAATATTTCCACTGTTCCTGTCATAAAAAAATCTTTTTAATTGAAAACTCTTTGGTTTTAAAAATCGAATACCATTTATTTATTTAAAAAAAGATTCTCGGTCTTGTCACAAGGTTTTGTCAAACTTGTTTAGTCGTTGAAAAAATGGAATGACTCGAGAAAATTCAAGAGCGATGATTTATTATGACTTTCGAAGTGGTTTAACAAAAAACAGTGTATTGACCGGATGATTTCTGCATTTGGTGATGAAGCCCCATCCAAAACCACAATTTATCGCTGGTTTGCTGAATTTCAACGTGGACGTGTCAAGCTCAGTGATGATCCCCGTCAAGGTCGTCCAAAAACTGCAGTCACCCAAGAAAACGTTGATGCTATGCGTAAGCTGATTGAGGAAGATCGACATGTGCGAAATTCAGGCAACTTTAGACATTGGCATGAGTCAAATAAAAATAATCTTGCATGAACAATTAAGTGTAAAAAAGTTGTTTTCACGATGGATACCGCATTCGCTCTGTGAAGAGCAAAAAGCGGCTCGCGTTACTTGGTGCGTCAGAACTCTCGAAAGATTCCACGCGGGATCCTCAAATGTTGTATACAACATCGTATCAGGTGACGAATCCTGGATTTACGCGTACGAACCCGAAACAAAAAACCAGTCATGAGTTTGGGTGTTCGAAAATGAGTTAAAGCCACCAAAAATTGTTCGTTCACGGAGTGTTGCAAAAAAAATGGTGGCCACGTTTGTCTTCATAACCGGCCATGTTGCGACTATTCCTCTTGAAGGACAAAGAACGGTTAATGCAGAATTGTATGCTAGCATTTGTTTGCCACAGGTCGTTTCTGAACTCCATAAAGAGAACTGCAACCGCCGCATCATCCTCCATCACGACAATGCGAGTTCTTACACCGCGCACAGAACAAAAGAGTTTTTAGAGCAAGAAAACATAGAATTATTAGACCATCCGCCGTACAGCCTCGATCTAAGCCCTAATGATTACTATACTTTCCCTAAAATAAAGAATAAATTGCGTGGTCAGAGATTTTCATCACCTGAAGAAGCTGTGGACGCCTACACAACGGCCATTTTGGAGACCCTAACTTCCGAATGGAATGGTTGCTTCAATGATTGGTTCCATCGTATGGAAAAATGTGTCTAATTTCGCGGAGAATACTTCGAAAAGCAATAAATACATTTTTAAATAGTAATGTTGTGTCATTTCCTTGATTCCCGAAATTTTCAGTGCCGCCCTAGTAACTTATATTTGTTATCAGAGACACGATGAAGCATAGAAAATATCATAATTTAACACGCTCCAACATATCCGTGTTTTAGTTCTCTTGAAAATAAAATATATATGAAATGAAATGAAATGAAATGAAATTATTTATTGGCGTTATAACCACTTATGTTATACTAGGCAAGTCACATTACAATATTTCACACAATACTTAATTTAGTAAATTTCAAATGTACCTATGTCAAAAACTTTACAATTCACTTAATTACAAAATTTAAATAAGATTATGTAGTATCGATTAATAGATAAATTACTGATATAATAATACTTCTAAAATAGTTTACATTAATGTGAGTAGAATTTAATAAAGTCATTATATAGTAAGATACTTTAATGTCATTATTAGTTTGTAAGTTTTGACTATAATTGTTTAGTTAGATTTGACAATATGTTATATAAATTAAATATATTTGACAATATGTTATATAATATAAATTAAATTAAAAATCACCTACTTATAAAATTATGATTGCTCACTCACGAACGAAGATTCAGTCAGCTTCATGTTCATAAATTCTTTGACCGAGTAAATTGGGGTAGACTCAAAAAACCGCTTTATTTTTCGTTTAAAATCGTTCGCGTGAAGATTAACTACGGCATGGGGCAATTTGTTAAACATACATATCTTAATATAAATTCCTTGTTATCTAACTTTGGCTAGGCGTGTTTTAGGCTTACATAGCATCTCTTTTCGTCTTTCATCCATTCTTAGATTATGCGCATATGGTTGTTTCTGTAAAATATCCTTATCTTCATATATCTCTAGGAGGCAATTATAAATATACAAAGATATAACCGTCATGATTCTATTATTCTTAAAATAGTTTCTAGCTGACGCCCGTTTACGCAATCCAAATATAATCCTTATAGCTTTTTTTTGGGCTCTTAGTACTTTTATTACATCTTTACCATTTCCCCAGACAGTTATTGCGTATCTAATAATAGAATGTGTGTAAGCGTAATACACGGACAACATTGCATGCTTATCTAATAATGGCTTTAATTTCACCAATGCATAATTGGCACTTGACATCTTTTTACACAATTTAGCAATATGCTTTGAATGAGTAATTGTGTAATCTATTGTGTATCCCAAGAATATATTTTCTTCTAAGACGAAATTACTATCAACACCTTTCCTGGATTGGTATGACATTACAACACTTTAATCTGCGTTTAGTATGATACCGTTAGCATCAAACCACTGTTTCAATATACTTTTAGCTTTGTTTATTTTTGTATTTAGCTTGTCTTTGCTTTTATCATTGATTCCTATGTGCGTGTCGTCAGCAAATAAACTAGTATATGCCCAATCAGGCATAGCATTAGATAAGTCATTTATATATATAAGAAACAGTAATGGTCCTAATATAGAGCCTTGGGGCACTCCTATATCTACATTTGTAACATACACAGCCTGTTTCCGATTTTGTAAGTAAGTACGCATCATGTTTAGTTCGGGGCCCTAATAGTATGTTACGGCGACATAATAGTATGTCGTGCCTCAAACAATCAAATGATTTAGACAAATCACAATAATTATATACTTGCACATTTCTGTGATTTGTATATTTGTGATATATCCTTCTAGATGCTTCCTCCACGGCTAGAATGGGAAACCCTGATAATATTTTCTACTTCCTATCATATCTATCGCTACGACGCTCCAGTAACTACACATTTAGCACTCTGAGCGATAGCCCTACTATAAGAGTATCCAATTCTACGCCTTACGCCAAAAAATATAAGACATACCAAGAATTGTTTTTCCAGCAAATTGGCAGGCGGCGGGCCCTGGTAAGTGTGGTGTCTATTCGCTAGGGTTCGCATACGTTCCAAAAGTGCGTAGTTTTCTACTCGATTCGCTCTGAAACAATCAACAAAATATATTAAAACTATATACTATAACTATATAAAAGTTTGTTATAAAAATTCAAATCAGTTATTTAGAAAAGAAGGAGAAACACGTAGCCCTGCGAGGAATAACAAATATTAATAACATAAACTATACCAGTACGAGATCACTATTAGATAAATCAAATTGCATCGAGAATATCGCAGTCTTTGACAAGAATGTGCATAGCTAGAAACGGTAGTGCTAGGGATGAGACAATATAATAGTCAGTATAGAAAACCCAACGATATATATTTGCATCCCAATGCAAGCAGAGTATCATGAGAAGATTACTCACCAATAATAAAACAAAAATATATATAAAGCCGATTTTTACGCGACTGCGAAAGAAGGAGGGTTATGTTTTTCGAGTGTATGTATGTATATATGTGTGTACTCGTATGCATGTATATTTCTTTAGCACGCCCTAGAGCCTTAACGTCTTGTCGTATTTTTATGTGAGTAGTGTCAATAGATTCGTCTTAGTCGTGAGAGTGACACTAAGTACATCAAAACAAAAATGAAGATGATACACGAGTTTAACGATTTAGCAGTCGGGTTTTTTCGAACTCTCTTCTAACCACTTGTTATTGGATAAATCTCTGAATGGTTGCCTGCGTCGAATTGTCAAATTGATTTTCATATTCTCAAGACTAACTCACAACTAGCAAAAACAATAGAGCACGAAATAATGTAAAAGTTTACCTTCGAATTTCTTCTTTTTCCTGCTCACTCATGTTATTGTACGCTTGCATCTTCCTACTGTATGTGTCAGTGGAACGCGGCGCCAAATCGTAAACACCCTCTGATTCATCCCCATTCACCATCCCTTCCTTCTGATCCTCCAAATTCGTCGTTGAATTATTCGAATTGGAGTTGTTCGAGTTGAAATTATTCGAATTTGAATTGTTCGAATTGTAGTTGTTCGAGTCGTTCAAATCCCTCTGCGAGGATTTACTCTGCTCGCTGTTCAGATCGTCCGTTTTGATAGACATTTCGGATCCGTTTTCCACGATTTCCTTCTCGCTGTTTTGACTAGATTTGATACTAATCGTTTCGCCGCTATCGCCGTTAACAGTCACTCCGTTCGTGAGATCGTTCGTGCTCTTTAGTTTGTTGTTAGAATTGAGATCGAGTACTGCCAATTCGTCTTCTGATATGTCTTCTAGTAGTTTGATGAGGTATTCTTTCGCTATGGGGAACTCCACTTCGGTGTTTCCCGATCTGACGTGTTCTAAAAGAGCGTCGTGAACGAATACGTATTGCTCTTCTGTTTGCACGAGGTGATTTCTTTGCGTTCGCGCTCGACACAGGAAGCCGAGGGGGGAGAGGGTGCCGGTGAGCTTCAGCTGGTTGAGTTGTGCGTCTAGCACAATGTACGTGCCAGTTCGGCCGACGCCCGCGCTGTAAACAACAAGTTCAATTAATAACTTATGATACGTTCTTCAGTATAACGTGCGTGACGTCACCTCCCTGTTGCAACGAAGATCAGCGCTGGTTGTTCCAACCATCATTATGTTGAGTTGGGTCCGGTTTGTGACAGAAAGCAGTAATTAATTATTTTTTTATGTTGTGTACACTGTGATTTTCTTTTACAAATAACAATTTAGTATATTCGAGTATCACTGCAGATTTTTTTTTAAAGAGTTGAGTATGCTATAGTTTAGTAACTTGGCCTGTGTTCATTTTTGCTACCTTATGTTCTACTAGTTGTGCCCTGCGGTTTCACGGGGAACATCTTTTGAAGTCGATTAAAAAGTATCCTATGTCCTTTACCAGGATCCAATCTACCTGTGTATCAATTTTCATTCAGACCGGTTAAGTGGTTTAAGCGTGAAAGCGAGACAGACAGACAGAGTAACTATTGCAAATAAATAATTAGGATTGCGAGAGTCCAAAATATCGCACGGTTTAGTGTAGTGTAATATAGATAGAGTACCTGCAATGCACGAGCACGGTGGCGGGGTGCGCGGCGGCTGCCCGCACGAAGGGCAGCACGGCGAGCGGGTGCCGCGGCGTGCCGTGGTCCGGCCACACCGTGTAGTGGTATTGCACGACCAGACGACCTTGCGGGCTGTGGGACGACCCAGTACTTGTTGGGGATGATGCCTGCGGAACGATAGCCGAGTGTCATCATCATCAGCCTGCTAGACATAAGCCTCGCTTAATGAACGCCCACCGAGTTCGATCTCCAACTCGTTTCTTCCAGAAAACATTCAAACAAAAATTCATTATTATTTGGTAGAAATCCTTTATCACAAATTTAGTAAATTTTTAGAGATTTTTTAAAATCTAAGTAAAGTTCGAAAAATGTTATTCTCGTACAAAGCTCGAACTATACATAGATTTTCAAAAATCTCATAAACATAATTATAACATTCTGAATAAAATAAAAAAGGGATAAGTTGTTTTCACTTGATCTCTCCATTATGGTCATAAAAATGAGAAGTCAATAAATTTGAAATGTTGTCAATTCAGAGCAATGTTTGTTTAAAGCGCCATTTTTATATTATAGTCTTTATTATTGTTTTTATTCTATTACAAATTACAATTATTATTATTTGTCCGTATGTATTTGTCATGTTAGGAAGTTATATTATATTGTACCTATAATGTAACAAGTTTATGTACATATATGTAGTACAAGTATGTCAGTAGATTGGAACATGTAAGGATAGTTAAAAGAACCGTGCCTAAGCACATTGAGAATGCATACTGTAATCTTTATCCATTAGAATGAAAAAAAAAAGAATGTAATAAATAAATGAATGTAGCGTGCTCCACTCACCCCGTGCTCGTGGTGCTGGTTGTTGGCGAGGCGCATGTGTCGCACGGTGTACGCGGCGCGCACGTCCTCGTGCAGTAGTGTCACGTGCACGGCGCCGAACGTGCACGTGCTGCCGCGACCTCCCGCCGGCCAGTACATGTCGCACTTGCGCTGACCATACAATACTAGTTATTAAACGGCATTGGCAGAAATAAAAGAGACGTTTCAAGAATGTAAAGGTTAAACTGAGGTTATTGCTCCTGTGTATAGGCTCTAGATAGAGCCCAGTCTGATAGCGAGGAACGAGTTAGTGTGTGTATTCACCGGCACGTCATGAAGAAGACGGATTTAGACAACTTCGTCAACTAGAAAATCCGTCCTAGTGAGAATCTGTCGAGTGCTGTGACAACGTTTCGTGTTGACAGTGGGCAAATAGAGGCATAATTTTCACCGTACGTGAACGCTATGGGTTGATACGTATATACGTATCAATCAACTCATAGCGTGCCACTGCTGGGCACGGGACTCCCCTTGAAGGGGAGGCCATAGTACAATAAGGCAACGAGTTTACCGACTAGGCTACCACTAACTTACATATATTAAGTACTTTTACTAGCCAAATGTTTTAGTTTTCATACACTTTCGACGCGGAATGTAACTTACCCTGCCTCTTTCCACAAGGTTCGTAATCATGACGATAGTGTGAACTCTGTGTTGCCATATCATTCGCCAGAAAGCGTCCAAAGTGGCTGGTGTGGGGCCCTGGGTTGCTATGTACCGCCGTCGCCAAACTAGCCATTCTAACTTCACGCGAGTTTGTACGCCTTCTGTGGACAAGAACAACAAAGGTTATTTTGGAATAAGCTCAGATGGGAAGTAGCTCCTAATTAAAGTGAAAACTCGGAATGTTAAATCATTTCTAAATAATATACGTCGTATTATATGCATCAAATCTTAACTTACGCAAATTGAACAAAGTAGTCCTGAAAGTTACTTTTTTGCAATTTATTTATATTTCGGAGTAAAATAAATACTATTTGTCAGCGTGACGCAAATTGCGTCACGATATATGTGGAGAATGCGCCATAAAAAACGAAATAGCTTTTGTATCTTCCGCTAGGTTATAAAGTATCTTGTTTGTTTAACTTACCAATATCGACGTATACGTCATCGAGGTCACTGTCAGTGTCACTGCGGTCGCTGTCACTGTCACCTTCCTGCGAGTCCGACTCCACGATGCCGGAGAACTCAATGTTGAGGAAGGCAGACTCTATGCCTTCCGCTAGGTTGGGCGGAGGCTTGTTGGGTTTCACAGATGGTTGCCTGTGCGAGTTGAAAACGTACATATTTTGATTAGAAATAAAATTATTAACTCAAATAATTACTAGCGTGTACGGTATCTGTTCGGATACGGCCAAAAGCTTCATTCACATTTAATTTGTGTCGCATAATTTTTAATATTTTTTCAATAATTTGTCGAAATGTATTAATAATTACAATGGTGTAACTGACGTTTTGGCCGAATAATTAATCCATACAAACTTATTAAAATAAATACATAAACAAAATTCCTCCTAAAAAGTTAAGTCTAAACCATACATCCTGATTAGTCTTTTTGACTTTATTTAGATTGAGTCTTTTAAAGCTAACATTTACGGCCTTAAATCACTGTTTTAAACTCAGAGATAGGAAAGACACAATGGGACATCAAAATTTATGGAATTTTAGAACTCCTACTTCAAGGCCCTTATAATTTAATTTAAATGTAGTTCATTTAGCAAGCTTCACGCGCTGGCCTGATATCACCTTCGCGAAAGATTAGAAGAACATTATCATTTACTATATCGTACGTACCTGTGCGGTCGATTCCTCCTATCCAACTTCCGCCTGATTCTAGCGACGTCTTGCGGCTGAAGTTCCGGCAACATGCCGTCTATGAAGTTAGCGTTCACATAGTCGCAGGGCTGACCGCGACCCGCGCCCACACACCCCGCCGCACCGCATCGAGCGCCGCCCGATACGCACACTCGAGAGTGGTCGTCTGGGGAGATTTAACTTTATCGCTCAAGAGATAAGACTCAAAGTAATTGTGTATATCAACGCACACTCGAGAGTGGTCGTCTGTGGATATTAGACTTTAATGCCCAAGAGATAAGACTCAAAGTAATTATGTGTATCAACGCAACACTCGAGAGTTGTCGTCTAGGGATATTAGACTTAATAGCTCAAGAGATAAGACTCAAAGTAATTATGAGAATCAATGCACACTCGAGAGTTGTCGTCTGGGGATATTAGACTTAATAGCTCAAGAAATAAGACTCAAAGTAATTATGAGTATCAATGCACACTCCAGAGTTGTCGTCTGGGGATATTAGACTTAATAGCTCAAGAGATAAGACTCAAAGTAATTATGTGTATCAACGCACACTCGAAAGTGGTCGTCTGGTGAGATAAGACTATTGCTCAAGAGATAAGACTCAAAGGAATTGTGTGTATAAACGCACCCTCGAGAGTTGTCGTCTGGGGATATTAGACTTTATTGCTCAAGAGATAAGACTCAGAGTAATTGTGTGTATCACATGACACATGGGGAAATTATACTATATTGCTTAAGGGATAGTATTCAAATTGAGGCAAAAGTAGTTATCCAGGGGAAATTGGCCTTCAATTCATAAGGGATAATATTTCAATACAATATACCTAATTAGTTATTTAGTAATATTTGCACACCTTAACTGGTAGAATATTTGACACTAAACCTTTTGTATTTTAGATCTTAAGACAATATTCTAGCAAATAAATTGAGGTTTAGATTTTTTCAATGTGTGGTGATGGTCTAAGGAAATTAGACTACATTGCCTAAGGGATAACATCAGATTATGGCTAGATAGTATATGTCTTGAAAAATAGACTTTATTGCATACTAATAAAGATTTAAAGTATAAACGGATTACTTCTTTGTTTTCTCGGTCAAATTTTGATAGATTTTTTATGCAAATACAGGGCTATCGGCTAGGGGTGTACTCAGCCGAAAGGGGGTAACTTTACCCATCCTAAGGAACAACTTTCACTATGGGACCATCATCAAGGAAAACAATCAGCTGTTTCATACATTTTATCGACGACCGATCAACTGTTTGTATGGAACAGCAGGTTTTTTTCTCGAGTTCAGAGTAGGTCCCATAGTGAAAGTTCTTCCTAAGGATGGGTACAGTTATCCCTTTTCGACTAAATACACCCCTAGCCGATAACCTGATCAAAATACATACTAAATAATCTACAGAACTTTTGTTGAAAAAAGCAACCTCAGACTCATACTAATAACTGTAAGCCACTGACTGGGCTTTCTTAAAGTTTGCAACACACGGAGTATAATAGCTCCAATAGCTGCAAAATGTACTGCATTTCAATGATACTTTACTTACATGCTGTGATGTTCAAGTATCGATTCTTGACTCGATTCTCAGGTCGATGGCTGTGGTGACTCGTGTGACCGAGAGCGGCAGACTTGGACACCACTATCTCGTACTCTTTGCTGTTGGACAAATCATATTACAACAATCAACTTCAAATCACAAAGTAACTAAAACTTAAAAAGAAAAAACCTATCCTCCCCATATTATTCCGTTGAAACTTAGAGATGTTTTTACAACTTAGCAATCGGATGACACATGAATTAATTAATGAATTAACTTTATATTACAGACACACACACATCAAATATATAGGAAAAAAATTACAACTAATGTCACAAGTGTCGGCCTTATTGCTAGAATCGATCTCTTTCAGACAACCTCAGGATGGAGACAAAACGTTACGACACTGCTCACGATCGAGACCAAAACAAAATAAGGCGCTAAAGCGAGCCAGAATAAGTACCAGGGAATTATAACAAGCGAGGATACATGCCATTGACGGGGCTGGGTGACCGTAAGTTATATTAAACGAGATATGAGTCGTAGTCACTTCAGGTTGTCACACTGTGTCAATGTGACAAACAGGATTATTTTTTTGTGATAAACGAGAATTGTGTGTGTGACTACTAGTCGGTCACTTATGTAACACCGAGCTAGCGAGTCACGTGACGTCAAGCACGACAGACATAGCAGGGAACTAGATAGATCAAAATATTTTTCGCTTTGTTTATTTATTTAGGAATGGGTAACAAATAGGAAAAACAAAACACCATAAACTCACATCCAATGTAAGCCGTACACAACTTGATATATATAATGATATTTGAATTGTCTTGATATTACTTCTTTTTCAATTTCATTTGACTAACTACCGGGCAAGTGCCATTACGAAAAAAAAAAATTCAATTATATGACAAAATTTAATATACACTATTAAAAACATAGAAACTAGTATTTTATTTTAAAAAGTAATTAATTAGTAATTTAAATATTTGAAAAGCTAACGGAACCAGGACATCATAACAAGTGACTAGTATAAAGACCTACATCTGATGTGTGTACCAGGAGATCATAAACTGTGAATCCGATTCGAAGGACCATTTATGTAAGGGCTGCTATGATAAACCCTAAATAAAGTGATTGATAATAATTATAAATGTGTGTTCGCGTCAACTGCTTTATTAGTACTGAAGCACGAGTGGGCTCGTACATGAGTAGTAAACAAACCTGAATCCAATATCACCGTCTGCGTGCAACCTGCGCACGTGGTCGGTGAACCCACCGCGCGGCACTGCGGGGTGCTGCGGCGCGGACATGCGCGGCGGCCGCGCGCGGTGCCCTCCTGCCGGGGGCGAAGCGCCGCGCGAGCTGGGCGCTCCCACCGGGGACGCTTTCACCACTGTTGAAAGACAGAAGCAAAACAGTTGTTTCATAATCATATTGGAAAAAAATAATTGGTACAAGTATGTTATTTGAATTGTCTCAGAATTACAACCACATTGTATATCACATGCCACCACGCTAGCCAGATTGCGGGCGGTAATTTCACTTATCTACGAAAGCTACTAAACCTTCTCCAAGAAGTAGGTTTCCTCACGATATTTATATTATTTAAGCTTGAGATAATTGATTTCAATATGTACATAACATATCAATAGATAAAATAATGTTTCTTCAGATTGGAATCAGATACTCATCATTCGCTCAATCAATTAAATATTTTTACGAAATTTCAATATTGTATCCCAATTATACATAGTAACGCCTATTTGAGCATGCCCTTAAAGTAACCTTATTTGACAGTTCTAAATCGTGTCGCATCTCATTTTGTTTCCATGAGTGATAAAGGGATGGGTATATTTTTAAGATGTGTTAATGTAACGTGTATATACTATGTTTCTTACCAGGTTTCTTATTGAGCGGCGCGCGCGCAGTCTCTCCTCCCTCTTCTAAGTAGTTGTATGCGGCGCTGATGCATTTACTGACCCGAGAGCGACATCTAATAGAAGATAAATGACATGTATATCAACAATATATTATATACGCTCATATGTTATTTATATTAAACTGTCCTGTATAATTTAATGCTATCATTTAAATTAAGTATATAAATACGAAGAGATTATATAAGTAATAACTATAGGCAATAAGTTCGCGCGCTCATTTAATAAGGTAAATTTATTTGCGTGGGTGTCCAAGACACCCGCATCGTGCAGTGTTTGGAACCCGCTGTTAAAGTTTACTTTATTATTCACATAATTACTGTTTATCTCTGACACGTTAACTTAACAACATTAGTTGTCGAGTATCGAGTTATATTAGTTGTTAAGTTAACGTGTTTCTTATCAAATAAAATAAATATATCTTTATCCTTGAGCGTATAAGATAAAGATATGTTCAATATGTATTTTGAAATTAAGATGAAGTTTTTTTTTCATAAAAAATACCGTTTTGGTATAATACATCATAGAAACCTTGATGTTTTTTGTAAACTAAGTAAGTTGGTAATGGAAAAAAATTAAAACGGTTATATCTAAGAAAAAATAACTGTATGATAAAGAGCTAGTATATAAATTTACGGAACCCTGCAATAAGAGTGTCTCGATACGCATAAAAAAAAATAACTTAATGTAGCTTTAAGACGGTTCTTGACAAGAACAAGTCCATTTTCCTCATTCTCAGTACACTTAGTCATAGAAAAACAATGACCTACATTGTGTGCACAAACTTTAAGGAAAGATTCACAGAAGTCACACGTTTTACTACACTTTATTTTACATTTTAGTAAAGGGGATGTCCCAGAAATGGTAGAACTATGAATAATACTGCTTTTAATGATATTTTTACTAACTTCAATATATATTAATAAATTATAAACTACTAGCGAGCTTCGTACCACCTAAACATCGGAATACTGTTATGAAATTGTGTAATTTTAAGGGAAACTCCCCGAAATGTATCGGATTGTTGGTGATAGATAGTATACCTCCAGTACAGCAGTGCGACAACGAGTGCAGCGATAAGCGCGGCCGGACAAACGGCGAGCAGCGCCGCGGTGCTGACTCCACGCGCGGCCGCCGGCGGAGGCATCGCCTCGCTGTGCACGCTGCACCACTCGCTAGATACCTCCTGATACAATCACAACAGTGTTTCATATTAACCAGAGGACTATGATCAGTCCCTACAATCAACTTACTTCTACCTAGGCCACTTGTGTCACTTTATGTAAAAACATTTTTTTGTATTTGCCTGACTGCGAAAGAAGGAGGATTACGTCTTTCGAGTTTATGTGTGTATGTATATTTCTTTGGCAAGCCTTAGAGCCTAAACGGCTAGTCGTATTTCGATGTGAGTGGTGTCAATAGATTCGTCTTAGTCGTGAAAGTGACACTGGGTACATCAAAATAAAAAAAAGAATTTAGGGATGATACACTGGCTTACACTTATTTATGTTTTTTGTGTTTTATGTTAAAAATGCGCTTATCTATTTATCTAAGAAAGGTAAAATAAATATATCGTATACATAATTCTCGTTTAAAACTCAATTCATAACGCCTATAGAGATAATTACTACAGAGTCATTCCAAACGCCTCGGCGAAAATATATAGGCAAATTAGAGGCCAAATTAGGTCGTATAATTAATACAACAAGCTTTTGAACGACAACGTCCACTTAAGACAGCTATATACCGCCAACTTGTCCATATAATAAGATATAGCTCTTTTCTACCTTCTAATGTTGTCCGATTCCAGTGGTTTTTTTTTCACATAGCTAACACATTATTTATTGGCTTAACCGTTTTATTTTTTTCTGTCTTTTATATCTCTATAAAGTTACAAGCTTGCATATTTTCAAGCAGCCGTTATACTTTTGCGCTGATACAATGCCTATTAAAATCCTTTAGTATGCAGGATTCAATACCTTTTTTCTAAATAATAAAACGTGTAGGCATAAAATACATCATAGAGAAACGATTGAAACCAATAACAAAAAATTACGTTACAATTTAGAGAGTGAAAAGAGGTAGACCCCGGAACGAAAATTCTATCAGAAACACGAAAACAGCGAAGGGTCGGTGATCCTCTTAACAAGTGCTAGCGAGCCCTATGCGCCTACGAGGTGAAATCTTTAAAAGCTTTTCTGACAATCAGGTTCCCATAGAGTCAATAACAAAGATTCATGCTTAGTTTTGTAGCTTATTAAATATCTAAAGTTTATTAAAGACTAACTCGACTAACAATCACCTTACTATTTAGAAAATTGTAGTTTTCAATGGTTAGGCAAATTAATGTATAGGTAAATATGTATTTCCTTACATTGTTTCTAAATGCTGTAGCTCGTGAAACACGCCAATAAAATATATCATCAGACATGGACAAATAATAACAGGAAAAATAAACATAACTACACTACTGAGAGATTACTTATATGCTGCTGACTTCGTATTGACAGACGAAGTCAGATACGATATATTATCATTTCACTTTTTTACTTCTTAACATTTACTGATTATTATACACTTAAAAAATTATGAAAATAGATTATGCATAGGATATGATGTATTTTGCACGTCTCTCATCATAATCATCATCTTCCTGTCCTTATCTCACTACGTGGGGTCGGCTCGGCGTGTCTTCCTCTTCCATTCCATTCTGTCAACCGTCATCTCTTTATTTACTCCCCTTTCACACATATCCCACATCACACAACTCATCCACGTCTTCATTAACAATTCATTTCATTCTGGACTTCTTCACTAAAGATTATCGTCGGCCGATGTAAGGCACCGTAGTAAACTTCCCTATATTTAATGTAAATACTCCACTAGTCAAAAACACCGACGTCTTTTTATTTGCGAGATATTTGCGATGGTGGGATTGTCTACTATTTGACCATATACACAAGTGGTTTAAAGCGATTTCAAAAATATAACAATTGAAACCGTGGGATGTAACCAGAATAGCCCGTGATCATCTGGAGGTAAATATAAACCTAATAACACCTCGCGCATTAAAATTGTTCACACTCGCACACAAAGAATAAGACATACATAATACTTCGTGCAACACATGCGATAAAAGATATTTAATGCCAAACATTTTTCATCTTGGGTTGGTTTTTAGTAGGGTTCCTAAAGATCTCTATTTTGTTTCTAGGAAATATATATATAATACTTAGTGATAATGTAGCTTTATAACCACAAAAAGGAATTTTTGTAATCGGTCTAGTAATTTTTAAATTGAAGTGTTACATACAAAAATATAATACTTTCCCCTTTATAATATTAGTGTAGCAATTCAAATATATAATTATATTTTTACCCGACTGCGAAAGAAAAGGGTTTATGCTTTTCGAGTGTATGTTTGTAGGTATGTATAATTTTTTACACACCCTAGAGCCTAAACGGCTTGTTGTATAGATTCGTCTTCACCTGCAGATGTTAATAGGCTATACTAGCTGCATCACGCGATTTCACTTGTTAAGATACGCGGGTCAAAAATTCTTGTTCTGGTTTGTTGGAGTCACCTTTAACTTGTTTCCTAAACATACACTTAGTTATATATATATATATATATATATATTACTTTTGCATGTAAAGTGTCATATTCGTGCGTGAGGTCACTTCTCGGTCTCAACGGAAGACCAGCGCTGGCTTCTGCATAGCTAGCAACTAGCATGCCGTTAGGGCCGGGTCGTGACATACGCTATACAAAAATGTACACCAGTTTTAATAGTTACTTATGTATGCTCTATGTATTTTCGTTATGTGTTTTTTACAAATAAATCATTCATTCATTTATTCATTCCAAAATCATTCATTAATTGATTCATTCACATCATTCATTTATTTATTCATTCAAATATCATTCATGCATTCATTCTAAATCATTCATTCATTATTCTCCTTTTTGGGCTGTCTGGTTCTTACAGGCGTAGAAGAGCTTACCTCAGGCGGAGACTCAGTCCCGTTGACCAGAATGTTAGGTCTGGACACGGACTGCGTCACCGCGTAGATCTTAACTTCGTAACGGGTCACGTTCCACAGTTCCACTTCCTAGAAGCAAAAAATAAAACAATATATTAAATAAATGTAATATGCCCGCGGCTTCGTCCGTGTAATTTATCAAGAAAAAAACCTTCACAGGTTCACTTCCTACAAAAAAAAACAATGCAATATTTTACAATGCAATAAGGCAATTATTTATAACTTAACTATCTCTGTTTACATATATTTCCGGTATATAATGAAGTCGCATTCCTAGTATTTGAATCCTCCTTCCGTCGGATTTCGGACCTCCTTCCTTCCGCAAAAGGATTTCTGCGGAAGGAATGAGATCCGCGATAAGATATGTCATTCAAACCAAAATGGCGTACTGTTGTGTTCACTGTCACTCATGCAAAGACCGACCGAGTTGACCATTGTCAAATTTCGATAATCAGTTAATATCTAGGCTATGTAGACAAATTTTTGTTACTAGAAATAATTAATTTATTGCCAGCTACTAAAATAAAATGTTTGGTTTCGGACATTTTCTACATAATTATGTATCTAATTATAATTTTTTAAGTATGTTTAAGCGACTTTAGCGCCGGAACAGCGAGGGGCGGTTTGCGCGACTACATTAATAGTTTTAGATTTAGATTGGACGTTTAAAATTAAACATTACAATGTTTTGTGTATTAATTTTTTAGATAATTAAAGAGATACATTATGTTTATAATAAAGTATGTTCTAGCCATTTTTTATTAGACAAAACTTACAATTCACGAGCGAAGCAGCCACTAAACTATAAAAAAAAACACCAGAAACTAAAAACTACGTGTACTTCTGTGTGGTAGCAGGAATGAAATGGATTATTTATAGGTAAATGTAGTTAAAATGATATTTTCCCTGTTTGGCATGAACGGTTGAACGTCTCAATAAACTGTGGTTACGTATTTAATTATATACGCATCGACTAGCAACGTCCTAACTGCTGAGCAAGGGTCTCCAATGAGAGAGTTGTAGGCCATAGTACACCACGCTGGGGCACACAAATTGCGGGTTGGGGACTTCAAGTACTATCTGCTGACTTCCAAAAAAGAGGAGGTAGTAAATTCAACGGTTATATTTTTTTTCATGTTTATAACTTGATTTTTGGGAGACGGGTTGGACGGATTTGAAAAATAACTTGAAATGTTTCAAGGGACACCCGAATGGAACGAAGTTCCTTTCGAATAATTAGTGAAGGAATTGTAATATTTTTTATTTATGAGAGAGAGAGAGAGAGAGAGAGAGAGAGAGAGAGAGACAGACAGACAGACAGAGAAACACGCGCACGCCGCACGGCTTACAACTATAGGAAATACTTCTTGAGATGTGCCGTTATTTAATTTTTATTTTATTATTAGACATTAGTTTGTTTTGAAATCGAAATACATAATTGACTAAGTTATATAGGCGCCTGCCGCACTCGTACCTAATGGAAGCCCGTAATCACTTTTTTTAAATAACTTATTATATTTATATTATTAGATAATGACGCCAATTCGGCCAATCACACTGACTTAACTAAAAGTTCCTAAAACTATATCCATCCTTTTCATACTTTTTCCGGCCAAACTTACTAAATTAACCTAATTTGACAGTTCTAAAAATGTCTCCTCTCTTTTTGTTCCAAAAGTGAGAAAGGTCACTAGCTGTACCCCAATCCAGGATTCAAGCTATCCCCGTACCAAATTACATCCGAATCCGTTCAGTTCAGACAACTAAAGTGACAAGTAATGGTGGAGCTTCCACGGACTCGCACAAAACACAATAAGAGAAATAATCAGGTAAGGTGAGGAAGTGGTGAAGTGGTGAGGAGGAACCACACCATTAAGGCAGAAATATTTTTCGATTTCTCAGGCTGACATCAAGACAAAGCGGGAAAACACTGGGTATTCTTCATATACCATCTTATTATAAATGGATTTCCGCAAAGTAACGCCTGACCTCAAGATATTTTAATAACAGAGTCGCAGTTTTACTTTCCTTAAAAAAAAAACGAATCGAAATCCTTTTCACCTTAATCCTACTTCGAGGCTTTCGCAATAAAAGTATTAATTTATATAAAATCCCTTCAATTATTTCTATAAGATAGGAAAGTGCAAGTCACAAATTATTTTGACCCATTTAAGGTCACGTTAACATTAATGAGTCCCCATGCTCCATTAATCATATCTTAGAATACTTTAAACCAAGGTTTTGGACGGACTGCATATCACGCTAATATTATAAAAGCGAAAGTTTGTATGTGTGTGTTTGTTTGTTACTCCTTCACGCTCAAACGGCTTAACGGATTTGAATTAAGTACTGGAAAATTGACAACATTTCAAATTTATGACCCCCCATTTTTATTACCATAATGGAAAGATAAACGAAAAATAACGTGTCCCTGTTTTTTTTACTCACAATGCAATAATTACGTTTTTAGAGATATTTAAAAATCTAAGTAAAGTTCCGAATAATGTTATTCTCGTACAAAGCCCGTAATTTTATCATCACTTATATGTGTTTTGTTCCTTGTTTGTTATTTTTAAACGAGCTTTGTACGAGAATAACATATTTAGATCTTAGATTTTCAAAAATCTCTAAATACATAAATTAAGACATCATGAGTAAAATAAAAAAAGGGATACGTCATTTTCACATGATCTAAAAAAATAATAAAAATGGGGGGGTCAATAAATTTGAAATATTGTCAATAATGGTAGTGTTCCCATGGGATGATGAAATATCTACTGAGATATTAATCACCACTCTCACTCACCACACTGATGGTAGTCTCGATATCGTTCTTGCTGGTGGGCAGGGTGAGCCTGGTCCTCGGCTGCAGCTCCGGTATCTTCCTCAACGTCACCACGTACTGGTCCAAAGAGTTGTTGTACTCGAGCGGCTGACGCCACTGAAGGTATAGAGTACCTGCAGACAAGGAAACACTTTATTATTATTTTTTCAACGCGGCAATGCTGCCAGCTTATTGGATTTTTTTAAAGTTAGGTTATGTATTAGACTTATATATTTATACAAAAAACTAAAAATAAAGAAATATAAGTTAGAAAAAAAACAAACTTTAAAATTTATAGTAGTTTTTTAAAAATCTATAAAACACGCTCCTACAGATTATAGAGCCGAATTAAAAAGTATTCAATTATATATATTACACATATTTAAAAAAAATATATGTTAATTTTATAAAAATGAGTTATATAATATTATAAAGGCAACAGTGTGTATGTGTGTGTATGTTTGTTTGTTCCTCCTTCGAGCTCAGACGGCTTAACGGATTTTAATGAAATTTGGCACGAAGTTGTTAATCCAGGGTATAAACATACCCTGGATTAACAACTGGATACTTTTTATCCCGGAAAATGTAAGTGTTCCCATGGGATGATCAAATGAAATGCTCAGAGAAAATTTGATATTCTCTAGTATTATCCTTTACTTTATTTATTAATCCGCAATGTTTTTTTGATAAGTTTTATAATAACCAGCAGTACGAGCAGTTTATTCTAGTGCATGTCTTTTTTGTACTACTCTTTTTTTGTCTAAAATTTGTTCGTTAATACGGAGGACTCCGGCACCTGCAATACAGTTTCAGTACTAGTGCGGGTGTCAGCCACCTGTAAGACATATATATCAAACACTATAGTCAAGTATCTTAGATTTAAATCTAAGTTATACCTAGTATAATTTAAGTTCCTATGTTGGAATGTCTATGTGTGAACGAGTATATGTAAAAAGTCAATAAACGTTTTTGTATATTTGTATTGTAAATATCTACCGCGAGTAAAGCCGCGGGGTGCAGCTAGTAAGAGTAAAGTATCAACACGTACGCTTCGGTTGATCGCAGGTGAGGTTAAGCACGACTGGCGCGGAGGGCGGCGTGACGTCAGTGAGCACGTACAGCGGCTCCGAGCCGGGGCCGAGCCGTGACGTCACATCCCACGAGTTGAAGTAACCGTTGGATAGAGACGAGAAATTGTAGAACGCTTGCACCCAGATCTTGTACGGCGTGAATGGCTCTGGAAAAATAAAACGTATCAGCATGCAACGATTTCGCATAAGCAAGCGTCACGCACGATTTCAGACATGTTGTACATGTTGTATGACGACTGACATATAAGTGACAGCAGCTGTCAAAAACAAATTGTTATATTGTACAGATTATAACGACAATTTTTTTTGATAAATAATAATAATAATGCTTGTCAAGCGTTATTATAATAAAATAAGATTTCGAAGATAAGTAATAAGTCCTCAACCCGCAATTTGGTTGGCGTGATAGCCTACACCCCTTCATAGAGGAGACTCGTGCCAGCAGACACTATAAGTGGATATGTATGTATGAATAAAAAAAATATTTAAAATACTGACCATTTTTGCTATCGTTCAAGCTCCCTTGATTGTTAAACACATTAAGAAAGGAAACGTATTAGGTATTTCCAACAGGAATTAAATTTAGATATAATTTGTACATCCGGATGGAATCCGTCAAAGTCAATAACAGGATGTGAGAATCTATTTAATTACATAATTATCTAGAAACACAACTCAGTAAGGTCGTGTATTTAATATTGATACGAGAATAGTGAATTGAACAAAGATAATATTAGTGTACAGTTTTATTAATGGGTCATCGGAAGTACATACACACATATTATAAATGCGAAAGTGTGTTTGTTGGCTTGTTTGTCCTTCTTATTTTCAGCAATCAGGTGATGGGACAACTATTTTTTTTGCAGAGGTTGCTTGCGGTCGGACAGTGATAGACATTAGGAATTATACCTCTATAGAAAAAAGTCACAAGACCAGACAAGACAAGTTATACCATGATCATTAACCCACCTTCATCCAATTTTGGACATAGGCCCCACAATATTAATGTTAATGAGCTAGTGCAATACTAGTTCTGCGAACTCTCGACCACGAGACCACGCGATATTTTTGACTTTGGAAAAATATCGACAACCACTGGACAGATTTTTTTTTCTATTCAGGAATCCTAACTAATGTTGTATTCCGCATATCTGTACCAAATATTATTAAAAGCTGTCAGCAGTTATTGAAAGATTTTGTAGGAGTAATAATCAACAATAAAATCAAAAATCCCCGATGTATAAAACAAATTCTGAAAATTCGTAGACTATATATACCCAAGTTTTGTCAACATTGGTTGGAAACTGCGACCTATACGTAAGTACAAAATTTCAGGCGACATACAAACACACAAACAGATCCGATGCAGAGATGTCAAAAATAGTATTGCACAGAACTAATAAAAAATTATTGCCACTTACTCAGGTTTTTCAACCAGAATCCAACGACCTTCGTCACCTTTCCCGAAGTGTTGTGCAACGTTAGATTTTTGACAGCATATTTATCAGAGCCGGTTATTCCCACATCCGTGGAAAAGAAATTCTTCAGCTTGACATCTTCAGGCTTTTGAACACCGTTGACGATGACGTCATACCTCGCCTTCCCCTCTTCATAATACAGCACATAGGCGATATCGGTCAAATTCGTCTGTTGAATCTGCAATAACGATTTCTTTAAGACCTTTTTCGTGAACTCCGATTGGCCAAAGTCCTGGAATCTTACCGCTTCAGTGCCGTTCTCCTGTTGTCGTCGCTTTCTGTGCCTGTGCGATTTGCCCCTATATGAGTCCATGAGTATAGCTGATGATGATATTTCGTCGTTATATTTCCTATCGTTTCTGTAGACATTGTAAGATGCGTAGTCTTTCAATGTTTCTGGTGTGATGTCTTTGACGGGATCGTCGCTTTGGAGGTCAGGTTTTGCTGGTGGATCCTTTGAGTCTATGTTCGTGGGTGTGTTAGGAATAAGTCGGACTGTGGTGGTTAGCGGAGGAGCCCAGGATAGGTGGACCTCCACGTCGGTTATATAATCTGCTGTGAGGTTTTGTGGAGCGGACGGAACTGTAAATAAAGAAAGAAATACTAGTTAGCTAGAGTTAAATCACACTGACATTTTATTACATTTATTGGAAAGCGAAGTTTCAATACAGGACGCAAATATTTATGTACTCATTCAGTTTTGCCACCCAAACTTGCTACAAAAACACTGACCTTATGTGTTAACATCTTAGGTTGACTTTACAATAAATCTGAGCCATTTAGTACCTAGTAAACAGTGTAGTATGCAAATAACTTCTAAGATACGAGCGTTATCAATGCTGTGACAGAAATATCGCCAATGGAAGTCCTTATCAGTGAGATTGCAGCTCATAGTCAAGCAAGGAATGAGAGATAGGTATTTATTTTTTAGGTTTCTACAATACTAACCAACGCGAGGCCGTAGACCAGGTGGTCAAGTCTGTTATTTAAATTGTATCAGAATTACTATTGCATTGTGCCAAAATGGCAGTTCCGACATAGAATAGATCAGAGGTGGTGTTAAAATCTTGTTTTGTTTAATACTAACTGTGGCCTATTTTATGTGAAAACGGTTGTTTGGTGCATTGTAATTGTAATTCTGAGACGATTCAAAAAACAGACTTGACTACCAGGTCCTTGTCCTACTTATCTAAGGGTTTCATACAAAAATGTTAATTAAGCAAGATGATACCTTTCCAGTTTCGAGAGTGCTAGAAGCTAGACTTTTGGCTGTGTTCGAGAGTCGATCATATAATTTTTTTTTTTTTTTTAAGTTTCGATTTTACAGCTGCAGATATAATTTTTTCAGTTATTTCGATTTCAAAACCAAACTATTGTACCGATTTGATAAAATATAAATGGGTCCAATTTACAGCTATAATTTTTCAACCAAATGAAATAATTTTTGAAGTTTATTCAACCGTCTCTGAGAAATCAGGTGAGAACAAATGAAAAGTCGATCGAATTGAGTAGCTCCTCCTTTTTGAAAAGTCTGTATTACGACTTGCATACAAAAAACACATACAACAACGTGTTTTTGACATGACCCGAAATGACAACCCAGTTTGGCCCCCTGATTAAAAATAACTAATAATAGTAGCAAGTGTTACTGGTGCCTTTGTTCTAACTAAATAAAACTTTATGCTTCCGAAACATATTACTATTCAATTCAAGCTATTGTCTGCAATGCTACTCCTTATTATTAGAGTTGACAAAGACAATTTTTAATTGGTAACGGAATTATAATAAACTAGCGGTTGTGCGCAGTTTCATTCGCTACGTAAGAAATTAACGAATATTTTTTATAAATTTAATTTATGAAGAGTTACCCCTTAGATTTTGAAATTATGTATAAGGTATGGAATACGGTAAGGAATTTTATGTATATATTTGTATTTTTATAAGTCTTCTAGGTACAGATACGGTGTAAATTGTTAGTGACCAGTTGCTATCAATTCGTAAAAGAAACCCTAAATGTATTAAATGTAGTTAAAATTCGAGTAGAGACAATAAATACATCGATGCAACTTTTATAGCCTAATGTTTAGGATATATCGCATCGTCGACGTTTTGTAAAGCAATACAGTAACGACCGCAGACCGCAACTAGCTGCCGATAAATCTATCAATTGATAAACTCCGACACTACCTTTAGTAGAGCTATAAATAAAACAATGCCTACAAGACAAAAGGGTGCCGGTACAGGCGATCGGTAGGAACTTGTAGTGTCAGAGGAAGGTCAAACCCATTAGCAAGTGAGTCAGCGCTGACCTGCCTGGGTACTCTGCAGTGCACTGCTACGCGAATTATAACTGGGTACAGTCTTTTGCGTATAAAGTATTATTACGAGACTAATCTTTGGTATAAGTTAGAGAATAAACGTAGACGCGTCGCGTGCGCATCAAGCTAATTGGTCTAGCAAATTCTTATCTTAGAATTAGTTATAAAACTGAATTTAAAAATTGAGAAGGTTCTCGAATAGTCTGTCCTTTTTTATGATCCCTGATTAGACGCCTGTACCGACTTGTATGTATGTCCAAACTATAAGGTAGGAGAAAAATGGGCTACTTGATGTCCAAATAAATAAAATCAACCTTTTTCTGTTTTATACCGTCTTCGTTTGGGCTAAGCCTGCACCCCAATCTCATTTACAAAAATAAAAGTACGTGAATATTCTCTGTGTAAATGCGGTATTGATATTAGGTACCACTGAATATATATTTTTTTAATGTCCAAGGCTTCGCCGTTCTCTGTATGATATGCTTCCTAATAATATTCCCAGACCCGCTAACTTCCCCTCTCTCCTTCCTCATGTATATTCTTGATTTGTACACACTCTCAGTAAATTTATTATAATTAATAATATTAGGCTCTGACAATATCAATTCTCTAATATTGTATACTCTTTATGTTACTCACACAAGTGCTGTCCTGTATATGTCTTTGTGTTTGTTACAGGTAGGTACTTAAAATAAGCTCACATTGAAGTAATTATCAATTATTGACACTGGGCATCGGGGAAATGTTTTTTGAATTATTCGCGTCACCAGCCAATTTTTTTCAGCGAATGTATATCTTTTAAGCCATGTGACATTGGCATAGTTGCGGCTATACCGCAGAGGTCATAATCATAGTTTGTATGAAACCATATCTCAGAAGACTAAAGTTTTGTTGGAAAAAGTAAACCGAAGTTAGTTTGATTTCATACTAATTTGCGGTATCCTTATAAATTCTTGCAAAAATTAACAACTTACACTCACACATAAAAATATAGTTATTATAAAAAATCTTATAAATTATTATTTTATTATAATATACAATTATATAATATTAATATAATTATATATAAATTATATATAAATAATTGTATTATAATTTCATGACTTCTGAAAGGCACTGAGACATTATATAAAGCATAAATGCCTAAAAGACCGATTTCGGCTAATACAACTACTATACCTTACCCATGCACCAATTTTGAGGTAGACCATGGGTAGAAAAAATTGCCCCAAGTACACCCAGGTGAACATTTTGGGTAGTACATGGTCAAGGACCAGTCCTTTATTTTGAGAAGTACAAGATTAAATTGTACTAATGTTTTTGAAAGAAGGAAATGACACATTTATTTTGTACAACTCAAATTCAAATATAACTTAATTGCACACCAATATATCTATATATATATATATCTATTACATACAGACTTGATCTTTAAAACATTGGCAGTAGTACATTGGGCGGCCTTATCGCCTAAAGCGATTTCTTCCAGGCAACCTTTGGATGGATCGGACTTGATGAAAAAAAACATGTTGGTGGTGTACCAATAAATACTAACAAAAAATACACAATAACCCTTTAACTACAATATCTATATAGACAAAATAAAAACTAAAAAGAAAAGAAATTCAATTGTATAAAAAACTAAATAATATGAAATAAATAAAAAATAAAGAACTCATTAGTTCCTAAACAAAAAATACTCAATGGTGAATTTAACTCTGATGAGGGTGGTTCTGGTTTTAGTATGCAACCTAACCTAGGTTTCAGATGATAGTTTATGATACAGATATCTTAAGTATTTGTATCAATCACAGTAATTATACAACATTCAACTCTTCGGGCCGTGGATATGTGACCATAAAGTAGAATTTATTTTCCCATAAGTTGCTTTAAAATTGGAGAAAAATATTAGGACGAAATATGTTTAATGGAGTAGATCTAAGTATTTAAGAATCTAATTATTACAATGGAAAAGCAATTACATAATATCTTGGGGGAAGGTGGTGCCCCCGCCAAGTTCAGCAAAACACAGGCACGGCCAAACCATCCTTTTCTTGAAGCATTTTCGACCCCCTGTAGCTTTGTTGTGGGAGATTTCCTTTTCTCTTTCTAACCCAATCACGACAACACGCAAAAACATGTAGCCATAATAAAATTTACTTGAAAAAGTCAAGCCTTGTCTACACATTGTACTTTGAACCATTTTATCACAACACCTGCAGGAGTAACACTGTAGTGTTTCGTGTGCTTGTGAATCATTATATTTTCGTACTTTCTCATCAACTTACCACCATCAACAAATATCCAAAAAAATGATGTTATTTTGGTAGTAACTGACTAAGGTTGCATTCTAAAACATGTGAATTTTACTTGGCAGAGAAAGAAATTGGTTCTATGACGGTTCTAAAACACTTAGTGGAATTTTACTCTGTGATTTGGAACTTACTTTTGTGTTAAATTCCACCTTAAAACTTTAAATATTTCACCCTGGTAAAATCAAAGTAGAATTTCAATCTGCTACTCTGCTTTCAGATCTGACTAATAATCAGATGACATGAGGAAGTCATCTAATTAAAGGTTGTTATTGTTATTAATGGTGATATTAGAAGAGATATTTTTACTGTCAATTTTTGGGTAGCCTTTAAAAACTATAAATCACTCAAGAATTATAAATACGCTAGGCTTTACCATTATTACCATTATAAACAAAATTTTCCATGTCCTTTAAAAAAATACTATCATGTTTCTGTTAAACCTTTTGTTATTTTTTCACTTATCTTTCAATTCTAGTGATCTAATCCCAGCGGTAGAAAAACACTTACCACGAGTTGAAGTTGGGTTCCGACAAGCACATTGTACTTAATCTGTTAAACTCTAGTTTATACAACTTTTACAAGCGGCATAAATACTATGAGTGTGAAAATTTATGATGAATTTTGATCTGCTGGGGGCAATTCATTTTGGATCGCAACCTATGTTGCAGATGATAGTTCATAATATAGAGAACTTAAGTATTTGTACCAATCATAGTAGTCAAACAAAATTTAACTCGTCAGGATGCAGATGTGAGAAAATAGAGTGGAATTTACTTTTAATTTTAGTTATTTACAACACTTAGGATTTTGGGCAACTTCACATTCAACCTGTGCAATGAAAAAGCTAAATAAACATCAATTAGCGTTTGCAGATAATAAACTTCTAGTATTTAAATATTTAATTGTAAATCAAACCAATTTATACAAACATTTACATCCAATAAGAACCAAATTAATGGCTAATTAATTAGATTCATATTATAAGCGGATGAAATTAAAGTTGTTTTTTCTGTATGCCTGCCGACCTCAATTAATATTTGCTACCCATTATGACTCTTGAATGAATGAAACAACTAGGACTTATAAAAGTAAAATCTAAAATGAAGCCACTTAATTTCTTTTCATGCGGAGATGTGACCAACAATAGGACTAATTTACCAGCTATGCGTAAGCGATAGTACTCGATAGGAGTACATTTTATCTCATTAAAACTAAATTAAGGTCCGCAAATTCGCGAAGCCGTGGGCGGTCTGTCAAAATCTTAATAGGCGTGTTTCTGGAACGACAGCATTTAAGCCAACAAATTAACCCATAATAGCAAAATTATAAACAAACTTACCGTAAATCTCCCTAGTTTCGTTGTCTTTAGAATCACTATCACAATGAACGCACAAAATAAATACAATAAAAATGGCTCCTATAGAGTACTGAAAATACATCTTAGAAACTACTATACGCACGAATAACGTGCGTAAGACACTTATGCTATATTTACAAAACACATATTCACATCCCCGTTAGATTTAACAGAAATAATACGGTCAAAAAGCCATTTATTTCGATAAAAATGAAGCTGCCATTATTAATTTCAAGCTGCCATCGAACAAGACCCCGCCGTCTGTCATTCGAGATGTCAATAAACAATTAATGTTGCCATAAAATATTTTTCTACTACGTTATGAAACAATAGACATCTCAACCAAGTAATAAGTAAAAAGTAATATATGACAAATCGTCAAAAGTTGTAAAACGTCAACATGTGTACTGATTACCAATTTTTTGATTGGATGTAAGCAGCTGTAATAAAGAACTTTTAACCTCAAGATTAAGTTTTGTAGAACAACACATATAATGTAAGGATTTGTTCGAGGATGGCATGACTCGCGTGCACAATCATAATCTGAATATCTGCTGCAAAAACTGTGTAGATCCATAGAAGTTACCAGAAGTAGTTAAGTGTCAAGGGAATTGCTGTTATTGAGTGTACAATATTTTAAAATACGGTAACTTATGTTAAAAATCTAAATAGTGCTTCAAGCAACTGTGATTATCCATGTCTCCTAAATAGTTATATGCTCGTCCAACTACGGTTGCACAAATATATTTTTTCAATTCTTTTGTGCTCTCCTTTTGTTTATTATTTAAGTTGGCGTAATTTTACCACTAAAATAGGTACACATATTTCTATAACGTAAACACAAAAACAAGAAAATACTAAAGTTCGTGATTCCATACCACGAGAAGGAATATTTGAGTAACGCAGCGCATTTTCGCTAAGCTGAATAGCTTAGGTACATTTGATCATATTTTTAAGATAACTGTTTGTATTAATTTGCTATTTCTAGGCTATTGCAGGGCCTAATTAAAATAAAGATAGGCGTTATGTCACCCCTTTAAACGTGTAAAGAAATAAAAACGAGTTTAAATAAATAAATATCACAAACACTAAATTGTCAAAGGGATTTTATTAGGTGTATAATATTTTACTACTACACTAGTCAATGTCGCTTAAGAAACTTAATCCTCATCTATTAATCTAACATTGTCATAAATTATATTGCAATACTTTCCCAAGAAGACACGTGAGACGATTCTTTACTTATGAGAGAGTCTAAAAAAATAGCAGTGATATGTACCTACATCTTTAAGCGTTCTAATAACGAATAATGATTTATTTTATACATTGGTTGCTACTTTTTAGGCCTTGTAATGTTGAGTAATGCTGAGAGCATTACTAAGGTACAATATGGTGACAATCTTTACTGATTTTCTCGTCATGACATGAAGCGTTTCTGCCTCGAGTGTTTTCTTTCGTTTATCAGTTTGTATGTTTGTGCATAGTGTGTTCGCATGTTAAACATTGCAATGAATTGAATTAAACTCTTCTTTTGAAGATTGATCATTGTCAATAAGGTATTTTTTCTACTAAATGGTAAACCTTTTAGTAGATATCCTTTTTTTATTAGTATAAAAAGAGATTTTGCCACAGAGTTCAGCAAATAGAGTCATTCCAAGCGTATCGTCAATAAGGACAGTAGATTCAATAGTTACAATCAGTATTAGCTATGGCTGCTATGGTGACAATAATAACTGCTACATCAGCTATGGAATAAATTTTTGTTCGCTTTTACTGTTACAGCCACTAAAACCATATATCGCACGATTCTGAACCAAACGTTTTGTCAGATCTTTACACTTTTTATCATTAATATTTTATAAATACGGATTTTACATTAAAGAAATGAGTTTTGTTTAGGACTTGTTGTGCTGAATGATGTAAAAACTGGCCTTAAGATACGGAACAAAAAATTGATCATTCTGTCTCTTTCATATCAATGGACAATGTATATCTCTTTCCTTGTTATATTGTGACTGCATGTGAGATGGCATGTTTCCGTCATCTATTTCTTTCTCTGTCTACGTATTTTGCCTATACTTTTTATTTCTACCATGTAGTAAATGCTGCCAGTAATGTTTAAAATTACCTGCAATTCAGGATGATTCCGGTAATGATTTCAGAGATTTCAGCGATTTACTGCAATAATAAAGAATAGGAAAGTTACTTATTAATATCAGTAACGATTAATTGAAATTATGCTGAACAGAAGATGCATGAATATGTTGTATTTATATACTCGAACCTCTGCAACAATTTTATTAAACTGTGGTACTTACTAAAACAATTAAGAACTTACCGCGTGATTTCAAACTGTTTCTTTTTTCAACTACATATAAATATTGAAGAAAGTCACAACAAATACAGCACTAAACTGAAATTTGTTATTGTAAGATCTCATATAATGGTCATATTAATAAACGCGTCTTAACTTTAAACGTCTTTTGTCTTATTTTATCCTATGAAGAACGTCACGTGTCAAAACAAGACAATAGACGTTTAATGATAAAACGCGTTTATTAATAAGACAGTTAAGCATTAATATATTCTGTATTGTCATACGAGGAAGGAAACAGGTAATGCTTGTCTTGTCTAGACTTCTATCTGCTACTATGGTTTCATGTAAATCTATGAGGCCGTCAAGATCCGTTCTTAAGACTACTGTTTATCCGATAAGTCGCAAATGCCGGACTTAAATATGTACCTTCTTAATTTTATACCTTCTGCTGCACGGCCATTTGTTTACGAAGTTCTATTAATTCTAAGATAATGTCTTCGTTCGTAACTGGCTTGTCAGAGGTACCGAGGTTTAGGCAATGGCGATGGGGTGTTCGGCATAATTATTGGAGTATCCACCTTATGTTTAGAATTTTTCGTAGATATTTCAGTATCGCTGCACTCAGCGATACTGAAATATCTACGAAAAATTCTAAAAAACACATTGTCATTATGCGTGTTGTCGCCTACATTTTGATGTAAAATATGACTTATCAAGGCTTGTTTTGGACACATTCTATAGTTTGCTTTATGTTCAGACGTCGCCTCGTCGTCGGTAAATGGTAAGCGCCATCTAACGGTGATCTGCTGCTACTTGATTGTAATGTTCGGTTATGTTATACACACCAGTTTGGTTCGTAGGTTCTTCACTAGATGTCGCTATTACTGTTGGCGTGTTAAGTAAACTATCACATTTTGAAAATGTTTCGTTCGATATACGAGAAATGTCTACTTTGTAGTGTTGAGGTAGATTAATCGAAATATTGGCACCTTCAGGCTAATGTATTGTTTTTGACTTATAGTAATAGGTAAGTGAAGTTTTAAACATAAATCTTCTCAGAGCCTAGTAGTGCGCGACGTTGTCAGACTTCATCTAGTGCAGCGTGAGAATAATCTATATTATATTTAATTATATGTAATATTCTTTCCTAGTATTGTTACCGCGTGCGCGTAATAACATACTTATAAGCGATTGTGTTTTACTAAAAAAGATACTCTGTCGTATATTGACACTGTCTGTATACAATATACAAATGGGAGATAAGAAGAATCGAAAACAAAAATTATTACTAAAGTTTAAGCGAAAACTTATTTCGCGCCTCGCGGTTGCAGGAAGATCGAGAGTGCAAGAAAACCAGCAGCACATACCTGATACTGTTGATTACCCAGAGTAAGTAATAAACGCTTTTGTTTTAAACTGACTTCCAAAAAGGGGGAGGTTCTATGTTCGTTTGTATGTATTTCTTTATAAGTAAACGTTCATCGATGATTTCGCCAATTGTAAACAAATAAAAACAATTTTCTTTTTTAGTACCTACACTGTAAACGCTTTTTAGGAGGAAACCTGTACGCTATTACGAAATTTCTTGAGGACAAATACATACATACAAACTGACAGACAAAATAAAAATGTACCACTGAGCCTCTGCTCAGGTATGGTATGTGTAGCTATGTGTACATACCTACGAATTTCAACGCACAGAGTAGTCTTGTTACAGAAACATATTGTAACAAATGGTAATACGGATTTTTTTCTCATTAATCAATACCTACAGTTTTTGTCATAGAAACAATCAAAATTTATAGCTACAAGTCATCTGAATGTTTCATTTGTGTAAAAATATGGAACAAACACATATATTTTCTTTTAAGTAAATAATTTTGTACAAGTATGTGAAGATTTCAGTGTAAAGTTTACTCAAATAAACTATAAAAAAACATAAATTAAGCAATCCTACTAATATTATAAACACGAATAATTGTAAGAATGTATGGATGTATGTTTGTTACTCTGTAACGTAAAAACTGCTGAACCGATTTGAAAAAAATTTGGTACGGGGATAGCTTAGACCCTGGGTTAACACATGCATATTTATTTTTTATCCTGTACTAACTAAATATTTTTGCAAATTTTATGTAAAGGTCTTTTCTTTAGGAAGAGTTATCTTAAATATCATTCAAATATGTAATATGTGTAGCTAGACAGTACGAGAACTAATAAATATTTTTTCAGGCAGATTGAAATGTCTACGGACGACAAATCAAATCACGATGCACATAGCAGCGTCACTGCAGTTACTTGCAACACGTAACATATAGCCTTTATTAATCCCTTTTTGTAAAATATTCGCGGTACTTTACATATCAATCAAACTTTTCCATTTGTCACTATTTAAAAACTATTTATAAGAACCGCTTTACCACATTGTGCCAATTGCTGTGGAAACCCTGGGCTGTTGGGGCTCTCAGGCTTTTTTTATAGAAATAGATATGATGTCTAGCATAAAACCAGTTCAGTATTTGTTTCCTTCATAAAACCAAAATGTGCATGAAGTCAAAGTAATTGTATGAAAATAAGCTCGAATTCATGCCTCAATACGCAATTGACAAATTTATTTTATTTGCAAAGCCAAGGAAAACAGTAATTAAAGAAGAATAATAAACGTATCTCAGTTTTTTAATTAACTTCAATAAATACCTACTCATGAACCACTAAATTGTGGATTAGAATCAATAGAAATTATATCTGTAACTCAAGTTGGCCTTATTTCGCAATTTAAATTTGTTGTATTTATATTAAAAGAGACTTGGTTTGACAAATTAACTTATAATTCGATATTATTACTATGAGATAAAACCATTTGCACCAAGAAACACCGGAAGAAAGAAATCAACCATTTAGAGAGTTTTGAGCTGTCAATTTAGTGTTACCAATATAAATAATAGTACAAAGGTTTGTGGTTTTAAAAGAACTTCTACACTACAACACTCTCACCAAAACAAAACCTTTTAAAAAAAACTTTAAACTGAAGTACATAACTTACAGCTTAGAGTAAGTTGTAAGTTGACATACTCTCACCAAAACAATACTAATTATATGCCAATAAACAATCAAAAATTAGACTCAAACTCTTATTACTATTTCCTGTCTACAAAAGTTACAGTAAATTAACATTAATTTATGCATAATGACATTTACATAAATATCTTATTCACATATATATTTAAGAGCATTTTTTACTCATTTAGAAACACCAATTTTCATTCGTAAATACTGAAACTGTTCTTTAGACAAAGCTTTTGTAAAAATATCAGCATATTGCTCTTTAGTACACACATATCATAAATCAATTTGTTTTTCAGCATATTTTTCCTTAATAAAGTTATACCTAACATCTATATGTTTGCAACGTTTATGAAAGTCTATATTCTTAATTAAACAAATTGCACTTTGATTATCAATATTTAAACACACTGAGTCTTGATTAAATTCACCAATGTCTATCAATAGTCTTTTAACCCACAGGGCTTCCTTTGTGGCTAAGCATGCCGCCATGAATTCACTTTCAGTAGTGGATAATGCAACACTCTGTTGTCTTTGTGTTGTCCATGTAATGGCTGCACCATTTTTTATAAAAACATAACCAGATAATGAGCGTCTTGTGCTAATATCTTTTGCATAGTCTGCATCACAATAAGCTTCTAGGTGATGTAGCTTCACTGTAAGTTTCTGAGATGCTTGTCATTTTATTATTTTCTTGTAGTGCTGAAAGATAAGATTTTCCTTCTCTAGCTAGTCTGCATTTTCTTTTACTGGTTACTACCCTTTCTTGTATATCTGAAGGTCTCAAAGGTTCTTCAGGTACATACAAAGATCCCTCATCCGAGTGGAAAGAATCCTCACTCGATTTTTCTTCGTCTGACTGTTCACAAGTGGAACTTTCATTTATATTTGTGTCTTCTGATAATGGCATTAATGCAAAATTTCTTTTAACAGTATTCTCCATGAAAATTACATCTCTACTAATCAAAACTTTTCTACTTTTTGGATCGTATAATTTATATCCCTTTGTATTTTCACAGTAGCCAATAAATATTAATTTAGTAGCTTTCGGATCCAATTTCTTTGTCTTCTCTTTTGGTATGTGCATCATTGCTTCACACCCAAATATTTTCATGTGTGAGATGTCTGGTTTCTTACCGGTCCATTTCTCCTCAGGCGTAGCATACTGTAGCGCTCGTGTTGGGCATCTGTTTGTTATGTATGCTGCAGTCGCTACAGCTTCTGCCCAATACTGTTTCTGCAATTTAGCATTTACAAGCATACATCTAGATCTGTCTAACAATGTGCGATTCATTCGCTCAGCTAACCCATTCTGTTGTGGTGTGTAAGGAGTGGATGTTTGATGCAAAATTCCAGACTTTTGTAAGAGCATTTTAAATTCATTACTCAGATACTCTGTGCCATTATCAGTTCGGAACTTTTTAATTTTACAGTTGAGCTGATTTTCAGCTAATGCTTTATACTGAGTGAATTTCTCATAAACTTCAGATTTATTTTTCATAAAATAAACATATACTTTCCTGGTATAATCATCGATGAAGGTGACGAAGTAGCGGGCACCTCCAAGGGATGGGACTTCTATAGGCCCGGCCACGTCAGAGTGGATAAGTTCTAGCTTTGACTGAGCCCGGGAACCATCCACTGGAAAAGGAGCTCTTGTTTGCTTTCCTTCTGAACAGGGAACACATAAAATCTTCTCTTTGTTTTCTATTTTCACTCCAGCATTTTCAGATAATTTGTTCAAATCATCAAAATTCAGATGTGCCATTCTCTGGTGCCATAGATAGGCGTCACTTTTATTTGCTTCAGTCATGTAAGCCGCAGGTTTCAGAGTTTTTAGTTGATACATATTATTACTCAAAGTTGCCTCGGCTACTTGTTCTTTAATTTTGTTGTAAATTTTGCAGCCTCGTTTATCAAATTGTATGTGACACTCATTTTTTATCATCTGACTCACTGATAGTAAGTTTGTAGCTAACTCGGGAACATAGAGCACATTTTGGACTTGTATAATTTGCACTCTGCCCTTTTGGTCTAGAACTTGCAAGTTCAACTTGCCACAGGCTTTCACAAGTAGTATTTTGTTATCGGCTACCTTGATTGATGTAATCGGAGGTGATATTTCGTCATAAAGCCAGTCACGGTGCATAGTTAAATGCATAGATGCCCCAGAGTCTATAAACCAGTCACCTTGTTTATTACATGTTGTTGCAGAAAAAACAGCAACATAGCCTGTATTATCTGTAGACTTATTTTCTTTCTTTTTACTATTCTTGCAATAACGACTAATATGTCCATATCGGTTGCATGAATAATAGCGAGGGCCTTTTCTTTGTGTTTCTTGTTGATTTTTATTTTTATTGTTGCCAATTGCCAGTAACGCTGTGGATTCAGTTCGGATATCTTGAAGGAGTTTTGTTTTTACAGCATCAGCAGATATTAACACACCGGAACTCTCCATAGCCATAATCATGGGCTGATAAATATCAGGCAGCCCTGCTAACAATAATGTTCCCAACCACTGGTCATCAACGTGGAAACCAATATTGCGTAGTTTGTGTGCAGTCACCATAACCTTAGTGACATAATCTTCAACGTTTTGGCAACTTTCAAGTCTCGTGGTAATTAAATCTCGCAACAAACCAACACGTCTTGTCAATCCTTTGTCGTCGAAAGCTTTAGCGAGGTTCTCCCATACCTGCTTAGCACTTTTTGCTTCTTGAATATGTACGTAGTTGATGGGATCTACCAGTAATATAAGCTTCGACTTCGCTTTTGTATTGAGTTTGACATCTTTTTCCGTGCCTTCTACACATGCCCACAATTCTTCATGTTCGAAGTAATTTTGAACAGCGAATTTCCACGTACTGTAATTATCACGTCCCGTGAGCTTTTCTATAAGCGTCATCGTGTTGCTTGAAGACATTTTATAAAACTTTTCCGACCGACACGCCGGTGCCGGCATAAAAGTTTTAGGTTAAGTTGTCGAACTTTCACTTTTAACTTTTATTTAAAACTTTCGAAGCGATAAACTGGGCCCATAACCTGTTGTATTTATATTAAAAGAGACTTGGTTTGACAAATTAACTTATAATTCGATATTATTACTATGAGATAAAACCATTTGCACCAAGAAACACCGGAAGAAAGAAATCAACCATTTAGAGAGTTTTGAGCTGTCAATTTAGTGTTACCAATATAAATAATAGTACAAAGGTTTGTGGTTTTAAAAGAACTTCTACACTACAACAAAATTGAAGTGAAAAATGTGTAATTTAACTTTTTTAGTCAGAAAGGATGCGGATTAAATTAAAAGATATGAATGAAAAATGGGAAACTAAGTTACTTAAACCAACGAGAGAAGCTGCCGAAGAAGACCATTGCATAGCTATCGAAGAGGGAAGGGTTATTCGAACGGCATTGCCATCATAGATATTAAAGCTGATGGTTGCCATAGTAAAAATACCTAACTGTTTACCTTTTATTTCAGTTATAGTTTTTTTAAAGTATTTTTTCTTTTCTTAGAGACGTTAATATTAACGAAAAATTTTGATAAAAATCGGTCAAAATTGTTAGATTTATAAATAAAAATATGCAAAAAAAATATATTTGTTTTATTACAATTTTTTGAAGTAAGTACTACCTGACCCAGCGATCATATCATTGATTACATTATTCGATAAATAATGTAATCAATGATATGAGCTGTCAACTGCTCATGATAGCAGAATTTTGAAGAGTACAACTCGCACGATATATTTAACGAACGAACTCAAATGATAGTTTCTACGCAATTTCCTCCATTTATATAAAATGTTTTTACTAGGTATGAGTAAACATTTTTTAAAAGTTTAATGAAATCGAGTTATTATTATTCGATAATGAGTAAAGTTATATTTGAATTGAGTAATTACTACATACTTCACCTTCTGTACAATAGTAATCTTTGATCTTACTTCCAGAAAAGTACGATGTTATTTCTCTGAACTTACATTACTCTATGTCAATATCCAAACTGTGCATAAGACACCATCTATCTATACAGTTGACAAAATTATGGACGGCAGGCCAATGCCCGCTCATATGTTTCGCCCAGGATCAAACAGATGGCATGGCATAGGTAAGTATCAGTACATACTATTATTTATTCCGTGGCTTAATTCTCAATTGCGTTTCTCTTTACCCGTCGCCTTAAATTTCGCTACTAGACACATTTGCACTGGTACATTTAGTAAAAAAAAATTAAGTAATTTTTAAAATATAACTAACGGAAACGTAAGTATGTTTATTTTATGGCAGCGCGTATGTGAATGAATGAATGAAAAGTTTATTTCATCAAAACACACAAAAACAATTTAAAAACATATACACTACAGTTTAACAGATAAAGTTATAATGAGTTTGTCGGAACCCGACCCCAACTCAGCATAAATGCCGCATCATTGCTGCACAACTATTGTATGATTTGATTGATTCATGAATGTTTTGACCAGTGTAAAGACATAATCTCGGATCTTCAGCTCAAACATATTCTCCATAGAGAATGGAAACGCTATAAAGAATGCTATGTTTATAGCTTTTTTAGGAGCCTACGCGTAGATATCAAAAAAATTGTACACACAACTCACAAATCTTACACAATACACATCCAGCATGACCTAGCAAAAAATCCGATTGGTATTGGAAATATATTTCGGACCTCAAATCAAATATCACTAGTATCGATCAAAATTATACAGGTAGAGCTGCTGCTCAAGCATTTGCGGTTTACTTTAAGGTGATGGTTCCCAAATAGATGCATTTTTGTTTCCATTTTCTAGCATTACCGTATACTGTGCCATGTTGGAAGTTAATACATCATGTAATTCACATACTCAATTAAAGCATGATGTTTCAAAATGCTTATGTTAGTATACCAAACCATTTTAATATATTTTTGAAGAACTCATTATCTCATTATTTTGAACATGTTTTTTTCGGTATATGTGGAATATCTACTTTGTAATGTTGAGGTAGATTAATCGAAATATTGGCACCTGATAGGTAAGTGAAGTTTTAAAGATAAATTTTATAAGAACCTACTAAAAAGTATTCATTTAGAAAAGCACGTTGCTAATATATTTAACTATGCACGTAGCACATATTTTTATGAGGCACTTTGGCTTAGCTAGCGGGTAGCGTTCGTTTTATGCTACGTTGCATGCGTGCCCGCCTCATCCCTGCCACTTCGCGTAGTGCGCGACGTTGTCAGACTTTATCTAGTGCAGCGTGAGAATAATTATATATAATAATCTTTCCTAGGATAGTTACCGCGTGCGCGTAATAACATACTTATAAGCGATTGTGTTTTACTAGAAACATTCTCTGCAGTGATTTTGACACTACTTGTAGAAGTGTGATAATATACAAATGGGAGATAAGAAGAATGGAAAACAAAAAATATCACTTCTTATAATCTTTATAAGTAAACGTTCATCGATGATTTCGCCAATTTACTTTTTTTAGATATTTTTTTTATTGATTATTTTTATTTATAAATCTAACTATTTTGACTTATTATTACTTATATATCTAAAGATTTTTATCAAACTGATATGAATTAATTGTTCGTTAATTTTAACGTTAAAACAGAAAAGACTTTAAAAAAACCATAACTGAAATAAAAGGTAAACAGTTAGGTATTTTTATTATGGCAGCTGCTCCTTACAGTGAAGAATATTTTTTATTTATAAGATCTCTTTCCGTAGCAACCATCAGCTATAACATCTACGATGGCAATTCCGTTCGAATTCACCCTTCCGATTCAGATAAAAACAATTATATTTTTTTAGTACCTACACTGTAAATGCTTTTTAGGAGGAAACCTGTACGCTATTACGAAATTTCTTGAGGACAAATATCCATACATACAAACTGACAGACAAAATAAAAATGTACCTCTAAGCAGAGATGCTTCGCTCGTTTCACACATACCTACGTATTGAGTCTAAACAAACGCTCGTCTGCATCTATTCATGTTTTCAATGCACAGAATTTCAATTTCGAATTTCAACGCACAGAGTAGTCTTGTTACAGAAACATATTGTAACAAATGGTAAAACGAGGATTTTTTTCTCAGTAATCAATACCTACTGTTTTTGTTATAGAAACAATCAAAATTTATATTTTATTTACGTAAAAAGCGTTTACAGTGTAGGCACTAAAAAAGAAAATTGTTTTTATCTGAATCGGAAGGGTGAATTCGAACGGCATTGCCATCATAGATTTTATAGCTGATGGTTGCTACGGGAATAGATCTTATAAAAAAAATATTTTCGATGTCAGGAGCAGCTGCCATAATTAAAATATGTAACTATGAATTTTTCGATTGATTATGTAAGTCTTTAAGAAAACAGAAAAATAAATGATTACTTTTTATTTCAGTTATTGTTTTTTTTTAATATTTTTCTGTTTTCTTAGAGACGCTAAAATTAACGAAAAATTCATTCATATAAGTTTGATAAAAATCGGTCAAAATAGTTAGACTTATAAATAAAATATGCAAACATATTTTTTTATTTATTACAATTTTTTTAAGTAAGTTTTACCTAACCCAGCGAACCTCGTTGTTGATAAATAATGTCATCAATGATATGAGCTGCCAACTGCTCACTATGGCGGAATTTTGAAGGGTGCAACTCGCACGATATTCAACGAACGAACTCGAACGATAGTTTCTACGAAATTTTCTCAATTTTTTAAAATGTTTTTACGAGGTACGAGAAATCATTTTTATAAAAGTTTAATGAAATCGTGTTATTATTATTCGATAATGAGTAAAGTTATATTTGAATTGAGTAATTACTACATACTTCACCTTCTGTAAAATAGTAATCTTTGACCTAACTTTCAGAAAACTACGATGTTATTTCTCTGAACTTACATTACTCTATGTCAATATCCAAACTGTGCATAAGACACCATCTATCTATACAGTTGACAAAATTATGGACGGCAGGCCAATGCCCGCTCATATGTTTCGCCCAGGATCAAACAGATGGCATGGCATAGGTAAGTATCAGTACATACTATTATTTATTCCATGGCTCAATTCTCAATTGCGTTTGTCTATACCCGTCGCCTTAATAGCGTATTTTTAGACAACACCCCAATACTCGATCCCAAACAAAGTAACACCATAGGTAACAACAGATTAATCAACATATTTGACATGTTTTGATGTTGAACAACAAATGGATACGTAAATTAAAATCTAAAAGTGCCACTGGCCCTGACAATATCCCGACATATATATTAACTTTTCCCGAAAATCATATTTTTTTTAATTTTCTTTTTTAGTACCTACACTGTAAACGCTTTTTTTTTATTTAAAAACCCATGTATATACCATATTAAGTATTTAATTATAGAAATAAACTTTATTAAAAACATTCAAACCTTATTTGTCCACGTCGTTAGCACATATATTCAACATCTCACTCAAAGCTGGTATCTATCCATCCATGTGGAAAAAAATCTAGAGTCGTGCCTATTCAGAAGGCAGGGTACAAATCAACAGCACAAAACTACAGGTCAATTGCTATCATATCTTCCACGACTAAACTCTTTGAAGGACTACTACACACACAGATATATAGGCTAACTGATCCATTTTATGTGATGCCAAACATGTTTTTAGGAAAGGGCGTTCAGTTAACACTAATTTACTTACGTATTGAGTCTAAACAAACGCTCGTCTGCATCTATTCATGTTTTCAATGCACAGAATTACTGTTGTTAATTTACTTGGTTGATTTCATTTCCCGTAAGCTAGATGAATGCATATAAGTCGACGTTATTTATTTAGATTTTAAAAAGGCGTTTTATTTAGTAGATAGATAGTCTTGCTACAGAAGCTCGAGGCTATAGGTTTTGCGCCTAAATTCCTATTTTTTTGCAGACTATCTTCGTGATAGAATTCAGTTTGTGCGCTTGGTTTGGGCTTTGATTCTGAACCATATTCGACGCGATCAGGGATAAGTCAGGGATCAACGCTTCGACCTCTATTTTTGGCTATTATGATCAATGATTTGTAGTAACACCTTGATGCGTGTGCATGTTTATTATATGCTAATATTAGGAATAAAATCTGCCAGAGACTGCGTCATTTTGCAGAATGACCTTGAAGCTGTAGAGCACTAGAGCTTCAAAGATAAATTACCCCTAAAGCTTCACCCTATCCATCCGTCCTGTAGCCTTTGAATACAGTGTTAGTAGCGAAGCTATTAGCAAAACCAATTTGATATAAGATCTGGGTATTTTATTCGATCCCAAACTTACATTTCATGTCCACATACAAGCAGTAGCATCTGAAGGCTTCAAGCGATTAGGCTTTTGAAGTAGAAATTGTCGTGACTTTACAAATGCCAATGCACTCAAACTATTATATACCACTCTAGTCAGATCGAAGGTTAAATCTAGTGCAGCTGTACGGAGTCCATAGTAAAAGACGTTCGTTCTCATGCTAGAGAAAGTTCAAAGGCGCTTTTTAAGGTTTCTTCATAAAAAGATGCACGGATCCATTCTTATACCCATCCAACTACATCTTAGGAGCCCTCGGATTTAATTCGCTAGAAGCACGACGCCGCGCCTGCTTGATCTATTATTGTTTTTTACCGAATCTTAAATGGGATCCTAGACTATCCCACTCTCAAATCAAAGTTCATTTATTCAGGTATTAGTAACCCATACACAATAAAAATCCAATAAAATGTTCTGGTGGAAGGTGCAAGTCGTCTTACGGTGCCAGAGGCAGAGCAACTCACAATATTCCGCAGTGGCTGTGTACATGCTGTGTACGGTGTACCGCTCTTCTCCCCGGTGTCCCCCCGCACCGTAGTGAGATACCAGTCCCCGTTTGTTCGCGCGAAACGTTACTTTAATGCGCTTGTCTCGTTACAAGCATCACATATTAAAAGCGCTTTGTATTATAGTGAAAATATAAGCATATTAGATAAAAATAATTAGTGTGATTCTTCTATTTATTTTCTTGTTTTTTGTTAATATTGCTTCTATTGTATTTATTATTTCAGTGTAAATATGTACTATATCGTAATAATGTAGCGTCTCAGTGAATTTCCTATACTGTCAAGCTATGTTATATACTAATAAAGAAATTGAAATTGAATAATATTTGGTCTGCACAAAACCAAACAAAAAAACAAATTTAAAATAAGCACGGCAACACAGTTTGTTAAATTTGTTTGTTCGGCTTTGGGTGTCAGCCGCTTACATTTTTCTCGTATTTCTAAAATTAATCAGTGTATTCGTTACTGATGTGAATATAAAATGATTTAGTGTCGGTGTTTTGTGTTGACAATCGTGAAATTTGGTGGACTGGATGTAAAGTTGAGTTTCCGCCATGACAATGGGTCGCGCCGCCGTGAGGTGTCCCGCTTTGCTAGCACTTTATGTTGTGTGTATGGGAATATGGTATCCAATTTATGGTGAGTTATTAACAAGTTTTCATCATATGTTAGTAAAATACTTCATCACGATGTTATATTACACTTCAACCGCCAAAGTTTTGATATAACATGAATCCTGTAGGTTCATGACCTATACTGGTTGTACATAGCGCATTATTTCAATTATTCAATTTCCTCAAAACACGTAATAAACGGCAACGATATATAAAGCCTAATGAATACCAATGAGTGTCCTCAAAACAAAATAATGAAAATAATTTAAATTTAATCTAAAACAAGGAAGATTGAAGTGACAAACCTAATAAAGTCCCTAATGTAATATTCTGTTTGAATATTATCTAGGTAAAACTACAATCAAGCTTTGTTTTTCTTATGTATAGGCTTACTTTATGTCCTGTAACTATAGCTAACAACATTGTAAGATAAATCAGTATCAGTGTTTCTTATTATTCTGAACTTCAAACCCAGAAATATAAACTTATGATAGTAAATATATATTAGTTTGGTATACATCATAGTACTACTTTTATAAGTTCACCTTGTTATGAGAAATTGGTATTTGATGATTTCCTATCTTATAAGCTCTATATGATAGTAAGATGAACAATCCCTATGTATGTTAATAGCTCCACGAGAGCAAATAAAAAATAATAGCAATATTTATATACACATACAATATTTTTAATGAAATAAGAAGAGAAATGTAATATGCAACTTTGTTGGAAAACATTGAAGTCCTAAGTTTGGCCAGCACAGTGGACTATGGTCTATACTGTGGTGTAACACTTATATTTTTTAAAGACCCACAGTCAGGAATTGCGTGCTATGGACGTTATTTATGCTAATACATCAAAATTATAGTAACTAAAGTTAAATTATAACAAAAAACATCATGACAGGACAAATTGTACCAAAGTTATATCAAATAAATATACAATCATAGACCATCAGCGGGACTTTTTTCATTCAATTTTGAAAATAAGTTTAGTTCAGGAGTAAAAAAAAATATGATTCAAGCATTGAACCTAACCTACTGAAGCTTGGCTGTGGGTGGGCTACTGCCAGAAACACTAGCAGTCGCCCCTGAGTGTCAATTTGTCACACTTCACTCAGGACTTCCTTTGGGATCCTGCACTATTAAAATACACTCTAGAGTGTAAGCTACAACACTAGGTAGAGTCGGGTGCTATGTGTCAGGTCTGTCACTCATTTAAAACACAACCAACTGTAGTTGTAGTCCAAACCGTGTCGGGCCAAATATTTAATAGTAAAACCAACTCTTCACTCTCTTTTATTAGTCATCAATAAAATTAAAAGAATCTTTTGTCTTATAATATCTTATAGTCTGTAAGTTTGTCAAGTAATTTCTTTAACATATAACCAATTTGCTAATATTCTTTATGTAATAATCTTTTATATCATTATATAATTTAATATAATTAATATAACAACCATTGTTCTGCAAACATAGGAGTTCTCTTCTGGGTTTGAAGAGTGTTGGTTATCACTTGCCACTTTTTTATTGAACTAATTTCATACAACATACATAAAATATTACCCTCCTATTGAAGAATTCAATACAGCATGATATAGGCACAGCAACTTATAGCTGCTCACATATTACTAAATAAATGAATATTATGTATTACTTACAGTATTAATCATAACTCTGTTATTGCCCTCAGTTGACTCTGGCACTCTGTCATTCCCTTAGCCGCTTAAATTAAACCCTGCTGATAATTTATTATTATAGTTTATTAGTTGTCTTTTTCATTGTTTCAGCTGTAAAAGCACAAGCCATAATAAATTTGACTGCCGACACTACTTTAGAAGGTCAAGTAGCAAATATTACTTGCACTGTATCATCAGAAATAGATACCAACATAACATGGCTCTTTGAAGGAAAAAACATAACTTTTGATGACAGGTAAGTCACATATGACCAAAGAGTGCTTCCAAGCAAATGCATTTTTGGTAATTAAATTGCTGTAGGTTTGTAAATACCATCTCAATCAGAAGTATTCAATGATAAAACACTCCAGAATTGGACCATTTATTTAGGAGCTACACTGCCATAGACGTGATTATAGTCACATAACATCTATTTATATACAGACATATATATATATTTAAATAGTTGTGGTAGTTTTAGTCACTGTTATTCCTCAGGTATTGTGCAAGGCTTGTGTTTCTGATGATGTTGTATCTTACACTTATTTTTATTTCCAACAGGAAAACCGTGAATATTGTAGAAAGAAATGGAGCTTCAGATTTAGACGACACCACTTTGAAGACTAAGATTTCTTCTATCACTATTGCTAATGTGACTTCAAAAGACGCCGGCAATTATACTTGCATCGCAATTAAAGGGGAAAAAGGAGAAAAGGAACAAAAAGACATATACCTAAGTGTTATTTTTAAAGGGAGATTAGCGTTTATCAGCCCAGGTCCATTTGAAGGATTCGTACAAAAAAAGACCCAAGTTGTTATCTTTTGTATTTTTGAAGGTAATTTCTATTATCAGTTGTGGATATTACAGACTTTGTAGTGTAATGTTCATTGTTTCGATGAGCTTTATTAAAGGTTATTGTTTCTGAGTTGAGTTTTCATACAAACTTTCTTTTATTAAACACTATTTATTACAAAAAGCAAACAATGCACAATAACTTTGCACAAGCATTATAAACATAATACTATAGAGTCAAGAAACAAATGAGTGGGAAAATCAAAAAGTTTTGTAAACTCAGACTCAGTTTTCGTCTGCTTTGCTTAATATTTTACAGTATTCATGCTGTGTGTGTTCATCTATATCATTTTACGCCTAATAAAAGTTTTTTTTGTTCACTAAGAGCAGCCAGTTTAACTATTCTAGTGCAATTCTTGCTAGAACTAACTCAGATTATGTAAAGATAATCTTTAGTGACTCTGTGAGCTGTTGACTTCAACACTGTCTGGCTGGTATATGATATTTATTATGATTATTTCCCCCATGGCTCTGCCATTTTGTGATATTTCCTCAAATTAATTGACATATATATATTCCAAATAATTAGGCATCTTTGACTTTTGCTGCGCCGGTTGGCGCAGTTGGTAGCAACCCTGCCTTCTACGCCGCTGGTCCCGGGTTCGATCCCCGGACAGGTCAAACATTTGTGTGCATGAACATGTCTGTTTGACCTGTGTCTGGGTGATTATTATATATATATGAATTACTAAGTATGTATATCAGTCTTCAGGTTACCATAGCACAGGCTTTGCCTAGTTTGGGACCTGAAGACCTTTGTGTGGATGTTGTAAAAAAAAAAAACTATTATATACTATTTAATCTACAGTTTTTTATTATTTATATTTCAGTGTACAATGCTTCTGAAGTGGTTTGGTACAAAAAGGACACCATTCAAGGTTCGGAGGTTAGCCGTAAGGAAACACCTAATATTATTCCGGAAAAAATAAATTCAACTTACGTTAGGAGCAAGTACACCATGAACACAGATAATCCAGATAAGAACGGAACATATGTCTGCGAAATGAAAGATGTTTCAAATTCAGACTTACCAATATCGGGGGCTGTGGATGTCATAGTGTATGATAAACCAAAATTGATAATCGACCTCCTTGCCATAAACATAAGTGAGGTGTACATGAACTGGACACTTTATACTTACAATTACAAAATAGTACGGTACGACCTCTTCATCAGCAATGAAAACGGCACGAGTCTACAGTTGAAAAACTACAACAATACAATTTTGGGTAATCAGACTGGTGTTAAAAATACGTCTTACGTCATCGAAAATCTGAAAAAATCTACGCAGTATATAATAAAACTTGAAGTGGTGACCATGTTTCACGCTAGTAGCTGTGAATATATAAAAACTGTGAGAACACTAGATAATGAACCTGTTTTTGTTCCAAATATTTCCATCAATGGGTTTTCTGCAACATCGGTTACGATCGGCTGGGCGGCTCCTGCTGATGCTATTAAGCAATATATACATTACTATGAACTAGAAGCCAGAAAAAAGTCTGCCAACGAGTCTAGGCAAGCATATCATCCGAGGGATGACAGAAACTTGCCATATATGTTTGGTGATTTGGAGCCACATAGTTATTACGTTTTTAAGGTAAGGCAATAAATTTCTTTATCAAGATTTTTTATAACGCCCCTAGGATAATTATGAATATGGTGATGCTGAATCCTAAAAGCTACTGAGATTGCTTCTAGAATTCCCGTCCATTACTTGGTCTGTTAGTTGTTACTTGTAGTTTACGCTCGACGGTGATTGTTGAAATGATCCAATTATTAGTCTGGACACTTCACGGACCGGCACTCGTTATTGAACTATTGATCTGTTTTTAACGAATTTCCATTATTGGAAGGAAGAGAAGAAAAGGTTCAATAATTTTTTTTATTCAACATAACTTTTAATTTTCTAAGGAGTTATTATTAGTAACGTAAGTTTTGAACGCCGAATGTAAATCGGTTTTAACTTTTTTAAAGTAGGTATGAGTATGAGGAAACATATAATGTTTATTAAATATCTACGCGAAAGTTGGTATGAATGTATGTGTGTATGTTTGTTACTCTTTCACGCAAAAACTACTGAACTGATTTAAATTATTTTTGGTATGGAGATAGCTTAGACCGTGCATTCACACATAGGCTACTCTTTATCTTGTATTAATGCGGGTAACACCGTAGATCGCAACTAGTTTAATATAACTGATGATGGTCTAAATGTAAGGTACGCGCGTGCAATGACTACGGCGAAAGACAGCGTTGTGGTAATTGGTCTGCTGAGATGGAAGCAGCTACGCTGGACGGCGTGCCGAGTGAGCCTACTAACGTCATTGCCGATTGTGAAACAGACTCCATGAAGCTATCGTGGGCGCCGCCGAAAAACCCTAAAGCTGAAATCAAGGGGTACACTGTAAGTTGTCATATATGTGTCTTTGTGCTGATTTGAACTAAGATCTTACTCACTTACATTAACATAAAATGTTGTTTTATTAAACCTAATAAATAAATTTAGTTGTCTAATTTTAAATAATAAATAACTTTAGTTGTCGAAAATACACTGTTATGGTTTTACTAATAAAATCAATATTTTGAGAGTGTTTATCTATTGCTATCGTTCGTCACATTTTGTTTGGGAAGAAACGAGATAGAAAATGGAAAATAAAGAAACAGATTTAAGTTAAATAAAAACAATATAACAAGGTTGGAATGGGTTCCCGTACTTATCGGCATGCTGGGTAACGAAAAGTTAGATACGCTTGCAAATTGTGTGAGAGAAGTTAAAGTTATACATGCATTTTATACCATCGTATTTGCTTAAATACTAGGCATCTGAAGGACAAACTTAGTAGTTTTTTTTGCAGCACTTATACTGTTTTTTCATTAAACTTTAAATAGACTAGCCAATGCCTACAATTAATTAAATGTTTTATTTATTAATGATGATTTAATAAAGACAAGTAATACTTATGGCAAACTAGAACAAACCTTTGAATTTGTTTTTTAGATGGACCTGAGAGGGCAAGCAACATTTTTCGATAGAAACGGCGAACACAAGGAAACTACCTGGGGTCCGCTCTCCAAATTCACCACTAATGACTCCAAGGCTGTCACGTAAGATTTTAACTTTTTTTACCCTTTTGACCAAAACGACGGTAATGTTTTTCGAGTTTATCCCTACTAATATTATAAATGAGAATGTTAGTTTGTTTGTAACACTTTCGAACGAAAACTATTTAATCGATCATCATGATACTTTGTACACATATTCTTGGAGGTATTAACAAGTAATATAGGATACATTGTTTTGAGAGATAAGATAAAAAATATTGTCCACGCTTACGAAGTCTTAGATAATTTTGTAGAAATTTAGATTAAACTGAACTAAAATTACTTACTTATTGGCTAATTAATTTAATTGGCGAATAAGTTAGGCTACACTAATAATATAAAGTAAATTCCCTTTACGGGTTTTCCTTGTCCAATAAGAAATAAAACTGAATTCGAATAATTAAATTTTCCTTATGAGCTTTTTTGTAGTTGTGGGACGGTATCATCATCATATTCAGCCTGAAACGGCACAATTTTTTTTAACGTCTATTCAATGTAAATCGATGATGCGGCCAAGGATGTACTGCATTTACTTAGAAGAGACATGTTCACTAGTGACTTGAAGAAAAGACCGAGATAATAGCTATCGAAAAATAGAGACCTCTGCAGCGAATTCCACAACCTGGCAGTTCGCACAATAGAGGTAGACGCTGCTGGGTACAGGCTTCCTCTAGTTTGTACCATATGGGTGCTATAATGTGTCGTATTTACAGTTTCGGTGATCTCCAACCGAATACGAACTACACGGTGACTATCAGCGCAATGACTCGAACCCGCAAACGTGGTCACGAGGCGACCGCTTGGTGTAAAACTAAGCTAGCGCCGCCAGATCAACCGCCCAGACCGCTCTGGAGGAAAGTAAGTCGTGTCATTAAAAAAACATATTTGTTTTGCGTACACATAACAACACAATATTAACTTAATTTTAGTAAATACATCGAAATTTTACCTTTATTTAAAATGTATTATGGTGTACCATTAAGCTCAAGCCCTTTCATCCATATTGAAGGAATTAAAAAAAAAAAACAAATATAAACCGCAATTTTTTGGCATTGGCATTTGGCCATCTTGGACCTACCTGTCATTAAATAGAAGCATAGTTAACTAACTAAAATACAAAAAAATATGAGACAGTCGACGCCTTAAAGATTGCTCTTCGCCGAGAATGGAACAGAATATCAGCAGACCACATTCGTGCAGCGTGTGAAGCCTTCTCGGACAGACTCGATGCTGATATCCGCGCTAAAGGTGGCCACATCGAACAATAATTTTTCCTTTTAATTTTAAATGTTTTTTTTCTATATATTGAAGTTTTATTGTCAAAATTACAGCATTTTGAATTGTTAACACTTCGAGTGCCGACCCCTGTATATATATATATATATATATATTTGCTTTGCTTTTGATTTTGCTCTTGTACTTGTTGTTATAATTAACATTATCTACTTTGTTTCAGATACAAGACAACAATCAGTTCAGATTCAAAATGTATTTACCGAGAATGTCGGAGAGGAACGGACGCATCTGTTGCTACAGGCAAGTATTCAAAATAATAATCAAAATTTATATAAATAAAAATATTGTAAAACAAATGAACGGGCTGCTGAAACTCAAATACAAATTACAAATAACTTTAAAAATTTACTAAAGAAAGTTCATTGACTGCTTTCTGTCACAAACAGGTCCCTACTCAACATAATGCTGGTTGGAAAAAACTACTACCAGAATTTTCTCTTTGGTTTTTAACCATTGACATTTAAAATATTACTTCTTCTAAAAGGATGAACATCGATTGGTGTTTGTTGAGAAGATCTTGTGTTTTACTTCTTAGCGTGAGCTTATTTTTATTTTGAAAGCACCTTTGTTTTTATTCTACTTGAAAAACAGAGGTTCTCGATTCGTCTGATTTTTTTAGTAGCTCTTATGGCTGTTCCTAATTTTTCAGAGAAACTGGAACGATTTAATATTTTTTTTATTCGAAAAGGTATACTTTCCAATTAGCCCCATATAGATTTTATGAAAACCGGTCTAATAGTTTTTGAGCTATCATCAATTTAATTTTTGACTCTGTTGATGACGTAAGCGCAACGTAAGTTTTGCCTGCCGTATCTAAGTCGGTTTATAATTTTTTTTGAGGTTTTTTTTTACTTTTATCATGTAGTTTTATGATACTGCATTTCTGTTTCATCATATGAGCCAAACACAGTAGAAATCTTAGTGGGGAGCTATAAGTTCTAAAATTCATAAGTATGCTAAGTGTATTATTTCGCCGGTTTGTAAATGTCGATATAGAAGTATATTTACATTATGAGGAAAACCTTGTGCGCTACAAAACCAAATAAGGAAATTGTGATTGTAAGTCATTCCAGACTATCAAAGTTTCAGATTTAATTATTTGCTATTGAATATTAAATCTGACCTCTGAACTTACTTAACTATAATTGGTTATCGTAATTCGTTTTTTATGGTATTAAAACACGAGGAAATTTAGAAACTTATATTATACTTATAGAAGGTTTCGCTATGCTGCTTTTAAGTGCAGGAAATATATTTCGCCGCCAATAAGGAACTTAACACTTTTAGAATTAAACTTAAAAAAATTATACAACTACAAATAATCATAATAGGAAAGTGCAATAGTGTCATTCAAAAAGAGCTCTTTACTATTTTGGTGTAAGTGTAGAACGTGTAACAGCAAGGTGTGACAAATAGTGACAATATATTTGGGTGTTAGTCTACTAATGAAGGTAAACCCATTGAAGGAGGAATATTTGTAAACTTCGAGAAAATAATATTAGGTTCTCCGAATAAAAATTGATAACGCGGTCGGTCAAGTTGTAAGGAGCACGCAATATTATTTTTTCACGAATTTTGCATATAAGTATGTCTATATGTATTTACATCAGTTTACAGGCATTGCCTAGTTTAGGACCTGTAGCCCGATTCAGCAAACTTTCAACACGGATGTATTCGAATATTAATTCGACATTCGAATTCGACTTTCGTGCGGGAGAGTTGACGCAATTCATAACAGGCTGCGGATTGAACTTCGGCAATCTTCGGGTTTTTTCGAAGGAATGAATTTTTCGATGAAGATTAAATAATAATAGAAATGGTAGATAATTTTAAATACGAAATTGAACCAAAATAAGTGGTTAATTTGATATTGATAGTATTGAAATCTATATGTTGGATTTATTAAACTTTGATTATACGTTATTTTTGCAACATCAACAGTTTAATGGTACAATAAATTTGTTTTCGTTCTTTTGACTGTTATCTTCTTTTTTTGATGGCGTCATAAGATTAGTATATTTGCTTGCATCAAGTTTAAGATAACAATACCATATGATTAAAAATGAAGTTATACATAAGAGTGTTATTATTTACTAGCTGCGCCCTGCGGTACTACCCGCGTTAATACAGGATACAAAGTAGCCTATGTGTTAATTCAGGGTCTAAGCTATCTCCGTACTAAATTTTACCCAAATCGGTTCAGCAGTTATTGCGTGAAAGAGTAAGTGGAGTGGAGTAAGAGTAAGACACATACATTTTTACAAACATTCGTCCTTATAATGTTAGTAAGATTATCTTTTAATAGTAAATCAAAAAGGATGCTAAAAATTGCAGATAATACATATAATATTGATGACGCCATTATTTCGACGGACGCCGGACTGACGGAAACCCGGGACTGTTATTTTAAAACAATAAAAATATTACAACTAAATTATTTAAAATTACATTAAAAATAAAATAAATAAATTCATTTGGCATCCGCGATCAAATAGCTGTCGGAATCGGGCTGCTGAAGACCTGTATGTCAAAATATAAATAGATTAATGCATATTACACCAGCCCAAGCAGGACATATCGCCCTTACTTAAAATAACAATAAGTAAGATGCTATATGATTACAGGATATACATGGTACGTCTCGACCATCAGAATTGGAACGAGCTGGGCTCCCCGCAGGATCTGCCCGTCATAGAGTACAAGGACGCGCACGCGCAGCCGCCCGTGTCGGGCGCGTACATCGCCGATATACTCTCCAAGTAATTATTTATCAATACTAATGATGATAGGTGGAGTGAGGTTGTGAGTGAGTGGTGGTCGACCGGCGGCAAGATGAGTCAACGACATAAGAAGAAAAACTGTCGCGGGTTCTTCTTATGTCGTTGACCCTGGTTGAAAACAGGCTGGACCCACGACAGTTCTACACAGGACCGAGGAAGATGACCATATGAGAGAGGCCTATACACAGCAATGGGATAAGGAAGACTTTGGATGATGATGATGAATTATTTAATGTTAACTAAGGAAGGGAGGCCTTTGCGTAGAAGTGGAACATTATGAGCTAATATAATAATGATTACTGATCATATATTAAGTAAACCAGGGTAGATTAAAATTAATAAAAAGTGAAAAATAATAATAGTAGGATGAAACCTATTGGAAATGGAGGAGAATATTATAAAAATGAAAGAAAAAATTATTTACGGGTGATCTGAGGTCGGGAAGGGGAAAGGGGTGAGGTAGTGAGGGCAAAAAACGGCTTATCTCGATTTCTGGCAAAACTAAAAGTCCTATGGAAAAAAGTTAAATGTCAAAGTTGTAGGTAATAAAAATATCCTAAACTTTTGTAAAAAAAAAACACTTTTTTCACATAACCTCAAAGTTTTTGTAAAAAGTCAAAAAACGAAGTTTTTGGTTTTTATTGTTTTTCTTTTACAAAAAAAAAATGTCACGAAATTTGGTGAAAACTTACCTTTTTATGTCCCAAGTACGCTGCAATTTATTTGATTTTTCAATCGAAATTAAAAAATTCAGCCGTCAAAATATCAGCTTTTTTCAAAATGTTGATACCTATTCTTTTTGTTCGTTAAAATCTCGAAAAAAAATATAGCAAAATATTCCCAAAGGATTCGGAACTGGTGCTCGGCGATTCCGAAACTTATATCCATAAGTTTAGAGTTGAGAATACTTAGAAAGAAACCCATCTACTTTCCATTTCATTCCACAGCAAAAAGTTCCCAAAGGATTCGGAACTGGTGCTCGGCGATTCCGAAACTTATATCCATAAGTTTAGAGTTGAGAATACTTAGAAAGAAACCCATCTACTTTCCATTTCATTCCACAGCAAAAAGTTCCCAAAGGATTCGGAACTGGTGCTCGGCGATTCCGAGACATATTTCCATAAGTTTAGAGTTGAGAATACGTTGAACGATCACGATTGCCGTCGATGCCTGGAGAAGCCTGACAAGGCGCCGACCGCAGCGCCCACCACGTCTACCACTACTACTGTTTCTACAACTACGATTATTGTTGTCGATGATGGTAAGTCTTTTTTACCCGACTGCGAAAGAAAGAGGTTTGTTTTATTTAGAAAACCAACGCTAGCTGATTCATATTGTTTAAGGAGACAAGTTTTCACGAGTACCTGATTGTTGGAAAGGTCTATACGAGGTCTAAAGGTGTCAACGTTGGAGACACGAACGACTCATCCCTGATGAAGTTCACCGAATGTGAGCGAAACTATAGTTGGACCTTTCCAACGATGGTAGTACTGGTACGCGCGAAACCCGTCTTCTTAAACAATAAGGAGAGTTATGTTTTTCGAGTGTATGTATGTATGTATATTTCTTTTGCACGCCCTAGAGCCACGGCTTGTCGTATTTTTATGTGGGTGGTGTCAATCTCCACCTGAAGATGGACATAGGCTAGCTGCATCCCGCGATTTCACTTGTTAAGAAGAAACCCGACTGAAATAATAAATAATACAGTCTGATTTGTTTGAAGTTATTTTTAATCTCACAGTTTGTACATCGCGACCACAATATTTTTTAAATGATTATTGCTTGACCGATTTTTGGTATAATCAGGAATCTTAATTATTTTGAAATTGAACAAGAAATTGACCAGTAAATGGCGCCGTAGGAAACAGCTTCGCTTTTCGGCAGATATATACCAAAAATCGAAAATCTCTGACGACTGATAAATCTAAGAATTCGTAGACCAAGTTTCGTTAAAACTGGATAGTAAGTACGACTGTATGCGATTACTAATATACAGGTGACAAACAAACGAACGTACTGATACAGGATATAAAAATTTGCCGGACCTTAAGCAGACACGCCTCCCTCGGTTGGTCGACTAACCAACTTAATAAAAGAAGGAGGTTCTCCTGTTTATATTTTTGTTACTTCTGTTACCTCTTAAAAGTACTTCCTACAATTAGTACCTATTTACTATATTACGCATAGTATCAACCCATAGCGTCCCACTGCTGGGCACGGATCACCCCATGGAGGGGGTTTAAGTACATACTATAATAAATATGTATTATTGTTATAGATACCTAATTTATTAATCGACAGATTAAGAAAGTATAGATGTACTTTCAGATTGTTTCCGTAGAAAACAACTGTATGTAAGCAACTTAACTATAAAAAAAAAATACAAAAATTATGAATTAAATGAATGATTTTTAAATGTAACAAACACATACAGCAAACAAACATTTATGATAAAAAACATTTTAAAGTATTTGCAGTAAATACATTTGTGTAAGTATTACGGCTACTACGGCTTTGTCGTGTATTGACTGTACATTGTACCGTTCTGGTTACGTTTTGAAATTTGCAATTAGTTTATATTGTTGTGAAAGTTTTTTTTTTGTATAAATTGAACTTAATAATATGGGACAACATCCACACAAAAGCCTTCAGCTCCCAAACTAGGCAAAGCCTGTGCTATGGTAACCTGATGACTGATATACATAAAAACATACTTATATATATAATTAACACCCAGACACAGGTCAATAAAAGAAGGCAGGGTTGCTACCAACTGCGCCAACCGGGCCAGTCACACTAGTAAAATCAACTTGTTTAATTAAAGTTAAATTTGCATGTTTTGCAGATAATGAGCTTGCAGAGTCCATCACCGACGACCCCGGCCTGCCAGAGAGCGAAGAGATCCCAATACAACCCAGCGTTAGGAGAAGAAGAAATTCTGATATGTAAGATATTCAATCATTTTGTTTTTTTTTTAATGGCAATTAATCAATATACCGACAAAAAACTATTAAAGGCAATTAGAAAAATAAGATGTTGTTTATCGAATATTTAGTGATTTCAAGCTTCGTTTTGATATTAGCGTTAGAAAAGGGAAATATTTTTGTATTTATGGTGTGGTTCGTCTTCACCACCTCCACACCTCACCTTGGTATTTCTCTTTGTCTCAGTATCTGAATTTCTCGGCACGTGTTTCGCCTTAGCACAAGGCCTTCACTCAAAAGGAGAAATGATATGGTGAGGTGTGGAGGTGGTGAGGAGGAACCACACTATAAAGACTAAATATTTTTACTTTCTTACGCTGACATCAAAACAAAACACGAAAACAAATTCGAGATTCGTTTAACAACATGTTATTTTTCTAATAACGTTAAAGAGTTTTTTGTCGGTGTATAATTTTTTTTTATAGTCGATATTCTTGCGCTTGACCGTAACTCACCTGATGTAAAGTGACGATGCGGTCTAGGATGTAGCGCGCTTGCCTAGAAGAAACTGATCCACTCGCGACTTGAACAGAACAATAATATAGCTATCAGGAAATAGGAACTCAGCAGCGAATTCCACAACCAGGCAGCTCGCACAGTAAAAGTAGACACGAAGCGTTTTCTGCGAGTCCGTGGAACTTTTTCGATGAACCGGTGGCGCCTTACAGTATCTCTACTTGTCCAATTGTAGAATGGAGATGGTGAGGTGTAAATAGGCATCTACCATAATTTTGACGATCGATACAACATTGAGTAATATTTGTTCCAGTGATTATAATTCTGCGCTGACAATGCGAGGCAGCTCGAGCGACTACAGGATGGTGAAGCCGGAGGACGGACCGCTCGACCCGAACGCAAACTATACGCTCTTCGTTGAACTCATCAGTGAGTATCTAGTAGAAAACACTCTTTACGATTCCGAACCTAAAAATATAACCCTTCTTCTTTCGCAGTCGGGTTGAAACGGGACCCTATTACTAAGACTTCCGTCCGTCTGTCACAAGCTGTACCTCATGAACCGTGATTGCTAGCTAGCAGTCGACATTTTCAAAGATGATGTATTTCTTTTGCCTCTATAACAACAAATACTAAAAACCAAATTAAATGTATATTAATGTGGCTGCCATACGACACATGTATTTATTTCCGTTTTTTTCTCGATATTAATAACAAGAGGCGGAAACTTGAACTATAATGCTGTACGAAATACTCAGTGCACGAGTCCGACTCGCACTCAGCTGATTTTTTTTATATAGCTGATGTAAAGCGACAATGCGGCCTAGGATGTGGCACGCTTGCCTAGATAAAACCAAATCACTCGCAATTTGAAAATACCGACATTAATCTATCGGGAAATAGACGTCTAGGCGGCTAAATGACAACGTTTCAAATTGTTGACCCCCATTTTTATTACTAGGTAGTATGGATATAAAAATCTTATATTTTTGTAAAGAATTCTTCTTCTCTTCTTTACATTATCTCGAAATGGTTCTCAAATTTCCATCACTTTGCAAAAATGAATTTTTGTCACGGCCTTGTGTAAAGAACACATGAACAAAGTGTCTTCCCTTTAATAGAGATTTTAAGATACGTGTTGATTCGACACATTCTTAGAGAATCTTTTTTTTTTCTTTGTGTAGAAGTAAAAGCTAAATTAAAATTACTTATTAGCTAGATTGTAATATAATTAAAGGATACCTACTTAATCAATTGAAAAAAATAACCACGACCTGTCGACGCAAAGCGTATAGTGCAATTCCGTGGGAGTTGTCCGATGGTGGAGAGTCGATGAGGCAAATTCAATAATGAGCTTGTTGTTTGCCAACGAATAAGAAGTTGCTTGTAACGCCTCGTTGAAGTTGGTAATTCTTTATATTGTAAAGTAAAGTAATATTTATTGACCTTTAAATAACGTTCGTTACAGGCAAGTCTTATAACATTAGAATTAATAATTACTTAAAAAAAATAACTTATAATACTCACGATTAGTTAATATTAGTTGTTAGTTTAATAGTTCTCATGTCATATTACATTGTATTTGTGTGCAGCCGGTATACCGGGCGAGAGAGCTATGTTCAGTAACTTCGTACCCGAACTGAAGCCGGCGGCGACGCCCATCGCGCCGCAATCGCCTTTCGGCATTGAAATCGCTTTACAGGTATGTGAATTTATTAATATAAACCATGCGTTTACCTTCCTTGAGAGCCAGCGTATTCCAGACTAGGCATTCTCCATCTTAGGCTACAGTATCGCTGGCTTCCGTGGTCGTGCGAACTTGTGATCAAATGTCTAGAAGTGTAGGATGTTATTTTATTTTTTATTTTAGGCTGGACATACTGCCCTCTGGTGGTGGGTTGGAGCATTTGCATTATCTGTAGGTCTTAGATGATCTATAGGTAATCTTTCTGCTATATTTTTTTGTTGTTTTAGTTAGTCATTTCGTTTTTGATAATAAAGGTTATATAGACATATTAAAAAAAATTCTCGTGTTTGAACATAGCCCAAAACAGTACCTATTTTACTACCATGGTCACCAAATTACATTTCCTAAAACGTACCTTATTGCCGAAAGTATTCGGAGTGTCATAATTTGGAGACCGTTAAGCCATTTTAGAAACCATAAAGAATATTTGGTGACGCGTCTTAATAATACCCCAATTTTTTAAAATTAATAATATATATATTTGGTGGCAGGCCACATGCGGTGTCGCGGCGCTAGTGCTGCTGCTGATGATCGTGTTCTGCATCCGACAGACGCGACGCTCGCGCAAGCTGCCTCCGCACGCGCACCTCGAGCTCAACCCGCTACAACTGGCGTACAGGTACATATACAACTTGACCTTCTATATAAACCGTAAACAACATGAACGACTTGACCTTCAATAGTCTTAATTAATTACAGCATTTTTAATACATCAAATGTCTAATCTTAAACTATAGTGTAGTCCAGTCTGTCCCTGACGCAAAAGTACTCATAACACTGGGCGCGTTGCCTCGCTGAAGAGCGATGGCCAACCTTTGCACCAGAAACATCCCAGAGCGGGGCTCAGTCACCTGCTTGGCCTTTTTGTTACTCGTTGTGTAGTCGGATAACGAAGCTAATCTCTGTAGGTATATAATGGGCGGGCGGACGCAAATGGTGCCGACTGCTCCGCCCAACATGCCACCCATAGCCAAGGAGGATCTCGCAGCCGCCTACGCAGAAAGACAGGCTGACTCCGACTTCGGCTTCCAGAAGGAATTCGAGGTTAGTTCATACAACATACAATCACACCAATTCCACACTCTATTCTTTGTTTTTGACTTCTGCAGTATAACCACAATTACCCCAATATCACGTGACTCGCAAGACGAACGCTTATACCATTAACCGTTAACGCGATTCATAAACCGTAGACACTTCACAGGTGTTCGATGTTGAAAAGTTTTGTGTCTGACTTTTTTGCAAGCCTGAAACAAACACAACGACATACACAAATGTTAGTAATTAGTGACGTGAAATATACAAAAAAAATGCTCGGTAAAACTTAATTCATAGTTTAATATTGTTCATTTACAACACAAAAGGAGACAATAGTAGTAATAACAACAGGGGATGAAGCAGAGAGGAAAAGTTTGCGGGGGGAAGAATATCTTGTTACCAATACATGTTACTCTAACTAAACTAACAGTTTTAAAGATTATACCTATCCCTTTCTCACTTATTGAAACTAAATGATAGGCGAATATTATGGATCTGTCGAATTGGGTTCATTTGGTAAGTAGATGAACAGAATGTAGACCAATAGCTTTATTGAATTCGTTGCCTGTTTATATTTTAATGACCTAATTGTATTATATGAAGTGGCATCCCGGAGGTAGCTTGTCCTAAATCTTGAATAAAACATTAGGATCAACTTGTCATTGTGAGCAAACAATAGTGTTTTTTACTAATTAGGAGTTCAGCAAATTTGCAGTAGCGAGATCATTCAAATAAAATTATTAAGTATAGTATTTTCAGTGACAATTAACCCCCGAGCTGTTGTGACAGCTATCTTACATTTGAAAGTAACATAGTTTATAGTATTCTACTAGTCAAGCCCTTTCATTTGGTGCCGACATTGAGGGAATTCAGAAAAAAAGTACTCCGCTATTTTGTAGCGACGGCCATTTTATACCGGTTTTCATTTAACATAGCTAAGAACACTTCCGACTAATACAGCTTGTAACAAATAAAATCGGTCCATCCGTTTGAGAGCTACACGTCAAACGTTTAACACACCGTCGTTTTTGCGTTGGAGGTTAAAAATACATGCTGATGTTGCTCATCCTGTAATCCTAATTATACAGAACCTTACATATATGTTTAGTTTTAATACTTTATCAACATGCCCTTTCTTTAACATACCCTGCCTCGAAAAGTGTTAATCATCCATACTAACTCCACCAAAACAAACTCATCTATCCAAAATGTAAATAACAATAAATTCTATGCTGAACGCTTGCCAACAACCGCCAAGTTGTTGCAGATGCTGCCCGAATGCTTCCCCGACCGTACCACGCACGCCTCCGAGGCGAGAGAGAACCAACCGAAGAATAGATACCCAGACATCAAGGCATACGATCAGACTAGAGTGAAACTATCACAGATTGATGGCATCACGGGATCCGATTACATCAACGCTAATTATGTTAATGGATATCAGGTGAGCCAAAAATATATATTATTGAATTTATACTGAGATTCGAACATATATGAGTATTTTTTATATTCATCAGTATGTGTTTTTATACAGACACACAGACAGCGTTAGCTAATTTTTGTTTCTACACTTAAAAATCACAACACTGACCCCGATTCGGCCAGTCACACTAACTAAACTGAAAGTTCCCAAAAATATATCCAACCTTTTCTCACTCGTGGAAACAAAAAGAGAGCAGACAATTTAACAAATTAGGTTAGTTTAGTAATTTTGGCCTGACCGAAGCGCAGTCTTTATTCTTTTTAATAAAATCTACTACAGAGGTTTACTTTAAAGTTCTTTAATTACTCTTTTCACTCACACTTACACTCTTTATACTCAACTTACACTCTTGATTGAAACGTTTAACCAGTCCAGAGCGAAACTATTTACATACACTCTAATTATGTAATATGATATATGTTTACATAATTAGCGTGTATGTAATCATAGTCTCACTTTAATTTTAGTGCACATTTATAGTGAAAGTATCAACATTAGAGCGTATCTATCGTAAATGTATAGCAGTTATTGCTCTTGTTATTTGAATGAGTAGGTAAGGAAGAAGGCAATAATGGTGATATTTACACTCAGAATTTATATATTACATATATACACTCCTACTTAACATTAACATTTTGGGAACATTAGTGAACACCAGTGCCTTAACAAGTGTCTTAAGTGCTAGCCAGTGGCAATGGCAAATGGATAGGGGCAGTGTATTTTTTAGTTACAAGGCATTTTGACAATCGGAGTTGGAAAAAAAATACGACAATATTCTAGAGCATCTAGAAAATGATAGTTGTTTAGTGGGACTACTTCTGAAGGTTTTCTGTGACTATTCTATAACTACGTATATAAAGCATCATATATTTATTTTATAATAGTTTTAATAAATAAAATTAATAGATCAATATAACATACAATCAGCTGGATAAAGGTCGGCATATTTCCGAGTAAGATAACGTGCGAGAAACCTAAGCCAAACAATGAATTTGACAAACTATTTTTTTTCTAACATTAAAAATGACTAATAAAAATTATGATTAAAGTGCACATTTTCGTTTGACATAACTTCAAAGCGTACTCGGCATTCTAAAGCGCGATGACGTCATAATTCGTCTGCTTGCCGGACGCGTACGTAAAATTCGTTCGCTGGCTGCGAAATTATAAATAAACTTCGGTTGTAAATACAAACCTACAGAATTCTTAAAATATCAGTAAAAGGAGAACACCTGTTGCTTAACATATACAGACAACAAAGCTAAACCGCGCCATTTATATCTCTAATATCTCAAAGATTTCACAATGAAGCAAATAGTTAACCTCAAATTTTGTTTAGAACTTAGATGTGCACAACAAAAAAACCGGTCCAAAAAAGAAATAAAATCTCTATCTGAGTATTTCACATGGATCTTGCATAACCTCATTAAAACCTTCAGAATCGGTATAGTACCCGGCAATCTTCTTGAACCAAAGGCGACGTATCCCCAATATTTCTGCGCAAATGCACTTCTTATTGACGAATCACTGATCGCGTGTTGGTCAAATTCCTGCACACTACACACTCTACACCGCGTCAAAGAGACCCAAAAATCGTCACTGCCCCCAAGGTCATAGGTCCAAAATGTTTGCCGAGAACTATACCCGTACCATTGTATGCTTGAATAGGTATGACCTTTCTGGCTGAGAACCTCGCTTTGTGTGACCTATTGTATAAAATTGTGTTTGTCTGTCTGTCCCTCCGCTTTCTAAGGACCTATCGGATTCTAATCAGGTATTGCATGTGGCTAAACTTCTTATATAGTACGATAGGGCAAGATTTCGTACAATGACCTATATATATATTTATATTTTGTCTCTTTTGCTCGTGCATTAGACGCGGAAGCCCCGCATAACTCGTGTCTCGCTCGCGCAATAAGTTGTTTTTAAAACAGTAACTGTCACTTTATAAAATTATGAAACAAAATGTTTGAATGTTATTCTAGAGAAGAGAAAATCATTACAAACGTTTCATATAAATATTATATATTCTCGTACATTTTTACAATACTATAATACTAAAGTCGTACAATTGTAAAGAGTATAGCGGTCGCTATATCTTGAGCTAGATGAGACGATTAGTAAGTCAAGATAAATGTAATGACGGGTCATTATACGCAATTTTTTATTGGCCTGATATTTGTATTTTTTATTTTTAATAAGATAGATTGTTCGGATCGGTCGTGTCTTTTGATGTTAGCATAGTTTTATTAAAAGCGTTATGTAGATGGCTTTTTTTTGTTTATAAACTTCTGTTGATATTGTAGTGTTATATCAGTTAGTTACGTTATTACCAATGACTTTTTTACACACTCATCCTAGACGCTTTTATGTATGTCTGAAATCAACTGTGTTTTGTGTGTTTTTATTTCATGTAAATACAACATTAAAAAGTAAAAAAGCATAACAGCAAAAGCTGTTGTGAAAGCAGACGTAATAGGCTTATTCGTGGAAAAAACGACGATGACACGTTATTTTATATTTCGATTTATAAACCAAACATTTACCAACATCGATTTTGAAAACATTTATGTATATATACATATATATAAATATATACCCTATATATGCCCTTACATACGAGTAGAATAGTATACCCTTTCAATAAAAAAAGGTTTCTTTTAATCATCTTGGATATAGTCTAGTCTACATACTTAAAAAAATGCCTCTTTTAAGATAATAGGCTTGCGTTTGATGAATTTCCTGATTTAAAGCGATGATGCGGCCTAAGATAGAGCAAGCCTGCTTAGAAGAAACTGATTTACTAGCGACTTAAAAATACGCAGATTCACACAATGAAAGTAGACGCAATGCTTTTCGTACGAGTCCGCGGAATTCCGATGATTGAGAACCAATTCTTTAAAATTGGTAACAATTTGACACAATCCTACATGTAATTGTAAACCCTACGATATTTAGAACAGAGTTGATTATCCCACAGGACAGGAAACGGTTCATCTGCGCTCAAGGCCCCACTGACACCACTGTGAATGACTTCTGGCGCATGATATGGGAGCATGGACTGGAGCTGATTGTTATGCTGACCAACCTTGAAGAGTACTCGAAGGTAAGGAGAACTGGGACACGAGTCTTCCTTAAAAGATCTAACACCCACCCACCGCACTGACCGAATCGCAGTTGGATCAATGTCAATGACTTGTTGACTTTCACTTCAAATTTGTCAACTTGAAGAAATCTTCAATTGCAATGTTTCCTAAAAGTTGATTTAGTTAAATCTGAACTGCACAAGGCTAGAGTTGCATGCCTAAATTGAGATCGGATCTGCTCCCTATTTAATTTGTCTCAAAACGTTAAATCGTCGTCAAATATGAGACTGCACGTGAGAGAAATCGCGCTTGATCTTATTTCAGTATTTATTTGACATAGTTCATATTTTTCATTTAATTTCAGGTGAAATGTTCAAAATACTGGCCGGACGAAGGTCGCGGCGCGCGCGCATTCGGCTATATTACTGTACTACACGTTTCTGAAAAAAGGTACATATAAATAAATATATAAATGCAGTTAAATGTATAAGCAACCACACTAAAACTAATATATATAACATACACATAAGAATATACCTCACCAACTAGTTTTTTTATTATTCTACTCTAAATTAATTTTACCATTTCTTCAAAGGTTTTCTGGAAGAGGCTCTTTTTGAATCTGTTTTAGTTGTGTTCATTATTTGGTGTTTAAATTTTTGCAGTGACAAGAAAGAGCTTTGTAATCATACTTTTTCTTTAGGTTTTTGTTCCGCATGTCCCTGCTAAAAGTTATTGAAATCGGCCGACAAATTGACCGCAGAAAATTACGTCAATATTTGAAGGAAATTATACATATTTCGAATCAGATACTGATTTTCTCGAATCAGATACTGATTTTCTCGCTTCGGTCGCTCGGTCAGTTATAATAATTGGGTGACTTATCGCAGGTATTCGGACTACATAGTGCGAGAGTTGAAGATAACCAAACAGTCCAGCTCGGCGGAGGGACAGCCTATTGTAGACAACAACGGCGTGGCGAAGAGAAATGGCGGTAAGTCATAGTATACATGCTATTTGCTCTTACGAATCCTTGAAGACGAAATAGCAGTGGTTTTTGTCATTGTCATGTATGCTATATTTATTACTTTAAAAAATGTCTTCATAATAAAATAGAAAAAGAGAATATAGATCCTAAGAAAACACTACCCAAAACCAAAAGCGCAAAAAAATATACCATAAAATGTGTTTCAACGCATGCATAGCGAAAAGTATTAACGATAGAACAAAAAATGTTTAACAATATAATAGAACATATCAATATGTACAAAAAACTTTGCGAGACCATATAACCAACAATTGTAGTTGTGTCACTTTAACAACGTTGATACAAAAGGTCTTTGGAGCGATTGATATCCTCATTAAACTGCCCCGAACTTGTCGAAGGATTAAGGTTGAACTGTAACTCTTTCCGGGAACGGTTCAATCCTCGTATTTATGTTCCATTCAAGCACGCGAATTATACGAGCAATACCTATCTAGTGAGAGCGAGTAGGAGTTATAACGCAGCAGACAAGAGACTTGGGTTCGATCTCTTTTCTACGAGTGTTGCAACACCGAGGCGACGGCTGAGCACATAATTTTTTGAGAGCATATGTGTTTTTGTTTCCTTGTGTGGTCTGTATAGTTAATAGTTATTTCTATTTCACTATTGTTTGTTACTACTCGTGTTGTCCTTTAACTGGCTCTCTATTTCTATTTATTTACCTATTGGTATAAGTATAGCTGTTGGGCGAGCTATTATTAAATAAATAAACAAACAAATGCCGATCAAACCTTTACCATCCCTTTGTATTATAGTTCTTATCACATTTTTTTAATCGATTTTTACGACCAGATTGCAAAGACGCAGTTGACGGTGGCAGCGTGCCCACATCCCCGCGTGAGCTGAAAGACGCCGACACGCGCATCGTGAAGCAGTACCACTTCTTGATGTGGAAAGATTTTGCTGCGCCGGAACATGCTTACTCGATATTGAAGTTTATTAAGGTAAAGTAACTCTCTAATAAACTCTCGCAGGTTAATCATTTAAGACTGTTTAAAGGTAGAGCTTCAGTTCTCATTATAATGATCAAATTTCACAATGAAACCAACACGTTATTCTAAAAGAAGAAAATCTATTATTACTGGGTTGTATAGTGGGTCGCTCAGTGAGTATGTTAAAAACCGAAAAACTTGGGAAAGTGGAACAGACCCTGAAGTACACCAAAGTCCTGCCTAAACTATCACACTTGGAAGCCAATCTTTGAACTTATTGGATACCATGAGACCGTTCAAGAAAAACAAATATGGGTCCCACACAAAAAAAGTCAATCCCATACAAAGTTGAACGCTTAATAACTCCTAAACGATAAAACTAATAGAATGAGTGTTCGACTAAATGTCATAGGGGATGGCAAGAGATACCAAACAGACCCCTCCAGAGAGAGATATTAAATCGCCCCTTCATGTGTTCAAGGTGGGATTTAAATTAGCTTTAGTGCCCACGGTATACTAAATGTATGAATTTTCTGTCCAACCATATATCTTAAAAAACCCCCGCAACTACGCAAATGCTAGTTAACAATTGGTTGCAGCGTGTGAACGAGGCGTGGTCGAGTACCGTGGTCCGTCCGTGCGTGGTGCACTGCTCGGCGGGCGTGGGGCGCACCGGCACGCTGGTGGCGCTCGACTGCCTGCTCGAGCAGTTGCGGTGCGAGGGACGCGTCGCAGTCTTCAACACCATCGCCGAGCTGCGACACCAAAGGAACTTCCTCGTGCAGTCGCCGGTGAGACACACTCAATCCAACAACAAGTGCCTTTACTAAATCTAACAAGAGATGTCAGGAAATATTGTATAAAAAATCGTAAAATTGAAGAATAAGTTTTTGTTTACTCCATACAACTTGGCCGATCGCGTGACTAATTCTTGTATAGAGACACTAATATTTTAATTATTTATTTTTTTTAATTTTTGTTCTGCGGTGGGATCACTTTAATGGGTAGACTAAGCTCTTTAACTATTATCACACCATTTTGTTACACGTTGTATTTTTTTTCTTCGCCCTCTCACGAGGGTTTGGCTTCACACGGTTTGTGTATTTGCCATCTTCATGTTGTCCTTCGTTGTTGTGAATTAAATAACGCTTATACGATATAATTAGATACCCATAACATTATTGATACTTTACAGTTTAAGGTTAAAAGTGGGGAAACGTTTCGCGAAAAATTGGAAATAGGTATTTGGAATAAATCAAATTACGAAATTATCGAACGCAAGATCAGGAAAGTTGGATAACAAATAAGTTTAACAATAAATGTCTATTAAAAATTAAAGGTTACAAATATACACCAAGTTTTTAATGGGTGCCTTATATATATGGCGTCATACGATTAGTCTATTTGCCTGCGTTATTGCTTGCGTTACAAAAATGCAGAGCTCAGCATGATGCTGGGGATTGATATTATTTTCTTTACACTTAGAAAATTGCTAGTTATTTTTAATTTATTTTTCTCTGTTAACAGAAACAATACATATTCGTGTACCGAGCGTTAGTAGAATTCGCTCAATACGGAGATACGGAAATACCCGCGTGTAGATTAAAGAGTGCTATTGATCGGCTACGGAACACACCGCCCGGAGCCACTGCTTGTCTCATGGAGGTGGAATTCGAGGTAAGGATATATATTAATCTGTCCATATTTTACTAGGTGGGGTCGGGATAGCGTCATGCGATTATTAATAAACATCATCTTGCAAAAATTGCGATTAAGTTGTTAACTGATATTCTTTGTCTTAGTAGGTCGGTTTTGTTGTAGTTTTGTGCTGGAAATAACTGAAAATATTTAGATGGCATTGACAAGTTAAGCTTTAAATAGGTCCTGTAAAAGCTGGTTTGTTCTAGATTTTAATCCAACTCAAAAAGAATATTTGATACTCTAACTTAAAACTTGACTTGTTAAAAACTTTTTTACTACTTGTAGCAATTGCAACAAGTTATTTAATTTGTGTGAATACTAAAATATGTCATAAAAGAACGCTAACAACTATTATTGTTCTCAGAAAATTCTAAATAGTCCAATACCGGAGCCCATAAAGTCTTGCGCGGCCGGAGCAGCCGAGGAACTGCGCTCCAAGAACCGAACTCAAGAAATATTACCTTACGACAGGAACAGAGTGATACTCTCTCCCATACCCACTAGAGAGTTCTCCACCTACATCAACGCATCCTTTATAGAAGGTAACTTAGGTCTATTCATTAAAAGAAAATTAAAGATAAAAAAACTCTCTTCTGACTAGCTACTAGCTACTATTGCTTTGCGACAGTAACTAAATCCTTTAGTAAGTTAAACTATCGTTTATACCTAAAGGAAGTTCTGTACCTACATCAACGGGCCACTTTTTGAAAGTGCGTGGGTTCTATTGATTGTTTACAATTAACAAATGTACGTATAGAAAACAAGATTCGTAGCATCCTGGAGTCAGGAGTAGTACAGTTCTCTAACTTCCGCACGAGAGGAATACAGACTATAGGGGAGATGTGGGCAGCTTGTGCAAATTAAACAACTGCTGTTATTAGCGTCAGAATAACAGTCAATTATTATTATGTTATCTATTTTTCAATCACCGAATTCAACTAAAAATTGTTGACGATCATCGAATTCCAGTTCCAGTGACCATGTGCATGCGCAGAGCAGATAGTCATGCGACGAAGGTCAATGGGAATGATGACACTACCAGTTAGTGCCGGAAAGGGCGACTTAAGAAGACATAGATAAGTTGTGTGAAAGAGGAATGAAATGACAACGACTGATAGAAAAGAATGGAAGAGGAAGAGATTCTGTAACAAATTTTCGTAGTCGGATATGGACAGGAAGATGATGATAATCGAAACTCGTAACTAAAGTAGCTATGTCTGCACAGTTTCATCGGGTTATATGGAAACAGCTAAGTTACCTGTTGCAGCAATTTGTAACTTAAAGTAGCTCCGTTTGTATAGCCCCTTAGGCATCAAATAGGTTATGTATTCCACAAACATACCCTTCGACATCATCTCCGTGTTAGTTACTCATGTGTTTATATTGCAGTGAGTGTATATCTAATCATTTTGATTGCAGCATACGACAATTCGGAAAGTTTCATCATAACGCAAGACCCACTGCCAAACACAATAGTGGACTTCTGGAGAATGGTGTCCGAACATAACGTCGCCACTATTGTCATGCTCAGTGAGGTATGTGTTGTTTATGTCACACATTAGCTTACTCATAACCAAACAATCACACTTATAACATGTGTGTAAATTATTGTATCGTTTGCAGCTGGGTGAAGGCAAGTGCCCTAGATACTGGGACGACGGCACCGCGACCTACGAGCACATCTCCGTGCAATACGAGGAGAGCGAGTCCTGCCCTTACTACACGAGACGGCAGTTCCGACTCGTTAACAACAAGGTAACATGCGTGGTGTACGATCCCAGTTAAGACTTGGTGTATCTTGAAATAAATCCATAGGTCGCTGGTTCAAATCCGGCTCGAAGGACCAAAATATGCACGTTCTGAGTTAAGACCGCTACATCTTATGAAGTTATTATTATTTTAGTTCTTTTAAGTTTAAAGTTTATTGCTTTAATTCACAGTAAATGAGTGTGACAATTTTCACTCAGCTGCGTGTTTGTAGTGGCGCGTCAATGCGCACTGTTTCTATGTACTTATAAAATGTACAAAACTTGTAATAGCTGTAAAGTACATATGGAATATCAATGCATAATATAGTGCATTCCATCCTCCATTTGAACTTCCAGACTGACTCCAGTCTGTGTGCTCTCATAATGTTAAATATTTGGAGGTCCAGAGCTACTTATGCACGCGATCAATATCGGCTTGAAAGTCCTGGACATACTTGATTCTATTAACCCGCTGTTATAGTTAGAGATTATCAGCTAATGATTTGATGATCCACTTCCAATCTACGAGTAAAAGTATTGGGCAGAAAGTTTATAGAAACTAAAATGAGAAGAGGTCTCAGGAGGGAACCCTGAAAGATTCCCGAATTTCAATCTAAATCCCTTTGCAACTTCTAGCTGCCTTTTATCACGCTGTCAAGAGTCGAACTACCCTACTAATGTTCCATAAAATCTAATCGTGTTCAGTTTACAAATCAAGCAATCGCGGTCTACCGAAACAATTGTTTTGCTGTAATCTGTGTCGTAAACTTTAGGGGTATCATTTAGACGGTCACCAAATATTATTTTTGGTTCCTAAAATGGCTCAACAGTCACCAAATTATGACACTCCGAATATTTTCGGCAACAAGGTCCGCTTTAAGAAACGTAATTTGGTGACCATTTATGCATTTTGGTAACCGTTTAGAATTTTTGGGGTAATAAAATAGGTACTTTTTTGAACGGTGTTTAAACACGAGCCGTCTTGAATCTTGTAATATTAGATACAGCTGAGCGCAGCTAGTATTCAATGTATATAAAAATGGAGAAATAAAATGTATGAATGTGTTTGTTGTTGTTCAGTGCGGCACAACGCAGTCGGTGGTGGCGCTGCAGTACCAGGGCTGGCCGACGGCGGCGGGCTGCGTGCCCGAGGTGACGCGCGGCCTGGCCGAGCTCGCCACCGCGCACCACTCTCACCCGCGCACCATGCTAGCACACTGCCAGTCAGTATACAGACAGTAGACCGACAACAAAACAACGTTTCACACTCATTACTTCACACTAGGATCTCTCCTGTGTTGGGAATGCCATGCAATATTTACAAACACGCACTACACACCCAGACTCTACGATAGATGTTCAAACTCATCGTTCTCATCGCACTCTCATTGTTTTATTCGTGGACGGATCTCGAAGCAAGCATGCTAGCCATGAGATCACAGCGGTATTCAATTATACGTAGCTACCTCTCAATACGGTGACGCGTAAGTATCAGAGCTGACATACAATGACCGTGGCCGCGCAATATCAATTTTAAGGTATCTTTGTGTACATTCTACTAATATACCAAGGATGATATTGTTTAAATGAAATGAAATGAAATGAAATTATTTATTGGCCTTATAACCACTTATGTTATACTAGGCAAGTCACATTACAATATTTCACACAATACTTAATTTAGTAAATTTCAAATGTACCTATGTAAATGTTTAAGAAGGCGGGTTATCACTCGTACCTGATTGTTGGACAGGTCCAACTATAATCGGGTTTATTCAAACCACTTGTTAACAAAAGACGCGTTATTAAAATGTGTCGGTATGATTGCAGACTGGGCACGGAGCGCTCGGCGCTGTTCGTGGCTCTATGTATACTGATCAGTCAGCTGCGTGCCGAGCGACGCGTCGACGTGTGCAGCGTCGCCAGGAAAGTGCGATCGCAACGCGCGAGGACCATCGACACATTTGTAAGTCACATACGATAACATAATCATTAATATCCGACACAGTTCATGTTTACAATAGATTATAATGATTAATTTTGGTATAACCTAACTACAGTAAAATAAACCATAGCTACGGGCCCAAAACTAGGCGAAGCCTGCATCTTGCGGCCAAATTTAAAACATTTCCAGAGATATGGTGATACTGAGCTAACAAACTAATGTACACATTTACTTAGAATGTAAGTAAATGTGTACATTGAAGTTAACAAAACTAAATTTTTAAAATTAATGTTAATACACCCTTATTAATAGAAATCGCTAACTCTAACCTTAATGTAACGTTATTCTGAGACTAGTTAATCTCAAAGTTACTTCGTGTTACGTTCGAAATTACATTGTTATTAATAAACACGGAGTAACCTCGAACTAACAATACGTTCCTTACGCTGAGATTAAGTAGAGTGTTATGGCATCCTACTAGTTTTAATAGTAAAAAGAATGAGTTCTTGAATGAACGAAGGCGTAAAGACGTTAATGACATTGACAACCAAGATTTTTTACGAAAATATGTCACAAAGCTATCAACGTCATGTCCGAGTCCATGTTTTTTTGTAATATGGCATCATACGATTTGTATATTTGCCAGCGTCAAGTTTATGAATTTTCAAATTATAAATGAATCAACTTTTTAAGTCCAATATCAAATAAGTCGTCGCGTCGTGGTCAAGTAATGGTACAACAGTGGAGATGTTACTACCTATGGTTATAGACAATACCCGCGAACACCAAGACTAAGTTATTGTCAGTTCTTCCGCCGTAAACAGAGAAAGATATATTTATCCCCTCGGCAGATGTTTCCCTAGTTTCGTATCGCTATCGAGCGCGTGATATTTTGAACTGATATTTCCATATTCGGTTCTCATTTTAAGGTGTATAGGTTATGCCCATGTTTTTATTTCAGAAAATCTTATCTTATGAACAATATATCACACTATATCATACTAATATTGTAAAGGCGAAAGTTTGTATGTCTTCACGCTCAAACGGCTTAACGGATTTTGATGAAATTTTGCATGAAGATAGCTTGGATTAACACATAGGCTACTTTTTATCCCGGAAAATTGAAGTGTTCCCGCAATATGATCAAATATCTACCGCGGGTAAAACCTCGGGGCGCTGCTAGTCAATAATAAAATAGACAGTTATTCGAGAAAATATATACTGATATTTAAAACAAATGTTTTCGAAGTATCAGGGTGGACATTTGCGAGTTTTATACAATTTCACACTCCTTACTAACGAAAACTCTGGTTTTCACCCTCATTCATCTCATCTAACCATCTATAAATTAGTCTCTTGACATAATAGCACAAAAACTTTACCAACAAAATAAACTTTACGCAATTTATAAACACAAATCCATAGTTAAACCACAGTTATACCATGTGGCAGCTGCGAGTAACTTTTATTCCGAGAGTAGGTAGACTCAAATTAGTTTACTACCTCCTTACTCTGCGTTTATTAATACAAAATGCAATTGCTCCAAGCATAAGCCTTGGACTAAAGTTAATCTATCTCTAGTCAACGTTTATTAATAGGAGGAGTAATCTAACAGACACATCATCTTTGTTTCTGGTACCAAGTACAAACCTGACACTTTTTAGGCCACCATTCGAAAGCGTCGGCAGATGCTGGTCAAGTAGGAGGAAAGTTGGTAAAATAGATTCTCACTCACAAGCACATGAAGCTATACATAGGTAGTGCGAGTTTAATAACAAGCCCAATGTATAGACGAGCTCTTGACTTTAAGTTAATCTTTGTTTTTGGGCTTATTTATATTGGGATGTGGGGGGAGGGACTGTACCTACCTACTCCTTGGCTTATCAAATCGCAAGTCAATCAGGCAAGCGTTGCATCTTAGGCCGTATCGTCGCTTTACAACCTAAATATATTTTTGCGAGGCTTGTGAATAAAATGGTGTTTGTTGAGTTTGTAAGACGCTTGTTTCTTCACAGTTACACTACGAATTCCTACACCGTGCCATATTGAACTACGCAGAGCTACACAATCTACTGGAGGACAGTTAAACGAACGCGCACACTTATATATATATGGTCACAGGACTATGGATGTTTTAACTTCGTTAATGTTTATAAACATAGCGATACGTATGTTGGTTACTGAAGCATACTTGATATAGTGCACATTGAGGATTTCAGACAAAGCCAAGATTTGTGCAATGAAGGTAATATTTTTCGAGGAAAATAACATACGTTAAAAAAATCGGCGTAAATTAGTTTTGGATCAATTACCTCTTTTATGAACGGTCAAAATCTACAATTACTTTTATAAAATCGTATAGCGTCAACCCATAGTTTCACGCGGCTGGGCACGGGTCTTGCCTATGAAGCGGTGTAGACCATAGTCCAACATGCTTTCAAATATCTCCGATGCCACATGACAGTTTCTAATCTGCTCACCAGCGATTAAACTCTAAAGGTACCGGCCATCACCAGGAGTTGGACTCTCGACTTTTCGTTTGAAACACAAGCGTTTGCCCGCTAGGCTATCACGGCAATAATATCACAGTTATATATAACGTGTGAATTCCAAATAAAGAGGTTAATGTTTCAGTAATCAATAAATTGCAAGTCAAGGCCTACTCGTAAGTTAAGTTGTTTACATTTTGTTTACATCCATCCGAGTGAAATTAACACGGCGAAAAATGTGTTTATTTTGATTTTACCATAGTTGTTAAGTATACCTTTTGTATATTTGGTACTTTTTTCCCTTCCCTATAAATGTTACAATTTTTATTGGCTTTTTAAAGCCTTCATCTCTGAAGCCGTTTCATTCATTCATAATATTGTAATGTAGTACTTTTTCAGGCGCATTTTGTATTATCCTACATTATTAAAATTAATCACACCAATTTTTTTTTAAATAATGATTGTGAATCTGATATACATGGTAACTTTAGCACAATTTCTTGATTATGTCTTTGGTACATGAAGACTGAAAGCTTTTGTTCTACAAATTCCAATTTGGTAGTAAAAAATCTCTTGTTAAATTCAACATACATTTGATTGCGCTTCAGCAAAGTTTTTGAATGAAACATCTGTTATTTTTCTATTGAATGTTGTCGTAGAACAATTATTCTTGGTCTTGTATCAGAGTCGGCCTTAAGAGATTGTGGCAAGTCACCAGTAACCCTGAATAAACGTAAATGTAATACATAAACTACCATTTTAAATATTACTTTCAAAAGATTTAATTTTAAGTTAAGAAATAATCCAAATCGTTTGTACAAATGAAGGCTTTTGTAACACAATAGTTTTCTATTCTAGACTTTATTGGTAGAGTTTTTATATGACAAGATCGCTTCCGCTTTCTTTGACTTTCCGCTAAATATATTAAGAAAAAAAAACATATTATTAGTAAGTATTTGTAATTTTTGTATACAAACTTATGGGCCGTTTAAAATTTCTTATATAAAATACAATGGACTTACGAATACGAGTCTTATTTAGATTAGAAATTTTAAATTGTCCTTTTTTATACCTACCTAGAATTAGATCTGTATCTAAGTTAAAAATAGTTTTTTTTTAAATAATATTGGTATCTAAGTATACCAAAACGGTAATCATGTCCAAAGAGAAGTGTGCTAGGGAGTTAAATATCATGAAGTTAAAAAAAGTAAAGATTATTAACAAAATATCTACGTATTTATTTTGATAAACGAAAGAGGCCATATTTTATTGCATTTTAATGACAATTTTAGTTTAAGTTTTTTTATTGTATTATTAATAATTAGACTATTTTGGCGTATAATCGGGTTTTGTGAAAACCTAAAAAAATAAGGCCAAATTCAGTACCCCAAGGTTGCACGATATTTTGGTAGTGAGTGCACTCGACGACGACGTTTTGCAAAGTGTGTGAAAGAGAATTCTTTGTAAATACACCATATACATACATTTCTGTTTTGACAAAAAAATGGCTTTTGTCCAATAATACAGGATGTTACTATGAACAGTGGTTATACTCTTAGACTCACTGTGCTTATTAATAAGACCAACATTGAAAACAGCAAAAAAAATAAAATCTAAACAATCTTCACCTAAATGTAAAACTCCCGGAAGAAACCCTCTTCGCCCGTCTTTAAGCTCAAAACAAACTAACGGGCGCGTCTGTAAGCCTCGAGTTAGGGACGTTATCCAGACTTGTACTTTACACAGGTGTGTGGATATTATAAGTCCTACGTCGGACGTTTGAAGATTTGGCTTAGAATGTTTTCATCGGACCTTCCTTGTCCATACGACTATCCTGACGCGGCTTACAGTCGCGGCTGACGGACGCGTCCGATGCTTTGTTTTTAGCTTTAGCTTTGCTATAAACCTTATCTCTATGGTAGGTTGGGTCCTTTATATTAAAAAAAAAACATTGTTTATGAGTACGCTGAAGCCTCCTATGTGACCTATAGTTTGTCTGTATTTTCGTCATAAAACATCGTGTATTTTCATAGTGACACAAGTGGTCTAAGCAATAGAGTATTATACTATTTCCCAGTGTGCACAATCTATCCCAAAAAATAAAATAATAAAAAAGTTTTCGATGTATTTACTATTTTTAATTTCATTTATTTTTGTATGTTATAAATGTATGAGACCAAATATTATGGTCTTTACGTACGACTGTTTATACTTATTTAGGTGTAATGTTAAGCTATGTAATTAGATTTTGTATGAGCTAAATAAAATATACACTATGTTTTGAATGCGCGTGTGTATGTATGTACCATTTTGATGTTTTGTATTGAATAAACATAACATAACAAGATAAATGCACTTCAACGTTTTGTAATGGAATCAAATATCATTATTTCTTATCTTATATCAGTTCGATTATTTGTAAGTTTTTATCAAACGTTTGTGAACATACCAGGAGTATATAAAAATCACTAAATCGCACAAAAATATAATAAATGCGTACATAACTTTCGCTCAATGTAAGATATCAAGATGAGAAGTTATGAGTATGAAAATCTTTCCTTCAAATATCTTACAACTGAATCTTACTCGTAGGGATGGGAAAAAATAGTTTTATTGATATCGACAACCAAAGTTTTGATGATGCATGTACTTTATGTACTGTTTATGTTAGAAAGTACAATATTATTTTGTGATATATCAGTAAAGATGTTTGTTTCCATCATCCTAACAGTAGAGTAGATAGAGCAATCTGTCGTAACGTAACAAGCGGTATTATTGAATTTGACGCTTTAAATCGTACTCGTAAAGGTCGTTATTCAATAGCACGGCGGAATAAATGCTAAAACTAGCGGGACTTGCAAAGGTAGTAGTATTATATATTAAGAAGTAGCCTTGTAATTTGAGAACTGACTATACTATTGAAAAAGGTTTTCTTTTAACTCACTGTGAAATGATCTCTTGATGAAGTGTTCATTTTATATCTTAAAAAAATAACTGCGCAAGTCCCACGAGCGACTGGTAGCGAGTGTTTTATTTTTATTAGCTTTTTTTAAATTAATGACTAAACCTCGTAGGAATTTTGATTTTATATATATTATATATAAACTGAATCAGAATTAGATAGTAAGAATTAGGTTAGGAAGGTCAGAGATAAAAAAAACAAGATGGCGACAAGTGGAGCGAATCTTTTTGCATAGATTATAGAACGCGAAAATACTCTTAAATAGAACAAAGTAATGTTATAGTTAGTTAAAGATCTGAACATAGTTTGAATTATTCACTTACCCAATAGATATTATTAAAGTTCGTTCCACTTTGCGCTGTTACACAATCTCTTCTATGGAGTGCAAAATTTATTACTTTAAAATAAAAGCTCAGATCGCTTTTAGACTATAAACAGTGCGCTTTTCTTATAAATGATAAAAAGGCTCTTAAGTTTCGTATGTATTTAGGTTATCCATTTTTTGGTATATTTAATTAAGACCATTGTACATCATTATTATTTTTATTTAATCTCTACGTTTATGTATTATTTTATTACTGAATTGATGAATATTGTTTTTTTTTCTTTAACAAGTAAAATGACTTCTGCTATGATACAATTTAGGATACAGTATTGAAACTGCATACAGTGCCTTGCAAGAAAATAGCTATACAAATCGGAGTGTATGTTTGACTGTTGTAGAAAAAGTGCTATTTTCTTGCCAGCGGTTGTATTTAAATATTTCATCGTATAGCTGTAAAAACTACATGTTCTATCATTAATACTATTGTATTTGCAATATGTATTAAACACCAGACTTTTTTTGTGTTCTTATATAAATCAATTATAATGCGCCATGAGTAGGTACAGGTCCTGAAAGTAACAAATTATAACGGCAGCATCAAAATCCAAATTTTTTTTCTAGTGTCGATGCCACCAATATACTAAATCATTACTAAATAATAACGTTAATTCTAGAGACCCAAATCGTAGGACTATAGAGCCGGGTGTACGTTCTATTAAATAGATAAACATATAGCTAAATTGCATTATGGTGGCTTCGACATCATATGCAAAGAAGGAATACCAATTTGACATCAACTAACATTAATTTATTTAAAAAAAAACAGCGGCGATACTGTAAATGATTAGCATTTAATTATTATGTTAATTTCAATTATTGTGAATAGATAGTGCAGGTCATGTAATTCGATATTTTTGAAAATATACCATTATTTAGAATGTGCATCTTTTATTTATTTAAGATTTCCTTTGTAAATGGTAATATGCATTTAAAAAAATAAGCTTGCTAGCATTTTCTAAAAACGTCTGTCACAGGTGAGTCAAATTAGTAGTAACGGCCACCACTGAAACGAAATGCTCCATTCGGTTTCTCGGTATAAAATCTTAAGTTTTTAAATACTATTTTTTTTTTGTATAGATCTATATTCGATTATCCATGTCATAAAGGACTTGTTTCATTTTCGTACAGCACGGTGTACGTCTACCAAAAAATGCCTAAAGATGTGGTTAATACTTCGTATTAATGAAAAATGCGTGAGTCGCATCCTTCATTGTGTACAAAAATATTCAAATTATGTGAATTGTAGTGGAATTATGGCATCTCTGGAAGATTTATGTATCCTTGGTTGACTCCAATGGCCACATTAGTTTATAAATTGTACCGCCCGTCACAAATGCTAAAATTGATACAACCAAAACGTGTAAATAACATGGAAATATTTTGATTCGAAATTAATTTTGTACACTGCGATAAGTTACATTATTTTGAATTTGGTTGATATATGAAAGATATTTAGGCCCTAACGTATTTATGATATCATGTACGCTATCCTGGCCGGAGCTCCATACATTTTTGAAACAATTATTTTATTATCTTCTATCTAGCTTTGCGTAGGTAAGTCATGTTGCCTGAATCTGGGCGGAAACGCTACTTGAATCGGGCGGCAGGGTGCTTATAATTAATATAATCAAAGATAATGGTGACGCTTGCCTTATGGGTGTACGCTGTTGTAAATACCTATAATATTTAAATTTTTTGGACTTTAAAGCTAAAAGATAAATGTCATGAATAATCATCATATTAATGCTCGTCACAATATATTACTCCTAGTCGAACAACCCACCCCTAATCGTACCCGGACGGAGCAAAGGTACTCGTACCCATTACGCTGGCTGCTTTACCGCGTTGAATGACAATGGCCAGCCTTTGCACCAAGTACGATCCGGACGAGAGTCACTTGTCAAGTCTCTAATTCTACGCCTTATCTCTCTAATTAAAGCTTTTGCTTCAGTGCTCCAACAGCCCAAGGTCCCCACGGCAAATTCGATTTATAAATAATAGCATCTTTAATAGGCGAATGTAAATACAAACGTTTTGGCAGGGGCACTGCCGTGTCCCCATATGGGTATGTCGACGATACCGTAAGTAGGTATGCGTGCTGCTGCTATACCAAGGAACATTTTAACCCTAAGCGAGTGCTGCGCTTGCCTATCGTAAATTTGACCTATATACGTAGAACTCTAATTAATTTTCTATCAAAAGCCCGGAGTGTCACCATTTATGTTAGAAACAGCGGGACAAGACTAACCAGCTAAGTTATAAAGCCAAATCTATAAAAAGTTGACAACTCTGATAGCTAGCTACTATGCTGTCAAATTCTAAATGTCAGTGTCAAAAATAAATCATTAATAAGTGTTTATTTTCCTTCAGTAGTATGTATGTATAGTAAACAGAAAATTAAATCGTTTAATATTTATCTATAAACTCAGTGTTTGAGTTTAACTAAACGAGATGGTAAATTACTGCTGTGTAACGGGCTGCGGCCGGAATAGTAGAAATAGCAGACATCTCTATTTCTACAGCATACCGAAAGATCTCCGGTAAGTCCAGTGTCAGCATTTTTCCGCTTGACTATAATTCCGAATTCGGTAATCTTATTTAAATTATTGTATTATTACAGTCAACAGAAATGGCTAGAAGCTGCTGGTAGAGCAGACATACTAAACAAGCCTCAGGAAAAGCGTGCCTTGCACAGGGTTTGCTCTAGGCATTTTACTCCTAACAGTTTTAAAAACAAGCACTTGTGTGCAGATGCTGTGCCTACGCTGTGTCTTCCAGGATGTAAAATTGAAGGTACAGTTTAAATTTAGTAGACTCCAATTCTGTTGGGTCCAGATTTGGATGGAAATGTTGTAATTTGGCATTAAACACATAGTTTTTGGTTTCTGTAGCTACCTAAGCTTGAAGAATGAACATTAGTTTTATCGACAATTTTAGTTGCTCTAATATCAGTAAATTTATTGAAAATTTCAGATGAGGATGAATCTACTGAAACATCTGAGGACAAAAGCAGAGTGCATAGCAATATTTTGTGTGACGGCTGTGGAGATGACATTACCAGGTTTCGTTACAAATGTATCACATGCACAAACTTTGATTTGTGTTCTCGCTGCGAGATGACAGAAGCACATTCTGAACACATCATGTTACGTATACCTGCTCCTACTAAATTCGTAAGTGCAGTGCTACATGTATATAAATCTGAACAAAAAATCTTGAAAATATTGTAGTAATGGTATATTTATAATTATTAGCTGTATATATATACTAGTTATTTTAGTTTTTGTTTTTTTTTGTGTCAGTCTTGTATAGATCTCTGAGTCTGCTATAAAGATTAGTCATTGTTATAATTACAGAAAGATGTTGACAAAATGGTAAAAAAATGGCAAGCATACTACAAAGAAGCGAATGGAAATGATTCTAGTGATGATGAACCAATAACTAAGTATGTTAAGAACTATGACAGCGGTGTTGATTTATCCAATGATGTCAAAATGTCTATAAGGAAAGAAGTTACAAGAGTCCTGGCACACAAAACATCTAGTGCAAAGAAAACAAAAAAGACAATGGCACGGAAAAGGCCTTCCGAAACTGACAAGTCAAGTAAACTGCAAAAGCTAGCAAATATAGACTTGACAGATCTGTTTGCGACAGAGTTGGTTTTTGCAGATGTCAATGAGATTCATAGTGTTGGAAGCAGTCAGTTGGCAGATGTCAAGAATGAGTTGCCTATTTCTTTTGAGGCCAATGTTGAAGGTAAGTTTCAAATATTTAGTTGTATACAAAGTTAACAAAGAGTAAAATGGTATGTAAATCTCAGGCAATATCAGTAGCAATACAGAGAACTGAAAGTAAAACACTACTTTCAGTTCTCTGTATTGCTACTGTCACAGAAGATTGTTATACTACAGGTATGTGGATGTTTCAGTCTTTAAAAATATTATATTTGTTTGAAGGAAAAAGTAAAGTCATTTAGTAGGTACTTATAATAACATTTCATTTAATTTTTATAGAGCCTGCATTGCCATTGATGCAAATGAAACTCAGCGAGGATCTCTCAGAACTGATGATGGAAGTCAGTGATCAGAAATATTAGTTAACAATACTCACCTTGCCTAGCCTGGAAGAGATCGCTTTAGCGATAAGGCCACCACTTGTGGCACTACATGTAAAATTCTATTTATTTGGTTTTAAATTTTGTCTGTCTGCAATAAAGCATTCATCTATCTACCTATCTTACTGTATGAGTATATTATTGTAATAAAGGAACATATATTGTGAATAAAATAAATAAAACTATTTCATTTTACATTTAGCACTCAGGCAGTAGCTTTTTTTCTCTAAAATAAATCACATTAGTGTATAGGATATCTGAATATAAATTGCACATGTCACTATACAAAATGTTAACCAATTTTGCTTGTGTGTAAGTTTTATGCTTGTTGTATAGTCAGACACTTAATCTACAAGATATTCTTGGTGATTCTGAAAAGCAGCTTGTAAATACAGAGGCATTCTCCCTTTAGCCATCTTATCTCTCTTGTGTACTCGTAACTCATGTCGCATTAGGGCTTTTTTGGTGCCATACTTATTACCACATATTCGACAGCAAAATTCTTTGATGCCAGCATGATCTGCCCTCAAATGGGCATCTAAATCTCTCTGTGTATAGAAACCTCTATTACATTCTACACATTTGTATGGTTTCTCTTTTTCATGTGTCAGTAAATGCCTGTTGAGGTTGCTTCTAGTAATGAAACGTAGTTCACATCTATCGCAAGAATACGGTTTGTCTCCTGAATGGGTTCTCATGTGTATTTTGAGAGATTCCATAAACCTGCCACGATAAGGACATACTTGACACTGGAATGGTAATTCATTGCTATGTAGTTGTAAATGCCGAAGTAAATTGTCTTTCCGGTATTGCTTACCACAAATTTCGCAGACAAGATGTGAGGATGACTGATGTCTTGCCAAATGCTTTTTATAAAGCTGCTGAGTTAATAGTTTCATGCAAATCTTGCATTGTATTCGAATTTTCTTATGAAATTTTGATGCTTTATGATGTGTGTACTCTTCTGATGTCTTAAATTTTATATGACAGGTTTGGCATTCATGTTCAAAGACAATGATTTCTTTACTTGATGATATTTCTAAATCATCCTTAAAATCATCATCATTTAGTGTAGGAACATCTGTACTACGAGTAATAGATGTTTGACGTAAGATTGCATCACTTTCCTGGGCTATCTTTCTGAATATTATTGCGCCTGTCAAAAGAGAATGGCACTCTTCACACAAGTGCTTTGGATAACTATCACCTTCCACTACCTCTATTTCACTAAAAGTCTGTATAGCTTCGGGATAATTAAATGTTGCTCCATAAATGGGTATACAACCTTCATTTAAACAAATTCTGCAACGGCTGCTGTTTTGGATTTTGTTTAATAAGTTGCATTTTGGCCTACACTGGTTTTTATTTCGTTTACTTTGTAACATTTCCAATTTAAAGTATGAAGCTGACATTGTAAATAGTAGGTGTACTTGCTCGACCTTTTTTTTTGACAGGACAAAGGAAAAAGGTTCTTACTGAAGGGGAGTCTTGTAGCAGCAGGCATGGAAACGTCTTAGTTGTTAATTCATTTATTTCTTTGATATCCAGCTTGTAATAAATATTATTTGTATCTATTTTAACCAAAACATTCATTCAATTTTCTTAATGTGTTTACGTTTACGTAGCGTATTTTTTTTTCTTTATTGGCTACCACACATTTGGGTATTGTGCCAGTTTGTAAGTTACTTTTTTTGTTTAGGGCTTAATCGGTCTGTCCCTAACTTTGAGCAGCTATATGGATAATAATGGCTATATGAAGACCATTGATGTTTCTAGCGGCTTGGAAATAGTATTTTACACTTAAGTGTTTGTCTATGAAAAGAGTTCAAAAACCATAGAATGACTTTATTTTCTAGCAAAGATCTAGCGATCTAGTAATAGTATTTTCCTACTAAATTAGTAGGTTACAGACCGATTCAAACTTAATGGCGGCTGTGAAGTGCGCCACAAGCTGGACTTTGCGTTTGCACATTCGGGTTGAAAATAGTTAAGAGTGAATTCATACTAGGTACATAGTTAACATAGATGTAGTGAATATTCAGATGGGACACTGCTACTAGTTGAGAATTCTTCCATTTTAAACTTTAGTTATTTGACAGTTCTCTATCCTTGAGTTCTGAATTTTTCTAAAAAGAATTAAGGATAACAGAAAGACTGATTTTATATTTCTTATAAAATTTTATTTACACACACACACATTTAAACATCCATGCCTTGAGTTGAATCTGAAAGCAAAAGAAAAACATATTACTCAGGGTTCCAGGATAAACACAATATAACATTATAAAAACTTGGTTTAGACTACCAACCAATCTAGGTAGGTATTACAAAAATCTTTATGTTTGAAATAATGTATCTAGAGTTGCTATAATTTGCACAAGACATATAACTATACACAGAAACAAATAATTAATAATACCTACCTTTATAAAACAGTAAGTACTGAATGAATGACTGATATTTCCTAGGAATCAACGTAGGGCTTAAACTGTTCAGAATCTGAATTACTTTATTGCCAAACTTTGTTAACAAAGATGTTCACTATACAAGAAAAGTATTAACAGTCGACCCACATCGGGTGTGCAATACATAAGTATTTTTACTTAGTTACAATTTATACTTAGTTACAATAGCTACAAACTTAAAAGGATCATCGACCCTAGACTGTTTTCGTGTTTCTCATAGAAGTTTCGTTCTGGGCGTAATTCTTTAGACCCCCAAAATTTTTTATAACGTAATTTTTTGTTATTGGTGTCAATAGCTTCACTATGATGTATTTTAGGTCTACATGTTTTTTAATTTTATTATTTATTTATTTATAGTACTTAATGATTTTATTTTTATTATGTTTGTGCTTATTAAAATATTTATAGTTGAGCTGCTAGTTTGGTTTTATCATCTCCGTCATAAGTCAATTTGCCGCATAAGATACGGTTAATAGATCTGCACCAGCTGTAAATGATTACATAAATAGTGACATCTTCAAAGTACATTTTCAGTTTTGACTAATGTCTGGTACAATAGTTAAATATGCCATAATTAACAAAAAAATCATTTAGCAGTTTAACACTTGCTTTCACGTTCCCTGCTAACACATTTTTTTAAATGTGTTTGCTACATTATTTTGAATTGCACAAAAACATTTGATTAGTTCCTCAGAGGGATAGCTGAGCCATTTTGTATTACTATATTTTTGGTATTTAATAATGAATGTATTATATTTTCATCGGATACTTACGAATGTTTTTGACAGCTTTTACATCCCTTAATAATTTTTCTTTTACATTTTTTTAGTACCTAGTCACAAACATATGTCTTGGAGTCAATTCCTTGTATAAAATCATTAACTACATTATTATATGCTAATATATTGTATTACTTTAAGAATCTAAGAAAGCTTTATCATCTAGTTCTATTTTTATGTAGTTGGGTAGATGGTTAAATATAGTTATTAGCATATTTTCGGGTCCTGTTTTAACGATTTCTAATTTAGGTTCGGGTGCCACAATTTGGTAAAGCCTACGGGGATTTTTGCTGAATGTGAATACGTTAGAGTATTTTTTAACGAAAGTTGCAGATTCTAAAATGTAGATGCTAGGGAGTGTTAATGGCGGCTTCTCACTTGGGTATTCGTGGGTCGATATTGTTGTGTTTGCCTCAAATAATCAAATATTTCAAATACCGTCAAATACGTCATCCACACATGCCCTTGTACGGGCAAATCACTCAAATATTCCATAATATTTGCTTATTCACAAAACAAATTGAACGCACAGTGATGGACGTGTCAGTGGCAGCAGCTTATTACATTTACCTGAATGCGGCTTACCATCACCTGTTGTATCTACAGAAATACAAAATTAAAAATAGACAATTGCTGACAAGGCGTTGGTGGATGTTGACAATTCACAAAAACGAACAAGTAAGTACCTACAAACCTACCAATTAATCAAATTAGAGCTTTATATTATATTACTAGTATTTGCGTGTCTGCGCGGGCCGCATGCGGCCCGCGTTTATATCCTTTAACCTATATGAATAAGTCAAGCATTTATGTTGCAGTTTATTTCTTTAAAACTTTGAAATTGATTATGAAGGTAGGTAGATATATCCAATTCAGTCTGGAGTTGGGTGGAGATTAAAATTCAAAAATTTTAAATATGATTCTGTGAGAGAAATTTAAATTCAGTTCAAAGTAGGTACATAAATTTAGTTTAGTTGAAAAAATAAGTCAAACTTTCAAGTCCAGTCGAAAAGTTGGTAAAACTTACCAAAGTTATATTTTTTGTATGAAATTGTATGTTGCATTGTATGATCGTCAACAGGGCATTGAAGCTCGGCCTGCGGTCTCGCTTCAGCACCCACGATAATCGAACAGTATATAACTTTTGTATGATTTATTGTCGGGCACTAAAGTTCGGCCTCTGGCCTCACTTCAATGCCCACCGGACTCGCAAGGTGCCATAGCTCGGCCTTCGGCCTCACTATGACACCAGCAAGGGCTCGTCAAACATTAGCTCGGCCTACGGCCTCGCGTTAGTTACTTGAGAACTCGCAAGGTGTCATAGCTCGGCCTCCGGCCTCGCTATGACACCTTGCTCGTCAAACGTTAGCTCGGCCTGCGGCCTCGCTTTAGAGACTTAGGAACTCGCAAGGTGCCGTCGCTCGTCTGTGAGAGGTTTAAAAAAAAAAAGGAATTCCAAAAACTTTCCTCAGAAATGGAATCAGAGTCTTTGTAAACCCCCAGATCTTAAATTTCATCGCAATCGGGCCAATACAAATTTTGATCCCTTCTTTGAATCCTCGGGGATCATATGAAATAACCGTCGCTCGGACCATTTTGAAATTTGATCCCCGACTTGAACCCCCAGGGGATCAATGAGACCATTGCATAATAAAGAGGTAATTTGCGTCAGTACTATTACCCCATACAATTATTCCGTACTTTAACCAGGCAAAAGCATATTTTTTTAAGATTGATAATGCGTAAATGAATTGGGAGAGTCGTGATTTGATTTTCCGAATGTGATCTAAGTATTGAGTAACTCTGCATCTTTTTAAATATCATATCTTACGAAAATACTTGCTGACCAAAAGTTCATAACGGTAGTATTTTTTAAATAGCATTGAATTTGGAGCTATACATATATTAAGAATGATAGTATGTTAATCTTCCTTGCTTTGTCGTTTATCGATTAGACTGCTTTCTTGTACGTTTATGTGTGCAACCCGCTAAAATATACGCTTTTAGTGAAACGTTAGTACTATCCTGTACTGTCACGGACTCGTTGGAAAACAGAAAATATCACAATCTAACATTCGAAAAAGTACAGTAAGTTGGTTTACTTACTTGCACATTCTACTACTACCTACTAATATAGAATAGAAGTTTCTGTCATTGTCTCTCATTGTCACCCACTGTGAATTTCATTTTTTTGCATTGATTTTGCTTCTGTGGTTCTTGTTCTTTCAATTCAGAAATCAGAATTTTATCGTAGATTTAAAGAATTTGTGATGTTTAAGATGATTGATTTGCATTAAAAATGTGTAAAGGAGCCTAATCTATTATACATTGTTGAGAATTGTAATAGCAACAACAAAGTTCAATATGCGGTAAATGTTTTTTATGTGGAATGTACGTGATTTGGTGAACACCGAGACCCTGAAACCATGGAGGCCGGGGGCTCAAACAATCCCAAACCGGGGACAGACTCGCAGGATTCTGACGATCACCAGCTATCGGGCACATCAGGCGTTGAAAAGGTAAATACACGTTTTTATTCTATAACATAAGTGATGCTATTGCATACAAATTGATTACCTATATTGTTAATGAAACTAGTCATTGTTTGCAAGCCGGTATTTTGGATTGGGTCTTATGCCATGTCGCCTCAATTTGACAATTTTTATGTTTTTTTTTGTAGGGGCAAGTGCCTTTATTACCATAATCAAAATGACTAACTACAACAACATGAAAATATAGCAATAAGAATAAATGAAAAAATCGATCCAAAGTTCCGATAAGTTTAAATACATTGATGCTTCATATATAAACATAGTAAAACAAGACATAATTTGATATTTTGAATGAATTAATGAATGATTTATTTCTTTGTTATAAACACAACAAAAATATATGAGAGCATACATAAGTAACTATTAAACATAAAGTACAATTTTGTAAGCAAATAACCATTAGAAAGTAAGAAGTAAAAGTAGGAAGATAATGCAACATATGACAAGCATATTGTTTTTTCAGACTGTGATAAAATTTTCAACACAAGACACTAAACTTGGCAAAAATTTTCCCCTCACAAGCAAGGGTGTGGAACAGGCCAAAAAGAGACTTAGAGCATTCTCTATACAGAAGAAAACTTCACTGTCTCCAGTGTCTGTCGCAAAACCCTCCCATAGCTCTGGAAGTAAGTGTGTATATTGAGTATTTCAAATGTACTAGAGCATCAATTAACCTTTATAATTAAAGTTAATGCTCAAACATATAACTTCTTCCATATAACTTGAGCAATTTATTAATTAACAACATAATTTTTTTTACCAACAGTCAGTATGGATGTATAACACTTCTGTATTTTCAATTAAAGTACCAAAATATACAGAAATAACTCTATGAATTACCTTAAGAACTATCTGATAAAAAAAAATATTATAAAGTTTGGCAATCTGTTAAAAACTATGTCTCACAAAATTGCCTTAAAACTTGTTTTCTGAAAAGTTTCCTAATATTACATAGTAGTAGTTTTGTGTTATATAGTGTGTTATGGTTTTATTTATAGATGTTACAGTTATAATTGGCAAAGCAACTGGCGTGAAGAGCACTCCTAAGCCAACAGAACCAGACCAGAATGCTGAACCCAAGAAGCCCAAACCACCTAAACCAGGGGCAAAACATTTAATAGGTAACATATAGATACTTTTATTCTAATAAAAGTCTTATTCAGTTAGTAAATGACGATGATGATGATGAGCCTCTAATGCTGTCAGGCATGGTTAATTTGTTTTACGGTTTATAATGTAATGATCTCTACTTCTGTTTCATATTGTTATACATTAATTTATGTGACTGTTTATGAACTTATGTCAATTTTGAATTAAATCCTTTGTTGCAAATTATAACATGTAAAATTATTTATAGTCAGACATCAGCGAAATTATTTATAGTCAGACTTCAGCTTGCCTTCCAGCAAAGGCCACTTCCTGGGCAGTTAGTAAATATGTCCCCATAATTAAAATTACATGCAACTATGTATTAATCTGTATCTACCTATTCTATTTACAACTAATTTGTATAGAATTCTGGCTAAGTCAGAAGTGTGCTCAGAAATGTCATTATAATATCCTATCTGACGATGGAATAATTATAATTCTTAATTTTGTGGTCCAGCAACACTAAAAGTTTTTTTTTGTTGAACAAACTTAATATACTGTGTTTTCATTTTATGTACCAATTAATGCAGAAAAATTGATAGAATTCATCCATTTTCAGTATTTTAAGGAATTTTCGGTTTCGGCCAGAAAACCAGTTTTGGTCAGACTCTATTATATTTATATTTTAATTTATATTAATTAGTCTTGTAAGTAACAAATCAGTTTACCCCATTATTAGAACAAGGCCTTGGGGCCCTGTCACAACGGTTCTACCCCTATTACATCCTAAATTCCTAACCTAATTTGCTTGTGTTTACATCTACTACATAAATGCCTAAACTCTATGTAAAAACTGTACTATACTGATCTACATATCCACAGAGTCTTATATGAACACACAGAAGAAAACTTTAGCAGAAATAGAAGACATGAAACGACAGATGGAGCTTGTTGAATTGGGCATACCCTTGGGTTTGATTTGTCCGGCGCCCAACAGCGATAAGGCCATGCCTACTAAGGCTATGCCACCCATCAAGACTTTTCTAGGTATGACTATAGAATGTGCTGTGAGGTTTTTTGATGCTGATTTGTTTTTAATAATTTAAAAATGTGACAACCAACATTAATTCGGAAGTTGTCTTTAAAAAAAAATCTTGGTGTTAAAATTGTTTGTTTGATTTACAAACTAGACTGACGTTAATAAAATATACTACCACCATCACCTTCCTGATTTGAAGTCAATTAAAGCTTTTATTTTTTGCTCTTGTGTTTGTGCAACATTGCTTTCTGTTTGTCCCCATATGGCAAAATGGGATTTATATATATATATATATATATATATTTATTTGTATTGCAAAAATATTGCACCGCTTAATCATATCTATTTCCTAAACATATATATCGTTTGTAAATCATTCGTTGTACTGAGTTATATATATTTTTTAAAGTATTTATCAAACATGCCCGTTTACAGTCTGACAAGATATATTCTTACCAAGATATCTCTTGTGTCAGTAATCGCATGTAATATGCACTAACACTCACCTGGTACCGCGGACTAAACAAATTCTCTGTAATGGTATATATTTTTTTTATCTACAGGGTTATCAGTTAGGGGTGTACTAAGTCGAAAGCGGGTCATAACTTCATACATTTTAAATTTCATAGCACGGACTTTGCCTCGTTAAGACCTTGTGTGGATGGTAAAAAAATGTCTAGTACTTCTTTTATGGAACAGTAGATTTTTTCCTTGATTTTAGCATTGGTCCTATACTGAAAGTTGTTCCTTTGGATGAGCATAATGAACCTCTTTGGACTTGGTACACACATAATCAATAGATGCAAATAAGACATCATATTTGCTTCTATTGGTTATTTTTATGTTAACTCTGTTATAATTTATTTGCTAATTTTATGTCTAATATTGGAATGCTGCTTTTTTGCTTATTGTTTTGTGTAACTCCTGCCTGCTCGCACAGATGATTTCCTCACGGAATGCTCACCGCGATCGCTACCTAAACACGGACCTCAATATGTTACGATTTGTAAGTCACTTATAACCTTTCTCCTTATCCATTCCTTCACTTTCATTTTTCTACGAATCACTATTTTCTTGCCTGTAGATCTTTTAGTATACTTCTTTGTAAATTTATTTGTGTAAAAAGAAGTTGAAGTGTAAGTATTTTTAATGTAGTATAAGTAGAAGTGACAAGTAGAATTGAGTTATCTATATGTATATCAAATAATACGAATAAGTATTTTTATTAAAAAACTAAAACAAGTGTAAGAAAATCTTTTGGTGCAACATTTGTTTAGAAGTAAGAATTATAGTGAAATCCCTTTAATCTAGTTTGAGTGATAGCTAATTTATAACTTAAATTCGTAAATAGAAATGCAAATTAATTATTATACGAGTCATTTAAATGAAAAGCTTACAGAAACTTCTAAATTACAGATCCGGACCGAGTCGACGATCTGATTCGCGAAGCAAAAAAAGCTAAAGCGGAAGGAAAAGAATTTAAATTCGACTACCGCAAGCTACTTCCGGACTACGCCAATCCGTTTCAACGGAAGAAAGATGGGACAGATACTGCGTCTGAGACTCTTAAGGCTGTTGAACAAGAAAGAAAAAGTCGAGATAAAGATAGAAGGAGAAGTGATAAAAATTACGATATAAAGAGACAATCTTCTTATAAAAGCGCTGATAAAGATCGATACAGAGAAGACAAACACAAGGATAGAGATGACGATAATGTAGAAAGAGATAAACCAAGAGAAAAAGGTACAAAATATAAAGACAGAGATTATAAATACAAAGAAAGAGACAATAGATCTAAGGAGGGAGAGAAGGAGAGAGAACGCGATAATAGATCAAAGGAAAGGGAGCATAAAAAAGATAAAGTTAAAAAAGAAAGCGTGAGAGATGAAAAAGAAGCTGAGGTTAATTTGAAAGATTTCGTAGTCTGCGACAGTTGGTCGGACAACGAAGATAAATCCAAAGATTCTACACCCAAACCTGAAGAAATAAAGAAAGGTAACGAAAATACACCCATTTTATTGCCAACGGAATCAAAGCCAATAGACACCATGCTGCAATTATGCGAAAGTCTAAGCAAACAAGATCAACCAAAAATTGAGAAATTAAAACCCGTGATGGACTCATTCAAATTCGAAATTGAAGATCCGGACGACGATGACGTTTTAGACATGTTTGACGAAAACTCGCCCCCAAAACGATTTTCCAAAGTTAAGCCTAAAAAAGAGCTGGCAGCGTCACCTATAGACTCCGTATTTGATTATGATGACATAAAAGACGAAACGTTTGAAGGAATGGCTGACGATACATTCTTAGAATCTGTGATAAACGAGATAAAACAGGAAGAAATTGACGAAAATAGCCAAGATAAAGGTTTAGTTGAATACGATGAATCTCCTTCTAAAGATGAAGAAATTCGTGGCTCGGTGACTCCTGAGATGGATGAAAAAACTAGACAATTACATTCAAGTAGAAGCGACTATTCTGATGGATATAAGTCCACGGAAAGTGGTTACAAATCTACAGACAGTTTGAAAATAGGATACAAATCTGATGGTGAGTTGGAGAGGATTGTGGAGGAGAGAAGGCGAGAGCTAGAGATGTTGGTGGACGATAGGAAGATGCAAAAATGTACAGTGGATTCTTTGGAAACTTGGAGCTTTGTGCTGAAGATATGTCAGCCGTTGCTGTTTAGACACGACAGGAATAAATGTTACAAGTCAGTTACTTTGCCAAAAATAAATAAATAATAGAGACTTTTCAACACTTGTTTTTCTCATGTTTGTTTGTTATTATATTTCAGAGAAACCCGTGTGGATCCAAAACTGTGGTACACGGAGAATCCAAAAGTTTGCAATTGCGTCAAAGATCGAGCGGTGGTTTACGAGGAATTAGAAATGTGCAAAATGGAACTGGTTGATGCTTTATACGGCGCTAAAAAGTTAGTACAATTAAATAACCAATTTTAATTACCTATAATAAGTATTTCACATAACAAAATTAAACTTGTAGATCAATATCATCATGCTTGTATTATTGGACTAGTTTTTTGTTTTCTTACTGCAACCCTCATTGACCGAGTGGGAAAAGCGTCTCTGCTTCCAGTCTGGCAAAATGTTATTTGCTCTGTCAGTTGGTGTGTTTGTATGTGTTGATGTTTGTCCGCAAGAAATTACGTACTCGCGTACAAGTCGTAGTTTCCATCCAATCTTCACGAAACTTCGTGTATGGTAAATTTGATTTTGATTGACGAAGGTATTTCTCCCAAAAATATAATAAGTAGCACAGACTTGCACAACACAATATATTGAATATACTCGTATTAAAAAAGGTTGAAATGTAATCGGTCGACAGATCGCGGAACTACTGCTATAATTTGTATCCACAGAGCGCCAGAGCCAGTTGAACCGACGTCACGCAAATGGTACCCTCGCTTACGTCAGTGTCTGACTGACACGAGCTCAGTGCCAGTATCTAACGAGTGGGAGGTGGAGGACAGCCAGGCGGGGGGAGTGCCAGCCGAGGAGCCAGGGGGAGACGTGTCGCTAGACAAGGAGTACCGCCGGTGAGATGTGTTGCAGACAGCCGAGGAGTCAGGGGGTTTCCTGAACTCTGACCTCAAAAACATACATAAAACAGATTCTTCTTCCTTATTTGAAATTATTTAAAACCAAATCTATATCTCTAGGTTCATGGAAGCAGTATGGCCAGAAGTAGCGGAAGCCAAGTCCGAGACTCCTCGCTCGTCGCCAGTCCGCCGCGAAGCAACCAAAAAGAAGGCAGAAGAAGATCTCGACACTGACAAGAAAAAGGCGAAGAAGATGAAGATGAGCAGCGAGGGCTGGAGCCAGGAGTCTGATGTGGAGGAACAGGTGCCAGATAAAAGGTATAATGATCTAGCCCGTCACACACACTATACATAAACCTACTTGCTTTGTGATAAATCGTATGAGCCACATACATAAATAATTCGTGTAATGTTAATTTTAAAGTAGTTCAGTATGCTCGAGTTCTAATACAAAATGAACAAAAAAAATCTCTTTCATATTCCAACAGCATATTCAAATTCGTATATACACTTACCTATAACAACTTGAGCTGTCTAGCTGATGATCTTAATCATCAGTCTGTTTCGCGTTGTCTGTACTATGACATCAATGATTATTTTTATATACGAATTATTGAACTAGGCCCATACGTCACTACATTATTTTAAACATTGATACTCGTATTTTAATCAGTTTAAAAAGCTGCATATTTAATGTTACACTCACGCGACATTGACTGTGTTGTTAGAGACATCAAGTTGATGTTACACTCACGCGACATTGACTGTGTTGTTAGAGACATCAAGTTGATGTTACACTCACGCGACATTGACTGTGTTGTTAGAGACATCAAGTTGATGTTACACTCACGCGACATTGACTGCGTTGTTAGAGACATCAAGTTGATGTTACACTCACGCGACATTGACTGTGTTGTTAGAGACATCAAGTTGATGTTACACTCACGCGACATTGACTGTGTTGTTAGAGACATCAAGTTGATGTTACACTCACGCGACTTTGACTGTGTTGTTAGAGATATCAAGTTGATGTTACACTCACGCGACATTGACTGTGTTGTTAGAGACATCAAGTTGATGTTATACTCACGCGACATTGACTGTGTTGTTAGAGATATCAAGTTGATGTTACACTCACGCGACATTGACTGTGTTGTTAGAGACATCAAGTTGATGTTACACTCACGCGACATTGACTGTGTTGTTAGAGAAATCAAGTTGATGTTTTGCTCTCTGTCATCCATGTACCATTATCCATAAAAAGACATAATTTTGTCTTATCTATTTCTCGTCCTTCGTTTACCTTGTTGCATTACTGTGCTGAACGACTGGCCAACCTTTATTTACAATAAACAAACGTATAACTTTATTATAGTAGAGGATCTCAAGTAACATCGACCTTCACCCATCTGTTTATCGAATTAAATATATATTTTGGCAAATATAATGTTTTGCTAATTACATACCAATAGGGTTGCCTAAAATATGGTCAAGGATATAATTGTTAATTAATGAAATTTAAAAGAGTTAATACCTAATTTCACTGACATACTTGCCAAAATTAACCTTTATTGATAAGTCTTTAATGTATACATGTAATATATATTGTTTACTTTTGACTGAACGACTACTTACTAGTTACCTATAATGCGCACTACAAACAGGTGGTATTGGCCAGAGAAGTAGGCAACCTAGCTCTTGCATGTAGCATACATTACATACTTATGCGTATCATTGAAGGTTGATTTGTTTGGTAAGCAAGTCGGTGAAATTAGGAAATAGAAATATATTTTTTATTAATTGTAACCTTGAACATATTTTTTTTGGCAACCCTATTAGTGGCAGCACATTATATTCGCTAAAATGTGTTTTTCATTCGGTATAGATGGCGTTAAGGTCCATGTTGCTTGGGATCTTAGACTAGTAGCTTTTTAGCATTATCGTAATATTTATGTGATATATATATTTCTTGCAAAATGTATCTTCTATATACGTATGCCAATTATTAGGAAACTCCACTAATATAACCAGCCCTCTGTATATGTAAGAGCCACTAGGCATTATGTCTGTTGCAGTTATAACGCCCTTCAGGACTTTCTGTATGAGGCGTTGCACTACGAACCTAACACAAAAACGTAAGATCTTTGTGAACGATCTTTTATTTGCAAGTTCTGAATCTGTCGTGCTATCACGTATAATCAGCGATGAAAGGTGTGGTGAAACGATTAATAGCAATCTTGGCTTCGTTTTAACAGAGTTGTAGTAGCTAAACTGTCAAAACTAGAGCGAAATTGCTTGAATTGGTGTCAAATCTTTCGTCGTTAACTATGCAATAGCATCTCTGATTATCCCTAATTCCTTTTTTATGTTGACCTTGTACATGCTAACTTGTCGCTTGGTTGCCATTTTTTGAGTTGTTATTCTCGTTTACCTACCCTCTAAAAAAGAAAAATGTTTTGGAAAATATTTATCCGCTCTCTTAACTTTTCGGTGGATTTACGCTGACTTTTAATTGGTTAATATTTTGTTAATGTTTATACTAATACTAAAAATAATTGTGAATGAAAGCATGTCTAACTGTATTAATTACCTCATTAATGGTTTGGTTATAGTTTCTTTTTTGATAACATCTTTTTGGGACACTTATTTATTTTTAACAATATATAAATGTCCCAAAAAGATTTATTACAAAGTCCGAAATATTTGTTGAAAATGTTTGATATTCTTCTCTGGAATTGAAATTTGTATGTAACATCCACTATTTATTTCACTAAGCAATAATTAAATCCTATAGTCAAATGGTAATAAACATAACTTAAATTTATTAACCACATAAAATCTATCGCGGGTTCGACCTGGACAAGATTAGCACAGAGTCGAAGCAGATGGTACGTTTTGGGTGGGTATATTTTCGCGCATGTGCACTTCTAATTAACATATTACAAGTCGCGTCTCGTCTAGTACCATGCCTCGTACACTACCCACCGCCTAAGAGACCTAAAAATCGTCACTGCTCAGTCAAGATGCATTGATGTGTTTCTTTGCTTTATACTGTACCCCATTACATCCTTGAGCTAGTCTACAGCTATAGCTTATAAGAATACATAGATTTTCATCAAAAGTAGACGAAACATTTGCATAACAAAGTCTTAACTTCAAATACTACTATTTACTTTTAGTACAACTAAACGTCTTACGAAAGTGAATTGATAAAAAATTGTTTCAACGGAAAATATTAACCATTATAAATATAATTTGAATAAAGTTTCTCGTAACATTATTTTTTTATTATATTAACACATTTAGCATTCCTTGAGAGCCAGTGTATTCCAGACTAGGCATGCTCCATCTAAGGCTACAGTAATTCGACTTCCGTGGTCGTGCGAGCTTGTGGTCAAATGCCTATAGTCCTAGCCGTTTCGATTGGCAAGAAAGTGCGTTGACCTATTAGTGGTCTCGCAGCGGTGATAAACCTTTTAAAACAGTGATGATATCTTTTTTTATTAGCGCTATATTTTTTGACCAATGAAATATTATATAATAATAATGATATAACTTTATTTAATTCCATGCATAAATACATTACCAAAATATCATTAACATAAACACACTAGAAAATTTATGATTATTTAGCACAAATATGAAAAATAACAAAAATCGTTAATCTTGCGTTGTATGCACGGATCCCTTCAGGTTTTACCTCCTCCGAAGAGTTCAATTTTTCTCACAAATAACAGCAACAATAATTAATTAACAACAAAACAACAGATTCATTAACTAAAATACAACAAAAAGTTTAAAGAGCTTTATGATTCGCTGAGAGCGTGGCCGAGAACGTACCTATACACTCTTGCGCTATCTGAACACGACTGATCAAAATGGCGGTGCCGAAGGTGATGCAACTCTGATGTCTGACGTCACAAGAAGTTCGAGACAAAGTGACGCAACACGCGTTTTGTATTATTTTCAGGAAGCAGTTTCGTAAGCGTTACAAGAGCTGTTGACATGCTTAATTTCTATTAATTTAAGTAGAATAATTACAAAAAGAGATATTAGTTACTAATTATTCAAACAAAGTGACAACATAGAGTACTTTTAGCGTGATAAACACCCTTTTTACGAAAATCACGGACAATAAGTTAAGAAATCATAAAAAAAATGATGTCGATAAATAAAGTGTGTTCTGGTACTGTACTACTACGGTAGAATTGTTATAAACATTGTTGAGAAATTGATTTCTTGTGATTGATTTTGGTGAAATTTTAAGTTATTCTCTTTTGCTGTTAGCGACCGACAAGGAGTAGCACTTTCTTGTCAATCGAAATGGCTCGGACTATAGCTGTGTAGGATTAAAAAAAAAACATTGTCATCTTTTAAAATAACATTTACACAGCACTTATTATTTACTATCCTCCGTACCCTCTGTTTTAAACGCTATTGAAAACATATGATTTTATTATGTTGAATACGCATGAGTGTGACACAAAACCCCTACTTAATATAAAGTCATGCCATTTAAGGCTAAGTTACTGATTTTGTATCCGATCTCCAACTTACCGAGCAGAAGAATTCCAACATATTTTCATCGATAATTTTTAATATATTAGGCAAATTAAAACAAAGCACTATGTAAAAGCTGTACGTAGTTTGTGAGAATAAATAAAAAAATATATACTCGCAAAATAAACAAAACACCGTAAAAAATAACGTGGCTCTTATTTCAGGACCTAAACAATTGTCTAAAAATTAAAGAAAAAAGTTCGTTGTTTTCATAGGATATTAATAATTTCATTTGTAAAGAAATGAAAAGTTGTTTGAATAGTTCTGCCTAAATTAAACTACCGTCAAATTAGAGCAATGGTAATCGACCTTAACATTTTTGATGTTCGCGCAATGATTTCAACATGTTCTGTTACTTTACAGCGTTGTCAAAAAGGTAAAGTTAGAGAAAGAGAAACGCAAGAGAAAACATTCTACGTCCACCTCAGTAACGGACAGCAGTGAAAGTGAAGCAAAGAAAAAGAAAATGCAGAAAAAGAAGGTATTTATTCATATTCATAACAAGCAGTGGAAGACCAGTCGGTGACCTTTGCCTCTCGAGCGCTTGGACGTGGGTTCGATGCCGGGTCAGGCTTACTCCGACGCTTTCAAAAGCCGTCTTTTGAAAATTTCATAATGTTAAAATATTAAACTTCTGAACAATCTAAGAAAAATATGCTGCTAAGCGCAGAAAAACTTAAATATTTCGATCACGAATGAGAAAGAGAGAATGAGGAATAACAAGTGCTTAATAATCGAACTCTCTATATAAAGGAACAAACGGAAAAATATGGGGAAAAGATATCTTCTATGTTACTTCCTTGACAAAGACGTAATAAATCAACGCATATGTTTCTTTTTAGGCCAAGAAGTTAAAGTTCAAAGACGCCAAGCGTCGCCGCGTCAGCAAGAAGAATGTCAAGAAATTGAAAGAGAAACAGAAAAAGAAAAAGAAGATCATCGAAATAGAAGAAGATTCCGATGCACATGATTTGGAGAAAGGTAATTTGTTATTTAAACAGGGCGAATGGTTCTTTACATTATTGGAATATCCAAGGGCATGATATTTCAAAGTCACATAAAAATACTTTTTGTTCACAATATTACAAAAAAAAAAAGAATAAAAAGGCAGAGCAAAGTATGTACGAGAGTGTGAGAGAGCCAATGGGAATCGAAGATACATAGATTTTGTCGTAGTTTCTATGTTACACGGACGGGTATTCATAGTTATAACATTCATAGCGATTTTCTAAACAACTGGGTTAAATATTACTGATTAACTTGTACAAATAAAACTGTACTATGATATCAAAGTATTTTAAGTTAGTTAAGTATTTTATACGAATATCTTATAAAACACACCTATTTAATGCCTACAGAAAAGAAAAAGAAAGAGAAAAAGCTAAAGAAGAAGAAACTACTCAAACAGAAGAAGAAAAATCAAAAGAAGAAAAAAGCAAAGGCCAAGAGTAGCTCTTCATCAGACAGCTCGTCTGACTCCGAACCCGAACCGGAGAAAAAGTCAAAAAAGAAGAAGAAAACCTCCGAGAAAAAGAAGAAACGTAAGAAGACAGAATCTAAAGAGGAATTATTCGACGTAAATATATTAAAGAACATAAAAACTGAAAGAGAGACTGACGATGAAATATCTAAACAGTTGGAGTTTTCACCAAGAAGACAAAAACCTAGAGAAATCATTGATGTGAAAGAATTACAAAGTGATTTTGTGGGGAACAGCATACAAATAAAGAAAGAAGTAGAAGAAGAAGAAAGAAGAAAAGAAGAAAAAAACATTAAAGTTCTCTTACAGTCAGTCGAAAATAAAGAAGACAGTATTGAATTTTGCACCGAAAAGGTTGTGGAAGAAAAAGAGCCACAGATTGATCTCAAGGTAAGTTCATGTTGTGTGCATAAGTTGTACCTTATTAACGTAACAAAAATTTAAAAAGTGATTTCTTGATCCGTAAACTTTGACCGTAACTTTGACAAAATACAAAATTATAGTGTATTCGATCTTCGATCAAGAGATGTGAGATCTAGTTTAGAATTGGTGTCATAAACCATGCCACTGAGAGTTGATAGAAAGAGATCGCTTTCTATTGCCCTTTTGTGTCCACTAACTGCCGGTTCCTATGTCCAAACTTAAAACGCAAACCAAGATAGAATGCTATTACTACGTTGATCTGTAATCTGCGTTTCTATAAATAAAGTTTGCTATCTGCGTTTGTAACTATTGACAGATCTTAAATGGTATATAGGTAATCTACCTGCTATTTTTTGTTGTTGTTGCAGTTAGTCATCTCAATAAAGGCACTTGCCCGGTTTACTAATAACTTCAGAGATTGCCGCGTAGTCCCCCAAATATCTAAGATTGCGAAAAAAGATATTACGCATAGCCTTCGAAACTTCAAAACATAATATGTCAGTTTAGAACACAGGGCGATCAGAAAATGCTCAAAAATCAGATTGATACCTCCAACCGATTGGTTGCGTTTTTAGCAAACTGCGAACTGTAGATCGGTAATTTGAACGGTTTTTCACAACTATCGATTGAAACCCCTATCTGAGTATAGGTAGAAATGGATTGAGATCGCTTATATTAACCGGCCGTATGTGTTACTCTCTAAGTGATAATATAGATATCGTATTGTATTGTAAACATTGAATACAAACATTTCTTCATAATATTGTGTTAATTATTTTCCAATATTTTATATTAATGTTCTATATTATTCCCTAGGAACAAGAAGAGAGCCAATCAACACCGCAACTCAGACCAGACGAGTCCAACAACTCTCAATGTTCGTCGCAAGAGTCAATTTACAGCTTAAAAGATCAACCTATCTATGAAAAAGACGAAAGCCACCTACGACCTTCCTCGCAAAACTCGAATTACAGCTTCCATGACGTCATGGCATCTGGGAAAAACAAGATTGACCAAGATAAACAGCGATACGAACACGATATGATAACTCAAGGACATGACTCGCAAAGTCATAGTCAAGATATGAGAAGTCATGAACGTGACACGCGTAGTCATGAATATAATATGGATATGCGTGAACATGATGTTGCAAGACATGAACACAACATACCAAGTCATGAGCATAAAATACAAAGCCTAGAACATGATCCACAGAGATATAAACATGAAAATCGTGGACATGATATAAACTACGCAAAGAATCGTGATAACGAAATGCGTTCCGGTGATGTTCAGAGGCATGAGTACGTCATGAAAAGCCATGAACATGACACACAAAGTCATGAACATGAAATGCGACATCAACGTGACTTACAAAGTTACAAACGTGATTTGCACAGGCATGAACATGAAATTCAGAGGCACGAACATGAAATTGAGAATCATGAACATGAAATTCATAGTCATGAAAATGAAATTCAAAGTCATGAACATCAGATTCAGAGACACGAACATGAAATGCAGAGTCATGAACACGCCATGCAAAGCCAGCATGATATGGATAGCCAGGAGTACGAGCAAGGGAATTACGAAATGTACGAGCAAATGGCTATGGCTTACCAGAGCGATGTTGCTAGTCAGGTAAGTTGCTTATTTGCATATTTTTAGACGATTTCAAAATCAATTGTTAAATTGTCTTTGAGCTTTATATGAAACATTGTTAAAAAATCGTATGTATGAACGATAGATATGTACCGGAAAGATAGAAAAATTATCCCATTCTAACCAATTTATCGAACTTGTCAAAAAATTTCGGTCGCCGGATATTTCAGTTTAATACGTTTTTTTTTTTTGGAATACAGTATAATAGTGGTATTCTCTTATGTGACAAAAATGTTGCATAGTTTATTATTTGCATATATAAAGAAAGAAGTCAGTGCAGTGCGTTAGCTGCTGAGTCGAAATCTCGTTTTTCTTCTGTAATACCGGGACTCAAGTGCCAGAATCGTGATTCTTTGTCTCTCCTAGGAGCTCGTATATTTGCTGAGGGTGTATCGGAAAGTTTCAACTCAAAGCAGATTTGCTTTCGTCCCTTTGAACAACTTTCTGCACAGGAGCTGCTTGGCGATGCCAAAATTAACGTACATAGTAGAACGGCTCCTACGTGGAAGTGCCCGGGAGAAGTAGAACATTTTGACAACTCTTTGAAACATGCTTTGGAACAAATAGTAAATGTTCAACTCTGTGGTGAGCAAAGGACACAAGCAAGTTTGCCTGTCCGGGAAGGAGCTCTAAGGGTGCGTCGCTTGCAAGAGATCGGACCCATTGCATTCATCATCTGCGCATGGGGTTGAGGACCTTGTTACTCAAATAGTGTCAAACAATGGTGACAGAATCCACATCCCCTTTTTGTCAGAGGCTCAAAGCGCATGGTCTTCGCTTTGACCCGGCTCTTATACCCCTGAAAAATTTAAGGCCAAAGAAGTTGAGATGACATTACCTCAAAGCACGCCCGGAATCAGCTTCGAAATGCAAGCTCAGGGGCAGACTTAGCCCGCCTCAATGCTGTCTGTATGCCAGAGTCGGGTGATTGGTTGCATGCCCTGCCTTCTCCTCATTGGGGCATGTTGCTGGACACCGACTCTTTTCGGGTAGCGGTAGGCCTACGGCTGGGCTGTTCTGTGTGCGAGCCCCACATGTGTGTTTTTGGTGCAAGAGTCGAGGCAGGTGGCTTTCACGGTTTGAGCTGTTTGAAGTACGCTGGACGCAGAACCAGACACCACGCTCTTAACGAGATCCTCAGACGTGCCATGGTGGATGCAGAAATTCCCTGTGTGTTGGAACTTCCCGGTCTGTCGCGTTCTGATGGTAAGCGACCGGGCGGACTCACTTTGGTACCATGGCGTGGAGGCCCCTGTTTGATTTGGGACGCCACGTGCGTTAGTATACTTGTTGCGTGCCATCTGGCTGCTACTCAGCGAGAAGGTGGTGCTGGCGCGGAGGCAGCGGCCAAAACTAAGCGGCTTAAGTACGCCTGCCTTGAGCCACAGTACGAGTTCGTTCCGTTCGCAATCGAAACTGTGGGGTCGTGGGGCTCCGGAGTCAAGATGTTGGTGTCTGAACTGGGTCGGCGTCTGAAGGAGAAAGGGCGTGATCCACGTTCTGTTCATTTTTTCTAGCGCATTTCATTAGCGATTCAGTGTCTTATGCCGCTAGTCTTATGGGGTCATTTGGACGAGGGGCTGATATAGGTAAAGTTTTTTGACTATATTATGCTATACTAACACAATTGTAACTGTTATTATTATATTTTATTTTGACATGTTTGACAAAAGAAAGGAAGAAAGAAGACGTTTATTAAGACACAATACTTCAACAATAACAAAAAGATAAGACAAATCATTAACTACTGTAAGAATTAATTCAAAATAGATTTGCTTAGTGCCATCCCCACGTATTAACGCGAAAGTACCTTTGTTGGTTTATTGGTTTGATCGTTCATATTTTCACCATCAACCGAGTAGCGAATCGACTTTATTTTTTGCACAGAGATATTTCGAGGTCCTACTTTTTTTCCGGGTATACAAACATGACAGGAGTGGAGCTGAAGGTGAAAGCTAGTCGTTTATTTAGAAAACTAACGCGTATTTGAACTTTGATTCATATTGTTTAAGATGGCGGGTTTTCACGCGTACCTGATTGTTGGAAAGGTCCAACTATAGTTTCGTTCACAGACGGTTAACTTCATCAGGGACGAAATGAGTCGTTCGTGTCCTCAACGATGACAAGTGTCAAAGTGCTAAAGTCAAACTTTTTCTTTTATGTCACCTCACATGTTTGCCAGTGTCGTACTTAATTTTACGCAGAGATTCGACAATTGATTTTAATTTCTAGAAATGAACAATTGTTTCTTCACCCATTAACTGCTTGTGACGTACGTGACGTCACCTCCCGGTTCCAATGGAAGATCAGCGCTAGTTGTTTCAACCAGCATTATGTTGAGTTGGGGCCGGTTTGTGACAGAAAGCAGTGATTAAGTTAAAATAATTTTATTTTATGTTGTGTACACTGTTGCTTTCTGTTACAAATAAAAAAATATTCTATTCTGGTCGTTTATATTGTGCGGTGTATATTCCCAGCGTATATCTCCTCCGGACGGCAGCAGCGAGCGTCGTATAGAGACGGTGGTGCGCGCGCGCTGCGGAGAGATCAAGTGCGACTGGCGCGCGGGGGACAGCGGGGCGCCACGGGTAGCGCCGCACCGACCCTCCAGGTGGGGTGAGTGTTACAACAATCCTAATCCGAACTAATATTATGTATGCGTAAGTAACTCTGTCTGCCTGTCTTGCTTTCACGCCAATCACTGAAACGATCTGCATTAAATTTGGTACACAGGTAGATTGAACGCCGGGTAAGGACATAGGATACTTTTTAACCGACGTCAAAAAAAGTAGTTCCCCATTGGGTTACCTCGATAATAAAATGGGGAAATACGCGAGTGAAACCGCGGTGAACAGCTAGTAATATATATTTATAAACCTTTAAATAACGTTCTGGCTTGAGACCAGCAAGAAACAGACAAACATGGAGAGCATTGGAGGAGGCCTACGCCAAAGAGGCGACTGCTACATGACTTAACAAATTATTAAACGAAAAAATAAATCCAGATTGCAGCTAGTGGTTGAAGAGCTTTAGGTGAAAGTCCTACCGGTGGCTATAGGAGTCCGGCGGGGCTCCCATCTGGGTCCTCTACTCTTTTTAGTATTTGTAGACGACGTGCCACATATTTTGATCGAAAGTTAAACTTTTTGCTTGTTAATCTCATGCTATATAGGCAAGATAATAGGATCTTATATTGATCGTGTGCATGGTTGCTAAATTAAAAAAAAATTATATATGTAAATAAATCCAAATGTTCCTTTTATTAAGTTCAAGCATAAACTCAAGCCGTTAGCACCATTTTTGACTTTATACGTACTTTAAAATATTATTAATAAAGTATTTAGACGTTATTTTTTTATACACCACTACTTTTTAAATTTAAATGTACTTAATTTTAACAGCGTTATATGTTTCCGACACTGAACACATTTATGAAGAAAAAACTGAAAATATGAGTAATTTTCGGTCACTCATTTTACAAACGCGAAAACAGAATAATCATTCATAAACAATGCGCCCCTCTTACACGTGCGGCGGCGGAAACAAAAGAGCTTCGCCGGCCTCGATCTTTGAGAATCGCCGATCCGAGATCAGTTGAAAATAGGTCACCGCAGGTCACGGTCGTCTGCGGACACGTGTCTGCTATCGCGGAAATTTTGCATCATGCTAAATTATTGCAATGCTCGCGAATACGCCCTTGTAATGTTAATAGTTGTTATGTGTGACGAGTGCAGTGGCAGATATGCTTTGCGAGCTTTTTTTTTTTGCCAATACATTAACAATAACAAAAACATACCAGCGGTTGCTAGACCACGGGTCATTTACAAGACGCATGTCGCAAGACGCACACGACGATGTGCTAGCGTACTTACAAGAACACCCTCGAAGAAGCACTAATGACGCTGCTCGTCGGTACGGCATCAGCCAGTACTGTGCGTGACAGACAGTGTATTCGGCGGTAATGCATGCGTACTAACTATCTAAAGATACAAGAGCGAGTAAGTGATTGAGATGTGAAGTGAGTAAAGAGCAATTAAGTAAAGCGTGCTAGTGTGCATTGACAATGGAGGTGGTCATTTTGGACAATTACTAAATTACCTGTAAGTGTTAACATCTTTGATAAAAGCTACCAATCGTTGTAATTACTTGATTCCAACATTTTAAATACGCTAAACTAACACTATACCTAAAATGCCTACAACAAACGGCGCCAGCGCGGCCATGTTTTGTAAGAGTGAATAGGGACGTATACGAGTGTGAGAGAGTTATATCAATGGACGCTATCATTGATTAAAGTGACGTAACATTCACAACTTTTGGCAGGATATTAGTAATTTTAAATGCTAAAATTAAGTACATATTAAAAAAAGTTGTGGTGTAATATGTTTGCATGAAAACTCACCCTTATCGAGAAACTAATGGGATATAATAACCTGCAGGTCTGAAGCCGAACGAAGTGAACATAGTGCTGACGGGCGGCGAGCAGTACCCCCCCGCTCCCGCGTCTGCCCCCGCGCCTGCCCCTGCAGCCACCCCTGCCCCCGCCGAGCCCGTTTACAAGATACGAAGTCTCGCCAACAGGAGCGATAACTCTAACACCGGGTACGTATAGAAGGAAAGAACACATCTATCAGGTACTACCTTATAGACCTTATATTTATATAATTTAGAAACCATGGTTTTTTTACATTTATTTCACTTCTTTCATCGCTGACTCTAAGATCAACTTATAAAAAAAGAAAAATATTGTGGAGATTAATTAGAATTTTGAAATGTAATTTGTACCACTGGTGTCGCATTAGGAGACGTACTCTGGTCACGCACGCGCACGAACACTTAGTGTGAAATATTTGTTATATTTTTTTTTCAATGGTATGTTACTATATTTATCTTGAAGATGTTGTTTTCACTTTTATTTTTAACATACTGGGACTATAGAAGGTTCACAATTCGTGTTGGTTTTTTTAGTATTGTACGCTCTTCGATATTATCGGACTCGTAAACCGATTTTAAAATATTTTTTCCAGCCGATTCCAATACTAAATAAAATACCCTGAACAATTAAGTGAAAAACTTGAGTAATTATTCATGATCATCATCAGCCTGAAGACGTCGACTGCTGAACATGGGCCTTATCCCTTAGAACACCATTCCAAACGACAAGCTGTCAACTGCATTACTTGTGACTTTTACTGTCGTCGGTCCACCTAGTGGGAGACCTAACTACGCTGCGTCTTCCAGTCCGTGGTCGCCACTCAAGAACCTTTCTTCTCAATCGGTTATCGCTTCTTCGAGCGATGTGGAGTAATTTATATGTATTTTCAACTGACAAAAGCAGCCCGTTCCATAACAGAACAGCCTCAACATTTGTTTATGTTACATTCGTGGTAGGTATGACGAAGCCTACATGGATATGTATGGCGCGGCCGACAAGCTTCAGTATGGGGATTGTTTCTCGACGGACAAGGGAGAAGGCGAACGACGCCCACCTGCACCATCGCAGCAATCTTCCACGCTAGATGACAGGATCAACCTAGCGTTGAGAACCACCGGTATGTAATGTAGTTGATAATAAGACAATTATAGTATACACTCTATATAACGACACTGAAGAGACTTGACGTTAAACGGAAAGAAGAAAAATCAGAGTTAAATTTAGACTCGTACTTATTAGTCATAGTCAACAACAGTCTAAACGTACAAGCAATGCCAATTTGTAAACAAAACAACGAATTTCTAAAATAGAATGAAAAAGAACGAAAACATTGCGAACATTAAAATTAGAGGAAACTTTAATTTTATGGACATATATCTCTAATGTAGTCGTAATATAAAAAGTACTATAATTTAACAGTTTGTTTAGTTTATTTAAAAAAAAACTGAAAAAATCATGTAATTTTCGACGTTAGTTATCTGTTTAAAGTAATTCTAATGACTAATATCGTAGTAGCAATACCCACACGTAATATGTGTTTATTAGTTTGTTTGTTCGTCTCCTCCGCAACATAGTGTTTATGTACCTTTTGTTGAACTGCGAATCCGGGGGAAAATATACGTGTTATTATTCTTAAACTTTAAAAATTGTGCAATTGACGACATTTTATATTTTTGACCCCCATTTTTATGAATAATAACGTACTCCTATTTCTTTCTTTTATTCTGATTGTAATTATTACGTTTTTAGAGATTTTTGAATATATAAGAAAAGTTCAGCTTAATGTTATTCTGTCAAAGGGTCGTAAAAATATGTCATAATTTTCTGTATTTTTGTTGTTTGTTTTGGTACGGTTCATAGGTGACAGATATAATAATACTTTTTTATTGGTGGCATCTGACGATCTTACCATAAATACGAGATTTTTTTCATCAGTTTTTTGTAAATAACTTTGCAGAAAGTGAGTTTAAATATCTGGTTTTTCAATATGAACAATTCATTACATTGTCTCGAAATGGTTTTAGAATTTCCATCACTAAATGAACTGTTGTCAATTGTAACATTGTCTTGTTGATTTTTAATTTGTTTGTTGTTATTACAGTTTTGGGTGAGGTTGCGAAGGATCTGGAAGAGACTGAAGACAAAGATGGCCGCGAGAAAGGAATTCTAGTCACGTAAGTTAATATATTAAGTAATGTCCCAGCAGCTCTGGCATTTGATAATGCAGCATTACAAAATACTAAATAAAAAATATTACAATATGAATATAATTTCCAGCAAATCATTGAGCGTGGAGAGTCGTGCGCCCAAACGCGTGAGTTTCGCGGACGGATACAAACCCGGACAGGACTCGGACGTAGAGGAACCACCCGTCAAGAAGGTACTACTTACTGTAATAATCAACTTTGAACGCTAGACAAATAATCTTTCAACGAATCTTAAAAATATAAATAAGTATGGAGTTGTTGTGAGGATAAATTAGAAGATTTTGGATACTTTTATATTTCAAACAGAGATCCTGCTAATAAAAAAATCAGTTATATTTATTTCAGTAATACATAAAACAGTCAACTGAGCTGGGATTCATTCTAAGCAGAAGATGTCTGTGTTAGGAGTCTCTTATCTTCCATTATATATATCATTATTGTAGTGATGTGCGTGTATGTGCTATTAATTCAAATAAAGAAAATCATTTAGCATAATAGTTGTTTTTTAATGAGGACGTTCTGTGGCGCAGCCTTACAGAAGACAAAGTTCTATCTAACGTAGACTTGCACAATATGCGTGACGTCGCGTCCCGGTTCCAACGGAAGATCAACGCTGGCTTCAGCCGGCACTGTGTTGAGTTGGGACCGGTTTGTGACAGAAAGCACTTCTTAATGTTTACATGTTAGATATTTTGTTTAAGTTGTGTTTTCTGTGGCAAATAAATATATTTCTATTTCTATTTCAATACTTGCCACCAGATATGATAATTGACAAATCACGTGGTTGAACTTAGTAACAGTCGTTATAGCTCTCTATTATGGCTGATCCATCGTTGTGGGCAACACAGGCAATGGGCATCACCACAACTTTAAACATTCACGGTGTATTGAGTTCGATACGCTAACATAAATATACAGATAATATAATAAATAAATAAATAATAACATTGACTCGTGCGTAAATTCGGACGCAGTAAAATAGTTTTTATACAACGTGTAACAGAAAGGTGTGACTATATTTAAAGGTGTTAGTCCACCAATCAAGGTGAACCCTGCGTAGAAGAAAATATTGCTAAATTCGAGCAAAAAATTTATTAGGTTCTACATATATACATTGGTCACGTGATCGGTCAAGTTGTATGGTGTATGGAGGACGCAATATATTTTTTTTTGTATTTTACAAAATTTTGTTCAACAATGGGTTCACTTTGATGGGTAGAGGTGTTACACGTTGTATAGAACACGATCACGATTTGCTCCAAGTCATGTCTAGTATATGATGGTGGCTGTGACCACTACCGCTTTTAAGGTCTGGATTCTCGCCGGCTTCGGTCACTCTACTTCACTTTTTCAGAGGCGTCATACACTCCGTATTTTAGATTTATCTAATATTAAACAACGATGTGTACAGAAGAAGAAAGCCCGCCGCGTGGGCTGCCCGTGGCCGTGTCCCGCGACTCACCCGGACCACGTGACGCTGTGGGACGCGCTGCCGCCCCCGCCCCCGCCCCCCGGCTCGCCGCCCCCGCCCGCCGCCCCGCGCCCGCCCCCCGCTCACCTGCTGCGCGCTGCACGCACCACCATGCCGCCGCTGCTAGCCGCGCCCGTGCATGCACATAAGTTTGGTAAGTCTCTTAAAAAAGTTGCTTATCGACTCCTGACTCCTTTTAGCGATAAGGCCGCCACTATTTAAGAAATTTCTGTGATTATTTATTGCTGTCAGTGATTTCTGACAGGGGAGTTTGCTGCAAGCACCATTTTGATTTCAATAATATTTGTAAAGGACATGCGAAAAACAACCATATAAGTTTTCTAAATGTAAAAAAAACGATATTGAGATTGTCTCTATTTAAAGTCGTAAAATTATAATATAATTGTGAACGTGAGGTCAACAATTCGCAGAGCTGTTAGTTAATACTGATATAATTCCTAAGTAAATGTCTGATTTGTTTCAGACCCGAGCTCGCTGCCTGCGTTCATGCCTCCGGAGCCGCCCGCAGGACTCATCTCCTTCCAGCACATGTGAACCTACTGAGTAGAATAAGGATATTTTATGTTATGACATTGTAAATAAATCGTTTTTCGTAATAAGCCTTTTTGGCCTTTTGAATCTTATTTTCGTCGAATTTATTGATTATATCGATCGTACTGCACGCTCAAACGCGACATAGTATGAATGAATCCCCAAATTCAGCTAGATATCTATATTATAATTTATAGGTGTAAAAGTACTAAAATAAATTAAACTTAAAAAACAATTTGAATTTCACGGAATACAAATACAAATAAATACAAATACAAATGTTTATTGGCATAAATAATGGTTCACAAAATTCACCATGTAGGTAAGTATAATCAATTAGTTCACTTTGCAGGTGGTATGACTAAAAGTATAAGCACTTTGAAAATTAGCTACTTATTTTCAATATTATAAAGTAGGTAACAAACAAGGCTGAAGCAACTAGTTTCTTTATGTATGTTATTATTTTATGTGCTAATATTATAGTAGCTAAATTCTGCAAATGTAGTGTCGTTTCGCATATATGGCCGAGCACAACTCCTAACTAGGTTTCCCTGTATTTAGGATGTTAGTCCCTTCCTGTCGCCTTATAAGAAGGAAATATATAATACAAGCAGACAAAAAATAAACATAATATTTACCAAAACACTCACCAGATGTGGAAGTATGTTGATTTAGTTCACAAAATAAGATTGTACTATTAACTTTATAACCATTAATATAGATTAAATATTTAAATAAGATTAGTATCACTAACACGACACATCACAACACAACACACATTACTACTTTATAAATAATATAAAATACCAACGAATATAGAATTTTGATGCACGATTATTTTATTCTACCCTCATTTACGTCTCAGAACTGACTGGTTCAACAAACATAGAGGTAAAGGAACACGCATCTAAATCCGAAGCTTACTGGATGTGTCAAAAAGTCTAGGCGTTGCTTTGCTTAAGTAATTATTTTGTTACAGTACTTAGTATAGTTTTACTGTAATAGTAATATCTTTAAGTTTGTTTTAATTAAATATAAAACAAATGTTAAATTGTATAAAAAAAAGTATTTATAAGTATTATTTTAGGTTAAACGATTAAAAGAATAACTAATTAATAATTATTGAATTTAAAATGCCTGTCTCAGAGAAATGAAATATTTCCAGCGTTAAATGAATTGCAATAGGGTTTGTATATGTATATATATTCTAATCTGTATTTTTGGTGGTTCCTACCAAATCAAGTGTGTGGGGTACGTAAGCAAAATGAGTGGTACTCGGACTTAAGGGTGAGCATAGTAAGTAGGTACGTATATGACATAAATTTTATTACTTAAGTATAATATTTTATTATTGTAGAAATTGTATAAAATCTTATTCCAAGATGTCTAATAGGTTCTCAGTATCTGTATAATCTTTTTTAAGTAGCCAATTTCTAGTCTCGGTTTTGAATTTATACATCGTCATATCAAGTACGGATATATCTTTATTCATTTTACTGTACAGGTAATTTGACAGGAAATGACTGTGATGTTGAGCGAATCTAGTTCTATCAAGGGAGACAGGACATACACTGTGACTTTGACGCTTCATTCCATAAATCTCTTTTTTAGATTTTAAGTCAATTTTACTGTGTTGTGAAATGAGTAGGCTATGTATAAATAGTTGTCGGACTGTTAGTAATTTGCATTCATTATATAATTTATGTGTAGGGTGTCTATACCGTTTGAAGAACATCACTTTAAGAATACTTCGTTGAGCTATTTCTAATTTTAGCATGTACGTTTTGCTAGCTCCTCCCCATACGGAGACACAGTATGATAATAGAGATTGCGCCAGAGATATATATACTTGTTTTACCAAGTTAGAATCGGCAACATGTCGTAGGTTCTTAAAAACATAAATCAACTTCCTAATTCTTGCCGACAAGTTACCTATCTGAAATTCCCATCTCATATTTCTATCTATATATACTCCTAAATATTTGATGTGATCAGTTGGTACAAGTCTAGGACAGTGGCAGTTTGTTTGGTTTGTGTTATCTGTACACGAGTGGATCTGAATTTGATAATCAGGCGGTGGGTTCGTTTTACAGGTAATAGTAAAAGGCACGTACTTTGTTTTTGTAACATTAAGCGTGAGAATATTTTTTCTTAGCCATTCAGCTACCACTTTTAAACCCGTTTCAGCAACTGTTTTAACTTCTTTCCATGTTTTACCAGTAAATATAAGCGCTGTGTCATCTGCGTATGTTGTTATTGAGGAATTTGGTATATTCATATCACAAAGCTCGTTAATGTAGACGATGAAAAGTGTGGGCCCAAGAATGCTTCCTTGTGGAACTCCGAACAAGACTTGGGTGTCATCACTTACACATTCACCTATTTTAACGGCTTGGGTACGTCCGGTAAGATAGCTTTTAAAAAGCTGGAGCTGCAAACCTCTTACACCAAGAGCTTCTAACTTATTCAACAGTATGGGGACAGAGACCGTGTCAAATGCTTTTGCAAGATCTAAAAATACACCCATACATTTATGACCTCTATCAAGTGTGTTTACAACTTCGTTTGTTATTTTAGAAACCGCAATGTGCTCAAAGTGTAGGAAAAAGCTAGGTATTATTTATAAGGCGATTTTAAAAAGAGTCACCTGGGTTATTTGATAAATGTCGATAAGGTCAAAAGCAGTTCTGCCGTCCTTATGAAAAGTACAATAACTAACGTTAAGTAACTTTTGAGAAAAACGCGTTAGAAACAATAAAAATTGTTTTAAGTGTATCTTTGCTCCTATGTAAGGTATCAACTTGAAACTTGAACAAGAAAGTAGATAAAACTGTTAAGTATATTACCAGATATCTCAAAATCGTAAATTACGTTATTAAATCTACTAAAATAACAACATTGTTTTTATGTCTAAAACTATTTCCTAAATAGTGTAAACGATGACCAGACATAACCACAATAAGTAACATACTTATTGTACTTATTGCAAGTAAATCAACATATTGCAATTTAGATTAACCGGTGCTTCTGAATAGTCTGTATGGTAATCATGTACATAAATGTTTGACCTGTCCGGGTGTAACGAAAAACGTTACACATTATATAATAAATGTATTTTGTAAATTAATTATTAACTAATACAAAACTTTCTGCCTCAACTACATTAATACAATATTCTAAACTTATTTAATAAGTTGTCTTGTTGACCTTGGAACCGGTCGGTGCAAGCGCATCGATGCAGCGATGCCCTCCCCGACCGCCCGCGGCCTCGGACGAACTTAGCATAAACTTTTGGGTTAGTGTTGAATTTTCTTGATGTTTTATTAAGTAAAATTATGTTGGATTACCTAAATAATGAATAAATTAATAAAACCTAAGACATATAATTAATAATAATAAACGTAAGCTGAATGGCTAATTACACAGAATAGGTTCAAGAACATCTTTTTCAGCTTAACTATACAATAAGTCAAATGCTACATTGTCAATTTGTCATCCATAGATGGCCTGGTGGTCAAGTCTGTTATTTGAATTGTCTCAGAATTACAATTGGATTGTGCCAAAATGGCCGTTTCGACATAGAATAGATCAGAGTTAGTATGAAAAACTATGTTTTGTTTAGTACTAACTGAACTGGTCAAAAGTCGTAGCCATCCCATAAGAAAGCGTAACTCATGAAAAGGTGTTTTGAGAAAAAAGGATAATTTTAATATAAAGGTAATTTTAGCTACTTCATAATTTTCCCCTTTTGCTGAGTTGGGCCTTCAGGAGTTCAGGTCAAGAAAGTTGAGGCCGGCTTGTGACAAACACTAAACAAAAATGTTCTCTAGTTTTAGTACTTAATGTATGTTCTTAAGTATTTTCGTTGTTGGGAATTACTCTTAGGGACAATAACAACTTATAAAGAACAGTTGAGTACTCTAAAAGCAACACTAAATCTTTTCTAAGGCTTAACCATGTGGCAAGCCTATCGGTTTTGATCGGATACATTTCGGGTAGTTGTGCTGTAGGCATTTAGGTATGTAGTTTAATTTTCCCATCCGTAATTCTATAACGGAACCAGCAGTAGAGAAGCTGCAATGACGTCATCAATGTAGAGGTTCCAGGAACGCGCCCAACATGCTCGATTGTTCGCTATTGGATAGATTCTGGATTCGACAGATTCGCTATTGGACAGAAGCACATTAGGAGAGAAAAAATATTATTTAAAGTTTTTCAAACAAAACAAAGCGAAGTAAGGACTATGTTTGGACAGACATCATCACTGAATCAAGTAAGCATCGCAGAAACAAGTAATCGTCTAAGGAACAAATTAACATCACAGAAGCAAGTGAATATCGAAGAAACAATCTTTTAAAAAAAACAATCATCAAAGACAAATCAACATCGCAGAAACAAAATAAAAACCTTTTTTCTGGTTTTGGTTGCAAGCGACCTGATTACTTGGCTTCGCTATGAGTAATATAATTTAATAAACAAAAGAAAGTCATCAATAGGCACTACTATTAATTTTAAATTCATCGCGAGAACAATTTACAAATCTTGAAAATGACACTCAAGTCTGCTGCTTTGTTTCTGCGATGTTCACTTGTTTCTTTGATGCTCATTTGTTTATGTGACACTGCACATGATTTTTTCAAGTACCTAGTCATCACATACATTTTTGTAGTCAATTGTACTGTTTCTGTCAAATAGCTAATCTGTCCAATAGCGAACAATCGATCACGCTATGCTTAATTTTGTTTTGCGCGATCTCTATTAACCGATAGCTAAATTTAATGTTTATTAAATGGGGAGTAAATCAGTTACACTTAAAACAAGGCAGCATCGGAACTTTACATCATACGATGGTGATATTTTATAAATTCTATTTCGCCGATGGACGGAATGTCCTTCCAGCGGAATCGGGTGTGGTTAGTTTCTCCTTATCTTATTTTCTAACAAGATCATCAACAGTGCTCCGCTGGGAAAACGCTCAAGACCACGGACTGTTTGCTTATTTTAATTGTACCTAACTATTTTGTCGGTAGTAGTTCGTAAACTGGTCTTTCTTCCTTTTTCCACATAGTTGCCTAGTTTTTTTTGTATGGGAGAATTCGCTACCACGTGATTTATTAGGTATAACAACTCTTTGGCCTAACTAAACGTCACCAATGCAGGCATAATTAGTCACAGTTGAGAGTTAAAATGAAACCACAGTGTTAAAAACAATAAAATAGATTTTCATTTATTGTGAGACGAAAAATACAACAATGGGACTTATCACCTAAAATGGTTAGTGGCATACTGTTGTGAATACAAAGGTGTCAGCTCGGGCTCGACCGGCCCGCAACAGTACTGAATCAATCCTAATTATTTATTACTTATGTCTTTCTTTGGGAAACTCGGTAACGAATATCAACGAAACAACAGTATATAATACACAAAACCATGACCTCGTCTATTCACTGAAATCGTAACTAATATTCATTTCATTAAACATGTGAATTTTCAATAGTTTTCATTTTTTAACTAATTTTTTTTAAAAAGGCTTTATTGATTCGAAGCTAATACTTAATTACTTACAAGATTGTTTGAATAGTTTAGTCGCGCCACTCGCGTGGGTATATACAGTGGGTCGGTGCGTCCCGCGCGCGCCGCAGCGGCACGCCGCGGGGCCGCAGCGGCACGCGCGGGAGCCGCGGCGCCTCTACTCAGCGGTTCAACTCAACGCCTAGCTACGAACCTCACAAATAAAACGTAACAACTTTCAAATACCGCTACTATGAAACGTTCTATACAAAATTGAACATCGCCGATTCACTAGATCGTCTGATTTATTTATTTATTTATATAATATATGACTAAAACAAGTGGGTGGCGAGCGGCGGCGGGACAGCTCCGTGTCCGTGCGACTCGTCTCCTCCTCACTAACTCGATTAAGTACATGTCTTACTTTATAACTTGAAAATGCCACTGCTGCGATCCTACGTCGCCTATGTCCGTGCGGCGCGGCGGGCGTGAGCGGCGCGCGTGCGACACGCTGCGGCACGCACGCGCGCACGCCCGCGCCTGCATTCCGCTATTGCTCATAGAGAAAAAAATCCGAAATCAATTCGTTACACCGTAGACTATATCTTGTTAAACTTGAAGTATTATCAATAATCAATAAGTACATTATAATAATTGAATAATTAGTATTTGTTTCATAAGAGACTAGCATTACAAATAAATACCTTCAGCTATACAATTTTTTTAATGTTTATTTTCTATTATTTTTTTAAACATGTCGAAGATGTTTAAAAATTGGACTACGTCGGTTTTTACACAAGAATGCTCGTTCACGGTTCTTGTATACAAACTTCGCGGTTGATGCGTCTACGCTTCGAGATATGACTTAAATGTTTACTTAGATTTAGGGAAAAGGTCGTAAAAACAAAAGAAAAAGTTATCGAAATGTATAACAAACACCTTAACTAATAGTAGATAATAATTAATGTCGAAGTAAGGTGTGGTCGGGGCGGGCGCGCGGGGCGGCGGGCTGGGCGGCCGCGCGGCATGCCAGCGGCACACTCCGCGGGCCGGCGGCGCGCGCGCTACATTAGAAACAACTTTATACAAAAGGAGAGTCGTCCCGCGCGCCGCCCCGCTCGCCCCCCGCCGCTACAGAACCGATACAAAACATTTCATTCCGTGTAAGAGATGACACGACGGTATGCGAACTTTTTATGGTATCTTTATTATATTTTTTTCAAAAAACACACGTTCCATTCGCTCACCCTCGGCGCTTAAATCTAAAATTAATAATTAGACAATATTTTTTTATTTTGTTCAACAGACGCGCGCGGCCGCTTCCCGCGCGCGTATAATAATAAAAATATTTTCAAAACAATCGAATAATTAAACACACTAGTTAACAATACGAGTCACGCTCGAGTGCACGCGATGCGAGTCCGTCAAGTGTGCGCGCGAGTACGCGATCCTTCAGAACCGAATACTTCCGTGACGTCGTTTTTAAAAATATACACGAGTCGGCTACTTATGTCGAGCGATGGCAGCGTTGTGTAAGGGGTATTACAGTAGGGGGGAGGGGGGTGTGTCACGCACGGCGTCCGTTATAATACTGATGTAGTGGATGGCGGTGCGGTGCGGGGCGTGGGGTCGGGCGCGGCGGTTACACCTCAGTCTCCGTGTGACTGAGGCTGGAGAGGCGCTCCACGTCCAGGTCTCTGGGCGCGAGGTGGTCGCGCGCGCCTCCGTCCGCGTACTCGATGCTGCCGGTGTGCGAGAACCGCTTGCTGAGCGCCGTCTGCTTGCGGAGCGCCTCCGCCAGCGCCGCGTCAGCGAGCGAGCCGCGCGAGTCCAGCCCCTGCCGGAACGCGTTCACCACGCGGATCTATCCACCACAACACACACGCACATATTAGTCACACGTAGCCGTGGAGAGATATCGGACATTCGTGAAGCTCTGACATCTACATTACGTTCGGATATTATGCGTACTATGATGGCTATTGACGGTACAATCGTTTAAAAACAGCGCCATCTGTTGAAGTATGAAGAGGTTTCCAAGTGGCTAAAAAGGAGGCAGATTAGATAGAATATAATTATTTCTGAATGATTATTTAATCAGAATTGCAATTTTACAAAGTTTAAAAAAAAATGCAAAATTTTAAATAATTTTCAACATAAAATATATATATTCCGCGTGACGGTCAGAGCTACACGAATGCCATTAACTGTAAATAATGTCCTCACTCTATTTAATCATTGATTTCTTTGACTAGAGTGAGGTATCGGTCAGTATTCAGAGTTTACATCGACGACCTCACGAGACCGACTGATCTCACAACTCCGAAAAAATCAGAGTTCACGAGAACAACGGCTTCTGTATGTCGATCAAACGCCGAATACCGGCACAATTAATGTACAATGTTTCCAAATGAACATAATAACATAAGCACACCGAGCCATAAAATGGTAGGCAAGAAAGCGTTAGGTAATTCGAAATTCCAGTCACAGGTAATGTAGGCGGCGCGCTGTGTGTTAAGGCACCTCTTGCATGCAGTGATCGCCGAGGTACGGCAGCGCTCGCTCTGAATACAGACATACTCGCACTCCTGTCGCCGTGTGCCGGGTTACCGTGTCAACATGCTCAAACCAACAAACAAAAACAACTGTGACTGCATTTAGACATTGACCTCTCTATGTGAGCTACGATACGTCGCTGGAAGCGCTACCCCTACGTACGGGTACACTATACAAGCACATCGAACGCGACACCCAACTGTCCTATATCCGGATTTCAAAAGCAAGCTACGAAACTTACGATTCGGAACCCTTTCAAAATTACGATATAAAATTGTAGCTAGATCTTAAAAAAAGCTAATTATTTCAAAAGATGATTTTTCCTAAATGGTTGTTTTCTATAACGCATCCTTAGACTTTTTGGATTGATGACAAAATCAATCTTTATCAAGGTGTCAGTAAAGGCCTGTGACAAAATTTGATTTTGGTATATTCCAAATAAGAATCTAAAGATGATATATAGGAAAGTCCGCTAATGGCAGAGTTATAGAATCACTTTTTGGCGATGTATGGAGCTACAGATATGTATATATAATATTTGACCCGCGGATCTGTAAGTGCGGTAAGTGTAGCAACTAAATAATTATCACTACATATGCCATGGTATGCATGTATGGTTGCGAAATCAAAGATAACTCTACGCTTCTATAAGTATAACCTAATATATTCTACATAATAAAATTCTTAATTCACTTCAATTTTCATTTTGTACATTGAAATTATAAACAGTTTGTTATACTCCCCCAATAGCGTTAATGATTTCGAAAAGTATCAACAGTAAAACACTTATAGAAATAACACTCAAAACATCGATTATCAGATAACGAAAGCAAACATCAAATATTAAAGAACCAACTTCAAATGTTCACATTAAAAATATTTAGGAAACTCGCCGATTCTTTGAAGTTGATTTTTGGTTACACATAGATTAACTAGCTCAGAGAATGACGCTATGATTAGGCATCTCTCTCCGATATTAGCAGAATATACAACAAAAGTATATTAAAAAAATTGACACCGATATAGCCTGCGTATAGTAGAACCCTTTTGGAACATACAAACGTACTTGCAGACTGGCACATTCAGGAACAAAGTTTTGCTCCTAAGTCATAAAATGGAGCCCCAAATTTCTTTAACGGACATAAACCAGGATGATAAATAAACAGCGCATGCGTCTGGAATCGTGCATAATGATGATATATACGTTTAGGGAACATGCATACCACATTAAGCTTTTAATTCTTAACTTTTGAAATAGTAATTTTTTTGAAAAAAAAATAGAAAGAAATAGCGATTCATTACAACAAAATTTGAAAATACGTCGAAAAAATAATAATTTTTCAAGATTAAAAGGCCAATACAGTATCAACATACAAGAGTGGGAACAATATAGAAATGTAAGGTATAGAGACAGAGTACAGAGTATTAGACATATAAAAAACAAACGAACGTAAAAATAGTCGAACGAAAAACGTCAAAACAAAAAAATGTAAAAAACATGTGAGTGAAACAGCGGAAGTCCTTTTTGTTGTATCGGTTTTCTTACAGCTTGATCAGTGGAGGTCTTGCTGTAGGGCACTGGGATCAACCTCTCTTGAAGTTCGCCACCTATCACCTTCCGCGTGAATGGGGGATTCATGGAAAAGAAAATAAAAACGAGAACATGAAGTAAAAGGTTCACAAGACGAGACGAGAGTGATAGGACGCGAGTTAGCCCTCTGCGGGTAGTACATAGATCGGCGGTGCTGATGCTGGTGCGATGACGCAATTCTAACACTCTTTCACTATACCATACTCAAACGTATATATATAACAGTACTATGTATATATGCGTGTAAACGTATATAAAGAAGACATTACAGAAGGGTATGATAAAACTTAAGGATGTTTGTTTCAGTATCAAAGTGAAGTAAGTTTGAAGAATAAAAGTTTACAAAATTCGACTTAAAAAGAGAGTCTTCTATGAGTCGCTAACTCGAGCTACAAATAGACCGATAAAGTGATCGATAACATACAGAGAGGACAGTTTTATTTCTAACATTTTGCAAACTTTTGTTTCAGAAGAGGGTAGACCAACACTCCTCAGTATTATCACTTTTCTCTGCCCTTTCTATATAAGTATAACTACATATATACAGGACAGTTCACAGACATCTATTAATGAGACTGTAATTTTATTCACTAGTCTGAAGACACTTCTCATACCAAAACAATGATGATAAAGGCCTTAGGACGTGAAATTGATCTTAAAAAAAAAGAAAAAGTCTTAGAAATCAACTAACAGATGATAAGTTTGCCGTCCTTACGCAACAACGAAATAACAGACAAACTTATTCTAAATATGTGTAGGTAAAGTATAGAATTGCGTCCGCATACAATAGCCGTGTATATTTCAGAGTGTAGATATAAACATAGTATAGAGATATCATCAGGGGGATACGAGTATAACGAAGCAACGTGCCTCTCGAAGCAATGAACAGTTTGTAGGAAGAAGGCAGACAGAATACACACTAAAATAAAAATCAGGGATTCTTCTCACGTATAGTACCTTAAGAAGCACATTCATGGGGTTTGTGCACTTAACAGCTATATATATATATATATATTGCTATATCACGTTTTCCATCCAGGGCTCCGTTACATATTTCAAACATATCAATACAAAATAATAATAATAATAATAATAAAATGACAAAAATAAATAATTAAAACAAGTAAATGCATAATATAAACATTGATTAACATCGAACATCCATTTCGAGATCCACTTTTATGGTGAAGCGTTATATTTATTTGTGTATATATATTTTTTTTTCTACTTCTTGTAAATAAAATGTGTTTTGTGCGTAAATGTTTGTGTGTTGAACATGTTCATAGTCACTCGTGTGTGTTTGGTTTGTTTCATGCGAACTATAGTCTATAAGCACACACACACATATATATACATCATAATATAATGTTTATCGACGTAGTTGCTCACATACCAGATGTCTAATATGTTGTACACTCACTAATATGTTTATATATAATCACTAGTTCAAGCTACTCACTATATACAGAAGCTAAAAGTTTATGAACATTAGTGGATATGCAAAATAAACTTAACACAATCCTAAACCTGTAATATAGACTCTAATTGTAGTTGTGCCCCTTGGTGATTTTTATGGCGATACTAAAGTACAGTTAAAGCGTTGTAAATTATTTCTATGTACTCGTAACTATTAAGGTCAAAGCATATACGATACGCAACAATAATGTGATAAAAACTGTAATATTTAATATGCAAATATAAATGTGGTAAAGTGATTTAGATTCGTATATGCGGTGACATTCTAATGTCCATGCTGTAAATATGGTGAGCGCAAGTAAAACATCATGTATATGCTATATAGGTTATATAGGTATATATTCGGAGCGTGAAAGCACTAAGCGTATCTAACATCGATCTATAGAGTACGACATAAGCCCGGCCAGAGCGTCGGGCTCGACCACACACATCGGTTCAACATATAAACAACACCATCCTCGGCTGGTTACCTTATCAGTCGCTCTCCAAACGGCACGGTTGGGTGAAATCAAAGTTACTTTGGAGTATAGAATACTTTATTACTAAACTTTAAAGACAAGAAGCGTTAGAAGTGAAACATTACGGTTAGTTCAATCATGCTTTATCAACTTTTAAAGTGATTATTCTCACTATATGTATACGGCGTGTATCACCTACAAAGCGTAACTTTTGAGACTTAATACATCTAATTCTGGTGTACACCAAGACACGAATTTCATCATTTATGTATGTATATTAGTATTTTTTACGTGTACTATCAACTAAGTCTTAATATTCATGTAGCAGGCAAAGTAGACACTACACTATGTGCATTTTAAAGATTTACGAATTTAATATATGTTAAATATTATATAATATGGAGTTTATATACCTATCATATAACGAATGCTATTCACCACAACACACATTTTATTGGTTAAATTTGCTTGGTAATATTTGAAATTTTACATTTGTGTATGAACATAACGGAAACAAAACCAACTGAAAAGAAGGAGAGGGAAATATTGGAAGACAAGGTAGTTCCTACTAGACAAGTGTGAAGTGTAAGAGATAGTTATACATATAATGGTTCAAGTAGTCAAGAGTATTTTAGAGTTAAGTTATATAGAAACATGAAACAAAAATACATATAAAAACGTTATCATGCAAGTTTATGAAGTGCTGTTGAATAAAACAGACTTCAGAAATATAGCACTACGTCCTCTATCTCGATCTAAACATAAATATAGTAAAAGTCGAAGAAAATAAGTAGCGTAGGTAACAGTGTGATTCAATTGTAGAATTAGAAACATAATAGAGATTCCACAAACTACCAGACACGGACACCACGAGCCAAGACATAACACTAAAACACGTCATATCAATAGTTGACATACACTAATATCTAAAGAATATGCATTCAGTCCCATACACAAGACAAAACACCAAATAATAACAAGCAAATTTAAATATCATCCTTATTGTAAAAACGTTTATAAAAGCACTTGAGTAGCACAAATTGTGGATTTGTATTCTTTTTTATATTATAAATATAAAAATGGCACATGAATTTATTCGTATTATATACTTTTTTTTCCATTTTAGCACAACACATAACTCCATTTAAAAAATAGAAGATGAAATATATGAAGAATAGCTTATTTACAGAAAGAGATTAACATTTTCACGTATAATCGTTAGAAATAATATATTTCCGAAAATTATTTAGTATTTTATATATCCGGTATAAAACTGATTATTTATTTAAATCTCTAAATATACTCCATCTAAATAATGGTGCACCATACTCATAAATCTATATAATTTTGCAAATATACTAATATATTTTTTAAACTTACAGACTAACATAATTTTTGAACGTTTGAATTCTCGAAACTACATCATTTACATATTTAGAATTTTCGATTAAATTTTAGCAAAAAAATGTAACACCGTTTAGATTTCTTTTCTCGTTTAAATGGCAGTTTATTTTTTTCACGTGTCATTTTGTATAACCGTCGTGATTTAAATTTTAAAGCTTTCTCGGTGATCTGTCGTTTATATGTAATAATAAAGTGAGTGAGAGAGATGAGCGTTTGAACTCCAAGATAACATTTGGTTCGTCGTGTGTCTACTGATCGCTCTGATGCGATGTGGGGCTGATCGCGGGCAACGAGCTGCCGCCGGATTGCACGCTGATCCTCCGGTGTTCCGCCAAATAATTATTGACAAATATCCTGCGGCCGGCCAATATGTCTGCCTTTTGCTGTAAACAACATGACGCGCGTCAGTCGGTCGCACTGCTCTCCTACCGCCAACGTTGCCGCGCCAACGTAACCAAACTGCTTTCTAGGGTGTGGCATGTGGCATTCCGTACGGGGCCTAATTGACTGTGAAACTAGTAAATACAAGCCTCATTTTCTACGATTACTTTAGGAAATAATACTCTAATTTGAAATTTATAACCAATGTCCAATCTCAACGAAAAGTATGTTAGAAATTGTACAAAGTTATCGAATCTTCTAAAGCGTTTATCTCCATAATGGTAATCGCCAACATTTCAGGCCAAAAACAAAAGTCACAAAAGCGAATAAAGATTGAAAAATTGTATCGGCGGTGCGGCAGTTATTTTCGAAAATGAAGCATTGGCATTTTCATTTGAACCATTGTTTAAATCGAAATGAAAAGTGCACGGATTACTCGTCTCTTAGGCAAATAGGCTCCTAATGTATTAAAAGCTACGAGTGAAGAATTAGTAGCTAAAGAAAGGTTTCAAAGCAGTTTCGTTAGTAAAAAGTGCCTAACTGTAAACTAAGACAGGGGCATTCAATCTAGCAGGGTCGGGGTCCAGGGCATCCAATAGCAAATACTAAATATATAAGAAAATAAAATCAAAGGTAGTAAAAATTACTGTGTCGGCACTAAAGCTATGCAGAAACGTTTTAAAAATCCGGTATGTGAGCTACTTCACGATCTTTTAAAGTTTTGTGAGTTACTGTGGCTTCAATTGTAGCTTAGTTTCTTTTAACGTTTTGTGAGTTACTGTGGATTCAATTGTAGCTTAGTTTCTTTTAACGTTTTGTGAGTTACTGTGGATTCAATTGTAGCTTAGTTTCTTTTAACGTTTTGTGAGTTACTGTGGATTCAATTGTAGCTTAGTTTCTTAGGTACAAAATAAAAAATAACAACTGTTTGCATCAAATAAATACTTTTATTAAAATGAGGGTTTTAAAGTTTAAAATATTAAAGTGGTTGTGCCGGTAAGTTGTATTGTTTATAACAATCATAAAGTACGTAATCGTTACAATATAAATAAATAATAAATTATAAAGATTACGAAACGAACTTAATAATTATAAGTACACACACAACCGAGTTAACTAATATTAAGTCAAAACATTCTAAAAGCTTTAATTATTTTTTCCGGTAAATACTTTTTACTTACGTTTATTTGTTTTGATGTAGTGGAATTATAAATTATACGTTTGATTTTAATTTATTGCTATCTTGTTTGATTTTTATAATATAGTGTTAGTTTTGGTAGTTAAGTAGGTATATAATTGAACTATCAGTATTTTAAACATATTATTCTCAACAAATATGTGAAAAATTCGGATATAAAACCCTTTTGGGTAATTCTGACAATATGTACACAGTTTTATATAGAATCATATTATCAGAAGCTCTATACAAATATCTAGGTAAGTACCTTATTTAAACAAATGAAAACATACAAATTGTGCATACTCACAGACATCTGTATACATGCATAAAACACTGTAACATAAGCATGATCACACTGTAAATGCGAAGCAAAAATTAATTAATAAAAAGTAATTAAATAAAAAAAAACACTGAACAACATTTGTACCAATATTTCCTCATCAGTACTTATAGCTAAGTTACGGCGCCGCCATTTTGAATTCGGTGAATTCAAGATGGCGGACCGACATCTCACCTCTAGGTGGTCGCGAAATGACTCATTGAATTAAGCTAAGTTTCGATGGTTATTAATACATAATGGCTATTCAATAATACATCGTATGATTTGGACCACGCACCAAGAGCATTCTTAATCGTATTTGACTTATTATGATTGTTTTAAAATATGAAACCGTAAGCGAGAACATCACTCATTCTCCGCAATTAGAATGTAATTATCTACTAGACTTAGTTCTATCACTGCTCATATTTATAGTGTATATAGAAGAGAACTATCGTACTAGAAGAACTTTGCGCACTAGCAAGGTGTGGTGTGAGTGTATGAAAATAAAACCTGGCTTTGTACGAATGAACGTGTCTCGTGTGTAGAATGTGAATGAAACGCGTCTCTTGCTCCGTGGCCTAAACCCAACAGAGACTGGTTCCACCAGCGTGCATACATCGATACTCGATACCCATGCTCTAATGTAGATAATCTGAGTCGTACCTACACATACGTTTGCGCCGCCAGAGCATACTTACAAAGTACCTCCCCCTATGCGTCACACAAACTTACCGTCAACATCTGAAATAGAGCGATTCTGCTAAAATTGGCGGCCCCCACCATAAACCAAACGAGTGGCGAAACAAAATACTATGGAATTTGCTTGAAAATTTATTCATATAAACATTACTCGTTAACATTCGCAAAAACCAAGATTAGTTCGATCGATCGTGATTCTCATATAGACCTTTACTCGATCTCGATTTAAGCGATAAGTGTCTCATTCATACTAAACTTTAGGCGTATAGTTAGTGAGATTTAAATATCATACCATAGATTATTATAATGTACATATTATGTAGATCATTAGATATAACGAGAAGGCAAACTCTGGATAAACTCGTAGTCGTTTGAGATATTTTAAAGATTCAAAATAGTATCCCGTTCTGAAATGGATATGAGGATATAAATATAGTGGTCCCAAAATTTACTATGAAACAAAACACGAACTGCAGGAGTTTAGTACCTCGAAGATTCTCTCACATTTTTTATTCTATATGCTTTGTTAAAATGCTACTTACAAAAATGCTAGTCGAGTCGAAATTCGAAAGTTTAAAAAAGTTATTCTATATAAGTAATGAAAGTCTAAAGATTTAAAAAGTTAGTTTTCAAGTATTTTTTTTTCATTTTTGTCATATAGCTACCAAAATATCACTGCTCTCATATACATAATAAAAAAGACATTAAAGTTTTCGTCCGACTTATGTACAAATATGATATTTCTCTCTAAAACAGCAGTGTTCATTTTGCATCCCCGGGGTAGAACGAACGGTATAACCTAGTCACGCGTACGGGGGTCACGGCACTATCATAATATACGTATGCGCATTCGTCAACTACAAAAAATACACTATAATCGAAACGTTAACATTCGCGAAACATCAATCAATATTATAACAAACACGGTGTGTAAAACGGTTCCGCGGCGCGACGGCAGGCACAATGCGTCACTAACTCGTCCGGCTCATTGGACTACCTGCCGGAGAACTTTCAACACTTATTTTTTAACAAACTCTTAAACTAAGAACAAAAAAGATAACGAGGGAGGCGCGAACGTCGGGTCGGATGCGGCGTGCGCGGGTGAGTTCGTTAAGTACGATGTGGTGCGGGCGGCGGCGGCGGTCGCGCTCAGAATATGGTGGTCTCGGTGCGCGGCGCGGCCGGCACGTCCTCGTCGATGTAGGGCACGTCGACGGGCGCGCGCAGCCGGGACCGCAGCCCCGCCGCCGAGTGTGCCGACAGACGCTCCTCGAGGTCCTCCAGCGTGGACTTGAACGCGCGTACCACGCGCAGCTGCAACAACCCACCGGTCACCGCGCGCCCCTCCGCCCGTCACGCGACCCCGCCCGTCCCCCCGCCAGATCCGAGTGTGGTGTGGACGTTTCGTTTGTCTGTATTCAGAGTTGGCGGATCGCTACCGTCACTACGACATGCAACTATCGGCGACACCGAGCGATGGAGTGGACCACGATGGAAGGTACCGGATGGAGATAGGGTGCTGCGGGGACGACCACTGTGCCGAGGACGTGAAACGAAGGAGAGATCCGTGTGGACACACGTGAGAGCATTCCGGAGCGACAGAGACAGAACTAGAGAATGCTGCGGGAAGCCGACGACACTCAGAGTCGATACGATACAATCTTCTTTCAGACGTTGCCTCGATACTCCAAGGAGACCTTTAAAGAACGCGGGATAGCCGAGCGCGAGTGTCGTCACACTTTCCGTGGAAAGGATGCCATGTGTTGAGATATGAAGAGGCCGATACTTCGACGTCACTCCGCGGTTTCAGTACCTTCGAGTCGCACACACGCAGCCTCAAGCGGAGAGTGATCGAGAGCTTTCAACACATCTACTGTTAATGAACCCTTCAAAAAGTGTTAGTAGTTCTAGACCACCGTGCTGAAACTCTTTGATTTGCGCAAACACAAACGTTGCAAAACAAGTAGAGGTAAACGACGTTGCGCAGTCCTAGTGCTAGGTCTACTGACTGCACATCATCATCACGCTTGCATCAAGAGCCGCGTGCACGAGATCAGAATGTACGGAAACTAGACTCTATTTTTACACCACAGCAGTCCACTAGACAGTTGCGTATACTCAGACATGTGCGCATCTAGTGCACGAAACTAGCAATCTTTATGCACTCACGCTTGTTCGGTGCATCGTTTGTATATAGCAATAGAATGGCACACTTCATATTATGCATATTCAAATATATGCACACATGTCTGTTATTTGATTTCCTTTGGTTAAAACTATCGAAATTTTTTTTAATGGAGGGATATATTAGTAGTTGAGATTTTAGACACCTCTCACTAAAGCGGGGAGATCTAGTAAGCGCTAAATTATAAATTCTGTAATTACTCTCCTCTTGAGTTATGTTAGTTCTATCTACCTCACAAATAAGACATAGCCCGAAAATATATAATGGTCCATTTAACCAAATTTGTATGTAGTTTGGATTTGGTTTGATCAACACAATTTCATATTGTTAATTAGGGTTAACCAATATAATAACCACAACTGTCTGTGTAGCGCCTGAACCCTATATTCAGTTTCTTTATAACACCAGTCACATTCCAACCCTTTCAGTAAAGCATAAAAGGCATTTTGCAATGAATTAATATTTGCTGCCTGAGTTTAGTGACTATAGTTTTTTTTAAGCTAACTTCGTTTTAAATTTCTTCCTACGGCAAATAATTCAGTTGTCTGAATATAGGGGGAGGGCACACGCTGCGTGGTGTGCGGTGTGACCATCATCATCACGGATAAACATGATCATCATCATGAATGAACATCATGTTGATGATGAGGGTGTGATGGAGTGTCGACGAATAATCTAGCGCCGACGAGTCAAGGACAGAGCAAACTGTAGCGGCGAACGTCCGCGCATATACTACTTACTTGAACAAATGCCTTTCAATTGCAGTAGTAAGTCAAGTTCTTTTAAGATAGCGGATAGATTCTGAGGTTTATTTTACCGCGCGACATTTGAAGTATGACTCAAATACTGTGCTATCCTTTGAAGTGTTGCAACTCAACGTGTGTAGGACGTCAGTTGCTTGTTAATTGTGAAAGTCCCGAATGAGTAATTTGAATGTAAAGGTATTAAATAACAAACAAGCTGGTTAAGTAATTAGTTAGAAACCTTTTAAGGGCACTTATAGTAATAATAATAAGGTAACAATTTTCGTTCTACAAGCCATTAATCGAAAATAACATGTTGTTTCATATTTTATTTGGAAAAAAATCAACAATTATAATGAATAATTCGCAATGTTGCTAGCTAATTACACTACTTATGTGCATATTCATACTTCCACGATAGACTTCCTGATAATCAAAAAATCAAATGTACCAGCGTGATATGGATCTAGATTGTCCAGAATGGATCACGCTCTATTTGCTATAAGAACAGGTAATTTTATGGAAACCCAATTTAATCAGTACAACATAAGACCATACTGTTTTAATAAGTTGTTTTTTTCATAGCAACTTGGCCAGAGTAATCAATTTAAAATATCGAAACTGTCGTTTACCAGAGAGTCAGCATCGACGCAGCTTTTTGTTTTATTTGGTATTTACGCGCTCGTTCAGCTCGTTGCACACTCTGAACAATATATTCGACACGTCGATGTAACACCAAAGTTTTATTTAAATTTGTTGGTGTACAATACAGTAGCCGGCAAATGTCTTGAACTAAAAGCGACGTGATGGGGCAAATTTCCCGCATGTGCAATTATGATTGACGAATCACCGGTCACGTCTCGACATAAGTATTCCTACTCTTTACAAACCGCCAAAGAGAGTTCAAACTGTTTCTCAATTAATTGTGACGTGCGTGACGTCACCTCCCGGTTCCAACGGAAGATCAACGCTGGTTGTGTCAGCCAGCATTATGTTGAGTTGGGGACGGTGTGACAGAAAGCAGTGATTTAGTTTAGTTTTATTAGTTACGTTGTATATCATACTATTGTTTTCTGTTGCAAATAAATCTCAGTCTATTTTATTCTTAAATGATTGAGTTTTCAAGGTCATTGGTTCAAGTTGTTATATATTGCCGGTGAATATTTTGTTTTTTGCTTTTGCTGTTTTACAATAAAGTGATATAGTTGAAGGCGCGGGCGGTTGTCGCTAGTAGTGCGTGTGATCCTTGAGCCGGGTAGGGTTGTCTACACTGGCAGGCTAGACAAGGCTAGACTAGACTAGACTAGGCTAGGCTAGGGGTGTGCGAGTACCGTGGGTCTCCTGCGCCGCGGCGGCCGGCGCGCCCGCCACTACACCTCGGTCTCGAGCGCGGGCCGCGGCTGCCAACAACATCGCTCTACGACGCGCGGCTCGGCGCTCCATTCGACACCGTCCTACGTACGGCACAGCCCTAGCTGTTACAACTGCGCCGGGGGCACCATATGGGACGCAACTGAGCGATATAGCTACGTTTGACGTCACCAACGTTATCAAACTACGGTCCAGAATGTTTTAGTTTTGTACAAAAAATATTACTCGTTTTTTTAAAATTGGCTTGTATTTTGGTATGTAAGTGTTTGATAAAAACTGTCATGTTTTTGATAAATGTATTTTTATGATTTACTTTACCTAGGTTTTAAGATAAAATTGTAACATTAAGTAAGAGTATGATAAAAATCAACAAATAAAATGTAAAAAGTGGCAATTGAAAAAAGATTCGTGATAAAAGCCGTAAAGAAAACACTAATATAAATGTGTTTATCTACGAGAACTTTACATAAAGTTTCTTTTAACTATAATTATATTCTAAATAATCCACTCATTAAGTATATAGATTACTAAATTTTCTTATAGATGACGTCAAACGTACTACATATTCTCGATCGATGACATATTGCAATCGATCTGATAGATCAACCGTTCCATATCTGCCCCGGTGGTAAGCAGGCCAACACGGAGAAACAAATCAGAGACCCATATTGATAAAGAAAAAATCAAATAATAACGAACATAAAAACCGAATCGTGTGTATATATTCGTGTACTTTCGATGCGTGTACTGAACAATGCTGGCCTGTGTGACGTGATACGAATATGACTCGGAGAGAGTGACTAACGGAACAATCAAACAAAAAACATAATGGAAAATGAAATATTGGAAATTAATAACTGGGATCGAACCGCCTTTGGGTGTCGTCGAAGAGCGCCGACTGGTCTGTGAGCCTACGCAACGCAGGGTGACGCCTAGCAATGCTCGGGGAAGGACCAAGGTGCAATATTTCAAACAAACCACTCGCCTACACCTCACGGCTTCCGTAGCTAGTTCTATTTACAGTATCACTATTTAGATGTCGGTATTTATCCAAATTCCATATTCACTCTATGGTGGTGGCTCGCTTGTTATTTAGGTACATGTGACATTAACAAGGATCGCTTAATCTAACATCTAACATGCCAGGTTTATTAGTTATTTTCGTGGTTAACCGCTAATCGGGAGCCAAGGAGGTACAAATTGACAAAGTTTTTAGTAGACTTTTGACGGTTTATAATTGTGGAAAATTAACGTTTATCAGTATTGAACTTGATCTATAAGTGAACTGATAAATCATAAATTTAATATTTGCACAATTATATCGTCAAAACATATAAAGAGTTAATAAAAGCTGAACAGAATCACTGCTTCGTTATAAAATTACGATTGAAAAATCAAATCAATAACACTCTAACATTAGTTTGATTCTACATACATGTATATACTTACCTCGTGCGCAGCGACGCGTCCGTAGACTATGTTACAGTTAGATTATATGAACACTACATCAAGCCTAACGTTTTCTAAACGCAAATGAACACAAAAAGGCGGTAGTTGTAAACAACGCAAGGCAACACTACTCTATTATGATTCCCCCGCAGTTTGACGCTTGCACCCACCTGACTGACTTGACAACACACCCCGACAACACACGGTCTCTAAAGGGACAACATTCACAACAGCAAAAAACCAAACAGAAATAGTATATCACAAACAAAAAACAAAACAGAAACAAAAACACTGACAACACAACGGCAAAGGATCGGGTTCGACCGGAACGATCTCGGGTTAGTATCAAACGAGCACGCGCATGCTCAACTATCTACTAGTATCTTTTCTTTTCTCTCTTTTTTTTGCAAGAAAAATCCACTCCACACTCAAATTAAACGTCATCCAACAGCAGTAACTGAACACAACTCGGTACAATAAAAAACGTAAAACAATATTAAATAATCATAATCAAAAATCAAACTCGGGTGAGATTAATAATGAGACGTTGTTTGTTACTGCTTGCAAACTGTCGGTTGTCCTGAATCGTGTTAGTCCCTGTACGGGTCGGATCGGACATTCGGCGGTGGGGACTTAGCGGGGTGTGACGGGCGTTCCACAAGCAAAATACTATTCTTCAAAAAAATAATAACACAATAAAACAAGACATTAAAATTAAAAAAAAAAAACAGTAGTGAGAAATAAAATCAAACAGTCAGTATGACTCCAGATTAAAATAAAAAAAAGATAGATAGAGAACAGAGACAGCCATATTCATATCGCGATGTAATTAATGTTCAGTGGATAATAATGTAACCATCAAACGGGAAAGTCATAGTGACTGTTTGGGTTTGAGGGATAAGTAACATCGTCACAGCCTAAAAAAGAGCATGCTAATAGAGTTGGGGGGGTTGGTACAGTCAACTCAGGTAAATTAGAATATAGTAGTAATAAAATAATAATTATATGTAAAACCGGGCAGCGTCAGACTGTTCGTAACTCGATCATGCAGGGCGGAACACGCGATGTGGCTAAACTAGTGAACTAGTGTACTACTGCATACCCCTCTCCCCCAGTCTCATGACACAACACTGGGCGCGGAGACAGAGACAGAATATATATATACGGGAAAGAGAAAACAAATAAATCAAATCAGCCACGAAACTGAAATGTGTTCGTGTGTTGAAAGAGATCGAAGTGATGTCATGAAACCAGGAAGGAAGCTGAGTATAAAGAAATGATAGTATTTATTTTGGAAAACTAAAAAAATCTAGTGTAGCTTTGTTCGGTTGCCAATTTTTAAATATATATATATATATAGGTACGTGTATATATTCGGAAGGTATGATAGATATCATAGCTACACCAAAATTAGTGACCGAACAATTTTGATAGTATTTCTAAGTTAATTAATTATGGGCCAAAGTAATATAGCAGCAATAATCTCTATGCTAATTTGTAAAGTGTTTCTCTGTGTAGGTTCGAAACGAAAATTATATTTCGAAACAACGAAACAGAAGTATGTATAGGAGAATCGAAATGAAAATTATAAAATACGGAAAATAAAAAAGGAGAACGAAACAGAATAAAATTTAAAAAAAAAGAAAGTTTTCGACGAATATTCTGTTATTTCGAAATTGATTTACTTGAGAAAAATAATTAGTGTATTTTTTTTTTTTTTTAATTAAATTTATGGACTCCGGCTTTTTCTACCGTGGAAATTAAAATGTGTATAATATAAAACGATCAGAGTTCTTTATAAAATTGTATCTATGACGTTATCGTTCTATGGATGCATATTAAAGATGGTGGTATTATTCGGTTTTTGTATATTATGCAAAAATAGTAAAAGTATATATATAAATGGACACTATAATTCGTATAACTTAGCGTTAGGATGCCCAAGGTATCCGCAGTGTTGACCTGTTGATCTGCTTTATATATGTATATATATCTTTGTCATATAATCAATGCTGTAAACTAGAAAACTTATCCCTCGAAATTTACGAAAATTGTTTTTTTTTTCTGCCACTTCTATTGTTTTGTATTAAAATTATCAACAACCTACAAAATGATTACTGATACAACGTCACATTTTATAACAGTAAAATTATATACGAATAGTTATAAAAAATTATTGTTTTTCAGTCAGAACGTCATCATGAGTGTAAATTTCAGTCTTTTCAAAATTAGTCTTTGGTTTTCATGATGAGATCCTTAACTGTGATAGTAGTTGACGCGATTTATTTTTTATTAATCGGTAATTATATCAATAACGTATAAAATTATAATTTTCAACATATATTTAAAGTCAACGACTATCACAAACACACTGTAAAGTTTTCAGCAAAAAATATACAAATTAAAAATATACTTTTAAAGATTTGAACGCATGATAAATTATGATTATATTGTATTTTCATTTTATTATGAATAGCAAAAAAACTTTACAGCGTTACTCCATAAAAACAACCCATACCAATGTTTCCAACTCCCAATCCAACTTGAACTTTATCCCTATAGCAAAAAGCTATATTTTCTTTCAACAAATCACACATTGAGCCCCACATTATGCCTAACATAGTTTGTTTTATAGACCCCTGTCTAAATCTATACCTTACTTATAAGCAGGTACACATTTAGAACTAAAACTAGGGCGGATGAGTTGTTTGTGCCCACTTTTCGTATGTTCAATGGAATGTATGTAGAAGTCTACTAGAGTTTCAAGAACATAAAGACCACACATTTGCAAAACAATTGAAAATAAATATCGTATAATATTGAGCTCGTTACGAATGACCCTAAACAAATCGAAGAGTTCTAAACATATTAACATTATTTAAATATTTATTGAAATTAAAACATACGCCTATAATTTAAGAATTGTCACAATAAAAAATAAAAAAATCTTATAAATAAATGATATATAACTTTCAAATTAAAATTTAACACAATTAAACCACCGTTCTTTTAATCCTGCAACATTCCTATTTTACAAGCCCTAATTTCTCTCCCTAACATAACATCTATCCAAGGTCCCATTAACCCCCACAACTCATCCACCCCTTTCTATTCAGTAACTACTCTATTCCAAAAGCCTTCACAATCCCCAAAATCCTCCCTAACACAACATTTAAATAACCTTAGCCCCATTTAACCCCCGCTCCCCGTTTTGCCCCCCCGAATTGCGTACCTGTGTCTGCAAGCGCGTAAGTCCGCGGATCCATAGGATCTGTCCGGCGCGCGGCTTCTTGTCATCAGAGTCGTAGTCCGGCCCTGGCTGGATCGACTCGGGGTCGGGTTGGCCCCGTCCCCATCTTTACCGAGGAAATAACAATATACAATGAGTAACCAATCGACGAGGCATACGTTTTAAAAATTAGAGTAAATACACTATTGAAGATTATCAAATTAAAAAAAAAAACACATATGCTGGTATTTCTCTTAAATTAAAATTTATTTGTTTGCTATCTGGCAGCATATTAAATAAATAAGAACGAGAACGAGAAGAAGTCTGCCGGAACACATCGTTAAGAGCACGCGACAGATTTTTCAACTTGGCTTTTTATATTTATTATTCTCTGTTATTTGTGGTGACAAAAATTATCGACGTCCAAAAATATGTGCTTTGTATTACTTGTTACATGATTTCTGTGCAACGAGTGGACCGATATGAAAAAATCTTTTTTTTGTTTTAATGAATAAACTTCCGAAGTGGTCCCCTTGACGAAATTTCATCAAAATCAGTCCAGAGTTTTGATTTTTAAATCATAATAATTGAAAAAGTTCCATAGACGCCTGCCGTAAGCAAAGCCGGTTATCTATTTTTTTGGAAGAACTTGTATAATAGAAAGTTTCACTCACGACAGATTCTTGGGTATCTTCCTTGTGGGCACTGAAGTGACCAGCTGTCCCCAGACGAGGGTCCCGGCGCCGAAGAACAGGCACCACAGCCACTGGTCTATCGAGAGTCCGGCCGTGCTGAACGCCATGCCGCCGAACTGGATTATTATCACCTGGAACACACGCAGCGGAGATATTTTTACGGACATGCGAAACTGTATCACGCTTATATAATAATAGCGATACGTTGTATGTATTTGTGTTTGTTTTTTGTTACTTCACGGTCAAACAGCTAAACAGAATTGGAAAATTTAACATTAAGACATATTATGCCCTCGATTAACGTAAGCTACTTTTCATTCCGGAATATGTAGTGTTCCCATGGGATAACCAAATGTCAGTAGGTAACAACATAAGGCGAAAATAGTCTACTATAAATGTTTGTTCAATCACAGGGAATTAAATACCAGAGACACACAAGGGTATCGATCCTCCACACACTCCGAAATGTATCCTGCGAAATACGCTCACTAGCACACTCTCCGAAATGAATCCTGCGAAATACGCTCACTAGCACACTCTCCGAAATGTATCCTGCGAAATACGCTCACTAGCATACTCTCCGAAATGTATGCTGCGAAATACGCTCACTAGCATACTCTCCGAAATATATCCTGCGAAATACGCTCACTAGCATACTTTCCGAAATGTATCCTGCGAAATACAGTGAAATTATGTACACTTGGACTTTACCTGAGACAGTGCAGTGCCGATCCATATAGAGTAGAAGATGGGGTTGGTGAAGAGCCCTTGGAACACATTTCTCTGGCCGTGAATCTTGCGCGCGTTGATCTCGTTAAATAGCGTCATCATTACGAACGTGTTGAATATTATCGTGAAGTGTTGCGATGGTTCAGAGGTCAGTTGCTGACCGCGACCCGATGGGATGTTCAGGATTCGGTCACCTGGGGATATAATAGTGAATTCCGTTAGTGGTTTCTAAGTTTAGGCATTTGTAGATTGATCAAAATAAGTCTACTGCAAGCGTTTTTCAGTGTATTAGAATAATTCTGTGAAATTTTCCATGCTCAATACAAATATATAACGTTTTCATACTTATAGCTCCCCACTAAGATTTATTTTCATTCACAAACATACTCACAAAGACGCCCCAGACTCGAAGACTAGCCACTAGACCACGGCGGTCAAGGAAAACATCGTGAAATCGATTAGAAATTCCTGGTCGATTCGAAAAATCGATTGGTGGGAGTAGTGAGGGGGGAAATAATTACATTATCTCATCACTAATATTACTTACAAGCTACCATCAGCGACAAAATGGCAGACATCAAATGTATTAATAGTGACTTTGGCAATCTAAGTCCAGTGTCCATACGTTTTACGTTACTGACCAACAAACAGCAGTGAGAATATGATGAACAGTTGGTAGAGCGCCTGTCCAAGGATGTTTTTCATCATGGTGCGTGATATGAGCGGCTTGGTCCTTCCGTACGGCTTGCGCTGCAGCAGGTCCGGAGTGGGCATCTCCGTGGCGAGAGCGAGCGAAGCGAGCGTGTCCATTATAAGGTTCACCCATAACATTTGTACCGCCTGAAATAGGGAGGAAACTTATGTTAAGATTAAGATATTTTTGTTGGGTATGCTGCCCTTTTAAAAAATAAAGAATGTCTATAGACTTTCAGCAGCAGATCTTTGATCATCATGCTCAGTCTTCGTGGCCATTTGGTATAGGAGTCTGTCGTTATGCCATCAGTATCAGTTCTGCGACTATGCATGTGTTTTTTTTATACAATACCTATCTTTATACTATTGACAGTTAACTGAAGCTATAACATTGTGCCGACGTTATTTACATTATTAGGTTTATGCAAAAAGGTCCCTGAAATCGAGAAAGAGGTGAGCTTATTTAGTGATATTTTCCTAGTAAGGACACTAAGCAAACCTTAGTGGTGGCCTAGTCGATGAACCCGCGAGCAGAGAGGCGAACCAATTTTTTCTCGCGAAGATACGAGTAAGTCTGAAATTTGGCCATCGTGGTGGTATATGGCCTACACCCGCTTCATAGGGAAGACATAAATGTTCAGCAGTATGATGCTATAGTTTGCTACGAAGCGAACCTTAAGCGGGCTGTCCTGTATCGCGCAAGCACCGATGAACGCCACAATGACAGCCACTATGTTGACAGTCAGTTGGAACTGCAGGAACTTGGCGATGCTGTCGTACACGTTGCGACCCCACATCACTGCCTTCACTATCGACGAGAAGTTGTCGTCCGTCAGGATGATGTCAGACGCCTCCTTGGCCACGTCCGTGCCGGCGATACCCTGGGGAACGAAGAGTACATGTTACAAGTATAGTCCTATGTTTTTTTTGAAAAACCTTAGCTGTTGACCGAGGGCCGTCGCTACAGCTTCATCGAACGGTTGACTAAAGCTGCGCGTTGAACGCAGTTATTGAGTGCGACAAGCTCAAGGGCGCCTCTGACGGCTCGGACCTCGTCTTGAGCCGACGTCTTTATATTGTCAGGTACACAGACACATAAATGCTCTTACTTACTTGAGGTAAGCCTCATCTGTCTTACTGCCTACCAACTTTATTGTCTACCAATCGCATCTCTCAATACCTGCAAATGTCCTATATAATGAGCAGTAAGTTACCATAGCGAATCCAACGTCAGCCTTCTTCAACGCCGGTCCGTCGTTGGTCCCGTCGCCGGTAACAGCGACCACCTCGCGCGTGTCGAACGCTTTGGACTCGATCATTCCCTTCACAAGCGTATATTTATCGGTGGGCGAGGACCGCGCCAGTACACGGAGCTTCGGCCATACTTTGTCTAATAGATGTTGTTGGACCTGTACAATTTAAACATTTTGTTAGTAAAAAGGCGTTTTAATAATGTATGGAGCTCCTGGAGACGCTGTACATGATGCCATAAATACGTTAAGGGCTATTAAGTAACTTATCGGAGTGTACAAAATTTATTTAGAATTTACCTTATTTACGAAAAAATGGCGATTTTCGCGTTTTAGTTGTGCGAATTTTGACATTTGTGACGGGTGGTATAATGGATAGACCAATGCGACCACTGGATTCAACCTAGGATATAAAAATCTTCCAAGGATACCATAATTTTAATACAATTCACCGAAATTAGATATTTTTGTACACAATGAAGCAGGCAACTGATGCAGGTTTCATTAATAACCGCATCTTTAGGAATTTTTTGGTAGACGTACACCATGCTATCTGCGAATGAAACAATTCCCTGTTTTATTTGGGTGATATAACAATAAATGAAAATCGGTGGAACGTTACAACCCTGAAATTGACATATGATATAATGATACAAGGTGAGTCTATGGTAGGGTGCAGTTTTCATTTTATACCTCCACACTCTCGGGTCTTGATAGGGAACACTTTATAACTAGTATAAAGCAACCATCGCTAGGCTCCAGTATGTTGTATTACAATGCGGTGAATCAAATTGTCACTATAATGACAACATTCACTAACCGCCTTATTAATAAACGCGTCTTAACTTAGAGCATCTTTTGTCTACTTCTATCCAATGGAGAACGTCACGCGCCAAAACAAGACAAATGGCGATTAAAGTAAAGACGCGTTTATTTAAGATGGTTGTAAATGTTGGGGACAATGACTGATGTGACAGAGTGACAGCTTACCTCTCCATTAGCGTCTCGGATCCTAGTGTTGAACTCTTTGCCCTCTAGTATAAGGAAGTCGTCGGTGGGCTTCAGTATGCCGCACTTGACTGCGATGGAGCGCGCGGTGTTCACGTTGTCGCCGGTCACCATACGGACGGTGATACCTGCCTTCTGGCATTTGCGGATGGCTTCCGGTACCTGACAGATGGAGAGATATTTCATTAGTTCATTACTAATGATTTTAGGGTATGATTAGATTTAGCTGACAATAGAGCGCTGGTCTAACGTCTATGTCGGTTTATTCTATTATTATAGGCATTCAGTACACTTAACAGTTAAACTATATAACACTAGCTGTGCCCCGCGGTTTCACCCGCGTAGTTCTACTAAAACTAAAACAAACTGAAACTAACTTCAAACTACTTTTTATTGAAGTCGGTTAAAAAGTATCCTATGTCCTTCTCCAGGTTCTATGCTACCTCCCCACCAATTTTCAGCCAAATCTGTTCAGCCTTTTCTTGAGTTATAAATAGTGTAACTAACACGACTTTCTTTTATATATATAAGATTAGTTAACCGCAATAAATAAGTATTGAGTCCGATTCGGGCAGGCCGCACTTACTAAACTAACCTAATTTGACAGTTCTAAAATTGTCTCCTCTCTTTTTGTTTGCACACACACTTTTTGTTTCACAAGTGAGAAAATGAAGGATATAATGGAATAATGGATTATGATGGAACTTTTAGTTTAGTCAGTATGACTGGCCGAACTGGAGTCAATATCAATACAGTGAAAAAGTTTACACTATATCATGTGTGGGGTATTAAAAAAAAATACAGTGAACAGTCTACTTCGTTAAATCTGCACATGCTCTCAGTAATATTTCTGAGCAGTAATCGTCGATCGTTACTTCCCAGGGAAATAAACCATAAACATAAACAGCTATGTCGTCAATGATATATATTTTTTCCATGGTATCCGGTTTTGGGTAGAGACAATCGCTCATATTAATTGATGACTGACATGTGTTTAATCTTGAATAAATGATTTGATAGTCTGTGAAACTTCTGCAATAACATAGTAGTTCCCTTGGGGTTTGCAGATATATAGAACATAAATTATACAATGTAAAGTACAATTTTGGCATTTAATATAGTTATATTGTGGTGCAGATGTATGCAAACATTTATTGTCAAAGTGAAATTACCTCAGGCCTGACAGGATCTTCAATGCCGACGACGCACAGGCAGGTAAGGTTGTTCACGATGTTGTCTTCGTCATCCCAGTTCGGTTCCTGGTCTATGTGTACCTGAGGATTGATATACGATTGTTTACCGTATCACTTCGAAAATAGTGATAGTAGTTCTTTAATAACAGTATTCGTCAGTACCTACTGCGTCTACTGCGACTTACATGGAAGTACAAATATAAGTTTGTTCGTTTATCAGTAAACACAGCAAAAAAACAAGAATAGGAGTAAACTTTGGTGTCATTTCAAATTATCCGTATTTATGACCCTTTCTCTGGGACCATTTTAAAACAAACTGCAAGAAAAATTACACTCATTCAGCTTTTGCAAAGGTTTTTGTTACTTGAAATTAACCCTATTATTTTTGTGTTTTCTCAAGAACTAACAGCTGGGCTAGGCCTGCTAATTTGCCACATTAGAATCAATGGTAAACAATTTGAACCAATGACGAGGTTGGTTGCAGTGGCTATTTTAAGGTCTAAGAGACACTGCTTGTGATTCATCTATTAAACGTGCACATTCGTCACCTTCCCCACACCATGTCGCTTTTGGGACAAGACGTTTGCCAACCACTATACCTGATTGATATCAGCCTTGCCGGGCACGAAGTCCCTGTAAGCAACGGAGATGGTCCTCAGTCCGTCGCAGGCCATCGGCTCGATCACTTGTCTCACGAGACGATCCTGCATGTCGCGCGTGAACTTCTCCAAGCGACCCTCGTGCCCGTAGATGAACGCACATCTAAACGTACACAAGACAATTAAAACTATAACGTTACCGGCATACAATGTAAAATAACAATCAACTGAACCGGAATTTCTGTTCAGAGACTACCTCCAAAAATATATTACTCTTTTTAACTGGTTGTATAAACAAATGGCTAAGATTGTAACAAAGAAAGTTTGTAATGACTAATTAGAAACTAACGCCAATCAACATGTTTTTATTGACCTACTTGAGAATTTGGAAAACTTTATAGTCCTTACACATTTTGGGCATGTTAAAGCATGTCTCATGAGAAAACCTCCGAAACAGATTGCAATTACTAAACAAGAGTACAACAACAACATACTCACTTCTTGAGCACAATTTCAGAAGCTCCCTTAGTATACAGCCTGTATCCTCCCTTGTAGGGAATGACGGTAGACATGCTTTTCCGGACCGAGTTGAAGGTGTAAACCCTGGTTAGCGACTCCTCGGGGTGTCTTTCGCGCACTGCGTCGTAACTCTGGCCCAGTGCTACGACGAATCCAAGTAGGGCGCATTCTGTCTTGTTGCCGACTTGCATCGGAGGACCGGTAGGTTCTTGCGATGGCTAGAATAGAAGAATTTGTTGTTAGAAACGATCGCATTCAAACCAAAAGTCGACGGATATAAGGAGATCTTGCTATGGGAATAGAAATAGACGATCAACAAAGTACACTTCACTTAGAAATGTTGTCGTTCAATATTCTATCACTGATATTTGCATTGCATTGTTACCCAATTTTTCTTTAGAGGGTTGAAAGTCCTCAAATGTCTTTAAGTCAATATCAGTTGAACAAGATTGCAACATTACACAGCTGCACAATTTGTCAGAATTCGAAACGACTGGATGTCAGATACACGGTCGCTATGACTTTCCAACCAAAATACTCAGATAGAGTATATATCGAAAAAAGAAGTCGGTAGATGTTGATATTGAATAAATGTGGATATTGCGAATCTCTTCTTAGTGCGTGGAACCTCTAACATATCCCGACTCTCCACCGTCGTTCCGGCTTGGAACGGAGTTGGGTAATTAAACTCACCATAATCCTAGAAGTAAAGGCGCTATTGATCGACATTCCCTCAACCATAGTCTCGGCAACTTCCGGTGGCAGATCCCTAAAGTTGGGCGTCACTTTGCACAGTTTTTCGCAGATGTAAGACTGCACGACCGTCATCCGGTTGGTGGTCAGAGTTCCTGTCTTGTCGGAACAGATGGCGGTGGCGTTGCCCATGGTCTCGCAAGCGTCTAGATGCCGCACCAAGTTGTTGTCTTTCATCATTTTCTGGAAGGAAATCGTTGTTTGAGTCAAAAGGTATAAAGCACATATAGCGAGAAAAAATTCTAGCCGATTTTCACGCGAGCACAACTTGATTTCAGATTCAAGCTAGTTCTTTTAGGAGATTTCTTAGGAAAACCGTAGCGAAAAATCGTGAAAAACTCGTACCTTAAGCCTTCAAACTTCAAGGCCTTAAGCCGATATTTAGTTAACATAACGATCCTCGGCAACTAATGTGAGCAAACCTAATAATTTGACCTTGGTGTACAAATACAATATTTAGGTCTCTTTGGCGGATGGTGGGAGGCAGGGATATCGTCGAGATTTGTCAATCAGAAGTGTTCATGTGCAAACTTTCACCCACCACGTCGTTTTGAGCTCAAGATGTTACTCGGGCATTATATCATTGTTATCCTTACCTTGACGGAATAGGCAAGCGACAGAGTGACGGCCAATGGTAGACCTTCCGGCACAGCCACCACAAGCACAGTGACACCGATGATGAGATGTTTCACGAGATTGTTGATGTAAGTGGCTTTCCAAGGTTTCTCCAGAATGACGAACGTGTGGACGCAGAATTGTATGACGAGAATGATCACGGTCAGGACTGCGATGGTCGAACCGGCGTAACCGATCTGTTGATATAAAAACGATTTATATGATCTAAGGACATGTGATTAATCTAATATTTTGCAAAAATCCATGCTCAGAAAGCTCTTTAACAGACTATGAAAATATATGGTTCTCCATCTGTCAGAATCTTTTTTTTTGTATATTTCTCGTTGTTCTAAGACACATGTATATATCGAAAACCTTAATTATTTTTACTAAAGAGTGCTCTTTAACTAGAAATAATATTAACTACTCATAATACTCATTTCAAGTAGATTGCATTTTCGAATCAAAAGTACAAACAAAATAGGCGAATTAAACGCGGTTGCCAATTAAAAAAGAGAGTGCCTAATTATAGTCATTAACTCACCTGTATAGCAAGCTTGGTCAGTTTGGCCTGTAGTACAGACTTCTCCTTCTTGTGACTGGCCTCCGGGGCAGGCTTATCGCTAGCGGGCGCTGCCACATGGTTGTCGTCGGGGTGTGCGTGGTTAGCGCCGTGGCTGTTGCCTGATGCGGGTAGGGTGATCTCGTCATCACCTGTTTTAAGGGATCACTTTAAAAAGGGGCGGTTTACAAAGTCAAGGCTGGAAGGATTTTTAGAACATAATTTTTTGATAAAAACTGTACTTTTTCTGTTATTTCTGTTACTAGTAATTTGCTTATACATATAGATTTTTTAATTATTTTTAAGCGCTTTAATCTGTTTGTATCTCGTGTAGATCGGTGTCATCTGAAGCAAATCACAGCGGTTACATAAGTTCAACAAAATTTTACCGAAATAAAAGAATTCTGCATATAAAATCGAATGCTTCTTTTTCTATTTTGTTTTTCAGCAAACAATTTAGTAAGTAGACAAAAGTTTTAATGTGACAGAAAAAATAATATTAGAGTGTACATATTGTTCCTTCAGCCTTGAAATTTTCAATCAATCAATTGTTATTTGAAATAATTATACTTAAATTTTCTTGATTTTAGATTAATTTTGATTCAAAAAAATATATATAACTCACAAAAAACTTCCAATTATACAACGCGGTGCACAATAATTATTGCGAGTGTTACAATGTCAAAATCAAAAATAATCAAACTAAAATAAGACTTCAATTCGGACTAACTATACTTAACAAATTTGAAAATTCTAAATGCAGATATATCTTAATTCAATACTAATCGGTGTTTAACGAATATCTAGTGTTTTCTCGCTTCGTTTTGATATCAGAGTAAGAAAACGAAATATATTTTTGTCTTTATGCTGTGGTTCCTCCTCACAACCTCCACAGCTCACCTTACTATTTCTCTTCTTGTCAGTATCTGACTTCCTCGACACTTAGTCCTTAGGAGATGTTGACTCTTCGTATGCTCGTTCGAAATTAGCTTTCGAGCGAGCGGTTCAATAGTCGAAAGTCATAGAGATTACTCTTCGTAACGCCGTTCAGTACCCAGCTTTAGAATATTCAAATTAGTTGATGTCGCTGGCCGAACTCGACGCCTTTATTTTTAACTGTCTTAAGTAAAACCCGCCCTTAAGTGTTAAGACCGTATGATTTCAAGTAGTTTTCAATGCCCATATATTTATTAATCTGTATTATTTATCACAAACACAAAGGAAGGAAGTCAAGTCAGGAAGGTCTATATCTGAATTGGAATAAAAAATATGAATACTCATGTCAAAACTCAAAAGGGTCAAATTAAGCAATATATTTGTATGAAAACCACACGAAATTATTTGCTCTTAAGCAATAGCTTAAAGTTAAGAGCAGATTATAATTAAGATGCGTATTTGAACTGTAAACTCATTTCAATCAAACCAGCTCGCACATTATTATAAGAAGAGGAAAAATTGCAAAAAACCTTGTTAGTATAAAATATTTATCTAAATAAGTGAAAATTAATCAATAAAGTTATCTACAGTGATAACTACTTCTAAACTCTACGATGCTTTGAAAATGAAAATGAGAGGTGTGTTACAACATTTGTTATTCAAAAAGTTTAGTTACTTTTTAGTGCTTTAATTTATTTAACCTTCTACAGCCTATGTATACAGGGTGATTGAATGAACGACGGACCCTCTTCAAACGGTAATTGTATTACATCATTATGAAAAACTTTTACTATGAAACTAATAAACGAACTCCGGTTTTGGACAAACAATATATGACTCGACCTCCGACAAAATGGTTGAAACTTAAATGATGCGACAAAAATAACGTTTTTTTTCTCTCCAAAAAGTTGGTTCTTTAGCTTCATTTCGTCCGTCTTTCATACTAACAGCCCAAAATTAAAATTATTTGTAAACAGTACACTAAAGGACAGATTAACCAACAAAGTCCCAAAGACAAAAAGCTTTCAATGAAGCAAATTCCAAAGCGAAAAGACACAACAAGTTACAAATACGTAAACAGACAATTACGGTACAGTAGTTACGGATTCAGTAAAGTATGCATACAGTTCGGCACATCCGCAGAAAACATTAACGATTGCTACTTTAGTATCAACCTGCATTTTTGTAGTTCTTGCGACAAATGCGATGTACACTTATGCTTTCACAAGTGACGAAGACAATGTCCCAGATACGGGCAGGACAAACTTACTAAACTAACTTGATTTGGCAGTTCTAAAATTATCTCCTCTCTTTTTGTTTCTAAAAGTGAGATAAGGATGGATATAATTTTAGAAAGTTTTAGTCAGTGTGACTGGCCAAATTGGGGTCATTGTCATCTAACTGGCGAAAAAACAGTAAAATCTCAGTGTTTGTAAAAGCTAAATACAGTTCAACATGAAAGTCGTAACCGTCAGGTATTTAGCGGATATGGAGAGATAACTATATGCATACAGTCTTTACTTACGTACTCGATTACAGAACAATATATAATAAACTCTGGCCCTCAGTGTACGGAAAGGTTTGAAAAAGCGGGGGCGTAGCAAAGGAAAACTTACCAGACAGACTCTTGCGCTGAGAGGCTTCTTTTTTCAGCTGCTTTTTAGCTTCTAAACTCGTCAACATTACGTATCCGTTGTATGTATAAATTTTTTTTTGTCAAGCATACACATTAAATGACAACGATTCGTTTTGGATTTGATTTTTATACATCATGCAGTCATACAGGACATAAACACGATGCAGAATCAATGTGTATGTAGGGTTTTTATTTTTCGTCGTCGTGACGGATGGGGCGTGCGGCGGGCCGGGTATCGGGGGGTGGAGAAAAAAAATTGGATGTCACTGAACAGGTCACATTATAACGTTTTTGGTCGTGGCACTAGATCTAGAGGGGTTACGTGTCACCAACTTAATTGCCATCATTTGTTATAATACTCAACAGATTGTAATTTAATTTTATAGTTTAACTTAAATTAGTGGTATTTATTTATGTGTTATCCGAGTAGATGCGGTCTTAATAAAAAAAACGCGTAATTTTTAAGGTGTTTTGATTGACGGTTGGACAATTTGGTAATATTTTGTTAGCATATCCCATATAATGTCCGCCAACTATGATATCAATATTGGTTATCATGTATTTTAAAATTTTGTAATATATATACTGTTGGTGTTTCGTTGTAAATAAATAAATAAATAAATACCGAATACAATATAGTAACTTTAAGAAGACTTCATCCCAAGAACAAATATCTTTAATTTTACGGTTTTAGAATGATTTAATCTCAAAAGAATTACAATTCGCTTACTGAGATTATCAATGAATCTTTAGTTTTGCTTACATAATCTTATTTATGACAATATAACCTATCGATTTCTACTAAATAAGACCACATGGAATGATGTAAAATCATTCCTACGACTTAATTCTTCATTAGAATACAAGTGAATGAGCAGATAAATTGATGACACAGAACATTACAGCATTTTGATTACAAAATAAAAACGCTGTAACGCACCATCTAAAATTGCATTTACAATGCTTTAAGGATACTTTTAACTTTATGGATTTTATGGAGATTATTTATTTATCGAAGACATACGTAATACAAATCGAACACTATAATAATGGTATTACAATATAAAATCGAAGTACCATGCTCCCACAAAAAAAAACAAGACAAGCGATTAGTCATACATAAATAACATATATATGTATATACGAACAACGTTTAACACGACCGCTAACTTAGAAACACATAAATTAAAAACCCAACATAGATAATATTAACGGACATGAAATCATTTTCAATATCGTCAATAAATACAATAATCTCGATTTTGAACGAATTTAGTACCAAATTAATTCCATATACAATTGTATAGTGTTTAAAAACTGTTGTATATGAGATAGTATATTTAAAATTCACAAAATATAAATTCTTCGTAATTTGTTTTCAGATAAGAAAGAGGCAAATAATTATGATATTGACACAAATTTATTTTTACTAATTTCGTCCAAGACAATTAAAAAAACCTTCCCTCAATAACTATGTGCGGCAAATCAATGATGAGGGAAGTGGGGGGTAAGAGGGGCGAGAGGTACTTATTACGTCACGGGTGGCCACACTAAGATGTATGCGTCGAAGCGTCCTGTCTTACCATGCTCATTTACTCTGAACATAAAATGAATAATAATAGAAATATTATTATGGGCAATATTTTTAGTATTTTTTTTTTACAAGGAACTTGTCTGTATGAATGCTACTATGACTAAAGCAGCTGAGATATTTAGCGAACATAGACTTCTTTGTAACTGCCATATTTTTTTAGATAACCAATATTGTACATGGTGCATGCCGCTTTAGCAAACAATTGCTACATTGGTTGCCAATCCGCCATTTGTGATTAATCTTTAGGGCATTCTTCTTTAGTACATTTAAATAGTTCAAATATTTATTTATAAAAAATAATTTAGCATATTTGAATCGATTTTCACATAGTCGCGAATGAAGCGGTCAAATCTGAACTAAAGCGCACTAAAAAGCATCATCTATTTATTGATGAAACTGACAATGTTTATCGGTAAATGAACATAGTGGACAACGCTATACTAGACTTGCGGGGGTATGCTATAGGCGTATGATACTTTTCTCTGATAACATCCATTGTTACAAACATCAATAAAACCGAAAAGTTACATTAAAGTTTGAAAAATAAATCTGGAATCATTCAAGGCGTATCGGAAAGTACCGATGCCTACTGAATGAATAGGTACGTTTACTATTAATTTCGTTTTGCAGTTACTTCGGCAGCACTATAAGCTTCCATTTCTTTACCAAACAAAAATGAACTCTGCACTAATCACAATAAATACTAGTTTCACGATCTGAATAACACAAGGATGTCATATAAAAAAAGTCAACAAACGCCATCTAAGTCTATAACTACCGCAACCATTGTGTAACAAGCGGGCTCTAGCACCGACCTTTCTTCATCTGCTTGATTTCCTTGTCCTGCTTCTCTACAGCGGCGCCTAGAAGAGTGAAGATGATACCGGCTTGAGAGTTCACACCCACTGCCGTCACCAGCATCTTGCCCGAGCCTGGAATTAACGATTAAACGGGAATGAATGAAGAAAAAAGTGAATGCCATACTCTTCTACGAATATGTTTTACGAGAAATGGCACGATGAATAGAGTGTGATTTTGATGGCCAATCAACAAAAATACAAACTACGGGCAAAAAATATACAAACGCGTATTAACCCACTGCTGGGCACGGGTCTACTCTAAGAAAAGCATCTTAACTATAGTCCACCTCGCTGGCCTATTTTTATGCAAAATGGGGACTACTTAGTCTTATCTTAGCAATAACATGAAACATCCTTATAATTGAAGCCTAGCAACGAGAACGTCTATAGAGCGAATGGTTTAATTTTTTCATAAACGTTTTATAGTAGTTGCCTTCATTATATATGTGCCGTGGGGGTTTTTGCCCAAGTATTCGAAATTCATGAAACCCTAGCTACAAGCAACACAAAATCGATAAGCCAGACGATGAATAGTTTGCACGAAATCAACCTGAGTATTTCTATAATCCTAATTTTTATATTTTTTTAAGTAAAATTCTGAGCATACTACATACTCACTAACTCAGCATGAGAAAATCAAAATACAGACCTTCCATAACGTGAGTTCCGGATAGCACCATCGGATCAAATGATTCTCCCTTCTTGACATGGTCCGATTCACCCGTCAGCGAGGATTCGTCGATCTATAACAACAATTAAAACTTATGTATATTTGACATCCACTTGACATGAATTCTCATAAAACTAAGAAAGGTAGAAAACATTATACGGTTTCACATGTCAACAATCTTAGAACGTCTAGTTTTGTTTTGACGTTAGGCGTAATTAGTACAAAAAATGCGGACCACAACATTACATTAATGAAGATTCCTGAACATGAAAAAAATCGGTCATGTGGTTGTAATTATTTTTTTAACTTGATAAGATATTTTGTTAGCGAGGTTGTCAGTATACTAGTAAGTATATAACACATAATATAAATACGTACACATGACATGTGTAGTTCTATCATAACGATGAAGTCCTTTAGATTAATTTGCACTAAGTGCAATGTATATTCGATTTAGTCTTCTGTAAAATGTCTCATTATTTAGGTATGTATTAGTATTAAAATATTAGACGTTTATCGACAGCCGTTGTAGTAAGTCTCTTCGGTTGGCAAGTATATGTAAATTACCTACTTATTAATTTAATTTATGATTTAGCTGGATCAGGAATAATTTATCAGGAAATGTGTTAAAAACCAGTTGCAGATAAATTGCAATGGCATAATAATTATGTCACTGTGGCCACATAACATAATACTCAAAAACAGCATAATCTATATATATATATATAAGAGTAAGACCTGATTGACTGATACTTGCTAGGAATCAACGCAGAGCCTAAACCGCTGAGCCTAGAGACGTGAATTTTGGTGTGAGTATTCTTTATAGAATTAATATCGCGTACAACGCTGCGGGCGACGACTTTTTTTTCTTACCAATACTATAAACGTGAAAGTTTCTAACAATGTATGGATGTATATTTGCTATGAATTTTGGAATAACACATAGGCAACTTTATATCCAGTATCAACGCGGGACGCAGGACGCAGTTAGTTACTATATAACATCACAATCTTTCCCCATTTAACCTTCACTAAATCTACCCGAATCAAGAATATTTACAATGTAAATCCTCGAATACATAATGCGACAACTCCGTCGCATAGTTTTTATGAATATTACGTAACATCGCAAATATTATATTATGTATTATTTTTACATTCCCAATCTAATCGCGATGATGTGATCAAACAAACTCAAGAATTGATAAAAATACCGCAGGCAGCTCATTACTTTATCAAATTACTTTATTGTTATCTTTTTATACGTGTTAAGTACATATATTCAGGCAGGGTTGTCAATTTATTTTTAGTAAAACAAGATTTTTTTGAATTAAGCGATTTTATTGAATAGTTTACCATATTCAAGCCTTTCCATATGATAAACAGATTACTTCGTAAAAACCTTTATTTTTCAACTAGAGTCTACTAACTGCCTCGGCTTCGTACGGCTATTTAAGAGAAACTTCAAAATTTAATATTTTTTTACAATAATGGAGTTTTGGTAAAGACCTCAATTTTTGTGTGTAGCTTCCCAATAGTTTAAGAATTTTTGAAACAGTTTCAGTATTTTCGGAGCCTATTCAATGCAAACAAAGAATCAAATCCTTCCTCATTGTAATGTAATATATAGTATAGACGTACTGTTTCTTTGATGTTGTACTTTTAATGTCAATATAGAGTTTTGTACCATTATTATATTTTTGGTTTATTCACGTGACAAATAAATAGATATAATAAACAGATTATACAAACAATGATCTATTTATCGCCATAATCAATTTAAGCCATTGCTTGACGCAAATAATACCGTTATCAATTAAAGGAAGCAGGTACGATTGATAAGAGATATCTAATAACACGTACAATCTGACCATGAATACTATTTATTTGGTTAAGCTTTGATTTTATGTAGGAATAGATAATTATTGTTATCAGAACGTTTGAAACGAACCTAGACCTACATAGATTTATATGACAAAATAATTCCATCAATCACTACCTATTTTACACAGAATCAATAACACAATATTTAAATGGCAGCCGATTAGCAACAACAGATGAAATGTTTTTCTTTTTAAACTTTTACATATACAGGGTTATTGGTTAGGGGTATACGAAAAGGGGTCTATATTCATCTTACGGAACAATTTTCACAATGAAATGAACCACCTCTGAATTCCAAAAAATCATCTGTTCTATACAAAAAATTGATCGGTCGTCGACAAAATGTATAAAACAGCTGATTTTTTATCTCGAATTCAGATTTGGTTCCATAATAAAAGGAGGATGATTTTACTGACCCCTTTTCGACTTAGCCACTAACGGATAATAAATACTGCATGTTTAAGTCTTAAATTGCTTAAAGAACCAAGTCTTCTAAAACTTCCTTTTTTAATCATCAAAGCGTTTCAACTTCGAGCATCTTCTGTCTCGTTTTATCCGATAGAGAACGTTATGCACTAAAACAAGATAAAAGACGCTCAATAAACGTATACACATAAAATTATTTAGAAGGCTGTGTCTAAAAAATTTTGCTTATATTTATAGTTGTTGTGAAGGCCAAAAGGTTAAGCATATAGTATAGATCTCTTAAAAACCTCTGACATGGATGTTCTGTTGTCATAGAACACGCGACTGTTAACAACTAAACATTCAGGATTCAGCATACAGGATCTTTTTCCTGTTGTTCGAGTAGGTAGTAGACCTTCAGCTATCTTTCTGTTACCAGGTCCCATCCACAGAATGTCTAATAGGTAATAGGTAGATAGCACATGCAAGGCATTGACGCACGAACGCATTGGAATGTTGATAACGCAAGTATATATAAAAATTACAGCTTTATTGATTAATACCTCGATAAAGCCGATGTGAAATTCGTACTTATTAAGGACTTAGGTTTTGTACCTAATACTGATTACCACAGCCTAGACTTGACTAGACATCCCAGGCTTACTTCTACAATCGGACTAGTGTCACTATTTCTAATGGCTTTAAATTAAAAAACAATTCTAAACAAAATAAAGAAGAATAAACCAATTTCATTATTCTATTTAATTAGGCCCAAGAAAAATAATTCGAAACTATGGATTACGATTTTGTAAATCTGTCTTAAATTTAAGTTGTTAATATCTTCAAAATCAGGCCCAATGCATAACATAAAAAGTTTTGTTTTTCTTGACAACTTCATGTCGAAGAGGAGTGTAAATCAGTAAATAACTTTTAAGTCATAACCTTTAGGTAAGCGCTCAAGTCCTAGATAACTAAGAAGCTACTGAGTCAGTATTGATTATTTCACTGTATATAAATTGCAAGTGATACACAATTGGTTGCTTAGTTTCCCACTCCACATCACCTGCTCCACAGAAAAATGGAAGACGAAATGGAAATGTAAATAAATAAGTCGGTTCGTAGGACAGCTTGCGTTGGCGTTTCCCAAGGGTTCATTCGCGGGCCTTTTTTGTTCTACTTTTACTAAAAAAAAACTGGGTGAGATTGTGTGGCAGTTTCACTTGTGAATTACATATGACTTACTCGGAGGTACCTACGTCTCTTTTTCAATTTTTTTACTGAAGTAACAGTCAAATATATATTAAACAACCAATAATTTAACATTGTAAAATATTTGTGTCACTGTGTCACCAAAGTAAGCGCAATGAACTTCAAACCGAAAACGAAATACAAGTTTAGCATTTAGTCCTTCTATTTGGTAAAATACAGATTAATTGAAATAACGAATCCATTCAAATGAATATTTTTCTTACTAGCCTCTGAGGATAGTTAAATTTGTCGACACATATTCTATCTGTCTGGGTGTTTATTATATCTATAAGTATTTATGTATATAAGTGTGTATATCACTCATCAGGTTATCATAGCACAGGCTTTGCCCAGTTTGGGACCTGAAGACCTTTGTGTGGATGTTGTCCTATATTATATTATATATCAAATGACCAAATGTCCAAAAAAATTAATGACTGATTATGCGCTTAAAAATATGTGTCCAAATCTAAATACTATCAGTCTATCACAGACTTTATGAACATTAGAAGATACTGTAAAATAACTTCTTTTCATTTAAATGATAATAATATTAGTTTGAAGTACCTTTAGATCGTTACTCTGGAGTAGGACACCGTCGGCTGGCAGCAGATCACCATATTTGATCTGACATATGTCGCCGACGACTATTTCGCTTATGGATATCTGTTTCACTTCATTGCCTCGGATGACGGCGAACTTGTGTTCGCCTTCTATCCGATTTTGTAGACCTCTGGAATGTCGACAAAAGAAAAAGCGTTAATACGGTTATAGTAAATTTTAATATTTTTTAGGAGATAACTACACGAATATAATTTAAAAACTTGAAAAGTGTAAAAGAAAGTAATAATAATTATTCCGCACGAGTGGTGCCGAACTTACCAACTACCGTGTACGAAAGACTGGAAAGAGTTTTGTCAAGAATCGTAGTAGGTACGTTGAGTCTTTGAAAGATGTTATCTCGGGCTACCCCAATATGAACAAGGCATTACTATCGGTATTCAAATGTATTTTATGTAAATGTATATAATGACGATTTCACTCACCTAAATTGCCTTTCTTTCGTGTAATCGTTGAACGCTGTGACTATGACGACTACTATGACTGATATTAAAATAGCGAGACCCTCGATCCACTGGTAGTGTCCTTCCTCTTCGTCCAAATGTGCTGGAAACATAGAATAGAATGTATAAAATATTATATATTTGTAACTGTGGTATATGCTTGTGTTATTCAACTTTGAATTTCTTTTGTCTTATTATAACCTACAGCAAAGGAAGCACGATGAAACAAGACAAAAGATGCTCGAAGTTGAGAGTTGAGTGTTTAACATTTTGTTAGACTAAATAAAGTTTTTTAACGTGCGTGACACGAGTGAAATTTAAGGTGTTCTTAAATTGGACTAAAATAATATAATAGGTTTAATTATGAACCGTATGTGATTATCAATATTAATACGGCAATGAATCGGGAAGTCTTATGAGAGTAATTGATACATACAGTTGTACGTATATGTATAACTTTTTATGTCAAAGAGGAAACTAAAGGGATCATGCAACAAATGTGTTAGAAAAAATCTAGTAAGAAAATTAATATTTAATATTTATAATTACATATTTATTCTCATGTTATGTTTTGTACCTAATTACTACTAATAATATTTAAAACGAAGACCTATTAAATCAAAATCATATTTTCCTTGTTTATATTGCGCTCAAAAAGGTTCTGATACTCATGTTTTATCAACTGTTAGTTCCATCTAAACTGAAGAAAAAACGATGTATGTTCAACAGTTCCTCAAAAGTGATTTTTACAAGAAAAGCTTGTCTGTATTTACTTAGAGACTTTACTGTCTCAAGCCGAGAAAGCTATTTAGCTATTAGCAATAGCTGAATGGTGATTTACAAAAAGTTATTTAAAATAAGCGCATATTGGAAAAAGGCTGGAAGCATGTACGTAAGCTTTGCGTTCAATCGTACCTTGAGATAATTGTTATTTTTGATTTACAATTTTGAGCTTATAAGATTTGTTTTCAATCAACTATTTATTTATACGGACAATTTGAAAAGAAGGAATTCCAATAATGAACAATAGTGTGACCAATATCTCTTGCCATTGAATACCCTCGTCATTAAGTATTCTAAATGTATGTCTAACAGACTATGATATGGATGTATGTAATATGCTATAGTAATTAACAATTAAACGAAGTCGAAAGTATTATTTATGTTGTGTAATATTTCGTTCGTTTATATATATCGTATGCTTAAACAAATCAGACTGCATATTCAAAAATTTTTACCTGTCTACAAACTAAAGCTCAAAAAAGTTACGTTATAGCAGTCTATATATGTATCTATCGTAGCGCCTAAACTACCTGATTACCATTACGTCTCAGGTAACATAAGATACATAGTATGAGTGTGTAAACGCGACAGTGACTTGTTATTTTTCATGGTTCAAGTGATTATAAAATTAATTTATCTTATTCGTCAATGTTTTCCAAATCGCTAAAACCACTTTGTATTGAATGCAGCCTAACTATCTACATTTTCGCAGCATATTCCCGAAGGTAGCTAACCCTGAAATAGGATTAGACTGCACAACGGTAAGTACTGATAGGGGCTGCACACACTAACGATTACGGATGTATATTAAATTTAATAGCATCTGAGTGAATTCGTATAGATAACAATAGTGTTAGCAAAATGCCTATAATCTTTCGTCGATTAGTGATAAAGATAGTCCTATCTTAGATTTTACTTTGAAAGCAGATATCATATTAAAGCAGACGAAAGAAAATATAATACGAGTATAATATCTCTATATATATATAAAATGTTGTAATAAGGTTGTGACAGAGAGGTAGGTGGATGAGGCTGTAGAAATAGAACGTCGGTCAAGATCCTGGAATAATATGTGCAACCTGATATAGCTGCAAGGGTAATGTATTGCAAGCAGCCTTCATCTGATAATGGTATTAAAATGTCTGAATCTGTTGGTTAAACCAGGAGCTGAGTAGGAATTTACGTAGGTGCTATCGCGAAGTATACAGTTGATAAATGTATGAAAATTCATATAAATTATACTATCCAGCCCTCGATAGATTGTGTAGTTTTATAACTGCTGTTACTATCTGTCAGCTTATAAGAATCGGTGTGACAGCAACGTATACAAAGGTCTTCTTCGACCTACATTCTCTTCTGATGATAATCTAGGTCAAACGGTGAGAAACAGCGGTTAATCGACAGACATGTTTAGAAAAGAACGGCACGGTTTGATTGCTGGTAAATAAAGAGGTAAAACTCTAAAAAGCTTTTCAAGGTCAAGGGCTTCTGACGCTAGAACGACGAAACAAACGAATAAAAAGATAGCTTATTTTTACACAACTCCAAACTCCGTGTCTGATAATGGCTTTTTATTTGATTTTAATTATAAACAATGTAAATGTATCGATTACAGTAATTATCATTAGTCTCGTTTAGATTTAAGATAAACTTATTGTCATAATATGTTAATTAACTTATTATTGCAACCTTTACCGAGTACCTATGCTTATTCAAACGCATATACTGCGTATGAAGCTTTTATTCAATAGAGAGACCGACGTATCGTCTAAAATCCTATAAGGAGATATTCTCCTCAAAGCCCGTCTCTAGACGATAAAAAAGAGTTAAAAATATGAAATGTGAGAGGTCGTACAGATTATACTGGAATATATCGTAATCGAATTAAAAGTGGGTGTCGCTCGAGCGAATCGCCGCACGTTAGATTATGCAGATGTACATAAGTGTTAAGTTCGGTTCATTGAACACGGGAGGTACATCCGATTGTAATCTGCTCAGCCTTGTGTTCAATTTATTTATCTAAATAGATATAGTATCTAAATATAGTGGAACGGATTTTGTTTGGAATTTATAGTGACTTTGAATCTTAATCTAAAATATTATTAAATGAATCAATGTATGCAATGGTTGTATGTATATTTTGGTGTGCAGGAAGTTTTTGTTTTGTCAATTATTAGCGAGCATATTTTAATGATAACACGAGAATGTTTACTAATTTTAACCTTAAAAGTGTTATTATGATTCAAGTCCAGACGTCCTACAAAATTATCACAAATTTTTTTAGTACAAAACCCGTTTCTATTTTCTTTTACATAAAACCTTGTTCTACGATATTTAATGTCATTAATTAATTTGCTTAGAATGTTTAGTTTGCACATTAAATCTATAACTACAGACACGCAAGACAGTTAATTAAACACACACATTCTTTTGACATAAGACAAGTGTATGGAAATTGTGCATCCACTATTGACTGAGCGGATCCAATTTCGACTAACACTTCAAACCAACAAACAAGCAGTTAGACAAACGATACCTATAAGGGAAGGACAGTGTAGGGTGCAGTCACTACTCAATCGTGGTAGGTACTGAAGGGAATGCAACAATATTAATAGCATGCCCTTGTTCCTGTTACCATGGTTTCTTAAATTTGAGACATCAATGACGATATCATATATAGAACATAGAACAGTTTTATCTGCCAATAAAATTTGTTTTTACTAAAACCGATCCGATAATGGCAACCGAAAAAATATGTTTGTAAGATTGACCATTGCTTTAGAATTAAACCATGGCAAAGAAGAATAGGATATAGTAACTAATACAAGGAAGAACTATTCGACATACAGTGACTAAACGCACTAAAGTTCGATCACATTCCGACCGTATAGAATAATCGCATCGATATTCCAGAAGGCATTTGTCGTCTTGAGTACATTACTAACATTACTAGCAGTGGTTATTCAGATAATCTTACCGGGATCGTCTAAAGTATCCATATTGTTATTGAAAAGAGAAAATACACTGATTATTAGTGATAAATAGAAAGTTACAGCTAAAACTAAAACATGCAAATCACCTTCGACTAGCAAAGTAACTGTAATTATTCCCTACATTATTTGTGGCTTACATTTATACCTAACATAAACTAATTAATTAAAACATCAAATAAATACTAGAAATACATCATGAATAAAAGCTTAAATATACAAGAGATAAATAATAAATGAGCTGATACACATGACATTCAAAAGATAAATAACTGTAATAGCTTGTACTTGAAGTAAGACATCAATTTGTCGAAAGGATAACGCATACCAAGTAACCTACATAAACATATTATAACTTGACGAAGGCAATACTAATATAGTGTGAAAAATTATGTTTGTTTGACATCAGTACCAAATACATAATATATAATTTGAAATAGAAGTTGGCACTAAAGGAACTAAAAATAAAATTATGGAGGATCCATTTTATGTTCAAATAAACTGGCAATACTTAAAAACAATACAGAAAGAAAAAGAACATATGATGTAGAGTAAAACCAAAATATATTTGATGACATTGAAATCGTCGTGAATTGTCCCGAGTAAGATCAAAATATCCTTAAACATTGACTTGAAATGACGACTTCATCTTAAATATAGCCGCTTTCATTAAACCACGTTGGCACAATCAAAACTTTCTTATGACATGGTATAAATTGTATTTTAGATTGAACAAAACGTATTTTTCGATGCCATCCAACCAATCTTCCATCTAATCCTATTTTAAAATAATATTGTCCATGTCGTGATTGTGCCACTTAATTACAAAGATTACGATTACTTTTATAATACTGGAAGAATATTACTCACCCAAATCAGTGGGGTCCTCCGTGGGTTTATAGAAGCTCAGACCTAACGAGACTACGGCGGCCACCTCAAGGATGATGAGCGTCACATCTTGCAGCGCCTCCCAGACTAAGGTTAGGAAGGTCTTGGGAGGTTTCGGCGGGATCATGTTGGAACCGAACACTTCCCGCCTGTGCTGCAGGTCCGCTTTTGTACCGCTAAGACCTGGAGACAAAAAATGTAAAGTGTTAGAATGTGACTGCACAGTAAAAACTTCAATGCAGAAGTCGAATTAGAGATAAATTATTAAATTTACCTGGAAAAAAACAATGGATGCTAGGGTACTCTTCAACACATCTCGTTTATATCTCATACCAATCATTGCTATTGTTATGAAGTCTCTTCGTAGTTTTTTTGACAAATTTACCGGCTGAGGCATTACAATATTTTCAATACAACATTTACTCGTATAATGATTTTTTATTTGACATATCATAGGAATCAATGTTCAACGAACAATGGTTTAATCATAATTGAACCCTAACGCTTCTACACCATGAACTATTACGAGGATTGCTAGAATTATCTGTACTTTTCGGGATTGAAAAGTAAATATTGCATATACAAAATAATACGCCGAAGTAATCTTAATCGTATTTAGCGTCAATAGGTAAAATGTCTATTTCGCCCAATGAAAAACTGTCAATTATTTAAGATGAACAAATTTATAGTTGAGGAAGGCCAATAGACCGTTATGAAAGCACATTTCCTGTATTTGTATTGATTTCATGACCAGAGCTGTAAACACGAGCTTCAAACACGTTTGAAGTTCTAGCACTTCAACACTTGTTATTTGAATGATGAATTTATATCTTTACACTTTACTTTCAGTTGGCAAAGAAATACAATATTAAAATTACAGTACAATCTCTATACATTCTTTAGAAAAACAATTCTGACATTCGTAAAATGTATTTTTTAGAATTTTCTAACGTCTAGGTTGCATATTAGTAGCAAAAGTAAGTTATACTAAACTGTTATTTAAAAGCGATCGTAAAGTTTGTGTAATAGTCGTTACTTGAAGAAATATCGCTATAAAGTAAGAGTCGTCATTCATAATAGAAAAGGCTGAACGCACTACCTTACTGGAGTAGATGCAAGAATAAGGGATAATATTTCTGAGAGAGTAGGAGTAGATTTATTTATTTTCGTTAAAGCTGTTTCGAACTCATTTCAAAATAAACAAACATATTATTTCAACATACACCAGACTTGATGTTTTATTGTAATTTGACTTATAAGGACAACCAATATGCAATTGTCATTATCATACGAGTAATGATTGTAAACTCTGTAAAACTGTAGTTTAAATTTAATATTTTACTAACAATAAAGCAAACTACGCGCATTAAGCGAAGTATCATGGAAAGAGAAACAATGTTGCTTGTAATTAAACTATTTTGAGAACAGTCAATAGTTTTATAGTAAACTGGTGACATTGTAATAAAAATGATGAACAAACAAACATATGATGAACAAAACTGGATACTTATGATAGCAAATATTTAGGAAATACAGCATAGTATTAAAAATAAACTAAACGTTTTTGTTTCTAATGCGATGATAGTATTTAATGTTTGTAAGACATTTCCATTAAAAATAAATTTCAATCAAAGTTTATACAAATCTTTAATATCTCCCTGGCTTGTCGATAATATAGGAATGTTCAACGCATTTGATCCAATTTTCTTGATTTTGAAACCTGTCAGTCAAGGCTGTCATGTTGCGAATAATCACGTGAATAAGTGATAGATAGCATGTGTTTAGTTCCAGATATTCTTGGTTCATCGACCGGCTCCTCTCAACATTTGCTGAATATTTACGTGTATACGTTACTAAAAATACTTTATTTATGTAATGTAAGCCGATGTACAATACAGGAGGCTGTTACGTTTTTATGCCAGAACAAAATGGTTATTTTAATGCTCTGTGTAATGTGAAATGTAATGGGTGTTTTGCTCAATGTATTATTTAGCTTAATGGAAAGAGGCGACGTACATACATATAAATACAAATAGATACAAAGCATATAAATATACACAGGAAAAAAGAGTTTTATAATACCTACCAATATAAAAACTGAAATTTGAGAAACCGACCGAATTGACAATGATTTCGTAAGATATGAAATATCAAATGCAAATTTCGCACTATTCCCCATCACTTGAGTTCTGTTCTTGGAACAGGCGTGTAGCTTACGTAGTCAAGGTATTTATTACTCGGTTTAAAGCTAAGGTTTTATGAATTTTATAATAGCTGTTAACTTCACCCTGCCTCGGCGGATAGGAAGGTAGCAATTTTTAATTCGGCCCTGTTAACGGCGGGCGAAATGGCTCTTTGAATTATACAATTTTCCCTAATTAGTTTGCGAGACTGGGGTACATAAATATTTAAAACGAAGTGGCCTTTCAGACGCATATAAGTCATCGCTTTATTCCGTAAAGAAAATCAACAGCTTGTTTATGATGAGCATAAGAATAAATCGCGAAACAAAAACGCGAGTTCCCTGAATTAACTTTTTTATATAATATCCGAAGGGAATGTAAAAAGGACCTTTTGAAGTTTCACACCGAATTGTTATTTTTGTTTTATAATTTGACAAATAAATTTCCTTGGCGCTTCGGTAGTAAAGAAGAGCTGAGACAAACGAAAAATATTGAGATTAAACTTTTTTCTTCGATATTATTACAATGGCCGCGAAGTTTGGCTGGTTCAATTTATATTGAACTTGTATTGTGTTTTGAGGAAACAATAAATGTTAGCTGAAGGCTCCGGTGCCGTGTTGGATGGAAACGGAAGCTCTCATTTATCCGTACGTCAGGAATGATAGATTCACGCGAGTGAAATTCATTGTCGTCGATTTCACTGTATTTAAAATAATACATATAAACATTATCGAGCCGCTCTCTAATAGTGTACCGAGAACAGTATTAGTGCCTCATATAAATTTCATTATTGTTGCGTGTAAGACCGTGAATAATGTAAACTTTAAAAAAATGTGTTAGAAGGTGTAAAGCTTGAAGTTTTTGCGCGACTAGTTCAATGGAGCAAAAGTGTGCATTTTTGCATTTTTATGTGCACGCACGAACCATATTAATTTCAACATTTAATCTAGACTGCGATTTAAATTAAAGCCAAAATAAGTAAGATATTGGTACAAATTTTTTTAATTTTAATGCTAGTTAAATTGTTAATTTTATTTTACACTAATATGGGGCGATGTTGAGCGATTCAGCAACATATTTGATCAAATCAATGAAATACAAATCGTTTACCATTATCGACCTTTGATATATACAATCCAAAGAATTATTTAATTAATTCATGATGGCGCCTCGCCTAGGTGCGGTGAGTCATAAAATAACTGCAAATGTTTCGCGCGAGTGCCTACTATTAGCCCGCGTTAGGAATCTGAGGGGCGATCGATTACGTAATAATATGCTTAGTGCTCACGTACTATAAAATTAGTTTTTTGCCGCAATAGAAAAAATGAGATATAATTCTTTCATAGTTTACATAATAAATTGTGCCATTTAAAATATTAAGAACTAGCTATAATGGCCATTATTTGTACCTAAATTCTAAGGAACATTTGTCTAACAGGTTGTCGGAAAATAAACTCTGAAAATAATAATAATTGGCATTACGTGTGTGTTTTTATAAACAAAGAAAATGCCTTAATCTGCTGGCGAAAATTACAAAAGAAAATCGAACAGTTCATGGTACACAAAACTAAGTTTAGGAAATGCGCGTTGAATTTAGTGTATCGTAGAGTTTTCTAATTTCCAGGCGTCGTAAATAATAGGATTATAAATAAATTTTGTTGCATTTCTTTAAAAGTTCGATTGTTCATGTACGTTAAGATATTTCGTTTCTCATATCCAAAAAGCTTATAATAACGGTTTGTTATCATCGTGGCATCCTCATTCTTGTTGCCTCCAATATTTTACAATATCCCATTACTGCCGTTACTGTACCACATTCTCCCTATCTTTAGATAGTTAGGTACAATAAAACCGACCGTGTTTTTACCATACGTTTACTTCCACAGTTATTAACTCAGTTGTGGTTAAGGTGAACGTTTTCCATTTTTACGAGCGTATACTTTCTGGTTACTACTTTTAGCTTGTTGGCATCAGTGTCAAGTCGATCGCAACAATTCAATTTTCCCTGCCGGATGGCAACACTCGCTAATCGATGAAGCTATGTAATAACACGTGCCATTTATAACGATTGTATTTTCCGTGGGAAATACTTAAATTATAGCAAGGAAATGCGAAATGGTTCCATAGAATTTGAGGAGTTATTTTAGTAATGGCTTTACCGTCTTCTGCTTTCTCCCGAGTTAGTAAAGCTAATCTAAAAGAGTCGCTGCCATAAAACCAGTTTCACTTCAAAACGATCACTCTCCCAGTTCAGACTTATGTTAAAGTGCACGGCATAAAATTGTTTACTCGATATAACATCTGCCGCTTAGCGCATTAACTTTGAAGTCGATTAATTAACGCTGTGTAAACAATATCGCTTATTTATCGATTAAAAATCCCAAATTACGGTACGTTTTGGCGTGGGGAGTTTATTGGCGATAAATCGTCGTAACGAGGCCTCCGTGACCAGTGTTGCGTACGTTTACACAGGTACAATGCGCTGACTCGGTGATGCCAACAAAAATAAAGCTAAGGTTTATTTTTACTTTTACTTGTGTAAACTACGTATAATGTGAACTAACCATTAATTATGTGGTTGGGTTCACAGTATGCTATCTAAGGTCGTTAACATAAAGACAAAATATCAATCAGATGGAAAAAAGCCCCAGAAGGTCACGCAAGTCGGGAAAACACAAAAAGGTTACCGCAGGATGAAAAATATGGTATGCAACAAAGGAGGCTTGACTTATCCATACTCTACACGCATCAGAGAGTGGAAATCTAGTTCTTAGATTAGGTCTGAGTCTTTAAATATAGAGTTGCTAACTCAAGGGAAGGTTTACAAATACACAATAGTACCAAGGCGCATGATAGTTCGTCAGTTAAAATGACTGGAGTTATAAAATCGAACCGGGAGTCGTGCTGTGGCGCCGCTCCGACATGCGGGCGGTGGGCGCCAATATTTGAACAAACAACATACATTATTCATCAGCCGATAGAAGATTCAGCTCAGGTGCTTATTTAGAACCGTTGTTTTCTCATACCTTGCCGCAGTATTTGGTGTTTTACATAATGGAAACTTCGACCGACGTTTAAGTTTTCTCGATTGAAAATATTTTACGCAAAATTTAATTTCAGTTAGCAACATAGCTGTATCATCACTATAATGTATCAAGGTAAAATTGGAAAGATAAATAGGAAAGACATCAAAAGAAAAAATAGTTTCATGTAAACAACGTCAAAAGTGGGACGAAGACCGAAGTGAACGGGAACAAAGCGGCAAAGGTGTTTGCTAATCAATAAGCCAAATAAAAGCCTTGTACCAATATTGGTGTTCACATAATTCCTCAACTTGTACGAACAGAGGTGCGTCCTTGACCGCCGCGTGTAACCTTCGTACTACAAACAACGCGTTTGAGGCTGCTATGGGAAAATGTATATAACAGACCGCTTGGATACAATGGGAAAATGATCACAATTGTATATAATTTAAATTTAGATTTTAGAATTAGAAAAATAGACTTTTAGCATCGAAATCCTAAAACTAAGAGTAGTAATCGTAGTGCTCAATTAGCGTTGTGGACTATGACCCTAGAAGATAGCTTGTAGGTACAAGCTATCTTATAGGATCTTCGGTCTTTATATGGTAGACCTGTGACCTGAAGTGGGAAGCTAAGGTTTGATACGATGCGATACTCAAACGGAAACTTAGCTAGCGGATTTTGCGGATCTAACTTTAGTTTCAAAACAGAAAGCCACAACCGAAATATAAAATGAGACCTTGCTTATCGCTCGTCTTTCAGCCGGCAGATCGTTTGTACATACAAATCCCGCTTAAACGGATGTTTTCTCAATTGCTGGCATAAGATATCACCACTACCAACACAATGTCAAAACATTTCCATCAAGATATGGGCCAAGTTCCCCTAAAGAATTCGAATTAAAAGGAAGTATGTGTGTCTATGAAGACGGGATTTAAGCCAAGGTTGTGATGTCATACAATGGATGGTATTTTGAGTGCTGATGGTCCTTTACATTTCCCGAATATTTATACAATGGGATAAAATGTGAGCAGTGAACATAATTTACTTATATTCACACTACAAATTATTAACGATCAGAAATAAAACCATGACTTAGAACTGTAATGCTATGGCGCTTTCTATTTCAAAAGAAACTAGCAGTATTTTTTATAGGTTTACTCATCAAGCGAGCTGCCAATAAGAATAATGGACGCCAGCCGACTTGGGCTACTTCCTAAAGATTGTGAATATTTTGGTCTATGGATGCAAGGTCACATGACCGCACAATAGATGATATTCTGAATAACTGATGGGGCGTCACATCGGCACAGCTGTCTGGCCGTGTCGGTACAGAAATAGAACGTCGATATCGGACGCCGGTGCCACTGGCGATAGTGGCCGGAGCTTGGGACTTTTCATTGGGAAATCAACGCTATAAAATACGAAATGAGCCTAGAGAGAGAAGCGAATTGAATGCATACTATTGGAAGCCAACTATGCAGAGGTAAACAGAGTTGGAGATTAATAGTGTTGGGTGGAACACTCTTTTACCCTGAAGCGATGGTACGCATACAAACAGCAATATAGTATGCGAATAAATTATGTAGTGGTGTGGCTTATACACATTTCAGGGTTTTGTAAATCAATTTGTAATGGTTAGGGTTTTAAACGAAAAAATTAGTACAATACTGCCATTAAAAAGAACAACAACTTATCTTAAAATCGATTGTAAAAAGACCTAGTCCAAACAGTACAGCAAGTCATATGTAACAGATTATACATATTCATAATAATTAATTAAATTACTCTATTTATTTATTAACCAACATTAGGGAGGGTTAAACGCAACCCTACAGTTTTGCGGAAAACTAAATAGAGAAAGTGAACTAAGCTGAAACACAAACAGGATTCCATTGTGAAGGTTATTGTATAAATTAAAACAGGACACAAACAATTATGGAACTTGACGTCAACGGAAGGACGTTAACTAACTGTATGGTCTGAAATTTATATTAGTGAGACAACATTATATGTATGAATGTTATGTATGAATAGCTATAATTATATAGGAATAGTAAATTAGGGTAATTGAGACAGTGGATGTGAACCCGTGAACTGAGGGTACTAAACTACCGATAATATGTGTGTTGCTATTATTACATTTGTCAAAATACCTAGTTGTACGAATATAGGCTCAGTTAAGTGATGAGACTTTAATCATACTGTGATTAAAGTCTCATTATACTGTGAAAGCATCAGTTGATTACATTGTAACGCCTTAGATGTAAATTGCTCGTAATACTATGTTTCATGTAATCCAAAACATTTGTTCATTTTCATCTCTATTTAGTTACAAAAACATGAATTACAACACAATAATTAAACAAGTGTCAAATATAATCCATACGATGAATATAACGTTGAAAGTATGTCTTACGGATCCTTATTCGAATTCGTTCATAAGATATCTAGCTAAAACTTCTCTTCTCGACTAGTTTCCTTACCTTAATCGAAGACAACGGAATTAGGAACACGCCCATTACTGGCTCCAATAAAAGCCAATGCCGTCGGTCGGTAATAACCCAATTTCAGAGCACATGAGCACAGAATCAGGTAATAAATAGAGGTGTTGTCGCACTAATGCAGAGCGTTCGCTTATCTCGGGGAAAAAAAGGGTCGCGTATACCGGAGTCGGGATCGTCGTGAAGAATGAAAAGAGAAGAGGAAGGGGTAATAGCGGTTGTTTTGTGTGAGACAGTGATTTGGAAGGAAAATTCAAACATTTGACCTTTGAAAATGTACAAGGTGAAGGTGACTCAGGCGGCATAGCTTTGCATCAGTGCGATTCGCAAAGTGTTTGTCTTTAAAGTTTCGTATATATTCGTGTGTAGTTTCGTTCTTATATTTACGTCATGACTATCAATCTCATTAACTATTACATAGTAAGTAACAAACTGCGAAATGTTTGTCTATACAGTAAGATCTGAACTTATATGAAGCGAAGGAGAAGAGGCAAAGTAAAGCATATCTGTACAGTAATCGCGCGGGCTCGAAGGAATGTGGCTGAGGTAGCGTGTGGTAGACCTGCCGCAAGAGAACGCTGATCGTGTCTTGGTTTTAGGCCACTAGAGTGTGTATATCGAGTGCTAATTAATTTTTTGACATGCCTCGGAGCTTCGATAAAGCAACTCGCATACCATTTTTTTTTATAACAAGCCATTAATTTAGTCAACTACTCGTATAAAATGTAGGCATTCATTTCTTGCATACTGTTTACGGGGTGAAAGATGACGACGTCGAACTAGGTCAAGGAAATGATGAATCTGGCGAGATGGAAGTAGTAAACGTCGTCGTAAAATCGAGAGTGGCTTTTATCTTTTGACGATTTTTCCGAATAATACGACGGGCGTGCTATTTGCAAAAGCTCCAGATGAAATTGTGCTACTTGATACAATGAAACTAGTAAATTTAGGAGCTGTCAGCCATGGTTAGGATCATATTATTAATTAATAGCACGGGTTAAAACACTTTGAAGATTTTCCCTTTTTTAACCTACTTAATATATGTATATATATTTACATTGAGCTAGCCAAATAGAAAAATATCTATGGTTGTCTCACTAGCTTCAATAGTTGAATAAAGAAAATATTTAGACATAGCTGATTCAAAATTGTTTCTAGTTTTTGAAGTTTTGGTCTTAAATTGACAACTGACTCCAGAGTTATTATAATGTTATGAGTATGAACCGGAAATAAAAGTAAATAATTGGAAAGGTAACAGTACGAGCAACAATAGACAGAATGACTATTAAATCGATAAAAAGTTAATTACATTACACAAACATAACATCGATACCAACGAGCATTTTCAATTGATTAATCCATTGTTTGTAACACGTAGATTTGATTATTGCTGCATTTGAATGCAGCAATAATCAAAATAAACTTCAGTACGTAAGTAATTGCAAATTATAAAGCACGATTTCAAATCAATCATGCCCTTAATAATTTTGTAAAACAATGTCAATTAAGATTTTAGCGTTACCACAACAAGCCATATTGTTAGCAAAATGATCTCCAGTCTTTGGAATTTGACTTCATGTCATCCATATTTAATATCTAAATGTTACCACAACAAGGCAAGTCAAAATCTTATCCATGTCGTTCCCAAACCGATCTCCCATTCGTATTTTCATTTCGTGTCAGCTTCACTACAGCCCAGTGATTCGTATCGAATTAGGAACGCGAGCGTATTTCGAGTGTCCAGAGTGTCAGAGCGTCCGACACTACGGTTTTATGGTGATCGTAAAAACGTTCAGGCCTATCTGACTTGCCACGTGTAACGGCGGGAAGGGAGGTGGAAACTTCCACTTTCAGAGTGTCATTGAAAAATTTTGGAATAAATGAAATCGAACGGTTTTTCCGCTTTTGATAGTTCTATTTGTTAGGAGAGCCAATGGCATTTCAATGCCGGGTTTTATGTGAAGATTAGGTACACAGATAGTTGAGCAATGGAATTTAATAATGCAGTTAGCCAAGGGATGGCTTTCATGAAAGCTGCACGTGATGAATACTTATAGCCAGTCTCATGCAATCTTACGACGATGCGAATATATATTGAGGACAAATAAATATGTACTTAATCATGTCAAAGTTCTAGAAATATAACCTGCCATTGAAATACGAGTATGTCTGTAATAAAATGATAGAAATATTTTTAACGCCGCAATAAAGAAAAGGGCATAAAAGTTTCATTTAAATAATTAAATAAATTTTGATTACGTGCGAATTACCTCGGCTTTATTAAAGCGAATATAACCAATAGCTACGCAAACAAGCTTTACCGGATTAACGCGTCGTCCAAACGTTAATTTAACGCGTTAAAGTTAAACGTAACAGTTGATTACCAAATTAACCGAGAGGATTGCGAAAATTTACGTTTTGTGAATTTTTATTATCTGCTGCAAGATTTTCTCATTTTATAACTAAATAAGTATTTTACCCACACACCGCACTGCTTGCTGTCGCTTTTAGTTAGTTATCAAATATGGTAAAGCGACATTGAATGATCCTTTTTTTAGAAAGAACTTACTCATAGATGTTGTCGAAGGTGGTCGCTAGAGCTCTACCAGTCGATTTTGGAAAGACAACAAAATTTTATAATGTAGGTATTGGTACCGCGGTGATTGTAACAATTATTGGTTCATTTAAGTTATTTTAAATTATATTAAAAATATTACTTTACTAGTCATAAGAATGACTTGACAAGGTTAAATTAATTCTGGCTCCGATATACGTAAAGCATAATATTAAGTTTCTTGAACCCCACATATGCCATGCTTCTCATATCTATGGTATTTATTTAGTAGGATATAGCCGTTGCTAATTATTAACTTTGTATTATTAACGTTAACCCCGGTGGCATTGCTTTGAACTCTACCGTATTAGTAACAGTAAGTATAACTATTTCTTATTCTTATTTATTTGGTTCTGGTTATTGCTAGCTGTTAAGTAACACTGTTGCGAATGGTTTCCCTACATTAAGGGTGTCCATAGTTCACAAAGTTTGTGAAACCGGGTCGAGTATATTAATTTACTCTAGATTTAAAGCTTTTTCGACGACGGTTTATATGCGTTAAATTCGTTTTTTTACTAACTGGACGAGCTACAAGTATGTCAAAATGTTCTTTTATTTTATTCGTAGTTTCAAACGACCTTAACTTCCGAAGCCGTGTTGTGAGGTCATCAGTTTTTAACATGACTAGTCTTAATTGATTTAGATACAAAAAAGGTAACCACCTGAAATACGACTACCTACATAAAAAAGAGTAGTAAAGCTCCTGACACGAAATATATTTCACTCGAAACGCCTTTTTGAAATGGGGTTGACATCCAACATCGGGGGTGACGGAATAAAAAACAACCAACCAAGTACAAAACTGAGCAACGGAGACACCTACTACGCTAACTACAGAAAGCACTTTCGTACTACTTACACATACATGTAGCTCGAGCGAAAATACTCGGAACATAATATATTTAAACATCGGCTTAGCTTCCGCAATCCTAAAACTGAAGTACAGAGAAAATTGTACTTTCCGCGTCAAGAACACAGAGTGACATTTCGATTGGTATCGCATAAGCTATATTTGTATTCTGGATCGCTTTACATTGTCGGTAATAAAACGCATGTGAAATTTTAAACAGCTGATGATATGGTGTACGACAGTGATATAGAACAAGTTTTGACAGAGTTTATCAAAGCGAAGGCAGTTAATTGTAGACACAGAAGACATCGGACTAATGAAGAAGATAATTTACAACCAACAGAATATCAAGTTGCTAAAGTTAAACGCAATGCGAACGAGACATTGATAAATCGCTACAAAGACTGACTCAAAAAGCTTCAAAACATTTTTACGTGATCAGATTAAATAAACCAAAGGAAATGCCTGATAGATAATTGCCATGAAAGGGAACCACAATTCATACTCAACAATAGGGGCCATTAAATATTATTGAGATATATCGAAAGCTACCAAAGTTTGAAATAGGTAAGACAGCAGAAGTTTTACACGGCTAAAATTACTGATTTTGGGTTCTTACTTATATCGATGAACATCAAACCTTTATTGAACCCGAAAGAAAGGTAACTGAACACAACACACGCACAGTTGGCATTATACACAGGCGTACATGTCGTGGAAAAGTAGTCCTTATAACAAAAGCTTAAGGTGCAAGTGTAACTGAAGCTGGTGAATAGCACGTAAATGGTTAGGAAACTAAATTGCTTCCGCAATGTTCTATACGAGTTTGGTGAAAGATTCAGCGATATTGTGCCCCACGTATACAGCAAAAGGGATGGGTTTTATTTAACTTTACGTTTCAAATGCCAGCAATGTTTTGATAACATGTCTTAGCATTCATTTATGAGAACGGAAATTATATTTTGATAAAGACGATATCTACACCAATCTGATTATGCATTATCGTAGACAGACTAAAGGCTTCGCAGACAAAATAATCTTATTTGACTTCCTAAAAAAGCGTTATTGACAACTTTTTATTGCAGACTTACTACAGAAAATATAACAAGAAAAATAAACAAAACTTAACGGTTAAATAAATAAATTCAAACTCCTCGATCTATTTCAATTCCAATCTCTACCACTATTCTGTTTAAAAAATCTTTTCCTAACTTCAGCCAGTAATCACGACTCCCAAACCACATTGGTGCCCCATCCTATTCGACTGACGTCTGATCCGATCTCACAGACGAACGTAAAGGGAACTGACAAATGATTCAGGCTTTACAGATAAGAGGAACATCTGGAGCAAGAATTGAGGAATATTTTGGTTTAGGATTGAAAGTGCACTCATAGATATTAAATGGACAAGCAGATCAAGTGGATGTGATTGTAAAAAAATCATTAAAGTCTCACAAAGATTTTATACCATGGTTTTCGTAGATACATAAGCATATAATATCTATATTATATACAAAGGACTATGTAGACGGAACAAATACTAAAATAAATAAAAAATATGATGAAAATGAATGCAGACAGCCAACAAGATGTTATTATTAGTGGTCTCACTCAGTTGACATCGCGGTCATAAAAACGCTATAGAAACATTTCCGACAGCTAATTTTGCTAATAAATTCGTTTATTATAGCTTTAAATTAAATTTCATTGCAACATCATTAATAGTATTGACTACACTATATTTGTATGTATATTCGTATTTTATAATATAAATTAATGACTGTTTACAATTCTAATTATGCTCTCTACCAATACACAATATTAACGTTTTGTTGACGGGTTTCAGTGACAACGCTTTCGATGTTCGCATTACTCGTCGTAACTATATAATAAATGTACGTCATAAATGTATAATTTACGGGTTTGCTGGTTACATGTAAACTACTGTCACTGCGTATGACGTTAGGCCAACGTCACCAGACGGCGGAGAAAATATATCGTCTAATATACACAAGTATTTATTTTTAAATCGCACATGGCGAAGCCGGTCCTGTTGTTTATTTGAGTATTGGAATTTCTATGAATATTTACACCGACATAAACTCGCTAATAGATGGCACGTCGGGCTAGGAAACTGTCTCAGATTGATTTTCAATATTCAACTTTTAATTCTAATTCAACTAAATTACAACTTTTTCATGTGATCATATTTTTCAGCACAGTTTGAATGTCCATCGTCGCTTTCTGTTTCTTATTCACATCTTGAACTTGTTATCATTTCGCTTCGAACTAAATAGTTGTGGTATCCTTGCTGTCGTTTCAAATCTGTAAAATACAACCGGCGCGCAAGCCTTTACCACTACTAAGCTCATAAAGATGTGAAGTTTGTTGTGGGCGGCGGCGTTTCGCTGCCCCGACTAGCGGTTTGTGCTTGAATGTAAACTTTACTGTAGCCAGCTTAGGTGCAGCGATGTAGGGACCATTCCCCATACCATATACCTAGCAGCGGGTAAACGACGATCATAGGGGCGGTGGCGGGGCCCCTGCCTCGACCTAATTAACCTGGGTATAACAATGATCACATGTAGTAAAACGAGTGTTAAGCATTCATGGCAAGCGACAAAAACGCTGACAAATTGGATGAGACACGACCTTTTTATTACTGAATTTTAAATGAGGACATTGTAGCTATGTTAAAAATAAACGAAGCCATAAAAACTGCTGTTTCATAAATGATACAAATAAAAGATTTGAATTCGCTAACAACATACGATTATTACGTATTCATAGATATAAGAACATTGGCATTAGATCGTATATCTATTACGAAAGTGAGTCGACTCCCACGTAACCCGCCCGTGTCAGAATCAAAGACGTGTAATTAAAGGTACATCTTTTGGCAAGTTTTGGCGGAGATGATGTATGCGCAGACAAGATCAGTTACCACATGTTAGCTACGTGTCGCTGCACGAACATATTTGTCTGCTTGTCTGTACGCGAGGCACAGTTAACAACAGAAGCGCGGAGCAACAAAACGATGGAAGCGAAGGCATCGCGTGCCAAGTAGGGCTGCCTCGGAAGAGATTCCGACGAACCACCGAGGCTGTGAATGACAAGCCGGTACCCCACGCACGCGTGCATTCTTCGTTGATTAAACCGCCGCAAGCTGTATTTAGAACTGTCGCAAATAAATTTAGTTACACGCACCCCGACGTAAAACATACGACGGTATACGAGTGACCTTTAAGAAACTACCAAACGGATAATCCTTAAATGCCACAGTGTATCCCGGAACTAAATGCTAATCTCGCAGCCCTAGCACTATCTTTGGCCACCAAATACGCGGGAGCTTCCTCATCCCTCTACTGCGGTATCGTAGCAGACGTTACGAGCAAAAGCCAATGAACTATTGGGGCTCTAGAAAAAATGGACATGAATTACTGGCATTGGCGTCTGCCAAAGGGCGGTCGGCGTTATCAACATACGTAATACGTATACGAGTATGCAGATGTATGTACACATGTAAGTAAAGTTTGGCAACGTACTTTATGTAGATGTTCTTCTATTTGCATGAAACGTATTACAGAATTATGGACTGAAAAAGCATCAGCAAGGCGAACTTGGGAACACAGTAAAGTCGATCGTACAAATACCTAATCTAAATAAAGTATCTAATGACAAAGGGGAGAATGAGAAAAATACAGTACGTAACTGATGCATTTAAAGCTTTAAAAATTTTCTGGACAAATGACTTTGTTGAAAGTCACAGGTTTACGACCGAAGTTATAAATTTACTAGAGAAACAAATCACAAAAGTTATGCTCCATATCTGTCGCGCGTAAATGTTATAAGTAACATTTGTACATGTACATTAATATGACTAGCGCTGGAGTGTTACGGTTGGATCAAATGAAACGAGCTCTGAACATTTGCTGTTATTTTCATACTATACAGAGCAATGTCCAGAGCATCAGGGGTAATTGCTATAATTCATTATTGAATACATCACGAGCCCATAAAATCGTTTCCCCAGATCAAGTTATGAAAAATTGTGTAGAAATGTAAATACGGGCAATAATGCTGGCGAGCTATATTTCTGAAAACGCCGTTCGAATGAACTCGCTAATAAATTAGGAAGGGTAGCACGCGAAATGTCCACTAGCAAGATCTAACAACCTTTGCGTTTACTGTGTGTGTGTATACAAGTTTAAGTGCATCAATAATTAAAGATTTTCAACAAAATTTTAGAAAACTTGCACGAGTCAAATAAATACATTGATTAGTTTTTTACTAATATATGTTACTCGCGACAAAAAATAGAATACAAAGAGGTTTCGATCATTGAAGGCTCATTTGAATTTTCAAAAATCTTTTCTTAGTAACACTCATACTATAATGAATACACCCCTCCACATTGTTATGGCCCTAAAATTCTTAAGATCTCTAATTTTTTTGAGCCCTAAGTAAGAGCCGTAATAATGTAACTTTCTAACGGCTAAAGAATTTTTAAAATAAGTTCAGTAGTTTTTAAGTTTATTCGTTACATGCAAAAATACATATCTATCGTTTTAATATTACGAGTATTATTATAAAAGTAAAGATAGATTATGCAATAAGAAGACAAAAATAATCATATAAAAAAACTAATATATAATTTCATAAGAATATACTTCGGACACAATATTGTGTATAATATAAACAGAAAAATTGAGAGAAAGAAGAGAATTGAACAAATGTAGTAGACAAAATTAGAATATTCAGTCCACTGCTACATACGAATAAGAAAATTCTAACGAAGTAGTGCCCACAAGAATAGGTTAATGTACTAAGGAAATCTGTGATTGAGATCGAGACGGCCACGCAACGGCCCTAAAGCTTATTGGGCGCGTTAAACACCGCCATTTGTCGACAGCAAATGAGATTACCCCTAGGATTACAAAAGGAATGGCAATTACACGAGCAAGGAAAACTGAGGCGGCAAGTAAATGACACCCATTATTACATCTTGTTCCTCAGCGAACACGAACCACTCGAATGTTATACTATTTGTTAGGTAATACGAGTAACAGTTATGGAAACAACAGGGGGATTGCTTACTGCAAACGGTAAGTAACAATGTGAGAATAATTCAGCTCTATTTTCTTTTTGTAGCACTATAATTAGCAGTGAGACGGACATTGCGGCCGCGATAAATATTAAAAATACACGTTTTGCGTTAGTAATGATGGTGAGTAATTTGCTATTGTGATCGTGACGCATTAGAAATGTGAGTTTATAAAGAAATCAGTCAGCGGCAGCGGCGAGATCCTTCGGCAGTGACCTCGCGGCGGCTTTCGATAGCGTGAACCGACTGTTTCGACGCTCTGCCGACCTATTTCAGTCTGCCGGCCACTGAAGCTACACACTAAAACAATGAACTGAGTGCGCGCGAACAGGAAAACTATACGTCCAGGTTGCAAGATAGAGCGGGACGAGAACTCGCGCCTGGCGTCCCACAGGGAGCACGCTTAGTACCTACCCGCTGCGGTCTATTTCTGATCGTCGCAAAACATGTCTCGGAATTCGTTTCTATGTGTCTGGGAATAACAGAAATCATGTGACTAATGAGAATTGAGAATTAACATGATTTTGGACGGGCTATAAGTCGTCAGAATTAAGTTTACGCGGGTCACATATCCTTGCGAATAACGCTCAACGCCGCCGCCCGCGCAATTACAATTACAGCTTCATTACAACAATGACGTGTTCCAGGTCAATAAAAGCATGGAGCTCGTTTGATATTCCTATTAAACGTTGTGGAATGACAGCAGAATATGAATTCAGGGCTATCACCTTTAATGACATCACTTCATTATGCAACTTATATTGTTCAAATTATTGTCGTTTGCCAAATTAGATGTAAACACTTCGATCGGTTTACTGACACCGAGGAAAGTTTTCATTGTAACGAAATCATGTACAACGGTGTCTATATCCTTTAATTAAAAATGTAGAGTATTAATAGTTCAAAGTAAGCGTGTTTGAGATATGCCGGGTGTATCGGACCGCATGCCACTCTCACATGTTCCTTTATAATCCGACCTGAAATGTACTCTTGCGTATAAACAGCACAAAAATAGCTCGATTGTTTCGTACAGTTTCCCGTACAGACCACATTAACCTGCAGCAGCTGTAAATAAAATGATGTAGCACCTTAATAACGAACCCGTGTAACGCGTGTTGGTAGCATTTTGGTTATTTGTTTAAAACGTTACAGTGCGAGAGCCGGTCGTCCGTCTTTCGTTAGGCAAAGTTTATTTTAATCTATGTATTAATATTGTATACGAAAATACCTAGGAGCGTTCAATCATAAAGCCGGTAGTACCTGGTTTGTTTCTATTGCGCGCGGGTTTTAGGGTTGCGTTTGGAGTACACAGTTTATTATTCGCTTACTTTGGTTGTTGGATTGCCTAATGGATGTGTGTGTGGCCTCACGTCGAATATTCCATCATCGTTTAACTTTGAAGCAACGTATGAAAAATCTCCTGTCATATATTACAGCGGACGTATACTCGTACTTCTATCCCTCTTCTATAAGAGCTAATTTATGTAATAACCCGAATTAATCGTGGCCCAAATTGTAATCTTGAGTGTTGGACCGTAAATACTAATTAAAATAAACTAAGGTTGTATGACCTTAACCGGAATAAACATAGAGCTTTCTCTGGAGAGAAAGAAAAAATACCAACGTTTATATTTATGTAAGACGAAGCGTAATGGAAAGACAGTACTGCGTAAGAAGCGGAAGTAGCCTTATTCCTGTTTCTAGGAGCGGAGACGACGGGTGGAGTGTGGAAATGGAAGTGGAGGGGGTGTAGGTGACGTCATCGTGGAAATTGATTCGGAGGCGAAAAACGAGGCCGCAACAAAGCCGGCGGGCGCCGTCCTCTGCGCGACATAAATTACTGGTTTATTTGTTAAGTCGGATAGGGACAAGTCCTTTATTCCCGGTAATGGTCTCGGATGTATATGTCTAAGTGCTTATCACGTTACAGCCGTTTGTGGAGATGCATTAGCGAGGACGGGATTCTAAGTTGCTGACCCTTACTTTATGAGTTGCCTCTTGGTGTCCACGTGAATTTAAGAAATATTTTGTATCCAAGGTGCATTTGTATGTCAAGTGCAAATTGAAGCTAAAATCGGCTAAATTTCCAAAGTTAACACAGACAATTTAAAACAAATAGTCTGGGATGTGTAGATGTAGATGTAAAAGGACTTTTGTAGCATTAGTCATAGATACCAAAATATTGCTTCATGTTTTAATAAATTTCCAAATCTTGAATAGGTAGTAGTAGTAGTACATATTTAAGAAATGTATTTGTTGTTATTTAAAAAGTACTGCTACCTAGCAAAAAATTAACAGACAAATAGAAAGTATGGTTCGAATGAGCACGTACAGAGCTAAATAAATTGAAACAAAATTATATATAAACAAAAGAATTCGCGTGCTGGCGCTTTTGCCATTACTTTATTGTTATGTATTCCCAGAATTGACTACAGCAGTCATTTCACGAGTACGCTTGTTAGCGAATCATATTTGCATATACACATAATTGTATTCATTTATGTACATATGAAGGAAGACAGCGCTTTATTAGACAGACATATTGCTACAAAATATATATAGTTGTAGTTTGCATCAAGTTTAGTTTTATATCAAAAGATGATTTTCACAATCAATCCATAAAATATTAAATTAAAAATGAAGATTTAGTATAACTAGATTATTAATTACTTTAAATCTTTATCATCTCAAATAGATTACAGTAATTAATAATTTAAATGTAACAAGACTTGCATGTAACGAACGTGTATTTATGGCCAAGCAATATTTCTTATTCCGTAATAATTAGGTTAATAATAATAACCTTATACACAACAAATTCTTTGATTACATACACATGCTAAATTTAGAAAAGAGTCAGAGCAATTCTTATCACTTAAGTAAAGAGCAATCAATCTCGTTTAAGTACATACATTAAAACAGCTAATTATTAAAAATTATCTCACGAGCGTTAATAGTTCATGACTAAGAGGGTAACTATCTCATAATTATAGTAGGTTATGACTGTTATGTTAGCACAGAATAGATAATAGTACATACTTCATTCGGATTTTGATCTTAAGAGTATCGTCATCGTTAGCAATAAATAATATGTATATAATAGACCGAGCGAGCAAAGGAAGCGATGCGTCTCTACTTCGAGTCTGGCAAAACGTTCTTTTGCCTGTCAGTTTTTGTTTGTATGTATGGATGATTGTCCGAAAAAATATCGTATATCGTGGTTTCCATACAATCTTGACGAAATATTGAGACAATTAAATGGAAAAAAGTCAAAAACATCAAGCGAAGATGTTTATCTGTTTCCGACGATGTTTGTGTGGATATTTCAGTTTGTAATTGTCACAGTTTGCGTAAAGTTTAACACAATTTAAGATTTAGAAAACTGAATTTTATGTGGTCGCGAGATCAACAGTTCACATAAATACTATTATAAACTTATGTAATACAGAAACTTTATTGTACATATCATTTGCTTCAACAATTTTATTGTACTATACAATTCAATGCCTCAGTATCATTTTTGTTTTCTAATCATGAATGTTACTACAAAAACTGTGATTTTTTAAACAAAACGACAACTTTTATTTCACCACTAACATTATCTTAATATCCCCAACACTGTGGATCATTATACCTACGTCTGTAAATTTGTCACCAACGTAGTCATCTTCAACACATTTCCGCATATCATTTAACTTCGTTCTAATACTTGGGTCATCTTTATATTCGTGCAGCCTTCGTACAATGGGTAGGTAATTATTCATTGCGTGGTGATGTCACCGTAGACGTCATTAAGGCATTCATGTCACAACTGTGGACTTGCACTGCCTTTTGATTATGTTTTCTTACCTTATTCAATTCTGTCATATTCTTTAACGTTCTTAAAAGACTTCAAATTAAGGAGGAGGTTGTATCTTTGTATGTGTGTTATCAGATTGAGATGTCTGGACATATTTGATATTTTGATCTCATGTGGTCTTTTATACATTTACCTAAATCATTCCAGAAGTTTTTGTTTTTACTCAGAACAACTAAAAAAATTGATGTCAGTTGTCACTTGTAACGTGACTGCGTTACTAGTTATCATCACATGTTTGCCTCCTCATTAGATCGAGCAATATATTATACCTACGTGAACTGCCCTTTTTACTAGTAAATAATTTCTTTATCATATTTAAACTGGATCGTATCAAAATTTTTAGGCCCGGCATTACTAACACAATCTTTTACAGCGTCACTATTTAGATTTTATATCTACGGCGCGGCGATGGCATCGTTTTTTATTATACGTCTCCGTATGAGTGATCTCTTTCCACAGATGTTACTTTGCGGATGTCGTTATTATGTTTGTGGTCCACAAATCAAGTTCTAGTAAAACACCTATTTTCGCCGATGATTCATTCAATGACATAGCAGTGTGATCATTTATGAAAACGTGTTTAGCTACTAAGTCATCGATGACGTACTAAGTGTAGTTGATATAAGAGAAGTCACAATGCCAAAGAGGTATTTATTATTGACATAGTGTTTACTGTGATGGAATATTTCATGTTTATTTTAAGAAACACTTTGAGGATAATATTGCCGTTAATGTTAATGTGCATCGCTTACGAGTACGGTTTTAAAGGGCAACGTGGCCTATAATATAGTATTTCTATACTACCCTACCACTGCCAAGCAAAGGGCTCCTTTTTTTCTTCTCAGACCGTTCAATCCTCCCCTTTGGCTGGATTAACCACTATGTCATGCCACGTTTGGCACTTATTTTGTGATGTCATAACGTTTAAATTTCTATTTTATTTATCTACCAAGAAAATATTATGAAAGTATTTAATAAGTTACACGAACTAAGTTTTTAGTGTGTTCGTTTGAGATTTAATAGTGATTTAAGTATACAATTAGCATAAGGTAGCCGTTCAATCCGCTATTTGGGTATAAAGTTATATTAAAATTTTGTATATTTACTTCGTAAATTTAATAGTCCAGTTAGGCGGGTGCTACAACCCGCAAATTAGTTTACTCGCTGGGTGTGTGCAAAACTGCAACCACGCCGTCTACACGCGACTTTTTTATTGCAAATTATGCTTCAAACTAAATTGAACATTGCTACAATGTAATACAGCCGGGAATTGTTTAATGACTACATTGGGTTTATTTCCAGCTTCAGGTTAAATCTAATAATAAGTTGGGGTTCGTAACGGTTGCATGAAGCATTGAGTTTAAATATGGCTTCAGTTGCCGAGTGCCTAATTTCATTCGATTGAATTGCCTTTAAGTAGAGCTTATTTTGAAAACGTTCTTTAAGATATCAGATTTGTGTGTTCGATTGAGACTATAACTCACGGTTTGAAAAGTCTGATTTTCAGGTCTTGTATTTAAAAATTTATCACGTAACCATCACGGCAATGAATGATCGATTGCTTTTATCAACGAAATACCATAGGTGTAAAACAAAGGGTCCTAGTAGCGTAGCTCAACTCCGACGTGACTGAGCACCGTTTGTGCTCGCTGTCGAATGCAGACGTTTGAGGGTAGGTGGTGAGAGGTCTGCGCCTACTGACGTCACGACTCTACTCACCCCTACTCATTGTCGATTGGTCTTCGAGTGAAATAATTGGGTTAGCTGTGAATATTGTAGTGTTTTTTGACAGTTATTGTCGTACTTAAAATTGTTACTATATTATTTGAAAAGAAAATCGAGTGTATGATAAAAAAAACCACAAATATATAAATAATAATGGCTAAAACAGATTCATAAAAAATACGAATCATGACAATAAGCCAACGCATAATACTATTCCAACAAAACTATAACTGACGTCGGATTACTTTAACACATTAGGACATTGTAATTCAATATTTGATTAAAATCCAAACCACTTTGATCGTTTCCAGGACCAGGATTTAAAAGGCCCAGAGAGAGACCCAGAACGGTAATTGAAAACGCATTTTGTATAGGCCTTCCCACTCTTATGCATGTGGAGCAAAAAGTAGCTGAGCCTGCCGATCGACCCTCGATCACCACCTAATGCGATTTGTGTCGCCTTGCCCTGCTTGATCCCAACTGGTTCAGTCGAGTTACCGACTTATAAACCCGCCACCGAGTTAAGGAAAAACGGCTAGCTTAACGTACTTAGTTGTTTTAAGGCCCCGTTTGTTTGAGCGGTTTGGACTTGGAGTTTTGGATCTTAATTATTTAGGTTCTATGAATATTGTAAGGGTAGTGACTCTAATTTCTATTTCAATGTAACTAAGTACAGACGTTATTGACAACTCCGAACATATAACAAGAAAAACATTGTAGCAATCTATTTGAAACTTCATTTTAATTTTTAAAATTGTCTAAGGCTCTTACATTGATTAAATTGATTGTTGTCGAAGATAAAACTAATCGATTCCATAATGGTAAAAGTAAGTTACCCACGTAGTCGTAGTATGGAGAGACAAGAAAACTCCACAATACGAGAACACGCATACCTAATACAACAGCCGTATTGAGTGACATCATATTAAACACATTGTGGAGATGATATTTCATCCAGTGCATATTCCAATTGTAGCACAAGGTTTGAATATTTTAGACGTCTGACGGCATTGAAAAATCTGCTTTAGGAATTAGCAACCATATGAGAATTAAAACTTCAAATTACCATAGACTGCTATGGGTTATTCGGATCCTTATTGGTTTCTGCATTCTTAGTTACTTCAATATCATCTTATGGTGATCCGACATGAGATTCACGATGATTTATTGCTCTAGATTCAATATCACATATTCGACATATTTCATCGATTCGCTAAGAATTTTGCACTTATAAAAATATCAAATCATTTTGCAAATTTTATTTCATAATTCATCGAATTCATTCGTACGAATTGTTATAAGCATATATAAAAACTGACAACCAGACGATTAGTGACACATTTTAGACAGATAAAGTAAAACATAATAGCAGTGGATAATAGTAGCATCAATTTGCAAATTAAAATACAGCTAAGCCATATTTGCATATCTATCAATAGTCTGGTTTTCAGGTTTCAGGTTAACGTACTAATATAGCTTTACTGGCTAGATTAACTTTCTCATACAAACCTTAGGGTAAATCACCTAAAGTTGACTAATTACGAATGCTCTAAACAAAAGTTATTGGTATACTCACCTTTGTAACATACATAGAGATATACGGCTAAAGTTCCAATGTTTTAGCGTAATATGGTGGTATAATTGCCACCTTTGATTCAGCTCCATTTATTCACATGTAGAAGTAATTTTCGTTCGTGAATCGGTTTCGTTCAGGTCGGGTTAATTGACCGCGTGGGTTTAGTGAATGTGACAAGTTACAGAGTTCGTGATGATCACGAACTATTTTATTAAAGAAATAAAAAATAATAATATTGATATGGTTTTACATAATCTGGAGGCACTACTGTGACTCCACATTATTGGTAAAAAACAATCTGATTTTGGTTCCTGTATCGACAGCTACACTTTCCGACCTCTAGACAAGACATATAAATGTCAGAAGAACCAAACATAAAAAAGTAGTCATAATAAAATTCCGCAATATAATTTAGCCCCAGACCACCGTTAACTCCTTGCATCTTGGCAGAGATCCACGAGTTACATTGAATGAAGAAATTTAATTTAGTTAACGTACAAAATTACTGTAAGTATACAAAACAACATAAATAAGTGTATACATCTTATGTACCTACTGTTTACTAAATGTAGACATTACTCTAGATTTGGGATACAGAGGATAATTTTTCACAAGCTGCGGTGAAACTTTCACACCTGCGATCTATAAGTTTCTCCAGAGGATAATAAACTTTGTTTTGTGAAGTACAAAGACTGAAATCTTTTGAGACTTTCGCTGTACATTGACAAAGTATACCTGGGATCTGGATACAAAGGAATATCAACTTAATATCAACCCAACGAGAGATGGAATTCGTTTGAGATTTGTTGGCTTTGCATCTCGGGGCTTCTTCGTCTTGGTGATGGAATATTCTTGCCAGTATTTTCTGCTTACTTTATATTATCCGAGTAACGCGTATTATTCCTTTCAAAAGATCAAATTTAGTAAGGACACGTCAGTCATCAATTCAAACATTATCTACTTGTGTTACTCTACTAAAATCAATCACGCCTACAAAAAGCTTTCTAAATACAAAGGTAATATCATATCTATTTTCATAGATCAATGGATTCGATGGGCCATTAAAAATGATTTGTGACTTTGAAACTATTACGAAATTTATATGCGCAATTAGGAGTTTTAAAGTCATTATTATAAATTTTAGCGTTAACGATAAACAAATCATTTTTTTATTGATGCCAGAATTGGATACATTTGGTAACACTATTATGGCGATAATATGGTTCAACTGTAATACAAAGTGATAAATTCGTGACATTTGCGGTAATAAAATATAGCTAACAGGATTTCTAGGACTACCCGCACACGGAACACGAGACACGACACAAAAAGAATCTGAATCAGGATACAGTCACGGATTCACTTTTTTTAATCCTTTCTTGCATTAGTATAGTCATCTGAAAATATTGTTTTAGTTCGTACGCAGTCGAATAAAACCAAATTTTTAACACAATTCACGACACAGACACTTGTTCTAACATCAAAATATTTTTTACCACTTTGTGCCCAGTAGCGGCTACCAGCCTCATAAATCCGGTGTCCGACACAGGACACAAACACTGCTTCAGGCCACTTCAAGCAAGCGGCGACGTTTGTGTCCAGATCAACAGTTCGCAGAAGTACTAGTTTAATTATATACACACGATATATATAAATATGGCCTATAATTATGTTTTACTAAAATATAACGAGTAAGACATACCTACCAGACAACCATCCTACTCCTGAGTGTTCTGTCATACTATTATCCTAAGTTATACATAATAGCGTTTTACTAAAGACACGCTGTTCTGTATCGATCGAGCTGGTTCAACGTACGCCCGAAATGGATGACTGTACAATTTTTATTCAACGAGGGAAATGAGTCGCTGAATGACATCGTAATAAAATTGGTTATTAAGCAAAAAAAGGATTTGGCAGGGAACGAAACGGTCGGATAATTTTGCAGTATGATGGTGAAGACAATGCAGGATAATTTGCAACGAAAGAATCCACAAAAAACTTATAACCGAAGGTAAAAAAAAAACTTCACAATAGCCACTCTATTTTTTTTTCACTTTTATTTTTATTTTCCTTACCTAGTTTAGTATATTTTGCATGGAGATTGTTCGTCTCTGTGCATATGCTATAACGCATAATTATAAGAGGTTCAGTAGTTTTCCCTGCGTAAAAGAGCAACAAACATAATTCCATTATTACAAACTTTAGCGTTTATAATATAAGTAGAATAGGTAAATGTCAAGAGTAACTAAAAAACAGAATTACCTATATCTTAAGGGTATATCGGCATTCGTAGAAAATAGAAATCACGATACTAAAACGCTTAAAGATCAATGTAAATATAGAGTAGCTTACGAGAATGCTAGCTGATGATAATAAATAACATATAAAGCTTGCAAAAACTAAACCATAGATTAGTTAGCTCGTGTATGTATGGATCATATATTACCATCTATATTGTAGGGTCTAAATATAGCTCAGTAGACAAGCCTGATTCCCTCAAAGCCAGACGATGAGCTAATATTTGCTGATCTTATAGTAATAGCGCAGTAAGTATATGTATATACTTGCTGCGCTATTACTATATATTATTTGGAAAAATATTTCTTGTGAGAGCAGTCAAGGTGAAATGGATTTTATTTCGCATACTGAGGAATAAATTAAACATGGCTGTTCAGCATGATAATGTCACTAGCTAACTGGATACGCTGCCGTATTGTAATAAGCTAGAACAGTTAGATTAATCTTACACCGGTGAAAGGTTCGGTAGTTTTAGTATCTAAGTATAGAAAAATGGTAACAATTTCCAGAGACTTAAATGCTAAATTTAATGAAATCCAAAGATCAAATAAAAATTCAAAGAGATTCCCTACAAAGGGACTCAGTGGGATGGCTGTGACCACGTCAAACGAGCAACGAAGTGTCGTAGGGGATATAACACATAACTTTAAGCCAACAATCAATGCATGCGCGCTCTTGCTCGCAGTTTTAGGCTAATAATATAAATCAATCAAATAAAAATTTTAATAACTGTTTTAGCCGCCATCAAAAAATAATAAAATATTCCAATGTTTATATTTCAAACTTTTAATTATTTCATACTTAAAAAAAACATTAAATTATTAAGTATTAAATGCCGTATCCATTTTTATGATTTATACCTTATTCAGAATGAACTTAGGTTCATTCAGAATGAACCTAAGTTCATTCTGATCTGTATATGGTATAAATCATGTGTGTTTTTGACCAAAATAATAACTATTTTTTTGGTAAATCACACTCTGGTATGTCCTTAACACGATTGCTAAATAGTTCTTTGTGTTTTTATTTTTTATCTTCTGTAAACATACTTTCTACTGTAGAATATGTTTCCATGGAAACTCAGTAGGGTTTTATCTCATCTAAAACATACTTTGTACTTTAAAATAATGTATATTTCCATGGAAACTTAATATAATTTCTAAAAGAAAAACACGATCCGATGGGATCGTATTTTAACCTTTATCTATAACAAACAATGTTTACTCTAGTGCCAAAAACAAAAAAAAAACATGTTTTCATTGAAATATAGTACTGGCGTTATTCATTGATATGTATGAATAGTAAATATCTTCATTCAGTCTAACGAGACTTTCCTATATAATCAGAAATAAGATTGTTTCTTCTAATAATACCTTGTTTAGATATTATGACGTCAATCACTCTTTCTTCACAGTATTATATTTCGATAAACATTATTCTATTTACGGACACGATGGGAATACGACCTCTAATTTCAGATATGTTGGTTAATGGAAAAATCTTTGTGACAAGATTAAATATGGTTTGTTTATTTAGTCTACCAATAGAAGTATTAAAACCACCTAAAAAATTGTTGTTTTGTTTATTATTTTTCTAGTAGCTGTGACATGTGGCATTACACGCGATATTAAACTTTGAGCCTCTTTTACACCCCTTCGAGGTTATGTTTCCCGAAAACCTTTTCTTAATACATTCCTACACCATATAACGAATACACCCTCCAAATTTCATGTCTCTAGGTTCAGCGGTATAGGATCTACGTTGATAGTGATCTGTCAGTCAGTCAGTAAGTCAGGCAGTCGGGACTTGCTCTTTTATACATCTAGATAGGTAGGCTACGTTTAGAAATCAGATTTTCTATTTATATTCAAGATAGTGTAGACATTTGGTATTTTTGTGATATTAATATTTATATCACATATTTATATCATGTTTTAATAAGTATTCATAAGTCTTCATCACATTTCAAACTTTTCTTAATTAATCTGAGTTTTAACAGGTAGCGGATATCTCGATTCTTATAGGCAACGTGCTTTACATCATTATGTAGAAGTTTAGATTCTACAAAATAATGTAAACTAATCTAAGTCCAGGTATAGGTAGTAATATTAAAGAAAGCCTTATTCACAAATTTATTAAAAAATATATTTAAAAAAATCATAGGCCTCAAGATCGTTTACATCGAGCTACGAGTAATAACCATCAAGGATATTTATGTTATTTAAAAGCGCAGCAAATGTGCCGTCTTGATGCAAATTGAAACAACGTTTAAAACCCCTACAGTCCCTCAGGTATTTAGGTTGTCAGCCGACACACTTCAACGTTCTTTAGTCACGGAGTATTTTAGCCATCGCTAATTACTTTTTGATGAACGCACACACTGAGTAATGAGATTAACACAGCTATAGACCGCCAACTTGTCCATACAACAAGATATACTCTTTTCTACCTTTTCATAGTCCGATTCCAGTGGTTCTTTTTTCACATAGCTAACACATTATTTATTAGGCTTTACCGTTTTATTTTTTTCTGTATCACTTAAAGTTACAAGCTTACTAAGCATTCATATTTTTGCGCTGATACGATGCCTATTAAAAGACTATTATGCAGGATACAATAACTTTTTTCAAAATAATAAAACGTGTAGGCCTAAAATATATCATAGTGAAGCGATGGACACCGATAACAAAAAATACGTTACAATTTAGGGGGAGAGAAGAGGTATGCCCCGGAACGAAAATTTTATCAATAACACAAAAAAACAGTGAAGGGTCGGTGATCCTCTTAACAGACACATCATGAGCTTGTAGACTTGTGATACACGACAGCCATAAAGATTACTGGTAGATGTGAAAACTGTGCGATATTTCGAAGACATTTTGTTTAACTGAGAAGAGCAGCTTTATTGAAAAAGCGAGCGAAGGTGCTCTGCATCGAATCTGGCGAAATGTTCTTTCGTTCTGTCTGTGTTGATTTTGGTAGTCGTTAGCAGGGAACTCACTCGGAGGGTTTTTTTGAAATTCAATAGTTGCGGGTAAAATATAAGATAATAATAAATTATTAATTAATGAGGATAAATTCATAAGAGAGGTCCAAAAATAGAGCCCCAGGTAGAGTAGTTTTCAACCAACCTAGACAAAACTTAATAGGTATATAATAATATATATTCTTCGAATTTTCACACTTTATTAGTCTTTTATTTTAGTCGGGGATTATTTTTTGAGGGGAGCGGAATTTATATAGCACTGGACATTTAATATGCTTCAATAGGGCAGTAAATTGTAGAACTATGATCCGCCGGCAACTACTAGGCCTAACCAGGCATTTAAACGCATAAAAGTAGACACTCGTGTCAAGCTAAAAAAGGCTTCATTTTTATAAACAGCAATTTTGCATAAAAACAACCATATTCAACTTCGTTAGCATAATATCCGAGATTGCCTGTTTGGCCCCTACGGAACCCTTTGAGATGCAATCTCGCCAAAGATTAAGTATACAAAAGGTTGTGTTGTGTACGTTAGCATCGTTATGAAAATGGAAGCGGTTTGTTTAAAATTTGTGTAAGGCTTTTTATTTTTAACTGACGACGTCAGAAAAGGAAGTGGTTCAAAATTCTATTGTTTTTTGTATGTGAGTTGACAGATTGCTCAGAGACGCCGAAAACACTTTGGTAAAATCTTTTTTGTTTAAAACTTTATGCTTCTCTTGTGTATTTTATTAAAATCGGTCCAGTAACTAATCTAACGCGAACTTGCATTCGGTAAGCGTCGAGTAACGCGTGAAGAAAATTCTGTCCTTTTTTTAGAATATAACTACTTTTCTATTTTACCTTATATTTATTGAAATTACTCGTCTGTATACTAACTAGGACTTTATGCGAACTGTTGCCCTCTCGAACACAAGTAAACTTTGTTCGTCACAAATCCATCCAACGTATAACCTTTAGTAAGACTTGTGATTTAGCAAGATTCCAGGCGGATGATATAGCTTATGGAATTATATGAGAAATAGTAGTTATATTACTATGATATACTACGGCAAATTCTGGTAATAAGGCCGCCACTTGAGGCATTAAATGGAATGTTAGTCTGTTTGCTTTTTATCATGTACGTTATAGTAGGCACACATTTGTGAAGCTACAACAGTAGAATATGAACTGTTTTGTACCAAATAATTTAGTACGTGGGCTTCAAACACTTACGTTGAAATTCATATCAATTTCGTTCTTCAGAAAAGCTTGTTCAAAAGAAACCCCGCAGGTATATTTCCATTATTTTATTAATATTTTATAGGTATATCTGAATTCGAATAACAATTCTGATAAATGAGAAAAAGGCCAAATATATGTAGCACATTAAATCTTTATAGAGAGTTTTTAGCTATTCCCCGCACTTTGATAGAATTCTTTCTACGAAAAAGGAGACTTTTTCGGATTAATCTAACTCCCATAGCGAAGTTTATACATTTTTTATTACAGTGCAAACCGAAATTACAAAAAAGCAGCTTATCCTATTAATTATTGTTGTTTTTAACACAGGGTTAGCCGCAGAGAAAAATAACTGTATTGACCATATCTAATTCAAATTTGTTTTTTTTTCTTTATGTTTAAATTTTGTGAATATGTAATTTATTATAACATTTCTTTAAATTCAAATAGCTTTCTTAAAAGAAATGTCATAAAATTTAAATATCTTTAATTAGCGACTTTTTTTTTAACAACATCCACACAAAGGTCTTCAAGTCCCAAACTAGGCAAAGGCTGTGCTTTGGTAACCTGATGACTGATATACATACTTATATAAATAAATAAATAAATAAAGATTCGTGTTAATGCACACAAATGGTTGACCTGTCCGGGGATCGAACCCGAGACCAGCGGCGCAGAAGGCAGGGTTGCTACCAACTGCGCCAACCGGCCGCCAATCGTTTTGTTAAGGCTATTTGTTTTATCAGTTTGACGTTTCTTGCTAAATATGCCCCTACTTTTAGCAGCCGTAAAGTTTCTTTTGTGGAAACAAAATGTTTGTATCCTACCTTTGTGTTATGTGTATTTAATAATATGTGTGCCAAGCAACAGTGTCTTTTTAAAGCTGATTGTGTTTTGCATTGGATGCCTAAGTTTCGAGAAAACTTAAGAAGGCATAAGAGCATATATAACCATAAATCAATATTACAAATATTTCCGTTTGGAAATATTTGTAATAGGTACTGTCATTTGACCATGTATGTGTATGTCATGACAACTGATTGGAAATACAGTGATGCTTAGGTACAACTAGTCTAACTAGACAGTCTTGTTATCCATTACTGTAAAAGGCAGTTTTTATTGGTTCCAATTAGCTTAAAAGGCAACCTGTACAGAAGTACACGTTGTACATAAACTCCGCACTAAATTTGTTCTCTAACCATTATCTATTTGCGACATCGCTTTCAAAATGTAAAATTCACTATCCACTTCTATACTACTACTCACTTTTCAAACTATTGACACTTTACGCGATAGAAACCCTTTCCAATTCTGTATTGGAAGTCTGAAGTCAACGGTCGAAGGGTCAAATAAGCCATTTGCCGATAATTTATCGAGTGCTATCGTACCCATCCCATGCGATATGGCGACCTTTCCCACTCCAGGGATCATTTTGAAAGTACCGAGGATCTGTAATAAAATCGAGTTTAGCAAATCTATCCTTTCAACTTGTCCATTGTTGTCTTGTTATTCAGAAATACTAACTAGTTAACGACTTGGCATCGTGTCAACTTTCTTAGTCATATCGACATAACTTACTTCATATACATACATATTCTGTTCTAGGTCTACATCAGATTGGGAGTAATTTGCACGAGTATATGTTTGAAGGGCAGTGCGGTATCCATGGCCACAGTCAACATTTATAGAATCGATAGACATGCTGTTACTCGCGCAGATTGGAACCGATAAATTGTTTCATCGAATTCGCTACCGTGTCGGTGTAACGATCGGTAATCGAATCGATATAACTTGGGTATTGGCTCGGAGCATTAGCGAGCGGTGAACAGTCGCTGTCACTTGTAGATACATATCGAGGGCTGCGTCGAACAATATCGATAAGTATTCGCCGATATTGTCGCTGCTAGCGGAGGTTGAATGTCATATGATGTCCGGAGTGCCATAACGCTGATTGTTGATATGGAACGGAATTAATGCGATTATTGGAGTTGATGTATTAGATAAGACGGATATAACATAAAAGAGGGCACAAGACAACTAATCGGGAGTAACAAGCCTTATTGTGCCTAATAAATTGCTGTAGACGAGAGTACGTCCTCTAATCCATCATCCGTACACAGAGATAGGGATAAAGCTATCCACGTACGAAATCCAACGGAAGTCACGTTCCGTAGACCATCTCCTAAGGGATTTACCCGCGTCATTCTAAGAGCGGTTAACTTAACTATAGACGTAGAGTAGCGGAGTCTGCCAAGATTTCTACACTGAAAGTCTACGATTTTACAGCTCAGAGTTAAGAAAGCCTCGTGGTCTGTTGGTGAGAGAATGTTTGATAGCAAAGCAGAAAACTGTGCAAAAGTTTATATTGTTATGGGCTGATTTACGATGGCGCCGATTTCTGGCGACGTCAAAGTTATTTCGGACACATAGATTGTTGAAAATAATCGTGTAAAAACGTGATTAATAGCTCACATTGAGTATAGTTGCGACGTTTGAAAATAAACATGAGATGTGCTTGGATTTCAAATCGTCGTGAAAGATGAAATATAAGAAGTTCAAGCGAATTGTGATGAAGGAAAATAGAGCTAGTAGTTAAGGCAAAACCCATGATGACTTTCATGCTATCAATACAAAATGTACCATTAGATTTACATATTTATGGGTAAAGTTTTTCCTTAACAAGTTTTGTTTCATACATTGACCATTGACTATAGTCGCTTTAACTTAAAAATTAAGAAGTCAAATTGTCAATAAGATTCTATAAATACTATATATATATACACATATATATACACATGTACTATACTATACCACATATATAAATATATCAGTATGCGACAACAAACATTTAGTAACCATCTACCCGCACCTGCGAGATGATTGAATAATAAACTAACCGTAAAAGCAGCAAAAAGCATCATAAAATTATAGTAAAAAAAAACAAATTTATTAGCTATTACTAGCAGTTTAGATATGAACAGGGTCGTTGTATAAAGGGAACCGTTATCGGGGACGTAATCGGGGGTGCAAAGGATGAAGACACGACCCGCCCTCGCTCACTTGTTCGTGAGTCTTGTGGAGTTAGATAACTATCGAATTTTGATAACGGATATTACAGTGCAGGAAGCATTAAGCTGTTGTGGTTGCGGGAATCCTTCATTAGACAAAGGATTAGCGATTAACGGTTACGATACTGGGGCAGCAGACTTTAATACAATTTTGAAATCTGTATGGCTGTTAAACTTGAAATTGGAATCCAGAGTTACTTTAATGTGGTCGTGAATATTAATACTCACACTTATGATACAAGAATATTATTTTATATTTAACAGTTGAGCTTATTTCTGATCACTTGATAGCTCTAAATTCTTGAAGCGTTCGTTTTAATCGGCTTTTAGAATGGAAGTCTTAGGTTAAGTACAAATATTGCGTTTCAAGTAGAAATGGGCTGAATAAAGAATTTTAATATTTCACAAACGATAAGATCTAAAATGACAAATGAAAGCCGAAAAATAGAAGCACAATATTGTAGCATTTCTTGACAGTGACGAAACAAGGTCACGTCACGCAAAGGGACGCGTGGAATAAACAATTAAATGTGACAGAACTATGATGAATATTAAAACTATAATTGATTGGACGATGGAGAGATTATGTGTGATCACTTATTAACAAAGTTTGCATAATTAGCGTTGGTTAGTTTGGTTGGCGGTGTATTTATATGGATACAGAAACCAACAAATTCAAGTAATTTTACTTCTTATGTTTTCTATAGGTACATTTAGTAAAATTACTCTTACTAATATTATGAAGCCTATGCTGATTACTTATTATCTAACACATTACATGTCTATTTTATCAATAAAAGCGTAGTAAAAAGATAGTAGATAGCTTTAAATCTCGCTGTAACTGAAGTACCTACTTCTATGAATGAGTACCGTTATGTATAATTTCGATGTTGTCATTCCATTTAGTTGTATATTTTATTCATCTACTATAAATCATATACAAATTTTATTTATCTACAAAAAATATGAAATAGGTTCAGCCGACTCAGAGAAATTAGGTAACAAATGGGAATTCGGTAAACTATAAACATTTTAAGTCGTATTTATAATGGAGCTGATAAGATGCGTGACTCACCATCGGTGGGAGAGGTGTAGAGCTTCCTGCAGATCTCCTGCGGGCCGCCGAGCGCGTTGATCCTGGCCAGACCCTCGGAGCCCCGCGTCTCCATCAGCTCGCGGAGCTGCCGCAGCGAGACGCCATACTGCGCCGGCCGCCCCTCCACGGTCGCCATGGTGCCGGGCGAGCCCGGCTCGCCGCCCGCACCAAGCCCGACAACCCTCTAGCTCTGGAAAGATACAAAATATATTAATGCTCGCAGTATAAGTTAAGCAACGTTTAAGCAACGTCACAACGGTCAGTTCCAGGGTCACTATACAACGGAGCGCTACTGTGGCTACAGTCTATGATATGAACGTAATACCAGTAAAATGTAAGGTAAAGCCAAAGTAACAAATTTGTTCATTGTGAAGCCACACATTCGTTTATTTTGCCGAAAGAGATAAAAAAAGTAAAAAATGAATAAGGAACATACATCGCATAGTAGCAAAAGAAAATGCAAAAGCAACTAAGAACTATTGGTTAATTTGCCTCTGATACACCTAAAAAAGTACGACAAGTATATTGTGATTTTTGACTGACACAATGCAGGCTCCGCATCCGACTTAAAACAACTTTGAATCGATGCTAGGCTAGGAAAACAATCATCAATTACAGATGATAAAAGTCACAATTTAAGTGAACGAGATCAAATAAACGATAATACATATAGATAATGAGAATAGAGAACATAAATCTATAATCAGCCACGATGGCTCAATGAGTCGCTGATTAATCTATCTAGCCGCAAAGTGTTGAAACAAATACCTACTCGTAAAATGTGTCGCGTAAAAATATATCAATTTAACCTGTGACAGCTCTTGGATATAATGAAACTAGAACTTAAATAATATACTGACATTGTGATCATATCTATGGATTGTAATATTCTATCAAAGTAAGTAAGCCTTAGCTAAAATAAAGTCCCCATAAAGTCACAAAGTTCTGAAACTGAAATGATACAAACGCAAACTACTTCAGGCAATTTAGCCTTGTAACAAATTTAAAGGCTCTTACTTTTGGACGGCAAGTTATTCCTTTAGAACTACTAAGAATATTCTTCAAACACAAGGACAAATGAAACAGAACAAAGATGAAGATGACAAAAAAGAATTGCATGTAAAATAAGAGAGTTAGTAAATGCGATGCGATGCGAATTCAAATAAATTTAATTACAAACGTGTTATGTCAAACAAGGTGACATCTAGATTACCTAGGTTAAGTAGTATACGTGCTTAGTGTATACGTAATTATGCATGAATCAAGTCAACAACCGCGAACTGAACAATTTCACGCATCAGCAGCTGTAGTCGATATTAGTCAAGTCGAAAATCGTTGATTAACTGCTATAGAAATACTACCACCTATTCCTTACACTTATTATTACATTATTCTCTTTCAGACAAGTAGTGAAAGATAGAGACGTTCGGGGAAAACCAAGAAGCAATCGATGAGAATAGGTCAGCTACCAAGGATGTTGTATACACCTGCAAAAGCTATTATCCCCTTTTACGATCCAATAAAGTGATCTGACGGGCCGCTGCAGTGTCATACATAATTTAAGACTTGTTGGTATAAGTATACTCGATGATCGAAGACTTGGGGAGAATAATGGTATTTGATAGGTGGATCCTGAACTTTGAATAGATTATGTTGAAGTGTAATAAGTTAGACTGAGTTTACGGAACGGTCGAAGTAAACGCATAGTTAAACTAGCTCGAGGTGTTGGAGATAGTTTAACTGAGTCTGATGAAGGTATTACTCGTAGTTTGCGGTAGGTTGATTTGTTTGCAATCTACGTTGATATAGCTCTAGCTAAGAACGAGGTATTTGTAGTTGTCTAAGAATTTATTAAACTAGAAGGATGATACAAAGGATATCTAGGCACAGTCACGATACCAACAATGTCGTTTTCTAACCTATAAATGAAAGAAATTCCTGATATCGACTCGACAGTTCAACGTCCGAAATTAATAAGGCGAGTAACATAGGCACCATGGCCCATAAGCAACAAGGCATCCCCCCGCACACCAAACTTGCCAAGAGAGGGTTAAGTACCTCATAAATTCGCTTAATACACAAAATAGGCACAGAATAATTAATGGAGGCAGTACCAGTGCTCGAGTGGTTCTTTTGTATTCACTATTTATTTAATTATGAGAGTCTAGTGATTTAATGTCAGGTGTGGTTAAACGACTCTGTGGGCGAAGGAAAGGAATCTGCCATGATATTTCTGGATTAGTAAGTGGCTCTTAAGTGATGCCGCTTGAACTCATTATTAGGATTGAGAGAAGATACCAATAAGAAGCATATTTTACATGCACGTTACAAATTTTAATAACTGATAGTATAAAATAAAATAAAACGGCATTATTAAAATAACGAGCTGTAAAAGTTTGCGCATGTTTAACATGGCTAGATACCTACTGTAAAGACCGTGACATTTGTGCGAAAAAAGAAATTTTAGCAACTGAGGTAAGTAACTGCGGCATATGAAGAGAGGGTGCGAGTAAATCCCGTACTTTATATACAGGGTAATGTGGCGAAAGTTACGACCAATACGTTCTCTGTTCAAAGGCGATTGCAAACGCTGGCTTCAAATTCCGCTTTCGTTGTAAACGTGAATCGCAATTTTCCAATACGTTTAGATATATACAACAAGAGGCATTTTAGAATATTAAAGACGATATATCAAGTGTGGTACTATAACGCCGTGCTAAAGAGAGAGCTGGGGAGGTTCTTAAGAGGGCTGGCCCCCACCGCATCGCGAGGGCTGCCAACGGCATCCGGGTTGAGTGTCGTTGAACGGCCAGCAATTAGGTCGAGCGAATGCCCATCTCTATTAGATTCTGCGCGCCTGGTAGACGCCGATGGAACTTCAAGTTTATATCCAAGACTTATTGAAACTGCGACTTATTTACTCGAGCTCAGAATTTACAGATAGTCTTTACATTGCTATTTTCACGATGTTCTAATATGTAAAAGTAATTGTTTGTAACATTTGGTAAATGCTAACAACACCCTTATTTATGTAAACTTGCAGTGGCAACAATAACCTTACACATGTTATTGCTTGTCGAATCCTTGGGTAACTAAACCAATAATCTTAACCCCCGAGCGATTAGGTCCTCAAATAGTACACTTTTCGGGGAAATCGGTCAACAGGATCCCTCTGATTTTATCGCAAACACCCTAACTGTTCCGAAGCCATCCAAAGTGGGTCAATATACGTGTTCCAGCGCAAACTTGGCACAGGATGGCAAACAATCTTGATTGAGAGTGCGGCTAATCGGATACAGCGAACGTTTCTAATCGATGTGTGCGTTGCGCACAGCACCTACCTACCTGTTCGCCTGCTAATGATTAATGAGCATGAAATATCGGAGCCGAATTCCCGCGGGTGAAATTATTTACGTAATCTTTGGACGTGAACCGGGATTTTTTGACGATAAGGAGCCGTTTTACGATGGTGTTTCTAAAAAATATAAAAACACATGTTTTTAGTAATAGTATGGAGTAGGTAGTGTCAATATTTATTGTTTGACCAATACTTAGGTAAATGGCAAACGACGGTAATCAACTGTCTAAACACATGAAACGCTGCTTATGATTCCAAGAAAATCACTTAAAGGTCATCCAATTCTTGAATGGATTTTCATTACATAAATATTCGAATATTTCAAGAATGACTAAAAGCGCGAGACAAATTACTTTTTACGATAAAGAAAGGTACACAAAGAACAGCTGGTGGCACAGACAAAAAATCAATGGCGGCAACCAATGAAATCCTTACCCACCAATCTTGTATTGCAGCAAACGATTTAACCGTGGATAAATTAGTGCTTTTATACACCAAGGTTGTCGAGAGACGCCTTGATAAATCAACTTCAATAACATGGACGAATCGGGAGCTTTTGTTGGTTCGATTTTCTCAATAATATACTCATCTAAAAATGGGCCTCCATCATCATGCCAATAATATATCGGAATTGAGTTACGTTTCGATTAGCGCAAGAAATACAAATGTTCAAGGTCTAATTTCCCCCAAGTTTCCTTGCTATGATCACCTTCAATAGAACGATGTACGACCTAATCGCGTGTCAGCACTGGCTTTATCTTAGCCACACCTGGCTTTTGCAACTTGTAGTTATTAAACTAGGCCTGTCTAGGCGTTAAGTGGTCGAGGTCTTTAATGAAGAAGGTGTATTACATGAGTAATATCTATTCTGTGTTAAACGTAAATTTGGTAATTGTCGATAACTTTAGAAAGTTTTATTTATAAGATTTTAGGCGTTTAGGTGCCTGAGAGCTCAAGTATGTCTAAAATGACTTATTATAAAAGGTCATTAAAACAATGTTAGTAGGTATAGCAAAAGTTTTCTTTGCCATTCTTCTTGAAACCTTTCGCCTGTAAACAAAAGGCAAAGGAAGCAATTAAACACACATATAATCTGGCTTAAAATCTAGGTTTTATTCACTCTTGAAACACTCATAAGATTGTTATGTTGTAAGAATAACAAACAGTCTCTAAGTTGTATGGACACAATCTAATTGAGTGTAATTATTTTAAAGGTTCTAAAAACAGCACCTACAAGTATTATTGTAATATTGCGGGACGGGCCGGAGGAAACAGCTAAGGCTGACAAAGTTTAAAATGAGGGTAGAGAGTTACTTTTCGATTCTACGCTACTTTTGATGAGCAGCTACTTCGGGATCTATAGAGATATATAAACAAGAAGAAGCTTTAGTCAATATAATAATTTCAAACATGTAAACTAATATTTACTTTGTAAACTAATATTTATTTACTAGTTATTTAGTTTATATGGAGTTTCTTTACTGATAAAAGTTTTATCATCTGGACTAAGTATTCTTTATTCTTTATATTTTAGGCTTCTTTAAAGTTAAATAATCCATTTATATTCAACGCAGCCACGACAAACGCCCCGACCGAAACGTTTTAAAAATTCTTTTAACGTTCAGTTCCGATATTGTTATGTTCAAATGTATGATAGAACTGGATACCTACTGGATATCAGAAGAAAAAATCCTGTTTAACTCCCGACGCAATAACGACGGGGTGTTATAAGTTTGACGTGCCTGTGTGTGTCTGTCTGTCTATGACATCGTAGCTCCCGAACGGATGAACTTATTTTGTTTTTTTTTGTAATAGTTGAGTGTTCTATAATGAAAATCAATCCAAGATGGCTGCCACCACAAAATGAAGCATTACACGTTTTTTTACAAATCCCATAATATAGGTATCACATAAAAGTGCTTGACTAGAATAATACACTATGATCAATTTCAAAACAGTGATGTTGAGAGTTTAAATGTATAATTATTTTACGTGTGCAAGGAATTTTAATATGTTGTACAACTGCAAATGATTTATCTCGAAATCATGACGACCACTGACGCTGTCCCAGTGTCACCACTAGCCGCTAATCCGGGCTATCTGTGACCTGCGGTTACCGTAACGAGGGAACCAATGCGATCCGACGAAATACTAGGACAGCAAATACTATTTAAATAAGCTGCGAAGTTTTTGAAAAGCGTTTAATATTATATTGCATTCATAATCAGAAATGCTATATTATATTGCATTTCTGTAATCCATTAATCCAGTAATCCATTTTATTATAAAATGGATTACTTTACATAGAATCAGAAATAGATAACAGGAATGTTTAATTATAGAATGATTTACCGATTTCTACGATGCGATTAAGAACCTTAAAGAATTACACAAGAACAAAGAAAAATAACAGAAAAATATAGTAGCAAAAAATATAGCATCGAAAATTCCGACCGCGCCTTCCACTCCATACCGTCATAAATCAGATCCTGCAAATAGCTTCCTGTAAATCTAAATTCATGTGACAGCGCAAGCCGTCACGCCACCACGTGTGGAACAATGGTATTCAGTATTCAGGTACTGTGTCGCCGCCGCCAGGACCGCCGTAATCATGAGTTGGGACAGGCGTGTGAGAATGACCAGTGGGCTCCATTAATATCACTACCTATACACACGAACATTTTATTGTGAGCACTTGACTAATAGTAGAAACACCAAAGGGAAGAAAGCAAATAAAAATTTTTTTTATGGGTGACGAAATAACGTCAGAATAGCCGTAATATCTTAAAGCGATGAAACAATAAAGAAGAAATTAATAACAGAATATAGAGTGGCTGAAGTGAGGTGGGCAAAAAAAGTCATTGGGAGAAATCCAACAACAAGAATCTAACAGCACTGCGAACCTTATACTTATTAACGAATATCGTTTGTTAAAAGCACCCATAAAAATATAAAGTTTTGTTTTGATCTAACCATCATTGCTTTTGAAACAAAGCATAGGTACAATCAGGATTCGCAACACGTACGACTGGATGCGGCAAGAATAGCCAGTAATAGGGACTTTTATAAGTTGGGACAGGTAAGCTTAGTTGCCTGAACATAGGTTTCGTCTACCTAATAGATGTCACAAAGTGGCTTAAATATGCTGAGAAAGACGGCTCTATACTATTCAGGACTGGGACAGACTTATATGTAAATAACACGTCAGAATGCTGAATGTATCTGGTTAGCACAGGCTCTTAAGTGGTGGTGTATAACAAAAGATATCTTACGAAGGAGGTGGAGGGAGCTTATTACATAAAGCAAATTTTATCCTACGAGTAGGTTCACGGCGTTGATGGAAGGACGTACTCACTAGGTTACAAAATAAAAGAAACGAAAATTATCTTAAAATACTAGTTAAATATTTAAGACTGCTTTTACTTTCATAACATATTCACTTAATTCGTTTTCACAACTAATCTAAACTAAAATCAAAGTTGTAACTCTTAAAGAACAATGAGACATATTTCCAAGTTTTAGGCTGAAGGCTTATTTCGAGGCCTTCTTTAAAACTTGATAGATCGACGTTTTAAGAGCCCTCCATTGTCCGATGTAGACGAAACTTCCACTTCGTACCGCAGAAAACTTCCGGATTACGAACACTTTTTAATTAAGTGACGTGCTAAACAAAAATGGTTGCTTTTTAATTATACGAGTATCTTAATAAACGGCTAAGAGAATCGGGATATGATTGGGGTTGGGGATTTCTTTTCGTGGATATAGAAGCAATTTTCGGACGTCGCTATAAAACTCTATTAGGGTAGTAAAATGTTTTTAGCCCAAGAAAAAAAATACTTATTTTGACTGTGGAGGAAAAATGGTCGTAAACTTATTTAGCGGAAAGTTCCCCGAGATTTCTAGCGGTTAGAGGAGAGATTTTGGATCATTGCTGTAAGAAAATATTTTTGGATAATAAAGCATTTGATAACTTCGGCATAACTTTCAAGTTTTGTAAAAGACAGTCGAAAACAACCCTAAGTAAATGTAAATAGGGTGCAAGATAAACAAAAAGTCATTATCAGACGGAAATCCCGCTTTGCTCGGTTAGGGCTGCGAAACGGCTTGTTATCTTACTTTGCAACTCAAATTACAATACGGTATCTACAGCCCCGTAACTCCCCTTTGGCCTCATAATACACATCGGGTTCCAATTGGATCTGCAAACAAACCGTTTAAATATTTCGTGTTGCAGAAACAGAGGTAAATCAACAAAATGAAAATTATTTCCTTCTTTAAATATTTTTATCACATAAAAGTAAAATTATAGCTCCACATTTAAGTTCACGTTCGGCCGACTGGTTCTGTCCTTCGGTGATGCGTGTTCTCTGTGAGTTACTAGAACTAAGACCCTTTTGTGGAGAGCCGTGTCCAACAGTGTTAGTTATGGATGATACGTTTTTGTTTTCATTATGCCAGAATCCGAGGACTTACACAAAATAATAGCTTCAGGCTTACTTAGGATTTCAACTTTCGGCATAAAGAGATCATTCAATATTTTGGGAATTCAATTGAACATTCTAAACATTTAATTCGATGTGGTCCTGTAGATGTTGTAGTAACTAAGATAGAAAAAGATGTGGACTTACACATGATTAGTCGTGATGCATTAAAATGTCACCTATTTTACTTTTTACAATCAAATTTCTGATAATCTGATTCATAAGCTTATAACATTCTTAAACAAGGAAAATTTATGGGAAACTCAAGCCATTTCCTTGAAATGTGAAACATACATTCAGGAATTGTTATTTTATTTGTTCATGAGAGTAAACAACATTTTAAAAAAGGAATTAATAAAACAAGAGATTATATAAACAACGAACAAAAATTTATAAGAATGATTTAGTTCTTGGAATTGGAATTTCGGAATCTTTAATTTTTATCTTTCAAAGATTTGAAAATATAAAAAAGATTCTAACGACCGGATCGTGGTTTGCCCGAGGCACAACTGTGTAACATGTGTGACAGTGGTGCATTATAGTATTGTTTCGTAACACTATTTGTGCCAAAGAGAAAACATCAATAACGCTTTTATACAATACCAGCTTTGCCAGTTCTAGAAATGAGTTCGAGTTGTGGATATAAGATTTATACCATACTTTCATACTTTGGACTGGTTTTACGGCAAATATCAGTGTTATAACGAAAGACAAGATGTGATGCTTGATTCTCCAAATAGGCTAACACTGCTTTCATTCACCGAACCAGTAAAATAACAGTTTTAATACAGTTATTTTACCGAAAATATGTTCATGTGTCATCCCGGATCTAGCGACGATGCGTCCTGAGCTGAAGCTCGTTTTCATAGAAGTAACCAATTCACTTGCTACTTTATAATACCAGATTATAGCTTCTACACAAATAATCCTTATACAGGAACAAATGTTGCATAGAAACAAGCCACCGCAATGCAATAGCGACTTCATTCCATTGTGCCGGTTATTCATTAAGCGCTGGCAACTGAACTAAGCCAAACTTACTCAAGTTAGTTCATTGCTGGCTTTACTCATGTGTGCCATACGCAGTATACGTGGGCAATGCAGTAAGGTTGTTTTTATGATGCGTCCGAATGCGTCCGTGCGAATGTAATATTTGAACCCTTGATCGAATAGGTTTTGTTATCTGGTGTATACCGTTGGCTTAACGGTTGACTTGTACTAGCTCAAGAAACTGATTCAGTAGCGGCTGCATAAAGTTTAGATTATAGCTATCGGGAAATAGAGAAGCCCCAAGCCCGCTTGTAATAGCTATTGTCTAGTACTAGTGACAACTGTCACACGGAACTATGGTGTCAATAATTGGGCATTTGTCAGGTATGCGAGAACGTGTCACGTGACTTCTCTTACTGTCTGAACTGTTTTCATCTAGAAAACGCTAGACTATTTCTACAAGTTGCGTAGGTGTTTAAACGTCTGAACTTATTAGTTGAGTTATTCAGTGGTGGCGTGGGAGAACTTCCATAAAGGTGTTAGCGGTTTCTCGTTGAAACATATTCTATAAAAACGTATCTAGCCTATCCAAGCAGACGTAGAGTTGACGTTCTAACTTAGGCTTAAAAATAAGAACTTTGTTTCTGCTTCGGCAATATACAATCAGGGCCAAGTAGCTTAATGATACGTCGTCTAGTGCTTTTACGCTTCTGTCCCTGTTCAGAGAAAGCCAGAAATACAATTACCGTAACTCTTAGCTTCAGTTTAAATCGAAGACCACCACATATTAACCAACGACCACGTTGCACATGTGACTGCAATATCTACTCTCCACAGGCTCTTAAGACTTAGGGTTAAGATTCTAAATTGAAATGCACTTACGTTCAGCTGTGCTTCAAGTCCTAAACTAGTAGGTCGTTATACTCAACCCTATCCCATTAAAACAAGAACGGTTTTCGCTTAATAACTCGTCACATCTACACTGCTCTAGAGAGCTGGTATTCCTAGTAAAGTTTTGCCAAGCCATGTCGCCAGTATACCTTGAGAATAAGAGCTAGATATGCTAGATATAATTTGTGTGCAGCTTTAATTGATTGCAACGACGCGCCCAGTGGAATGTGGGACCGCATACGTGTACAGTACGGTAATGGTATATGTACTTCATTCGATATCTTTCGAGTGAACAGGTTTCTTTTATCGCTATATAAATTTCAATGAAACGAATATCAGCTGAAAAAAACCTCAGAACACATGGTTAAATGTAATACGTTTCAATTCAGTATTGTTAGCATTGAAGTCGTTTTCACCATCTTGACATGAAATCAGCGCAATACACATAATAATAATATAACTACATCACAATAAAGTGCTGTTTTGCAAAGTGCAGTTATTTATCTAGAGAACTAACTGTTCTAGGTTGATATGATTCTATTGTCATCAATATCTACATACAGCTTCTCACGCTTATCTTATACACAACTCCTACATGCAAATTAAATTATCAACAACATTGCTTCCGATAGTTAAAACTGGCTTCAAATTCAAACGTCTTAGTATTTTTTCCTTCCTTTTTTATGCGATTCCCAATTTTCCAGTCAAGCCTGGACCGTTTTTGAAAAATGCTTTGTGTTCCAAAGAATATATATATAGTGTCATTTAAATGATATCGAAATCGGTCTAGTAGTTTGGTTTACAAATCAAAATAACTGAAAAATGTGTCGGCCAAAATAAAGCTGATGTATCACTCTTACTAGTTTTACTTTTTACTTGCAAAGAATTTCAGAACTCTATTTCTATTTAGTTATCGTCCTAAAATTGAAGGCATCGCTCAGGAATACGAAATGCTCTCGCAGAATGATCCCGTCACCAATTCCACTATAGGCACTACGATCAGACGAGATAATGGAATAGTCCAACGTTAATCTTTTAGAACTGCCTATATCTTACCCATATCTGCTGTTACTTGCGTCTCAGTCCCCGAATCCAATTTCAGTCTGTTAACTTTGGTTAGGTTATTCCAAAACACGGGTGCCTTTAGTAGACCTACATTCATTCATAGCCGAACATATACTGGATATGAAATTCCATTACCGAAATGGATACAGATTTAAAATCTGGCCGAGAATTGGCGAAATATGTGATGGCAGATGGAAAGCATTAAATCAATTACTTCGTTACTTTTTTAATTTTATTTTGGGTAACTACTATATCAAAAGCTTTGTGTAACTTTTCTTGCTCTAATATGTGCACCTGAACAAGGAAGTCCAAAACCTAAGTATTAACAAATGAGCTTAATTTGATTCTTTGATAATTCCCACAAGCAGGTTATTGATAGGTTTTTGTTTTGGACATCGTGAGAATTATTTATCGAAGTGAATCATAAAGTGTAAACAAACCTATGTTTTGATGAAGAAATTAAGACCAACGATATTTGGCTTTTCTTTTCTAGGCTTTTCATTTCATGTTTGTGAGATTACCAGCAATGTCTTACTCAATAGGCGTAAAGTGTAGGCCTTACTTTGTTTTGAGTAGACGTGATTGAATTCTAGGTATTGCTCACAACCGAAATGTTTTGACGGTCGGTCAGCCCGGGTAGATTGATGATGATGGATCCTAGTTTGATGGAGCTGTAATTGGTTTGGAGGTTTCAAGTTGCGGATGAAATGATAGTGTTATGTCAGGATTGGTATACGAAAATGATATGGGTGCCTTATACTGAATACTAATTGATTATAAGTGAACATCTTAAATTCTGAGAAAAAGAAGTTTTTGGTACTTTTATCCCTTTAATTATAGTGAAATGGGTATGTAAAAATTAACTATATAAATAAAATAACATTTGCGCAGAAAAGCCAAATCAAAATACATTTGTAAGTTTTTTATGTGACAAACGTTCAGATCGTAATATAGCCCAACGAATCAGAATTCGTATTTCAAAATTCGATTCGAAAGTGCTCCAATAAAATGAAAAATAAGGAATACATTTTATGATGAGTACTCCATCGACTGAAAGTTGGCTATGATTTGCATGCCTAATGAATAATTCAAGCGAGCCAATTCTATTGATCACGGAGCGCTGTTTCATTTATGTTCCCGATACCGAATCACTTTGCTAAGCCTTATTTCAGATTTTGATATGTTCCAATATATTCATAGACGGCACATTAATTCAACAGTACTTTAAAACTACTTAACTCATCCTGCTTCTGACGTGTTATCCTTCTTAAGATGTATAAGCCTAACTTGGACAAGAAAAATACCTTCAGGTCTTATTCCTTACAAGCCATACAGAACAGAGAACAGACCGGAAGATTTAATAGTGTTTTATCCCAAGGGGAAACACACAAAACAAATCCTATTTACTTAAGTAACAATCTGTTGAGAAACTAAAATCAAACGCCCTAACAAATCTCGGTAAAATATGCAATGTCCCGGGAGATACAGAAGTTATTTTAATCATTAAACGTATCTTTAGCAGAGTGGATGGGAATTAACCGCTCATATCCATAGTTAATGCAAGCTAAATAGAAGATACATTTACCCCGGGGCGAAAGGCTAATTGAATTTGCTAGGACCTCGCACCGGGCCGTGGATGGAGTAAGGTCAGAATGTAGTGAGAACACTGAGAAAATGGAAAACAAATAGTGGAGTACGTGTTATTTTTAGAAATGTTAAAGTAATAATCGAAGTGTAAGGATCTACAGTGAGGATAGAATATCATATTTATGTTATTTTTCACAAATGTATTGTTTTTCTATTATATTTTTAGAAAAAGCATTAAGATACCAATATCAAACTATTGAAACAAATAAGACATACTCAGATAAATTAATAATAGATCTTCATAAACAAACGACAACCGACAACAAAGATATCAAGACGTGCTTTAAAAAAAGGTATCTTCGGCAATCCCGAGATTAATGGAACTCAAATAAAAACAGAAATTCAAATTGAACCAAACGGCCTTGCGTTCCGTAAAAATCTGTGCGAAAAGAGAAATTCCATTTGGATTGGAAACGTGTCGTCTGACGTTCACAGAGAACAACTGACGTATTGACAGCCGAATGCGGACACACAGTCTAAACAGAAGTGCGCAAAGCAAAATAAATACACAATGTTTGTTTTAATACATATCTAGCTGGAAAATAAAAAAAATATTTAATGTCATTTAAAGTCGGGATGTGTGTTTAGACAATTACGATTTCTAAAATAAACAAGAGTTTAACGTCATGAGTACTACATGGACTGACAATGAAAACAGTAAATGAGGAAACGTATACGATACGAGTATAGGCATTGAAATAGATTCTGACACAGATAAATAGGAAACAGAAGCTCTAGACGTCGATGTAACTAACGAGAAGAGAAACAATAGATGAACAACAATTGAATAAAACTGGGACGACGCGTGAAAGCCGTTTATTAGAAAAGGAAGAAAGGGAAAATAATCCTTAACGTAGATAGCATAAATGATAAATAACTCTGTTAATAATGTAGCGTGAATCCAAGGCTTTACATCTTCATAGGCTTCATATCAATATTGCAAAATATTAAAAGATCTTACATACCACGAGTGCGTGTCGCACCCGTCTTTCCGCCGAGGCGTATGGCTCCCTATTATGCTGCAGGATGCGACCTGTAACAAAAACCAAAAACATGTTATGTCTTTATATAAAAGAGTAGAGTACGTAGTCCTGACTGACTAACGGACTGATATTAACTAGGAAGTAACGCTGAGCCTAAAGCACCAAACCTAGAAACATTAAATTTGGAGGGTATGTTTATTATAGGGTGTACTAAGAAAGGACTGTTTAGAGATTTAAACCCTAAGAGACTCAAATGGGAATTCAAAGTTCGAAATTTCTTTATTCAATTTACATTTACTACTAGAATTATATAACGAAACACATCTCATAACAATAAACATGCACTTAACTACCTACAATAAGGCTACATTTACGAGAGTAAACTGAAATTTAACTACTCCACAACAGCACTACAATCAAAGCGTTCTATTTTGATCCATTCAAAGAGAGTTTGGACGTCTGGAACGGGAGGGAGTCGTGCTTCCGCATCTTGAATGCCAGCTTATCGATTAAGCGAACGCAACGACTTAAATAGGACTATCGGATTACAAATTCTCCTAACAGGCTCTTCCTTAAATAAGGCTTGACAAACACCATATGCGGGCTCTTTCGGTAGCGACATTTACAACTGTTTTATTAGCGGGCTGCGCAAGATAACTGTCAGCTGAAGGGGTCACCGTTTACAATGACTCGTTCGTATTCCATCGATACGTTCCAAAGTTCTCACTTTGCATAAAATGTTGTTTTACGACTAGGTTTGGCTGTGTGACCGTTAAAACGTCGTACGATGGCTTCATTTATTTCTCAAATACTTGCGGACGGCGATCCATTTGCCAACTGGATCTGCTAGCGGCACAGTGCCGCAGCATTTGCTTGGTAACAAAAGCAAGAATGAGCTCAAAATGACTAATTACAAAGCTCGAATTGTCGGCATTCGTGGTAATAATGGTACGCCAGACCGCGCCGGATGCAGTTCCCGGTACGAAGCCCTATACCACCGTCACTCTGCGAGGGGTCTGTGCTGCATTGTTCGTATCTCCGCATGGTTATTGCGTATGCTCCAATAAGTATCCTTTTTGAGCTGACCCTTTAGTCTTCTGAATTGAAATCGCCATGACCCATTTCTTTACAAATTCTCAACTCGTTCCTTCGTAATCAAATAAAAGAAATTCCACATTCATGACAAGTAATTATGTATTGAACAGAATTTATAAGGTTGACCAATTTCATACAATAGACTATAGACTAAGTTATTTGAAATCTATGCGACTATAGAAAACATTTTTCGTTTCGGACAGGACGTTTCACAACAACTTCAAAGTCATTTAATAGTTTAAATGCGAAATAGCTTTAGCACCGAGCCGGGGGAGTTCTACGAAGCCGAATCTCATTTACATTTCTAACTCAATTCATTTCGTAGTAGTGGTTGTATTATTTAGCTCAGGACGCATAAGGAGCTGTGGAGGCAAGAGGACTGCGGGTGAGGCTGGCACTATATTTTTAATATTCGAATAGAGACTTCTCTATTCACTGCTGTTTGCATAACGTTTCGCGAAGTAGACTAAACAGTTTATTTCAATCAGTAAGTAATTTAAGAGCATTTAATAGACAACTGGCACTCATTGGTGGAAGTCACCGCGACTAATATATCATGTAGGTGCATATATGCAGTTGGGTAGAGGAGGATAGTCGTGCTATTCGATTTGCAACTGTGCATTTGGGAGCTGCAAATAAAAACCGCGCGGTTCGGTCCATTCCCGGGGGATGTTTAAACGAAACCGTCGCCGCGTCGCAGCGTCAAGAGAACCGTTTATTGTTACAGATAAAACTAGGCGAGTAAATTCCACTTTCATTCTGAACATTGTAGTCCCAGCACGGTTATAACATAACTACAATAACGAAGCCAACAATATGCTCTGCAATTTTAAGCTGAATAAGGCAACTTGGCTCCCGTCCTATCTAACGATCGCATCGAAGGGAAGATTCAAGCCACTCTTGTTGGCCTCCAAAACTTTATAACGGTTAAACCCCTGCGTTTTATCATTTTATGTTATCTTAACGCCCTTAAAACTCGCTTTAGGGTGGGCACACTAAAAGAAGAGGTCGGAGAGTAAATAAGCAATAAGTTCGGAGTCTTGGGGGATCACAAGCAAATATTTGCCAAACGTCGCGCGGTGACGCATTACTGGAACACACAAACTCTGGATGTTTGTCTTGGAACACACTTTTACTGGATAATTAGACGTCCTCTCACGTTAGAGTAGTAGATGAGTCAGAAAACCTACGAGCGTGGAAGTAATCAGTATTCACAAAAAGAAAAATCTAATTCTGCCACTAGGCCACTAAATCCCCTGAAGCTTATTAATCTTCATTTTCCTCTTTTCATGTTTTTTAAAATTAAACAAATAAATGGAGCACAAGGCTATTACTAATGTACCATATTTTTTCTTCCTTATCTTTATTGTGGCAACTGTCATGTGTATATAAGTAAGTAAATATAATGTTATCTTTGTCACCGCTGTTCGCACACACTTAATCCAGACAGGTGTAAAAATAAATAGACGTGATTATATAAAAAAATACATATCTACGTAAGTTTATTATTAAACTAAGATTTTTTAGTTATCAGTCAGTAAATAATTTTCAATGAAGAATATATTGTAGACTTAAACTAGATAGCATTGTACCAGGAAAAAAAGCGTATGCATGACATTGCTGATAAGACTATAAAACTGAACAAATATAGTTCAGTGCAAAGTAGTTAATGTGTAAGAACCGTAAAAGTGTTTTAGAGTAATTACTACAGATTGCTCTTTGGGTACATTTTAAAGACCTTAGGTTAATTTCAACGGAATTTCTGACACTTTAGTGAGAACGCAAATTGTCAGTGCAGATATAGAAAGAACGTTACATAGTCGAGCTAAATTGAACCTGCACCAGCAGTAGTTATACCTAGTTAGTTAACTGTTCTGTCGACCTCGTGAACACAATATTATGCGACTTTATGAGAAAAAAAAAGACTACCACTTGTACGATTTTGTTAGTTTTTAGGCATCATAATGAAGACTGAAAATGCACCAAAATTGGTTAAAAATTACGACCTGTACTCTAGTATGAAATTTCACATCCAAACATACGAAAGAAACATATACCAGACCCAAAGCAGTGACGCTTCGTTCGCTTCGCTCGCTCGGTCAATCACTACAGTAAAGGAAAATGTACAAGAAAATTATTTGGTGATATATAAAACAACCTGTAGAAATTCTACATAATAACCTACTTCATTCTTTGGCAATCGAAACGCGTAGTAATTTGAATAATTAATGAATTTTCAGAATAGAGTAAATGAAACGTTTAAGCACTTCAATATTATCGGCATTACGAAATATTTTATGTGGATATGTAAATACCTAGTATAGTCACGAGTTGTGAACTAGTGACCGATAAACATGATGACTTCTAAAAGTTATTTCAAAATGGAATAACAATATCAGGATGAATCATTGTTATAAATGACAGACAGATAACATTTGCAAAAAAAATAAAGTTTTATAATAAATTGACTCACGCATTTAACAAATATATAACAATAGAAAGAATAGGAACAGATGTCGATGCACCAAGTAGAAAGTTATTGAATATAATTTCACGTGAAGTGACTCATCTACCATGAACAAGCTTACTGATCGAGTTATACTCGTATGTATGTAAATGAAACCACTCAATGCAATATCAGTAGGTAATGCAAATAGTACTCGTAATGCAAGACAGGAGATTACATAAGGCGTGGTCGATACTTCTTAAGTCATTCATATGGTGATGTCATACATTGATTTTTCTAGGTTATTGGCCTTGGACTGAGACTCGTATTTAATTAAACACATCATCGTAAGCTTGATCTTAGTAATTGGTATCATAAAACGAATAGCTGGGATTGATTTATGACCAACTTTGAATGATTTTTGATCTATAAACTTTTTTACTTTCACGACTTGTTGGAGGTTTTTTAGGTTTGTAGTTTTTTTATGGGGGTTTGTTTGCTGGAGCTTAACGTATTATAGGTCAAGAAGGCTTCAAATTACTAAAAGATACCATGGCAAAATAAATAGTAATGTGCAAACTGGACGGGACTTTTAGAAATGTCACCTTAACTTTAAACCTCATTATCACCATCAGCCAGAAGACGTCCACTGCTGAACATAGGCCTCCCCCTTAGAACGCCATTCTGTTCAAGCTGCCCATTGATCCACGGGATATTTGTGACTTTTAAACCTCGAGAATATATATTATGCAATTGTCGTCAATCGTTTTCTGATTCACAGGTTTAGTAACTACTATTTTAAATTTTTTTAAATCTTACGTCTCGTGTGCGGTTTCAGCGTTGCCTCTGGCGTATTTTCAGTGCGAATTAATGTTATGACAGCTAGGGCAGGCACATTAACGGTTTCGACATTAACCTACGCGATGCCATCAAAAAAATTGTTTGAAACCGCCACGGTACGAACACTGGGTGTAATTGCACCGTTTAATCTCTCAGCGTGTTTGTGTTGCGCAAATCGCGACCCTGAGCCGGGTCTATGATTACAATCGCCTTGCGGTGTCGTTCGCTTATACAACTGTGTGCAAACACCTTTAGCTATTCTTGTTCGCTTCGAGGATTATGATTTATTGGTGTTATTTAACAGACGCATGGGATAGAGTTTATAAATTGAACGATTCGATTGAAACTCAAATATTTATGTACAATTTTCTACGTTAAAAATAGTTTAAAGCAATTTATGTCATATTTATCCGTTGGAAGACCTGACTTGCATTTGCGATGAAGTAGGTACTTTTACATCTGAGGCCATACGGACACTTTGGAGGCCGTATGAAAAAATATGCAGATTGTACTGCAGACGTGTTTCAGGCTGCAAGCAAGATGGGTAGGGTCGATGATGTCACTGCATCAATATCATGGGCGCTCATGTCAGCTTTGCTGGCTTTAATGAATAATTCACTCGCATTGTAATCGAAAGGTCAAACGATTCCGATAACTCTATCATCGTTCGTATTTTAAATGGCAAGGATCGGTCGGTATAAACTGAAGAAGGGCTATTTCGCTGGCGGCGCGTCTCTAATCAGCCTCGTATGATACAATGAGACATATTCGATTACTCAACCTCGCCTGACCTCTTCGGCAAATAGTACGAGATACGATCGATGGAGAAGACAAATTTGGATGAGTCACGTTTCCAGTATACCCGCCCTCGTTGGCTCGATGTATAACTATTATGTGTCTAGACTCCCGGCGCCAAACCACCGCTCTGATGGTAATACGACACATTTTTCTCGTAATCTCGAATTTGGCAATGTGGTTACACGACTGTTATATCATCAGGCGAAACGTGGAGGGGTTGCTGAGGCTCACCTGGTAGTACGACCGCTGCGGTGACGAGAGAAGAGAGTGCACAGGACGGAAAACACGAAGAGGTGACGGTCCCAGAGAGGATCCTTATCTCCATATCACTTCACGGGAGCACCTAATTGTCCTCTAACGGCGGGTACCTCGAGCATCGCTAAAAGCGACATCGGTACTCCTTTCAGGCATATAATTCGTCATCTAATACATCAGGCACTTGACTCATAATTGATTGTGAATTTTCGCGCGGTACCAGGGGGGCACACATTATATTATGGAATAGTAACGGGGACACGTGCTCTCGCGGCAGAGAGGGACGGATTCACTGAACGTCCTTGGCGAGGGGGCGAGCGGGGCGCCTGCGGCATCAGACGTTTCAATCATCCCCAGAGGGAGCGGGACGGAGGCGTGTGGTACGCGCGAGCGCGAAAGAAAGGCGCGATACCGTGCTATTGACCGGCTCGCAGACCACGCCCACCCGGGCTAGACACGGGCGCTGATGCTCCTAGTGAAAATCGACCGTCGGCCCGGGCAGACGCGGCGAAGCTGCCCGACTGCACCATCAAGGTTACCCTAATGTACTCACGATGCACTTCCTCCACTTGCCGGTAAGGCAACGTCGTCCATTCCGCTGACGGATCGGGCGAGCGCCGTTAAACTAAGTACAAACACCGCCGACTCTCCTAACAATACCTTAGGAATCAGAAGTAAAATCTATAAAGCTGGCTAGATCGTACGGTTCGATATGCAGACTTGGCACGGAAACAATATAGGTTGCCAGAAAAGGACGCCAGCAGTCGCGGGAGTGAGAGGAGCCGAAAGAATAATCGACGCGGAATTACGACAAGCCGACATCGACACGAGGCCTTTCATTTTTAATTAAAACCCTACGCTACGAGATGATTTCACGAAAAGATACTAACGCTCTGTCGTACTGAACCTTACTTGTAATACATAAATAGATTCTTTAGTAACATAGAAAAGTCAATATCCTGATTACGTAATCGAAAAAATTTGCAATTTGACATTCAAATAATCGGAAAATGTTATCTTCAGCTTGCTAGCTACAGTTTAGTGTTAAGCATAACTGTTGTAAGTGAAAACTATATAATTTAAGTAAGCATAATTAATAGCTAGCATTTATGAGCTTCAAGTAATAAAGATTACGTAACCACAACCTCGCTCGCGGCCGTTTAGCTTTTAATAGTTAAGCAAGTAGTATTTATTAATGTCCATAGTTCCATTGAGCCCTCTGAAGACAATAAAGTTATAGAGTACTTTGTCGATTAAAGTTTAATCTGTGAGAAATACCACCGAGCTAGAATATCAATAGATTAAACAATACAACCACAAATCCAAGAAAAGATTGGTATTCACAAACAAAAAATTATAACATGAAAAGAGGATACTTAATACACATGTAGATATTTTGGGTCAAGACTTGAAAATAACGAAAACGACAATCAATATACAACCACACCTACGGCCCAAGATCTTTGATCGCTTCCGTAGCGAGATCGAAGATAAAACACCCAAAATAAAAACATAACATTTCTTTAGAAGTTTTTAATTGCAAACGCTGTGGAGGTTTTTATTGGGCTCTTTGTCACTGTCGACAACCTCTTATACAAAACGTTTAAAGTGAGAAACAAAACCAATTTATTCATGTTCTGACCTAAATTTTGGGGATCGGCATCTAAAGTTTCTGAAATTGGTTACGGAATATACCTCGTAAGGTTTTAGAGGACGGGGTGGGCCACCAACCAGGCTTCGGTTTACGGTGTACGCCTTGACCTGTGCTATTTCCGAGCACACCGCGTGTTCGAAGGTAAAGAATGTACATACGTTTATGGCAATGTACGTAAATGTGGGTGACATAAGGCACGACAGCTACTATAAGCCTGGTATACTGAATTTTTAAATGGTTTATGTAAATACAAGTACTTATAAAATTTAACAAAAATTTTAAGTCTTTAAGTAATTGGAGAAAAACACACTTTTTTAAACTAAACATCAACACACGTCTATGTGTACCTACTATGTGGTGATGCCTAATCATTTACTTATTTATCCTTATAAATGTTTACAGACGTTAATAATACATTTACAATAATGGTATAATCATACATTATGCAATAGAATTGCAATAAACACCAAATTCATCTGCGCATATTCAAGAAACAAAAGGTGACAAGGAACTCTGAGCATTTGTTTCAAGGAAAGTTGTACGAGACTTCGTAAGTAAATGATAACCTCCAACTGTAACTAATTTACTTTCATGATTGTAGTTTTATAAGGGCTGTTAAGCTATATGAGAAATGAGAGAGCGATCTGAGGCACATTGTTCATTTGAATTGGGGAACTTTAGCTATTATTATAGCCACACCGAGAAGTTGAGATTTTGACAGGCATTTGAGGGAAGAGTTTCTGTTTAAATAAATCGTACGATTAGAAATACAAAAGTTTCAAAATTACTTCTCCGAGAATTCGAGAGTCCTAGGAACAAAATAAACACATAATACAATTTCTACTTAATGTTTTATAAATGATTAATTGGTAAAGTATAGACAGCAACTATTGAATATCAATATGATTATTAGTTCTGCGAACACAAGAAGTCGCGTGGTCTAACTTTTATTCAAGACTTGGCAGCCACCGCTGTATACTTCCCGCTTTTTGCTCTCACGTTATAAAGACGATAAGTGCGTTAGGTCTTGACCAACTTGGTTCATATTCAAAAGTCTTATAATTAAGTACCGAATGTTTCTATGTATTAATACTCAATATTACCGCAGCAGAATTCTCCAATTTTTAGTGCAAATGCACCGAAAGGGTAGAATTAGCATTGAAAAAAGAATTTAAATCTAAGTCTAATAAAAAGTTGTTACTTATAGATATATGGTTTAGTCAGACTTGAAGCAGAGACACATAAATAGGCAAATACTACGACAATAGTTCCATTATACACCATAATTGGCATAGCAAGAACACAATTTAAAACGTGATGATGGCAGACAAGTTATCAGTCACAATCGTGGCTGGCGACAACCTAGATGTCATAAACTCTAAACTTAACGACCTAAGTGAACCACAAAGTAGTAAAGTAAGCATCGTAAACATAGGCGTATAGTACAGGACAATGAAACTACTGAAATAACGAAGAAGTCATTTCACGAACGTATAGAAAGATAACAATGAGAAACAAATTGTTGATGTACCTGGTTTTAGTTAAGAAACAGTAAATCATTTCATCCTTATGTATAAATAGAGAAATGTAACTGTTAAAATAATGGCTCATTAAAGAACTAAATAGTTGTTTAATGATAGCAAACTTGGCAGGGTATGTGAAATCGATTGTTTTAACTGTGTTCAACTGCACAGTATTGTTTATTTAGCAGATGTCGAATGTTATACGCCATGCGGGTCATATAATCGGGAAGTGGGTCAGGGACCGGATTTGCAAAGTCGTTGTATCGCACTAATGAGCCGAAAGGCAGTGGGTAGTTGGCCTCACTCTGCAGAATTTCGAAAGGATCCGCCCAAAAATATGTACTGTACGTCTACAGATGTGCACTTATAAACATGCAATCTCTTTTAAACAAAATTCAACGTATTTGTTTCTTTGCGTTTGATACGAGTATTTTGATATTTATCCCAGATAATTGTTAACGAACATTTTCTTCATTCATTAGGAAAGTCTTTATGTGCCAAGTCATTACTTAATTTAATGCCGCTTTAATGTTCCGCCATAACTTTCTGGACGCTTTTCAGAATAGCGGGCGGACACTGATTCTTCATAATTACAATAAGACAACCAAGTTTATGGAAGAAAGACGATCCAGATTGCCAAAATTTACGCTTATGGCAGATCAAGATAAATAATAAAATATTATGAGCATACTACAGCATTTATATTGTCCAATAAACTGGCACTTGTCCTTGGTAATCTTCAAGATTGTAATTGGCGAGAAACGAAGCAGGATAGGGACTATAAGGGGAGAAATAGCAAATGTCATCGGTCAAGGATTCATTCCGCTCTCTAATACAAACCTTCTATATTATATGTTTTATTCTTCTGTAGGATTCTTACATATTATTATGAGGAGCAGACGTTATATAGTCTTAAATTCTTAGAATGTCTCTCAGTCAGCAGATTTATAAGCAAGATTTCTCAAAATAATATGTTTTAAAGTTTCTTTGACAACAAAGGGTCTCATACTAACAAAAACTATCTAGACGAGAATCTCGGTTAAAATTCTCTGACAAACACACGAAATATACATAGATAGACGACATAAAATATGAATTCATCTGAATCCTCCAACTTGTCTATGAAGTCGTTTCAATCTAAAAACATCTCCCATAATATAAATATCGCTACACCTCCAAAGCCCCATTGCATCTCTATTTGCGTGTCACACAATTCAATAAGCGCCAACGCAAACTTACTGGCTCATTCATATCGAGTTAACAGCACTGATGGGCCCACAACAATACTGCCTGCCGCCACAATGGACTGATCTCGAGCGATATCTACTACAGAAACAGATTTAAACAAGCACGGATGAAACGTAACGTGAAGTTTTCGTTTGTTTGGTTCGTTGTTACGATGAAAGATATTCCGTTTTGCAACTTCAACAATATAGCAGACTAGCTCAAATATTTCCTTTCAAAGCATATGCTACTTTTTATATATGTACAGTTGTTGATACCGTTAAAAAAAATACGATGCTAAAAAAACACTGGGGACCTTTTTTGACAGATCGAAGCGAAAAAAGGACGGCAGTTAACAGCTGGAGGAGTTTGTTTATCTATTTGTCTGCTGATAACTTGATTAGTATTATCGTCACGACAATTCATAGGAAAGTAAATAGAAATTTTAATATCAAATTAATATTACGGAAATCTGTCAAGAACTTGTCTAAATATCGCAGGTCACAGTTCACAGTTCTTCACCAAATATGAGGGAAAACAACTCGTTAATTGGTTAAACCAATACTTTACATTTTGTGGTCATCTCATTTAGCGAAACAATTTCATGCAAAATATTACCACAGACGTGGTATCTCTAATTTTAACTTAATTAAAACAGTAAGTAAGTGTTACAAGTTTATTTAATTTCTGGTGGCTTGGCCCAAGTCTATTAACATTTGCGACAGTAGGTCCATTCTGTGTCGACATTGCGAAGTTTGAATTCCCTGATGTCTTTTGATTAGGTAATCCTCTTACTGTCGAGGCGATTTGTACTCTCTTATTATTCGCTTTTGTCTTCAGAGCTTTCCTTCTCAGAGCCATTGTGAAAACTTCTTTTAGATTGACACGATTTTGAAATTTTACTTTACTTTTTACTATATATAACCAATATATTTATACTCGTAATATCATCAATACAGATATAAATCAATTGATCAAAATAAACAAGTAATAACTTTTTTACCAGCCATTATCATTGTTTTATAAATTATTACTCTTACTGTACTTAATTACAATCTGTTCAATATTACACGCTTTATATTTGAAACGGTAATGATGTTCAATCATCCGTGATTAAATTAGTATCAACTATCAATAATTGCGTATTAAACATAAACTTTTCATGATGGCATGTGTTTGCAACAATTTATTTAATTCAGTGAACATGAAGCAGGTATACTTTATAATTGTTAGCAAGCAAATTACTTATTAATCTGTAAAATCAACTAGAACTTTAAATTAGAAGGCAAATAAAAACTTTTATCTAGATTTTGAGCAAGTAATAAAATCAGTCTAAAACAACTATAAAATTCGCCTGCCAAGTTGAAGTCGGATCACTTTTTCAAAGACTTCAAAAAGATGAGGTTCGTCGGAACCGTTTTTCATGTATGATTCCTGATTTTTCAGAGATGACTCAAACAATTTGAAAATTTTTTTTTTTTCAGTAGCGTATATCCAATAGGTCCCATATACATTTTATCTCGGTTCAGAAGTTTTATTCTTTTATCAACATATCTTTTAAAATTCTTTGAATATACATATATGACTGTAACGAAAATTTTGCATGCCGAATTTAAATCGGCTATCACTTGTTAAAAGATGTAATTGTTTTACTCAGTAAGTCAAATTTGTTTTAGTTTGAAGTACCTTTGTGTTCACTTAGATATATAAGTGTTAACCATTCATCAAAATAGCGTTGATTAATACGAATCGGTATTTGCAGTTAGCACTGCTATCGCTCCATCCAAGCCACGTAATAGCATTAGAAGTTACATTCCGCGAACTAACTTATGTACTTAATTGGCCTTTACCTATGTATGTACAACTACTTAAGTGCAAGCTCGATTCAATTTGCGTAGTTCTTGATCACGGAACTCGACGCGGTTTTGGAAAATGTCTGCTCATCTTCAAAACACTATTTCTTATTGAATATCATTCTTAGTAGTCAATACTTCACCAAATATGAGGAACTACTTGAGTAAAATATAAATTGGTAAGTAACAAAACGTTATCAATAATAAATACCAACTGTTTAAAACCCCGATATTATTCATTGAACGCTGAAACTGGGAATCGATTTCAGACTTTGCAGTACACAAAACACTGGGCGACAAAATCTAGTTAACAAATTACTTTACATATAAGAGAGAAAGGATCTACTGAAATAGCCAGTTTGAAATGCCGTGTGATGAAGACTTTTAATAATGCAACGACAACGTCGACGCAAGCTGGCGGCGACTGGCGACACTATTAGTGTAGATTTAATAAACTCCTAATGAATCGCAAGGAGAGAATCCACTGCACTTTCTCAGTTAAAATGTTTTCTAGTCAGATTAAAAGTTGACAATACCTGCTTTACTTCATGAGAAAAAGTGTGTTTGAACACAGAGTCAGCAAGCAGATATAAAATGTCCGTATACATTTATTACCGTATAGACTTAATATAATTTGCTTAAGTAAGCAAGTGAATTACTCGAAACATTGAAATAAATTTGATTGTGAACAATAGTGTGTGTAATCGTTAATACTACAGTCAGATTAAGTCTCAGTCCTAAAAGCTTTAAGCCGAGGGATAGTAACGATAATTTGACAGACTATAAAGTTATAGTAACAATAGGATAACTAATAAAGGTACCATGGAACTCGCATCAACGATTAGGAAGAAAGAGTACCTAATATCCGAGTGTAATGAAAGCAATTTTGCTATTCCGTATCAAATGGATTTCTAAAACTGAGACCAATATACTAGGTCAGTATTACGCGTGTTACAAAATCTTCTCGATCACGGCTGCGAATTTTCTTTGGCGAATAACTTGTTTTACTTAGCCGACAGCGTTGTTTGGGCAGGCTGACTGATGTGGAACATGAGCGCTTTTGAAATGTTTATACGTCTTAAACAGGGTTATTACTGGTATCTAATAAGCAACCTATTGGGGGGGAGGGGGGTTGAACATTAAAACTATCAACTTCCGATCTTATATATGGCTTCAAATTTCCAAAATGTATGTACGAATGTAATTAATTTGAAGATCAATTTCTTGATTTCGTTGCATCAAAAATAAAAATGCCTATTAACGATTGCTCATTAGTTAACAGTGACAAACCCTGTATAAGAAAATAGTTGAAATATAACTTCAGAGAATTTAGCCTGTGAAATAACCAAACCGTTGTTAGACTGAAAATGCATTTTTGCATGTTAATATTTTTCTGATAGAATAGATATAACAAGGCCGCGTAAAGAATATGAAACACATAATTGTAGCCATTTGCCACAAATAAAATGTTTGATAACATTCTACACAATAGCATTTCACGCCACATCACACCACCTTTGTTTCGACCTTAGCCTGTGCAGCAAAAGTCGTTACAACCAAACCGTAAAATAAGAAAGGAAAAACAACAGCTTATTCAATTCTTACTTACATAGCAACGTAAAAAAAACTCTCTCGCATAAATTCCACGTACGCAAAGCAAACGAAAATAACTGGATAAATTGAGTGCTTATTAAAAATATCATGAGGGAATCTCGAGGAGCGAGAATCTTTAATATTTAATGGACTGAGCCCTCTGGAGCGGGGAATATCGTCTTGCTGGGACACAAATAGATCTCCATTTGCTAACAATACCACTTCCATTTCAGAACCGGTAACTGCTGCACTCTATTTGGAACAAGACTGAATCTATTAAGGCACAGAGGCACTGCAATCTAATGTTAGTTGTGGCGAAGTATTTGGAGCTTGCAAGGAGGTAATCTTTCTTCTATACTTCACGACTAATATTAAAGAAACACTTCAAATACCTGAATTTTGTTACAGGTGTGCTATATTTAATGCGGCTTACTTTTAATAACATTTTATGTTCAGAATTACGCCAACTTTGAACGAAAAGTCATTATAAATAAATGATTGAAAAACTAAACTAATTATTTATTTTTCTAAAATTTAATGACTCTTCCAACCGCTTGCAATTTTATAATTAATATGCAATGAATAGGTCGCATGGGTTTAAAAATAAGTTTTCAGAAGAATCACGATACTGCTTGTACTTAAGGAGTATCTGTATATACTTTGACATAGTTGGAGTGCAATTTTTCTTCACAACTCAAGTTCTGGGTTGGCCTCGATGCAAAAAGTTTTGAGTATTGCTTGTTAAATAATGAATAGAATCGTTGGAGTTTTAATCATATTGTAAGTGAGCCTGATATCTGTCGTAGCAAATAATTTTGAAAAAATATTTCACTGATAAAAAAGTGCGATTACTTAACAGCTCAAGTAGATAAATTTTTTTTCAATTTCAATTTGGACTTTATTTATTTTTATGTTTGTTTCCTAATTTCCCAGAGACGGCAGACCGATTAGAAAATTGTTTTTTACTTCAATGGGTGTGGTGGTGGGATCGGTTTGATTTATATCAATATCGGTCCAGTAGTTTGGTTTGAAATCGAAATAGCTGAAACAATTATATCAGAGCCTGATGAATTGAAGCCCGTAATCACTTCTCGTAAGGACTTGTATTGGTTCATAAAACTAATAGCACTACGAGTATTAACATACAAGTAAATACCGCAGCCATCCGTATCATTGACATTAGAAAGGTGATAAAATGGCATTTCGCACTTCGTTCAAAACAAACTTCCAATCAAACCAAGGTTTACCGAAATTATTTTTGCTTTTTTGCACAGCTCCATTCACTTTTTGTTTGTTTTATTAGTTCGCAACTCGATGCCACGGATTGAAAACTTGCAGATTTTGCACAACTGATACATTGGACGAAAACGTGGGCATTTAGATAAAAAAAAACTATCAGTTAAGCACTTAAATTCTTTCATTTTCATTAGAATAAATATTTATAAAAACCTTGAAATCATGTATCTTAGTACTGACATTGTCATAACTTGATGATTGACTAAGACTGGTACATACATTACTAATTCTTATCTATTTGCGGTAGAAAAACATTGCACTGTATATCATCACCATACATTTATAAGAGATACGCGTACTTAATATTTCTATAGAGAATTGATTCAGTGCAAAGTAAGTTGTATGAGGTTGGTATGACAACACTCTCCCGATAACAGTACGTGAATTTATCGATAAAATTACAGTATCAGCACTGCGGCAATATTAATTCGATTTATCAATCGCCCCATTTAGATGTGTTCCATCATTGATTACAATCAATAATTTATCAATTCTGTATACAATTTTAATCATTTTTGTGTTCCCAAATTCCCTAAAGACCTGATTTCGATAGCGCCGACTCTGATAAACAAAAATAGTCTCAGAATCGAAACGTTCAGTATTCATTCGAGCGTTCTCAAAGCAATTTTCGATTCCTTTAACAAAGAGTCGAATAATCCTATTGGGAACTTTGAAACAAATGTAGCAACGTTAGCAACACTTGAAAACAATCGAGACGGCAATGCGAACTTTTATTTGTCCAGTGCGCAAATAAAATAGAATACGAATCTGAACAAACTAGGTCCGCTACGTTCGCATCAGAACGACTGACACGGATTTTGTTGTATGGCCAATACGGTAAAAGCCTGAAGTGGGGTAAACTGGAAAATGTTTATTTTTCACTACCTGTGGACTGTGCCTGCTTGTGGGGAGATTTATTTGGACCGCTTTGAAGTTTAAATTGACGCGAGTGGTTTTAGAGTCCGTGCCACCCTTTCATATGCATTCAAACTGGTCAAAGGCAAATGAGAGAGGGCGGGTTCGGATCTAATAAGATCTTGATCTCGCAGAAACTCATGAAAAGATACCAATTACGGGTTAAAATATCTTCAGTGTCTTGAAACGGCATGAAGGTTATCTAATTTGTAAAGACTGGTTTAATGAAGCCCAATTTAATGCTTAAGACAGCTACCAAAATAGGACAGACTTCGTATAACTGATATTAGGCTTAGAGCGGAAAGTTTTTTACAGAACTAAAATCATAGTCGAGAACGGCAGACACGCAGCAAACGAACAATCACCGGTAGCATTACTCAATAAATTTAATTTAATTTTTTATCAGAGACCGTCGCAGCGCAGCGCTGTCTCGAGTCTTGGAGTAGGTGACCGCACTAGTAAATTATCACTGGCATGACAAATAGTTATATAAAAAAATGTGGAGTGATGTAACAGACGGCCTCGACCGCGCAGCAGGCGACGGACCTCACTGACCACGTGGGACGTCAGATAAAGCCGGACAGGTTGATTTAACTGTTGTGACTGCGGACACGTCTCAGATAAATCAGACTGCAGGGACGGGCAGGGACATATATGGACAAGGAGAGACTGCAGAAAGCGAGGATGACATCAAACATGAAAACTATGAAAATTTATAAATGATATCTGATTGTCACATAAAGCAAGACGATTCTGGTTAGTAGAATAATATTGAATTAGAAATAGAAAATGCAGTCACTTTAGTTTTAGACTTTGCTAAAAATTACTAGCTGTGCTGGGTTGCAAACTCAGAATGCAAACGCAGAATAAATATTTCAATTAAAAGCAATTTAAACGTATCCGATTTTTGTAAATAACCTACGAGTACCACCTAATTGTTTACGTAATATATGGTCCTATTATTTTTTCTGTGGTATGTTGGGTGCAGAGACATCGCTATCAGTTAGTTTTTTAGAGCACAGATAAAGCACGGTTGACGGAGCAGCATAAACGATTCGCAGGGTCTAGCGATAATTGCTTATTGTTCCGCCGCCATTTTTGTCGCGGTGACTCACACATGCTTCCCACTCGAAAGACTCAAACCAGTTTGACCAGACGCCCAGCTATTTTAACAGTAAGTACAACCAACAAAACATACATATCCTCACATAGTATTTGTATACACGTGAGCAGATTTAGTAATAAGTTGGCTACTTAGATCGGGTTATGTCACCGCATTAAACAAACAAACGCAAATTGAGGACTGAAGTTATTATCCGTTAAATTAATGTCTTTTAAATTAAAGAATAGAATGGAAATTCTACGTAGTGATCGTACAAATCCTTTTTTAGTTTACCTGTGTGTATATATTTGAGGTATGATACACAGGACTTAAGTTAGCTAAGAAATCTAACAGTGTTATCCGAAATAAAGGCTTCATTCATTCACACATGACAAAGTTATCGCTTCAATATCTGGGCATAATCAATTTTATCCCGAATATAAAATTAAAATAAATAAGTTAAGTAAGTAATTAATTTATAAGTTCATGTTTCTGCGGTTCTTTTGCTCTTCGACCAAAGATTCATCAAACTATTGCTATAGAAAATGATATCTGCATCTAGCTTTTTCTCACACACCAGAGCCTATGTATTATAATTCTCATTCCGATAATAATAAATAGTAATAAAAATAGTACTAATGTGCGTAGGAGTATCCTGTTGCTGAATAAGTAATGAAGCGATTTACCATAGGTTAGGTTTAATAGCCAACTTCCAAGAGAGATATTAACAAGCAGTGCGTTGCTGTTGATATGGAAATAACAGAACTTCAGCAATATCTTTTAACTGCTGTCGTCCGATAAATGGCTCCACATCTACATAAAGTCCCAGCGCAATAAATGAAATTGGCACAAATTATTACATAGCACACGAGGAAGGACATAAAGAGCTATGTCAATGCCCATTCCCACCAAGAAATTTTGCCATAAGAAAATAGCTTACCCACATTTTCTGTAGTTGTACCCATAACTTATATCTGGAGCATAGCATATTTTTGGCTTCATGCCGGGCACTAGTAATCAATGTACAAGTCTTACATCATGCGCTCTCAATTCTTTCACGAAATATGTCAGTGTACTTGGTATAATTAAAATATCGTCTCTCAAATTCAAGAGCAGTACTTGCTAACCTTTTTAAGTTATTAAGAATCGTCAAAATTTATGTCTTACTTATCTTACACATAAAACACGCAAAGTAGTCCTAATTAAGTGTATTTTATAACATCGTCCTTGATGAAAGCGTTGAACCTCTTCGCTGGTAGGTACTTGATTCACCTTTATTCACCTTTTATAATTCTTGCTTCTGAAGGTCAGTTGTAGTATCATGAGTCGCCTCATTCTATGAGGGTCGTTAACCTTCTAATTGCTGAGGTCTACACTACGCCCACCTGTCGGTAGGATGATGTCTGATGAAGTCAGCGTTGCTCCGACCCCTGACCTTCGTCAATTGAATGCAGTCCTGACCGACGCGATAAGAATAAACGCGCGTCTTGAAATAGCTGTGAGATCTTCATCAAGCTCATGTAAGATATTGGTTATCAGTACACCGTCTATATCTGTGAAGTCAGAGAACATACTCGTAAAAAAATATGCAGCATTATGCTGAGTTGGAGCCGGTTTGAGTCAGTAAACATAGGTAATTATTATGATAAGTCTCTGTTGTAGTAAGTAGTTTTATGTAGTATACTAAAGCTAATCAGTTTTATGCAGGAAATCTTTCAAGGTACTAGTTTTAAAGATACCAGTCTCAACAGCACACAGGAATTATATAAGACAGTTTTTACAAAATTAATTCATATTTTTTCATCCGCACTCCGTGGTCGGACCAATTCGTACATAGCGTAAGAAAATCTTCTCGATATCTCCAAAAACGTCATTTCATTTTCATTATCCCTAAAGAAAATTGTCACCAAATCCGGCAAAGATCGACATCTTACATTTTCGTAGAAAATTTAAATCTCGAGAGGCCAAGCTAACTTGACAGGTTCACTGAACCGAAGTGAAGCTATGACAGATATTAGGGTTGTCTTAGAAAAGTCAATTGGTGCATGCTCAAGCTACTTGTCCGTCATTGCTGGTTCTTTCTTGGCATCTGCTCTTTAGTAAACTATCCGGAACGATCCTGTAGAACGATATGACTTTTAAGCAGTTTTATTTCCTGCATCAATTACAAAGAGCAACATTCTAGTTTCAGTTTCAGAAGATTCACTATCTATGTTCAATCACATTTTCTCTGCCATTGTCACAATTCCCAAGTAAATTTTCTGTGCGATGCCGTCGTCACACAAGCCGTTCACATGATTGAATACACACAAATTGTTCGGAGAAAACAAACGCGTCCTTCGGGTGATAAATAGTGAATTCGTAACGTTTCTCCGGAGCGGTTTTTATGTGTTTTCGGATGAGAGGAATCATTTGTCATAGTCCTTTTCTGATAGCAGGCGGGCTGGCCCGAATCCACTTAGAAGCTTCGTGGATCCCGACATATATTTCCGTCCGTTTCGGGGATTCTATAAGACGTCTTTTTTATTGGAATAATACAGTTTGATGAATTAGTAGAACTTGTTCTATTATAGAAACCATACCAATTGCATTTTTAGGGCTCACTTAGTTATATAGCGAACTAAATAGCTATAAACTATTTCTAACATTTTTATTAGTACTGTTCTAAAATACAAACAAAGCTGCAGAATCTTGCGACCTGTAAGTTGTCATTGTTATGAATTTTCTTATGTAACTACAATTAAAAATCTTAAATTGCTCAGTATCTTTTTCTGGGTGAGGTTAAAAAAAGAAGCCTTAGAAAGAAGTAGTTGACACTTACAATACCGGCAATTGAGTTTAAAGTATAAAATTACTTTCAATCAATTCGTACTCCGGCGTATAGGTAAATAGGACGAGAGGTTTTATATCAACATTATCCGTAATGTAGGAGGAAAACACGTTAATACTGACGTCACAAATAAAGTTTTAAATCAAAGCATTGAAATGAACGTAGCTGTATACGCGACTATGAATCAGATAGGCGTTGTACAGACAATATGTCAAATTAAAACAATGATTACAGCTTTTGCTTGGGGTAAAGTAAAAAAATGGTCACGGGATATCGTATACATGTGAAACGTCCCTCAATAGGTAAGGAAAAGGTAGCCATAGTTAGGTTAGGTTAGGCATACATAACGCATATTCATCAATTCAAAAAATTTCAATAAAACTTTGAAACTTCAATAATACAACTTGAAGAGTGTATTGCATAATAAAGATTACTCCAAGTGGGACATGTTGACCAACCATTAGTACAATATCAAGAAGTAAGTGTGAATTTGGAGAAGCAGTATGAATTCATCTGTTTCTGCAAAGATTTTCGGGAAAAGATGGCATTTAGCTAAAGAATTTTTTTTATTGTTTTTAACATATCGATTTTTCAAACTAAGTACAACTATCTAAACAAGCCAATAATGACTTGAGTATATAATTCGACTTTAACTTAAACTTCTACCAAATAATGATCTTTAAATGCCATTTTTTATCGCTCGCTTGGCTAGCCACCAACCTCAAGTTTTAAAATCTGTCGCCAAGCAACTGACGGTGTGTTCCGGCAGCCATCTTTGAGAGCCAGACTATGCATGCTCCATCTAGCGCTACAGTACGTCCTAATGACTTTCGTGGTCGTGCGTGGACAAAAACATAGCTGTGTAGGATAAAAAAAAATACACTTTCCGATATTGTAGTTTTGTGGTAGACAATAAGAACTACACGTATTGTATTGTAGGAAGAACTACAAAACTTAACGCTGCTGATAAAGTGGTTTGGTGTTGGTCAGGGGTGCACCCCAGTGCCAATAAGTTATAGCATTGATGACACCGAGAAGTAACGCGAACTGTCACGACACGACGCTGGCGTCACCGGCGGCATGCCGCGAGGGTCACTAGTTTCTATTCGCGTTGGGTGTGACGCACGCGCATGACGGCTCGTGCGAGCGCCCGCCGATCTCAAGCTTTAAATACTCCGCACTCGATTGTGAACAACATATGCTTCTGGATAACTGCTGTTGTTTGAGATTGTTGGATTGATAGAAAAGTTGGCATAGAACCTACCTATAGATATACCTTTGAAGAGTGTTATTAATCTTTTCATTCGGAAACTTGGATACATGGTGCCCAAGATACAGCTTCAATTACAAAACATTCGATTGTTAAGAACACCATACTATTGCATTGCAATGGTTTGTTGTTGTTTGTTTTTGTTTGACTGTTCCGTTGATAAAAAACATAACTTTTTCCATCTGCTATATGACAATGGCTCCAATCATGCTACGAATGAATTTAAAGAGCTTTCGTACTATGTTTTTGGGTACATGACGTCGAAAATAAAGTTTTGGATACACCACTTTCGATTATAAACAGTATACACTTTGGTTTAGCTCTTGGAATGATGAATACATTGATCTTGGTTGGTCAGAGGTTGTCTGGAAGAAATCGCTTTTTAGCGATAAGACCTCCTTTTGTGCCTGTTTTGTGTTGTGTGAATATATTAATATATGATGTTCTATTTATGTGGTGATTATAAAGAGTTCTGTAAATATCATTCAATTTCGCTGTCATAGGATTAATTTTAACTTTTTTTAAAGGTTTCCGTATATTATGTGGATAGAAAGTGGAAAGTTGCACATGGCACTATCAATATTATAAGTGTGTATTGACCTGAATTTATAAATCTACTAGTAGTTAAATTATAAGCAGAGTTAATATTTTGACAGCTGCTTAATTAGCAATAATAAATTGTGTACTTACTCAACTGGACTGAATAATTTGATCAGAATACTGGAATGTTCAATTGCTATGTTTCTGTATTTTTAAATAATTTCGAAGGCATTAAGTGACATAATTTGATTGATTCGCCTTCTCGCTAGCAGATCTTTTAACTATACAGGTTGATTCTAAATTGACTGATAATTTAACTCTTCTATATTATTATTTAATATTTGATAATAAATAACTTAAATATTTATATACCTTGCTTAATACTTTCCTGTTAAAAACATCACCAATGATATATTTAAAAATTGTGCCTGATGGTTTTTTTTTTAATTTTCATCTTTTATATGAGTGATTCTAAATTGACTGCATATAATTAGTATACTGAAAAAAAAATTAAAAAAAATACCAAAATATAGAATGCTTTTATATCATTTCATGTATGAAATTTAATTCAAAATAAAAAATTTGTTATAATATTCTTACAAAGTATAATGACCTTTTTTTAAAAAAATTATTCGTTATCTTATTTGAATTTAAAAAGTGTAAGCGAGAAGATTCATCAAATTCTGCGTCTTAAGTCTAAATAGCTGTAAGGCTTTTATCACACATTATTTTTCTCAACATTGCTTGTCACATAATCATCCCTCCCTGATCCGTTTCACCCCAACAGCCCCCCATTTAGTGGGTACTTTACATAGCGATGCACTGCCAAATTGCATTAGCCTCATATTATTATAACGGAGATAGAAATCTACATTCAGGGTTGGCTAGCTGGGTAGTTAGATTGTGTAAGTTGGAAGGTTTGTGGAGTTATGTTTGCTGACATTTGAGATTGGACTTGTCTTTGTATATGTATCGCTACATACTTTTGCAGGTTGTCCTTAAGTAACTCACTTAATATTATACATTTGAATGTTTGTGTGAAAGTTAATTTGGGTATTTGATCTTGGTGATTTGCCTAGATGGGTTTTAATTAAATTTGGATTAGGATATATAGTAAGGATACTATCCTTAGGGTATATTAATAAGATGGTATTTATTTTTAACCCCCAATGCAAAAACGATGGGGTGTCTATTACACCTGTTTGACGTGTCTGTGGCATCATAGCTATTTTTGTGGCATCATAGAATTTATTTATTGGTTTTTCTTTTTAGGTAAACCTGCAGTTGTCAAAAGTGTTTTAGCTATATTTGATGAAAATCAGTCCAAGCTGGTTGTCCAACAAAATGGCGGATTACATATTTTTCCATATCTCCATCGATATGGATATCAAATAAAAGGGCTTCCAAAACAAAATGGCGATAAACTCAACGGGATAACTTTAATAGACAATACAGGTGTTGTCGTTAACTGTTAAAGTTGTATTATTTTTCGATATCCAAAATTAGCATCCCTAATAATAAATCAATGTTTTAGCTTTTGTATATAACTTACTGAGAGTGATATGAGGACAACTGATTGTAGATGTGTATATATATTAAAGAAAAAGTCCCGACTGATTGACTGATATTTGCTAGGAATCAACGTAGAGCCTAAAACATTGAACCTAGAGACATGAAATTCTGAAAGTAATATTAAATGTTAAGTTAAGAAAGGATTTTCAACCATTTTATATAACAGCTACACTAGTTCACAAATAAAATGGAAAAGATTTATCGTAATGAATGAATACTCAATTCAGACCAGAAATTCAGCCTTCATACAACATACTGGCAGACGGCCAAACAAAACATCAATACACTAATAAATACTAACATCATATAAGTATACAATAAATACAATATCTATTTGACCATCAATACTACTGGTGGTTTTGAGAACTGTAGAAATCTATATTTCTACCTATACAGTGATATTGTGTCTTCTAAACACTCCTTGACTATTTTTCAATGTTGTTGTTGAAAATAATTTCGTAATAATTATTCTCATTCATTTTATTTCTATAATACTCAAAGAAACCAAAACGCTATCAGAAAAGTCTAATAGGGTTATTAACCTTTTTTCATGTGGAGAAATACTCAAAGCATACTGCACCACCAAGGGAAGGCAGAACGGTTATGTGGGACATTTATTAACTAAAACTCTACAGTGTCACTCTCTGCTGCTTACTGGCCTTAGGTCCTCCAGGCATCCCTTGACTGCACCGTCTTGCGACATTACAGCCTCAGTTGTGCTATCCCCATGAAAGACTGCAACCCACTTCCCATGCCAAACCCGTTAGGTTTGAAGGCCAAAACCTAGCAGAGCAGTATGTCCTGAGTGCTTCTTAGCTTCACCAGGAGGCAAGGTCTTGGTTTCTAAGCCTCCCGCATTAACAGGATCTCTTGGGTGAGGGGACCTATTAGTCTTAAATAATAGGATTAATTCCCCATGAAAGCCTACCCAAGCCAAGCTAACCTAAATATATGCAAAACAGAAAAGAAGCATAGGTTAGCTTTGGGAAATGAAGGTGTTCCCAGACACCTTAATTTATAAATAAGACACCTTAATTTAGGAATAAAAAGAAACTTATTTGCTAATCCAGGTCAAAAGGTTAATCCAATCTGTTCAGCGGTTTGAGCATGAAGAAGGACCAAACAGACACACATACAACATTTTGCCTTTATAATATTAGTGTGATTAAATATAGTCATACAAACTAAATTCATAATTCAAATCTTTAACATTGTGGTAGGTTCCTTAGCAAATGTTGCTTTTATTAGATAAGTTGCCACTATTCAGATTGAAATATGATTTCTGAAATACTTATAACTAAGTCGTAGATAGACATTAAGCTGTAACTATTTCTTTGTATTGTGTTGAGAACTGGTTTTCAATGTCAAAGCTAAGATTTTGAAACAATTTTTTCAGAATTGATGTACTAACATATTCTTCTTTTAATGGTAATGTCTGTAGTTAAGTTAAGTAAATTTATACACTAAAATTTTGAGTTTGTGGCTTCTCCCATAACGAAGTTACAGGGGTCTTGAAAATGGCTCAAACCGCTTCGAGAAAAGGATGGTACGGCCATGCTTTGGTTTTGCTTGACTTGGCGCTGAAGTACTCCTGAAGTAAGTAAGTTTGTTGAACTGGCATATCACACACTTTCTAACTAATATGTTTGGTAAATTCCAATCTAGTGTTACATACTCCTAATTAATACCCACTGTTCATATATTGTTTGATGGCAGAATTGTTTAAATAGGGTCTGAAACTATATGGTTGGAATGTCAGCTTAGATGAGCATGTCCATATTTAGTTGAACAATTTACATATGTGATTGGTGAAGTGACAATGTTCTAAAACCAGTCTTTTTGTGGGGACTAAATTTCTTAAGTTAAAGGCAAAAACAAGAGTTGATGATTTCAGTTTCTGTCTGGCATTAAAATAAACGAAGTGTTTTGCATTTTACTGATGTCCTACTTTTACTGTTCACAAAATAGTGTCATGCCAATTTGAATCTTAACAGAGGCAGTCAAAGTTTGCAATCACACGAACTATTCATCATTATAGTACAGCTTGATGTGTAAGTAATGTGCAGACGGTATCAAGTTGTGGGCCCTGTACATCACTAAAAACATAACCTAGGTGCAATCAAGCATTTATTGTATAATACACTCTAATAATACGGTGTCCTAGCGAAGCCGGTTTGTCTCGATAATACCCACGTACATATTTATTTTTACACATTACGCACACAGCTGTGAGTCGACTAGCCGAGCCGCTCGCCCGGCGCGCTTCACGGGAAAATCTATAGTGAACTGCACAAAACCCAATTTAAACACAGCAACTATCCGGCGTAAACTCACATTAAAACGAGGCTAGAACGCTATATTTGGAACAAGTTTATCGGTAACGCGAAGAGAAATTTGTCCGGCTAGAGGGGCGGTAAAAGTTACCTACCAATTAAAATAACTCGTTATTCCGATGAATTTAGAACGCCTAGGCAGCTAGGTACGTACCTCGTAGTCGTCCAGCAGCCGAGTAAACACCTCCGCGAAACAATTCCCCAGAGAGAAATCACAGAATTGTGCACAACACGACCGAAGCACGGCGCGTGCTTACACTCAACTCACAGCCGGCGTGGAAAATTCACAAATCCAGTTGAACACTCGATATTAAAAACAGAAAAACACAGATTAACACTAGCTTATAATCTATGAATTCCACAAGAAATATCTAAAATAGTTGAACAGAAACCAAAAAACGCGCCAACTCTCAAACTAAAAAACTACAAGCACCGAGAGACGCGCCGCGCGACCGCGCAATCCGAGTCCGATTTGCGACTGACGTTGCTACGCTACACACGGACACTACGGCTCGCGAGCACGAGCGACTTCATGCGCTACACACACCGCACGACAATAGCTCGGTTGGCGTGTTCTGTCGCAGTTTACTTTCATTTATTGATATATGAATAGAAGCTGTCCTGTTATCGCATAATTGATAACGCATTATGTTATACCGTCAGTCTTATCTACATTGCGATGCGACAAAAGTGAGATAACTACTTGAACGAACGTGTATTCTGCACTTATAGTAATGCGACCACGGTGAAAAGATCTGAGCGAACTACGAAAATATGTACGATCTGACACTCGTCTATATCCGTACGGAATAGACGATGGCCAGACGCGCATGCGTCAGGCGAGGCGAGAGTGCGACGTCAGTGAATGACAAGCCCTGAGCTTGTATTAACCGATCGATTTTAAAAGAAATGTTGTCTTTAGTACGGAATAATATAAATTAGAGATCAGAGGGAGACGATTAAGTTGTTTTTGTACTAAATATTATGTCACAATAATGTCTAAAACCATTCTTCTAAAGCTTATTTAAACAAGGTTAAATGGGCATTATCACCACAGTCCCAACACGCATTATTTCTAAACCATCATTCCACTTCTGCGAGTTCTATTTAAAATAACATATTCATGTTTCCCAGTGTTCTTTTCGTCTTAGGTTTACCAATTTCTTCTTTATGAATATATTTTTTACAAATATATTATTATTTTTACCAACGTAAGTTTCCGAAATATCAATCTGCGATTGTTGTACATAAACCGAATTGGCATGGCCTATTTATCATGCATAAAAAGGGAAGTAATACCAACCTCTTCCATTTTTTAATTCAGTTAAAGGCTTTAAAAAATCTCACACTTCCAAATTGCTTTCAAAAAACAACAAAGAACAGCTATTAAAGATGGAAACAGACATCTCCAATTGTATCACACCCACAGTTTTAGACCATGTTTCACGAGAATAATTTCATGTTTTTTGCTTTTCAAGCAAACTTTCCACCAATAAACTCCCCAAATTTCGAGTCAAAGCAGACACGCTCCACTTCCTCATTTTCTTAACTTTGAAATAAGTACATATTACATAACGAACAAAAACGTATCATGCAGACAATTAGAACTAAAACGTGTAATGGAAGATGTATATACAAATTATATATTCGCTGACGTTGTGAGTAGGTACATTGATGAGATTAGAGATCAAATAAATGTATTTATTGTTTTACTACTATGCAGATACAATTTGATTCTAGCTTCAGTACGAGTATTTATGCGTCAAACGAATATTTACGTATGTTTTTATAGAAATCTTTCACAAATATTTAATTTAAAAGAATATTCAAGGTCTATATAATTAGAAATGCTATCTGAGAGATAAAAGAAAAGATATTACAGAAATAAAATTGGCTTAGAAATCTACGTAGATCAAAAGTAGGCTGAAAGTTATGTAAAAATATTATCGTTATTCATTATCGTGACTAAATATTATTTATATTTACTTATCCGTAACATGCATAGATTAATTTATAAGTTAAGTAATCGTAGGAACCTTGTCTGAATAATACAAACTCTCCACTATGTAAATTTTAGAGTTTAGCAAACAGGATTACAATTGAACATATCAAGGTTGATAGCAAATAAAAAACAGCGACCTTGCATGGACTGAAATATCAACACATAAAACAATGCGAGATCAAATGTAGCATTTTAGATGGACCAGGTGCCACGGTGGGCGTAAATCGCGCTATTTACTAAATTAAGACGAGTAATTATTTTAGATATATTGCACCTGAGAATGTATAACTTATATAAACATATATATTTTAGTTTAATTCTGCCATATTTCATTCCCTTATTCGACAAATAACACAAAACTTAGACATTAATGAAATAACCCGACCGATGAGAATGTTTTTGACCGTTGCTTAAATGTTTCTCAGAAGCCACCCTTAATAAAATTCTATATGATTACCAATGGCCACGTACATTACATTGTATAAGTTGTGTTTAAAAAGTTATTATTAACTAGGGTTGCTCTATTAAAAATAAACACACGTAAAAAAAATTAACTCAATTTAAGTAGTAAAAAATGTCCTTCAGTAATAGGTACCTCGTCGATATACGATCTTAGTACACTAGTAGCTACACTAGATACACAACTAAAATAGCCGAAGTTCAAACAATACACAGACTAAACAAAGGAGAGTCAATCTGTCTATCTAACGATTTTATGCTAGCGAACTATTGTTAGGTATTGATCAGCTATATGTATTAGGTTACCTAATTATTAAGTAAAGAGTAGAACAATACGAGTACAATGTAGCTAGGGTAGAAATTAGCTGAATATATTATAAATGAAAACTAAACATAATTGACAATCATAGGTATATTATGATAATTAAGTATTGCAAATAAATGTAGCAGATATTGAAATGTTTCAGGGTTTATACAAGGTAAATGTAATAATCATTCTCATGATGAGACCAGTGTTGTTAAATAGTGTCTCCGACTTGTGTTGGAAGATAAAAATACGAACAAACAAAAAAAGTTATTTATTGCAAAAGTCACATGTAGAAAATCTCAAGCACGCATACGTATAAAATATATGCACTGAATTGCCATCACAGGTGTAAAAATTAAATGTTTAATAATTTAGGTATCGGCAATAATTTACAATTTATCAATGCTTAATCCTGCATCTTGACAAGTGACTTGGAGATAACACTAAAGTAATATTTTTACAAAATATCCACTGACGCACGGTATGATTCGTTTGACGCACTATTAAGTGTGATAAGATAGTGAGGATAGGGATCGCAACTTTATCATAATTTGTTTCCTTAGTCATGGCAAAGAAATTATCACACACAGACATTAGTTTGACTGCGGTATTTTGTGTGTACTTACAGAAGCTCCACAACTTATTTTTTAAATAGAGCATTTAGAAAGAGATAAACGACTAGTAGCTATAAAATATTCTACTTATTTCTTTATTCAAAATGTATGTCCAATAATAATTAAATGTATTCAACAAATAAACTCGACATTTTTATTTATTTAAAGCAAGTAAGTACCTATTGATGCTAACATAACTTAACAATTGTGTGCAATTAATCGAACAATATTATAAGCGTATAAGCGCATTACTTATTTCTTACAAAGCTCAGACAGTACTCGTGTTCGGTTCTTTCAAAATCATTTCGTCGGCCCGCCCGGCGACAGTGACGTCATGCCGGCGCGCGCAACACAGCATCGATCGGCTGCCATATCATTTACTGCAGCGAGATTACTCTTTAAGATGTAGAGGAAGCATTTACACACCCGTGATTTCGATTTATGTTTTTAGAAGCCGCAAATAAAAACTAAGATTTTTATAAATCCAATATATAACTGGCCATATTGATTGATATTTTCACAATGATAATAGTTACAAATTACAACTTTTAAACCAAAAGTTCAAATTATATGCGGCACTCTCAATTTATTAGTTAGTGAGTTTTGTATGCTATCTATTCAACTATGATTAATAAATTACAAAGAGGAAAGAATTGTATTTTTGTATGTACCGAATAAACTTAAAAACTACTGGAGCGATCATAAAAATTCTTTCGCCGCTAGAAAGCTACCGCGGGTAACACTGCAGGATGCAGCTAATAACACATATATTAAATTATTAATAATTATAATCACAACAATAATTAATGATACAGTATAGGTCTTTCATCACTATCAATATTTTTATGTGAGTATTATTGTATCACTTACCAGACCAACAATCGTGGTTTAATTTAGCAGCTGGGATAAAATTAAATATTTTATCCGTTGTTTGGTTCCCAAAGTAATCTTAATTGTTTCGTCAGGGTAGGGTAATTAAAAACTAGTAGGTATCGTATATTCAATTAAATGTAATACTGTGAATAACAAGTAACAAATATTGACATTAATTTGTAGTAGGCATAACTGCCATTTGTGTGTAACTTGCTCATGTTATGCTATAAAACAAGTCTTAGAGATGTTAACTTAAGAGTCCTTATTCCTTTACAGCCTCATATTATTTGCTTCTAGTTATACCTACTAAGCTATCAATAGCAGTACGTTATTACGCAAAAAGTCGACCAACCAAGTTGCAACCACGGTATTTTTTGCAACTTTGTAAAAATAAAACGTTAACCACTTGACCAAGTTCTCTTATATTCAAGAATCTTAATTGAAGTTGTGTGCCGCATATCTGTGCCAAATATTATTGAAATCAGCTAGTAAAGAGCACCGTAGTAAACTTTCTCAAGTTTTGGGAGAAATAAGCCTAATCAAATATCTCCGACGACTAACATAATCAATAAAAATTCAAACCAAACACCGAATTTCCTAATTAATGGATGGAAACTATGACCTCTGTATGCGAGTACATTTCAGAGCCACTTATATATTTTTACGGTTCATAGGCGATTGATGATATTTATTTATTATATTGGCTGATATAACAGGATTAAATCATTACAAATTACAAAGTTTTAAGGTTTCTAATTTACGATCAGGATAATATGGCTTTGTTTATATTTAATGAAAGCAGTAACTGTGGAATTACAGTTTTGGAATTCACAGTTTTAGACAATAATTAAATTTAGTAAAGATTTCGACAGTATTAAGTATTCCATATATAGCCTATCATCATAAGATAAATCTTCTAACCTATCATCATAATAGATAGACAGAACAATTCTTTATTGCATATTCAAAAAAAAAATACAAGAGGAAATTCTAACAAAATATAGTGCTACAAGTTTCGGCCTTATCGCTAAAAGCAATCTCTTCCAGGCAACCTTAGGATGAAGCCAATTGTGAAAAAATGAAATGAAATAGGACGGGGTATACAATAAAGAATATATTTAATCAATACATACATACATACAATCAATACATACATACATCTACTAAATAGTATAATAATATATCATAGTAAAATAAAACAAATAAGCAAAGTAAACAATAATGAGTACGAAATAGTGGCTAACTGATAAAATTCAGCATATCAGATAATTCTTATTTGCACGTGTGTATCAAACATTTCATGACTGTTGTCAAATCAAAATTTGACATTGACATAAAGGAAAAAAATAACTTGGCTTGGTACGTTTCCTACATACGTTAAAATGTTAGAAGAATAACTTGTTAATATTGATTAATCCTTTACCACACCCTTGATTATTATACGTGATATGTGATATGTGCATTTACCGGAGCTAAGTATCCCATCGAACACACCAGAACCCACTGAACAGTCGACACCGAAGACTTGAAGAGTATTGGATGTATAATTTGAAGTTTCTAACTAGGTACTTACTTATTTATGTCGATAGGTTAGCGGAAAATTACCGCTCCGCATTATGCGACTTAACTTATCGTTAGAATGCGAACTTAGACTTAGACTTAGACTGCGAAGTTAAGTACTAAGTACAATAATTTAAATGATAAGATCACATATATTCAATAATATTTAGGGCGTAATACATAATACCATATGAGACGCTCATACCAGAAACAACAAGTTCTAATGTTCTTTCGTCTATCATTGTTTGTATGGATGTTCGAAACGCTCATGTTATTATTTACTTAACTCCTTTCAAACAAACCTTTAATGCTTGGTATAGATAGCTATTACCGATACCGCCGCGTTTAGCACTGTTTATCGTACTTTTTACCTTTGTGGGGTTCCGTACCTAAAAGGTAAAAACAGTATATTACTAAGAAATCGCTGTCCGTCCGTCCGTGTGTTACCGGGAAGTATATCATAGCTAGAGTTGAAATTTTCACAGATGATATAGTTATATGATTCGCTCTTGGCTGATTATTGCATTTAGGAACTGTTGGAAGTCATACCATATCTTCGCGCCCGCCCGCTGTGCTTAGTTAACGTGAAATCCTGCATGAATTGTCATAGCAACGCAAGAAACATTTAGTTTAGCGCTACCTAAGATATGCCGTAGTATATTTATAGAAATATATTTATACTAGAATTGACTATCTATCAGTTTTTCTAAGGTTTATTGCAAGCTTATTACTATAGCAGCATTAAGAATTTTCTTCTCGCTTGAGCGAGCGAAGGGTCTCCGTTTTGAAAAAAACTTTGCTTAATCGACTGTATGTATGTATATAGTTACCACTCGTAAAGGTTTTAGTTATACTATAATATAGCATTTAAAAAAAGATAGATTTTGTACCGCGCTTTGTGCAATTCTAATTTTACGACTCCTGTCGGAAACGTTACTTGAATCATGCTGTTATCCGTTAAGAGTGTATTAAAGAAAGGCGGCTACTGTAATTATTTTAATGAACATCTTTTGCTAAGAAACCAACTCAAAATTCAAGAAAATACATTTTGTTAACGACTAAGTTGTTTTTTTTCGAATTCAGAGTTGGTCCCGTATATAAAGTTGTTTGTAATGATGATTATATTAACCCCCTTTCAGCGTAGTCCACCCTTCACCAATAGAACCTTGTATTATAGAAAGAGTTTTAAAATTAGTCTTAATCCCTCATTAAATTATTATTAGTTGGCGCGTTTGTGTTAAATTAGCCATAAGTGTTATGAAATCTATGTTTATAGCATTAAGGTACAAATTCCAAAAGCACTCACCTGACAAGATTCGTCAGACCGGCACGAGCCCTTGTTTCTGCGAGCGCCGCGACCGCCCCTGCATCCCCTGGTCCACGCCGACCTCACGCACACGCGCCCCTTAACAAACTACCGCACTACCAACCTACACACATATTTATATTTAAAGGCAATTTTTGAAATTAGAATTTCTAAAGTCTTACTTTTGGGCGAACTTTTTTTTCTCTAGTAACCGAATCAGTCAGTCGACTTCCTGACTATTATCTGCCGCGGTTTTTTGTTTTCATACGTGACGAAGCACGCTTCCTATACCCGTCTCGCTCCATATAAAACGTTTTTCAGGGAGTGCTCGGATGTTCTATCTCTGTCGCACGTCTTGGAACCTGAAACAAGAGAGGGGTTGATTAGGCTTAGACTACGTGAAAGAAGAAGCTTGAATCTTCTTGATTGCGGTATTCATCACTAGAGATCGCTGGTAATTTATTTATACCGTTTGGAGTGATTAATTAGTCATAGTCATAGTCATAGTCATTTTTATTGATAACAAAATAATAGTTACATGTCAAAAATAAATAATAATTACAGTATTTTCAAATACTCTGTAAAATAATAATTAAATAATTTAAAACATTTTTTTTAAATATCATCAAATAAAATAAGTAACAAATAAATATTATCAATTACGTCATTTAATCGGAATTACGTCATCCAAATTATAATATGTCTGCTCAATAAGCCAACCCTTTAGACGTCGTTTAAAAGAGGTTAAAGAGGGCGCGTCTCGCACCTCAGGCGGCAGGCGGTTGTATACGTGCGGCGCGAGTGCATGAACCTGCCTGCAACTCTTCTCCAGCTTGAAACACTTGACGCGGAGTCGGTGCGGGTAGCGTGACTCGTGCTGACGCTCATCTCCCAGGTGTCCGTACACTTCGGAATGTTTGTAGGCATACAGCGCGGCCTGCATACATACCAAGCTCGGCACGGTCAGTATACCCATGGACCGGAAATACTCCGCAGCCGATGTATCTTGCGGCACTCGTGCTATAGCTCGTACCGCTCGCTTTTGCATTCTGAAGGCAGCCTTCCAGTCAGCAGCGCGCCCCCAGAGCTCGACACCATATTGTAGTAACGAGTGCACAGATGCAAAGTAGCATTGCCGGACCATAGGGTACGGCAATATTGCGGACACGCGCCAAAGAGCAAAGCAGGCTCTGCCTATTTTTTCACATAGCCTATCTATGTGGGTTTCCCAAAACAAACCACTGTCTAAGTTAAACCCTAAAAAAACGGTCGATTTTACTTGATCCACCTCAACGTCTCCGACCTTCACCTGCAACGGCCTGTAGGCGCGTCCCGCGAGGTTGAAGTGGATAAAGTGGGTTTTGCTCAAATTTAAAATCAGCCCATTCGTTTTAAACCACATATTCAAGTCGCTAGCTACTTTATTCATCTGTATTTCGAGTTGGTCGACAGTTGGTGCTGTGACGATTGCTGCCACATCGTCAGCATACATATATATATATGCTTTCGTTTGGAACATTGGTGGGTAAATCATTGAGGAGAATGGAGAACATAATGTTTGATAGGGATGATCCCTGCGCAACGCCTATTACTGTCTTGCGTGAGCCTACACCCCCTTGATAGGGGAGACCCGTGCCCAGTAGTGAGACGCTATGGGTTGTTACGGTACGAATTAATAAACGAAGTTATTATATATGTTACTATTAATTATAATACACGTTGTCCTAATAACATATAAGTGTATTTAAATTATCTCTAGCCAAAGTTTGTTCGAGATATCACTTTTAGCTATAATGCCTTTATAATTTTCAAATGGATTTATTCTACGGCCACGGCTATAATGTCACATCCCATTTTACATCATGTATAAGAATTGTTTTCATGTTGTAACATTTTATTGAACAATTTTGCGAGACATAAAAAATGAAGAAACAAGGCAATAATAATTTTATGTATGGTCACAAAAAAATGACTCGTAAATCTTGGAACGTAACGGCGTATGAGACTAACGATGGTAACGCCCTCCATACACGTTACAAAAACAGACAGAAAATATGCGTCAGTCTTGCTTAACGAACACCATGGCAAATAGCATCTTAAATTATATTATCTTTGTTCTCATAAGTATCAATCAATTTAACGTAGTATAGAAACTCTGGCTTCCGCACTAGTTATAGAACTGTGTCGCGGAAATCAGCGTCTTCCCAGTTTGGTGTAAGTACTTATAGCTAAATTAAAATTATGCCAAAAACATCTTTACTCTTTAATACCAAACAATGACACAACTTATAAAGAGAAAACTATTTTAGTAATATTACAAGAATATTACAAGTAAACCTACTTACTTTTGTCGCAGGAGATTTACAATCGAATACACAAATACCAACAAGAGTAAATAAAAATAATAACACACCTATGGGTTTTATATACTGATAGTAAAACTTGTTTTAGTACCTACTTAGTATTAGCGTCAGAACTAAGAAGACAGAAGAAAAACAGAAGGCAGATAACAGGGGGGCTAAGACCGTAGCTAAGATTTCTTTGAAGGAAGTAAACTATAAGTAGTATCGTTTGTTCGCACTGGCCCGTTTTAGGGTGCCATCTTATGCTGCGCGACGTTCAATCGACATTTTGATAAGGTGTCTAGTCGGACAGCGTAAAACGCTGCATATGAACTGTATGGGCACTTACGAAATGGCAAATGGAAGTACCTACTTATAAAATTTAAAATACACCCAACATCGCCATTTTGTAATAGCATCCATCTTGAATTTGAAAATGATCATAGTGTATAGCATTCCATTAGTCAAGCCCTTTCATTTGATACCCATATTGAGAGAATTATACAAAAATTTGTAATAAACCAAAACCGACGCCAAAAAAAAAACAACCACAGGCACGCCTAACTTATAACCATGTCGTTTTCGCGTCGCTTAAAAACTGATCGTGAGTGGAGGGCTTTAGCATAGCGTAGCACCACCGTAGCACTATAGGCTCGTAGTAAGTGTGCGTCGTAGTACTTCTTATCTACACTTCTACACTAATGTATTTTTGTTGAGGAAAGATTTGTATTTTTGTAAGGGGAGCCCATGATGCTAAATGGGGATTTACTCGAGCCTTATAGAGACGTATTGCGTTGCAAAGCTTGGATGATAGGAAGTAGAAAATATTATAGGTCCCATTTTAGTGGTGGAGGAAGCATCTGGAAGGATATACATTTTTTTTCTAAGAAAATCATAACATGTAAATGTTCGAGCGTGTCAGATTATAATATTTTCTATGCTCCATCATGCTTCTGATAACAAATATATGTTAAACTGACAATTTGCATGGTGGGGGTGGCCACACAGGTTGAAAATAATTAAGAAAACAGAAATCCCCCCACTCCCTAACATTCCATTCAAATCATTTAATCATTGACATGCACACTGTTTAGCTAGTAATAAACCTACCGTGGCAATGCGGCCAGTATTATGGGTAATTTTGCGCCGGGAACAGTCTGGGGCGGTTTTCTCGACTAGACTAGTTATAGATTTGACATTTAATATTCAAGCTTGACAATTTGAATAATAAATAATTTAAATTAATGGTTGAAAGTGGTACCTACATAATGCGATTATATATTAACAAATTTCTCCAAATCACAATTAAAGTCTTTGAATATTACACCTCAGTGTACGTGTTTAAGTCGAAGTTAAGCATTGTTCAGCACGGTTAATCTATTGATGGGTGACCGTGGATTCGTATAACTTGTAATAACGAGCACTACAAGTTATCAATCAAATTTATCATGAGAGGTATCCCTGAGTACGATTACATTTAATGCAAAGTTGTTTGCATCATTTAAGTGGCCAAAAAACTGAGACCGTACCAAGCCACTCAGCCGATACCACCAGAAAAAATGTTAAACTAGTAATCATTTTTACAACAGTGACTATCGACATCCAATACGGCAGGCGCCTTATTTTAAAAATATTTTTGTTAAAAATTTAGATTTAGACCAAAAACCGTTAGAAAAAAGAAGTTAGCTTCTAGAAGAAGTTTAATTTCACCAAAATCATTGGTGAAATTAAACTACACCACATGGAAGGATTAAAAAAAAGAATAACATTTTCAAACAGGTCCGAGAAATTAGGTAACAAATATTAAAAAAAAACACTTACAGTCGAGTTTACATTGAGTACATCCTCTTTTTTGAAAGTCGGTAGAAGATAAAGTAAAAAAAGTGGTCGCAGTTTTCTACACAGTGGTTTCGAGAACTTCTCTAAACGGTCAAAGGGCCAGGATTTTTTTTTTCAAATTTTGATTTTCGAACACGTACAGTAATTGTGGGGTGTTGTCAGCCACTCAGGGTCGGGGGTTTGAACCAGCCCCCCGCTCACTGGCTTACTGTGTAGAATCAGACCACCGAAGATCTACCACCTTCAAGTTTGACTGCTCCTACCTAGGGCAAAGAAAACATATGCGCGATGTAGTACTTTCGCTTCAAAATGTAATATCTCCAATATTTTATATTACAGGTTGTAACAAGGAAGCTAAATAATAATATTATTTTATCATTAATAGTTTAATTTGCAATTGATTTAGTCAGGTTTTGCTTTAAAATTAATAAAGTTACAAAATTAATCCGTGTTATGAAGAAGCTCTCGCCATCTGTTATGATCTACAGGAACTACGTTGGTAATGATCTAAGTCGGCAGATGAGCTGAGAAAAGGTACTGAAAGCAAAACACTAAGTAATTTACTGTTATGAATTAAATATACCAATATAATACTGTATATTTTCTTTTGTATTTAGTTTATCTATAGACCATTTAAAATCTACAAATAATCCAAATAATAATAATGCAATACACATTTCTTTTCTTTACTCATTTATTGTATTTATGCGTAAAAAAAATACGAAATATCAAAATCACAAAGACAAGGATGTACTAAACCCCCAAATTAACTTTAAAAAATAACCTTTCTTCATACATAATTGCTTATTCAAGTAGCAAATATTGTATACGAATATTTAGAAGAAACATTGAGTAATTTAAATTACTTATCTACCCTCATTTGGCACACATTAACAAATAAAAATAAATCAAATCTGCACAGATTCCATATAAGCCAATTTTGAACAATTTCAAGAATAAACAGCATTTAATAATACCTATTGAGAATCTAAACACTAAAATCGGTTACGTCATAGATTATTTTATTTTGTTCTCTAACCAAATGGCCAGCCTAACAAAAACTCTTCAATATACTTGATAGTAAACAAACTAAAGTTCAATTTATGATGGTTTAGTTTTCGTGATTCGTTATTGAAAAGAAGCCAAAAAGCCGAATGTTGCAGCCAAGAGAAATAAACTGAACAATGACTGATTGAATCGCACGCGCATAGGATCTAGAGATTTACAATTGGAGTTTACTGTTGTTTTCGATGATACGGAATTACGGAATAGTTTTGACATAGATTTAAAAATCAATTACGTGTTTTATTGTCCATTTTTTTTTCATATTTGTCTAAATGTTGGTACTCAATTGCGAACTGTAGGCGGATTCGGAAACTTTGCAACTCGGATTACGCAATGAAAAAACGGGATCCTATTATTACTAATTTCTGCCGATTCGCTGTGCGTCAGTCCGTCTGTCTGTCACTAGGTTGTATCTCATGCACCGTGATTGCCTAGACAGTTAAAGTTTTCACATCATATCACACTAATATTGTAAAGGCGAAAGTTTGTAGGTATGTGTGTGGGTGTGTGCATTTGTTTGTTACTCCTTCAAGCTCAACCGTAGAAAAGATTTGAGTGATATATGGCACCAGGATAGCACATGTCCTGGACTAACACATAGGTTACTTTTCGTCCAGGAAAAATGAAGTGTTTCCCAGGGAACGCCAACAAGTAGTGACATATTTCTGTTACTTCTATAATCACAAATACTGAAACAAAATAAAATGATCATTTGAGAGAGGCTCCCATACAACAAACGTGATTATTTTTTTGATAAACGTGATTATTTTTGCTGGCACCAGCTAGACGATTTTTCAATAGAAAATTTAAGTAAATTTAAATTAATCGAACATAATTTCGTTGTAATTCTATTAAAGAAATAAAGTTTAAATTGTTATCCCATACATACATAAACTTAATATTTTTTGCTCGTTATTAATAATGTCGTATAGTTAATGTTACAGAACCCTTCGTGTAGACCGACTCGCACTTAGCTGTTTTTATTTTATTACAGATCTCAACGTTTGCATGAGATGTAAACGGAAGATTTAACATTTTTTTGGTTTTCAAGTTAATGAGATGTTTCAAAAATGTATGGAGCTCCGGCCAGGACAGTGGCTAAAAATACGTTAAAGGCTATTTATCATTAATATATCAATCAAATTCAAAATAACGTAAATTAACGCACTGTACAAAATTAATTTCGAATCAAAATATTTCCATTTTATTTACGCAATAAGGTGATTTTCGAGTTTTATTGTGTCAATTTTGACATTGACCATTGGAGTTAACCTAGAATATATAAATCTTCCAGGGATGCCATAATTCCACTACAATTCACAAAATTTAGATATTTTTGTACACAATGAAGGATGCGACTGACGCATTTTTCATTAATACACAGTAAGAACCACATCTTAAGGCATTTTTGGTAGACGTACACCCTCCTGGCCGAAAACGAAACAAGTCCTTTGCTCGTAGTTTTCCCGAGACAGACGTTGTTTAAACTTATACATATATACAACGTGTAACAGAAAGGTGTGATAATACTTAACGGTGTAAGTCTACCCATCAAAGTGAACCCTGAATAACGACTTAAAAAATTTTTACCACCACCCAAACTTAGTCAAGCTACGTTTGGTGACACTACAAGAAAAAAATAATTTCTACAAAGGCTGGTCTACGAAAATCCGTTTAATTTTTTAAATAGATATTAGTTTGAGAGAAAACTTAATTGAATTATTCAAAAATTGAACTTTTAGAAAGTTAGTCTATTATATTTATATTTTTTTAAATATCTTTCGATGTAGGATCTTATATTTTTAAAAGTCTAAGACGTGTATTAGCATAAGTGCCCCTCAAAAACAACGTAAAATCGTAATTATATCAGTAGAAATATAACAGTAGAAAAAAAAAAATTATCTTTGAACGAAATGTATGGCCCAATTTAGTGTTTTCACGATGTTATAGTAAAACAATAACAGTTCTACTGAAGTAGGCAGGTGACGAACTTTAGAATTTTAAAACATGGGCTTCGTCTGCAAGGTTTATACAAGTTTTTTTTATAAAAATAAAAGCGATTACCAATTACATTGATGATGAACATTTTCAACGTTGCCGATAGATTTTTTCTGTTATTTCGATTTGAAAATCAAAATCTCCGGATCGATTTTAATATAAGTCAAAAGGACCACCCGAGAATATTTAAGAGAGGACCCTATCAAACCATAAAAATATTTTTTCAATCGGTACAACATTTTCTACGTACTCTTTGGTCCATTTGTTACTCAATTGTGATGACTGGTACATCTCAGTAGGACCAGCTTTAGGCCTGAATTTACTTGTCTCTGTCTTCAGAACTGTCATTGTACTAAAACTAAATTTTTTTTATATTTTCAAAGAAATATACATAACCTAACAAAAACTATATAAAGTTATAAACTATATGTACAAAAGCAATATCCAAAAATTAAAACTTGTATAAAATAATGAATAAGTACATTGACTTTTAAGAATATGCTTGTCTATTTAGAAAACTAACGCGTGTTTGATTCATATTGTTTAAGAAGACGGGTGTTCACGCGTACCTGACTGCGTAGTGCGAGACGTGTCATCGTTGAAGACTCAAACGACTCATTTCAATCCTGATGAAGTTCACCGACTGTGAACGAAACTATAGTTGGACTTTTCCAACAACCAGGTACGCGTGAAAACCCGTCTTCTTAAACAATATGCTTGTAGTAATCCCGTTCAAAATATTGTAGAAAAGAATTTCACAAGGATATTTCTAGCGTAATGTAAGACATTCACGCAGAGTGGCTTTTACTAGCTAACGTACTCTTAGCTCACAGGGTGACGTCTGGAGGGTGCCGTAAAAGATGACGTCACTATGTCGGCGAGTGCATATTGTAAAATGTAGATGCGTATTCATCAACGTCTTGCTTTTTGCTTTTAAAAATGTAGGTACTATATTTTGAAATAAATACGAAAATTTAGTCATTCATACACTGATATACAACGTGTAAAAGAAAGGTGTGACAATAGTTAAGGGTGTTAGTCTACACATCAAATTGAACCATTACAGAACAAATTATTACAAAATAAAAAAAGGGTCGCCATTCAAAAATTGGTCACGTGATCGATCAAGTTGTATAGAAGGCGCAATTTTTTGATAGAATTTTGAATTTTTTTTTCTCTATGGGTAGACTAACACGCATTAATAATAACACGCTAAGTATTGTCACGCCTTTTTGTTGCTTTTAGCAGTGTTTAAACTTGTATGTTGCTTTAAAATATGTATCGTTTAATGTAAGTAGACATATTTGTACTACTTACCAGCATATTCAGTGTTAATCCACTCGTTCTCAATTATTGAACCGCTCTTATGACTTCATCACTCGCTAATGACGTCACTTACGAAGGATATGTAAAAAAAAAATTCTTGAAAAACTCATATTACACTCACAATTACTTTATACCATTTGTTAGTAAGCGAAGGGTATGAGTTTTTCAAGAATATTTTTTTTTACATATCCTTCGTAAGTGACGTCATTAGCGAGTGATGAAGTCATAAGAGCGGTTCAATAATTGAGAACGAGTGGATTAACACTGAATATGCTGGTAAGAAGTATACATATGTCTACTATGTCATATGTCAACCTTTCTATCAGAAAATCAAATAATTTATCTAGGTTGGTACAATCTGCCAAACACAATATCAGTAGAATTAAAAAACGAGTGGTTTATGCAATGTTTATGATTTTTTCAAATAAATATGCGACTTTTTGCATATTTTAAAAATATATTATTGTTGCGTTAGTGACGTCATTAACTAGTGATGAATTCATATTATGCGGTTCAAAAAAAGAGCCCCAGCACGTATGTAGTTTTCATCTAAATTAAATTATAAGATGCGATTATGCAATTTGAGCAGTTTCTGCCAGAGGTCTTCCGCAAATCTCACTCTACGTATTAGGCCTGACCTGACTTAATTTTATTTTTATTTTCATATTTATAATCATTACTACGAATTTAAAATATATGTGATCACTTTTGACCTTCAATACCAATATTTCTGGGAAAATATATGAACAAAAATCCCACAAATTTGGAACCTACTTTTTGCATACTTTTGTTTTATTTAGCCGGGAGATTTAAACGAATGAAGGCCGAGTTTGAACTTGTCTCTTTGCCAAGAGCAACGTGTTAGTATACCCATCTATCTACATCACTATATTGTAGTGATTTGTAGGTACCTATATATTAGTCAGTATCTCTGCAGTATCTAAGAAGGAGGGGGAAGGAGGGTGGCCTTGACCTAATAACCCCCATTCTCCACAAGGGTTGTCACGTGCTAGATAATAATCATCTTCGTGCTTACTTTACTAATAATAATTTATAGTGTTTGTTGTCAGCCTATATCGTCTCACTGTTGGGTCTCCCATATCAAGTCATCTTTGGGAGAACTTTTTTATAGTATTTGTGGCCAAATACTAATTCGAAAGGAAATAAATAATTACTAAAAGTAAAAAACTAACGCAGGTACGCAAAAGTTAAAAAATAAATAAAGTTTTTTTATCCTGTACAGCTAGGCATTTGACTACAAGTTCGCATGACCATGGAAGTCAGTGATACTGTAGTTGAGTATGCCTGGTCTGAAAGTCAGTATAAGTACCATCTGCGCTAAATTTAGTTACATTTTACATTTTATAAAGACTGCCTAGTCTAGTCTGTCTTTAGTGCCGGTCAGCATTGCAGTTCCTGACGTCCAAGCTGGAATAAGGGCCGATACCCAGCGCAGCGCAGATACAGCACAAATAGCAAGAGCTTTAATGCAAATTTTCACAACGATGTGACAGGGATTTGAAAATGGCCCGAATCGCTTCGAGAAAAGATGGTCGTGTCTGAGTTTTGCTTGACTTGGCGGAGGCACTATAAAAACTATACGTTGTACGTACGTACGGAGTTCTATAAAAAATATACGTCAATAATAACAATAAGAATTAAAAATTAAAATAATATTTTTTAAACAAATATTCAAGAGTACTGTAATATAATAATATTATAGGTACAATATAATTAAATGCAATAGCTAAAATATTCATATTAATAAAATTAAATTTAGCTAATAAATTTAAACGATTTTTTTCAAGCTATAGTATAAATCTTACAGTTTATTACAACATTTATATAAATAGAAATACAACTTACATAAATAGGTAAGCATGTTAACTAAATTACCCGTTCTGACTCAGTCCCGGAGCAAAGGTGCCCGTAACACTGGCGGCATTACCGCGCTGTATGGCCATGGCCAACCTTTAAACCAAGAAAGAGCCAGAACGGGAGTCACCACCTCTTTCTCTGATTCTACTGCCTATATCTTGTACCAACTGCTTAGCCTCAGCACCCCAACAGCCCAAGGTCTCAACCGCAATAGGCACAAAGTGATACTGTTCTTTCATGACCGCATATTTCATGTTTTTTAGCTGCAGCGTCTTCTGCGGCAGCCGCTGGTGGAAGTGTCTTGTTTTTATTTAAATATTGTTATAAACTGTTTTTTAATAAAGAGTTGTTTTATCTTATCTTACTGTGCCCCTAGATTTTACAAGCATCCGCTTACTAACCTGTCACATTCATGGCGTTAGATATTAATGGCGCTACTTATTACTTAACAACATTCAAACTAAAATTTAATTCAGCTGATAATTTGTAAGCTTTTACAGCGATCATAATTCTAATGTTCTACGGCAAATATAGTTTACGTAAATACGATAAGTAATTAAATAGGTATAACGCTACTTATGTGGAGTCCCGTTTGAATAATGTAAATAAGCATTACGAACGTGGATTTGTGAAAGTGCCCGTGGTGAAATTATACCTTACATAGAAAAAATATATACGCAGCAGGCGCGTTAGCCATTTTCTGAGTGTTAGATATTTTGTGAGTGTTAGATATTTTACGAATGTAAGACATAATACGAGTGTTGGACATCTTGCGAATGTTTGTCTTTCAGAGAGTGTTAGACATTCTACAGGTGTTAAACATTCTAAAGTGTTAAAGATTCTACAACAGTTTATATATTTTTTGTGAGTGTTAGATATTCTGTAAGTGTTAGACATTCTACAACTGTTTATATATTTTCTGTGAGTGTTAGACATTCTGCTAGTGTTAAACACTCTGCTGCTGCAAGCCATTCTGCTTCAAACCTGCTTTTATTCGACTAGCTGGGGTTGGAACAGCTTGTAAATATTTCCACCCTCATTTACAATTTTGAAGGTCATTTACATTAGATCACAGTTTTAAGATGTCCAAAGCTTCGCCAAATAATGGAATATTTGTCAAAAAAATTACAATATAGAGGTGAAATACTTTTTATATAAGAAATATCCGTAGAGATAGTATCAGTTATATTTTAATTAATAATATAACTTATTTAGAATAGTGTAATTTATGTTAAGGCACTCGCCAATTAAAATGATTGTGTAATTACTATTGAATAACATTTATTATTATGTAATTTGCTTTCACTTTTTTACTTAGTAAAATAAAATTTACTTCATACTGTGTTTTCTGAACTGTGGTATTCATTCACAAATGCTTTGGGGACATTAAATGGCGGCGTAGGCTAGTCATTGTCCTCGCACAACGATTGTAATAAAATGTAAATTAGATTATGTAGGTTGCTGGAATAAATAGCTTTCCACTGAAATCTGACGTCATATCCAGTGATGGTGTTGCGGTCAATGTGTTTATCTACTGACTTTTAAGAAGAGATACTTAATTCGACTGTCTTTTTATGTTGCTCGGAGACGGGTAGACCAATTCGAAAAAACATATTTATTGTTTGAAAAAGTAAACCTCCCATTTAGTCCCGTTTTAGTTTTATCAAAACCAGATAAAATAGGATGTTTGATTTTTACAACGAAATAACTGAATAAGTTTTATCGACGCCTGCCGTATTTATTTGAAGTAGGTAGTCAGTCACTTTAATTTAAATAAAATAAATAGAAGAAAAATACATTATTCATTGATTTATATTCGAATTATATAAAACTTTAGTTCATAATAATAATAATATGGGACAACATCCACACAAGGTCTTCAGGTCCCAAACTAGGCAAAGCCTGCGCTACGGTAACCTGATGACTGTTATACATACTTACATATATATTTAAATAAAAAAACACCCAGACACAGGTCAAACGGACATGTTCATGCACACAAATGTTTAACCTGTCCGGGGATCGAACCCGGCACCAGCGGCGCAGAAGGGAAGCTTGCCAACCAATTGCGCCAACCAGCCAGTCAAAAAAAGCAAAAATAATAAATTAATCAAAAAGTAAACTTTTTGATTAGTTTTTATAGCTGTGAATGTTTTTTTTTCCTTTGCTTTTGTGTTTTAATAAATGTATAGTAGTAGCTCAAAATTGCTGTACAAAATAAAAATATTTTTAATATCCAGTCACGATTTCATTAGGATTAAACAAGATGAAGTTGCTACTGTTTTTTTAACGGCTGATTTCGACAATGGTTGTTCACGATTCTAAATATGAAAAAATCACTCGTTTTTTTGGCTTGCTCTGTAAGTACATATATCTTCGAAATTTTGAACGCGATTTTCAGCCGCTTAAAAATGTATTGATTCGCAACTTTGTACACTTATCAAAGACATATGTCAATGCAATCATTCAAATAGTTTTGCCATTTCATCGTGTATTAAGTTAGTTTCAACTATTTTTGACAAGTATTTCTGCGAACGACAATTACAAGGCCGATTTTTTTAATATTCTAATATGTTGTATTCCGCAGGCTTGTAGCAAACATTATTAAAATCGGCAAATAAATTACACCGCCTTAACTACCTTATTTGAGAGAAGTACTTATTACCAAAAAAACCTCTACTACTGTAAAATAGCGTCCTTATCAAAAAATCTCGATAAAAAATTCTAATATCCGTAGAACACTTACACCAAGTTTCGTCAAAACTGGTTCGAAACTACGACATGTAACGCGAGTGCGACGTTTCTTGCGGACCAACATCCACACATTTTTCGTATCCACACAGATACGCTTCGCTCGCCGGTCAATTATTTTCCCAGTAACTATTAGCAGTAACAGTAAGCCACACCCCACACCGCTACATAAAACCTGAAGGAAACAAGCGTAGATAATGCGATACATCACGCAAGGACGACGAAATTGGACAACAATCAAGTAAGTGCTAAGTGATGTGAAATTATGTGGTATTTATGACTTCCCAATAGAAACCTTAGAAATATAGTGGCGGTCTATACAATATAGCTCTTTTCTACCTTTTAATGTTGTCCGATTCCAGTGGTTTTTTTTTCACATAGCTAACATATATTTATATTTTTTTCTGCCTTTTATATAACTTTAAAATTATATTCTTCCTAAGCAGTCATATTTTTACTATGCAGAATTCAATAACTTTTTTCTTAATAATATAAAGTGTAGGCTTAAAATATATCATAGTGAAGCGATGTAACCAAAAATAAAAAATTAAGTTACATTTTAGGGAGTCAAAAGAGGTAGGCCCTGGAACGAAAATGGTATCAGAAACGATAACAGTGAAGGGTCGGTGATACTCTTAAAAGGTCAGTAGGTAGTTTTTTCTTTCGTCTGTCCGTTCGTATGTTTGTGTCAACTGAAATTTCGTACTCGCGTACTTACAGTTCGTTTCTAACCAATTTTGACGAAACCTGGTGTAAAGGTTCAACGAAGTTTAGAATTTTTTAGTCGTCAGGGTTTTTTGATTAGGAGGGTACTCTCAAACACAAGGGAAGTTTGACGCCATTTACTGGTCAATTGCAATAATATTAAACTTATTTATTATACTAATATATATAAGAAAAAAATCAGTCAATTAGTTAGCTGTAATTATTTTTAAAGTTGTAAAAAATATTGTGTTCTCGAGGTCAACAGCTCTCGGAACTACTACTTTTAAAAATAGTTAAGTTTAGAAAATTAAAAACATGCTTTTATAAATTTTATGAAATGAATATTACTATTTTTATGTGGCAAGTGCCTTTATTATAAACAACTAGCCGGCCACGCGTTGCTGTGGCTATTTTATAGCGTCAACAACACGTGGTAAAGCTGTTAAAATGTAGCTTATGTGACACGTTCGTAGATTTACCATAGCAGCGCCATCTATTGATTACTTACTCAACCCAGTCGAAAGGTATCGACATCTGTTAGAATCATTTGGAGTTAACAGATAATTGTGACTGTCAAATAATAACAGACAAATAATTAGCATTAAATTAAAATTGCGACTATAATTTGAGATTTAAACTATCCTATCTCTCAAGTTGGATCGAACTGCACATGGTGTGCGAATTTTATTATAATCGGTTAAGTGGTTTACGAGTCCATTGAGGACAAACATTGTGACACGAGATTTATTTATATTAAGATATGACTAACTACGACAACAAAAACTTATAGCAGTAAAATTACCTATACTCCATTGATTATTTATTACACAAAAATTGGGTAAAACAATTGATGATTAGTAGAATTTTTTGTACAGCCTATTAGACTCGACAAGTGAACATTTCAAAATTGTTTAAAGTAAAATACAATTATATACAATATAATTAATTATTGATTAAATATATCAGTAGATATAAACAAATCAAAAATAAGTAATTATGAATACTTTACAGTACAAAAAACCAATCACAGTTATATAGACAAAAACATTTTGAAAGATGTAGAAAATCTCGTAAATCGCATAAAAAAAACGCTAATCCTTAATATCCTGGTGATCACACTTTTCTATGTGATTACTTTTTCATCTGGTCCTTGCTAAAAGTGCAACGTTTTAAACAGCAATTTTGAGTCGTGTAGTTTACAACTTACAAAAAAAGGATGCAAAAATTGATAAAAAAAAACAATATTATAATACAATATCGTAAACGACTTGACACATCAGCTGATCAATTTCGTACGGAGGACATAATTATTTTACAAGATGTAAAAAACATTGAAAATTGTCTGGCTAATGAGATACGAGTACATACATTTTTATTGCAAGTAACAATATAAAAAATTTAACTTTTATACTATAACTAAAGTATTAATATAAAAATCTGGCAGGGGGTAACAACTGTCATACTCGTATGTGTTCGACATATTATGGATGACGAGATTTCCTTAGATAAAGTTTTACCGAAGAAAAAATTAAAAAATTTAGCGTTATACTTTAACAAATTTATGTTAATACAACCCAAAAAACTGGTGGTTCTTACCTGTATGGATACATATTGTTAAACAATAACGAAGGCCTGGCCGCCGCTGTGGGCTGTTGCTCTAATATGACAACTCTTTATTTGAAACCCTACTTGACAATAAATCACAAATACAAGTAAAAAACTAATAAACACAAACTAGTTTTTAAAGTGGAGGCGTTATCGCTCAAAGCGATCTCTTCCAGGCTGCCATGTTAATATTGGTTATCATTAACTCGTCAATTCGTAACCTTTTACCGAATTACATTTACATACTGACACTGTCTCGTACAATATTTTCTAGTCCACAATATAGGATGATGTGATTTTGATTGTTAGTTATTACGGTAAAAGTTTTTGTTATTTACGGTCTGATGCCACAAATTTCAAGGGTAAACATTAAATGTTGACTGTTAGGTATTCTATTCAAACAAATAGTGTGTTCTTACAAATAGCTATCGATTTTTTATTAACACAATACTAATTATCATCATCATCATCATGGGCCTAGTGCTGGGTATAGGCCTCCCCTTCCTTGTGCCATAGCTGTCTATCTTGGGCCAATCTTTGCCATGGTATCCCTGTGATGGATCGGATGGCATTGACCGATCTGGCTGGTGGTCTGCCTACCGGCCGATGGCTGTGTGTTGGCCACCATTACGTAAGAATTACAAATGTACCTGATATTTTTCTTGAAATTAAATGAGACTTTATCAAGAAAACTAAATCTTTTTGAATATATATTTAAAATATAAAATATTAATACTTACTTTCATCACCAGAATCATCCATTTTATTCGTATGGAAGATACTAGTGATGAAAACAAAGATTTCACTCAAAAAAGTTAAAACAAGGAGTCAGCAACGCAAAGTTATGCTTACTACCAGATATATCTAGCTATAAATTCTAATATATCCCGTTAGTCGCATTGAATTGTCACATTATTATACAGCTGAGAATATTTTGTCCTACTGGTTCCATTGTGCTCAATAAATCTATTTACGTTGATATTTAATATATCGCGTATTCCAAACTATGCATGCTCCATCTCGGGCTACAGTGTCGCTGACTACTGTGCTCGTGCGAGCTTGTGTCTCATGTGTTTGTGTCCAATGCCTAGCTGTGTAGAACAAAAAAGGTACAAACATGCTTTTCTCCTCAGAAACTGCAACGGATAGATTTCATTATTGTACAAGAACATTTGGAAGTTCGGTTAATGCCTTTTATTGACATAGCGAGCGGTGCGTCTCTGCTTTATGATTGTATGTATGGATGTTTGTTCGCAAGAAATTTCATACTGGTCAAGATAGCGTATGGTTCTAAATTTATTGAGATTTATGAACGGAGGGATTTTTTTCAAACTAGTAAACCTTGTTTATTCGTTAGAAGTGAAATAAATTCGATAATATATAAATACAGATTTTATTACTTCTTATTAGGTCCAAACTATTGGGGCAATCGAATCGAAAAAATTAAAAACACGAATCGCAGACGTTTGTCCTACTGGCAACTAGCAAGAAAGTTATGGTGTACATAACGCGCGAGATTATATTTAGGATCTTGAATGATGAAGTATTGTGGTCGAGAGGTCAACAGTTCTCAGAACCACTTACTTTAAGTACCTATTTACTTTTTGTTCTTGGAAAACAAATGTTATTTGGATAAAGCCGTATATATATCTAATTGTTTATTACTTAAATTTTAAATAAAAATTAAAAAATCTCTATGTTAAATTTTGTGACGACGAATGTTCTAACGTATTTATTTACATCTATTAATAATGTTTCTCATGTCAGCGATATATATCTTTAATGAGAAATAAAATGTCTTTAATATAGGTATATAATAGGAAGTACCTTCAACTTACTTCATCGTACATAACGCGTTCATCCCACGTGACATTCACGTGTCAGTTCGTAACGCATTTAACGGACCGGAAGCAAAATGGCGGCCGGATGAGACGCCACCTGAACGCGCCGCGTACCTTGTAATGGCGGCGGTCGTTCCACCGTTTATTTTACGTCGAATTATTTTAATTTTTATGGCAGATTATGAGTGTACACTGTTACTGTTATTATTAAGCGAGGCGCGGCTTTTAGGTTGTTAGTTACGAGCCAGGGTTCCGCCTGGCGATTTCGAAAATATTCATCATTTTAAAATTTACCGACAGTTCATACAGATTTCTTGTAGGAAACTTAGTCATGTTGGAACATTTACATGTGAACTGATTACGATGGCTAAAGCTCTTTGGTTTTGTAATTCTTAAGCAAGGTCCGTTTAAAAAATCATAAGAATGATTCAAAACATTTTAATAAATTAAAAAAAAAAAACATCAGGACTAATAGATTTGATCGGACAGTCTCGGGGTAAATTAAGTAGGTTACTTGTCACGTGAACCCCATTCCTACGGCTCCCGGATTATTCTATAGTAAAGTCGCCCGCCGCGTTGGATATAGTAGAAAAAAATCGACTCGAAAGGAATAAATGTAAAGCAACTTTTGAGGCACCACATGGCATAGATTTAACATTTCTGTAATTGTATGCTTTGTGAAGTTAGCGGTACGAGAAGCCTCGTCGGTAAACCCGTTGTACCACACATGCAAGGGGGCGCGGGTTCAAATCCAGGTTCAGGCATGCACCTCTGAGTGTTTCACTCATGTGCATATTGTAATTAATTACCACAAGCTTAAACGGTGACGGAAAAGATAAATGTAGTCCCCAATCTGCAATTTGGCTAGCGTGGTGGACTAAGACCTACACCCCTCTTCATTGGGGAGACCCGTGCCTAGCAGTGAGACGTTATGGGTTGAAAAGTATACGTATATTCTGTAAGTCTACAATAAAATGTTCACCTATCTATTTATGTAACTTTGGGTTTGTTTTATGGATTAATTAATAAGGTTTGTCTTTTTTTGTTTTGATTTACCGTTTTTTTTTGTATTTTATTTATTTTAAACAATTTGCAAAAGAATCGTCTCTATCAGGAAATGACAGCCAGATCACTATTGACTAAAAATAACATTTACACATTCCACATTTTATGTGATCACGCGAAAATACTGATGTAGTCATGGCGTCACTGTAGAGCGAGCCAAAGGCGTCATAGTACGTCACTGAGACGTTGCGTCTACTCATAAAACCTGTAACAGAATTTAAATGACTAATATTTAATGACTTAATTTTTTATTGCTTACTAGCTGCGCTCTCAAACATACACCCATACATTTTCACAAACTTTCGCGTTTAGTAGGACTTGACATTGGCGAATATACTGATCGTATGACGCCATATTTTAATAACGGGATGTAAGAATATATGATACGTTGATACATAGATTTAAATATACTCGATGAGTACTAACCGTGTCAATGCATTGATGTTTCACATAAGAGCTCACTTTAGTTCAGTGCCTGCTGTAACTCCGACAGATCGAAAATATATTAACATTTTCGATCTGACGGATTTCGCCCTAAATATATTTATACGCAAAAACATAACAAAACAAGCGAGAATACTTTCCACGGGTAAGTCAATTGTTTATGTGTGCATATTAAATTAAATAACAAAACTCAAAACCAAAAAATATTAATGTAATTCAGTATTTGGTGTTGCCCTTAAAACATCAAATGGTATTGCCCTTAAAGGATGGGTTTCACAATAATGGAAAAATATCAATGTATAAATTAATTACTTAGTCACATCTGTTTTTCTTTTAAAATTAAATATAAAGGGATTAATTAGCTATTGTTTTTGTTTGATTTCCTTTTTTCACGTAGAAAAGATTTGACGCTGAAATACCTTGCAAAAAGGTCTTGGGAATGAATTTTTTTAACGAAATTTAGGATAACTTTCTACTAAATATTTTGAGAAAAACATACTTTAGTCCAGTAAGTGGATTTTGGCCTACACCTCCTTTGTTGGGAGGCCCGTGCCCAGCAGATGGATGCCATGAATCAACACGCATAAAAATATTTATTTGATTACAAAATGGACTTGGATAAAGTGATTTACGACGACTTTAATTGTGCGAACTGCCAGATTGTAGAACTTGCTAACATAGGTTCTCTATTTCCAGATATCTATAATGTTTGGTCTTTTCAAGTCGCTAGTAAATTGGCTTCTTTTATGCAAGCATACAAACATACTACAGCTACATCGTAGCGTACTAAATCTTAGGCCACTTCGTCACTTTACATCGGGCGAGTTGCAGACAATCACATATATAAAAAAACGTATAATAAGAAGTCTTTTTATTTTTCTTTATGGATTTTTTTAATGGTAGGCAACACCAACCCGCGGCGCATGTTCAGCTGCGCATCACCATTTTTTTCGACGCGCGGTAATGAGGTTTGTTTCTCTGTACATAAATCTCTTTGCATTGATATGAAAGAAGATATGAGATGTGATACGAGTACCTACGTTTAAAAGTTAAAGATATCACAAATCCATTAAAACAATGATGATGGTACTTAAATGCCAATGACAATCCGTTCTTACGTTAGTTATAATTAGTCATTATCATCATACATGCGGAGTGGTTCGCTCAGGGGCCCAAGTTTGTTTTAGAATTACAATTGCATTGTGCCAAAATGGCCGTTTCGATAAAGAACTTGGGCCGCCCGAAGGCTTGACATGTCCTATGATTGTTTGACCCAAACAGCGCTCTGTAGTACCTAAATACTACACAACGCTCACCCATAAACAACCTAACCGAGCTGAACGTGGCTCTAAATCGGACAACGTTTATGAACATCTCATGTATGTTATAAACCATGTAAAGCTAATTTTGTTTAACATATTTAATATTCACTAAGTATGTGTATGTTTAATGATGGTCTAAGCTTCATTCAGGCACAATTCATCTATGTTATCTTAAACCTACTATATATAGCTATAGTAGTACTTAGTAGCTAAACATTAGACACATACCCAATTGTTCAACCACCTCTAACAACTAGCTTCGGCTGTGAAGTAAACCGGGGTTTGGAAACTCTTTTTTTACTTCCAAGTAACTGGTTTCCAAGATGTAGGTACTATGTTTTTGTATTTCAGCCACCTACGAAACTAATAACCGGATGTCCGCAATCAATGGTTTTAGAATAGATATAGCAAACCAAAATTACTTATCCTTATTTTGGTTGAGTCACTTGCACTTGCCAAAGGAGGTTGGTTTATGTCTAAAAAGGCTATACAGGAAATATTTTTAGCAATGAAAAATCGAACCCAAATCTATAACATTATTGTCACTCTTAAATGATTTTAGTTTTCTATTACATTATCATGACAACATTTACTTCAGTAGACATAACATCATAAAGAACACAAGTTGTAACTAAACAATAATACAAATTTCTCTAAAATCCTAGAATAGTCAGCGCAACGCCCACTGTGTCTGGGTTCTAAATAATTTGGCCAGTTCGCAAAATAAAAAAAACTTAACCTTTGGACGTAGATTGACAACATTATGAGTTGACTGAGAATACTAAATTCGTATAAAACAAGTTCTTGAAAAAAAGTAATTATTTCGTTTACAAAAAAAAAAAGTTATTCCAACAATAAGTAAGTATTTCTTTTTCTTTCTTAAGTAGTCCAATATAAATTTTATCGAAAATGGCCGTGAGGCTTGATATTTAAACGGTCCAGCCGTGTCTGAGAAATTAGGTAAGTAATACAAAAAAATATGACCCGTCGAATTCTGGGACTTCGAGCTCTTGGTTTTCTGGGAAGTCGGTTAAAAACTTAACGTTTGGACATTTCTTTTAATAACACTTAAATTTAAGCTTTAGTTATTTTAATATAGCCTTTGACTGTTACAGAGGAACCTCCCACGCGAGATTTGGCAGGTTTTGCGGTGTATCGTTAATTTTATTATTTTGATTTTTTTTTGTCACCCGCTTTCTAAGAGACATTTTTTATATTTTCTAAATAGGTACAATAATTTGAGTTTTAAATTGATAAATGAAAACACTGTATCGGCGGCTGCCATAATGAAGTATATATCCTAGGTAATCACTTCTTATTAAAAAAATAACTCGTTTTTAGGGTTCCGTACACAAAAGTTAAACACAAAACCCAATTTCTAAGACTTCGCTATCTGTCCGACAGTCTGTCGACCTGTACGAGATACGAAAATTTCAGAAGACATACAATCACAAAAACTGAAAAATTTACCAAACCCTAAGCAGTAAACTTCATCAGAGATGAAATTATTTGGTCGTGTCCAGAAAAAGCCACGTCCTACACTGATTCGAATTCAATTTGTTAATAATAAAACACAATCATAACACAAATTATGGACTTGTGTATCAGTTATTGATTAATAAAACAAAGAACGAAGCATAAATATAAAAATTTACCTAAACACTTAAATTAAAAAAACCTTTTCAACTCACTGCCTTGTGGCAATGTTCCCAGGATGCTGGCAGCGTTACCTCGCTGAATAATCAAACATAACTTTTGAGTAAAGTAAGTGCCACACAAGCATAATTTTTTTTGAAATGTGCTTTTTTCCATCTCATTATAAGTAAGTGAAAAAAAGGCCGACTTTTATCTAACATCCCCATCAAAGGCAGTAAAACAGTCAATCTTACTTCATTAGTATACATTCGCCTAGGGCGGCTGAATCATTAATGATTGAACTCGAGCAGTTATTAAGGCGGGATTGTGGAAGGCGGGTGTTTTCTCATCGGATTTACGTTACCTTAAGTCGCCTTTTCGACGCCGCGTATTAATAATTTAGGAAAAATTGGGCTATTAAATATTATTTTCCTTAAATTTGTTTGTGGGAGGATCAAAGAATAAGGCGCTTAATAGAAAACAAACTGCTCAGGTTTTTTTTTCTGCCGGTTTATGGAGTACCTGTTTTGTTTTCAATAAAGTATTTTTTCAATATACTGTTTTGTTTTCGATAAAGTTTTTATAATTAAATTGTAATTACTGTTCCGTTACGACTTTGTTATTAAAATAAAACAATCGGACAAGAAACACACAGAACTCTAATTAAACAAGATGGTGGAGAGAAAGATTACAAATAATTATTTTCCAATTTTGGGCTTGTTACCTAAGAATAAGAATAATTAACAGTTATATGAGTAGGTATATAAATAGAAGTTGATTTTGTAAACAACCCAAAGTAATTTGGATATAATTTCCATGTTTTGTTAATGCTACTCAAGAAGCAAACAACAGAAGATTCCATACAAAATCATCCAACACAGCGCCCAATGTAAATAGGCCAATCAAACTCTTGTACCTTAAAATAGTCTATAAAATATTTTACGCGTCTTTTTACCAATCTTTTTTGCGGTTGTAAAAAACCTTTCCCTATCTATTGCTTCGTTTTAAGGTTGATATTCGTTTGAGTTATTTTGAAGGGATGGTAATAACAGTGTTGTTTGTATTCGGGAACACCTATCGAGGTAGTGATATGGTACATGCCAAGTTGAGCACGTGATGTCTTCATAGCCAAGCATCGTGATTTTACGCGGGTATTGTAAATAGTGATGTAATTATTGTCACAAGCTATATTTAGGGCATAGATGTTATGGTGATTGGCGTAGGCGCTGTCACTTCGTCACGGGATTTCTAAAGTCTAGTGTAAGTATAGTATGTCAATTTGGAAACGAGTAAAAGATACATTGAACTTCCTGATTTTCTCGCGGATCGAAACAAAGCGAAACGGTTTTGCCGTTTAGTATTACCATTATTTACTTATCCTAGACCACATTGTCGCTTTAGATCAGGCGAGTTGCGGTCAAGCGCAAGCCTTATTAGCTACAAAAAAAAAACTTTTTCTGTGCCAGAGTCTCTCACCCCGTTTATTACCAGCCTTGCTAACAATCTTACAATTAGTTGTAAGAATAGTAAATTAATGACTTACTATAGGTACTTACTACTTATTTAATTATTTTATCAACATTACTCTCGGCCAATTTAAACCGTGCATTGTTGGGTATACATAACAGTCTTTCTCATAGTTTTCGATGACCGCGACTCTAGATATCTTTCTAGCATGAGCCCTTATGTGGCGCGGCCGACGACGCTACTATGACAGGGGAGTAAATGGGCGATAGTGAACGGTCAACTATGCTTCGAAAATATTTCCAGCACCCGAAGCTTCCACTGGGAGCACTGGGATTGCCAAAGAAGAGACTGTGTAAGGATCTGACTTCGGCTGCCGCTCTCTTCGACTATCTCTCGTTATCTTTCTAGTCCCGCTCTCAAACAGAAGAGAGATCGTTTCGTCTTCGAATGCAGCTATTCTAGTTTCATTGAGCGTCACTCTATCTAGACATATAAATATTCAAAGGTGTTAATAATGTATTCGTGATCAAAAACTTCACGCTCTACCATTATGATACGCGCATCCGGCGGTCGATACAAACAGACGTTCATTACAGACAGATATTATTATGTCGATATAATTAATCAGAACAAGGATAAACGGAGGAGTGACGCCGTCATCGTATTTTACACGTCGATGTGCCGCGGAGTGATTTATTCCGCTATGGCTGGTAGGATTGCTATGTGGCAGTTTAATGCACATTACTTCAATGATTTGTTACTTGTAAATAATATACAATCGAATCAATTCAATAGTAGTTGAGACAAGTGATGTTCTATTAAACAAATGTAATAAGACTTGCCTGTAACGAACGTTATTTAAAGGTCAATAAATATTACTTTACTTTACTTTCTAACTTTTAGTCTGAAAAACCATGTGGTTTTTAGATTTCCGTACACCAAGGGTAAATCTCCTACACTCGTTCAAATAATGTCTAATGTTTACCGTCCTGGAGCCTAAACGGCTTGCCATATTTTTACGTGAGTAGTGTCAATAGATTTATCTTCATCTGCATGTTGTCATAGGTTATGCTGCTGCATTTCGCTATTTGACTTGTTTTTTTGACGTCCATTCTAATCACTTGTTGTAATATTAACTTTAGCTCTGATGTCAATTGTCTACCTCAGTAGAACTTTCACTAATGGTAAGGTATATAAGCATATTTTGTCAATGCACTGAAAGAGAAATTGATAAATAGAACATTTTCAATTTAAATTAATCTAAATCTTATTTTTTAATCGTACAAGTGCCTTTATATGTAAAATGAAATGACTAACAACAACAAAAAATAATAACTGATGGAGTACCTATAGACTAGTTAAGATCTACAGATAATCCAAAACCTCCAACCCAATGACCAGCGTGCCATAGCCTTTACGTCGGGCAATACACCTAATTCACCCCCAGAATAAGATTTATATGATAAGTTAACGTGGAAACCGAGGCAGCCTCACTTGGACTGCACTTTTACTTCACAGCTCTTAACACAGCGGCATAGCTCAGCGGCCTTTAGAGGCAGTTTTCGCTATGCTGCGACCAAGTGTTGGAACAATATCCCGCCGCCAATAAGTAGGAACCTGTAAAGTATTTGCTCTTTAAAGGCAAATTAAAAGTATTTTTATTTGTGCATCAAAAGCTTGAAGAGTTTTTAAAGAATGATACTAGTGCTATTTAGGTTACACAACGTAAATACGCATTCTTCTTTTTGTTATTTTTGCTTCCGTATCAAAATTATGTGCACCCTACGCTTTGTATTATATTACGAGAAGAAACTGAGATTTTTATGAGTATTATTGTTTGTTTTATTATTATAAATGTTTGTTGTATTTGTTGGTATGCATACCTGCTCTATCTGTTGTGCGTGACGTCACTAGTCGGTCCCAACGGAAGACCAGCGCGGGTTGTTTATAACCGACATCAAAGACTTCCCTACTATTGTATTTTCTATTTTTGTTAAACATTGCTTGTTATTTTTTGTCACAAATAAACTATATTCTATTCCATTGAAAAAGTAAAAACACCCTCATTAAAAGGGAAAGTTCCAAGCTTTGTCCGTGGAACGGCAATGCTATTTCCATGTCCAATGCAATGATAGCACATTACAATCTACAGTATACGAAACTGGATCTAAGAAACCAGTTACGAACTAAAATTTCTAGTCATTTCGCTTTTAACCAGACGTTTAGAAATATTAAATGACAATAATCAAAAGTAATACCAATTTTTTTTGTTATATTTAGTTTATTTAAAATTTGGGTTTAATCGCTAGGAAAATTAATAATGTCTAATCTATGGAATACTTTAGATACCTGCGAGAAATTTGTGCTAAGCTCCCAGAGCTTTACTAATAGTCTAAAATGCTATAAAAATGCGGGAGTTTGTTTTGGAATTAATGAATCAATTGATTAGTACCGAAAATAGACATCAAGATTGTTTTGATACTTAATCAAAATTGTCTTTTTAATCGTTTGTGATCTACGATGCACGAGCCGCTCGCTAACTGACGCTATTATCTAATATAATTAATTTTGATTAATTTACATTCAATAAATAAATTTAATTTAAATTTAACATCCCTACTATTTCACGTGCCGTTATCTCGTATTTTTTATTTTCATAGATTATACATAATCCTCTCAAATGGATTAGCAGCGAACTCGGGGCGAGAGACGATCGTTTTCATGCCACAGTTTCTTTATACGGACATTCATAGGTTTTGGACAAATAGTATTAGTTTCTGCCGTTTTTATGACGAGGGGTTATGTGGGGACGGGCAGAGAAGTCTAAGGAATAGGGTCCTGTTTTTACCCATTGGGTATGAAGCTCTAAAAAATACTTATTACATTGTTTCTGTGCCCCAATAACGAATACATCGAATTAATAAAAAGTTCATTTTCTATCGATTTCTAAAAAAGAAGAGGTACTCAATTCGACTGTTACCTTTTACCCGACTGCAAAAGAATTAGGGTTAGGTTTTTCGAGTGTATGTATGTACATATGTATGTATATTTCTTTGGCACGACCTAGAGCCTAAACGGCTTGTCGTATTTTGATGTGAGTGGTGTCAATAGATTCATATTAGTCGTGAGAGTGACACCTGGTACATCAAAATAAAAAAAGAAAAGAAATTAAGGATAATACACAGGTTGAACGATGTAGCAGTCGGGTTTTGTTCGAACTCGCTTCCAACCACTTGTTTATGTTTGTGATCTGATTTCACAGAGTCGGGGATAGACCGATTTGAAGATTATTTTTTGTTTGAAAGAATATACCTTCCTTGCGGTTCCAGCTTAATAATATCAAAATCAGTCAAGAGTTTTGATTTTTAAATCGCAATAACTGAAAGAGTTCTAAAAGAATTATTTTGAATCAGAATAAAATACGTTTATTGTTACACGCAGAGATAGTAGTTACTGACAATTTAAATTATCCAGTAGTTAATTTAAATCGTACAAAAAACAATTAACGTATAAATCGTTCTCGATAGTCGTAAAACAATCGGACGTTCTCCAGAGCATCGGCTTTGTTGCTCGAAATAGACGAATGGCGGACTTTGTAAGCATTGTTTCAACTAGTTTTTGTGAATTGATAGGATTTTTACTGTAAAATTGAACAATAAATTGCTATTTGTGTATTTTTTCAGAATAACTTGAAAAAATTGATATTAAATGTTCACTGTTCATTTGCAAATGCAGTTTTTTTTTAAATATGAATATTTTTTACTACGTCTTTTAATAAAAACTAAATAAATAAAATGTTTAAGTACACGTGTTCGAAACAAAGTGATTGGTTGTTATGTTCTGCTTTGGATACCAGTTTCGATACAATGATGATATACAACGTGTAACAGAAAGGTGTGACAATACTAAAGGGTGTTAGTCTACACATCAAAGTGAACCCTGCGTAGAACAATAGCAAAATTCGAGAAAAAATGATTGCCTCCTCCATACAACAAATTTGTATTGAGAACTTAATATTTTTTTCTCGAATATTGCAAAATTTTCTTCTTCTATGGGTTCCCCTTGATTGGTTAACAAACACCCTTAAGTATTGTCACACCTTTCTGTTACACGCTGTATAAAAACAACTTGTAAAGGCAATTAAAATGCATGGCAATGTCGCTAAATGCTATTTCTGTATGTCTGGACCGAAGCCAGTTTATAGAAACTAGCACATATTCTGCGACTACACGTAAGTACTTAGTGAAAAATTATACTGACAAACTGAAAATGTTTAATTTTGCCAATCACGTTTTGTTCAAATAAGTTGTGGTCAAACGTAATCCATTTTTTTATTTCTATAGTAATATTGCATGGATGCTGTTTCATATATTTAGTGTAAAGCCAAAAAATATTTTAGGAGCTAATTTTTCTTTTAGAAAATTGTACGTTGACTTGAAGAAGTTTTCTATTACCCTCGCGTTGTACACTTAATATGACCAATGGCAGTAGCTGTAAACAATTAAAATTAATAAATCTTCTAAAAACATCACCATTTTGTGGTGGCGGTATTCTTGGATTTGAATATTAATCATAGTGTATTGTATTTTACTAGTCGCTTGACTAGTAAAATACCTTTTATTTGATACCTATATTGAGGGAGTTGTAAAAAATATGTAAGTAATGCGCCATTTTGTGGCAGCAGCTATCTTGGATCGAATTTCATCAAAAATAGCTACGAAGGAAAAAAAATATTCATTTACCTATTCAACAATTACATCACCTAAACACAAAATGTATGTTTGACAATATATATTCAAAGTTAAATCTATGATAACAGCATCGATAGATAAGAGATACTTTATAAAAGAAATCTGTATGAGTAAAAGACACAGGACGTGTTTTCGTAGCGCGTAGCAAATGTAGAAGTGCTACGCGATCGTAGAGGGACTACGCTGTAGTAGAATGGTAGAATAGTAAATATGACTTAGTGAATATTGTTCAAAGCGATTTTTACGTGCTTAACTTAACAAACCCGCTTTACGTGTTTAAGTGGTTATAGTGAATCAGGCCCCTGGTCGAGTTTTCGTAGCAACGGTTACGCATTTATAAGACGCTTCATCTGGTACACAAATAATATTATAGTCTTGTTTTAATTGAGTTTAATTTTTGATTGAGTTAAATGACCGAGCGACCGAAGAGTCTCTGTATCGAGTCCGGAAAAATGTTCTTTAGTCTGTCAGTTTGTTTGTTCGTAAGAAAATTTCATACTCGCCATACAGGTAGTAGTTTCCCAATCGTCAGTATGGGTTCTACGACTTTTTGGAATTTTTCGGTCATCGAAGAATTTTGATTGGGTGGATATTCCTCCCAAAAAGGGGAAAGTTTGCTACGCAGCATTTACTGACCCGTTTCGATAATATTTAGTACACACATGCAAAACACAAAGTATATTAAGGTTTCTAAATTTCAAAAACATCGGTCGTATTTTGAAGTTGTCAAAAATATGTGGTTTCCCAACCACGACCAACCTCCCGATCGACAGTCCGCGGAACTACTAGTTCAGGTGGAATGGTCCGCTATAGTGTCAAGAATTTCTAGGCCGCCCAAATGCCTCTAAGTTGGCCCAGAACTGTCATTACAATTTAATAATAAACAATAATAATTACAGTTTTCATTAGTTTGAGAGCAGAGACTTCGGTGAACTGAAGACTGGAGTACTGGATAAATAGGAGAACGCGATTTAGATGCTTATTTTATGTTTGGCTACAACAAAAATCAAAACGAAACTCGTTCCTTTAATGTAATAATACTAGTAATTGTCACCGGTATTACTCGTAATTGTCACCGGTATTACTCGCAGTTAAATAGAATAGCAAAAGTTTCAAACTTTAACTCTTATATGACCGCCTTTGTGGTTGAATTCCCAAAAAACATTTCTTAGTACACGTACGTATCAATTTATAACGTCCCACTGCTGGACACGAGTCTCGCCAATGAAAGAGATGTACATCATAGTCCACCACGCTGGCCAAATTGCAGATTGTGGGACTACAAAGCTATTAACATTCTCCGACAGGTTTTTTGTACGAAGTTTTCCTTCACCGTTTGAGCATGTGGTGATTAATTATAATGTGCGCATGGATAAAAAACCTGTAGCTGAGCTTGAACCCACACCCTTTCGCTTGTATGGCAAGGGGTTTACCGACTAGACTATCACTAACTGTAGTACACACCAAATAAGAATGGACTATAATGAATACATCTTTCAAATTGTACGTCTCTAAGTTCAGTGGTTGAGTCTCCAGGTTTACTTACTCTTTTAATGATTTTTCCCAATACGGTGAGAAAAAGACCGATCGTTTGATGAGATAAAATTAATCTTGCTGAATAACAATTAAGCTGAACAGAGATATCACTTAAGGAAAGAAAGAATAATATTTATTTGTAACAGAAAACAAACTTTATCAGACAATTTATATGATAATGTTAAGCTAACTTACCCACTGTTCTCTGTCACAAATCGGTCCCACCTCAACATACAGCTGGATGAAACAACCAGCGCTGATCTGCTGTTGGAACCGGGAGGTGACACATTACTAATTCTTACCTTTATGACGTATAAGAATTTCGAAGAAAGTAGCCAGCTGCTATTTTCTACGTTTCGCGCTTACCTGTAAATACAAAAACGGAAATTTAAAATTTTGCTATCGCTTGAATCCATAACAACTTTTTTTACATTTTGAACTGTCTTATTAATTAACGTGTTTTATTGACGTCGAGCATCTTGTATCTCGTTTTATTCGGTGCCAGAAAAATTTAATAATTATCAATGTAGAGAATGGAATCATACGGTACGAGACTTTGCGGAAATCAATTTCTTATACGACGAATTTCTAGTGTTTTCCCGCTTCGTTTTGAAGTTAGCGTGAGAAATCGAAAATCAGTCTCTATGGTCTGGTTCCTGCTTACCACCTCTATACTTCACCTATCTTCGAATACTCCGAGAAGCAGATTTCCTCACGACATTATGTTTACCGTTACAGAATATGATAAACAATCATAGTCTACATGAAAATATTCCTGAGGTAAACGCCTGCACGGATTTGAATCTATAACCTATTGCTTAAAAGCCAAGCATTTGCTTATAGCATTTACAAGCTTACTCTATCGCAGGTTAGAATCTTTACTACCTATTCAATCATAAGTAATACAAAAAAGGTTCCTAAAGTTCACTTTATAAAGAGACAATCGGTTAATTTTGTTTAAGAAGATGCGTACCTGATTGTTGGAAAGGTGCGAGACGTGTCATCGTTGGAGACACGAACGACTCATTTCATCCCTGATGAATTTGCCGAATGTGAACGAAACTATAGTAGGATCTTTTCAACAATCAGGTACGCGTGAAAACCCGTCGTCTTAAACAAGATGAATCAAACGCGTTCGTTTTCTAAATAAGACAACCGATTTAAATACAATCCAAAAAACCCACGAATTAACTTCCTTATATTTTCATACTTTTGGCCTACATATGCAACTAAGTTTCTTGAATTATTTCGAAGGAAGCCCGTAACATACATTATAGCATATACTTACCTGCATTCAATTATAACATAAATAATAAATCCTTATCAGAACCTTAGCGTAATTTCTGCGTATTTTACGCGAAACTTCGTCGATTAATACTATGACGTCATTTCCGCTAGAGTAAATAGTATTTACTTTCTAACGTATGTACTATCTACGTTGTAACGTAAACACGCACTCAATCACATGATAGATTTAGTTTTCCTGCTAATAACTTTGTTGACCTTGCAAGTACGTTTCTTTATTAACCAACTTCAAATGAAGAACGCACATATTATAGTCATATCGAGCGAACATACACGTACACAAAACACAAACAGTAGAAATAGAACATCGTTCATGTTTAAAACGGTTAATATATTATATTATTATACGCAACACTTTTGATATTTTCGAGTTAATACGAAATAATTTGAGAACTGGTACAATACACACTGTGGTTGTCAATCTAGAAAGGAAAAAAGTTATAACGTAACAATAATATATTATTTATTTTCGTACGTATATATAGAAATTGTTTTATTTGTACATAAAACAAAGAAACACAATCTTCTGTCTAGAAGTAAAACTTGTCCGAAGTTTGTGAACTGCTCATTAGGTATAATGGGAATAACAATAATTGTGAATTTAAAAACTCATCACAATAGTCCATATTTTCGTTAGTCTCTTTTAACTCGTTCACATTTTTCACTCATCACTTTTTATATACCTGTTTAATACATAAATTTATATTATAGAGGGCCTTCAGTGTTAGTCACGGCCCAACTGTCAACCGCAAAGAAAGGTCCGGATTTACGCTGTTTTTGTCAATCAATAGTAAATTAAAAATGTGTGATGGTAATTGTTATTAAGTACTAATTTCTGCATGCATGGTTTAATCCAAGAATAGAAAAAGGCCTATTTCAACCATTTGACGTTATAAAGGACGCTTATTCGGTGATGCAATTTTTTTATATATGGTCTTATTAATCAAAGCGTCTTTAAACATCTTTTGTCTTTTTTTGACGCGTGACGTTCTCTATCAAATCGGACGAGACAATAGACGTTTAAAGTTAAGACGCGTTTATTAATAAGACCGTTAATGTTTTTGTAGACGTCATTGAACATAGTACAACATTAGTCTACGGGCTGACTATTATAAAACCGCTTCAAGCTACCAACAAAAGAAAAGCCACTTCGGATAGTCAAGCTTTATTTTTCCATGCACATTCCAGCCAAATGACATAGATGGCGCTTTAGCAAAGAACATTTTACTCCATTGCATTGTCAGAATGACCGACATAGCAAGACCCGTCACAATGAACTGCGCTGACATTTCGACAGGTCTAGATACGTTTGCTGGAAACTGGAGGCATGCAATAGGAAAATGCTAAGGGTCACTGACTGACATTTAGATGAGAAAATGTGGGTTAAAGGTTACAAGTACAGTTTTTATACGGGTCATATCGTAAGTAATAATGGGGTGACTATGGCACTGCGGATACAGAATTGGCTTATAATAAATACTTACGCTGTAGGTATTTGTTATGAGGAAACTTTAATAATAAAAAAAAAATCTTTATATTAGTATTATTGTAGTAAGGGGGTTAAAAATTGTAGGGTTTGAGCTAGTCTAAAACATTAACATTAAGGGTAACCACTTCCGTTTATGCTAAAGAAGAATCTCAAATTTCCAGTAGAACAATAATATTGCTATTTAGCTATTATACGTATACAAACTGATTTACTAAAATGTTTGATATTTTATGATATCATATGTAAGCGTTCGTCAGGGCGTTTGGTTAGGTGAGTTTTTCACTCATGTGCACATGAATTAATTATCACGGGCTTAAAACGATGAAGGAAAACGTCGTAATGGAATCTGCTTTTCGGAGAATCTTCCGACGATAAGAGAAGTCTGCAAACTGCAATTTGGCCAGCGTGGTGGACTATAGTCTAGACCCCCTTCGTAAGAGAGCCCAGTATCTACCAGTGAGACGGGTCTCCTATACGGGAATTGATACGTATATGTAAAGTTTGTCTAATAAGTAAAAACTTATAACTTGATGTCGATTTTTTTTTCTATCTCATATATATTTAGGTGTAGTGTTAAATACTTATAGCTTTAGTAGTACAGAGTATTTATAACAACAAAAAAGTGATTCTGGAGAAAGACAGTAAAACCGCAGAAAAGGATTGAACAAATAAATATGACGCTACAACGGTCGTGATAACTGACAGCGCCATCTGTGAGTTACGCGCGTAAACTTTGTTTGTGAAAATTTTAAAGCTAAAGTTCATTTTATTGAAAAACTTAACCATAATGGCAAGATATATCACCATACCATCATTAGTGTCAATGCCTTGTACAATTTTAAATAATCTGCGTAGAATTACCCTGATAAAGCAGTCAATTACATTAGAAACTAACAACTATAACATCTAAAAGAGATCGTTTTTTACAGATAAGCCAATTTTGTGCTTCTTTCAATTGTAGTTATTATCTATTGATTTTTTTTATTTTATTATCTATTCATATATTATTTATAAATCAAGAATGTTGTTAAATTAAGAATGTTGTTAACTCACTTTTGTACGAAGGCATGTAACTTATGTGAGAAAAAATAAAAACATCATGAAATGTACGTTCAACCCCGAGCCAATTAAAATGTCGGCCATATTTGTAAGCTCGCTATTTAATAGGAATTTACATCAGGAATTGCTTTTATTACAAATACCATACCGTACTGACGTAGAATTTTGTTATTAGGGTGCAAAAGGTTGTTGGTAAGCGCGATATTGAATATTTAAGGGTTTATAGTTTTGATTCTGAGACACTAATACATTGGATTTATATGATTGGTAACAGTACCTCACCAGTTATTGGACTTATTATGATGAAAAATTATAATCACAATTTTTAAAACAAAATTATTGATAATTCTCTAATATTAGTTGGTAACAAGTTTTCAATAAGAGCAGAAACGCGAATTCATCACGAATTATCAAGTGACTCTTGTGGCAAAAGATGACAGAGTTTTCTTACGTATTTAATGTATATATGGTTCTACAATAATACATTCATTAATTTCATTATTCATTCACGAAATCTCAGAAACTACTTGACCTATCTAGCTAAAATTACCAGGTAGGTAGTTAATAAGTAGAAGACGTCAGCTAAAAATATATTTCGAGACAGGGGCGAGTCAAAAAGATTAGTGCATTATGTTAAGTTTGTGACAGAATGCATTTACTTGTAGACTCTAGTCTTGTTTGCTGTTATAAATAAATACTGTTCTATTTTTATTTACATTATTTTTTTAATTATTTTCTAAAGCAAGCGGCTGCGATTGAAAAACTCTATTATATTAAAAAGTACTGCTAATTTAGATTAAACAAAGGTTATTATGAGTTTTTCTTAATTTTGCTTTAACTTGGCTGGTAGACATTTCGTTTTTATATTTCCTCGTTCCTGCAATGGGCGACCCCTGGCCGTGCTCTCAAATGTCAGGGGTCGTCAACACCGCTAGTTACCATCTGAGCATAGCTGTTATGCGAAAAATACTTCCACTGGTTTAACTTGTGTGGAATTAGTTGGGTACAAAGTAACTTGAACTTTCTAAATTTCCAATTTACTTCCATAAAGTTGATTAAAATGTTTATTTTTAGATAGATGTTTTTTTTATCTACACAGGGTTATCGGCTTGGGGTGTGCTAAGCCAAAAAGAGGTGACTGTACCCATCCTGAGGAACAACTTTCACTATGGGACCAACTCAAATTAAGAGTAAAAATATTCAGCTGTTTCATAAATTTTGTCAACGACCGATCAATTTCTACTATGGAACAGCTGATTTTTCTCGATTCCGAGTTGGTCCCATACTGAAAGTTGTTCCTTAGGATGGGTACAGTGACCCCCTTTCAGCTCAGTACACTCCTAGCCGATAACCTTGTATGTATGCAATGTAATGATCCTTACCTCCATATTAATTTAATTTTGTTGTTCATAAATATTTCATCAAATTTATTTTGAAAAGTTTTTATAAATAAATGTATGTGAGCGTGATCATCTCTTCTGGCAAACATGGAGAGGAATTCACACTTCAATTAAAATAAAATACGATTGGGCAAAATACGCTTTACTTGGACATAAAGGCCTGTTAGGCATCGTTTTTAAATTTTTAATGGCTTCAAAAATAAGTGAATGGTTACAACTTCGAAAAACCCCGACAGCAAAAACTTTAGATCATTTTATCTCAACAACTGCAGCCAGTAACGCCATTCCGCAGATAAAAGCAAATCCAATGACACCTCTTGAGTTCAAAACAATATTTGTTAATTTTATATGATTTCATTTCAAAAACATTACGCTCGTTTTGAGCAGACGGTTAAAAATTAAACTAAACTATATATTACATTTGATGTATTATCTTAATTTTTAAAAAGGTACCAGTGGAGGAGTAAGGAAAAAAATTGTTTGACTAAGTTTATCTACACCCTACTAGCTTTGTTACTCAATTGGAGTTAATTTAGCTTATAATCAAAATATTAGCTTATAAGGTTTAATTAAAAATGAGATTTTTTGGTTAGGGTCCAAGGTGCTTGAGACCCCTGTACTTGGACCCTGGTGCACGGTTCCGCCCTACAGTACCACTTACTTTATAGGTTTTCGTAACTGATTACAGCCATATTATAAAGTCTAGTAATTATTTTGATGGGTGCATTTACGTACAGCATAGTGCTGAAAGTAGACCATTATTATTACAACCATGCTATGTACTTGAAGCTACTCTAAACACATAATTCATCGAATCTGGGAATCGTATACATACATTTTAACCAACTAAAATCTCACTAGTGAAAAAATCAAATATTTACATATGAATAAAAGAAATACTACTCAAATGATGTGTTGATAATTTTTTCCTTTGCGTTGCCTTGCAAAGAAAAAACTGAATATGTAAAGCAAATTCAGTGTACAAAGACGCCATCTATGATTCGTTGACGGAAACACGTCCCATTTTTAGGTTAGAACTTAAAATTAGTATTTGTGTAGTTTCGTTACTACTTTCTATCTTGTTTACCTACTTACTATTGTAAACTATTTTAATCTTGTGAGCTTTTAATTTATAAATTATTCTTACCGTTAATAGCTTTGACGTTACTATAAGCGGTCTATATATTGTAATAATCATTTTAATACGACATGAGAATATTAATACATTGAATAATTACACCATAAAACAAGTATAACATGCCTCCAATTGTAAAAAGTTAGGTTATAAAATGACAGATCGATAACTTTTATTCATGTTTAAGACAACTCCAGTTTTTTTACCTCTTTGAGTGTAACGAAATCTTGCTACGAGATTTTCCGTAGGCTATACGCTCTACGCGATCTACGAAGTGCTACGTTGGGACTACACGAGGTCTACGAGCTTAACTCTATAGATTCTATTAGTATCGATTGATACGTTTTCAGGGTTATGAAGTGAAGGGACACCAAAATGAGCTTTAACGCTATGTATTTAGTGGTGGTTTCAGCGAAAGCTTAGTTATATTAGTATAGCAATGAAGTTTTTGCTCTGTATGATTATATTACTTTTAGAGCTTTATTTACTATGAGAATCGTTTTCAGAATTAGGTTTAAAGTGCTTGTGAAGCACTTTCGTACTTTTAGTTTAATTACACTGGCATTAAAAGCGATATAGGTCAAGTGTGAAATGCTTTCAGTGTTTCCTGAGGCCTTGCGTAAGAATTGTCTTGCTCATAAGCAATTTGTCTAGAAATTCATGTTTATCGGAATCGTCCGGTCCGAATCTACGGACAGACCGACGGCTCGGTTTATATTTATCACACTCTACTTACAGACATCCAGAGTCACTCCCACTATATATATACATCGATATATGCCAAAACTTTACTACAAAAAGCACATACACACGCGTTCGTATCGATAATAAAACCCTAAAATCGCTAAACTATACGTACAACAAGCGTTCTGGTTCTTACATAAGAGCCCAACATCGCCCGTGCGGTCTACATTCTCATATTAACAATATCATCCTTATAGCATAGAGAATAGAGGCGATCCGTTCGAGGTTTAAATCGAGCTGCGCTCGCGTTGGACAACCTTGAATTCGGAACGCACCTTTAATTTTAGCCGGTTAACCTAGATACGGCATTGGTAGTGAGGCGGTCGATAGCCGCATGCGCGGTGGGTGTGCGGCGGGAGCGCGGAGCGTGGCAGCGGATCGGCGCCGTGGGCCGAGGCTCGCGGGACACTGCCGCCGCGCGCCGCCTCGCCTGCCCCCCGCCCGCACCCTCTACCCTCACCCGCCGCTCTAACGATCCGCCATCCTATACAGAACAGGTGTGACGTGCGCTCAACTGACCAGTTCAACATTCTTCATCACAGCCTGGAACCTGCTGAAGCTGACCAGACCAAAAAGCTTTTAGTTAGAGTTCTGCCTATTAGGAACTTCAAAGATTCTTCCGCCGCCACCGTTTCAGTTTCAGAAGCTTTAAAATTTCGTCGCGTCTGCGTATGTTAGCTCTTAGCTTAGCCAACTCTTAGCTTAAGTATGGCTTGGTCAGTGTCTTGATGGGTGAATGTGACGTGAGTGACAGAGATTCACTGCGATTTTTTTTGTTGTTCGTTGCTACGAAGTCCCACCAGGTGGCTTACAACTTTGACACTAGATTTAGATATTTCAGGGTAATATTAGGTAGAAGTTGAAAAGCCAAGTTGTCAAACTTATAGTGAGAAGCGCTCCTGGTGACCGAAAAGAAGATGTAACAGACCTATTTTTGTAATTTTGAGTAGCCCTGATTACCTTTTTTATGTGTTACAGCATAGAATAGAGTCGCTTGCCATCCTTGAAACAAAATGAATTTCACTGCTTTCTGTTACCATTAATACCTGTGTCTTTAGTATTTTTGAGTATACAACTTGCGCAGAAGGTGGAAAAACTTAAAGCTACCAACCAACTTCAAGTAGAAGGCGCTATGTGGTTAGTAGCTTTAACTGGCGCCTTGGGATATCAGAGCTATATAGAAACTTTTATGATGACTATGCTAAGGTAGATGAAAGGCATGTTATATTTTGGCAGTGCTCCGTTATAAAGAAATTAGGCATAATGATGAGCATTACACTCGTATTATCTTCAAACAATATTATTTAGTAAAAGGGTTCCTAAATATTAATAAATATCTCTCCAACATTCCACCATGAACTACCAGCGACATCTTGTGGAGTTTCCCTACATCAAGCAAGGAAAATTTAGCAACATGGTTTTCTTATATTTTTAGATCTGAATATGAAATAAACTTCTTTCTATAGATTTTCTTTACATCTGCATGTAATTGTGCATTGCCGAGCTTAGAGCTCTCTTAGTGTCGCTCCGGTGTCGCTGGAAGATAATGGGTCTACCTGTCTTCACTATAATGAGATATATCAGCAATAATGTCATAGAGGGCAGGACATATTGGTTGTAGAGACTAAATGTCAATCGGAACGTCACTCTATTGTACGCCACACATGCCAGACATACTTAAAAAGTTCGAGTATCGATGTATACAAAACAAAAATGTTAATGTACTGGCGCCCTGCTGAGTTACGACCGATCTACAATGCTTTTATATAAGGGAGTGTGAGATCAATGCCTTTTTTTACGTGGAGAAATGATACAGTTCAAAATGACGCACTGCAACCAGCACGAGGACCATACCACTTTTGGGTCCTCCTGCGACGACTCATTAGTGGCCCCGCTGCCTGCCAGTACGGCCGCAGTAGACTAACACCACTGCGGCACCGCGAAAGGTAGAGAAAGTAACGCACCTCTCTCGGCTGCACCGTCTTGCAACATTGCATCCCGCCTCAGCTCCGGTGTCCACAGTAAACACCGCAACCTACCTCCTGTAGCCGCTCCAACGTGGGCAGTAGAGCGGCCCATCCCGGGTGTCTCTTGGCTTCACCGAAGGTGGCAAGGCCACGGTTGCGGCCAAACAATCAGCCTCCTTATTTCCTTTTAAGCACATATGCAAAGAAATCCACTGCAGCCTCAATACTATGACCTTATTCACAAGTAATCTAATCGTGTTAAGTAGTGGGTAAGCTACCGACACACCTCTACTATTCATAAGGATATAATGATAGGTTGTAGTAGCAATGAAGTCAAGAGCTCTTGAGAGCCCAATGAGCGTCATAATAGCCACTTTACTTAACTTAGCTGCTAATAATAAAATGCATTATCACTGATGCCCGATTGGGGAAAAGTCTCCCATATTTGTGTATTTTTTTTGTTGTGGGAGAAATACGGGGTGCCAATATTTTTGGGAGGATCTTTAGAGCGAAAAACTGGGATTGGAGGTAACTGAGGGATTTCGATTCGTTACCGAACCCATTATATAGGAAAAACCATAGTGATTCAACATGTAATAACTATACGGTCATAAATTAATGTATGCCAAACATAGCGTACCCGCTACCAAAACTGCAAAACAAAATGTTGCTAGCCGTTTTGTTTTGCGGTTTGGCAGCCGAGCTAACTGGTGCCAAAGTTGCCGCCAGCGTATCGGTTTGGATCAATTGCGTCGTGTCTCGCTCAGTCTGTTGATTACTTCGATTAGTCATAATACCTCTATCAAAGCAGAAATAAACAAGAAATAGGAAAGTGATACCTATTTTATTCACACATGAACTTCATCTTAAAATTGGAGGCAAAAGATTCATTTCTGCTCTGGATTCGTTTCATCGCGGTTCAGCTTCGGGCCTAGATGGTTTATGTCCTGAACATCTCAGGGAGCTTATTTCTCCTTCGGCTGGAGAAAATTGAGTCAGATTATTGGCTTCAATAACTCAACTATGCAATTTCTTGTTGAAAGTCCGTCTGAATCCGGTGGTTTGTCCCTACCTCTATGGGGGTTCCTTGTGTGCACTCCTAAAGAAGGATGGAGGCATTTGTCCTATTGCTGTCGGTTGCACGTTCTGACGCCTTGTGGCTAAGCTTTTCTGTCGAGCAGTGAAGTCCAACGTGGCAGTCTATCTCCAGCCTAGGCAGTGTAACAGTCTGTAAATTTAAGTAATTTTATTTTTATTTTGTACAATAAGATTACTTGCTAAACTTAAAATACAGAAACAGAATATCCGAACGCACCTTTGCGCTGGTGCACACGCAGACCAATAACAGCGCTGGAGAGAATGGCGTGGACAGACAACGGTTGGTGCGAAGTGACAGCTAAACTAACGGAGAAAATCAGCTGACGATTCCTAAGCTTTTCCCAAATATTTTTTACTAAATCCGTATAAGTTTTACGGGCTTTTATAGTTATAACCGCGAGTGTTGTTATTACCCCGAATTGGGTGAGTGTCTCAAGTGAATGTTAAATATTGAATGCTATTAGTATGTCTAACTGTTATTTTATTTGAATGCATCGAAATGTCCTTTATCATGTGGAAAATTTACATGCTAAATATGGTGATCTTGAAGAGGATATTTTCATTCATATTGTAAATGTGTTGAGGCTACCGAAGCCATTAATATTGTTATACCTAACTAGTTTTCACTAAACCTACTCGAACACGCTTAGATAAATATATTCTTCAAATATTTCATTACTTATATTGTCATAATATCACAATCATTCCTCACCGATTGCTCACTTTTACTAATATTTTGCATGTAACATTTGACTGCCTCATCTTAGATATCATTTAATTGCATTGACATTGCATCTGTACATGGCAATGGAGTCCCTTAAGGGAGGCAGTCAAATCCTAAAATTGCGGACGTATTCTAAGACTGCGTCGAACATCGCATTCCAGGGTCCACCCGCTAAACTAGCGAGTTTAGAGGCGATACTCCTGCCTGAAGATTCGCTACCTACTGCTAGCGCCATCTGTATTCGAAGGACGGAACCTAAAATCGAGCCGTGGTCTCCGGGACTCTACGACCCATTTGCCAAGGCCAGTTTTCTTACCAGTCTAAATTAATTCACTTCAGTTCGTGAATGCAATCCCGCCCTGCTCTCTTTATTGTACCTACCTATCTAAATTATTCTAATTAAATCTAATGTTAATGTTTCTGGTGTTTTATTTTATTACTGTAGGTAAAATATTCGGAGACGTGACAGCAGGTTGGATTCGGGGTACCTCGTGGGTATAGTGACGACGTCTTGATTAAGTTAGACATCAAGAATGCGTTTAACTGTATCAGTAAGAGTGTCATGTTAGATGAAGTTCAGACTTTGACGCCATCTATATTTCCTTTCGTTTCGCACTGCTGTTCGTCACCAAGCAACCTTATGTTTAATCAGGAATGTATTCTATCGCAAGAGGGTGTTCAGCAGGGAGACCCATGAGGTCCTCTTATTTTTAGCCTTGCGATCCATAAGGCCATTACTACCTTGCAAGCACCTCTCAATCTGTGGTATTTAGACGACGGTACCATCGGAGGCTGCCTCGATACGGTGGAAAGTGATCTAAGACAACTTTCTCTGGCTCTGGAAGACCTCGGTTTGCATGTAAATACCGCTAAATGTGAGTATTTTGCTTGCAGTGCGTTAGCTGCTGAGTCGAAAGCTCGTTTTTCTTCTCTAATACCGGGACTGAAGTGCCAGAATCGTGATTCTTTGTCTTTCTTAGGGGCTCCTATATTTGCTGAGGGTGTATCGGAAAGTTTGAACTCTAAGTCAGATTTGCTTTCGTCCCTTGCTGCTCACTTTGAACAACTTTCTGCACAGGAGCTGCTTCGCGATGCCACAATTAAAGTACATAGTTAAAACTGTGTGTGCCCGGGCGAAGTGGAACGTTTTGACAACTCTTTGAAACATGCATTGGAACAGATAGTAAATGTTCGTCTCAGTGGTGAGCAAAGGACAGAAGCAAGTTTGCCTGTCCGGGACGGAGGTCTAGTGGTGCGTCGCTTGCAAAAGATCGGACCCATTGCATTCTTATCATCTGCGCATGGGGTTGAGGACCTTGTTACTCAAATAGTGTCAAACAATGGTGACAGAATCCACATCCCCTTTTTGTCAGAGGCTCAAAGCGCATGGTGTTCGCTTTGCCCCGGCTCTTATCCCCCTGAAAAATTTAAGGCCAAAGAAGTTGAGATGACATTACCTCAAAGCACGCCCTTAATAAGCTTCGGAATGCAAGCTCAGGGGCAGACTTAGCCCGCCTCAATGCTGTCTGTATGCCAGAGTCGGGTGCTTGGTTGCATGCCCTGCCTTCTCCTCATTGGGGCATGTTGCTGGACACCGACTCTCTTCTGGTAGCGGTAGGCCTACGGCTGGGCTGTTCTCTGTACGAGCCCCACATGTGTGTTTGTGGTGCAAGAGTTGTGGCAGGTTAGGGCTTTCACGATTTGAGCTGTTTGAAGTGCGCTGGACGCAGACCCAGACATCACGCTCTTAACGAGATCCTCAGACGTGCCATGGCCGATGCAGAAATTCCCTGTGTGTTGGAAACTGACGGTCTGTCGCGTTCTGATGGTAAGCGACGGGACGAACTCACTTTGGTACTATTGTTGTTGTGTGTGTTATAATGGCTTATTATTTCCGAGTATATTCTGGAGTGAACTTTGAGATAAAGCTTTCTCTTACATTCAGACGATCATATTTAAGGATAGCTGGTTCTTCCTCTTCTCTGTATTCTAAAAGCTTCAGCAACATAGATTTCCTTTATTCCAGGACTTGTGGAAGATAATCTTTTATATATGACCCGAATCCATCTAAAGAAGAATTTTGTTTTAAAATAGCAAGTTTTTTACCCAGAGTTGTTGAGGTAAGTCATATAGATCTTGGTGTTGATTTTTTTCTACGCATTCGCCCTACAAACTTTCTCTTTGATCAATCTCTACATCCATCTTTAAATTTACTATTTGAGCACTAAATTGTCAGGTTCAGAGTAGTTTTGCTCCTCTTCAGACGGTAAAAGATTAGGTTTCTTTACTGAAGTTTTCTATCGAAATCGTCGAGCTTTTTCTGTTCTTTAAATCTGCCTCAACTTTGCTAAATCTTTCTTTTTTTTCGCTTTTCTTTAGGTTATTATTTCCTCTATGTTTTTTAAACTAGTTTCTATGTCTTCTCTCGATTGTAAACCATTAATCATTTTCTGTAATTCAACACCAATTTTATTAGACTACTAATGCCTTATTTAGCTGAACGAGAAAGAATTCTACATTAACCTTGAGTAACATAGGCTATATTTATAACTAGAAAAAAATTAGAGATCCTTAGAAATTCTTACTAAAACCAACCCAAAGTGTAATTATTTCTTGGCATAAAATGTCTTTCGTCGCATGCGCTACGGTAAGTACTGAGGATAGAACAAAAATGTTCTACAATAATATAGTTGTAGAACATTTTTTGTTCTATCCTCAAAAAAAACAACTATTGTAGTTATAGTGATATATATACATTTTAAAAGTTGATAGCAGTGTCGATCAAACTCAGACCATTCATACCTTTCTATAATATCTTATTGAAATAAATTATTTCGTATTCAAGTCTGTTTCAATACCTGTTGATTACTTACTTTTTGAATTATTGAAATGTATGAAATTGAAAGTATTATATTATGAAATTAAAAAACATCCAAGTCATACTTTAAAAAAGTGAAGTCCGTTGATAAAAAATATTAAAAAGGAACATATATTGAAATGAACATAGAACTTTTTTGTAATCGGTTAAAAAACACACACCAACGCGCCAGTATGCGGGAGAAAGGTGCGTTTACTCCCACTAGTTCTGTTAAGTAGTTCTGTTGACAGAACTAGTGGTTTTTTTTTACCCACTTGTTCTGTCAACAGAACTAGTGGGAATAAACGGAAAGGTGTGCCGCCTCCAAAATGTTTAAAGAATAAAATCTGCTAGTGCGAGTCGAGCTCGCGCACGAAGGGTTCTGTGCAATTATCTATTCAACAATAGTTCAAGTTTCTACCTGTTGTCGTTATTTGTATCTAGTTAAAAACCACCAAAATATCACGTTTGTTATAGTATCAAAAAACAGAAGAAGCCCTGTTTGGGCAACAGGGCTTCTTCGTTTTCGAGCGTTTGTTGAGGAGGGATTTTGAGATACTCGAGCGCGTCAAACTTATATCCTGGAGGTACCAAATAATAGCTCCAGGATGTATCTACCAAATAAAAGTCTAATACAGAGCCGAGCTAATAGGGCAGCACGATAAAATATTTTAAAAAAAACTTTGTTTAGCTGATATAAAACTATGCGTCAGATAAGGTAGGCGAATTACTGCTAAATTTTTAGTTTTTTCTTCGTATATTTTCTGTCTGTCCCCTTCCATGCAAATTGACAAATAAATATATTATTTTTGCTATCAGAGAAATGTTGGTGCACAGAAATTTAAAACCCATTATCTATGTGGTAAGAAAGATGTTTTTTTTATAATCATAATAAAATATAGTCATTTCTGTAGATATTTAATTCATTTATTTAGAAATAAAAATAAAAGTAACGCTAAATTGGACATCACAATGTTAGGAATACGTTAACAGTAAACAAATAAATCTTAAAAGCTATAATATAAATTATCATAGGTAGATACGTCACATAAATTACTCATTATCAAAATAAGCCGCTCATTATAAGAAAGGAATTAAATAATATTTATGCTAGTTTTCAAAACAATTTAATTACGGGTTCTAACAGTAGAACCTGGATAAGCAGTAGGTACGTACAATGTTGATGATTGACTGAGACATTCGGTTATTTCCGATGTTGTGTCAATATATGTCTTTCTTTGTCAATGAACGATACGTACAATCCCAACGACATTTTTAACTTCGCCAATATTTCCAAAGAACGTTGAACTCTGTGTAAAAGAAACCTTTTTTTAAGTTATTGTTCTGACATTTTTTAAATAACTTTTATGTTAGATTCTGTGCGGAAAGAGAAGCGTCGTGGCGTAAATTGGAACTAACATTATATGGATTTTATATGGCATATCCAACCTAAGTACAATCTATTCTAGTACATAACATATTTTTATTTCTGAGTCACGTTTTCATGACGTAACAGTTTTTGTCAACATAGCAAAATAAAAATAACATATAAAATAAACACAACGGACCTGAAATCTTATGACGGTTCTTTTTCCGCACAGATTCTTGTACTGTATTGTTTCTTTACTTTTTTTATCCGTTTTAACCGAATGGAAACAAAACAAGAACCTGGGAATTCAACATTATATGAATTCAATTCAACATAGTGGTTCTGAAGGAGCTTTAATATTTTTTAAATAGACACCTAATTATAAACTCTGCAGAATACTTAAGTATTTGATGTTCTCGTCATTCGGTAAATATATTTTTTAACAAAAAGTTATTAGGCTCAGTTTCAGGATTAAGTAAAGATGTTATCAAACAAATTTATAAACGAACTCTTGGCATATTATTACCAGTAACTATATTTCTTGATAATTATACTGCAATGGCACTTCCAGTATATTAATTGTCAAAAACATCTACCAAAACGTGACTAATTTAGCCAAAGAGCGTTGGAGTCCTTGCAAAGAAACTCTTTAAGAAATATTAGGTAATAAACGGCCGGCAGGCGTCGCTGGCGCGCCCCTCCCGCGCCCCGCACCCGCTCCTCTTCATGTTGATTTGTCAACAGGTATTTTGTTCCGAAAATTCAACATTAAATTATTCGCTTGATATATAACAGTTGGAACAACACTAGAGCTATGTGATTTTCTACGAATCCCTAAAAACCACATCTGTTTTAAATTTGTGTAAACTGAAAGTAGGCTGCAATTCCTAATGTCAACTATTCAACAGCTCATTTACTTACTACATAACAAGTTCCTATTTACACGCATTAAAATCTCATAATATATCACATCATTTATTCAAAAATATCATAATTAACTACATTAATTTTTACACGCGGTCTTTTTATTTTGTGATTCACTAAGATAATTGTCTGGGTTTTATTATAAAACATAAAATTATTAGTCGTCCTTTTTTCCTTATCTCTAACACGGAATGTTTTGTGGTTAAAATATGGAAACACAGACATATTCACAGTGATGTAAATGTACTATCTATACTATTAATATTAAACAAAATTTGTAACGGCATTTAGAATTTTAGTAAAACAACACAATTTTACTAACATACAAATTTTAAAGCAAATAAATCATAAATACGATTTGTTATTAATTTTTAACACACTGTTCGCCTTATTTTACATGAAGCTGTTATAATTTGTACATAATCGGAAAACTAAAAAAAAACACTATCAACGCATAAATACAATTCAATTCATTATTCATTCGTCATACATTTTACAGAAAATGCTATTTAATACTAATTAATCGATTTTATGCATCAGGTATTACAATAAATTAATGTTTAGGCCTCTTAACTTAAAATCTATAGAATTGCGTTATTGTACTCATACTATTTTCTCGACTAAACTAGGACTAACGTATTACAATTTAGATTTTATGTTTTCAATAAGTGTTTAAACATAATCGGTTCGGTTTAACACATTACAACTATATTGGTCTTGGATGTCTATAAAAATACTTTATAATTTAGAATAGTTTCGGACCGGGCATATTATTACTATGTGATTTAATGGAATGGCAATATATTGTAGTCTTTTTATTATACATTATAAGTACTTATCTTAAATAACGTAAAATCATAATTAATATAAGCGCTGTATTATTGTACATAATTATCTGGTGTCTAATATTTTATATGCTTATGTTGTTTTCATTCGGTTGTCATCAAAAACTTTCTTAAGATAAATAAAAACATTTTTTAGAAATCATCTCATATAATATTATCAGCATACAAAATAACTATCAAAATCAAGTTATTGGCAACTAATCTCCAAACTGGTAGGTATTTCAAAATACACAATATATTTTTATGTCTACGCATGCAAATTCACAACGTCAACTATAAGTAAAAACGAAATAATTTATTGTCACACTACCATTGAAAAAATATGTCCAATTTCGCCTATAATTGATTTCCATCACATTTGATTTATATCACAGGTAAAAACTCTTTCTAAAACACATCTAAAATACGAATACCTATTCACAAATTCTGGTAACTGTTAAAAATTAAGCTACGACCCTGTTAAATAGCAAAATTATAGAAAATTATAAGTTAAAATAAAGCAGCCAGACATTAGTAAAAACCAGTTTTTTTCTGTTGGTCATATAAAATAAAAATAAACAGCAAATTATTTATAAAAGTCACGTTACAAAATTGTCATACGTAATTGGCACTGATGTTTTAATTACTGACATCAATACTGATTCTTAATTTATATCTGGAACAATATTGCATACCTACAACGATTATTATTAAAATTATATCATGCAACGAACAGAACACCACATAATTAAATGGCTACGTTAAAATTCAGCTAACTTTGGTTTACAAACGGCAAAAGCAAGAAAGACGTAAGTGTCCAACTAGTGTTACTATGCGGACGTCTGTTACAAAATGAGTGATACAACTTGACGTGGTCAAACTATATGCTTGTAACTTTTTGCGTTCAATGTTAAATATTTTACTGAAAGGCATTGCAAGGCTTAGTGTCCTGCACGTTTTGATACGGTATATTTCAATGTATATTATGAGTAAAGCACTTCTTGCGAAATTTTTGTATACTGTTGTTGAATTCTGATCAATATTTTACAATATATGTAACCGACACACAATATTTCTGACTATGTTTTATACAGTGTAATAATGTTAAATAAAGTATTACAAATAATACACTGGACGTTACAAACATGTCGACAATTAAAATAAGCCGTGGCATGGCTTCTTCAAAAAGTTCTTCAAAGCTACGAGTAGCTGCGATACAATAAAATATCATTATTTACAGTTAAACAATTCTTGTTTAGCCATAGTATTATTATTTGTTCTCTGGTATCGCTGAGTGGCCAGTACACTGCAATAATAATAAATTATATATCGTGTAATAACCCTCGCATGAATCAATAAATAAAGAATCATTGCGATAGGAAACTTTCTTTCTTTGGCCTCTATTGCAGAATCTATCAGATTTACCATGCACACTTGCAGTTCCAGTATGAATCGTCAAGCAAATATCAAAAAAATATTTTGTTCTGGATTAAAGTTTTTTTCCAAAATACTTAAAATAGATGGCATATTATTATAGAGATCAGACAAAATCTCGGGATAATAGCAGTCTAGTGCCATGCTATTCGGAAGTTCCTATCTTTTCAAATACATTTGCGGACAGTACGTTCAGTTATTCCTGAAAGGTCTAGAATTAATCGCCTACTTCTTTTTACCTTACCTTCTTTCTAAAACGAGTATTGTTCAGCTGAACAATACTCGTTTTAGAAAGAACTCGTTACATCTGCTACGAACCACTACAGCATCTGCAAACTAAACCCAAGATGACATATAGTACCAACTTCATTCCACGTTGTTTCCGTAGCCCATCCCAAACAGAGACAGCGTGACGAAAGCAAGACCAAGGAAGACAGATCCTAGCAGATCGCCCAAGGCTGTGAGGTAGGGTATAGCTGCGTTGTCGGGGTCCTTCTTCTGTTTCCACATAAAGTGGATTAGGATCCAAGATAGGTAGAGGAGCACCATGACCTGGAATGGAATTAATTGTGGGGTGAAATCGGGTTGAAATTAAAGGTTTCACTTTCTTCACTATTATAATAAAGACTAGCTGACCCGCCGAACTTCGTACCGCTTAACGTCAAGTATGTTTCTCACCTTTTAAACCCTGGAGAACGACAATCATTTTAAGACTAAAATCAGCTATTTCGGACCAGCCGTTCTCGAGTTTTAGCGAGCATGCCTAGTGCTTTGCGACAAATGTATCTCGTTGTAGGTAGGTAGCCAGGCGGCCGTTAGAAAACGTCCTACCACCATGCTATGGTTTCCTCACGATTTTTTTCTTTTTTGATGGCTCAGGCTCTTTGTTGCGTATTTCGTTGGATCCAAAGCCGTACCTTTCGCAAGGCAATTGACCACTAACCACTCGGCCATTATCGCTACAAACATTAAGTAAACTGACCTGTAGTAAAGCGCACAGTAGATAGGTGATCCCGAAGGGCAGCTGTATGGTTACCATGCCCTGGTAAACGAAGTCCGCTACCACCATGAATATGATCTGTCCACATAGCGCGAGCACCAACAACATGCGAGCTACTTTAGCTGCAGGAGCTGTAACGACGGAAATGAGTATATTAGAAATCAGCCAAATGCGAGTCGGACTCGCACACTAAGGTTTCCGTACCAGTAATACTATAAAACATTTTCTACATTACACAACTTTTCTACATGGCATATGTAACGGATATATTGATTGCCCTGAACTGGTCACCAGGATATTGAGTTTGAATGCGTCGATTATTAGAACTAGACACACCAAATTGTTTGCTGTCTCACATTCATCTACGAAATATGCGCTTAACTCACTCGTTGGCAGACTTCACGGAGTTTACAATAAAAGATTTTACTCCACTGACTTATTTTTTGATAGTAAGGGAGTTTTTAAAAAAGATGTTGTTAAAATACTAGAGGACAATAAGTAGAGAAAAGGTACGCATGGATTTTCTATTTATATCAGATATTTTGTTTCTTATTAATTACTTACTAGATGATTATTTTAATACTTATTAGTTACTTATCTTATTAATTAAGTACTAAGGTTTTGCAAACTACTTACGGGTTCTTTTATTTTTGTTAAAATTAGTTACATAAGTGAAACAGTATTTAAATTCTTACTTTGGCTGTCTGTTTTAAATGTTTTTTTCTATAAAATGTAAATCTATTATTGGTCATAAGAAAAACATGTTTATTAAGTTAATTTAATTTAAGGACTGTGGATTTTGTTCAATAAATAAATAAATAAAATAAAACATTAATTCAACTAGACGCAAATTTGTCCCCTCCGCAGTTTTTAAACTGGCTCAAAATTCAACATATTCCAATTTGTTCGGGTACCTACAAATCTGATGCTGATTTTAATTGACATCAAAGAACAAGGTTCTCCATTTGTAATTTTCATAAACACGCGTGTTTATACCCGATTGCTCAAAGTCACCTGGACAAATTAAGATTTTTAAGTTCAAAGTAAAGTTCGATCTTTTTGTACTCACTTCCATAGAACAGTGTCTTCCAAGGCCACTCGAGTATCTTAGTATTCTCTGGCAGTACCCCAGGGATGGCCGTCTGGTGCAGATGTGTTGCCATCCTAGAAGACTGAACGCACACCAAGTTGCCTCCGATGCCGTTGACGATGGGCTGGAACACCTCGTATCCTCGGTAACGGTCTACCGCCTGGTCTAGGACTATGCCACCGATACTGTAAACAAAATACTTGATTATTTTAAGTACCTACGCTTTCACCCTGTGGTCTATTAGCTAGAATGAATGCGGAATCCGATAGTCTCTTATTTAATTTTACAAACCCACAAAGGTTGCTTGGAAGAGATTTCTTTATAGCGATAAGATCGCCTTTTCTTTCATCACATCACAATTACTAAAGGCAAAAGTTTGTATGTATTATTACTACTTCACGCTCAATCTGCTGAACGGATTTGGAAAGGAGGAGACTTATACTGCAATAACACACGTGCTATTTTCGTAGCGTAGCTAGCTTAAATATAATCCTGAAAGTGTCATCAACATCAGCTAAGTCTTGTCCACCACTGGACAAAGCCTCTCCCAAGGTACGCCACTGCGCCCTATCCAGCGCTTCTTGTCCCCACGCCTCCGTGCCATCTTCTGTACATATTGGGTCCACCTAGTCGCATGGCGTACTACACTACATTTTCTGGTTCGCGGCCTCCTTTCGAGAACTCGTCTACCCCATCGGTTGCAGTTCTACGGCATATACGATTCAGCTGACTAAGACGTAGAGTAGTGTTGGTAATTCTAGTCCTTTGTCGAATCACTTCATTTCATATATAAACGCGCAGAGATATACCCAGCGTAAAGCCATCAATTCACCACTCACCCACTAATAAATAGAGCGGAGATGACCGGAGTCCAGCCACTTGTGAGCACCTTCTTCGTGTACCGGTTCCTGTACACAACGAACACCCACATCGGTAGCAGGCTATAGTACACGCAGATCAGCACTATCGGCTGCCACAGGGATATCTCTGAAGAACAAAACACAAGTTTTTCTTAACAAGCGCCGGCAAACGGCAGGCGCTGATACATAAATATGTTTTCGAAAAGAAAACCACTGGGAACGATTTTGAGTTTTTTTATGGGACCACTTCAGAGGTTTATTTGCCTACTCTTTCACAGAAAAAAGGTTTTTTTCACATCAGTTCAGGCGCCTTCGAGAAATCAAGTAATAAACATTGCTTCAAACAAATCTTCTTTTGGGAAGTCTGAAAAAATACGCTGTCGTATGTTCTTCTCTTTCTTTAGCACCTTCAAATTTCATTGTTAAGACGAAAAATGGTTACTATACTCATCAAACAACATTCATTATGGCACTAACCCCGAATTCGTGAATAAGTCTGTTTCATAGAAAAAGTTTATCAGTCGCATGTCTAGATCGCACAAAGAGCGACCATGCGATGTAGCCACAAAATATTGATATTTTTAAAGCCTTAACAAGCCGTCAGCCAAAATAGGTCACGACAATTTAACTATTGATACAGTAAATAAATAAAGAAAGAAAGAACACATTTATTTTGTACACACAGGACACTACTACTACAACAACTAATTACTTAAAAGTAGACAAACATTTAAAATAATAAATTAGGTCAAGTTGTAGTGTCCCGTGCGTCAAAAAAGGTCAGCGCTCAGCATGATGCTGGGGATTGCTCTTCAGCGCTGATTTTCAGCGTGACCCTTTAGAGACGCGCGGGGTCACAAATATATATATATATATATATATACATAAATAAACACCAGAAATACTTTAAAATTAAAAACCTGAATAAGAATGTATAATTAGTACAATGTCAATAATATGAAATAATAAACAAATAGAGAGTAAATAGAGAAGAAAAGACTAGCAACTAAATAAATTGTTATAAATAGATAGGTACCAAATCAAATTTAAGATGATGAATATAATTTTTAATAATTAATAGAATTATATATACTTTTACTAATTCAGTTTAGTTATATTTATAGTTTAAATTGACATCAAACAGTACATCAAAGGACATTACAAAAAACGGATTTAGTTAATAGAAAAATCTACATTTGCGCAGTATACTATTTATACAATATTTCTTTGTTTTTGAAAGAACAAATAATGAAATCGGCAAAAACATCAAAAACGACATTTGCTAAAAGTTCAATTTCGACGTTTTTGATCAATTTAATTATAATCTTTGACAAAATACCTATTTTCATTAGTATATATGTTTTTGTATTGTTACCAAATGTAAGTTAGTAGGTAGTCATTTTTTTATTTTTTTTACACCCTAAATGCTAAATTAGCGTAAACGCGCTTCAAGCTCATGCTCATTAGGCATTGGTTGAAGTATTGTTCTCTTTCACTTAATCTTCTTAAACCAAAAGGAATAATAATACTATTAGGACTAATAAGCAGGCAACATTATCTTTTCGGATAAGACAACGCATCGATAATCCGAATAATAGTATGGCAAGGTCATTGGTAACCACAACTTCGAGTTATTTACGTCGATAAATAATTCAAAACAAAAATCCTTGACGTCACACATTTATCATAGAACTATTAATCTAGAATAGTTCACAACAATAAGTTAAGAATTTTGCAAATCTGGCATATTGTAATGAATTTGCACGTGTTTGTTATTGATAAGATATTAATGTGTTAATAGAAGCTACGACATATCTGCGTATTTATCGAATATTTTAATAATGATTGATTGTCTTGTATTTCAAAATAATTTAATTTACAAGGTGCTTAAGCGAATGAAAAAACATTGTGACTATCACGAATCATGATAGCTCGTGTACCGCAAGCCACCTAGGCTTGATTTAATGAATAAATAACGTTTCTCCACTAGGATTTTTCTTGTGCAGGGGATGCCATGCAACACTTCAAAACTCGTATAGACAGATATTCAAACTCATCATTCGAATACCTGACCCGACCAGGAATCGAACCCGGTCACGCCGAATCTAAAGCAAGCATGCCGGCAATTAGACCACGGTGTTATTTATCATAATTGAATGGGGAAGAAATATTTAAAGCTTCGATCTTTTCTTTTTGAATTTTAAGTGTGGATTTTAAGTGTGATGTAGCACAGCGCAGCAATGGCCTACAATCCCTTCATAGGGGAGACCGGATCTCGATCGACGAGATTTTTCTTCTTTTCCGTATATGCGGAGCGTAGTGGCTCACCCTATTATAAAAAGATTAAGACCACCGCCACCCCAATGTCAATGACGTGGCGAAATTGAAAATGGCAATAAAAACAGTTTTCGACGAAAGAAAATACCAAAAAACAGGTGGTAAGTACTCATTCCGACTGCATTGTTTTAATGTTTGTTACCTGATTTCATCCTAGATGTGATGGGTGGACCGATTAGAAAAATAATTATATGTGTGAAAGAGTATACCTAGAATGTAGTCCCACTTGAATTTAATCAAAATCAAAAACAAATGTTTGATATTTGAAATCGAAATAACTGAAAAAGTTCTATTGGCGCTCGCTATAATCGAAGTGGGTAATATCTTTTTTAAACTTCTTGAAGTACGTAGAAAAGATGTGAAAGTAGTAAAATATATAAAACGTCACGCAATCAAATTAGACAATAATTAATAAATATGACATTTAACCGAAGGATTATAGAAATTATCTGTATCATATCAACTCAATTAATCTTTCAATTCTGATAACCACTTACCACTAATTACGTAAAAAATACTTTATAATTATATATATGTTACGTAGTTAATAATTTTGCTATTTAATTATTCATCTAATATGCAACACAAATGCTAATAAAAACTTTAAAATATTGTTCAATATAAATTGTTAAATATGTACCTACATCTACAATGACAATAATGTACTACCATTTACCTATTTCTCAACATCCCCTTACGCAATACAAAATTTTCACGAATACACTGCGCAGGGGATCGTCTCAGGGGATGTGTGGAATAAGCCTTCCTTTGACACAGACAGACTAAGGCTGGGGCGTTGGCAAATTCAGCGGAACGGCGCAAGCGGCTAGCCTCGGTAGAGGTAACATAGGAATTTGAGACATTTGCGGTCGAGACTTTAGGGCCGCGGGGACCAGGAGCTCAACTTATTTTATAAAACTTATCAGAGCATTTAATCGATTCGACGCGTGACCAGAATGCTGGTTATTATCTGGCCCAAGGTATAGGCATTGCCATACAGCGTGGTAATGCGGCTAGCATTCTCAGCACGCTGCCCTCTGGTGGTGGGTCGGAGCATTTGGATTATCTGTAATCCATCTGCTATTGTAATGAAGGGCACTTTGACGATAGTTATATGTACCTACCTACAAGATGTTAGAAGAGAAAATACGGGCAATTTTGAATCAATTTATTTGCGTAATTAAAAAAAAAAACAACTAATTTAACTCTGAATTACTCACCACTTTTATCCCCGTGCGGTCCTTTTATAGAAACAAAGCAGATAGATTTGTTAAATTTTATAATGTGGAAACTTGCATGAATTTTGTACTTAGAAATTGTGTCAATATTTCAAAAGAAGGGCCAAAGCACGTGAATAACGCCATTTGCTAGAAATTTATTGAAACAAATTAATATTTTCCGCAATATTCATCATTTGGAATGGAAAGATACCACGAAACACCAATCACCTGTCTATCAAACTACATCACGGTGTTTAGAAATTACCCTAATATCGGGCTAGAAATAACAATTTCAAAATAAAGGTGATAAATCAAAAAATTTGGAAGGAGATTATTTATTTAAATGGTATCACTACAGGATTATAGGAAAAGTTATTAATTTACATAATTAATATTTATATATTTTCATTCACCCGATAAAATTGCGATGTTTAAATTAAATTCTACTTGTAAGTTGTCGTAAAACTTATTTTAAGTGAACGAAGAAGGTGTTACTACTAATATTTTTTTCTTTCTTTTTGAATGTGGCGTCACTCAATTAGTACAATTGCCAGTGTTAAGTTTAAAAGTAAAATACTTACGTATCTGTTCGTACATGTACTGCGCAGTAACAGCGAGCACAGTGTTGCTCACAATGTCGCCGATAGATGCCGCTAGTGGTGTCGCCACGTTATCCGGATTCACTTTGAACTTGTGGGACGCGTAAATCACCATAACCATTACGAAATCTGGAAAGAAATATAGTCTTATAAGTCGGTTGCATAGAGCTGTAATCATTTCTTATTTCCGGGTTAAAAATATGACACTCGAAGCTCACTCGGTAACCTCCCGTAACCTGGGATGTATACTTTTGGGATAATATGTATCCTTAATGTTTTCCACTGTATAAGTTATCTTGGTATCAAATTTCATTAAAACCGTTCAGCCGTTTTGGCGTTTAGGAGTAATATACATACACACACACACATAATAACTTTCGCTATATATAAGTGTGATTTTTTTTTATACTACACAGCTATGCATTTGACCACAAGTTCGCACGACCACGGAAGTCAGCGATACTAGTGGTGCATCTATGATATTTATAATTGTGCTTACTTTACCGTAGCGAAAATACTACTTATCTCAATTTGACGAATGAACAAAAAGAACTGAAACGAACGAAGTCGATCGATTCATTTGAATGAAATGTTTAAAAAAAAGGTCTGGAGGAGATCACTTCTAGCACATTCTTTATTATAGAGCTATTTATTAACTCTCCAATGTATTTATTTTTGTCATGACAACAAACCATTTTTGTAAGGGTAATTGAAAACCAAACTTTTGCAAAAGAATATACGGGATCCTGCCTTCTCGCCGAAATTTTTTTGGCTGATTATCACTTGCCAAACAACGGTTCGCCTATTTTTCACTTTGACAACCAACGATTGTAAAATTTTTGGATGACAACGTTTTATTTGGTAGAATTATTGTTCAGCTGATTATTATAATGACACAACACGTTCAGGGCAGTTATCACTTGTCAAAGCCTTCACTAGGCCAGACCAGTACCGCGGCAGCAGCAGGTCAAGTGCCGTAGAAAGGCATGGATGTATTTGGAATTAATATAGTATAGCGTTGTTAAATAATATTAGGTCAGGTTAGGTCAGAACATGAAAAACAATGCACGAGCCGAGCGAGATCGCGAGATCGAGAGATTTACTAGTTGAAAGTTGGCCTTTTGAAAAGTGTCATTATAAAAGGCAGACCAAACGTACAGTTGGCAATTGTAAGGTTGGGAAATAAAAAAAATATGTTATAAGTTGGCAAATGATTATTCGGCGAAACGTTAGTTGGCAAGTAATGATCTGCCAAACAATTTTCGGCAAAAAGGCAGAGAACCAGAAAATACTTATATGTACCGACGTGAACCTGATCTCATTCACAAGGCTTGCTTGACAAGAAGCTACTTTACAAAAATAAGAATCTCAGTGTGATAAGTAAGTGTCTATCTGTCGTGATTTAGTGATAGGTAATGCAGGTAGGTAGTATTCAAAATATCATTGCGCAATCACACTTGAAGGTGCTCGAAGTTATCACATAAAAAAGTCAGTCATATCGCGCTTAGTTACGCTCTTTTCCTTGATGAAAATTGAAGATAGTATATAACAAGAAATAGATCTGACAAGTGCGATTATATCGACTTAACATCAGCATGACAGATTACCACAATATTTTTATCTCGCAACACAATGAGAGATTATTGTGATGAGGTAGTGTATAGTAGCACATATTATGAGGCTTTTCAGGGTTCCGTACCCAAAGGATAAAAACTATATTACTAAGCCTTCGTTGTCCGTTTCTCTGTTCCCCTGTCACCAGGCTGTATCTCATGAATCGTGATAACAAGACAGTTGAATGAAATTTTTACAGATGTATTTCTATTGACGCTATAACAACACATACTAAGAAAAGAATAAAATAAATATTTAGAGGGGCTCAAACACAATAAATTTGTTGTTTTTGACGTTTTTTAATCAATATTAATAACGACAACAGGTAGGATCCTTGAACTAATATTATACGTATAGATAATGGTACGGAACCCTTATTGCGTGAGTCAAACACGCACTTGGCCGATTTTATTTCTCTTAATTATAACATATGTATATACAATGGGTACATTTTTAATAGAATGAAGGGAGTAGTAGGTAGTAGTGGTAAATAAGATATCTGAGTGGAACAGTTACGCGACCGATGAACGTGTGAACTGTTTTCCTTCTCCAATGACTTCTTACGGTGAGTAGGTACATTTAACCAGTGTACCAATGACTTATTTATCTACAACAAAACAAGTGGTGGTGCCGGTGAAGACAATGACTGAAGCATCATTGCTCTCTACATCAGTCAGTTTAGATAAAATACAAAACAAACTCACGACGTATAAACGCGTAACTTTTTCCCTTCTCCCATGACTTCTTACGGTGACTTACTGGTCATTTAGCCAGTGAAGCAAAAATTTATTTACCGAGAACGAAGCAAGTGGTGGTGGCGGTGAAGACGGCTGACGCAGTTAGTAGCAGCACGTAGGAGCCGTTGATCTGTCGATCGGTGATGCTGTTCACCACTATAGCGAATATTGACACCACTGTCGCCGCTACTATCGCTTGTACCTGGTGCATACATTAGGTTATAATTAATGAATGAATTAATTAAAATAACTTTATTGCACACCAATCAAAAGATACAGCAAAGTAGATATAGACATACATTGGGCGGCCATATCGCCTAAAGCGATTTATCCAGGTTAGTTAGTTTGGATGGACAGAAGTAATATTTAAAAACCTGAAGAATGAAGGATGTGGACTGATCGTTTCAAATGTATATTGTATACTTCTGTGGTAACTGCCACAGTGAAGCTCCTCCATTTTATCAAAGGAGTACCTACTGAGCGGGTGCAGTACTCGGGGATAGCTGTCCGTTGAGTTTTGTAAGAAATTGCTGTTTTTTTTTTAAAAAAAAAAGGACTGAGCTGCTGAGCTGCGGGGCGACAAGCACAAGGACGCCTCAGACTTCTGAGCTGCGGGGCGACAAGCACAAGGACGCCTCAGACTTCACGGACCTCGGCTTGGCGGTAGTGGCATCCTAGCTAAAACTTTGAGAGCGAATTTGCCCAGACCTCCCTGAGGGGAGGACAATTGAGCCCTATGCATCTGAGTGACTTGAGCTTGCTGCTTGCTAAGTCCGAAGTCCGAGTCGAAGCTATGTAAGTAAATGTCACTAAAGTCAAGTAAAGCGTTATGATTGGTCGTGAGTATTAAGATGTTCCGTGTGTACGTTGCATATGGTAGCGGTACCGAAGCTAGGTGATTATAGTTATAGTTCACGCTACTTCGAATAGATGGCGCGCTGGCCAGAGATGCCTTACAGTCGACTGCAATGTACTAAACATTGCAGTCAAGTTCAAGCAGTGATAGTCCTTAGAAGACTTGATATCTATGCACTACACAGGCAGACAGTTACAAATACCTACCTGTACTAATGATATGTTGCCAACGACCATGGATATGACCTCCCTGGTGGACTCCATGTTGCCCAGGTTGGCCTGCGTCGACAGCCGGGACGCCAGGCACATGTCCAGATTACCTGATAACAAACATACAATATAGCTCCATTGAAATATATGTTACAGGTACATTATTTCACTTAGCGTAGGTACAAATTTTAGACTTAAAATTTAGGACCTGCTGAATTCTTATTTTCCATAAATTATCGGAGCATTTGATCGATTCGACGCGTGACCAGAATGCCGGTCTTTATCCGGCCCAACGTATAAGCATTGCCTTTCAGCGCGCTAATGCGGCTAGCACTTCGGCACGCTGCCCTTGATGGTGGGTTGGAGCATTTGGATTATGTGTAGATCTTAAATGTTCTATAGGTAATTTCTGCTATATTTTTTGTTATTGTAGTTAGTCATTTTGTTTATGTTAATAAAGGCAAAATCTGACTTCCCCTAAAAGTCGTGTATGTTACTCGGAGATGATTTCTCGGAGACGGCGGGACCGATTTGTTTTTTTTTTTTGATTATAAGGAAAATTTCTCGTGTGGTCACTTTTAAATTTTATCAAAATCCAGAGGTTTAATTTTTAACCTCTAAATAAAATAAATAAATAATAAATATTGGCGGACATTTTTCACACAGCGCCACCTAGCCCCAAACTAAGCAGAGCTTGTACTATGGGAACCAGGTGGTTGATATATACTACATATACTATTTTTAAATACATACTTATTATACATAATGAACACCCAGACACAGCTAAGTATGTATAATATGATTTTTAAGATCTATAAGTTGATTTTAATGTTCCATCGGCGCCTGCTCTACCTAATGAAAGTCGGAAATCAATTTTAATTAAAATAACTTGCTAAATGTCAAGCCTTTGGCAATGGTTAATCGATTTTTGTGTACAGATTTTTAAAGAGTGACTTCATCCCTGATGTTTGTTGAAGTCATTTGAAGTCACCGTGCTCGTGATCAGTTTTATATCAAATCAACGAATCCGACAATTTGTTGACATTACAAACAGTCCCTTTTAATGTATTCCTTTTGTCTCCCAAACTGATATAAGAGGTATAAATTAAATAAACACATTGTAGTTTCTATGAAATATTAAAATATTTAAATCAAATCAAATAATTCCAATCTAACAATCAAACTGATAAATGTCCCCGCCACTAACTCTATTATCTCCGAGATAACGAAACGTGATTCCGTTATAAAACTATTTTTGGTACCTATAGATAATACGAGTACCTAGATACTTTGTCGTCGGTGTGTTGTATCAAATCTGCCTATAACAATATCAAACTGTGATTTGAATAAACAATTGAAAAAATTTATTGAACTTGAGAGTTCAGACCGACCAGGTTTTGATTTCAAATTCAAATATAACTTACACATCAAAATATATATATTACATACATCGTCGACGTTTTCGATGTCGTGTTATATTAACAGAGTTGCATAGGACATAACAAAACGCACCACGAGCAATCGCAAGATGAATAATGAATGAATGAATGAATAAACACTTTATTGCAGACACACAAACATCAAATATACAGGAAAAACCTTACATCTAGTGTAACAAATGTAAGCACTCCTTCTGTTTTGTTTTTTGGCGAGAGAGTTAAACAGATAGTATACGAGTATATTCTTTCGGCCGCCTATATAACTGTATTTTGTGACCGGTTACAAAAGAAGAAAATTTTCTGTTTTCTCGTAACCAGTTACAAAATACAATTTTTTTGCAACATTCGTGTTAAAATTATTGCGTCCTCTATACAAATTGACCGATCACGTGACCAATTTTTGTATGAAGAACCTAATATATATTATTCTCGAATCTTGCAAAAAAAATTGCATTATTTCTTCTTCTATAGTTATTTCACTGTGATCTGTAGACTAACACCCTTAAGTATTGTCACACCTATCTGTTACACTTTGTATAGAATACATTGAAAACATCTTTAGTTTAATTTAGAATATGTTGATCGAATCATTTTCATTAGATAAAACCTCCTCCTTTTGAAGTCGGTTAAAATGTCAACCCATCGGAGCCTTTTATTTATCATGTTCTCCGATTTCCCAGAGATGGCTGGACCAATTTAAAAAAGTATTTTGTTAGAAAGTAATATTTCAATGGATCCCATACTGGTTTCTACATATTGTCAAAATCAGTCCATTAACTTTTTTATCAATAAAACTTATACATAGATGAAATAAACGTAGGGTAGGGTTTGCGTGCGAATTGAAGTTAGTTTTCACCTTTTTCATAAGTAATACTTGACTGGCTGAATTTGAACAATCCTGAGACCCTAAGAATAGGTCAGAGTTAGTATTAAACAAAACATTATGTCTAATACTAACTCTTATCTATTCTACGTTAAAACGGCCATTTTGGTACAATGCTCCAAGCCCCAGATGCAAACGCTGAAGCGCCATAATTAAAATAGCAGAGGACGCTCTAGAAAAGTACGGTACTTCCCCAACAAGAAAAGCCCGAATACAAAGTTAGATTAACCACTATAAAAACTGTACATACATTGTGGTAATCCCCTTGATTATAAGCAAACAGTTGTCTTTTATCACCTGCACAATAACCTCATTTTTATACAAAGAAAACCCACTTGTGGTTCTCGGAGGTAGATATGACACTCTCAATCAATGTATTGCATTAAGCGAACAATGTGTATAGGTAGGTACTTTCTATTGTCTTCTATAGGGGATATACCTACTTAATACAGTCAGGGTAATTTGATGCAATTCAATGAAAATCTTGGTTTAATTTTGTGGTAAACCTGGAAATACGTCTGATGCGGAATGTTTATGATTTCATTCTGTGACGCTCTTTGTATACGAGTATAGACAGACTAAGTCACCAAATTTCATATGATAGTAACTTCTCACAACATATACAACAATTGTTACAACTTATAGTTATTGAATGTATGAATGAATATAGCTTTATTGCATAACAAACAAAAATAAAATATACAGCAAGACATATCTATATAATGGTAGTACATTGGTTAATGGTAGTCGGTAAACCACTTGCCTCACAAGCAAAAGGACGCGGGTTCAAATCCAGATTCAGGCATGCACTTTTGAGTCTTCACTCATGTGCATATTAAAATTAATTACCATATTCATAAAAGGTAAATATACGTTATATATTTTGTCAAGTAACTGACGCTATTAACACGCATCTACTATTTTGTCGAGTAACTGACGCTATTAACACGCATCTACTATTTTGTCGAGTAACTGACGCTATTAACACGCATCTACTATTTTGTCAAGTAACTGACGCTATTAACACGCATCTACTATTTTGTCGAGTAACTGACGCTATTAACACGCATCTACTATTTTGTCAAGTAACTGACGCTATTAACACGCATCTACTATTTTGTCAAGTAACTGACGCTATTAACACGCATCTACTATTTTGTCAAGTAACTGACGCTATTAACACGCATCTACTATTTTGTCGAGTAACTGACGCCATTAACACGCATCTACTATTTTTCGCTGTATTATGCAAACAACTGTAAACTGACTTCAATTAGGCAAGCGACCGGGTAAAACTTAAAATGTATTTACAAATTAATAAAACCCTCATAAATTTTCCTCAGAAGTCTCTAAGATATCAATGAACATGTCTTTTTTGTTTGAACGAATGAGAACGAAAAGCAAAGGTAAGCTCCCAACTTTCCTTTTTCTCCCGACATCCAAAATGAGGAGGTATTTACTCAATTCGACTGCATTTATTTTTTTGGATTGTAACCTGATTTCTCGTAGACGGGTATTTTGTTTGAAAGGATATACGAGTACCTCCCATTTTAATAACCTTCAAATCGATCAAGAGGTTTAATTTTCAAATAGAAATAACTAATAAAATATATGTAGGCTATAAATCACAAACATTTCGCATAACATATATTAGTATGCAATGTATGGAAATATCATATCTGTTAAGTATCAATAAAATAACAAATATACATCCAGTTCTTTTGTTCTAAGCTAATTTAATATAACTTAAGTTGCCAATATGTAATAAACATATATATTTATTATTTACTAAGATTATCGCTGTTGATAATGTAGTATACAATACGAAAGTGAATTGCATTGTTAGGTAAATAGATAGCAATAGTGTGGAAACAATTTCAAGAGAAGGTTTATCTTCTATATAATGTTTGAGCAATGAGCAATAGATTACTGGTGCGGTGATACGCAGTTGTTTAGGAACATTTGCTTATTAAAATGGATAATACATAATTATTTAAAAAAAAATTGACAATCTATTTCCATGACGGCATCCAGAAAAACATCTATGGGCGCGCCGATAGCATTTTTTCAGTCTATTCGTATTAAAAATGAATCGAGTTAGTAAGGTACTAACTCGATTCATTCGATTTTTTTTATGTTCGTTACATGATTTTTCAGTACACCTCTTTTTGGAATTTGGTAAAAAATAGTTTAAATATACAAAAATAACATGCTTTTGTATATAACTAACTTAAGCCCGATTTTTCATTAGTGCTGCAAGCAAGGTTTCGTATTGACAGTTCTGTTAGCTGCTTCAACGCTGTCAAAAAAGAAAACAAATTTGCTTGCTCTTAGTTTCACCTCATTCGTGCCAAACTCTAGCTGATAGCCCTGTTATTGTAAAATTTAGTTTTTTATTTACCTCTATTTAGATCAACTAGATAGAAACATACAATAAGAATCTTTTCTTGATTACATATCTTTTATGTCTTATTTACTAATTTGTTGATTACTTACTTTGCTATCGAAACAGGTCCAAATTATAATCGATTTCATTAATGAGTTTTATGATTGGATAAGATCAAATGTCATTTCATTTCATCGTCAATGATTGTGGTCATTGTGATGATAGTTATCAATTTTAAAATTCGTAGTTGCGTGCTTGATGTCTACTCGTAGAGATGGCTGATAAGATTTTCTAAAAACTTTTACGTCAAACGAAGATAAAAATCAGTCCAATGGGAAAACAAATATTGTGGGGTTTTTTTTTTATAATCTCAATCGATGTCACGTAAGATCAACAAAGAAAGATATGGAACAATCTTGGTGTATCGTTTAGATGAGAAACGAAACCAAGATGGACTTAAACATTGCACTGGTAAAAAAAATGAGCGAGTGAGACTAGAAAAACAAGGAAAACTACTTATTCGAATCATCTCCAATGAAAACATACAAAACAACGTTTAAAGCAAATATTCAAAACAGAACGATTAACTTAATCATTGCATAGCTAAAGAAACCTTTTAAGTAAGAATACATTTTTAATGGCGTCCAAATTATGGGAAAATATCCAGCAAGATGCGTTGTAGCGATTTTATTTTATGTTATAGTTAATACCAGTACATATACTTATCATTTATGTTGATAAATAGAATTGTATTTGACTGCAAGTCGCATAAGTAAAGTCGAAATGTGAAAATGCACTCTTGCCTTTAAAGTAACCAATATCGTATAAACTTGAACCATTTCCCGTCATGATTTTTAGAAAAGAGCGGAACTGATAGAAAACTGCACAATCTGCAATTTCTCCGAAAGTTTCTATAGGGTACCATTCCACGCGGCAAAAACCCATCAACGACCTGCACCCAGATTTACAATCAGTTTCCGATCGGGTTCGAAAATTTTGCGACACGAATTACACGAAGCTTGTTACGTAATCTAAAATAATAAATAATGATTATTATTTTAGTTTAGATCTAGAATCGATTTTCAAAGTAATAATTTAGGATCTTCTAATAAGTTTTGCGTAATTCGTGTTGCAAAGTTTTCGAATCCGATCGGAAACTCATTGTGAATATGGGTGCTGATCGGGCTGAATGTTGCTTAACACCCTCGGTGTGTAAATAATTCTTAAAAAACGTGACTGAGACTTCCATTACGGCAGGCCCCGATACAACTTATTCAGGTATCCCAATTTAAAAAGCTGACATCAAGACCGATTTTAATCAAATTAAAATGGGACCTCATGGAAGGTCCAACAAAAAAAGGATTTTTAAATCGATCTACCCGTCTAGGAGAAATCAGGTAAGAAACATTAATAAAACAGTTGACTTAAGCACCTCCTCTTTTTTGGATGTCAGTAGTAAAAAAAGCATAGTCAAAGTAACTACGCTACGAGTACGATTTCAACAAACATAGACTATCACCAGCTGCATCGATAGAATAGCCAAAGAAGATATAATATTGTTTAAGAATACGGGTTTTCACGCGTACCTAATTGTTGGAAGGGTCCAACTATAGTTTCGTTAACATTCGGTGAACTTCATCAAGGATGAAATGAGTCGTGATAGATGAAGTTCAGCGAATGTGAACGATACTATAGTCGGACCTTTTCAACAATCAGCTAGGTACGCGTGAACACCCGTCTTCTTAAACAATATTATATACATAGCATCACAACAGTCATGAGTACACAGCCTAAGGAAGATGTCCCACGATTTGAAAACGCCATTATAAAGGCTGACACACACGAACGCTTCCCGTGTTTAACCGAGAGGTGGTTTTTACGATAACTATCTGTCATTTGCCTCAATGGGAGCAATCTTGTGCAATTATAATGGAGAGTACTATATCGTCACAGCGTAGATAAGAGTTGCGCTATTGTTGCGGACTTGACATCGCAGATTTATAAAAACAAGGTATATGAGACAGTGACAACCACTGAATGTGTTAATCTATGAATAGATTAGAATTTGAACTCACTAATGGAAGGAGAAAGGAAACGGTAGTAAATTTTTTGTACGCTATACAGGGTCATTGGTTAAGAGTTTACTAAGCTAAAAGTGTCACTATCTTTCACTATGGGGCCAAATCTGAATTCGAGTAAAAATCAAATGTTTTATAGTGAATTGAAAAATAAATTTCTATGTTAATCTAATTGGTAATTTTATTGACTGATGAAGTCATGAGACAATTAAGTATAAATGTTATCACCATTGGAGATATATTTAGAAACAATAGGTACATAATGTTTGAATGAACGGCTGACATGAAGAGTTTATTTTAGAATTAAATGGTAAAAAGTACACATTAGTAACGACACCATCAAACAATCGCAAAAAAAAACATACATTTTGTTCAGTTAAGTCAACAAACATCGTATAAAACAGCTACTTCGAAAATTCTTAATCGATTCTAAAGAAAAGATGTTTAAAATAATATGATCCATGATCCCAAATTAATGATAATATTATGTAAGTCCTTTGTCAAAAAATATCTGAAATGTTTATAATCTAAAATGCACGCTTGGGTATAAAAGACGATGTTATTTAAAAAAAGTGTGAATACCGACGTCATCTGCTCATACATTTGTTCTAAGGGCCGTTCTATATGAGCAAAGCGGCTAGTTCTAAGGTTTATGGTTAAGATGCACACACATTGAGACAAAGGCACACAATAGTTTTGTAAATTGTAGGCTCTTTTGTGATGACGCAAGAAAATGTCAACGTGACATTTTAGTAGACAAGTAATTTACACAAAAAGACCTGTCAAGGCATTAGTTAAGCGACACAAAAAAATAATAAACAACTTATTTTACATTAGATATATTTTCCGCGACAAAATTTGCGTTTTTGCAAGCCCTGTAATTATTTCGACTTATTCATGTAATTGTGTGAAAATATATTTAAAAATAAGATGAAGAATATAGTAATAGCAATCATATACATTATTTATTTAAGGAGAGTGTAGATGTTACAGTTATGAATCGAGCTACATTAAAACATATATAACCTTTTTATATACCTTTTTTTCTTGCTTATTTAATTCATCAACATCTTCTTGTTCTTATTCCACAACGTGCGTTCGACACAGCATGTCTTCCTCTTCCATTTAACTCAATCAGGCGTCATCTCCACATTCACTCCCCTTTATACATATATTTCTTCATGACACTTCTTTGTTACGTTAGGTCGCCACCTCCCGGCACTTATCCTCTAATTAAGCGTAACTCTAAAATTATTATATTTAAATTTTACATTTTCTTGAGATTGTTTTGGTTGTTCTAGGCTTGTGTTGGTCAATTATCTTACCTTTCAATCCGGATAGGGATGGCACCAGGACGAATATTGCTGATATATTGACGAACACATCCCAGTCCTGGAAAATGAAAACAGATATATTTTTAACAAATGATCAATAATCGACTTAAATTAAGAGACGGTTAGCGCGTTCAATTTCATTTACTTTGGATTTAATAACTAACTGGATATTTTGGATTATTTGTATAAGATCACATGATTTGTTTATTATAACTGTTTAAAAAAAATAGAATTTTCCAAATCGGTCCATCGGCGGTAATTAATTTTGGTATAATGACTTTATATTATTATTATATAAATATTATTTTTTTAGGCCAACGCCATGCCTTTGAAATGTTTGTAGAAACAAGTAATTAGGAATCTGTCTCGAAAAGCTGCTTTTTACGATCAGTGGTCTCAGATAGACATTACTTGTTTCGAGACGGCTGTGAACAGACATGATACAAACATTAGCATTTATTCACAATACGCTTACTCACTGTAAGAAATGTTGTAAATCGACTTGTCTAGTAGAACAGTCGTGGTTATAAGGCCATTATAGAACATGTGTAATTTTATTTAAATTTCCATTTTGCCGCGTGACTTGTACAGAAAGCTGAAGTCTTGCCAAATCCCAAGAGGTAAAAACCTTAGTATTTTATTTTTCAACATTGAAACAGTGATCGGTTATAAAAGCGGAAACGCTTCGGTATAAAGTAGCGTGTAGACAAAAAACCATAATGGTTTTTCAGAGTTCTGCATATAAGCATGTGTTTTTCATCAAGCAATCATTATTATCGTCGGCCCGTATACTGCTAACCAGTTTTATTTAACTTGTTACTTTAATTGACCGAGCGAGCGAAGCGTCTCTGCTCCGAATCTGTCCCTTTCCTCTGACAGTTTGTGTGTTTCTATGGTTGTGTGTTTAGATGCTTCCCGAAATTGTGTACGGTGCGTTGCCGAAGATAAAAAATGATATGTAAATAGAGTTTCAAATTTGAAATCCCATTAGATCTCTTTAGGGCTAGAATTTCCAAAAATCCTTTCATAGTACATCCGTATATAATAATGAACACACTCGCCAAATTTTATGTCTATAGGTTCAGGCTCTGCGTTGATTGTGATCTGTCAGTCTGTCAGTCTGTCAGGACATATTTTGATTAGTTTTATATAGTCAGTAATCAGTGTTAAAAAAATCAAACCATTCATTTGGAGATATGCACTTTAATTTTTATTTAAAATAGTGTGTTTTCGAACAGAATAAGATACCTTGGTATCATGATGCCCAAATTTGATCATATTTAAAATAATTTAGCTGGTACAAACTTTTCTTATAAATTTATGTATTCTATAAGCAAAAGTCTGGAAGTATAATAATTTATTTTATGATTGAATCCTTTGTCTGAGTCTTTGTTTTTCTGGCGTCTCAGAATTCTGACTCTAGCTAGGGCTCGTTTTAGCATTTATACGCTGAAGAATACGGAACACAATACTCTTTTTTGGACTAGCAATTTTTCTAAATAAACACAACATAAATCCTTGCTAAGCGTGTTACACTCGTAAAATGATGTTCTAGCATTCAGATTGCGATAAAATCTTAGTAATTTGCCTTTTTATGATAATTTAGCTACTTTTTGTGGCTAGTTCTTACTTACATTCTGTATGGCAATTGTAGCAAAATATTCATTACTTCTTCCGTTGTGCGCAATGCCAAAAATATTTTTAGAATTCTTATATCAACATGTACCAACAGCGGATATTTGTTTTTTACAATTATTTGGTTAACTATTCAATATGGTTTCTGACTATGTTCTAAAAAACAAGGAGGCTTCTATTTAACTGTCAGATGACGATATTGAGATGTGACTAAATGCAATGCAATCATAATTTATTTTATAATATTTTTTACCTATGTAAAACAAAATTGTGGCACAGTTCTAGATGAAACGAGATGATTAGGTCTTTCGGAAATACCTGGACAATAGTGGCGCTAAACAGCGAAAAATTGGCGTAAGAGAGAAAATAATTATGTCTGACTACGTATACTAAACATTAATATGCACTTATTCTATCTAGTACATCACGAAACGTAGCCCTCCCCCCCCCCTCCCCCCAGCTTTCATAATAATAATAATAATAATATGGGACAACATCCACACAAAGGTCTTCAAGTCCCAAACTAGGCAAAGCCTGTGCTATGGTAACATGAGGACTGATATACATACTTAGAAATACATATATACATACATATATTTATAATAAACACCCAGACACAGGTCAAACAGACATGTTCATGCGCACAATTGTTTGACCTGTCCGGGGATCGAACTGCGCCAACCGGCCAACCGGCCGGCCAGTGGATAAAAAAGTTTTTATACACTTTCTGAGGGACAAAATTCTAAAACTTGCAATAAAACGTCATTCATTGCGCGCCTAAGCAAATGTCGTCGTGACATTTCAATTCCCGGGGTTAAACGCCTATGCTAGGGTGGCAGGCCTCGATTTTGAAACTGAATTCACAAACTTCGGCATACATTTTTCTCTCGTAAAGACTCTAATTAATGCTATTCCATTTTTCCTTCATTGGTCTGTAACGTAACAAAAATATTCGAGCCGAAAGTGTGCAGACTAGACAATACTATGACTCACCAGTTCTTGTAAGTATTAGAATAAAGAACTTACTCTGACTGTCCCCAGCACTAAGCCTGCGCCGATGGTGCCACATCCAGCTATGAAGAATGGCACAGCCACTTGCATCAACGTCGTCCACCATCTTTCCTCTTTCTTCTGAAACAATAAAACTTATTATTATACCCATTTTATTCACAAAGACCACAGAAATAATGGTCAGTTTTTAAATGGCTTTGAATTAGCCCAAGTTATAGTCACAAGTAAATAAAGAAGCTGACAGCGAGTTCTGCAATCTTGCAGTTCCGACAATAAACGTATACATACACATCGTTAGATATATTAACATTTTTTAACTGTAAAACCTGAGTAGAATTCTAAAAAATAAGATGTTTATTTTGGCTTCGGGAATAAAATAATGTTATGATTCTCTACATAATTGTTCCAGGTAAGCGCTAACGCTTCCAAATAATATATCCCGACCCAGATCTGCAAGCCTTTATTAGTAATGTTTTAGTACAAAAATCGTTGGTTTTCAGACATCTTGAGGTCTTCGGACAGCCTAGATACTCTGATACTATGATCTCTAATACGACGAAAAATAATCTGTCTCTTCGACCCAATTTTTTTAACTAACCGGCAAGCCCAAATGCGGTAAGATGACTGCTGGGTTAGCTTTCCATTGGATAACTGCTACAGCAAGCGATGGTAATGTCGCAGATCTGGACGAGTGGGTGCTCTCCTCTCTATTCTCCGCCACTATTATTTGGTAACTCCATGTAGTGAAGAGAATAATAAAAAGTTAAGATGGAGTAAGTACGGAAAGGTCCGAGAACCGTGTTCAAAAGATTGGGAACCATGTGACAATGATTAAAGGAACATAAGTTGGAGTAAAGCAGTTCTTAGGTTGTATTGATCCCAACTTGTCAAGCTTAGTCAAGCTCTAGATGCAAGCAACATTTTTTACTTGTATTTGATATCTTCCTTGTTCGTCATTATTGTTTTGACATTGACAATTACAGTATTTTGACAGTTTGTTTTAAGTATGATGCCCTGTTGATCAAAGGTTTGATATGTGTAACATATATATTTTCTGTGATCATTCATTTTCATTTTATTACAAATCCAGTCGTGTAGGAATGAATAAAACGTATCACGTGCTTCGATAATAAAAAAAATACATGGCATAGTGAAGAGGAAAGAAATCTGAGTGTATAGTTTCGAAGATGAGCAAAGTCCCAACCTGTAATTTGGCCTGTGTAATGGCCAAAAGCCTACACCTCCATATGGAAAACGATTGCCCATTGGGCTTGATCCGTAAAAGAGGTTTTATGCCATAATCTATCAAAATTTTTTGGAATAGGATTATCGATAGCTAGTTTTTTTTAAATTTCAGGTAGTACTCGCACTTGTGACGAGTATTAACTATTGTTAATAAAGATTTTTTTAAATCAATAACTTATGACCTTGTGACCACATATTAAAGAAGCAATAGAGATTCCTGATTCTATGCTTGTGACAAGTGTCTCGAAAGTGAAGTAATACAAGTACAAATAACATTTCATAACGTAAACTAAACATTTGAGTTTTGTGTAAATATTAAGCGAATGACGATATCACAATAAATTGCTGTTAGAATTTATTTGACCAGATGTGTTACTTAGGCAAATAATGAAGTTATGAAACCGTTTTTATTTGACTACAGAAAGGGATTAAATATTAAACCGACTTCAAAAAGAAGGAGGTTTTCAAGTCGTCGGAATCTGTTTGTTTTTTGTTTGATTGCTCATAGATGCCTTTAATCGACTTATATGAAAAATATTCGTTTTGATCGAAAGGGTTTTCTTACCAGTACTTTTCCATATACATTCTATCTAAATCTGTTATATAGAGTAGTTTATTAATATATAGCTGAATAATTTTATGTGTAGTTTCTGATTTTTTTAGCGATTCCAAAAAGGAGTAGGTACTAATCTGTCTGTCTGTATTTTTTTGTGTATGTCTATGGATATTTTAGTCAATTGTAACGTAAGTGTTGGGTACCGAATACCGAAGCCGGTTTTCACTGCTTTTAAGTTTCTTATTTAAAAAATCTATTACTATTGTGTGTTAAGTATGTTTAAAAAACAAAGTTTCGCAAAGATAGGTCTTTACTTTTGCAGGCGTTCATACATAAACTTCTAATATCCAACAAAAGTACTAGAAATGCACATAGTAAAGACTAATCAATTGTGCACGGTTTTAGCTATACTCTCCGCTGTAATAGGAATTGTATAACGACGAAAGTTACTGATAAATCCCGTGAATAATGACTGATAATAAATGCTTATTGAGACTTGTGACAGTAAAATGGGTTTCATAATTATTAGTATAGTTATACTTCGCGATATCTTAATAAACTGTTGACAAATTAAACACATAAGTACAAATTCCGATTGACTCGATCTGCCATAAGCCATATACAACATGTAACTGAAATACGAGTACTTAAGGGTGTTAGTCTGCCCAAAGTGAAAACATTGGAGAACAAATTTTTTTCAAAATTAAAAAAATATATATTAGGTTCTCCATACAAAAATTGGTCACGTGATTGATTGATTTTGCAAAATATTGTTTCGCAAGTGGTTTACTTTGTTGACTTTGGGACTAACACCCTTAATAACCCGGTCAATTTAGACATTTGAAGGTGCATAAAATCCCAACAAGCTGATAATCAGTAAAATTGTTCAAAACATAATTATAAATATTATTTAAAAGTTCCCCATCATTCCCGTGTATGGAAAAAAAATATTCAAGGTCAAAGGTCAACAAAATTAATTTCTCGCAAATATCAACAAAACGGTAAGTTTTATCAAAAAAAATAACGAAGATAAAATTGGAGATCATAAAATTGTCTATAAAAAATGTCTCAATACTTTTTTTCTTACGAGCCACCGTTTCTGAGATATAACGATTTAAAAGTTATAAAAGTTGTTATCGTCATAATATGAAATATAAGAATTATGCTTATTTTGTGGCCAGAAATTGAATTTATGTATGATTGAAGAAAATCCTCAGATCGATCAGAGATTGAATCATTATATCACAGAAACGGTGTCAAAAATCAAATCAAGGTCAATTTTTTATATTGACGTGAAAATTTTTGTATACCATAATGATGTTATAGAAATGGTTAAAGTGATAATTATACTTTGAAATCTCGTTGTAGACAGCACCCCTCTACTCATATTACCCGACGTTACGTCGAACGTCATTCGCGATAAAAATGCAATCTATTTGTTTGCATCAGGATTGTATATTATGGTTAAATATAAGCTTCACATTTTGATAAAATACAGATTCCAAAAAAAGCCTGTTCAAAACAAGGTTCGATAAAAAAAGTCTGTTAAAGATAGTAGGTAGTTACTTAAGTACCATTTCGCTCTCATTGCTGTGGACGCTAATGAGTATGGGGAGGCCAAAAAGATTATTGGTAAAATAGGGCAAAGTAGAGATAAGACGTTTTAAACCTGCTTCAGAATGTTTCTGGTGCAATAATTAGCCATCGTCATCGAATGCCTCCCGGTAGACTTAATTCATCAGTATGGTAGACTTAGCGGCATGGGCCCATTTGCAGACACGTACTTTTGTACAAGGAACAGTCAAGAGCGGGTTGTTTGACTAGTTCAGCTTAAGCTTGTTTGTTTCCAAATACACTGGTTTAATAACGATCGATGTACAATTATATATTTATACTAAAGATATGTACTTATAAGAGAGTAAACGAAGAATTTCACGGCTGGTAGGGTTTCAAAAATTTCACTATTCACAACTGCATTAGGTAGGCCACTGTCGATATTCTGCCAGCCGTGAAATTTTATACGCTTTAAATTACGGTTCTTAAGCGACCGGTGGCTTTGTTATAAGTATTACCATACCTTATTGTGGATTAACACTTTTAAAAGATGTAATATAAATATAAATTAAATTTACCTTTGGATTAGGCTGTGGAATCACGGGCAGATCTAAAGTCAACGGAGACGACTTTGTTCTCAATAGAACTACATCCTTTACTTCAGCAGTTCCTGACGACCGTTTTCCATTGGGATTTGCTAGCTCCATTTCTTTTTCTACGTCTCCGAATGATATTGTGAGATTAACATCAATTTTATTTATATAAATATCAAGAATGATCGATTTACTTCAAAGTTTCACCATATAATGATTTATAAATAATATTATATCCACAAATTCTAAATATCTGAGTTACTAAAAATAAATTTAAATACGACACTGAAAAAATGGGGATAGATGAACTCCAAACCACAACTATAAAGATAAACACATTTTAAATACGACTCTAAATTAATAGAGTACTGACTTGTTTATATTTAGGTTAGCTCTTTTTATATAAATTCATTTTTAGGACTCGTTTTATCAGCAAGGGAAACACTGATAGCAAAATGATAAACAATCAATCAACTTATGTGACTAAATTCTAAGGGAATTCTATGAGTCATTTGACGTTTACTTTAATCATTAGGTATATAAACAATTATTAATGCGTCATTGAAGAAATGAAACTGATTCGATCAATGATTAAACACCCTTACCGCAAAAGACCGCTCCATTATTGGTTCCATTCTCGTGTCTGATAGTAATATTTGGAAAAAGTGTTTAATCCCTTAATCATAATGCATATTTATCATAGAGTATAGATTTCTTGTAATAAGATTTGAAGATAAATAGTTTTTCGGTTTTCTCATTGAAGCGAATAGATGCATAATTCAATAAAGATGCTGAACATACAATTAAACAAAGGTCGCAACTGCCAATGTGATTGTAGCATTTATAGGGATAATGCACCATCATGTGTGCGACTGGAAACGGGTCATCCAGTCATTCGTAAGAGGCGACTTTATCGGGGCTTGGGATTTGTAAGCGACTAGATTAGATTAGGCAAAAAGAGATCCACGGCATGATGATTGGAAACTAGAATACACGCCCTAGTTTGCCAATGCTTGAACTCCGCAGTCTATTGACGAGCATTAGGCAAAACATTCCGGATATTCGAAATGGTGTTTGCACAACGACCTGCAATACTAAAATCCATCGACCCTACGAAAAAAGATTTTTACTTGCACGCGCAACAGTGTCTACCGATGACAGCGGCGCGGCGCCGCGTGTTTCTGTTGACGCGGTGCAGCACGTGTGCTTTAAATTGCCATACTCGTATTTCCATCTATCCACAAGCCTCTGTCTCTGAACGGGGACAGATGGGAGTTTAATTTGCTCCGAATAAAATGTTTGCGTGCGTGTAATTGCGAGCTTTGGACCCTCTTGATGTACACAGAAAATGTTAATGGATATGAGACACTAAAATAAACTTTTGGACTAGACTTGGAGTAATTAACATGCCCGTACTTGCAATAACCCAGCTGTATACCAAAGCTTGCTTGAAAACTTGAGCTACAAAACAAGCTACCAAACCTGAAAAGTTTTCTCGTCATCATCAAGATGAAATAAAAGAACACAATGTACATACCCCAGAGAGCGGTTGTTTTTCAGCGTCAGCTTCAGCTAGTTTCTTATCCGGGGGATCCCCAGGACTTTTCAGGTCCCCGTTAGAAGAGTTTATCGAAGACATGGTGTAGTTCGGATCACCGATGCCAATATCATCTGGAACAACAAAGGTTTCTTTTTGAAAGGCGTAAAAAAAATAACATCAGTTATGGTTGAAATTTCAGACCCACATTTCTGTGGTATAATTAATGGTTATACACGCTTTAGTGACGTTTAGTGATGGTAGTTATAACTCAATAACGACGATAAGAGTTGCAGAATCAACCACACAAGTGATTTCCAAACAATACAAACATAATATAAGAACATAAGCCAATATAACTCTTTGTGTTTTGGATATTTCTTAAAACAGCTTTACTGAGATATAAAAAGCTGTTGCTTTGAACAGTACAGATACATTTAAGGACTTCAAACCAAGAGATCTAACGTGAAAGTGTCTGTGCCCATGGCGGGTTATGGGTTTATATGGCTATTAAGGACATAGTATGGTTTAACTTAAGAGCCTTAAGCGATAATGCCGCCTAATTTAAGCCCAACTGCCTAGATTTTATATTTTGTAATTTTTCTAGTATCATGTGTGAGTAATGAAGCTTTAATCTATTTTAATTTTAACAGATTTAATTTATTTCTACATCTCTTCATTTGTTTTAAGCATAGCAATATTAGCGAAATGGTATGTAAACAAAGTTTATCTCGTAACTGATCAATAACAATACCAATTATAATAGTCTCCTTAGTCATTATCTGTCCAATATTAGCATACACAATTTCCAACAATAATGACCGTATTTGAATCGTATTTTCATTTTCCTTAGAATACATACATAACTTTATAAATATTCATATGTTTATTTGTAATAACAGTTATTATTACACGGTTATTAAGAACTGTCACGTTTTTTTTGTCATGCAGAGTATGGCATTATTATTTCTTGTTTTTAAAATATTCTTACAGTTAAATTATAGGTACTTAAGTCATTCATTTCTTCGTTTGCGCGGATATCATCGATACTAAAGGTTTTAAAATGCATGTCTTGAATAATTAACGCCATTTATGAATCAGTGATAAAATGTCGCATACGATTGTTTTGATTGCGATTTTCGTATTTTATTTGAATTATTCAACGTTACAGGCATTTTCTAAAGAGCAGTACGTCAGTATTTTAAATAAACCGTAAATTGAAAAGAAAATACACTAAAAGAGATTATGAAATATTTGTATATATATTTTTATATATGCAAGAAATGGTATTAATAATATAAAAGTATAATTTTCATTTTTTGTCACGTCTTAGCACTTGCATTGTCTGAATAATGACTACAAAAGCCTTGGTCTGCAATAACTGCACTGCTGGCTACGCCATGATGGCATCAAGCTCAGCCTAGCTACGCTCTTTGGCCTTCAAGCTTGGTTAGCATTGCAACTCTCGCCCTTATTCCAGCTTAATTATCAAGAGCTGCAATGCTCACCGCGCAGTGATGCCATGGATCTACGCTACGCAGCGTTCTCGGCCATCATAATCGCCGCCGGCTATGCTGTCACTATAATTTATAATTTTTCAATGTATTTAACACCTACTAAGTAAGAATACTACTATTACACAATAATGAAATAATTAATTAGACCTACCACTCATAGATAATGCATAAATACTCTAACACTCCTAGATAGGTGCGTATACAGTTGCAAGTGGCATTATCACGCTGAAAGGCAATGCTTATACATCACTCATCGATCAGATAAACACTAGCACTCGTTGCATAGATCAAGCGTTCAGATTTTGTTAAATAAGTACGTACAAAGAATCAAATACTAAAATAATTATAGTTTTTCTTACATACCAAAGATAATTGACTCATATATGAGTTTGGATTTATCACCATCATTTTTAACAGTCATTTTATCAACACCACAACAAAACTTTTCTTTCACTAAACTATATAACTCAATTAATATGTATAACTGAAATTATATTTGTATTAACGCTTAATATATTCTTTATATATTGACGCAAGACTAATATATTTTATGAATATTTAATATGTATTATAATAATTATTGAACTCATTATGGGACGATTTATATTGTTATATGCATGACACTTGTATCCTATATGCTCGCAAGTAGAGTACTGAACAATGGTCACGTATCCGAATACGAAATATTATGATAATATTCTTACTATTTGTTGATTAACACGCATGTATTATTCAACTCTTGCTTAAATATTAATGACGTTTACAATAACTATTCTACATGATAATTGTGTTGTAAAACAATAACATGTACTTAGACTAGTGGCTAAATAAGTATACAAATTAACTAAATAAAGGTTAAAGGAAATGAAAGGCTATGTTTTCTTGACCGTATCTAAAACGAGATGGTACTTTTTTGTTTGAAAGTGTCTTTATTATACTTACCTGTGACTTTCATATAAATGAAAATCGATCGAATAGTTTTTTTTCATAAATCAATATAACTGAAAAAACTATGTCGGTTTTGAAATATATTTTAGAGTACTTCTATATAGAGTAGTAAATCGTTTTTTTTTCTAGGCACACATGCTACAATTTATACCATCATATGAAATATATTACCCTGGTTAGTGAATAAAAAATAAATCATCGATACCTAAATAACTCCGTGAGAAAAGGCTTATTTGTCATCATAATTATTCATAAGCACTTATTTTTGTGGTTGCTGGTAAGATTTCTCCACGTTCAATACAGAAGTACTAATTTCAACACGATGCCATTGCGCTGAGAAAGTTAAACCGTGACGGTTGTCAAGGCAACAAGGCAATGTTATGATTAGTTAGTAGACCAGGGGCCTTATTTTTAAAACGATAGAATGTATTAATCACTCACTAATGATGTCAATTACCAAAGATATGAATACGCTTTTAATATATCGTTCGTAAGTTACGTCATTATCGAGTGATGAATTAAACTCAAAAAATTACTGAATGTGGTACGTTTCTAAAATAGGACCCCTTGTCTCAAGCTTAGGTAAGGAAGATAGATGAGCGCTCTTATTAGGACTTAGGCTCGAGACAAATGTGTATAAACCTTCGTTTATTATGCTGAGAGTTTTTCAAGCCGGTCCATTCGTCTCCGAGAAATCAGGTACTAAACATTTAACAAGTGGTTAGAAGCGTTTGTAAACACCCGACTACTAAATCGATAAATCTGTGTATTATCCTAAATCCCTTTTTTTATTTTTATATACCTAGTGTCACTCTCACAACTAAGACGAATATATTGACACCACTCACATAAAAATACGATAAGACGTTTAGGCTCTAGGGCGTGCTAAATAAATATACATAAAAACATAACCCTCCTTCTTTTAAGTCGGGTAAAAACCATCGAATTAAGTTACTTTTCCTGTTTTGAGTAGACGATAATTTTTTTTTATCCATTTTGAAACCCGAGTAATCAAACTATAGCTATATTTTTGTTTTGTTTTTCCATAACCTCGGGGATTAACGACTAGGAAAGTACAGTTTTTTTCACTTATGAACATAGTGCAGGTCTTAACAGATAAAGTAATGACGAGGAAAATTACCTTACCTATGTGAGCCTTGCTTAGTAGTGAGTGAGACGCATAAAGGGTTTTTACGCAAGTATAAAATCTAGTAAAATAATCATATCAGAATTGAAAGTATTTTATCAATCATCAAGATTTCATAGATTAAAACAAAATATTTGAACACGTGAATATGAAAATTATCGCACACAAGTTCCTATAAGTATCAAAAAGCTAAAAAAGTGATTTGGACATGAAAATATGTCGATAATAAGATTAATTTTTAACATTTTATCAGCAAAATTTAATAATTATTGTTATGTACTATAATAATAATGGATCACGTGTATTTGCATGCATTAATAAAATAGCATATTATTTTATTACCCACTCCCCAAAAAAGCAGGAGGTACTCAAATCGCATGCATCTCATTTTAAATCTATTGCTTACGTGATTCCTCGGAGACGGGAAATCAGATAAGCAGCGTGACCTGATTTGTTTTTCCTTTTTGCTGTGAATACGAGTAAATAACCTCCGAAGTCGCAAAAACATAGTACCTACATTGTAATATTTTATTAACAAAGACTATGGTAACACAAACAAAAATCATTTACTGGGAAAGAGGACTGGCAATAAATAGACACGTAATATTTTGACAAACAACCAACGTAGGTATAAGCATTGTCGTTCAGTGTGGTAATGCCGCTAGCATACTGGGTTAGCAGCCTTGGGGTAGTGCGTTGATGCACCGAGATAATGTCAGGGGCCCAAGTCTGTTATTTGAATTATTTCAAAATTACTATTGCATTGCGTGATAATGGTCGTTTGACAGATTTGGTAGTCCGTTAACATTAAGTTCAATACTAGCTCCGACTATGACAATACGACCATTATGACATAATTTAATTGTAATTCTGAAACAGTTCATATAACATAGTTATGGTTTTTAGATGACCAATAGACAATTGCTTTTTTAGTTAGGTATTATCGGTCTTATTAATAAACGCGTCTTAACTTTAAACGTCTCTTGTCTTGTTTTATCAGATGGAGAACGTCACGCGTCAAAACAAGACTAAAGACTATTTTCATAAGAATGACAGTTGCCCGGTAGCTTTATGTTTTGACGTAGGTATCTTTCATTTATTTTATTGACTCCAGTTTTTTGAAGTCACTTTTAACCATTTGTTTGTTATTCAATAGTTTCAATCGTTCTTCCTCTTAAACTTCTTTGTTATTCAATAGTTTAAAAACGATTGACGTTTTTAAATGTCATAATTTAAGATCTTCTAATTCAAGAAGCAAAGTTTTCGAATCCGCTCGGTAACGCTACCTGAATCACCCTGCAGTAAACTAATTTTAGCTACGATGCGTTAATGTTTTGATAACAGAATTGGTGTTGTTAATCTATACGATAATGATTAATTCTAGACTATTATAAAGACCTCACCGATAATAGTGTATCCATGCAGTCTCTTCAAGTATTTATCGAGAGATTTTTCTAATCTTGCTCCCATATTTAAGAGAGACATTTTACAAACTTTCTTGAACCACAAAACAACACAAGCACAACACTTTAAACCACAAAACACACTAACACTAAACAGAATCGATTTTAACAAATTGAAATCAGGAAACAAACGATTCCTGGTTAAAAAAACGGCAAAGAAAGAGATCGAGACGAAAAAACTTGAGCAATTACACTTTTTGCTGACATCTTATCGAATGTTTCTTATCAAAGATAAGTATAACCAAACTTTGATACGTGAAATCATAATAGCAATGTAAATAAATGAAATTATGTTGAAAAAGTTGATTTTACAGTCACATTTTTGTTATTTTTTACTACAAAATTACACTTATGTAGTTAAAAATTAGTTTAACTATTTTTTTATCACGTTTTAACCCATGTTTTACGATTTTAGTTGTCTAATTTCTTGACAATAAGTAAGAATGACCGTATTGGACCGCAACGGAATCATATTTGTTAGTTGGTGGTAAGTCAGTACATAACTACCCTCATTACTGACTGATAAAGTTAATATATAATAATTTATGAGTTTATTTACCTTATCAGTGCATTGTGAGTACAGATTGCAGTATCCCGAGTGACAAAGTCCCTTTATAATATTAATTTTATAATAATTAATATTCTATAGGTATGTACTTAGATTAGTGTGGTTTTATAGTGATGGTTTCAGTTAGGTGAGCGGGTGAGTATAGCTAAGCACATCTCAAAATGACATCATTTAAGTTGCAAAATTACAACGTTGTATAATGACAAAATTGTAAAATAAAAAATTAATGTCGCTAGATTTTTTCGGCAGCTTACATGTAGACAGCGACTTGAATCTAGTTTTTAGTTTATAATCTGTAGGTATATTTATTCTGTATAACCTGTATATTACATATTTTGTCTATTTAGCTTTAGTTAGTGTTTAACATTTATTTAGTTTAATGTTTTAGTTTGAATTTAGTTCTGTCATAAGATAAGTTTGTAAAGGTAATAAGCTATAACATACTTCTAGAGTTTCTTTGTTATATATTGGACAAAACCTTTATTACGAAAAACGAAATGTACTTCAACAAAATAATATAACAACAGTTATAGTCAGGTGTGTTTGTTTCTAATACATATATTTAAATATTGTTTATTATTTATTATTAGTTAGGATTGTTAATAATTATGTTAAAGTTTATTAATTAAATATATCAGATATAACAATAACAATATATACCTTGTATTTAGTTTATTAACTTACTTAGTTTTATTAGCGGTTTTTACCTAGGTATATAAATTACCAGATATTGTTTTTTTTTTAACAGTAAAATATAATACATTTCATATTACGAGTGAAACAGCGAGCTAATAATAGTTTTAGTAATTATCTGTAAGTTAATAATAGATATTAATGCTAACGTGTTACTTTGTTATCGACGTTGTTATTTGTTACCTAATAATTTTGTTATGTTCTACTAATATTTAATTTGCTTTTTATTGACTCGGCGAGCGAAGCATATCTGCTTTAAGTCTGGTAAAATATTCTCTTGTGTTTAAATATGTTTGTTTTGATGTTGGTACTCGTGTAAAGATTAGAAAGCTTTTAATTTAAACTAATGTACCTTCTCTAAATTTGGTGTACCGGGTTCAGCCTAAGGATACTTTGGAAGGTGCTTAACTTTTTCGTGATTTCAAAATGGCTCTTATAAAAAAAAATAACGGGCAACTGCTTACGTTATGAAAAACGATGTGACTAACTAAAACATCAAAATAGCAGATGGATGGTGAAGTAAAAGTAGCTATTAATTAAAGTCGTTAAAATCTATTAAAATCTGATATCCCTGAGGGTATTTCTACTACACCTGACGCAATAGGAGTGGAACTGTTGTGCCAGCGATCCAGAGCTGTGCTCCGTTATTTTAAGGAGATTGGCTAGTTGGGTTAGGCTGGCGGGGGGAAATGCACAATACACCCCAAGCAGGACGTAAGTGCAGGATTTATCGCCCCCACACAGAATAAGAAATTAAAAATTACATTATCCTCTCAAAAGAATGTTCAATTTCCATGCAAACTCGTAAATTGTAAGTTTTATTGGAACCTATATCATTTTACATTATTTATCATACACGTGTGACAATACGACATTACAATCCAATATAACAATGCAGGAAGGAAGATGCGATAAGTTATGTTTATGGTGATGAGGATAAAATCTAAAGAAAACTCTACTTCCTACCGACTTAATTAATTGTTTTTGTCAATGAAACTTTAAGTGTTTAATAAAAGATAATTGAGTTAATGAGGGTGTTATATATATACAGGAGGCAATGGCCTTATGGCGCCTTGAGATACTTGCCTTAGTTCATTATTTTACTAGAAATTTTACAATTGCAATGCATTTCACGATTTTCCAAACATCAGTATATGACCATTAGACTCTTATACCATTTTAATTCAATTTCAATTTATTTATTACATACAGCTTGGGTACATAAAGTACACTTGAAAAATTTAAAAAATATATATATTGCAAAATTAATATACAGTTGATTCCTCCCCGAACCCATCCTAACACAATTTGAGTTATTCAGTATCCGAAATTATAATCTACAAAGGTCAATGAATATACGTCGGTACCAGAATGTACAAATATTAATAAGAGATTGTAGACGAAGTATGAGGTTAAATTACATGTTTATAATTCAGACCTAAGAAGACACACCTAAAGAGAAGGAATCAATCGCGGCCCTTAGCGCAGAGAGCGCCCATTGAAAAGAATTCCCTGGGTCTGATAGGACCAGCGTCCAGCCCTAAGAAAAAGCGCAAGCTAGAACCTCGTACCTTATGCCCTCCCAACAGAAGGCATAAGATGCCCGCGATCCGATTCGAATCGATCTTCCTTGCTTACTCGTACAAACCGGTTTTCAAAACCTATTTTCACGAAATATATTACCTATAGGTACAAGTATTTTTTTTATTTCAGTCATGCTATTAAAATCGTGTGTAGTAAGTAATAAGTTAACAAAATATGCGTATAGCTTCACTAATTAGATAAATTTAAGATGTGGTTGCCTACGCGTAAAATCAAGCGGTTAATTTTCTTTGACGCACAGCACCGTGGTAAAATGAACTGCCGACAGATTTCACGTCTGTGTCGGTATCATGACAACAACACCGAAAAACGTTCGCCTTTTCTACAGTATTTTTATTAGTGTTTGTAACCAGATTTTTCGGGGACGCGTGGACTAATTAGAAAAAATCTTAATTTTTAGAAACTTGCCATGTGGTACCATTATTATCAAAATCATTCAAGAGGTTTGATATTTATATCAAATTAACTGTAAAATGTCTATCGCCGCCCGCCGTACCATTGCGGCTATTAGAGTCTATTATTTATAATATAAGTAGGTATATAATTTATATCTAAATTCAGACTTACTGAATAATTTAATTAAGTACCTTGCTATTTACGGTTTTTATTTGATCGATTAATGTTTATTAATAAATATCCTTCACTCTTTATCACTGTCAATATTCATTATCAATATCTATTACTATCACTATAATATTTATCACTATATTGCGCAAATCGGCTAAGGCCTGTTGATTGATAAGGGAAGTAAATTCGAGGTAATTACCAATGTAATGTACTACTGAGTGAGTAGTATAAATAACAAGTGTTTTTCCATAATAATAGAATAGTACTCGAAAATTGTAGTATTAATAGCGATATTTGGGACATGGAATTGAAAATTTTGATTTTAGTCATTGATAACGGTGTCGTAGAGCTTTATATTAGAGTCATTACTCTAATATAAAGCTCTACTAACTACATGATTGCTGGACTTTGATAAGGGAGGATATTTTGTTTGTTTTGATATAGACATTCTTCAACAGTTATAGAGAGAACAACAATATATGAAACAAGGGAGGACAGATTAAAAAAAAATACTCTGAGTATGCTATTCATTATTTTATTGGCCGATGCGAATGAAGGAGGGTTATGTTTTTGAGTGTATGTTATGCCTAAAACTGCCGAATTGAAGATGTTATTCACTTTTTTATATATTATTATACAGATTCAGAGCTGATCCTAGTCTAGCCTGAAAAGTCCTTCATAAAGTAAAGTAAACCCCTTTCAGCTAAGGCACTTGTCTCACCGCCGGCGATTAGCGACAAGCGATTAAAGCTAGAAACTAGAAACGTGTCGGCAAGCAGAGAGAAGTAAGTAAGTAGTTTCTAAAGTTGTCTCATTGGAGTATCAAGCGATTAAGCGAGTGTGGAGAGCGATTATTCGCCTACTCGCTCAACACGTCCGAGAGCGTATACAGACCGCGAGCATCGCTGAGCGAGTATCGCTGAGCGAGTTTATTTTGTTAGGTAATGTATACATGTCTCTTTTATTCACACATAATCTTCATCTTCTGTTCATTTCTTTGATAGCTTATCGGTTGCTCGCTGACGATGAAAAGTGGCTTGTTACACCTCCATCCCTTACGTAAATATGTGTATTGTTCATAGGCCTTATATAATGAGCAATTACGCGTTTAAGAAAATTCAAAATTACGTAACAGCCTCAACAATCATGAAACATTATTATTTAATGTCAACACAACTGTTTTGGTTACAAAGATAACAGTCCAGTAAACTAAAAGAAACCTGACTCATACGCGATGACTAATTATTGTGTTAAATTTGTTAAAACGAATCTATGTATATGTTACGTTTGATAATTTTGCCGGACATTGGTTAAGGAATATTCAAATCTATCCTACATATACACGGACATCTTCATTATCTACACGTTTGCTTATCTACTCAGAAATACCTACTACTTTTTAGGTTTCCATACACAAAGGGGTAATAACGGGACCCTATACTGGAAACAATCGTACCGACGCTCGCCGAATTGAAGTTCGTCATCACTTTTTTTTTCAAATACATGTTCGTTCTTATTGCTTTTAAGTAATTAATTAAACAAATTTATTGATTGGTGGATTACACAAAATACAAAGAGATACATTTTTCATCTAGTTTCATAAGTGACGGTCTTATGGCTCCGCTCCTATTTGCTTTTCTTATTTTTTTTAAATACCTCAGTCAACCGCGTTAGATTTCTGTTGCCACTATTACAGCAAAGACTTTAAACAGAATAAAATAATACAACAACGTTTTATTACCGTGTTTTGCTCAATTTTGATAACTTCAGCCGCAGCAGATTATTCAAAATTGAATTTAATGATTTAATATCTTTAACACATTTGAGATAGTGTAAGCGAGAGGACGCATGCCTCTAATTTTGCGCCGGTATGAAGTCCACCAGAAGTCGAATCATAGGTTTGTATAAATCCGTCAGATGCATAGAAAAAGATAAAAGAGATAACGTTTCACAATTTCCCCACCAGGATTGCTCCTGTGTCGGGGATGTCATGCAACATTCACATACACACTCACATAGACACCCTAACTCGAAGATAGCGGTTGTTCGCTATTGGATAGATTCTGAATTGAACAGTTTCTGGATTCGACAGATTCGCTATTGGACAGAAACAGTACAATTCACTACAACATTGTTAAATCACTCCATATTTATGTGATATCTAGGTGCTCGAAAATTCATGTTTTATTTTGCATGAATAAACTCTAATAAATAATAAACTTCGTTCGAGTATTGTTTCACGCGGGACCGTCGGATCTCGACGAAAGCATGCTAGCAACCACGGCGGTCGTCATAAATCGTCAACTTACCGCTGATGGTGAAGACTGGTGTGTAAGGTCCTTGGTCGTCGATCTTCTCGTGTGGCTTAATAACATCAGGCGCTCCCACCATGCCTAAAACAATGGAAACGAACCTTTAATATTGACATCATTCCAAAAGAGCTTAACTGAGTAAAGGACCGCAGTTATTTACTCACATTTGTATACTCGTTTTACACAAATAATTTAAAAAAAAATAGTACTCGTAGCTCATAGAATGGTATTTAGTTTCAAACTTTGAAGCCCTTTTTTGACGCTTTTTGAAGACCTTTAGTTATTTTAGGTTTTAAAAGCAAATTACAAAATAGATTTTGATTACATACCTTTATTACCAAAAACGAAATGACTAACTAAGTACAACAACAAAATAAAATATAGCTAAAAGATTACAAAATAAAATATAGCTAAAAGATTACAAAATCAATCATATGATTTTTAATCAATCATATTGACATCCCTTTCGTCATATTCAGTCATTTCATTTTTAGTAATGAAAGCATTTTATCAAAATCAGTTCGGTGGTTTAGTTTGAAAACCAACATAAAAGTAACTAAGGGGGTCAATTAAGAGTGTCAAAAGTTTGAAACTTCTTTAAATACCATTTTACATTGCTTGCAACACCGCGGGTCATTATCAGAATCAGTTTAAATTCAAAAGAGCAATTTTTTTCCTTTGTTTTTGTGTTTTATTAAACTTGTAGTCCACCATTAAAAGAAATCCTATAAAACAAAAAAGAGCTAATCTAAGCATGCATAAAAACTATTAGCACACAAATTATTGTTTAACTCATCTTGTTTTGGAAATCGGTACAAATTAAAGCGACCCTTGCACTGTTGCGTAATTTAGACCAAACAGCCGTATCGACCAACACTCCCTACTAACTATAATCTATACTGTGGCAACACTGCAATACACAGTATAAATAAACGAGTAGGTAATGTTTTATTTAGGTTCTTTCACGTCGTTGCAACCTTGACATAGAAATAATAATAATAATGAACTATGGACGGTTTTGATATCAGTTATTCTATAAGTATGATAATATTGCGCTGATATGAAATTTATCAAGCATGCTCGGGTAGCAACTATTTTTGAATTATTAAATTACATGAATCTTGTTAGATAATTGTACTCAAGTAGTTAGTGGTAGGCTTATACTCGTAGTTCGTAGCGGGTTCAATTACAGTTCTTTATAATCTAGCACCTCTGAATTATTCACTCATTGATTAGAAGAATTTATTACCACTTGCTTTTACCTATGGTGAATGAAAACATCGTGAGGAATTTTGCTTGGAGGAGAGGGTCAATAGACCGAAAAAAAGAGACACTATGGGTTGATATTAATCGATAGTTAATTGTTTAAACGAAATTATACCTACAAATTTAACATTGTGGCCCGCTGCAGGGCTATCGGCTAGCCTCTTTATGGCTGTCAAAATTAAACCAAGTTTGCTTGCTCTTGTTTTCACCTAATTCTAGCCGATAGCACTACTGGTCATCCATTTATGAGCTCGTATATAAACTGATGCCGCTCCTAACCTATCCCGCCACATGAAATGACCCATTATTTTTAATCTTATAGTTGCCAAAAAAACATGTAACACTTTTCTAAACTTGTCTAACTAGTCTAATTAAGTCAACGTAGCTTACCGGTAGTGCGGTCATTGACGTTTGGGTTTTTTATTAGTAGTAGGTAAAGCACATAAGAATTGCTTCGATTTGAAGACATTTTGCTTATGCTAGCCTCGATATAGGTTATATATTTGAGAATTTTGGAGTCGAGACTTTAGGGCCGTGGGGACCGAGAGCTCATCTCATTTTCCAAAACTTATCGGACCGTTTGATCGATTCGACGCGTGGCCAGAATGCCGGTTTTATCTGACCCCACGTAACAGCATTGCCATTCAGCGTGGTAATGCAGCTAGCATTCAATGCCTGTCGTTAATCGGCGCCTGAAAAGGGCGTTATAGGTCCTTTATGTGATCAAATTTGGAGTTTTGATCATAGTTTTCCAGCAAGCCCTGAGAGAACCACAGCATTATGTGGCTTTCTAGTAAGGATTCCGGGCTTTCGCTCTGGTATCGGTAAGTATCCATGTTTTTAGGACGTGCTGCAGCGAAGTACATGTGGGCTCCGGTGATATGGAGATCCCGAAGTCTTTGTCAAGAAGAATAAGAATAAGAAATATTTATTGGCCTTTAAATAACATTCGTTACAGGCAAGTCTTGTTACATTTTAATTACTTTACTTTACTTAAAAAAAAAACTAAACTGATAAATACTTTTATAGTTCTAAGAACAAATAGTTATAATATTATACATTTACATTGTGATTTATTTCTTAACCTATTACTAACATTTTGTAATTGTTGTTCATCACACAAGAACGATGATTCCACAAGATGCATTGACATATATTCACCCAGTTTATAAAAAATATTTTAATTTTTGTTTAAATATTTTAAAATTGAGTTCCATCACGCTATTTGGTAATTTATTGTACATTAATATTTTTGTGTAAAGTCCCTGTTTCTTACACTTAGATAATCTGTTGACAGGCAGGACTCGCCCTTTTTATTATTACGTGAAATTCTTTTTTCCGGTATTTCCCTATCCTCGTGTACCTCTAATAAACTACTATAAATATAAAATGATATAACTGTCATTATTTTATCATTTTTAAAGTGTATTCTCGCAGGACTATGATTTTTCAAACCATTCATTGTTCTTATAGATTGTTTCTGACATTTTAAAACTTTTATGATATCTTTAGCGTTTCCCCAAACGGTTATAGCGTATCTTATTATAGAATGAACGTATGCATAATAGACAGAGATGAGTGACTTTTTATCTAATAATGGCTTGAGTTTAAATAAGGCATAATTACCACTTGCCATTTTCTTGCAAATTTTATCAAGTTCAAGAACATGCCTTGGGGGGCGTATTAGAAGGTACAATCTACATAATTCGGCCATACACAGAGCATAGCTGACATGAGGGCATGTTTTGAAGATTTTCCGCCGCCACTGACATAGGCCTAAAAACTCTGACAGTATTGCAAATCTTTGCACTTGACCGCAACTCGCCTAATGTAAGGCGAAGATGCGGCTTAGTATGTGGCACGCTTGCCAAGAAGAAAACAATTCACTCGCGATTTGAAAAGACCGAGATTATATCTATCAGGAAATAGAGTACCCCGCAGTGAATTCCACAACCTCACAGTTCGGATAACAAAAGTCGACGCAGAGCGTTTAAAAAAGCGAGTCCATGGAATTTCTACCATATGGTGGCGATCACTACCCAAGTAGATAATACACGTAAATGATAACTAAGCAAGAGAGAACTTGTAAATTTTCTTATTTTGCTAAGGTTTCTTACTGCTCTGTGCTGGTTATACTGTAAGTAGAAGGTGCCAGAAGCCCAAAAAGTGTAAAAAGTGAATGAATTCGATCACGTTTGCCCCAGATACCGCCAGCAGTTTCATATTACGAAACAAAATAGGCCCTTTTACAATATGCGTAAGTAGGTAGTAGAACTTCATGCAAACATAGCCAAAGTAATAGTGCCAGTGAATTTAGTAATAAATAAGTTTTTTACCGAGTGCCCAAAAGGAGGGTAGAATTTTTAGATGTACGAATATACTTGTATCTACATAATATACTCTTTGTGACATTAAATAGCCAAAACCGGTAGACTGATTTTGAATTGCCAGTTTGGTTTTAATACAGATGGTCATAGGGCTACACTGGTTGCATCCCGTGCCAATAATGGACTTAATGTCATAAGTCCATTATTGGCACGGGATGCAACCAGCCCCACAGACGTATGTACGTCTGTGGGGCTGTGCCGCTCAGAGCAATAATTTGATAATCCAAAGTGCTGAGGGTATACGACGACATCCATCAGGCCTACTCGTAGTGGTGTTTGTTGAGACAGTGATCCAAAAGTATGCCAAAGCAAATAAAGAGCGGCTTCACCATCAAAAGAATGTCCAGGTTATCCAGCTCGTCGACCAGACGGAAAATATGAAAGACTTAAAATAACGAAACCGTTCCAGTTAGTGTAGTGAATAAGTGTTAGTGAAATGAAGTAAAAGTAACTAAAAAATACATAAACAAAATGTCTTTCCTTAAAAGAAATTGTAAGATACGTGTTAGTGGACACATTCTCAGAGACACTGCTTTTTAGAAGCTTGAGTTAAAATTTAAGTTCCTCTGTGTTTTTCACTCATGTGCATATTAGAATTAATTACCACATGCTTAAACGGTGAAAGAAAACATCGTGAGGAAACCTGCTTGTCCGAGACTATTACAAAAACTAAGGTAATATCTTTCAAAGGTAAGTGAAGTCCCCAACCCGCAATTTGGCCAGACCCGTGCCCATTAGTAGGACGCTATGGGTTTATATGACTAAGTTAAAATTAAGTTACCTACTCATTAGCTTTTTGCTAGATTGTCAATTTTAAGGGATATCATTTGAGGGCGACTCTTCATAACAGAAAAAAATTACTTACCGTATGTCATATCATGATGAATTTTTCAGGCAAGTGTTAGTGCCTATTATAACTATTTAAATTTTTATTTGACATCTGCCAGTAACTAAGAACACAAAAAATTAATAGGTCGTCATCCCGCGGAATAGGTTCGTGACGGGATAAGAAATCTGTTGACGTAAGAATCTCTGTAAATCTTGGTATTAAGATAAAAAAATATTTGAGTTATTGTTCTACAAGTACACAAAGTAATCATCGAACGCTATTTCCGTTTAGTATTTACTGCATACTTACAACAAAATTACTAACAAAATAAGTCATTTGAAAATAATGAACGTTTTAAGCTTATTGTCCTTTGTTACGCTGTGTTACTATGCTCATCAATTTGATGGATCATTTGAGGAAATATTTAATACCATATTTTGTTTTGAAGTATAAAATTAATATGAAAATTATTATTTATAAGTTATTTCAATAATAATTTGAGCAAAGCGTTTCTTCTACAAGTCTATCACAATAATATTATAAAGGCAAAAGTTTATATGTGTGTGTGTTTGTTTGTTCCTCCTTCACGTCTCAAACGGCTCAACGGATTGGGATGTTATTTGGCACAAAGATTGCTTATACACTGGATTGCTTATACACGTTACTTTTTATCCCGGAACATTTGGATGATCAAATATCTACGTCTGTTAAAACCGCGGGGCACAGCTAGTAAAAAATAATAATCTTCTGTTAATATGCTTGTTTGGAAATTAGTTCTGTTTCCAGGTTTTGCTCGCTTTGCTCGCTCGTTTATTTCTTGTGATTAATCCTACTTCCTACTAATATTATAAACGCGAAAGTTTGTAAGAATGTATGGATGTTTTTTTTTGTTGCTCTTTTACGCAACAACTGCGGAATCCTTTTTTAACAGGGAATTTTGCTACGGGGATAGCTTAGACCTTGGATTAGCACATACCTAGGCTGCTTTTTATCCTGTATTAACTAGGGTAACACCGCAGAACGCAGCTAGTATACAACTTGTAACAGAAAGGTGTGACAATACTTAACGGTGTTGGTCTATCCATCAAATTGAACTCCCTATTGAACGAAATGTTTGCAAAATTGAAAAAAAAAATATAAGTGTCCTCCATACAACTTGGCCAATCAGTTGACCAATTTTTGTATGGATAACCTTATATATATATTTTTTTAATTTGAATTTCTTTGTCTGTATTGGGTTCACTTTGATGGGTAGACTAACATTCTTAAGTATTGTCACACCTTTCTGTTACAAATCGTATATATAATAATTAAAGTTATGTATAAATCTGCACAAATCTATCGGGCGTCAAGGTGTATAAAATTTTATAACATTACGTCACGTGTAATTAATTAAATAACATCTTTTCTAATATATCTAGGCAATCACGTGCTGCTGTTTTACTAAGCCAATTCTGATAAAATTCACGTAAAATCTATACGCGAGCTAAATAAGACTTATCTGAATCGGTCTAAGCGTCTTTAAAGAGTCGTATAACATACCCTACTTTAATAAGAAATCCGACGAACGACCTCCTCCTCTTTTAAAGTCGACTAGTAAAATAAATGACCATTAACACTCTGTACCTACATTTATTTTTCATTAGCCAGTCAATTTACAACGTCTAGGTATGAAAACGATATTATATATGCATTATACATATGATCGTAATTTCCCCGATCGCTGTACCCTGACTAAATATGTGTCGGATGTTAAAATGCTGCCTATGTAATGACTAGATATAGATACTACTTAAACGCTGTTTACTATATATTTATCTCTGGCTCTGGCTACTCTATGCTTCAAGGTCGTTGACCTGAAGTTGTGCTTCGTCTTGTGTCTTGTATTGATTTGGGCATCCCAACTCTACAACCGGGAACTAAGCCTTTATTTAGAATATCTTTATTATCATATATTGCTTATAAAACATGCACGAAGGTAGGCACGATCCACGCATATACAATAAATATGTTTAGTTTACTATTCAGACTTAAATTACTTTAATTACTGCCAAGTGCTCTATTTCCCGATAGATATAATCTCGGTCTCTTCATATAACGAGTGAATCGGTTTCTTCTAGGCAAGCGTGCCACATACTAAACTGCTCGTCGCTTTAGATCAGGCGAGTTGCGGTCAAGCGCAAGCCTGTAAGCTATTGAATTATATTTTTTTATTAAAAAGTTACTTTGTAAATTTTAATTAAATACAAAATTTCTGGATTGGTCCCATAAGAGAGTACTTTGAACGAACTCTAAACAGACAACATGTACCGATATAATTTAGTACCTAGTTCTGCGAAAAGTTGACTTTTACTATGGGACCAACTCTGAATACAAAAAAAATAGCTGATTCATATATTTTGTTGAACACCAATCAACTTTGTATGGAACAGTTGATTACTAGAAAAAAAAACTGATCCATACATTTTGTTGAACACCAATCAACTTTGTATGGAACAGTTGATTACTAGAAAAAAAAACTGATTCATACATTTTGTTGAACACCAATCAACTTTGTATGGAACAGTTGATTACTAGAAAAAAAACTGATTCATACATTTTGTTGAACACCAATCAACTTTGTATGGAACAGTTGATTACTAGAAAAAAAACTGATTCATACATTTTGTTGAACACCAATCAACTTTGTATGGAACAGGTGATTACTAGAAAAAAAAACTGATTCTTACATTTTGTTGAACATCAATCAACTTTGTATGGAACAGTTGATTACTAGAAAAAAAACTGATTCATACATTTTGTTGAACACCAATCAACTTTGTATGGAACAGTTGATTACTAGAAAAAAAAACTGATTCATACATTTTGTTGAACACCAATCAACTTTGTATGGAACAGTTGATTACTAGAAAAAAAACTGATCCATACATTTTGTTGAACACCAATCAACTTTGTATGGAACAGTTGATTACTAGAAAAAAAACTGATTCATACATTTTGTTGAACACCAATCAACTTTGTATGGAACAGTTGATTACTAGAAAAAAAAACTGATCCATACATTTTGTTGAACACCAATCAACTTTGTATGGAACAGTTGATTACTAGAAAAAAAAACTGATTCATACATTTTGTTGAACACCAATCAACTTTGTATGGAACAGTTGATTACTAGAAAAAAAACTGATTCATACATTTTGTTGAACACCAATCAACTTTGTATGGAACAGTTGATTACTAGAAAAAAAACTGATTCATACATTTTGTTGAACACCAATCAACTTTGTATGGAACAGGTGATTACTAGAAAAAAAAACTGATTCTTACATTTTGTTGAACATCAATCAACTTTGTATGGAACAGTTGATTACTAGAAAAAAAACTGATTCATACATTTTGTTGAACACCAATCAACTTTGTATGGAACAGTTGATTACTAGAAAAAAAAACTGATTCATACATTTTGTTGAACACCAATCAACTTTGTATGGAACAGTTGATTACTAGAAAAAAAACTGATTCATACATTTTGTTGAACACCAATCAACTTTGTATGGAACAGGTGATTACTAGACAAAAAAAACTGATTCTTACATTTTGTTGAACATCAATCAACTTTGTATGGAACAGTTGATTACTAGAAAAAAACTGATTCATACATTTTGTTGAACACCAATCAACTTTGTATGGAACAGGTGATTACTAGAAAAAAAAACTGATTCATACATTTTGTTGAACACCAATCAACTTTGTATGGAACAGTTGATTACTAGAAAAAAAAACTGATTCATACATTTTGTTGAACACCAATCAACTTTATATGGAACAGGTGATTACTAGACAAAAAAAACTGATTCTTACATTTTGTTGAACATCAATCAACTTTGTATGGAACAGTTGATTACTAGAAAAAAAATGATTCATACATTTTGTTGAACACCAATCAACTTTTGTTTTCAGTAGTTGAACAAATTCAGAGTCGGTCCCATAATGAAAGTTGTTCGTTAGGATAAGTATAGTGACCCCTTTTCGGCTTAATACACCCCTAACCGATAACGCTGTACAGTTCCTAGATGCTCGTGACTACAATAACTTGTTAATCCTTTAAACACTAGGTATGTTGTCTTTGTAATATTAAACCTAAGTTATCTTAGAGATTAACTATTGAGATTCCAAGACACATGTTGGTATCAATGGTATTAACAGACTACGACAAAACCAAGAATGTATATAGCATCGAGCATATAATGTATAGTAATTTCTATGCATGTAAGTAAGTGTATGTATTGATTATAACATTGTGTGTATTAAGTTAACTAAGTATATTCTTTAATGTATACCCATCATGTATTTCGTTTAATTTTTTCACAATTGTCCTAAGTTTGCCTGGAAGAGATCGCTTTTTAGCGATAAGGCCGCCACTTGTAGCACTATATTTTGTAAGATTATTTTTTCTTAATTAAATTATTTTTGTGTGTCTGCAATAAAGAATTGACCTATCTATCAGGTATCGGTTTTTATCTGGTCTAATGTATAAGCATTGCCAGCCAGCGTGGTAATGCGGCTAGCATGTCGGGCACGCTGCCCTCTGGTAGTGGGTTGGAGCATTTGGATTATCTGTAGATCTTAAACGGTCTATAATATTTCTGTCATAATAATTTTGTTTCGTTGTAGTTAGCCATTTTGTTTTTGATATATGCACTAAGACTTGCCGGTGCTTTTTGTCATGTAATGGAATACATTACTTCTAGTAGGTAAGTGTACTTTTTATTTTTCGTGGCAATGTTATCCCCAAGTAGTAGATCGATGGTGCACAATCCGCATAGTTACGTAAGGTGAGTCATTCTTAGTACTGAAGCCAATGAATATGCAATGTCAGGGACGTTGCAGTAACAGACGTTTTCAAGATGCCTTATTCGCTTTCTTCTAGATACTCAAAATCAAAAATCCAAATCAGTTTTATTTGCTAGGAATACGTTAATTTTTGTACAAGATCTTATAGTAAATTAGAGCATACGTGCCCTTGCCTAGTTTGGCATGCAAACTAACAAAACTCGCTACTGTATTTGTCCTATACTATATTTATTTTGTAATTGCCTCCATCCTAAGGTTGCCTGGAAGAGATCGGTTTTTAGCGGTAAGGATGCCACTTGTGACACTAGATGTAAGATTTTGCCTGTATATTTGATGTTTGTGTGTCTGCAATAAAGAGTTAATTCATTCATTCATACTGGGTGTTTTTCTTATCTACCTACACTGCTCTCAACATATATATAGATACTTAATAAGTTACTAAAAGTTACTTTATATCTACGAAAAGCTATAAAAGAAATAGTAAAACACTAGCCATTCGCCATATAGGCTATTATACTTATACCTAAGAACTAAATTACTGAAATTATTATACTGTATTAACCATGAGATTTTTATTAATGTTAAAATATTACTACAGCAGATTAACAACCCGCGCGAAACTGTGACTGGCCGTTATGACAATTTTTTTACACCTTTGTTTAGTTTTAGCAAAGATTTCTAAAGATCGCTAATTTTTTTAGTAATAAATTTAACCAAAGATACTCAGTTATAATGTAGCTAAGTTAAGCTCCAGGGTGGAAGAATTAAAGGGCATAACGCCGTTAGTAGCTTACAAAGAACGCTCAAATCTCCGCACCCTTGTAGCCGCCCTCACCAACGTTGCCCTTCCAGCGCCGTACGGTCTTTAGTTGGGGCCCGCTTAATGGCCGGCAAGTCACCACCCGCCGCAATATTTTGATAAGAGCCAGAATTGGCGGGTGCTGTACCTCTTCCCATACACCAGCACCAAGTCAGCGAATATTCATCACAATAAATAGCACAGATATTCATAATACGTCGTTCACATCTTCCGTTCATAACTTTTATATATTTCTGTATTTTTGTATACTTTTTTATTGTAATGGACCTTAGGTCATGGTTCTTCTGATGACTCAATATAAATGCAGTCCAAATAACAATAAATAATGTCCAGCCTAGGCAATAACGGCAAAATATTTTTTTTCATCGGTCGTAGTAGTTTTTAAGTTTATTCGTTACATACAAACTACAAATCATTCCTCTTTAAAAAAATTGTGTAAATAATAATTGGTTGCTTTAAAGAAAACGATAAGTAATTTGAAAATCCTAAGATTTTTGTACGTTTTGCAACAAATCTACAGACGAGTTTATAAACAAAGAAGATGATACGGAGAATAACAAGGAATTTGCGACGTTCAACATGAAATATTTTCTTATGTCTCAATAACGCATCATTCTAGTGGAGTGATCGTGGGAACTAATTCTCAGTAAATCCCCACACATATTATAAACTAGCTGCCCCCTGCGGTGTTACCCGCGTTAATACATAGTAAAAAGTAGTTTATGTGTTTATCCAGGGTCTTAGCTATCTCCTTACAAAATTTCATACAAACGAGTTCAGCAGCTTTTTGCGTGAAAAAGTAACAAAAATCTTCACATTCTTACAAACTTTCGCGTTTACCTATAATATTAGGAATTATTACTACGTGGGGGACGTTCGTGGAGGCCGACGGTACGGTCAAGTTTTCCATTTTGTAAACTGCGTGACGCAAAGAAAAAACCAAACGAGGACAAAACAAATGAATTACGGTTTTCGAAATACAAATGTATGAATAAATAGCTGTATAAATTTGAAATTGGAATCCCTAACCAAAGAAGAGATATTTGAGATCAAAGTGTACCAGTACGACAAAACGCTAATTCCATATGTAAGGACCTAATATTAGTAGGATTAGTAGGATGCAATAGTGTGTTTATTGGTTTGTTGATCATTCACCTTCATGGCAACAGAGTGACGTATTTAGCACAGAAATAATTTATAATAGAGAGCCTTACGTTATTTTGTCCCTTGAATATAAATATAACGCGGTCGAAGCCGCGAGCAAAAACTAGTTATATCTATTTATTATCTAAATATACGTGGAGAGCAGAGATGCCTATGTATCTATGGTGCAAGTACAGTAAAAAGTGACAACATTGGTTTTATTTTTATGACATATCTTTCTATAATCATTAACTAGCTGTGCTCCGCGATATCACCTGCGTATTTCCATTTTATTATCGAGATAAACTAATGGAGAACAACTTTTTTTGAAGTCGGTCAAAAGTATCCTATGTCCATTCCCGGGGTCCAATCTACCTGTGTGCCAAATTTCATCCAGATAGGTTCAGTGGTTTTGGCGTGAAAGCGAGACAGACGGAGTTAATTTCGCGTTTATAAGATAAGTTAGGAATTAGGATTATGAAATGGCAAAAATGTATTATAATATACACTTCTATATGTACACTAACCTACTGCAATATTATAAAGAAGAAAGATAAGTATTTTTGTATTTAACGAATAAACCTAAAAACTTCTGGACCGATTTCAATATTTTTTTTGCTGTTAAGAAGCTACCTCATAACTGAGTATCTTAGGATATATTTATTACTAGGAATATTAGAGATCCTTAGAAATGTTTACTAAAACCAAACCAAGGTGTAAATAGCACGCTGTTCCGTGATTTTACCCGCGGTAGATCATGCCATGGGAATTCTTCTATTTTCCTTTATGTTAATCCAGGGTAGAAACAAATTTCATCTAAACCCGTTAAGCCGTCTGAGCGTGAAAGAGGAACAAACAAACACAAACATTCGCCTTTATAATGTACGATAATTAATTACTTTAGCAGTTTAGTTGTTAGGTATAAGTAAGGCTATATAACGAATGGCAAGGTTTTTACCATTTATTTCATAATTTTCCTTGGATATAAAGTAACTATTAGATAAGCGCCAGAATTCTTTATAAACTCAAATACTCTATCTGAAGGTTGAAGATAAAGAAGCAGTCCTTACCAAATTATGATTACAAAGGTAAATTGTAATGTTCATGAAAACTGCAAGACAAACGACCTCTAAACACTAATTGTGATCGTTAAGACCTTGCTCGCCATACATACATACGTACATACACTTAGTAACTACTAACTAGTTCATATTCTGTGGCCGCGGTAAGCCGATACTTCAGGTCACGTGATCTTTTCATTAAAGACTTAAAAAATGTATTTCTGACCAGACATCCTTCCTTGTGTGAAATAAAAACTGCACGTCTGTCTGTCTTGCTTGTTGTCAGGGCTGTACAGTGCCCGCCACGGATCTTTATGTTTGTGAAGTTAGCTGACTTGCTCCTAGCGGCTCCCCGCCCGCGCCCCTGCGCCGTTTGTGTACCTACCGATTTTTCTTCATTGCGCAGCCATTTGTTGCTAACTTCACAAACATAAAGATCCGTGGCAGCTCTGTACTTTGAATTGACAACATTTCGAATTTTTGACTCCCCCATTTTTATTACGATAATTTAAAGGCAAATGAAAAATAGAGTACTCCTATTTTTTTATTGCATTTAGAATGTAATAATTAAAATTTACAGATGTTTTATAATAAATGATTTCATTAATTATCTGTATTTTTGTTGTTTGTTTTGGTACGGTGATGACAATAATATTTTTTATTGGTGACATCAGACGGTCTTAGCATAATACCGAGATTTTCTCATCAGTTTTTTGTAAATCATTCGGACGAAAGTGGTATAAAAATCTGGTATTTTTAGTAGAACTCTTCATTACCTCGAATTGGTTTTCGAATTTACATCAATTTCTAAAAATTAATTGTTGTCAATTGCCTAATCGGCTAAGTGCCCCGCGCGCACGAAAATTATCGTCAAATGTTTCTGTTAATCGATTATTAATATGTTTATTAAATCGATAATAAATGAATTAATAATTTAAGTCATATATCTATCGTCTTTGAATATGGTTACGACTCTTTTGTATCTGCAAAGAACTAGTTTAAAATAAGTAAATTTAATAGCTAGCATTTTTATTAATACTCAAAGGAGGTTTTCTTTTATTGTTGTTGCCCGTTTTTTTCCGCACTGGTACACTGATGAAAGTTTTTTGATAGAGTCTACTTATGAACTAATCCCATTTAATATTTAACAAAATCTATCAATAGATTTGATAACCAATCAAAATTACTAAAAATATAAGACCAGCGTCTGCTAAATTGAAGTGAGTACTTAATAACTTTTTTTTTTTTAATAACTTAGAATTTAAACGCACTGGTACAAAATAGAACCAAGTAGCTTCAAGTAATATTGTTAACATAGATGCGTTACGAATATCATCGCTGATTATCAGACGATCAAACGTCTCGTAAACTCCCTGAGTGGCCTTAGGGCCTAGGGCCTGACAAAGTGAATTCGGCTCTGCTTACTGCTACTATAGAATACCGGTCCAGGGAAATGTTTAACATTATGACCCTAAGAACTTGTACAAGAGTTAACCCCTAAAATAACGGGTATTTTTACCATTGTGTCTGTCTGGTAGAATATGTGACGTCAGCAGTCGTAAAATACAAATCAATAGCTGATATTGTTTTGATGTCTATGGTCATAAACAATATGTGTGTTGTAAACATTGGTTTAGACTTTAGGTATTTTGTACTGCTACAGGAGAAAAGCGATTTATAAATCAATGGAGAGTTTGTAACTGACTGCAAAAAACAAAAAAAATACATTAAACCAAAAACAAACACATTATAACATACTTAGTACTTTATCTGTTAAATATATTTTTTTATATTATTTTTGTGTTATTGACGTAACAAACTTTTCATTCATACATTCATTGAATAGGAAAGGAGGTTGTTAATTCGACAGAATGCTTTCCAATTACTCAAATACGCAATTTTCTGTTGTTTGTAAGGGTTATATATAATAAGATGGTATATAAACATAAACATAAACATAAACATAAATGCAAAAGTTTGTATTATGTATATGTTTCCTTCACGCTCAAGCGGCTGAACGGATTTAGATGAAACTTGATACCAGGATAGCTTACCCTGGAATAACACATAAGCTACTTTTTATCCCGGAAAATTGAAGTGTTCCCAAGGGGTGATCAAAAATCTATTGCGGGTAAAACCGCGATGCGAAGCAAGTTCTTCATATTTCACTATGTCTCTCACGTTTGTCACTTTAAAAAAATATTTTTTTTCATTGTTTATTGTTGATTCTGTGGAGTTCTTTACACATTTACGGCCTTATTATTAAACGCGTCTTAAGTCAGAACATATTTTGTCTTGTTCTATCCGATGGAGAACGTCACGCGCCAAAACAACAAAATTACGATTAAAGTTAAGACGTGTTTATTAATAAGGTTGTTAATCTTAAATTATTTTAGTTATAAGTAATAAAAATAATAATAATAATACGGGACAACAACCACACAAAAGTCTGCAGGTCACAAACTAGGCAAAGCCTGTGCTGGTAACCTGTTGACTGATATACATACTTATAAACATAAATACATACTTATATGTATAAGAAACACCCAGACACAGATCAAACAGACATGTTCATGCACACAAATGTTTGACCTGTCCGGGGATCGAACCCGGGACCAGCGGCAAAAGTCCTCTGTATGTATGTATTAGGTCCTTACATATGAAATTGGCGTTTTGTCGTACTGGCCACTTTGATCTCAAATATCTCTCCTTTGGTTAGGGATTCCAATTTCAAATTTATACAGCTATTTATTCATACTTTTGTATTTCAAAAACCGTAATTCATTTGTTTTGTCCTCGTTTGGTTTTTTCTTTGCGTCACGCAGTTTACAAAATGGAAAAACTTGAAATATCGCGTTATTTACGAGTACGAGTTCCACCGTGGTACCAGTGCTGCAGAAACGGCTCGAAGGATTAATGATGTGTATGGCGGCGGTGTCGCAAAAGAAAACACAGTGCGTTTTTGGTTCCAACGTTTTCGTTCTGATAATTTCGACCTGCAGAACAAGCCCCGTGGACGGCCGGAGACTAAAGTTGCTAATGAAGAATTGAAAGCTATTGTGGAAGCAGATCCATCGCAAACCATGTCCGTGTTAGCTGCAGGCTGCGGTGTTAGTGATAAAACTGTTTTAATCCACTTGAAGCAAATTGGAAAGGCGAAAAAGCTTGAAAGGTGGGTACCTCATGAATTGAGTGCAGCAAACCGACAAACGCGCGTCGACTGCTGCGTTACATTACTCAACCGGCACAATAATGAAGGGATTTTAAATCGGATCATTGCCTGAGATAAAAAGTGGATCCTGTACGATAATCGGAAACGCTCATCGCAATGGCTGAATCCTGGCGAACCCGCCAAACCCTGCCCCAAGCGAAAAGTGACTCAAAAAAAGTTACTTGTGAGCGTTTGGTGGACTAGTACCGGTGTCGTTCACTACAGCTTTCTTAAATCTGGCCAGACGATTACAGCAGATATCTATTGTCAGCAACTGCAAACCATGATGGAAAAGCTAGCTGCTCAACAACCGAGGTTGGTCAATCGCTCTAGGCCACTGCTGCTTCAGGACAACGCTAGACCACACACTGCACAACAGACGGCTGCCAAATTAGAGGAGCTTCAATTGGAATGTCTAAGACATCCACCGTACTCCCCGGACCTGGCTCCAACAGATTACCATTTTTTTTCGAAATTTGGATAACTTCTTGCAAGGAAAAAATTCAACTCCGATGGGGCAGTCCAAAGCGCCTTCAAATATTTCATTGATTCTCGTCCTAATGGTTTTTTTAGTAAAGGGATCAATGAACTACCTATGAGATGGCAAAAGTGCATAGATAGCAATGGTACATACTTTGATTAAATAAATATATTATTATAAAAAAAAGACTTTATGTTCCTCCCTTACAAAACGCCAATTTCATATGTAATGACCTAATATTTAACGTGCCAAATGCCAATAAAATCTGAGACACAGAAATCTTGCATAACTGACGCACATCTAAACTTCCAAACATGACCCGATATTTCCAAACTTTCGATCACCGAGACGAAACGCATATTAATCACAAAAGAGTAACAATAAAAATTAAGTTTTGCGATGTCGCAACGCTGCGGTTCGCTGCTCGTAATTTGTTGCTAGCTCGTTTCCAGATGTTGCAAGTTGTTTACTCAATACTCGGTGTTCTTTTAGCCTTTTTTGCAGATCAACCGAAGGCACATAAATGTTGCATTTGGTTGATCAGAAGATTAATGAGTACGATATGAATTTATTGCATTCCAAAAAAATAATTCGATAATATACAGGTCTAATAAAGCATTGGTATGCTAAATACTTATGCTTTAGAATAAAGCATTGGCAATATTTTTTGGGGCCTTATCACCTAAAGTGTTTTCTTTCAGGCAAAAATAAGTAAGATTAGGTACATATTACATACAGTATAATTTTTCTTCAATATATAATTTACATCTATATGACTAACTAGCTGCGCTCCACGGTTTTACCCGCGGATCTCTAATTTTTATAGTAATAAATATAGCCTATGTCACTCAGTGATAATATTGCTTTCTCAAACAAATTGGATGTTGATTGGGCGGCCTTGCCGCCTAAAGTGTTTTCTTGCAGACAATAATAACATGGATCAGACTAAGTGAGAACTGTCATCAGATAATTTTCCTTCAATGAAACATTTTGCGAAGGTATATCAATAAGGTATATCTTCTATCATCTGCTTAAGGGACAATATGGGTGTAAGACAAGGGGATCGTGAGAAAATTTTACAAACCACCACAAGTTTCAATAAAAATCTATATTCTGATAACACTCAGAAGAACACAGAAGAAATTCCTCCAATTACCGGTTTTGAAGAACACAATGCACTCTGTAGCTTAAAATACAATAAATCTAAAGCCAAAACTTTTTACAGCCACATTAGAAGAGGTCTTCCGCAAATTGGCAGCTGGCTGGGAGGAAAAAGTGTTCTCATCGGAGAGAAGAGACTTACCAATCTCCGATTTGCAGACGATATTGTTCTTTTTTCCTCTTCAGCAATAGAATTGGATCACATGCTTCAAGATCTGAGCAAAGCAAGCCTTGAGGTCGGACTGAAGATGAATATCAAACACCAAAATAATGACTAACAGCACAAGGCGCAGAATACAAGTCGATAATGAGGAGGTTGAATATGTCCATGAGTATGTGTACTTGGGCCAATTAGTATCTTTCCAGGCGAGACAAGATTCAGAAGTTGCACGACGCATCGATAACGCCTGGAAGAGCTATTGGTCCATGAAAGAGCTTATGAAGGGGAATATGCCACTATCCCTAAAGCGCAGGCTCATGGGCATGTGCATTCTCCCCATTTTAACGTACGGAGCGCAGACTTGGTCTGAAGTTTGTCCTTGGGGTATGTCAACGGGCTATGGAACGCAGTATGCTAGGCGTGAAGTTAAAGGATCGCATTTGAAATACCATATTGCGATTAAAGACGCAAATAGCCGATGTGAAAGTAGTTTATTTGAAGTTGGATTGGGCTGGCCACATCTGCCGCATGCCGGATGATCTTTGGGCCAAAATTACCACCTACTGGACACCAGAAGGAAGCGATGGAGGGCCAACGTCGACAATCACGAAAAGGAAGTCCTTTTCGTGATAGTCGAATAGCCAAGTGGCTATTATAGCTCTGGACAGAAATAAATGTAAAAAGGGTAAGGAGACCTTTGTCCAACAATGGGACAGCACGGGCTCGTAATAAAAAATAATGTCAAAATGCGTAATGCACATATCGCGTAAAATGCGTATTAAAAATTAGTCAAAAGCGGTCATTATGCGTCAGAACGGAATAATCTACATCAGAATCTATATGAAAAATATAGCTTTAATTTTAGAATAAAAATACCTAACTTCTTGTCCAACATACGAGTATAATCTAAGGGAAAATAATTATAAATGTTATCTTTTACATAAAGAGTTGATTTCACATAAAGGGAACAAGAAAAACTAGTTCACGACCTGGTTCAATGCTACCGTACTGATAGTGTTGTAGAACTCACAGTATTAGCCGGTATTTTGGCCGGAAGTTAATAGTGGCTGCGAAGTGTATGAAAATATATATTTTTCTCTTTTGTAAATTATTCATCAATTGTTATTATTTTAAATAAACATTTTGCTGTTTTATATATCGTTCCATTCTTATAGCTCTTCGCTAGAATTTCTCGTACATCGCATAAGATATGTGTATTTTTTTGTATTTTAATGTAATCTTAATAACAATCACACTAATATTATAAAGGCGAAAGTTAGTATGTATGTGTATGTTTGTTTGTTCCTCCTTAACGCTCAAACGCCTTAACAGATTTGGATGATATTTGGCAAAAACATAGGCTACTTTTTATTCCAAAAAATTAAAGTGTTTCCATAGGATGATCAAATATCGATCGCGGGTACAACCGGGTGCACTAGCTGTGCAGCTAGTGTACAATAAAATAAGTATATATTTTATTCTAAGTATATATTATTAAATACACTTCTAGGATAGCATGCAACAAAATACACCCGAAGTCGAAGCCGATCGTATGAGTCCGCCATAAAAGTAGACGGATATGCCGGATAAAGCCACATCACTATTACTACTCTTATCGGACTTTCCTTGGGATTCCAGTATCACAATCCGGAACTGAACCATCTTTATGCAAATGATTCTTTGAATTTATGCAAAAAATCTTTATTACACCATAAACCATACGGGCTATAACTTGTTTTTATATCAAAGAATACATAATCATACTGATAATTTAGAAGCGAAAATTTGTGTGTGTATGTTTGTTTCTCCTTCACACTCAAATGGCTTGACGGATTTGGATGAAATTTGGCACGAAGATAGCTTATACCCTGGAACTAACACAACTTAACTTATTATCCAGGAATATTGAAGTGTTCCCATGGGATGATCAAATATCTATCGCGGATAAAGCCGCGGGCGCAGCTGTTATAATATCATGCATAATCACGCTCCACACTCATCATTTTTAATATACCTACTTTAATTATGAATAAATTATTAGTATTAACTATTTATTATTCTTTATATTATAAATAGGAAAGTTTATGTTCGTAACTTTTTTATGTTATGTGAGTTTTTTTTTTAATTCTTCATGCAATGGCAATAAAACTAAAAATAATAATGAGCACAGAAAAACTAATCTTGTGTGATGTGTATTCGAATTCAAAGTAAAAAACATCTAATTTTTTTAGCTTGAATACCGTGAATGAAATCAAATCGCGGAGCGCAGCGACTCTGCTTCGATTCTAGGTGATTTTTCTACAGTAATTTGTAAGTGTGGATGTTTGTCTATATTCAGTCCTCGCGTACAGCAACCCGATTCAGTAAGCGTTTCCGCCCCGATTCGAAAACTTTACAACTCGAATTACGCAAAGCCTATTAAAAGATTTTTCAATGTTTTTCGAATCCGGGCGGAAACACTTCCTGAATCGGGATGCATGGCGGTCGTATTTTTAAACATGCTACATACGTGAAATTTCCTACATAAATATGCAGTAGTAGTCGCCACCCGTGACGGTGCTCGCGACATAAAATGGAATAATTATAAAGATCAATGGAGTATTGCCATTCGGCGTGGTAATGCGCCTTCCACACGGCACGCAAAACTTACGTTACTAATAATGACTTCAAAGAAAATTAAAATATTATATCAAATAAAATAAATAAAACTGGACCGATTTAAAAAAAAATTTTATCGAATCACCTCCGTAGTACCATTAGCCGTTCGAAATAAAAAACGGTTCACAATGAGAGATAATTTCGATGTACTATCTTTTTTGGAAAACGGTTAAACATGGATTTCTGGTCTAGAATTCATTATTTCATGTCGATAATTCACAAACCTACTAGAATATTTATAAGCTATACTAGTACTTATACAATATGTATTTTTACCCGACTGCGAAAGAAGGAGGTTTATGTTTTTCGAGTGTATGTAAGTTGGTATGTATGTAAGTGTCTATAATTCTTTAGCACGGCCTAGATCCCAAACGGCTGGTCGTATTTTTATTTCAGTGGTGTCCAATAGATTCGTCTTAGTCGTGTGAGTGACACTGGGTACATCAAAATAAAAAAATAATTAGAGTTGATACACAGGTTTAACGATTTAACTTGTTCGCTAGTTAGTACCTAGTGCTTATTATCTGCAAATTACGGTCAGGAAAATCCAATACTTATTTTTTATGAAAATTCTCGGGTATTTATTAGACGTAGATATAGAATATTATTCTAGATATAGCCTAATATATAGAATATATTAGGCTATATCTAGAATTAGCTGAACTAAAACTACCGAGTACACTTATCTTATCAGTGAAATATGCATATAAACATTAAAATTATTAAAGCACATAAATAACTATACTAAAGATTACTCGATTTACATTGCGTCTAGCCTAATTATAATCTCGCGTCGCAATTAACTTATTACTCAAATACGAAATAACGCTAATAATGACAAACAAACATCCTTCTATCCTATCCTACTATATATAATAATATAAACGCGAAAGTCTGTACGAGTGTACGGATGTATTTTTGTTGCTCTTTCACGCAAAAACTTGGAAACCGATTTGGATTAAATTCGGTACGGAGATAGCTTAGAACCTAGACTAACACATAGGCTACTTTTTATCCTGTATTAACGCTAATAACACAGCGGGACGCAGCTAGTTCTGAATAATATAAATAATCTGTAATATTTCTATCAGTTATTAAAAATAATCAGTTATTTCGATTTACAAAGCTGTTTTGAACTGAACAACTGGACTGAACTTATTTAATATTTTAATATTAAATAAGTTCAGTCCAGTTGTATAGATAATATTTTTTAAAATCGGTCCGGCATCACCACGCTCCATGCAAAGTCTGCCAAGTGCGAGTCAAAGTCGTGCAAGGGCTACCTTTACAGCTTCAGTTACTATACTAATATTTTTTTTAATTTAATTAAACTAGTATTTTTTGTTATAACGGCAAAAAAAATACATCAACTGTGTAAATTTTATACTGTCTAGCAATTACAGTTCATGAGATACAGCCTGGTGACAGACAGACGAACAGTGAAGTCCTTAATAGGATCTTTTTTTACCCTTTAAGTACGAAACCCTAAAAAACCGTTCCTCCGTTTGTTCGCCTAAACAACCTGCAGTGCAAGTACGGTTCTATAGGTATATTATTACGGCCGGTATAAAACTACGGATCTTGCCATCGATAACTGGTTGATGTCAATTCGATTAAATATAAATTTAATCCATTTGTCATCCAACGTAAGTTTAACAGTTTTTGAGTCTTTACGTTCGATATTTAAATCTAGTGTATTAAGAGGATCACCGACCCTTCACTGTTTTCGTGTTGCTCATAGAAGTTTCGTTCCGGGGCGTACCTCTTTTCACCCCCTAAATAGTAACCTAATTTTTTGTTATTCGTGTCAATCGCTTCACTATGATGTATTTTAAGTCTACACGTTTTATTATTTTGAAAAAAAGCTACTAAAGACTGCTTAGGAAGCTTGTAACTTTAAAATGATTTAAATAACAGAAAAAAATAAATCGTGTAGTCCTAGTAAGTAATGTGTTAGCTATGTGAAAAAAATCGCCGGAATCAGGCAACATTAAAAGGTAGAAAGAGCCATTTCTTATTGTATGGAGAAGTTGGCGGTCTATAACCAAGGGCGGATCCAGCTTTGGCGCCAGGAGGGGGTCACATAGCCGTTGTCAAGTCAAGAACTAATATACAAGTAAAAAGTAGGTATTTTACTAATGTACGTAAGTAGGTACTGTACTTAAAAATATTTATTCTTTATTGTACACTTGAAAAACTTAACACATAATAACTTGCACATATACACGTACATATTGCCATCTTCTCTTGAAGACATCCAGTGAAGCACTATCACGCACGAAATGAGACAGCCTATTTATATTCCATAACCGTGGTGAATGATTTGTCATAACAGCTAGAGATATCTAAGTCCTGGAACCAGCTCAGGCCCTTCAAGACCCCCCCTGGATCCGCCGTGTCTATAACTGTCTTAAGCCCTCGATAATGATCAGAATGAGAGTCTATATCGGCTCAAATTTCAAAACTATTTAACGATATATAGAGAACCGTACTTGCAGTGCTGTAGTTATTAAATAATATGAGTTTTTCGCACGTGCCAAAAACGTGTTTAATTTTTTTGGCTTATGATTTATTAACCTTGCCAGACTGAGTAAAGATCGCTAGACTTTATGGCTGTAATCTTATGACAGTTTTACTTAATAAATTAGTTATACATAAAAAGTGTTTATCAACGGAATATTTCTTGGAATTATCAAATTTGATTTATATTTGAATTAGTGTTGTTATTGTGTAGGATGTTTAGTATCTTGTTTAGACTGTCTGCGTTCTATTTATATGTCTGTATGGTTTATTTGTTATCCTATGGGATTGATATAGAAAAACAGATAAATTATAATGTTATACATTTCACCTAGTGCCGAACTAACTATAATCCTAATACGAACTAATATTATAAATTCGAAAGTAACTCTGTCTGTCTGTCTCGCTTTCACGCCAAAACCACTGAACCAATCTGGATGAAATTTGGTACACAGGTAGATTGGAGCCCGGGAAAGGACATAGGATACTTTTAACCGACTTCATCTCGATAATGAAATGGGAAACTACGCGGGTGAAATCACGGAGCACATATTAAATATATATATATATAAGAGTAAGTCCTGACTGACTGATATTTAATAGGAATCAATCATCGTAGTGTCCAAACCGCAAAAGAGACATGAAACTTGGAAGGGCTGGACTTAGAAAGGATTTTTGTTAATTCAACCCCAAAGGGGTTCAAATGGTGGTTCAAATTTCGAAACTAAGAAAGTATGATTTAGAAATCGATTTTTTAACTGAGCTATTTGAATAGGCGTCTGTCGATTTCAACGCATTTCGTGTCGTTCACTTGGTTAATAAGTATGATACAAATATGGTGTAAACACCGATATAAGATAGCATAAAAAATATCTTGTCAATGGGTAGAAAAAGGAAAAACTGTCGTCGTCGTAAAGGACCGAAAAAATTTTAGTGGACTGTTTGGTATGTTGGCCTTAAGTGATCATATTATTATGATAGAATGTTCTGGCAAAGTATATAAGTGTCCATTCAGTATAGTATTTGAGTTTGTGACATCATGAATCATAATATAATAACACAAACTTTTTATTACATGCAAAAAGTAGGTAATTTTGTCTATTTTTGGAATAGTAATAGTTTGTCTATGGTTCTGTTGTTAATCTCAGAAAAATAAAAGGAAAATGGTTCTTATAAGTATAACGTTTTTCTTTTTCAATGCTCTTTGTTGTTAATTTTAAGCTCACATTTAACAACTCTTTACGTGCATGTGTAGAGATTTTTGTATTTAGTTAGTAAGAATTTATAATTTTGTGAAAAATATAATCTAACGTTGACTCGACTCTGAAAGTTGGTCCGATAATGTAGGTTGTTCGCAATGATGTCCCTTTCAGCTATACCCATAACCGATAACCTTCTAAATGTTATTATTTTTCATACTTTCTTACGTAGAGTAAAAAATTTCAAAATTTCGAGTAAACAACTTGGGAACAAACAACAAAATGAAAACGTGATCGAGTAAAGTTTTCCTATTATGAACGAAATTGTTTTGTTGACGAAACCCGAGAACCGCTAAAAGTTTCTTTTGACAAGTGAAATGGTATTGCAGGTGTTTCGCCAAAATTTACGAGCAATATTAGAGACGATTATTGTAACTAGCGGCCGGCACGGGGCCATTAACAAAACGATTAAAATTAATTACGTTTTTTACACCTAGGCATACATTATTGGAAATTTAGTAAAAATCCCTAATAATTTTGCCGAAAATAAAATCCATAGCCAAACCTACCTTACGTAAGTAATATTTGGTGTAAAAAAAATACCATAATGTAACCTAACTAGTCGTTCACTTAGTAGTTTATTCGCTCGACTATAACTTTAATATATTATATATTTTAATTATCAAGATGGATTATTTGCAACTCACTTTTTATAATCTTGTTTTCGATTTCATTATTAACTGTCTGAGCCCTGTGGAACCCCTCGATAATCCTTAGTAAAAGGTAGAATATGTTTTAATCCTAATGGTCTACGCTAGTAAAACCGCCATTTTGTCACAATGCAACAGTAATTCTGAGGCAATTCAAATAACAGACTTGACCACCAGGTCGGCAGGTTTTGCTTGAAAGAGGAACAAACATACATACACACATTTAGTAGGATTTAGTAATTTTGACTGCGCTTTATTTGATGCGAACATTTTGTCGTTTTACGATAGCTATTTATAGCTCAAAGTTTAACAAACTTTTATATTTTATTAAATTATTATTTGTAAACAAACCAGCGTTATTGTTCCTTTTTATGGGATGTAACGACATCTTAAAAATGTACAAAATAAAAAGATTATGTCAAATACCTTTTAGTAATCGTCACATTTTGAGAGTAATAAAATATATTTTGAGTACCTATAGGTATACCTATGGTACCTGTAGCAAACATTTATACCTTTACAAGGTTTAACACAAAGGTGTGACAATACTTAAGAGTCCAGCTGGATGGTCTAGCTACTAATCAAGGTCAACCTTATGTGAAAGAAAATTTTGAAAAATTCGAAATTAAATTTTATTTAACTTTTTAGAGTCTCCATACAAAAACTGGTCACGTGATCGTTCAAGTTGTATGATCGACACAATAACTCTTTCTTAAATTTTGCAAAAATTTCTTTTACTAGGGGTTCGCCTTGATCGGTAGCTAAACCATCCAAGTTGCCATTGAAATCGGTGAAGCCGTGTAGGAGGACTTCACTGACATACACACGTATAATAGATTTTTTTCCACACAAAGGTCTTCAGGTCCCAAACTAGGCAAAGCCTGTGCTATGGTAACCTGATAACAGATATACATACTTATATATATAATAAACACCCAGACACAGGTCAAACAGACATATTCATGCACACAAATGTTTGACCTGTCCGGGGATCGAACCCGGGAACAACGGCGCAGAAGGCAGAGTTACTACCAACTGCGGCAACCGGCCAGCCAGAATTATATAATAGAGCTTACCTGCAGTTAAGTTATAACTTGCAATGTGTTGAAATAACTTTGCACAGAATAATAAAGCGGACGATACTTTTTCTATACAACTCACAAAAATAAATAATTTACTCCTTTTCATTATTACTGATAACGCACTATAACAATCAAACAAAAAAAAAATTCACAAAAATATGCCGTATAATCTTTTTTTACAAAATATTTTTTTTTAAATAAATAAAATTATATACTATAATAAAAAAACGTTTAAGTACGGCCAACTCATTGTCATCACTCGCGACACTAACCTGACTACTAAAATAAACTAAGAAAAAAACCTTTAGTCTAAGAACATTTGCGGTAAGTAGTACATTAATTTTCGATTAACCCACTCTGTTATCGTAAGTGTTCTGAATAGGTAACTCTATATAGTCACTAATTAAGCAACTATTATAAACCTAAATATTATTTATTTTATCGTGAAATTAGTAAGAAAATTTCAACAAACGTGGATCTAAATTTATTTCTTAAAAAAATTATTATATCCTACTTCTTACTAATATTAAATTATTATTATATATTATATAGGTATGCGAAATTTTGTCAGAATGTGTGGATGTATGTTTGTTACTTATTCACGCAAGAGCTGCTGAACCGATTTGGATGAAATTCGATACGGAGATAGCTTGAACCCTGGATTAACACATGGGCTACTTTTTATCCTGTATTAACGCGGGTAACACCGCAGGGTGTAGCTTGTTTATATATAAAAAAATATTGCTGTTCGCTTGTCTCGCTTAAACTTGACAACGGCTGGACCAATTTAGCTACTCGTACCTATATTTGGTTTTGGAAATGTTCGTGAAATTTCAAGGAAGATTGAAACATAGCTGTTTGACGGTACGGTAAGTTCGCCGGATAAGCTAGTTATTTATAAATTTGGCTTTATACTTCTTAAGTATTCTCATATAAATATAATCAAAAACGGTCCAGTATTTGGTTTGAAAATCATAGTAACTGAAAATATTAGTATAGGCTTACTAAATGACAGTCAGTTGTTACTTGCGTTAAACGTTACTTGATAAAACTTTAAACGTTATTTGCCAAAACTTATCGGAGCTTACCGAGATTCTGCACTCACGAATTACGCAAAACTTATTGGAAGATCCTAAATTATTACTTTGAAAATCGATTCTAGATCTAAACTAAAATAATAATCACTATTTAATATTTAAGATTACGTAACAAGCTTCGCGTAATTCGTGATTCGGAAACTCATTGTGAATCTGGTTGCAGAATGGCGGTTTTTATCTGGCCCCGGCGCACAAGGCACGCTGCCCTCTGGTAGTGGGTTGTAGAATTTGGATTATAGATTATATAGGCAATCCATCTGCTATATTTTTTTTTTGTTGTAGTGAGTCATTTCGATTTACGTGATATAGGCACTTCCCCGGCAGACTTTTAAATTCATAATAATTATAACTTGTAATAATTAAAAAACATTACAGAATAAAGTTAGAAATAAAAAGAAATTATGCTGATACTGTATCATAATTTAACAATGTCTTAAATAATTTTATGTCAAAAAGAAATTTAATTTAAGGAGATAACATTATAGAACCCGTATTATGTTACATAGGATTTATGAGGGTGAATGCAAGTTATTTTACTTAAGAGTCTCACTTAACCTTCAAGAATATTTTTTTGTTCGCGATGAAATAAAACTATTTATTTTGTTATTTTTTTAAAAGATTCAGCGTATTTAATGTAATTAAATCATTTATTTTGTTATTATTTTTGACAAGTGGATATAAACGACTTCAAAAAACTCGACTGCTAAATCTTTAAGCCTGTGTATCATCCTTATTTATTTTTTATTTTTTTGGTGTATCCAGTGTCCAAATCTATTGACACCTCTCACATAAAAATACGACAAGCCGTTTAGGTTCTAGGGCGTGCCAAAGCAATATGCATACATACATACATACACTCGAAAAACATAACCCTCCTTCTTTTACAGGTAGGTAAAAATAAACTCTTAATTTTTTTACAAGATGCAGTGTATTTAATTGAATAAAACTGTTTATTTTGTCCCTTAATTCTTTTTACATTTCATGTTACAAAACTGTTATTTTTGTACAAAACGCAAATGTTAATTTTACTTTATTGAATAAAATAAAATTGTTTATTTTATCAGTCAATTTTTCTTCAAGACGTATTTGATGCAATAATACAAGATGCAACTTTTTGATTTAATAAATGAAAACTGTTCACTGCGTCACTCATTTGTTTTTGCAATACGCAGTATCCTGTTCATTTACTCAATATTTTTTTTCCAATACGCTGCGTATATGGAATCTATAATATCCAGGCTCCACCTGCCGCTTAAACCTCTCCATTTCTAATTCATTAATGATCCTTAAATTCTTTAATACGATCATGCAGACATGCAAAAAAGCCAAACAAAATAAGGTACTTACTTGCGTTTTCTGGCACAGATCCTTAATTACTAATATCACAGGATTTTTATAACATAAAAAAATAAATATCTACACGCACTATTATCACTTAAAATATATATATATTTATGTACAATAATATTTACACAGCCCGATTGCTTTCGTTCTCGTTTTACATTCCCGTGCGAAAGATATGTTCGATAGAATTTATTTTACATTGCCGTCTTAGTTTCTTAGACGGCATGCCACGTGCGTCTACTTGCGCGTCCGCGTTACAACTGAAGTCTAAACGGACTGCTTTACCTTTAATATACTTTAATCTAGTGGACAGCTCAATCAGTGATAAATGAATGATAAGAATACAAAGATAACTCCCGACCGGTCGAGGACTTTACCCCAAAGACCGGTTCTACAGTTCAACGGTCTTCACAATAAGTGTGTGAACTTTTTTGGCGATAACTTTTTTGGTTTAATCGATCCGCGATTGCGTCTCGTTCAGACCAGTTTGAGCTTACTAAAATAGAAATACAATAAAATCAAATAATTTCTCGGAAATTGTTCATGGTTTATTAGTTTATGGTTTTACAATGTAGAAGTGACGCAGTTGTAGTTTTTTTAGGTATACGGCAATGTGTTATTAAATTCAAAACTAGATATACGTACATATGTTAGGAATATTACAGCAATTTTTAATTAGGTATTAGGCCGAGAAATAAATCATGTTATTTCAATGTATCAATTATAAACATAATATACGTAGTGGTTACATTTTTCCCTATAAATTAATCAATAAATAAATAATTAAATAAATATTAACTGTTTTTTTTATTAATTATAAGTCTTGCGTACTAATTACTATTATATTATATATATAACGTGGTCATAATTACTTTTTTTTATCCTAAACAGCTGGGCATTTCTCTACATGTTCGCACAACCACAGAAGTCGACGATACTGTAGCCTTAGATGGATCATGCCTAGTCTGGAATACACTTTTTTTGGCTTTTAAGTAAGGCTGCCGGAACACACCGTTAGGTGCTTGGATTATACAACTTAAGGGTACTTGATCTTAATAGACGCATCTCGTAAAAATAATTAGGTAAATGTATTACATTATTGTGTACAATGACAGTTATGTAGCGGAAGATGAGTGTCTACAGATCTAAAGCTGATGCTTCTAAAGTGTGCCAGCCATCAGAGTTGAGCCTTCATTTCGCTTAGATTATTTTTACTAAACGGTAAAACGAAGCTCATGTATTGGAACTTATGATATAACTATAACAATAAAATTGATTTTAATTGTGTTAATTCACATAAGTCCTTCTGCTGCGGAGAGTAACACTATAGGTTTATGCTCTGCTGAGCACGGGTCTCCCCGAAGGGGAGTAGGTAGGGGTGTAGTCTACCACGCTGGCCATATACTATATTTACATTTATAATTCCATTGTCTACATTCGTGTTGCTGTATCTTCAATTTTCGTTTGGTGTGCAATAAAGTTATATTCATTCATTCATTAATTCCTATTTAATTTTAATATTGTACTATTTAAAAAAAACAAATGCATGTTGTACCTATACAGGGTTATCGGCTCGGGGTGTACTAAGCTGAAAGAAGGTTCCTGTACCCATCCTAACGAACTACTTTCACTATGGGACCAACTCTGAATTCGAGAAAAAAAATCAGCTGATTCATACAAAGGCTCTAAAACTTTACCGATAAGGAGGTTTATAGTTTTCTATATATTTCGTTTTCCTTGATAAAGGCACTTGGCCGATAGTTAATTGATAGGAGATTCTAATAAAATAATACAGGGTGATTCTAAATTGAGTGCGTATATTTACTATACTGAAAGAATAATATAGAATAAAATACCCTTGTTTTTTTTATTTAATCTACTTTAGTACAAATATATTGTGAAAACTTCAGTTGAATTCATGCAAAGCGAACGCGAAAGTCATGGACACCCGAGCCACGGCGCCACCCCGTTGCGAAACTAGGTCACGGTGACGACACGCGGCTTCGCAAGACCCAGATTTGTGTAATCGCTCTTAGGTTAACATATTCTCCAGTTTTATATAGGTACTCAAAATTGCAAAAAATGTTTGTTGGCGTATTTTTTTGCTGATTGCGTGGTAAAAATATTCGCAGTCAATTTAAAATCAGCCGTATAGGTCATCCCCCTATATGCTCACCCTCCATGAGACCCTCAGGAAAAGGGTGCTTCGGTTATGCCCCGCATTTAGCGGGGCATAACCGAAGCATTACGATAACTGTGTCTCCTATAACTGTTCAAAATGAATCCGAAACCGTGGTCTGGTTTTTGGATGTGTGTATTTATTTTGAAGTCCAGTTTGCCACAATCTCTTTCCAGACTTTTGATTATCGCTCCAGTAGCTACTACTACAACCAGGATGACTTCCACTGGCGTTTTCCAAAATCTGGTCAAAATACTACAATTGGAGGCGTGCGTCCTCTCGCTTGAGCTGTATCAGTATTGTTAAGGTACAAAATTATTAAATTGTTTTTTCAGAATAACATGGCCACAATTTTTACAATTTAGAATTTACAATTTAATTTAATTCAATTCAATTTACCTAAATTTTTTTTAGGTTTACATTTTTATTATTTCAATATGTAAACATTTTCATACATAATAATTTTTAAAAGCTAAATATTAATTATATTGCACCATGTTTATGCATGTGGAATAATTTGTTTCTTTATTTTAAACTAACTTCGTCCGCGTAGTACAGTAGTAAGTACTTATTTTTCGTAGTACTTACTTATTTTAATTTGACTGAAAGTCTTATCATTGTAAAACATACAATAAGACAGCAAGTTATGAACTGTACATTTGATTTATTAAAGCGATATAGAGAAGTTCGCACAATTATGTTCCGCATGAGTGGAAATTTTGATAACCAAAGATTCTGCATAGCATTAACGTCAACGTAACATTTAATTTCGCAAATTCAGCACTCTATTTAACACCTAGGATATTTTGCTAATGTATCTATGTGTATCTCGATGCCAATTTATTTTTTATTCAAGACAAACCAGCTCGTACGACCACAGAAGTCAGCGACAATGTAAACCTAGATGGAGCATGCCTAGTCTGGAATACACTGGCTTTCAAAGGAAGCCAACGAAACATAAGTACCTTGGGGTGACAGATTTTTCAACTTGATATGTTTTCATTCATCGGTAACTCAAACTCTGCTTGTGTATTACGTTGGATGGAACCTCATACATCTCGCACGGCCCGACCGAGTAGCTAAACCCTAGCCCCTAGTAGCCCCTTTAACTACTCGGTCGCCATCACTACAAAAAATTGTGGACGCTATGTGTACAATCATAATCTATGACGCAGCACGGGGAGACAGAGTGTTTATGTGTTTTTTTTTCTTCTTGTTTCTGGAATATCAGGAGATATTAACAAAACATGAAAAAAGAAAGAGTAATGACGGTTGCCGGGGTTTTTTAATACTTAATAGAGAGTGGAGTTGTTGTTTTCTAGGAAAAAACTTCCAGTATGTGATTTATTCAGACTGCGACGTATGTATTACTTAGTTGACTTGTATATAAATATATTATGTGAGTTTAAACTTCTCGAATCTTTCGCCAAGCACCTAATAGTGTGTTCCGGTAGCCTTCCTTGAGAGCCAATGTATACCAGACTAGGCATGCTAAATCTACATCTAGGTACATCTAGGGCTACAGTATCACTGACTTCCGTGGTTGTGCGAACTTGTGGTCAAATGCCTAGCTGTGTAGGATAAAAAAAAATTGTATTCATCCACGACTACGGCCACGGCTATGGCAGTCCGTTTCCATACCCATCACTCGGGGTTGCTCATATTCAGCTTCAGAATGTCCTACGCTTCCCATCCGTTCGCCGCGGATGGTAAAAAATGAGGCGCGCCTCATACCAACACTCCTTTATCTCCGCGACATCAACTCTCAGCTGCGCCATCTCCCGTAATTACAGCGTCCCAATTAAACGCCACTACCTGCATAGGTAAGAAGTACCCGGTAATCGTCTTAAACTGTCTAGCGGGATTATTTTCGCGTATAAAGCACTTCTAATTGACGAATCACCGGTCGCTTCTCAAGAAAATCCCTGCCCCGCGCCGAATAAACCCAAAAATCGTAACCGTCCCCAATTCGGGCAAGCCAAACTTACTAAACTTACCTAATTTGACAGTTCTAAAATTGTCTCCCATCTTTTTGTTTCCATGAGTGAGAAAATGATGGATATAATTTTAGGAACTTTAGTCAGTGTGCCTGGTCGAATTGTGGTCGCTGCAAAAGTCTGGATTCGGATCAGAAGATTTTGCCTTTGCCTGCTATACTATCGCCTAGAGTTAGGCTTGAAAAAGGTGAAAACAAGAGCTGACTTAGTTTCGTTTTGACAAATCCGCTTCAAAGCTGTCAAAATGACGCCAATTTTGCTTATTTTCATGCTTAACTCTAGGCGACACCCCTACAGGGATCGAACCCGCTACCTTTCGCTAGAGAAGCTAAAGTTCACCGACTACACTACTGCACTAACTTTTATCACGATTCACCTACGTATTAAGAGGATTTTTTCAGTTAAAAAAAACCGTTCTGACGCATAATGAACCGTTTTACATTTGATACACTGCCAGCATATCAAAATGAAGGAAAATGGCGCTTTAATAATCTGATGTGACACAAAGGCGTATTTAGTATGTCTGTCATGACATGACGTGCATCAGCAGACGAGGTGTCTGGGAATACCCTGGGAATAAAGAGATTCCCCAGGTAGTTTGCATGCGCGTTTTTTTTCAGTGCTGCCTTACAGTTTCTCTCTCTCCGTCTATAAGTCTGAAGCCCTAGTGACAAAATGATTGAAATTTGTAACAGGTAAAGTTTAAGTCTGAAATATTTAATTAGTTACTTAATATTCTGGGTCGGGTACATATACTTAGTAAGTAGACCTAAGTAATTTTCGTGTATAGGATAGCATTTTCCATGCTCAATTGCATTTGAAGAAGACTGCCCGCTGACCTGCTGTGTAGGTTTATTTTTAGGGGGTCACTATACTGAATCCAAGAAAATCCAATTCTGAATCCAAGAAAAAAATACCATCTTTTCGGTCGTTGACAAAGTATATGAAATAGCTGTTTTTTTTCCTCCAATTAAATGCGAGCCCTATTGTAAAAGTTGTGCCTTTAGAAGGAGTATAATGACCGCCTTACATTATATGAATCAATTTGAGACCACGTACTTCGTGGTAGTCTATTATTCTAAACATGATATGTATATTGTTATTTTTTTGTGACTGTAAAAAAAACATCAGTATGCATCACGTTTGCACGTAGTCACGTACGAGTAACAGCTTTGGCTTAACCACTTGTGGTAAGGTACATCCCCAAAAGCATCACGATTTTGGTAGTGGGAAAAAACCTAGGAACTAAATTTGGAAAACTGAGAATGTATCTACATCTATACTAATATTAATATTATAAAGAGTTAAAGAAGGAAAGGTTTGTTTGTATGTAATAAATAAACTTAAAAACTACTAGACCGATTTCAATATCAATATTATTGTGATTTATCTGATAATTGCTCTGATGCAACATCATATTGAAATATTGTTAAGATAAATATGTTGTATTCGGACGTTGGCTAGTAATTCTGTAAAATATTACTGTAATTAGTTACATTAAAATATATATCAACTAGCTGACCCGGCCACGCGTTGCTGTGGCTATTTTATAGCGTCAACAACACGTGGTAATTATGCTGTTAAAATGTAGCTTATATGACACGTTCGTAGATTTACCATAGCAGCGCCATCTATTGATTACTTACTCAACCCAGTCGAAAGATATCGACATCTGTTAGAATCATTTGGAGTTAACAGATAATTGTGACTGTCAAATAATAACTGACAAATAATTAGCAATAAATTAAAATTGCGACTATAATTTGAGATTTAAACTATCCTATCTCTCAAGTTGGATCGAACTGCACATGGTGTGCGAATTTTATTATAATCCGTTAAGTGGTTTAGGAGTCCATTGAGGACAAACATTGTGACACGAGATTTATAAATATTAAGATGTCGGGGAAGCGCAGATACCTATATCACAGGCTCCGGCCTAGCTTAGGTATCTGAGGCTAAGGATTATCATAATTTTTTGTAATTTGGTTTGTTCTTTTTGTTTCCTTCTTTTACGAGTATATACAAATATTGTGTTTTTAGAAATAAATAGTTTAAAGAAAAACTACTCGGAAAGCTACATTATCACTAAGTAACATAGGATCTAAAAATTAGAGATCCTCAAGTAACACCGCGGAGCGCAGCTAGTTATTACTAAACATGTAAAAAATAAATTGTGGTTTGATGAAGTATGGTTAGAAGCGAGTTCGAAAAAACCCGACTGCTAAATCGTTAAACCTGTGTAGTTTATCATCCTCAATACATTTATTTATTTTTATTTTGATACCTCTAGTGTCACTCTCACGACTAAGACGAATCTATTGACACCACTCACATAAAAATACGACAATCCGTTTAGGCTCTAGGGCGTGCCAAAGAAATATACATACATACATACACTCGAAAAACTTAAGCCTCCATCTTTCGCAGTCGGGTAAAAATGCATATAATTAAAATTACAGTTTTACAATATGTTATCGGCAAAATCTGTAAATGAAAGGTCATAATGGACACTTACAGCATCCCTTTGTCTCCCTAAGGGAGACTGGGGTGACACAGCACCGGAAAACCTATCAGGAAATGGAATCCCTCTTGTGAGGGGGAGACAAACTCCTGGGCCCAAGTCTGCTTTTTTAATTGTTTCAGAATCACATTTTTACTTATTTAGACGGTCGCCAAATATAATTTTGGTTCCTAAAATGACACTCCGAATTTTCGGCAACAAGGTCCGCAGTAGGTTCAGGTCATTTTTTATGGCTATCCGAATACTTTCGGCAACATAGTCCGCAGGAGGTTCAGGTTATTTCTTTTATGACAGTTTTTTATTTCGGCAACTTACGTTTCCTAAAACCGACCTTCCGGCAAGCTATAAACCTATTCCGACAAGCAGATTTCTTCACAATGTTTTCCTTCGCCGTATAAGCATATGGTAATTAATTCTAATATGCACTTGGATGAAAAACACATGAGGTACATTCCTGAACCTGGATTTGAACCCGCACTTTCGCTTGTGAGGCAACGGGTTTACCGTCTAGGTTTACCACCAGCTAGAGATTTGTGTAGATTTTTTTGTATTGAAACATTGTATTTGCTTATATTTTCGCGTTTACGTAATGGGTTTATTACATAGATAAAGTTGTACTTAGAAACAAATGTAAAATCATGATCTAGATACGTGACTAGATAATTAATAGGTATACAAATTAATCGAAATACATAACAGATAACAGTGACAATGGACATTACTATGAAACTAAACAAGTTTTTGAAAATACGGATAATATTTTAAAAAGTCGGCCAAGTGCGAGTCGGACTCGCACACCGAGGGTTCCGTAGAAACCTGTAGGTATATAAGTAATAGTTATGGTATTATTATTGCAAAATTATTTAAAAGTACTTTTGTGCTTTTCGCAATATTTCCTTTATTTGTGCTATAAGACGTTGCTTTGTAACAAATATCTAGATTCTGAGTTCACGGGAAGTAAGCACAGGTTTTGATTCCATTGCGGGTGTCGAAAATTTACAGCATGAACTGTATCTCTTGATTACGTTGGCTAAGAAGTTTGAGTTTTTTTACAACTCTAAAGGACAGTAGACCTAATTATTTGATACGAATTACAGCTTGATACATGAACACGTTCCTGAGAAATGGGATTTAGACAGATATACGGATAACAAAGTCATCCTATAAGGGTCCATTTTTTTCCTTTGAGATATGGAACACTAAAAATGATAAATTAAAAAGCCATTCAGGATATTTTTATCTGACTGTAGATTCTTACGATACATGATAAAATAAGAAAGGATATAGTGTAGGTAAGCTCTATTCGTCAGAATCTTTTTTATGTATGTTCCCAGTTTCTCTGTGACGCCTGTACTAATAAAAAATATTATTTGGTACAAAAAGTGCCTAAAAAATGTGCAGCGGTTAAAGGAATGCCTATAACTACTTATGAGGGCAAAAACCTATGAATAAATCTACTTAACAGGCAGGCCAAATCTAAAACTGAAGTTTTTGGTTAGTGGCTCGCTTCCTAAGTCACATGTGCTTAATGTCACTGCCCGGTCCCAGCAGAAGACCAGCGCTGGCTGCTGCAGCTGGTGCATTTATGAGTTGGGGTCGGGTTCCGACAAACACGTTATAACACAGTACTTTATTTGTTAAAATATAGTGTATATGTTTTTATTGTTTTTGTGTGATTAACGAAATAAACATTTAATTCATTCAAAACAGTTTAATATTGTTCTCATAATCAAAATGATAATGCTAGTGAACAGACTAGTGCTGCGACTAAAGAACACTTTACAAAAGTGACTTTCCTTTGATAGAACAATAGGAATAGTGTTAATGGACTCATTCTTAGAGACATTATTTTGTAGAAATTTGAGTTACAATTTAATTACTTATTAGCCTACGGCTATTGCGGATTGTAGTGATACAAAAAATCAAAAAATAGCTAAAATTTTGTTTAGCGCGTGCAAAATTTAAGTCAATATTCCCATTTTAAAAGTAATAGTTGTTTGTTTGTTCGAAATGCATATTTTTTTTATTTTATTCATATTTTATAATATTTCTGTTCAGGTTCACTTCCGGTAGAACCGTTTGTTATACATAGCAACACCCGCATTTTCCTCAAAACCAAGCGAGGTCAAAATAAATACAGCATTTACCTTAAACCCCATAAAGGGCTTCAAATGCTAATTACAGTATGCAAAGATTGATTTTGCTGCTTATGCTTTTACCTTGGAGTATGTTAAGGAAAATAGGCATTTGTGAATCCCCTTGGTGTTTGAACAAATTTTCAAACTGCAACACGACAACTTTATTTGCACTTTTTTTCTTGCATTTTCTCATTTTTTGCATTATGCATCTATTTCCTTTAACTGAAACACTGATAGCTATACAGAGATAGCTATCAGGAAATAGAGAACTACTTACTTGAAAAATTATTTACGCTCATTTTGGAAAATCTGGTAAAGCGGATACAAAAGTGAGGGTCAGTGGGACCGACTGCGCAGAACTACCAGGATGACTACGGGCCCATGGGTGGTCCAACTATTTTAAAAGTTGGACTAAAGAACCATGTTAAAGTCCCGTGGTGCATTGCTATCCCTGTATAGCTATCGGGGAATAATTTAGAGTTTATTAAATAAGCCTTTTCTATTTCCTGTATTTCTGTTGTGTATACAAAATAAAATATTTTCTTTCTCTCTATTTATTACGAAGCCGAGTCATCCCTACCAGCTGGTGGGAAAAAAAGAAACGATGTTTTACATAAAAGATTGAACAAGCCCTTGAAGATAAAGGTACAGTACCTTATGTAAGATTAAAGACTTATGGAGTAAAGGTAAAATGTATCATAAAAATTATGTTTATGTATGGCGAATGATATATCTTACTAACATGTCAAGTTTGCCTATATCACATCGCGTGCTAAGAACCTGTGATTGTATCACGCGAATGAGATTCATCAATAAACAAAGATATACATACGAGTATGTATATGTATTTCAAAGACCTTGGAAACGGTCAATCAATATCTTAAAATGGAGAAGTAGGACTTAGATTTTACTATTTTACCTACATGGTTATAGGTAAAATAGTGAAATGTACGTGATGTTGTTTATGTATGCTTTACTAACTGCGCCCCGCGGTGTTACCCGCGGAAATTTGTTAATCACACAGGTACACTGCATGATTCCGTGATTCAAAATAGCTAAACCGCTTAATACCAAATTTCATCCCAATCCGTTCAGCAGATTGAGCAGCTCAAAATTTTTGAAAACACATACACCTACCAATTTTCACCTTATAACTTTAGTGTGATTTTTTTATAAGAAAAACTTCTAGCGTTTCTATGGGTTTTCAAAGTATTCAACAACACAGGCCCTGCCGTAAAAGTAAAGCAATTTTTCGATTTCACAAATAATTTGGTCACACAACCCTCCCCAGACTTCACCGTACGCAAGAGGTGCACATTACGATGGCCGCATTTATGCACCAGATACGAGCCGTCAGCTGCAGCCCTTTCCGTAATTCTATTGGGGTATAATTTAGACGGTCACCAAAAATATTTTTTGGTTCCCAAAATGGCTTTACGGTCACCAAATGGAGAACACAAAAGGGTTAAAATGTAACATGAAAATATACCTACCATCAAAGCATAGACTAATATGATGTGTATAGACACATCATATTAGTTTTTGCTTCACGTAAATAAATGCAGTATTAACAAAGTTATCACTAAGAGAAGTTTAGACCACTTTTTTAAACTGCCGAGCTTCTCGCCAATTGTGATGACGTCGTAGGTCGAGTAACACGCCCGTGCGCCTCTCGCCAGTACTGAATCTCATACAGATAAAGACTCTCTCGCACTGCTCTTTGTTTAGATTCTATTGCCTAAATAAGACTTGTATGTGTCAGATAGTTTGTTGTTATTGTTGTTGTCTACTAAGACGAATTAATACTAATTAATTCGTAAGATTGTTTTTATTATTTAATACCGTTCATGAAAAAGGATTCCAGAAAGGCCACTCGAACAATCTACCAAGAGTGGATAGCTCGATGGTAGCTCAATATTTTGTAAAAAATAAGTATTGTACGGCTGCTGAAATACGTGGAATTATAATAAAAATTAAGCATGTCTTTTAAGCAATTTATTACAAATACTATAAGTTAGATACTCATAAATAAATAATAAAACCTCTTCAGGTTATATAAGTAATCTATGAATTTGTAAAGTTTTGTTATTTAGGTAAGTACTTACGAGTGTGTATCTATTTTCTAAGGTTGTCGGGTTAGTGCCTAATCTAAAATACTTACTTATTAAATATGAAACCTATTCTGTTGATTTACCAGTATGCATTCACTTACAGGGTTATTTATGTTAGGGGACCAACTCTGACTTCAAGAAAAAAAAACAGCTGTTCCATACAAAAAGTTGAACGGTCGTCGACAAAATTTAAGAAACAGCTGATTATTTTTTCCCGAATTCAGATTTTTTAATCCTGAACTGCTAGGCATTTGACCACAAGTTCGCACGACCACGAAAGTCAGCGACACCAGTTGGTCACATAGTGAAAGTTGTTCCTTAGGATGAGTATAGTGACCCCTTTTTGACTAAGTACACCCCTAGCCGATAACTCTGTATTATGTTCGTGTCGTTGTACAAGTAGAAATCGCGATATTTAACAACTGTAAAAAAATGACAACCTCATGACCGATTTTTTTTATTTTCAGGAGTCTGTTACGATATAATATTGAGTTCTGTATTTTTATACAAAATATTATTGAAATCGGCCAGTAAATGATGCTGTAGCATGTTTCGCCCCTTATTGAGAGAAATACCTCACCGACTAAAAAAATCTTTAAGATGATTTTCACAACAGTGTGCAGTAGTTTTAGGTGTAATTGCAACAACTCTGCGTATAGCTGTCATCCACTTTTTTCTGCGTTTTGGATTCCTTGACACGTTAAAAAATAACTATTCCAGTGTTTTTAGATTTTGATTAAAACACTGAGGCACCTCATTGTACTTATTATCACTATTTGATGATTACTAGCCACTAACAAGATGCGCGTTATTATAATATAATGCTTTTAACCGTAGTGCGAGCAGCCAGCGAACGAATTAGCCATACCCGCCCGGCTAGCACAGGAGCTGTGACGTCATCACGCTTTAGAATGCCGAGTACGTTTTGAAATTATGTGGAACGAAAATGCGCACTTCGATCTTAATTTTCTCAGCCATTTTTAATGATAGAGAAAAAATAAAAACAAAGTTATTCTCTAGAAAAAATTCTAGATTACCTATATTGGCATTTGTAGAAAAAAAAACGTTTGTCAACTCCATTATGACACTCCGAATACTTTCGGCAACAAGATCCTCATTTTTTATGACATTCTGAATACTTTCGGCAACAAGGTCTGCAGTAGGTTATTTCTTTTGGTGACCATTTATCCCTTTTGGTAACCGTATAGGTTTTTATTGTAGTAAAATAGGACTTTTAGGACTGTGTTGGAAACATGAGGAATTCTATTGCCCAATTCTTCGCTGCAGAAAGGAGTAATGAAATTATATTTATAAATAAGATACCTAAATGTTTTAGTGTTTATTATATATTTTCGACACTATCAAAAAGCTGCCAATGAAGAAAGCAGCGGGCCATGATCAAGTTTCTGTTGAGCATCTACGCTTCGGAGGCCCTTGGGTTGTCGTTTTTCTGTCTGTCTTCATTAATGCATGTTTTAAGCACTCATATTTACCACCTAACCTTCTTAAGACTGTTGTTTCGCCAATATTAAAAAGTAAAACTACCAGCGCGTCATTAGGTTCAAATTATCGTCCTATCTCGATAGCAACGGCTTGTTCTAAGGTTGTCAACTCTATTCTGCTGGATTTGCTGTCGAAACACGTCGTTGTTAGTGATGCGCAGTTCGGCTTTAAGAAGCATAGCTCGACTGATATGGCTATATTTAGTCTGAAGCAGATAGTATCGTACTATAATCAAAGACAAACTAAAGTGTATGCATGCTTCTTGGATCTGAGCCGCGCTTTTGATAGAGTCGACTACCAGATTCTTTGGAGGAAGCTCCGAGAGTCTGGCATCCCTTCCGACATCATCAAACTCCTACAGTGTTGGTACGGGTCTCAGATCAATGTGGTTAGATGGCGTGACGCGTGCTCTGATGAGTATGCACTGCCCTGTGGCGTTCGTCAGGGTGGGCTCACGTCACCTTTACTGTTTAACTTGTACGTGAATGGCCTGATCGAGGAGCTCAGCGAGACCGGTGTCGGCTGTTCAATAGGACAGAAATCCATGAACAATCTAAGTTACGCGGACGACATGGTCCTGCTGAGCCCCTCGATCAGCGCCATGAGAGTGTTGTTGAAGATATGTGAAGGGTACGCTGTTAGACACAACCTACTCTATAATACCGAAAAGTCAGTAGCAATGGTGTTTGGAGCTACTCGTGCTAGCAATGACGTGCGACTACCTCTTTATTTAAACGGTAGGTCCCTAGAATATGCGGACACTTTTAGGTACTTGGGACACCTAGTGGCTTACAATCTAGAGGACGACCAGGACATTGATCGTGAAAGACGCGCTCTTGCTGTTAGAGCCAATATGCTCGGCAGAAAGTTTGGCGGTTGCTCGAGGGAGGCGAAAATACTGCTTTTTAGGAGTTATTGTACTGCACTATACACTCCACAGTTGTGGTCTAAATATAAGATGGAAAGTTACCGAACATTTAAAGTGCAGTATAATGACTCTTTCCGCATAATGTTCCGCCTCCCTCGGTACTGCAGCGCATCCACTATGTTCGCGGAGGCGCGCGTGCCGGCTCTCGATGCACTAATCAGACATCGCATTGCCAGATTTAGAGACTCTCTCTTTAACTCTGGCAATGTGATTATTAAGACAATTATCGGGCACTGCTTTAATGTTTTAAAGAGGTGGTCTAAATTATTAATTTATTGTAATTAAATTTAATTATGTAATATTATTATGGTGAACCTTTGTTGTTTTTAATAAATGGATTATTATTATTATTATTATTATTATATTATAGACTCTAAAGGTATATTTTGCTTAGTTTGCTAATTTATATTTCGGTGATATTATCTAACAAGGAATCTCAAATGTACGGCGGAAAATCGCTGCATACCCTATTAGTAATTTAGTATAAACTTATGAGTGTATGCAATAAGTTGATTCCAAATTATCAACAATTTTACTTTAAATTCATTAATAATGACGATAGAGCAGAATCAGAAATAATCATAATGTCATTAATATACATACGAAAATAGCGTAGGGCTAGACCTAATTTACATCGCGATTTATTTTTGGTTAAGTGAACATAACTGCAATAAACGTAGAATAATTTAGGACCACATGTCAAGTGGTAGCGTGGCCGAGCGGTCTAAGGCGCTGGTTTAAGGCACCAGTCTCTTCGGAGGCGTGGGTTCGAATCCCACCGCTGCCAAATATTTTTTGTCTTTTTACTATTTTTCTATTCGGATTTACAGCCCCGGCACTATAATTACGAATATAATGATTAATGTAAACATTAACATACAGACAAAGCAAAGAACAAAAAATGTTAACATTATCACACTTAAGTGTTCGACAATTATTGCTGTGAAAAAAATGTCAGGCTTAATCATAAGTTCGTCAGATATAAGAAGATAATATAAGCGAGATTAGCTTGCGTCAAATATTATTAAAGAGATTGCTTTTACCAGAGAAATAATAACGACGTGTTTTCGAACGATCATCAAAGTTAAGCAAGGTTGTGGATGGGTGACCGTGTAGTAGTATTTACAACTGAGAGCTACCTTAGGTCGGATGACACGTTGAATTGTTGATCCCGGTTAAATATCTTGGAACAACTATGAGTAGCCATGTCAGAGGCCTTCGGGAGGTTACAAAGAAGATGATTAGGACTTAATTGGATTGTGAAGTTGAATTTCCCAAAGTACAATGTTTTCACAATATTAGGTAATTTAAACTAAGCAATTCCCAACTGGAATAATAAATAAAAAAAAAATGTTTGGAATTTCTTATTGGTCTTCAGTGTCATAATTTAGAAATGTGTGATAATACTTGAGGGTGTTATTCTACGCAACAAAGTGAAACTATTGTAGAACAAAATTTTGCAATATAAAAAATAAAATACGTCGTCCATACAATTCGACCGATCACGTGAACATTTTTTGTATAGAAAACCTAATTATTATTTTTTTATTTGCAAAATAATTTTGCTCTACAGTGGATTCACTTTAATGAGTAGAGTATTGACACACCATTCTGTTACCTACACGTTGTGTTTAGGAAATTATTTATATTCTGATATAATTGTGAGATTCTCTAATAGTATTAAAATAAAATAGTAAAACCATATTACAAATTAACCTGATCACACACAATATTATTTTAATTGATATTCAATATTTTGCTTAAATATATAGTTACCTATTAGGTAAATAGATAATAATAGAACGTAGATTCGGCATTAATAAAATAGCATTAGACATTAATAAGTAAAAAAATAGCGTTGAAAAAATATAGTCATCTGTGATTTATACTAATAACTATAGAAGATGTCAGTTTAGTTCATGGCTGATTCACGATATTCATATAACTCTATCCTTCAATTATTTCATAAAAATATTCTTATCACGTAATATTGAGCTGTCCACACAAGACATACGGCACATTATCCCGTGACGCGTTTTCTAACCTACCACGTGTCTAAAAAATAATCGATTCAAATCACATTTAGATAAACATCTAACGAACCAATAAATTCTAAAACTGTGTTATTTAAAATAATAATAAAAAAACGTGTTTCTACACTACACAATAAAATTCGTTTAGACGACATTCACTAATGCACTTTTCGCTACATTTTCAGGCACTATTTTAGTAACATTCTCTAAAACACAACTAAACATCGACTAATGTTCTAATTCACATTTCTAATTTTCACTTTCTTTCTAGCACTCACCATTACATGGCTTTAGAGAAAAACCCGTGCGCACTACACAAAACGTGACGTCAGACTGGCTGAATGGACATTCGATTTTTGAAAATCAGCTGAGCCCAGAATTTCTAGACCTACATTTTAGTCTAATCTACTAATAGCTAGAGCTCTATGTTCAATAGCCGACTCGGTAACGTTCAGAGGTCATGCTAATTTCTTTCACATTGCTCTCCTTTCATTCGCAGCTAACACGCAACGACCAGCAATAACAGTAATTGTTTATGTCTTTTTAAAATAATAAAATTAAGTTTTAGAAAGAATATCATGTGAATTATTAAAGACCTAGGCGCCATTTTGGTTTTATGTGCGCATGCGTGAATTGCTAAGGGCAAGGGTGAATTGAGCTATTCGCGCCCAGACACATTAATTTTAACGAATGATACTTCTGGGTGTTATAGCGAATTCCTTGGAATTTTCTTACAAAATAAGAGTCATAATGGTAGGACATGTAAATTGAGGATATGTGTATTACAAATAGTGATAAATTACATTTAAATCTTTTTATACGGTTTTTTATCGTATTTTTAAAGTGATAAATGAGAAGTTTCCCAATAAGACACGGCATATTGATTTAATACACATTGTTATGTTATATCTCTTTGAATCCTCTCAATCGCATCTATGAGTAATTGGGTGGATCCCACTATTTCCATGGAAATACAAAATGGAAATAGTGGAACTAACGTTTTTAAAAATTATATCCCATTATTTCCATTGCGACAAAAAACTGTGGTAAATCCTTATCCCACCTAATTTGTCCTTAAGGTACTGGCAGTTAACGTAAATTAAAAAGGGTATTTTGTCTATTATTTTACTATTTTTTTTCGTATTTTTATTTATTTTGTATTTTTTTTAAATTTTTATTTAATCTTTTTTTTTGTTGCAAGTGGGAGAATCTATCCTAGTTTTTCCATCAATGTAAATACATAATGAAAATTTTTTGTACAATGCAATCGAATTGAGTACCTCCTTTTTTAAGGATATTGGTAAAAATAAGAATTATTTTAATAGTGATTCTGTGCCTACCCAGATTGATCCCCTCGAAGTCTAAGATTTTTTTGATGCCAATAGACTACACATTCCCCACACATATTATAAAAGCGAAGGTTTATTTTTTCGTTTGTCTGTCCTCCTTATCAGCAACTGACGGATCGACTTGATTTTTTGCACAGAGTTAGTTCCAAGGTCCGGAGAGTGGATTTATTTCCGGGAAAGCACCAGTAAAAAAATCTCCATACATTTACAACAATAACAAGTTATTATTCAAATATTTCTGCGTGAAAACCCTACTAAGTGTATATTGCACGTAAAGCCTTCAAGACGAGCACCAAGTAAGTAATAAGTGCGTACCTTTCATTTATTTTAGTGACGCAACCACTTTAGAACGTATTGAAAACAACTAGGTCAAGTTGCTTGTCTCATAATGTTACAATTTTACCCGACCGCGCTAGAAAACGCAGTCTAACTATAAGAACCTAACTCAAGTCTAGTATCAACCCAGTGAAGGTCTCCCCTGTGAAGGAGGGGTAGGACTTAGCCCATTACGCTAGCAAAAAGCGGGTTGTGGACTTCGCTATCTTCTAAAAAACCTTTAACGACCAGCAGGTTTCCTTACGATGTTTTCCGTCACCAGTTTGCGCAAGACTAAAAACTGTTATTTTTTTAACAACGAACCGAGACTTCGTAACTACTATTTATCGCTGTATATTACCTTAGAAAAATATACTAGAATTTAATATATAGAATCTGATATATCCTAAAAATTTTAAATTTATATTATACATCTAATCCCGATAGTCCGATATTAAATTGAAAAACCAAATATACATAAAGTTTAATCAAATTATACGGTCCGTGCCAGTTATATAATTCATTATAAAAGTAATTCACATCTAGTATAAAATTATATACTAAATTAGCAAAAATTTACATATCACCATATTAATTACGGTAATGGCCCTATTATACATACAAACACTTAATGGTTTGGGTCCAGCCTTATAAACAAATTAATGTACAATCAATCCAAAACAATAATGCCCGGGATACACGTGACTAGTTTTTCAAGCTAAGATAGCAAGCTAGTTCTCTGTGAAACTGTCTTGGCTAGCTGACCTGGCTTGGAATATGCTAGTTCTGTTTACATGAGGCTATATTATTTTAAGCTAGTATTATTGCTGTGACCGAGGTGACCACACGTCCAAAATGAACTGCACGCGAAAAAAAAACTATTCGACTGAAACAGTTACTTCAAAAACTGTGCCAATTCGCACTAGATATCCCGGGCATAACGTGGATAGCAAAACAGCAACAAAGTTTATCTCAAAGGATAATGAAATATATTTTATTTTGTCATTACATTGTTACAAACGCCATCTAGACATTAATAGTAGTACTGCTCAGATCTAGATCAATAGCGCCATCTATACGTACGTAGCGGCACTACTGAATCAACCTAACAACGTAGTACTTCTTTTAGCCACTGGCGCTTAGTTCACGTGTAATATGAATTATACACAAACAAAATCATTACTAAGAAAATACATGTACAATATTTTTCTCAAACAAATATACAGATTAGTTTATCATAAAACTATTTTTACTAAACTTTTGTAAACAATACTACAACTAAACATCGTCACATAAAATAGCATATAATAAAAAGTAATTAAATTAAAGCATTACAATTAATTATCTAAAAAAAACTATTTTAAAAGTAATTTATATTTCTACCTTCGTAGTATAAAATAAACTTAGCGATATACATTTAGGGGCACATTACAGTTTCATAGGTTTTGTTAGACGCGGCACTTTCATCGCGCGTCCGTAAGATTAGATTAGCTTTCACAAAAAGCACTCTATCCTAGAAAACTATGAGTTTCCCGTGTATCCCGAAAAAATTACGTCATCGCCTAAGTGTATACTAAGCCATAAGAGAATCACTGTATACACCCTAATGAACCACTTTCACTATGGGACCAACCCTGAATTCGATAAAAAAACAGCTCCTTTATACGTTTTATCGAGGACCGATAAATTTTCTGTATGGAACAGCTCTTTTATCTAGATTTCAGGATTGGAATCATAGTGAAAATTTATCGTTATGATAAGTACAGTCACCCCCTTTTGTCTTTACACCCCTAACCAATAAAACTGTATTTATGCGAAACAGCGGAGTTGACCGCGAGACTATTATCACGAAAAGAAATCTACGCGTTATTATTTTACTAAGTTGTATTATCTGTCGCCAAGCACCTAACAGTGTGTTCCTGAATCCTGCCTTGAGAGCCAGTGTATTTCAGAATAGGCATGCTAGGGCTACACTATCGCTGACTGTGGTCATGCAAACATGTGGTCAAATGCCTAGTATAAAAAATACCCTAGTCAACAGCACTTTGTTTGTCGGGTCGATAAAGTTATAATTTTACTATTTTGTTATCACAACGCGTCTTCAATTTCCTGTTTATTTTTCCTAGCGGAGTACTGCTCGCCTAGTGTTTTCATGACCTGCGCATGAGTTCTATCGCCATGTTTAGTGGTCGCGTAGTTTTCTTTCACGTACTGAGCGAACCCGTTGGCGGTAGCTTGTCTCGCGGGAGTGGCGACCACGACGCCGTCTTTGTTCTTCTTGTTGACAACTATCTCGAACTTTCCGCGGCAATGGCCGCAGCATTTCTTGGTGATGTCGACGCTTTTCGAATGGCGGTGGAAACTGTGAATGGAGAACACAAAAGGGTTAAAATGTTAATTCCGTGCAATGACAATATTACTAAGTTAATATCGGACATGAATATATGTTATGGGAAATTATTAATAATTAATTGTCAACAGGGAGAGAGGCAAGGAGAACGCCCTATTACTCGCAGCAAAACTGCAGCATTACGGTATTAGCGGAGCGTTGCACGCCTTGCTGACGAGTATAATGCAGAACAGATCGCAGACAGCAGACGCATGTGGAGGAATGGTGAGATCGGAGCCAATGAGCTCAACGATGGGAGTAGCGCAAGGCTCTTCTATCTCATACATACTATTTTCTCTGCTCTTGAACGATTTGCCTGAGTCTGTGACTGCCGCTGATATATTCATGTACGCTGATGACCACTGTAGTCACTGCGCCTGGGGTGGATCTTCTAGAGCTGAAGCTAAATGAGTCAACTGGCGGTGGGTTCTGGTGAACAGCCTTGCGCTTAACCAATCTAAGACCCACTTTGTACATTTTTGCCTATCGGGCCACACAACCCGACCACTCACTGTTAGCGTGGAAGGTCAAAGACTGGAGCAGGCCGAAACTACCACTTTTCTAGGCTTTGAAATAGATATGTGCCTGACGTGGGAAAGCCATATCAACAAACTATGTGGCAGACTGGGACGTTATTAACAGAGAGAACGTTTTTAATTTGACTGCATGTTTTAACGTGTTACCTGATTTCTTAGACTTGATTTATTTTATTTTATCGTATAGTATTATTTTCATGTGGTACTATATAAATGTCATCAAAATCACTTCGGTACTCTATAAATTTATAAATCAAAATATTTGCCTACCGAATTCAGTTCTTCACCTTTTTTTCAAAGTTACATGTTATTTCATAGTTAATGTTCTGTGAAATCAGGTAACAAACATAAAAAAAACATACAGTCGAATTGAATACCTAGAATTCGGTATAGTACTAAAAAAAGTTAGATATCGCCGTCCAGCGCGGTGACGCAGCTAGCGTCACAGGCACCTTTGCGCCAGGTTTCGAATCGGGCCGGATTATTTGACTAAATTTGTGTTACAAATGTTCTGTCTGACATATATATTTTCTATAGTAAATTTAAAAAAAAATAATAATAATAAAACGTGAAAGTACCTATATCCACATTTAGTACATTTGAATGTGTATTTGAAGTGAATCTGCAAGTCGTGACACCTGGTGATCGCGCCCAGCTCCGGGAACACTTGAAGCGCACGCTTCGCCCTGATAAATATAATAATAATTTAATGGGGCTGGGGCTGTTTTGAAATGTTTGTCGTACTCCAGGAAAGGGGTAATAGGTGAAAAACATGAATAACTGTTAGGCGGTACGAAGTTCGCGGGGTCAGCTAGTAACTAATAAACTTAATTTAACGCGAGAATGCTACCAGCATTCTTGGGACTTCCCTACACGGACTCAACTTTTATCATATTTTTAATTCTTTATTGACGAAATTTTCTGTATTTATTTTTTAATAAATAATTATTGAGTACTTAAATGTAAATTGACTTCAGGTTTTTTTTCTATTTTTTTTCTATGTACAGTACATAGGGAAAATAGCACAGAAAACTTGACACTCTTTATAATAATTTTAAGTTAATTTTACATACCTATACTATGCACTATTATTTATTCTACGACAATATTATTTGTTTTTTTTTAATAAATATTATTATTTATTGATTTTAACAATATGTTGGCTGGAAGAGATTGGTTTTTAGCTATGGATATTTTGATATATTTAATCATTTATATTGTATGTAGTAATTTTACACTCACAGCTCCACGCTAGGATTTCTCGTGTATCGGGATGTTTAACATTCACAAATGCATATAACACGCCCAGATCCGAAGACAGATACAGTTAGAATACCTGCCCCGACCGGGAATTAAACTCTAAATCTAATCTCGATATAAGCTACAGACTCTGGCGGTCGTCATGATAGTTAATGTATTATTATAATATCAACTTATTTTTTAACATAATATTTTACTTTTATATGAAATGAAATGAAATGAAATGAAATTATTTATTGGCCTTATAACCACTTATGTTATACTAGGCAAGTCACATTACAATATTTCACACAATACTTAATTTAGTAAATTTCAAATGTACCTATGTCAAAAACTTTACAATTCACTTAATTACAAAATTTAAATAAGATTATGTTGTATCGATTAATAGATAAATTACTGATATAATAATACTTCTAAAATAGTTAACATTAATGTGAGTAGAATATAATAATGCTTCCAGTTTATTTATTTTATTAGTAATTTTGTAATGTTTTCTTATTACGTATTTCAATTTGAAATTATATTTGAATACGGTCTTAGTAACCTGAAATAAAGAAAACAATTTTACTGTTTTATACTAGTTGACCCGCCGCGCCGCGCCGCGCCGAACACTAAGTTATGTTTGGTTTCTCACCTTTTAAACCTTCCCTGGAGTACGAAAATAAACTCAAGACTAAAATCAGCTATATCGGTCCAGCCGTCCACACGTGATGGCGTGACCAAGAGATATAGGGATTAATTTTTATATATATAGATTTTATTTCTAACATACCACTTGTTCCAGAGTGGTCCGTGTCCTGCCCTCAGCTCGCCGTCTATGAGCCACGTGGCAGCGTGACACATCTCGTGCACCAACGTGTCTCGGAGACGCACAGGTGTGTCCAACACCTATATATAAGCAATAATATGTACATTACCACACTAGTGTGCTAAATCAAGGAAACCTGGGTAACCAGATTAGTAATGGTAATATGTATATTATCACACTAGTGTGCTAAATTAAAGAATCCTGGGTAACCGGATTAGTAATGGTAATATGTATATTATCACACTAGTGTGCTAAATTAAAGAATCCTGGGTAACCGGATTAGTAATGGTAATATGTATATTATCACACTAGTGTGCTAAATCAAAGAAACCTGGGTAACCAGATTAGTAATGGTAATATGTATATTATCACACTAGTGTGCTAAATTAAAGAATCCTGGGTAACCGGATTAGTAGTGGTAATATGTATATTATCACACTAGTGTGCTAAATTAAAGAAACCTGGGTAACCGGATTAGTAGTGGTAATATGTATATTATCACACTAGTGTGCTAAATTAAAGAATCCTGGGTAACCGGATTAGTAATGGTAATATGTATATTATCACACTAGTGTGCTAAATTAAAGAATCCTGGGTAACCGGATTAGTAATGGTAATATGTATATTATCACACTAGTGTGCTAAATCAAAGAAACCTGGGTAACCGGATTAGTAATGGTAATATGTATATTATCACACTAGTGTGCTAAATTAAAGAATCCTGGGTAACCGGATTAGTAATGGTAAAATGTATATTATCACACTAGTGTGCTAAATTAAAGAAACCTGGGTAACCGGATTAGTAATGGTAATATGTATATTATCACACTAGTGTGCTAAATTAAAGAAACCTGGGTAACCGGATTAGTAATGGTAATATGTATATTATCACACTAGTGTGCTAAATTAAAGAATCCTGGGTAACCGGATTAGTAATGGTAAAATGTATATTATCACACTAGTGTGCTAAATTAAAGAAACCTGGGTAACCGGATTAGTAATGGTAATATGTATATTATCACACTAGTGTGCTAAATTAAAGAAACCTGGGTAACCGGATTAGTAATGGTAATAATGTATACTCAATCAATGGCAAGTAAATTAATTGATTTCTTACAATTGAAAAATTAAAGTATTTTGTTTAAGAAGACGGGTTTTCACCCGTACTTGATTGTTTTTTAGTTTTTTTTAAATCTAATTAAGGCTCATTCGCTGAGCGAGTATGTCGCCAAATATTGAATTACAATCAAATAAACCATAAATCAATCTGTACGCATTCTATTAAAAACTAATTTGTATAGTATTCTGGCTGTATCCGAAGTGGGCTCAGCCTGAATGTTATAATACTTGATTGTTGGAAAAGTCCAACTATAGCTTCGTTCATATTCGAGGAGTGTGAGACGTGTCATCGTTGGAGACACGAACGACTCATTTCATCCCTGATGAAGTTCACCGAATGTGAACGAAACTACAGTTGGACCTTTCCAACAAGCTGGTACGCGTGCAAACCCGTCTTCTTAAACAATATGAATCAAAGTTCGTTCACTAAATATAATTAAAGTATGTTCGAAATCAGTTTTATTTTCCTCACCTATAACTTTATAAATTAAAACGACATTTGAAAACCATTTCATTGATTTAAAAGAAATAAAAGTAGATTATTTTGTTGAATATGTAAAGCTAAAAATGATTTTTTATAATAAAGAAAGAGCAAATCATTTTTCACAGTATGTATTCTCTTACTATTATGAAGACTAAGCGATAGATTAATATAGTAAAAAAAACTACTATAATTATGTAATATAGAAAAAACTGTGCGTTAATATGAAGTGAAAAGAGCGTATGTTCATAATAACATATTAAATGTTTAAAAGCTCTGCAATAACAAGTATTTTATGAAGAAATGTATTGAAGAAACATTAATAACTGGGTAATAAAGAATAATAAAACTAACTGTAATATTTAACATTAATTTCAGGCATATGCCACCTCTGAGCTTTGCACTCGTGTATAGATTAGAATTAATCACCACATTAACGTCGAAGGAAAAACATCGTGACCGTAACCTGCTTGTCGAAGGTCAAAAAGTTTTCGAAGATAAGTAAGGTAACCCGCAATTAAGCCAACATGGGTTATGTACCCTTCGCAAGGGAGATCCGTGCGACGCTATCAGTTAAAATAGAATAGTTAAAATACACAAACCTTAGTAGACAGTTTAATGATGGAGGTTCTTATACGGTTACCAGATGCGTGCTTTACTAAGCGATTTGTGGTTGTGCTGTAATAAAAAAAAACAAAAAAATAAAAAAAACACTGTCGTCTGACAGACAGGTTTGATCAAAATTATGTCTGAACATTTAGTGTATATAATACACTAGGTACCTGTCACCCGCGGCACAAAATAAAACAAAAATCTTCGAATTTTGAACCCCCATCTGACCCCATTAGGGGTTGAATTTCAGAAAATCCTCTCTTTGTACACCCCTACATCATCATTATTATGGCAGAGTCAGGTAATTCAAATGGTAAATTTGATTAATTGTTCATATTGTTCCAGTGTATGTATCATTTTGTATTTCAGCATTTCCAGCACTTTCTACACAGGGGCAATACGGGTGGAGTAGCTGTGATACTACGTTTACTTACCCAGCTGTACTCCTAAATTTCGTTTCCCACAATATAGCTAGATCAGCCGGCATGGAGTCTCCAAATATTTCTTTATTGAATTCGGTAAACAACCGTCTAGCAAGTTGTTCTTTCATACTTTTATAATTATCTCTGTATTGGAAGGCCTCCCAGTGGCACTGCCATGTAGGTATGTTATCTGAAATTTGTATACAAAAATATAAAATAACATCTAAGTAGAAGTAAGTATAAGTAATATAATGTAGACGTGAACCCCACGGGCGATTTAGTTGTTCAACTGTAAGAAAATATGTCACTATAAATAACAAGTAAAATTTCAAAATCCCTCGACATATAGTGGTTGCAGCCATCTTGGATTTGAAGTTAATCATAATGAACAGTATTCAAATTGTAAAGCTTTTGACTTGACATTTGATAACCTTATTGAGGGAATTGTGAAGAAATATGTAGTGGGCCGTACACAGACACGTCCTACTTATATCACCGCGTCGTTTTAGCGTCGGGGGTTAAAATAAAGTCATCAATATCAACAGAAACAATACAATTGTACAATACAGTTCATGCAAGTGAAGGGTAACTGGTATGGGTGTGAAGTGACTTTGAACTGGACTGTGATTGAATTAGAGTAAAAGTTGAAGGACAAATTATTCTTCCATACACTCTCGGTGTATGTAAATGAATCCACCAAACTTTGGATCCCGTAACGCGTCCAGCTTCAGCAGAAACTACGTATTGCCAAGCGCGGCTGTAGGAGATGTAGTTCTCAGTTTTGCATAGGTCCTAACACCTTCATAATAATATATATATATAAGAGAGTGCAATCTGCACGGAGACTTGATAGCAACTGAACTACAATCCAAAACAGGTAGATGTCAAGAATTGATGATTAGTTTGCATCTACCCTCATTTCATTACATGGATCAAACACAAACACAAAAACAGAAAGAAATAAGATATATAGTTCATAAATTGCTGAAATATCCTTAATCTTTAGCATTTATTTTACATATTATAAATAACTTAATACAAACCAGCCATAGACCCTACGAAGCTTAATCTTTTTAAACTATTATCAGGAGTAATGCAAACATTATCTATTTTCTTTGTCAATATATCCACATTTTTATTCTTTTTATCAACATTTTTTTCTAACAAATCGTCTTTTTCTGTCAAATAATTTCCTTTACTTGGCAAGTCATTTTCTTTATTTGTCAACTTCTTTGAATTCTTAATCAATTTCTTTTCTTTATTAGTCAAGTCATTTTCTTTCTCAGGTGAAGAACTGCCTTTATTAGTCAATGTATTATTTTTATTTGTCAAATTATTAATTTTATTTGGCATATTATTATTTTTATTTGTCAAAATGTTTTCTTTTACGTCATTATCGATTTCACTGGACTGAATATCTTCTGTGTCTACGTTTGCGCTGTTAATATTATTTTTACTAATTATTTCAACTAATTCAGTTATGGACATGCCTTTCTTTATTTTAACCTTTTTTGTTGTAGTATTCGCATGAGCCTTTATTTTACGTGTCGGTAAATCTGGTGTACTTGGAACCTTTTCCGTGAACAATTTCTTTTTACTCTTCCTTTCTGTACCACCAATAACCACTTCGCTCTTTTTAACATCAGACAAGGTTTTATTCTCGTATCCCACAGTTTCATCTGTACCATTATTTTTGAGATAAAGTTCTTTATTTTGTTTTATTAGATTTCTGTTCAGTTTCCTTTCGTCAATATAATCTACATCATCATCATCGAACAATTTCTTTGATACTCCGTTGAAATTGTCGTGGTTTTGTGATGACTTTTTGAACAAACCTGGTATAGATTTCCATACATTTCCGTACAGGTCGTTCAGTATTTTCTTGTGTGATTTTTCTATGGTTTTCATAGTGCAGCATTCAAATGATTCGTTGGCTTTATCATTAGGTGTGGATGGTATTTGGTCGTTTTTAGGATTAGCTGTTATTATAGCTTGGCAAGGAGACCAACCGCCAATGCTGGGACGAGATTCTTTGACTGGGGACAGGCTGTTTTTTGAACAGTTAAATGACTCCTGAAAAAGTATTAGTATAACATTATTTTTATATACGAAGTATACAGTTGTAGAGGTGTGTTTTTAACTAAAAATCATCACTATTGACATTTTGTAGTTAGTGAATTTTAGTATGTATTAAACAAGCTTTTTTACAGACTTTCAAAAAGGAGAAGGTGCTATGTTCGTCTGTATGTATTTGTTTTTCGTGTATGTTCATAAATATTATCAGTTAGTTCTAAAGGATATACTCCCGAGATGGTCCCATATAAGTTCAATCTAAATCGGCTTTAATTTTTGTTTTTATTCGACATTACTTTTTTTTTGTAAGAGGACATTATTAGTAACATAAGTATTGCATACCAAATGGAAGATAGCGACAGACCTCTAGCAATCTGACAAATGCTTTGCAGGGCAGTGTGGAACTATTAAATTTGTCAGATTTATGACATAGCTAACTGTCAAAGAACCCTAGAGTATTTAGAAAATTAACGCGCGTTTGATTCATATTGTTTAAGACGCGTTTTCACGCATACCTCATTGTAGCGTAAACACGAGTCTTCTTAAACACACCCTATAGTAAGGAATTTTGTAGTAATTTGTACTCCTATATCAATTCTACGTTATCTACATAAGCGAAGACTGTCAAAAACTCAGACTAATGAATAATGACAGAATCTTGGAATGCAGAATATGGAGTGTAAGTAATATATCTGTAGATGAACATTATCAATCTCAATTCTTATTATTGATAGATTTTTTAAAAGAATATGCTTTAAAACTTACACTGCCCTTACTAGGTTCCTTGTCAGGGAGAGATATCCCGGGTAAGTCATCATCAGACAAAATGCTTGAGTCATCAATTACTATAGGTGAAAAAGTTTTTGGTTTGTCAAACTGAAAACATATGAGATTTTTTACATGTTGTCATTAAATTAGCTTCCTTTCAGCATAAGACACTATAATCTTACAATAACAGAACTGTTTGTCTCCCTGCCTACCTACCGCAGGCAGTAGATAAAATAGTTTTATCAACTTTCAAAAGACAAAATATAAATACTTCTAATTTCAAATGTCATTCATTGCAAATCTGAGCAAGCATCATTGCCACATTTCAATTTAGCTGTATTCTATTTTCTCTTCACCTACTCTCCGGGGATAGAGGTTGGAATAATGTAGTAGAAAGCATGATCTGAGGCTCTTGCAATTTCGGTGACAGGCACAAGCTAACAAGCTACCGCGAATTAGTGACAGGATTACGTCGCGAGACGAAAATTAAAGAAAAGGTATTGTGGAGGTAAAATAAACACTCACAGGTTTATGTGTATCCAGTTGCATTCTATCCAAAGATTCGTCTAATATAATAACATCGGAGTTCCGATTGTGTTTCTTAAGTTCTACATCAGTTTGCAGTCTGTTTTTCTTCAGAGAAAGCTTCAGGTATCCTGTAAAGAATCAAACAGTAAAATCCTTCTTTGATAAAATAAATAATTACATGATCTCGCAAGCTGTGTTTCTCCATATAACATTCTGTAAAACGTACGTTTGTTTTGGCTAGAAGTCTTATTTTTAGTATCCATATTTTAAATCGTATTTGATTTGTATTTTTTTTTACTGATCCTCCATTGAAAACTTAAAATGAAAACAATTTCAAATTCAGAAACAACCGTCGCTGTTCAATAATTTTGACAAATTAATTGATATTGACGGTGACATTTAAAAGCTTTGCTAACAACAGGGATTGTTACGCTTCTTTTATCTGTGGCTAGCATAAAAATAAACTTAACCATTACCAAGCGTCATCTGTTGTTGAGTAGTAAGACCTAGTTAACTTTGTTGAACACTACGGTAGGTAGAGCCACCAACAGCTGACTTGATTAGAATCAGCGCTCTCTACGTCTCGGTCAAGTTAACATCGTGTTGATTCGTTTATGTAAGGTATTATAATGTAACAATGTATAATCTAAAGAACTACTAGAACAGAGCGATACTCCTTGTAAGCACTGTACGCCAGCCAATACTTAAGTCACTGCTTCTTTACTAGAGCTCCTGGTCGCGTGTCTTAGCAAGCATCGTATAGCTATCAGTAGTAGGTTGCTCGTTGCTCAATGTTCTTAGGTAGTAAAATTAACGTTATTCAACGCTTATTGTTAATAATTTAACGAGCAGCCTATGGATATCATATACTTGTACAAAGACAGCCTTTTTTTTAACGTGGAGAAATACTGCATGCATACCGCTCCACCACTGGGAGGCAGAGGGGTTCTTACCCACTAAAACTGTAACTGATGGGACACGGGAACGCTGCCTGACTCATCCGCGACCAGCCACGGCTGTTCGTTACCGAAAGTATCCTTCGGGGTTGCCCCCCATTACGGTATGCCAGACACATGACGCACCGCAACCATCTCGAGGACCAGAGTCTGTAAAGTCGGTTTACTGACGATAGTTGAACGTGACAACGTCCTAAGAAAATACTGATGGAATAGTTTCATTTTCCAAAAGAAAATTTTAATTTTATTTGTTAGGTTTGTTGTTATTTTGTTTGTTAATTTTATTTTGTATCAAAAGAATCATTACCGTTATCGCCGCAATTATCGTTGCTATAAAATTCTGCATAGAAAATTAAATGGATCTTTTGTAATCATTGCATTAAAATATCCTCGGCGAAAATGAGAAAGCTAAGATATACATTTTTTAAAAATAAACATGATAATCTGAAAAACTACTACAAGCGTTATGCGAAATGTCTAAAACTTCTATGCGCTAAGCTCAAAGAAAAGCCATAACAAAAAAATTGTGTAAAGCAACGTGGAATATAATAAAAAACGATAATAACGCTAAAAGTACTAACATTGATAAAATAGCTGCGTTTTGCAGTGTTACTTGCGTTAATACATGATAAAAAATAGCCTAGGTACAGGGGTAGGACGTACATATTCAACATTTCATTTTTTAAGGCTGGTGATAAACTCGAACCGTCTAACTCTATAGTTAGACGGTTCGAGTTTATCACCAGCCTTCAATAGCGAAATAGGTCTATACCTTTTTCGCTTTTACCTGTCCTTTCCAAAATTTTAGAAAAAACTGCAAACATAAGGCATCTATCCTGAAAAAAAACGAATTAATTGCGAAAAGTCAGTACGGTTTTCGTAATATAAAATCTACTGATGACGCAGTCCTTAATCTATCTTCTATAATAATGAAATACCTAGACAGTGGACAGAGATGTATCGGCGTATTTTTGGACTTACAAAAAGCGTTTGATACAGTCTCTGTTCCCATATTGCTTGCCCGCCTTGACAGTATTGGAGTAAGAGGAATTACTCATAAGTGGGTTACAGACTACTTATCTGAGAGAAAACAGCAAGTCAGAGTTGATAATTATGATAACAATAGTTCCACTTGTAGTTACGGCGTTCCACAGGGCTCCACTCTTGGACCCACGCTATTTCTAATTCATATCGATGAATTATGCAAAATCACTTCCATCGCAGCTGATATTTTGATGTTTGCAGATGATACGGTCTTGCTATTTCATGATATTTCATGACTGGACAAAAGTATACAACAATGTTGAGATGGGACTATCTGTAGTTGTTTCCTGGCTTGAGGACAACTTACTCTCTCTAAACTTGTCTAAAACAAAGTAAATCACATTCAGGAAAACAGAGGCCCTCATAACCACCTGATGACTTAACACTTAAAGCACACACTTATCCATGCAATCGATTAAGTACACGTAAAGATTGCACATGTAATTATTTATCTAGTTCCGACACGATTATATATTTGGGAGTAATAATTGACAAAAACTAAATTGGAGTGCACACATAATGATGGTTTCCAAACGTACGCGCAAACTTATGCACGTGTTCAAATCACTAAAGCTAGTTGCTGACAAAGTACTTCTCATTCGAACATACAGAACTCTAGCAGAAAGTGCAATATGTTATTGTATAAGTTCTTGGGGAGGAGCTGGTAAGACCAACGTGAAACTAGTTGAAAGAGCCCAAAGAGCGTTGCTCAAAGTCGCATTTGGCCTACCATTTAGATTCCCTACAGATGAATTGTATAGGAAATGCAAAGTGCTTACCGTGAGAAAACTTTTCATATACCGATGCATCTCTCGCTACCATAAAGAATGTATTCCTAACCTTCCTGTAACTAACAAAAGAATAAATAAATGTCCAGTACCTGAATACCACAGCCAAATTGCATGGCGTAACTATTCTCATCTTGCTCCTATTCTTTACAATAAGCTTAATTCTAAAGGAAATGTCAATCCATTACCTAGTACTTAAAAAGTTGAAGGGTAAAATCTGCGCATGACTTTCAAGATCAGACTATATTGACACAGAAAAACTATTTGAGAAAATGCAGTGACAAACCAATATATCAACAGCCCTAATTATATAAAATATTTTCATCAAACCCACCCTCGTCACATCTTATTCATTTTCATGTCATCTGACACTCCCACACTTCTCCTGTAATCCACTCACATTCAAGTTTTAAAATGTCAGAAACAATCTATAAGAACAATGAATGGTTTGAAAAAACGTAGTCCTGCGAGAATACACTTTAAAAATGATAAAATAATGACAGTTATATCACTTTATATTTATAGTAGTTTATTAGAGGTACACGAGGATACGGAAATACCGGAAAAAAGAATTTCACGTAATAATAAAAAAGGGCGAGTCCTGCCTGTCAACAGATTATCTAAGTGTAAGAAACAGGGACTTTACACCAAAATATTAATGTACAATAAGTTACCAAATAGCGTGATGGAACTCAATTTTAAAATATTTAAACAAAAATTAAAATATTTTTTTGAAAGAAATCCTTTTTATAAACTCAGTGAATATATGTCAATGCAGCTTGTGGAATCATCGTTCTTGTGTGATGAACAACAATTACAAAATGTTAGTAATAGGTAAAGAAATAAATGACAATGTAAATGTATAATATAATAAGTATTTGTTCTTAGAACTATAAAAGTATTTATAAGTTAAGTTTCTTTTTAAAGTAATTAATAATTAAAATGTAACAAGACTTGCCTGTAACGAATGTTATTTAAAGGCCAATAAATATTTCTTATTCTTATTCTTATTCACACATCAACTGATTCACAAACATTGACTAGCACTGGCTTCGCAAAGACTCCAGTCGGTAGCCTGTAGCCTCTAGTTATGTGTTGATGCAAATCTACATTGATAACAACACAGTTTTTAACTAAAGCAAAAGGCAGAGCCCACATACATGTACAAAAATACTATTTTTGCAATAAATTTATGTTTATGTTATGTTTATGTTTACTTCTCTCTGTTACCTTGTCCTAATGGTGACACATAGATGGCTTTATTTTTAATAATGTACTATTTCCATATATAACTATGTCACTGTCATATCTTGAAATGAAAATCAGACCGAAGATATTATTTTGGTGAAAAGATTACGTATTTATGTGTCTTGTACATAGAGGAGTACTGTATACTATGAAATAGAGAGACCACAAAGGTCGCTTTTTTGTCAGTCTGACGCGGTCTGATGGTCTGCCCCAAAACTAAATGCTCTATAAGTGTGTGTATCCTGTGTATCAGTAATTCATATGTGTGCACTTTCTATCTACCTATATAGATATGTATATAAAGTATTCATTAAAATGATATTTTTTCATACTGTATAATAGTAAAGTGCAGTTCTGCTGGCTCGACCTACTTCTACTGCACTTTACTATTATACTGCCACTGCCAAGGCAATGAAATGAACATAAGCAAGTGTACTTAGAGTGTCGCTAACACTAGAGGCTATTAAAAACAAACAATACAATATTGATTGCGTCTTCACATTCGTAATATATTTCATCAATCACCATTCTATTGACAGAATGATACAAAAATCAAAAACAAGGTCTAAAACAATCGTTTTATCTATAAAACACATAAATTCGTGTTATAAAACACATAAATACGTAATATTTTCAGAAAATAATATCTTTGGGCTGGTTTTCATTTCAAGATATGACATTGACATATAGAAATAGTACGTTATTAAAAAAACGCCATCTATGTGACACCTTTGTGGCAAGGTAACAGAAGGCGTTAATATGATACAAAAAATGAAATTTTGAATATGTGTGTACGTCAGTTTCTTACCCCTGGTCTTATAGTACGAATTTATGTGTTTATAGATAAAAATATTGTTTTACGTTCGGCCTCTCGAAGCGCGCGCGATGTGAAAATCCCGTTTTCTTAAACAATATGAATAAAACACGCGTTAGTTTTCTATATAAAATAGCTTAGGTAAATGTTAATCAAAGACGAGATCAGAAGATAATTCAGGGTCAGAGGATATATAATAATACTACGTTCCAGGGTCTGAGCTATAATCCAAAACGGTTCAGCAGTTTTTGCGTAAAAGAGAACATACATACATTCGGACTAACTTTCGCGTTTTTAATATTAGTAGGGTTAGAGGATAATCCTATCATTCATATTACAATATCAGTTACAACTGAAATCAAGATTTCTTAAATAAAGTAGATAGGTTTTTAATCTTCTGTTTTATTTACATAGAGTCAATTAACGTAATCTCAATAAAAGAGAATACAATATAATTTAGGACAAGATTTTGGTACATTATTATTAGTGGCTGCCGCGGACTATAACGACTACATTGCTGGCAAGGATTAGGTATGATGGCCGAGAGTAGCTTAGGTCCACGTCATCACAGTGCGGTGAGCATTGAAGCCCTTGATGGACAAGCCGAGACCGAAGGTTTACAGGTGCAAAAGTTGTTGCAATGCTGACCAAGCCTGAAGGCCGTGAGCGTAACTAGGCTGAGCTCGATGTCATCATAGCGTGGTAACCAGCAGTGCAGTTATTGCAGACCAAGACTTGTATAGTGCTTCACTCAAACAATGCAAGTGACAAGAGATGAAAAATATACCAACCTACTCAATTACTTAATAACGTATTCCATAGCTAATTTTGCTCGATGTTAAAATTAATACACTGGAGGAATCGCTTTAAGAGCTGATTTTTATTGTTATTTCAATAAATATTATGAGAATTGATAGAGTACCTAAGTACTACAGAGTCGTTACCAGCGTGTGGGCGAAAAGGTCTTTAGATCCAACGATGAAGAAACAGTACAACAGTGGCTATATAATCTCATAGTAACTGGTACCAAAGATGTTTATCTGGTGGTATTATAGCAACTTTTAAAGCAGCAGTGAAAAAATTGTTTTCTTTACTTTTACAGCCAGTAAAACTATGTCGCAAGATAAAAGAAGAAGGCAGGTCATAAGACATAGAAAAAAAAAACGACCGCATATGTTGTCTTTCATTTCCATGGACTTTGTTTATCTTTTTCCTTGTTATAGTGTGACAGAAATGGCATGCACTTAGTTTTCGTAACATCTTTCTTAGTTTATGTTTTTGAACATTATATTTATTTTTTTGTGCCATCTAGAGAATGTTCGCTACAAACATAAACATAGACTTTTTTTCAATTGATTAAGTGTATACCTATCTAGGCATACATTAATAATATTACAATCTAGCCTAGGGCTAATAAGTAATTTTAATTTAGCTTAAACTTCTACAAAAATAGTCTCTCTAAGAACGTGTATGTAATAAACATAGACTGAGAATGAAAGATGTTTTGGAAACTGGGTGCATGCAGTGCCATCTAACGAACTTTCTCTAGATGGCACTCCCTATCAGAAACTAATAAGAAGACTCACCATCATACATTCTTTTTACTTGTTAAGGTTATCTGTGGTAGAGGCGCAATTGAACCCCGCGCCCCGCACCTCCGTGCTTTCTATACATACCTACGTACATATAGACGGAGACTATTTTTTACAATATACCTATTCAAAACTATATTGTAAAAGTTTTGTTTCATTAAAATAAAGTTTAACATTAATGATCGTTTTAATACTACAAATTGTCGTACAAGTGAGCATATACTTAATGTTTTTTCAGTCATTTGATATAATAAATTCACTTCAGATTGTTTTTTATCAATATAATCGGTTTTCCCAAAAAACCGGTACTTGTCCGTTTAAGCCGGAAGTAAGATTTTTTGAACGTAGCCGTGTTATCGATAAAAAGAAAACAAAGATCATAGACAAGCTATCTTGTGGCATACAGAATAAAGTTTTGCACATACACGTCATGGCGCGGTCGAAGACGTGTTTGCGTCTCTAGCATGTTATGATGTCACGAGTTTCGTGCATGGTAACTCGAGGTCAGTAGAGAATCAGGCCCCTGATGTGAAGCGACGTGCCCAAGATGGGGCATGCTTGCCAAGAAGAAACCGATTCACTCGCGACTTGAAAAGACCCAGATTAAGTTATCCTTCCTTCCTTAATTGAAGAATTGTATCGCTGCCTACCGAATTAAAACAACTTTTGTAGGTACCTTTACAATAATATCAAAATATAACATACATACTTAATAATTAAATAAAACACCAAGACTTTCAATACCAGTTTTTATTTATCATACATTTTAATTGTTTTATTAAAATAATACCTGAACGATATAGGTACAGTCTTTAATTATAAAAAGAAAATTGTATTTTACAAACAAAACGGACGCAAGTCCCCGGGTACTGTTGTACCCATTATATAAGTCCCCGGGTACTGTTGTACCCATTATATAAGTCCCCGGGTACTGTTGTACCCATTATATAAGTCCCCGGGTACTGTTGTACCCGTTATATTTATGTACAAAATATTTAAAATAAACTCGCTTAGGTAGGTAAGTACATAATATACCTACCGCACTAATTGGTTTTCTTATGTATTAGTTTTATGTACATAGGATATTTTATAGATATTTTTAATGTTATGCTGAATGTTAAAATGGCAACATAGAAATGATAATTATCATGGACTTGGATACATATTTTTTTATATCTTGCAGATTTTATTAAGATACACATATCAAAGAAAATAATGCGTTTTTTAAGTTTATGAAATTACTAGGTAAACGGCTCGTAAGATCGTAATACGCTTTTGCGTTCACACATTCTAAGCTTACATGAAGCTTACAAAAGCACTGAATTAAATCACAAAAAATAGTAAAACTGATATAACAAAAAATAAATATCTCGAAGAGGAGCTATTAGAGAAATTTAAATAAAGTTGAATTTTTCTATGAATAGTTTTTGCCCGCGGCTCCGACCGCGTTAATTGTTTTCCTGCGGGGAAAAGTAGTAAGCCTATGGCACTCTCACGACTTCTGTGTGCAAAAAATTAAGTTGATTTGTCACTCCTTTGCCGAGAAAACGAAAGACAAACAAACACACTTTCGCATGTTAAATACGTGTTGGTATTAATAAAACTAGATAAGTGTTACAATAATTTTCAACATTGTTATGAATGTGTACCGATAATGATTTTCGTTATTTAATTCAGTGACGTAATTACCTAATTTCAAATATTTATATCAGAATGTGCGTTCGCCAGGTACCTAGAATATTAAGCGTACAAATCTACGCCACTAATTTAATTTATAAGTCTATAATCCCAATGAACATACATCAGTAATTAACGTTACTTTAAACTTTGTGTAACATTTTATTAATTAAATTTTTTGCATTGTCTATTTTTGTTAAACTTTTATTTTTACAACCTTTGCCTATCTATCATCGTTTACATCGACCTCATTGATATTAAACATAGTAAATAATAAAAATGTCTGACAAATACTACACTCAGTTTATATGTACTAACATTTTGTATCGTTAAAATTAAATTTTGAAATATATTGTCTATTGATAGCAACAAAAAATAATTAATAATCTATGGTTTCAATATGTAAAATAAAAATTCGAATCTATGGTTCTGCAAAATCATAGAAATTCTCGTTGTCTCATGAAGAAAATTTTTATTTAGAAATGTTTTGTCTGATACACAACACATTGTTATCATTTTTACGCTCTATTTTATTTTTATGGGTGACAACTAAAAAATAATTAAATATTATTTAACAAAATAAAAAGATTGTGTACCTATATAATTTAAGTAAAAAAAATAGCTGCCATTTTGTAACAAGACAAAGAACGAAAAATAATACTAAAAGACTGTGATCTTTTAATTTTGGATTTGTATTTATTATTAGTGTTTACGATCTAAGTATTCCTTGTTAAAAAATATCATCCCAAGTAAATAATTTACATAATATCTCCATCGATCGAAAGATTTCAGAGTCAAAAATATTTTAAATTCGGCAATTGTAAAAAAATCAGTTGCACAATCACTAATAAGCTGACACATATCAGTAATTGTAAAACTGAATTTTTACAATCAAACATGACTTACATGATTAACGGTTGCTTGTGAAATGGAATTAAAAATGCTCATACAATTATTATTAAACTATGGACAGATTTGTTAAAAACAATTGTTTAATTATATCACAATTAAATTATCATTAAAATTTAACACTAACATTTGTCAACATTCGGTGAAAGTTACAAACTAAATGGCATGATATCTATTTAGGGGGATTAAAATATCAGAATAATTAAGTTTTATTACGCACGACTTATAAATAATAAGATAATGCTATGTACAAAAGGCCGTGATTTACCGTTTTAATTTATTTTTAATTTTATCGTATTTTTAAAACATTTACAATTTTACATATCCTTAATAACGATACATAATAATGATATCAATATTTTAATAATCCAATGTTCTTTTTATATTACGTTTTCAGAATGTCAAATACACATTTCGCTTGCAAAATGTTGTTTAATAGTACTTTTTTTAATAATATTTATTACACATAACATTCAGTAACTTGTAGTAAATAGCAAATATTTCCCAATATAATACGACTATTACCACACCTATATTTTGGGCTATAAACAAGCCAGTTCCATATTAGTTCTGCAGTCAATTCCATAAAGATGAGCGTTTACGTATCCAAGCTGCACGCGTTAGTGCGAAAAAAACGCCTCAGTCGACTTTCAAAACTTGGGGCTTATGAAAACGTAACATGATGGATCTAATTAATAGATACTTCTATCAAAATCTCAAGTCAGCTGCATACGACAGCATGATAGTAAATCAAGTGGACGAATCCTCGAAATTTCGAATCCTAACAAATCCGTCTTGGTCTACTAACATACTGTTACCTTCTTGATGCTCTTTTGGTATTCCATCTTGAGGTTGAGAGTAAGAAGCCTCGTACCCACAAGTCCTTGGAGCAGGAGTAGGGTATGGTCTCTCACTGGGTTCTTCAGAAAATCCGTATAAATCCGTAGATTTTGGTCTATCAGGGAACCCGTTCCCTTTACCACGCTTCTGGCTGCCGCTAGAATTGACCGTCAAAGGAGAATTCCTTCTTTGGGAACCTCTTACTTGACACTCGTTGCTATAACTCCTGTTTGGGTTCAGAGTTTGAATCCCAGACGCGTGATAGGACGCATTTTCGGTATCATAATTTCCGTATTCGTCGGGCAAATGCGGCTGATGATAGTGATGACCCATAGAGTCGTAGCCCATTGTCATACAGTTCTGGACGTTCTTGTTTTTTGCTCGATGCTTCTTTCTTGGGTTGCTGTTCGTTCTAGAAGAAGTCCTATCGTAAGACATGTGCTTAAAATTGTGAGAGCTCCGATTCGAACCTCCGTTGTAGTTCTGATTTTTTATATCTCGTATGAAATCACTGTTGCTGCCGTATTGGATTACGTTGTATTCGTGGTCTAAAGGATCGTCTCCTTGTAAGGACTGAATGGCAGGATCGCAGTTGGAATAGTGGTCATCTGAAGCGGATTCGATGCCGTTATAGCCAAGGTTTGGATGGTGTTTGATCAAATGATTGGTCACACCTTGACTGGACGCGGCATTGGATGATTCTGTCGAACTGCTGTGTCCAGCATTGGCTATGGAACTGTGACCAGAATAATTTTCTGTTCCAGAATTGTTGTCACAGTTACCCGTTAAGGTGTTAAGTTGGAATCTCTGATGGTCGATGACAGGACCTCCGCAGCAAGGGTCTGGTATGTTGGGATGATGGCTTGCGCCTTCGTATATTGGTTTGCCAGTTCTTAAAGTGTAAGTGTGGAGGTTTGTATTAGTATTACATATAGCTGGATAGTCTGGGTCAAATTGTTCGTTACTGGACCCAGCACCACAGGCAAAGAGACCCATGCCTGGAATCTTGTGGCCATCTGCCTTTTCGTGCGGAACAGCTACAATACTGACTTTGAGACTTATCACCCAAGATATTAGAGCTACTATGCTGATCTCAATCAGTCGTAGAGAGAATTGATATCCCCACTGAAGCCAATTGAATTTCGTCATATTAACTTGACCTTTAATGCCGAGGATTCCAAAAATCTGCAACGCTGCCATTAGAACAAACAACAAAGCCGTCGCCAAATTTATATGTATCGCTTGATACAGATTTTGGAAACCGTTTATATACGTGTGGCTTTTCTTTTGCAATACCGATTTCAGGGTTTTGTACACATATACATAGCACAGGCCTAATATCAGGCATGCTATTATGAATATAATTTGACAAGTAAGACCTAGTACCCTTATTTCAACTCCGTAAGAGGTTTTATATATAGTATTTCTATTTTCAAAGATATGTAACATTAAACACGAAAGTAGATGTATACCGCCTCCAACGATAACTGTTCTAGGACGTATGAGGAATGAGCAACACGTGTTCTTAAAGTTTATACTATTATTTAGTAGAAATAATATAGTACAAGCGAAAGCAATGCTAAGGAAAATTTCCGGTATGTGAAGAAGGATTTCACTCAAGAAAATGGGCAACGAATTATTAATATTGTATGGATCGTAGCACATGTAGAATATCCTCATGAGACAAACTAATACTAGAATCAAATGCAATATAATGAAATAGTATTGTGTAAACAAATGCGTGAACTTATTGTAGCAAATAATCTTGAAAATAGAATATACAGCAAGAATTGTAAACATTATAGTCGCTAAATATATATGTACATTCCAAGCGAATGACCAGTTCGCTCCCGACCTTTGTATTGGCTCATTACTTTTATCGTGCTTCAGCACTTTTTTATCAGAGTTTACATTTGCTAAATTGTGATACCTCTCAGTAGACATCTCAGGGTCTTTCAACTCGAAGCCAATAGTAGTGGCTGGCATGATGTCTTCTTTTCGACTATCATTGATTTTTGTCGAAAACTGAAGATTTCTTCTAGTATTAGTTTCCTCATTTTGGTCTCCTATTAGGGGTCTATCTAAGTTATTCATTTCAGGGTCTAGGACAGCTAAGACACCTTCAGTGGAGGTATCTCTAGTGGAGTCTGAAAGCGTGACCCCGGTCTCTTTAGTGATGTAGACGTCACTTTTGGAAGTTTTCTCCTGATTGTGTTGCGGCTTGGCAGTGACTGTTCTGAGAAGGACGTCAGGGATGTCTTCTTTTCGGCCATTGGAGCCTGACAGGATCCGCGATATAGTCGGGATGTTGAGAGAATTGGGCACGAAATCGGTGAAGTTTGCTTGGTCGGTCTTCACGTCACTGTCTAATTCCTCAGGCTGGAAAGAGAAAGAAAATATTATTAGTACCTACATAGTCAGTGAAGACTAAAAACACATAATAAATAGAGTTCAAGTTTTGTAAATATAACACAAAAATTATACTCAAAGATGAAGGTACTCAAAGTTGTAGCGTTATTAATTAAGTTATATTATTATTTCAGTAATGAGTTATAGAACAAATTCAATACAATACGTATAGGGAATTAACTAAAACACTGATTAAAAGTTTCAAGAGTCAATCTCTTATTAAATACATTACATTATCTAGCGAAAATGATATTTTAGCTAAATATCAATTTAAAGCTATAGCATAGCAATTTATAGCTAATAGGTTTGCGCTTGCCCGCAACTCGCCTGATGTAAAGTGACGATGCGGCCTAAATGTAGCACGCTTGCCTAGAAGAAACCAATTCACTCGCGATTATAAAACACCGAGATTAAATCTATCGGGAAACATCTCCAAGTAAAAAAAATAGATCTGTTACTTGGTCGTTTACCTCTTCACAGAAATAATAGTGTTAATCATTTTAACTCTACGCAAATAGAATTAGGTTTGTAACGGATATTGCCTTAGCTGTCCATTTAGCACCGACATTAGCAATATTAGCATTATCATCAACACCTTACTTATTCCTACCTTTCTCAGACCTACTTTCAATGATTGAGTCATCTATTGAATCATGTGCTTCTGTTTTCTCATATTGAGTTTTAATGATTCATTTTACAACTGTATGTACGGTTAAAGTTTTCAAGTGGTACGGAGAAGCCGATATTTGTTTTTGTCCAGTCATAGTTAAAAGTGCTTTTAAATTTTTACGATTGTTAAATTGAGAATATCGTTGTTCATGTTAAGAAAATGCAGTCTGTTTCCTGGGTATAGTATTAAGGTTTTTTTCGCAGTTCTTATTATTTGAGTCAGCGTCATTAAATGGGAGTCATTCAGAAATGCAGTTTTAAAAAGAAATCTTCCACTTTTTAGTCTGTTCGCATATGTATGATTATTCCTTCGGTCTTCAGTTTAGATGTAATTTATAATGTGTCATCATTTCATCCTCATATCTTTTTTATGTTTGACAAATTTTCTTACCATATGGCCTGTACGCATTTTATCCTTGTCTATCAAAAGTAATGGGCATCACATGAATTAACTTAGTTTCCCTTTTACCTACTGTGATACCATTCGCATTTCTAGCTAATTTACCATATTTTTAGAATATTTTTAACTCCTCGGTTATTGATGCTCGCACCATACACATGGAAGGCTAGCAAGGGCACTGATAAGGGACAAGCTGACCGACAGTTTCATTAGTTTTTTTTTTATACTACCCAGCAGGCATTTGACCACAAGTTCGCACGACCACGGAAGTCAGCGATACTGTAGCCTTAGATGGAGCATGTCTAGTTTGTAATAAACAAGAAATTGTAACATAATACAGTGCCACAAGTGGCGGAATTATCGCTCGCTAAAAGCGACTTTATTTTTATATCTGAGAAGCAACTTCTTCCAGGCAACCGCTGTAGCGCCTATAAAGTAAGTATGAGTAGGTGTATAATATTCTTACCTTATGGCTAGGGGTGTTGAGTGCTTTCTTCTTCTGCGGCTCGAGGCCGACAGGTGGCGCTGGCGGCGCGGGGGGTGGCGCCGGCACCTGAGGGGATGACGTCTCCTGTAGAACAGATAATAACATAGAAGCAACTTCAAAATAACCCAGCTACAAAAACTTTACAGTGGTAAAGTTTACTTTTAACTTTAGACGCTTTGCGTGTACTTTTATTGTGCGAACAGCTAGGTTGTGGAATTCCTTGGCGAGTTCTCTATTTCCCGATATGATAGACTATAATCTCGATCTTTTCAAATTGCGAGTAAAGCGGTTTCTTCTAGGCAAGCGTGCCACATCCCAGACCGCATCATCGCATTATATCAGGCGAGTTGTGGTCAAACACAAGCCTAATATTAGGTAATTACATATGAAATTGGCATTTTGTAAGGGAGGAACATAAAGTCTTTTTTTATAATAATATATTTATTTAATCAAAGTATGTACCATTGCTATCTATGCACTTTTGCCATCTCATAGGTAGTTCATTGATCCCTTTACTAAAAAAACCATTAGGACGAGATTCAATGAAATCTTTGAAGGCGTTTTGGACTGCAACTTCGGAGTTGAATTTTTTCCCTTGCAAGAAGTTATACAAATTTCGAAAAAAATGGTAATCTGTTGGAGCCAGGTCCGGGGAGTACGGTGAATGTCTTAGACATTCCAATTGAAGCTCCTCTAATTTGGTAGCCATCTGTTGTGCAGTGTGTGGTCTAGCGTTGTCCTGAAGCAGCAGTGGCCTAGAGCGATTGACTAACCTCGGTTGTTTAGCAGCTAGCTTTTCCATCTGCTGTAATCGTCTGGCCAGATTTAAGAAAGCTGTAGTGAACGACACCAGCACTAGTCCACCAAACGCTCACAAGTAACTTTTTTTGAGTCAATTTTCGCTTGGGGCAGGGTTTGGCTGGTTCGCCAGGATTCAGCCATTGCGATGAGCGTTTCCGATTATCGTACAGGATCCACTTTTCATCACAGGTAATAATCCGATTTAAAATCCCTTCATTATTGTGCCGGTTGAGTAACGCAGCAGTTGACGCGCGTTTGTCGGTTTGCTGCACTCAATTCATGAGGTACCCACCTTTCAAGCTTTTTCACCTTTCCAATTTGCTTCAAGTGGATGAAAACAGTTTTATCACTAACACCGCAGCCTGTAGCTAACTCGGACGTGGTTTGCGATGGATCTGCTTCCACAATAGCTTACAATTCTTCATTAGCAACTTTAGTCTCCGGCCGTCCACGGGGCTTGTTCTGCAGGTCGAAATTATCAGAACGAAAACGTTGGAACCAAAAACGCACTGTGTTTTCTTTTGCGACACCGCCGCCATACACATCATTAATCCTTCGAGCCGTTTCTGCAGCACTGGTACCACGGTGGAACTCGTACTCGTAAATAACGCGATATTTCAAGTTTTCCATTTTGTAAACTGCGTGACGCAAAGAAAAAACCAAACGAGGACAAAACAAATGAATTACGGTTTTCGAAATACAAATGTATGAATCGCTGTATAAATTTGAAATTGGAATCCCTAACCAAAGAAGAGATATTTGAGATCAAAGTGGCCAGTACTTACGACAAAACGACAATGTCATATGTAAGGACCTAATATTTATAAAAATAAAAAAGCTGTATCCTTAAAGAGTGGAAGGCAGGATGCTGCCAGTATGGATTTTGACCATCCATAGATAAAGAAAAATCCAATGACAACTCGCACATCAAAATCGGTCTATGGATCGGTCTACCGTTTTGGCCTGTAGAAGGTCACAAAGACTCAGACATACATATCTACATACATACAAATTTACTAAGATACACTCGAAAAACATTACCCTAATTTTGTTTACCCAACTGCCCAAAGTAGGAATGAAAAATAATAATAATAAAGAAGTCCATTTTCATAATTTCCAACATCGTTATTTTCTTTTTTCACTCTATGTATCTCAAGATACTAGTGTCGAATTTGCTCACCTGTCCAGGAGGCCGGATGGGTATCCTATCGTGTCCAGGCCCCAGCGAGGGCGGAGGGATAGGCCTCCGGTTGAGATAGTTGTTCCCATCTGTGTTTGTGCCTGAAAATGACAAGAATTATCTTTAGTAGTAAAAATAGTAGGTAAATAAAATGAGTAGGTAAATAAAAAAAGTAGGTAAATAAAATGAGTAGGTAAATAAAATGAGTAGGTAAATAAAATGAGTAGGTAAATAAAAAGAGTAGGTAAATAAAATGAGTAGGTAAATAAAATGAGTAGGTAAATAAAATGAGTAGGTAAATAAAAAGAGTAGGTAAATAAAATGAGTAGGTAAATAAAATGAGTAGGTAAATAAAAAGAGTAGGTAAATAAAATGAGTAGGTAAATAAAATGAGTAGGTAAATAAAAAGAGTAGGTAAATAAAATGAGTAGGTAAATAAAATGAGTAGGTAAATAAAATGAGTAGGTAAATAAAAAGAGTAGGTAAATAAAATGAGTAGGTAAATAAAATGAGTAGGTAAATAAAAAGAGTAGGTAAATAAAAAGAGTAGGTAAATAAAATGAGTAGGTAAATAAAAAGAGTAGGTAAATAAAATGAGTAGGTAAATAAAATGATAAGTATATTGAAACTCGATTATCAACTATTAAAACAGTTTTAAGATATCTAGTGATTACAGCTTGCTGATAGGTTAGTGTGAAATTAGATAACGCCGTTTAATTGCATAACGGAACATTTTGCAAAAAGATAATTTAATTGAATGATACAAACATATCAGTCTAACTTATTTAATTTTAGACTAATGCTGAAAATTGACGAATAAACTCCCATTGAATAAAAACAAACAATTTTCAAATCAGTACACGTTGCTGAGATAACTAAACATCAGTTTTATTGAGTAACTTTCTCGGTTTCATTTAGAAAACTAACGCGTGTTTGATTTATATTGTTTAAGAAGACGGGTTTTCACGCGTAGGTACCTGATTGTTGGAAAGGTCCAACTATAGTTTCGGGCACTCGACGTCCGAGACATGTCATCGTTGAAGACACGAACGATTCATTTAATCCCTCATGAAGTTCATCGAATGTGAACGAAACTATAGTTGGACCTTTCCAACAATCAGGCATCCTCCGTTTCTTTAGTCGGTTAAGAATTTACTCACCTCTAAGTGTAGGCTTGTCCGCGAAAGGGTTCCTATACTCGGGCGGCAAAGGGGGGGTGAAGAATGCCCGACCGGGGGGAGCGTACGAGGGCACGGCCGCTCCCCCCACCCCCGCCAGCAACGCCGCCCCGTGGTGTTGAGGAGGCCTAAGAACAAAAAGAACATTTCATGAGTAAAGTAAGTAAAAAAATTTGAGAAAAGAGAGGCATGAATGAATGAATATAGCTTCATTGCACACCAAACAAAACTACAACAAGATAAATCTATACAATGGTAGTACACTGGGCGGCGTTATCGCCTAAAGCAATTTCTTCCAGGCAACCTTTGGATGGAGATAACTTATATTATAAAAAAAAAACGATTGGTGCAACCAAACTAATAACAATAACAAGAGTAACCATACATGAAAAAAGACAAACTAAAACGAATACGATATAATATATTTAAACTTGAAAATAAGAAATATAATTGTATACCTAAAAAAAAATCAGCCAAGTGCGAGTCGAACTCGCGCACTAAGTGTTCTGGTATCTATATAACAATAGTTCAAGTTTCTATTCATGAGATACAGCCTGATGAAAGACAGAACGGATAGCAAAGTCATAGTAATAGGGTTCTGATTTTACCCTTTGGGTATGGTACCCTAAAATAGTGGTTTAATAAGTTGAAAGAAAAGAACCTCCCTAATAATGGCTATGTTACCAACTAAGCATGCTCCATCTTCGACCGTGAAGCGAATTCTGTTTGTATGTATTAAAATGCTTTATGTTTTATTTATCCCTATTCCAAGTTTACTATTATTGTCTTCAGAAAAGTCGGAATCGTGAAATAAATTAAATATCAGCAGAAAATGCAGCTGCATACGTCTAGCAATCCGCACAGCTTGCACCTCTCGCGTATTACCGACAAATTTATTCCGCCATTTTGCCTATACGCCGATTGAAAATCTGGATTTAACCGGATTTTTCTAGATTTGTGAGGCAGTTAGCGAGCGAATTTGGAGAATTTGCGCTATTTTGTTATCGAGCTTAACGTTTATATATATGTCACTAGTCAGGTTTTGAGTAAGTAAGTACTAATCATGAAAGTTAAATAGTTAACCCGCACAAAGCCATTAGTTAAAACATATTTAGTTGGACAGTGACAGTGAACAGAAATATGTGGGTTTTAAAACCACGTCGACCGAAAATAGCGGGTATAGGGCCCTCCATACGCGACGCGGATATTGACGACCGAAATACGCAAATAATCCCTATTCCTACGTAAGCTATTCGTTCCATTCTGCGCAAATCTCCCTTTCTACATAAATAATCCCGAAAACACATTATAACGAGGTAGCCCTACATTGCGAATATTCTTTCTAATGTCACTGAACTTATCGCCTGTTCTACGAATCTACGACCAGTGAACGAAGACCTCTGTTGTCCTAGCACTAACAAGGGCGTCTAGTTCAATACAACATTTAGTACAATGGTATGGAAAATTGGCAAAACTCCAAAACTCGAATTGTTCCATTCAGTTAGCTGTATTTTCTGTACGCAAACCGCATTTTAATGAGCCATGCCGCAGTTGAAAAAAAAACAAAAGCGCGGGAAAACGATTAAAAAGTAAACCTGTTGATGGTTCCATTTTTTTTTTCGGAGCGGAAATGTTGTGCATTATGCTAATTCTTTTTATGAATTCATTTGAACATTACGAGATTGTGTGATTTGAATTTCGAATTGTGATCTGGATTTTTTAAAGGTTGATTGTATTTTACAGTTTCCAATTTCCATGTTACATAATAATTAAAAGTGTAGAGGTCGAACTTCTGTACATTAATAAAAATGCTAAAACCCGTGTCTTCTCCCCCCGTATGTAAGAAGTGAAATAAAACTAATTTGGTTAAAAAAATTGTTTCTCTGTCTGTCTGTCTGTTTGCACGGGCTAATCACGGGACTGGACAGATTTCAATGAAATATTGTATGGTGTTAGCTTATATACACGTACCTGCTCAATATAAAGGAAACTTATGATCACGGTAAATTGTAGAAGAGAATTAATAAATACCACGCTGATAAAAAAATAGACTAGAATAGGTCCCTTTTTTTCAGTTGGACGGAAACAATCACTTTTTACTAGGTTGGTATTATCCAAGAATTTAGCCATATTGTTTCATAACTGACAACTGATCACTAAACTATTAAATGAAAACAATAACACATATATAATACACAAATTATTTGGGGCAGTGACGTAAAAAAGTGACGTATGTACAGAAAATTCAACACATATGCAGGAACGTAAGTCAATGGCAGCGCATTACGATTTGCAAGCAAACACCACGCAATTACGAGTACGACCTAGATTTTAGCAGCTAGACCGAGTCACACGTTTGAAAACGTCTGGAGCTCGACTCTACTAATTGTGGTTTACATCTACATGAATAAATCTGCAAGTGACGCACGCTGGGAGACTTTGGATTACCACTAGTTGAGATAGACTAAATCGAGTGTTTAACTTGGTAGTATGTTCAATACAAGTAGGTACTTTATACTTAAAACGTGAAAACTGAATTCAATTCGTCAGGCGTAACTTATAGACATAATTATGATTAAAAAAAAACTACTATTGTAGTGGACCAATTTTGAGCATATTTATATGGGAATTGGAAAGTATATTTATTTACGAACAACTAAGAATGTTTTTTAAATCGACGCAGTGAAAACTGTGTTAGCAAAAAAATACCTGAAAAAAGATTTCGACGAATTAAGAAACTCTTCCTTTTTGAAGTCGGTAAATAAGTTTCGCATTATGTATCAGATTTACGAATACATTATTTTATGCAAAAAACAATACGTTTTTCTGCTTATAGTCACACCCTACTTGACGCTTGGCGGCGCCACACGTTGCTACAGACCGTATTACTATGCTAAGTTAATATAAAACTCTGGTTTCAAAGCATTTTAAACAGACTTTACTATCATTGAATAATGCAAAGAGTAATATTTAAATTATTTAGAGCGTTATCGTTGTGAAATTTAGCATAATTTCAACATTTATAATATTAACTTTCCGCTACTCGCCGCTAGATGGCGCAATTCATACGCAAGACCTGGATCTCCGTTGAGTTAAGCTCAGGCTATGTTTAGTAACATAACACGCGTACAGAATATTTGAATAACTAATGATATTCGTGATAGAATGATGAATAGACAATTAAGTTACATCTGCATAGATTTAATCCCAGATAGTTCTGATGAAATTAATTAATAATGCATAGAAGTGGTTAACTTACGACCACAGATTATCGCGAGACTATGATTGCAAATCCATAGATAACATTAAAATCTCTGAAATGAATGCGTCATTTCTCTGAACTGAAAGTGCATTTCTGTCGATTCTGAATATTGGTGATAATTCTAGAAATTGTAATAGTTTGTAAAAATATATTTAAAACGGCATTTATAACTTTTAAATACTTTGGGTAACTTAGATATGTCTAGTTTGACCATTGACTTATGAAACTTTATATTGATACTCAGAAATCTTTATACCCGCTATAAACATTTTAATATACCACATAAAAATATTGTAATTAATGTCCCAACCATTCCTAATGTATATTTACCAAACACGACAAAACCAAAATACAACGTATTAGTACAAACGAAACGTAATTTCAGTAACAAAACTAGCTAAATGCACTAATCGTACAAACCCACAAAAAAGCACATTAAAATTATAATCGCATCCGTATTCCATGATTCATATTTTAACAATTAATGGCGACTGCAAAACTTTAACTGGCCCGAAAGTACCGAAACCGACGTTGGCGCGATAAAACTCGAATAAAACCTACAATGCAAGCGGCGGCTGGAACAATGAAGCTTTAGATTAATGATTGTCTCAGTGGTATAGTCTGTGGTAACAATGTTGGAAAAGGCGGGAATTATACTTCTGGGAGTGTTATCGAGATTCAGATTTTCGCTTTTGCGCTTCAATGATTTCCTATGCACGGGTTTGTTAATATCTGGTCCTTAGTGGTTATTTTCCTTTATTATCCATTATTTATGTCAAGAGTTACCATTTCTGAGGTAACATTAATAAAAAAAAGTTAGATTTTTTCTGATAAACCTAAAAACCGATGGAATGACAGTTATGATTGTCATATGACGAACCTCTATATAATACTTTAGTTTATTTATAACTGATTCGAAAGGCAAATTTTTCATTTATTTTGATATTTAAATATGTAAATAAAAATCCTTTTGATCGAATGAAACAATGATATAATATAAAATAATGTAGGTAATAATATATGAAATAATGATATATATAATATATCCACCATTATATAGTTTTTAATAATATACAGTCGTAAAAAACTTTCATAGAACCTACGCAGCTATTAATCAAAGCACGAAATAGATTTGTCTAAACTCTTTCATTACATAAATAAAAGCTTTTATTTCTATCCAAAGAGCTCGCCCACAGGTAAAATTTATTTTAAAAGAAAAACCATTTACCTCTCGTCAGTTGAACCGCACTATAATCGAATTTATTCGTTTTGACAGCGAGAATTAATGCTTCTATCACGCTAAGCCGGAATTTAAAAACGACAAAATACCTACGCGAATCCCGCACAATTGATGTTAGATGACATTTATATTGGAATTTTATTGTTTTTCCTACTTTCGTTAAAATTGTTTTAAGATTAGAAAAAAACTCGATGCTATATTATGAATACGATTATTGAATTAAAATGAAATGCGTTAAGTTTTTATTTTATTTCTAAATGCCCGAACATATTTGGATGTATCTGAATAGATTTAGAAACTTTGTATCATCTTGTAATTATTATTTATATACAAAAAAAAAATGATATTTGGTAAAACATTCGTGCTTTTTGAGTTGACATTTGTATTTAAATGGCTACGTAAAATATACTACATTGGAAGTAAATATTGAGAAAGAGGGTGCAGCAGGGTTTTCATGAATATTGAGTTGGGCATGAAATAGGTGAAAACATGGGCAAGCAAACTTAGTTTCGTTTTGACAGTTCTGAATTGTTGTAAAGTATGCTTTTTTTAGTATGATAAAATTAAATAAAAATATAAAATAAAATAAAATTTGAGGTAACAAGCTTTTCTTAGGTAAATTTTAAATTTTGTCAAAATGGAGTCATATGATTTTTAATTATAAAAAAATTGTTTTATATTCGAAAAATATTTTACACATTGAAACTAATATAAAGTGTATGTGTATGAGGGTGACATTTAGATAAAACTTTTACAAGAACTTTCGTCAATTAATTCGATTGCAACCCTCAAAGACCTAATTCCCAAAACCGTATCCAAGTTTCATAACTTCAACCCACTTAGATTACTTAAATCTTCAGACACTGCTGGTAAGTGTTGAAGTTAAGCCATTCTGCTTAGACGAAACATAATTTTTAAAACAGATTATAAACACGTTTATTCGTGCGTCGTGCTTGGGATCCGTAACGATTTACATAATTACTAAGTAGGTTTCGCAGAGTTAAGCGCCGACTATGTAATGGTAGTCACGTCTTGATGGGACTCGGGGTTGGCTTGACGGATTGTTAAAGAATCAAGATTACATCAAGACATGTATATTTGAAGGAGTTCTTTTTTTTTAAGTTGCCGATTCCTATTTCCATTAGAGCACTAGAACTTTTCAGTTATTTCGATTTATAAATCAAACCGTTGGACAGATATAAATAACATTAAAATGCGTCCATTTACCGAGAAGCCTTATACCGAAAATTAGAAGCTATGGTGTAAGCTCAAGACCCCAATCGACCCAACTAACTATCCGGTCCCTCGAAAGATGCAAAAAAAGAGCCTGGCCTAAAAGTTAAACAAAAATCGCGAGAAATAGCCCTACTAAAAAAAATAGCAGTAACAAACTATTGACAAAGTTGAAAAGTCTGTCATCAAGCACCTAACCGTGTGTTCCGGCATCCTTGTTTAAGAGCCAGTGAATCCCAGACTAGGAATTGAGGACTAGAAGGACTAGAATTCCAATATGCTCCATCTATGCTCATAGTATCGTTGACCGTGGTCGTGCCTAGCTGTGTTGCATAAAAAGAACCTATTTTTACCTTTTAAACATTATTTGTACATTTCACTTGTACACGAGTAGGTTGCTGTTACAAAGGTATAATGCCTAACAAGAGCAAGCATGCGTCACTTTAATGATGATGTATTATGATTAGACTTCGCGAACAATTACAAAGGGTTGACTGTGACGTCAGAAACCGCAACCCCTAAAGATATTTTTACATTGCGACTGTTTTTTATTAAGTATATGTTATTTGAAAGAAGTACCTACATTATACTTTAGAAAAAGTGGCGCCCGACTTAATTCGACAGGCGATTGAACACATTTTTTAGTTAGTTTGATTTACAAACTACAAAGTAATGTATAGATTTTGATAATATGTTTAAGTTTATATGAAGACCACTAAATACATATCTTTATTTTTTAATTTAAAACCGGTTCAGGCGGGTCTAAGAAATAGGAACATTAACCAAGCCAGAATAATACAGGAACCAATAAAGTATTTTTCTTACCGAGGAGCTTAGGATTTGTTTGAAGCGCATTCTTCACATGTTTTATCATTCATTCTGCATATGTTTCTCGATAGAGCACAGACTTTATTTACTCTACAAAAATTATATTATTATCTCATACGTCAAGAAACAATCAAATACTCTAATAAAATTGTAAGAAGTGCTGAAGCCGCAAGACGTTATTATGCGTACATATTTCTTTTACCTATAAAAATCCTTCGTAATAAAATCACACTAAATCAAATCACGAACCGCCAAAACAAAAGTAAAATCAACTGACAAACAAACCAATTTCAATATCCGATTCCGAAGCATAAAGATAAATCCAGAGAAAATTATTTACTTCCTCGCTCTCGTAGATGTATGAAAAATAGTAGATCGGCGTGCTTATGAGAGTTTTTCACCTACTAGGTCGCGCCGGCTTAAACTTCGTTTTGTACGGAATATATATTTTTTTTAATCCCCGATATTTGTTGTGGCAGGCATGTAGGATTTGAAATTACCATAGTGTATAAGTATTCTACTAGTTAAGAACTTTCATTTCATACTCATATTGAGGGCGTTGTGAAATAAAATAGTACTTCGCCATTTTGTGGCGGCAGCCATCTTGAACCGATTATCATCAAACATAGCTAAAACACTCCTGACTAAAACACCTTTCAAATAAATAAAAAACAAAATCAAAATTCCGTACAAAACTAACCTTACACCGCCTTACGCTAACACAATCGAGTAAGAACTCGCACTAAGCACACGAAAATACGCGGTCCGGCGACTATTCATGGTCTAGACAATGGCACAGTTAATATTATCATAAAAATATAATATGTATATAGTTAAATGTCAAATATTGACTGACAATTACCGTTCAAATAAGACATCGGACGCCAAAAAGTTTTCATAAAAGCAAATAATACTGGCTAGCCCATATCTCTATTTTGTAAAATTCTACATAATGTATACAAAGCTAAACATTTATATGTCTTGCTCATTAGTTTTGCTTTCTACAAATAGACGCTCAGTGACAGATGTGGTCGTGCATGCGAGGACGCGCACGACATAACATGAGTCTTTATTTGTAAGGAATCTAGATAGAGCGAATGTCTAGTACCAAGCTCTACGAGTCCGATCGTACTTTTCAATTCGACAATCAATCAACGTCATCAGTTGCACAACTTTTGCTTTGAAAACAAACTTGAAAACAGGTCAAGTGTGAACGAAAGGCAGGCCAAGTGTTCCGTATATGGGTTGGAGATGAAGTTTAATTTGTTTTTATTTATTCTTGATAAAGGGTAAGGTGTATGCATTCTTTTGATAGAACTGCGAATGCTCGATGACGTTTTGGTTGAGTTAATTATCCTATATATATAGTATACTTTTATGATTTTTAAAGTCAGATTTCGGAGCTATTATGTTTCTTACCGGGAATTTAATAGGTATAAATCAAAAGAATGGTAACTCATAGTCGAAAATGACGCTTTTCCATCTATTTACATTTTTATTTCCCAAATTCTGTACCAAAATAGCATTAAACAAACAGGACAAGTTTTTCCTTTTCAGAAATATTCAGTTGAAGAGAGCAAATAAGAATTCATTTCTCCGTGGAAATCGTAGCATCGAAGAGGCACGCTGTATGAAGATAAATAAATCAAAATCCATAACTACAGGTTTGTCATTCAATATCTGAATCCACGTATGTCCGGAACTTTGTATCGCAGCAATCAATCCCTAACGTTTCGACCCCGCATTATAAGTAACCGATATTTTATATTTTATTTTATGCACCGAATACGATATAATGAAATAAATTCTTAACTCATTTTTAATATTTGAAATGAAAGTTATAATACAGCACAATCTTTTAAAAACGAATTAGTGCCTACTTATGTCCAATGTCATAGTCATAATTTCAATAATAGACGCTATTAAAGAACTGCCACTGCTTATCGTAATTATACGATTGTTCAAGGAACCCCAAAATTCTATTCGAGTCGAGCATTGATTATCGCAACTGGAGACCTATTTTGATGGAAAAGTTTTTTTGGCGCCAATTTGGCATGTTTGAATTTGGAATCCGACTCCTCGGGGTCGGATTTCGCGCCTAAATTGATGGCGAACGAACGATTTTTAATTACTTTTGTTGCTTCCAAAGTGCGAACGGATTTAACAGTTTGTAATTTTAGCGCAGGCCTTTTGACGATTGTCTTTTAATTAAAATATTGTAATTAAAGACAACCGCCGAAAAACTAAGTTTAGTTCCTGTATTAAATCATCTGATGGAAATTATTGACTTGGTGTACATGCCAATATTGTCCTTTTTTTTTTTTTTGCTTTATTTTTTTTCACTAGCCTCATATATAGATTTATGTTACAATTAATTTGAGAAAATAGTTAGATAAAGGCCATATTTTACTGGTAATGGTAACCTGTTAAGATCTGTAGTAGTAATATAAAAATTAAAATGTTTGTTCTTAGAACGCTATAAAATGACTTAAAATACAGCGAAATTGTTACTAAAACCTGATTATATTACACTCAGTCCCGAAAAGGTATTAAAAAGTTTCTATTAGAAACGAGCAGAGTTGATTATCAGTCGGCCATTCAATTTCTAGACCCCTCTTTATTCTCGAACATCTACGTTATATCTGATAAAAAAAGAAACTTTTAGAATAACCGTCGCTTGCTTCGGCCATTTTCAATTTAATTTAACGGCGCCTATCCAGTGTTGCCAGCGGAGGGTCAACCTCCACTCCAGCGTGCAAGAAAAATAATACAAAACTGCACGAGAAAGAGATATTCATGTTACATCAATCTTCTGTTTTTGTGTTCTCAATACGATTCTTGATGCCTCACTCTTTGGATTGATTTACCAAAATAAATAAATATCGAACAGACTTATTGCATATTAAATAAAACGCGTGGTCATCAACACTAAAGTGTTTGATCGCGAACTGATTGTTAATTTGTCTCGTAAAATGAACTTTTCAACAACAAAAAAAAAGTGCAATGCTCAGCTTATTCCGAAAATTCTCATTACATTTGTCTTTTTTAACTTTGGGAATAAAATAAGTTAACCAGTACTCAATATAACAATAGAAAAATATAGTGTAAGTATTTGCGTTTCTTTATTACTTTTAAGCGTTTCTTAATATTAAAAAAAGTTTTAATAGACTCCACAAGTCAAAGTGGTTAAAAGTGACTACAAAAAACCCGACAGCACGAATTTTAGATCCACGTATTTTAACAAGTTAAGTAAAATCGCGGGATGCAGCTAGTATAGCCTATGACCATCTGCCAGTAAACACGAATCTATTGGCGCCACTCACATAAAAATGCAACAAGCCGATTAGGCTCGAGGGCGTACCAACACGTAATGTACATACATACGTACCCTCCTTCTTTTGCAGTCGGGTAAAAAGTAATTAAAATAGAGAATTTAGTAACCAGATATTAAAGGAGTGGTAACTTTGAATAAAAATGAAACTAAGGCTACAAACCTGATGGGTTGTCCCCAGCAATTAGACAAAGCTCTTAAACCTTCTTCTTCTTCTTAAAGTATAAAGCCAAGTATCTTAAAACACTGAATAGTAATATACCTTAACTTAAATCCAACAGTAAATCCGCGATTTAAACGTGCGTTAAATTTTAACCGTTGTTTTATAGTGTAAAAGTTTTAACGCGTAAAAAGTTTCGTACGCGCCTGACGCAGTATTCCGCCGTAAAATGTCGTAAAGCGTAAGTACATAGATTTGCTTAAACTCCACACTTGATAATAAATTGTACGAAATTAGACGAAGATCTGTATTTTCTGGTAGGAGATTTACCCACTTCCGTGTGATACTAACTTCATGCGTAGAGTTGTAAAATTTTATAATCTGTGGGAGCTGTCATCTAACTGTCTGAAACGGTGTCTAAAATACACACACACCGACGCATACATAATGACAGAGAGGGATAGAGAGAGAGAGAGATAGCTTTAAAAACTCAGAGGTTGGCGTTTACAAATTTCCTGAGACAAAACACGCCTCGTTTAGTTTACGCTGTTATATATAGATTAAAATTGATCATGTGTTTCATATTCATGAGCATGAAGTCATGGTCAATGATTGCATCTACTACATCCAAGAATAAATCATGGCACTTCTTACCGAAATGTTTTCTCATGTTATGACTTCCTAGATGCAAATGTCAATATCACTTACCTAGGCTTGTGATAGGTCGGGTTGCTGTTAGTCTTGAGTATGTCGGCGTTGGGCACGGACGTGGGCAGCGCGTGCTCACGCTCCAACTCGCTCTCGTAGCTCTCCAGCGGCACATGCTTGCCTGGTAGAGGATCAGCTGGAACAATGGAAAATATACATTATTTTAAAGCAATGTCTCAATGAATCTCTTAAAGCATGTTATCTGTCATAATACGTTCAAATCATATTCGAAAATAGTAAATTTGCAAGTTGACATCCAAAAAAATAGGAAGATTTTAATGGGCGAATACACGCTTGACAATGGCTTAGCCAAAACTTTTTGGGCAGACCAGTATCCAGTGTAAGCTTATGTAAACTTTAACTTATTATAGGTTTATTATTATTATTATAGTACTATTATAGAATTATACTTGCTTGAATTATATTTATGCACTTGTTGCCTTTGGCATAAATATAAAAACCTATATTACTGGTTTTCGATTAGCTTTATTAAGGTTGGTAGTTAGTGTAATAAAAATTTGATACACACGGTAATCAAACCAGGAAATTAGCGGTTCCGTCACTGATTGAAAAACAAGATAAAAGTAGATTTGATTTATGATTTCTTTCGACCTAGACCTACCTACAAAGGTTCGACATTGACTTTTGACTCAACCATTTAAAAAAGGTGTAAACGCTTATCAGCGTATTATAATAAAACAATCATTCCATTACCTTACAAAAACGGTAAAAGGTCACGGCCACTGCCTGGCAACATTATTTACGTTCCGTTTAATCCAAACTAAACATTTAAAACGCAACGTTTCGTTTAACTGTTTATATTTAGGTGTCGAAATACAAAGCCCTTAACTCTTAACAGCTTGATAAGCCGAATCGTTCTAACTAAACATTTCGTGATTAACTAAACCGAACTTGTTTATATTATTTATGATGTTAGAGAGAGAGAGAGAGAGTTCCCGGTAGTGTAAACATAAACAATTTCGGAGTTAACGGAACGTTTACGAACGTAAATATAGGGAACTTCGTGGTTTTTAACCAACGAGGCCAAACATAGCTAAGTATATGTATGTACAGCAATTTAAATAGAAGGAGGTTATATCAATATTTGCTGCTATTTCCCTCAAAAGTAAATTAACTGTCACGAATAATAAAATTATAACGAGCTGTACTACACAAAAAACAAAATCCAATTATTTTCATAGAGCAAAGGCATAGAGAAACTTTTTTCTTTTTAGGCAAATAAAATGAATTTGCGACACAGAGAGGGCAATTTCTACTTAATTAAAATGAAATTGAAAGAGTAAGCTCTCGGTTATAAAAATTAATAGACACTAAAGTTAATTAAACGTAAGCCATATGGTCTGTACTTTAGACTCTTTGTAAAACCATAATTAAAAAGCAATTTGGCAACGACTTTCAAATTAAGAATCGTGATTTCAATTTTTATTCTCTAAGGCCACTAAAATGTCACTGTTGGAAGACAATAACGGCCGGCCGTATCATATTCGTATCAAATTAAATGATGTAGGTATTTGCAGTTCCCACAGGTTATCAAATTCAAAGTTCATTGGAACGAGATAAAAGCCATTGTTCTTAAAACGTCGGGTCAAATAGTGTTATAACTTCACGATGTTACTGTTTATCACAACTACGCTCTTTGTTCGCTGACCTACTTTCCGTTTTTGACGTATAAAGAGAACGAACCTACTTTTGAATAACGAATATTCGAATGTGCGTAGAGAAAGCACTGGCGCGTATTTATTCTTTTTAATTGCTACTGACAAGCTATGCGTTTGGAATGAGGTCGACTTCCATTTTGGATTGTTTTGAGTTTTTAAAGGCTAGTAGTGTTGTATTTTTATGAGCTGTGAATGACGCTTTGATTGGGATGATTGGTAGTAAAATCGGTTAGTGTTTTAGACCGTTATCTTTCTAATCACGATACGAAATGTGGATGGACTTGCTACAAGTATTCTTAATTTCATATCAAAATCATACTAAACACTTTTAGCTCTTCTAAGGTTTATGGAAGTTCGTTACTAAAAGCTTTCATTAGGTACCGGGTATCTGAACCTACGAATAAAACAAGAAATCAGTTTTCAAACAAAGATTACTATCGAAATAAATTGACAAAATAATGGTCTAGGAGGACACGAATGCCGTCACGTAACGCCAAAATCATCTTTTCCAACGCTCAGGTAAAAAGCCTGACTCAATGCCACAAACTACACGATTGCTATTATTCAGTCGCCTATTATCGCGAGACGTGCTGAGCCAATGTGAAAAAAAACTAGTGTCAAGTGGGAGTCAAAGGCAGAGAGTTGCGCGTCATATTTTTTAATTTTTATGCCCAATTTGTAGGGATCTGGCTGAGTCATTTTGTGGTTCCATTGTATCGAGTTTCGAGAATCGAAAATTAACGAATGTAAGGAAATAAAGATCGTATTTCGGTAGAATTCAACACACTGAAAATGTATTTTTATGTGAGATTGACCAGTGAATTATTTATATTGGTCAGGAGTTTACTGGTAATATAAATTTGGATCGTAAATGCGGTTTGGGTCACGTTTACTGTTTTATTACATAAGAACATATTTTACGAGTAATTTACAGTACGTTTTGTATAATAAACGAGGATGTGGATGAAATAAAAAACTAAAATATGCAATAAAAGTATAAGAACAATGTTAGGTAGTGTCTTTATGTTTATAAGTAAAGATTGAGCATTTGTAGCGATATATTAAGTTTTATATAAAGGTCTAGTTATATACTTACCTTTTTTATGTGGTTTTATATTATATATATTTTTTTGGAATCCGCCCAGTAGTTTAGTTATTGTATCAAAATAATTGGAAAAATATAATAGGCGCCTATCTAATTGAAGTCGGAGTTTTGTATTTTCTAAATGATTAGTTAAAAAAAAAAATGAAGGGACAGAAAGCTTTGAGAAATCTTGTAACACAATCCATACTTGTACCTAATACATCCATATACTACATACAATACTCCTGTTTCACAGTTGGTTAAAATACAATGTTAAACATCAAAATTGAGTATGATATTGACAGACTGTAAATAATCCATTCAGTGTAACTTCACTGCATTGCCGCACTATAAATAAACACATAGCGATACTTCGTTGAACTCGCACGCCACAGAATAAACAACAGTGACGACGCAGTTTCTAAACTATGTAATAGAAATGAACCCCTTATCAGTTCCCGAGAATTCCTGATTCTATTGTAACAGTCACACCTATGAATCATAGTGTATCTCGTTCGTGAACCACTGAACCGGACCCATTTGTTTCCAATTAATACGAGGAACGGTTGTGCAGACGAATCCTACGGAGTGAACCCGGTGCGGTGAAATGTTGAGACGCGTTCATTGTAACTAAACTGTACTACAATGGAGACATGACTTATACGTAAAATATATATTCGTATAATAGTAATTATTTTGCAAAGCAAGATTTTCTTAGTACAGAAATTATATTTTTAATGTTACTCTGCTCACGCTCAATTTACGCTTAATTACCTTTAGATAATATTGTGAAGAAATCTGTATAATATGTCCTCAATTCAAAAACTTCGTTAAAATTTAAACACAAGTACAAAACCATTGTTGCAGTCCGTCTGTCTAGCCCCTGCGGACTGCCAATTGCGGCCCCGTCCGTCCAGTATTAATTGAAGTGTTCCGTTCTTTTTTCGTCCGCGCACTATGCAACTCGTTCATTGCGGTTCGATTGTCTGTGGTAATTTTTTTTACTCGTTTTTTAAACGTAACTGCTTGATTTGTTCGTCTAGAAATTAAAACACTATAATTTATGAAAAAAATAATTAAAAAGAATGGTGGAAGAATGGACTATTAAAAGCAATTGGTAATCCCATAATTGTATCCTATATTTTAATTAATTTTCTTTGCCTTATTATGTTCAGATGTTATTTTCTCATGATTGAACTTGGCGTTTATTAGTACTAAGCTTAACTATGAGAGATAAAACGTTAGCTTTCAGATCTTCACAAATTGTAATCCCGCGGAAGCCGTTCTTAAAAGACAATAACCCTAATCTATAAAGAGAAACGCCGGCACTCGGCAAATTCGCTTCCATAAAAAGAAAAGTATCGTATTTGAATCTCAAAATGCAAGTAGGTCTTATTTATACGTCACAGCTTACCGAAAAGAGTGCTGAATGTGGTATAGTCAATAGACCTACAGTTAAGTACAACAAATCCCATAAAAATTTACACATTAGCAAGGAATTAGTCAAGCAATACACGCACTTACAACAATTAAAACTTACACAGTTATACTAAGTATATTAAATTTTTAAATTATATGCTGTTATTTGAAAGATTATGCTTTATCTGCTGGAAAACTCAAAATAAACTTTCATGTCGATTCTGGCTGTTTGAATGCCATTTTTAATCGCATATAAAAGCTGCTGCTTTAAATATCTCATTAAAGGCCAAAATTAAAGCCACGTCGGTTCCTTACACATGATATGTACTAATCCTATCCATTTACTTTTTCTTTTTTATACAGTCTGTGGTACTCGAAGATTGAATCACAATCGCGACTGACTCACTCACATTGCCCGCCATTACGCACTAATGACGGCTGAATCACCGATAACGTTTAACGATTTCAATCGGTATTCTATTGAATCAATTTATTTTTTTATCACAACCCTAATCGATGGCAGATTATAAAACAATTTGGATTACTGGACTCGAATTAGACGAATTAAGTTTTTGTTTGTCATTTTGCGTAATTGTATGGTTTTTACTATAACAGAGATGGCTTGAAAAGGCTTTTTATTATATTTTGTTCATTACCCTCTGATTTAAATTTAGCTAACTAAGTATCAATAATTTGAGATTTAAGAAAAATACTCTTCAGAACTATGTATTTTTCGTAAAAACTTTTACTGATAAATGTTGGAGGCAAAAGCAAAAACTTTTCCACTCGTAGCTTTAAAAAATAAAATACTATCAACAACACCGCTAATGCCTTTTAAAAGGTAAAAGCTTAAACCAGTCTAGGCACAAAACTTTATAGGTCTTAAGTGACTTTTTTATCTGTGAAAAGAAAAAAGTATAAACCACGCGCCTCGATAGCTAGCTTTTAACTGTCATAGATAACTCAACTGCGAATAAGTGACGATAACTGAGTAAAGAGATAAGTGCTATGTTGAACTTTTTATACTCTGTGGCGATGTAGGCATGAATTTGAAATACGAATTTATGCCGAGGTCGAAGCGAAACTTAGTAAAATATTCCCTAACCGTCGGCTAGAAATGAGATGAGAGAGAAAGTAATAATTTATTTCTCTCTTCTATTTACCCAAATATCACATAAAGTGCTGGCCATAGAAGCTCTGAGATCTGTGAACTTCGCCAGGTTCTAGTTTTAGTGTTCGAATTTTATGAACTGGAAATTTTATATTCGGTGCGAGAATCACATTTATTATTCGTGACAATTTTATTTTGTCTTTTGTGTGAGACGTCCGATGTTACAGTTTTAGTTCTTTAACAATGTAATAGACTTCAATATTTTACTCGAGAAAACTACAGACAGACAATTTTATTCTATTCTTAAATATATTTTTCTTCAGCAAATACTCAAACATACATATCTGTTATTGCCTATCGAAAGAAACAAAACAGCGGAATAAAATACATGGTTATAAGTTTGGGGGTCTACTAATCTGAAGGAGGCTCACTATACTCATCTTAAGGAACAACTTTCACTATGGGACAAACTATAAATCCGAAAAAAAATCCGCTGTTCCATACAAAAACTTGAAACAAAATGTATGAAACAGCAGATTTGTTTTTCTCAAATTCAGAGTTGCTCCTATATTGAAAGTTGTTCCTTAAGCTGAGTATAGTGACCCCCCTTCGTCTTAGTAGACTCCCTAACCAACAACCTGTAACCGACAACAATGTTTATTGTTTTATTTTTTTCGATAGGTAATAACAGATACTTCTGAATATATGATGGGGAAAAATATACGTAAAAATAGAATAAAATTATCTGTCTGTAGTTTTCTGAAGCAGAAAGGGGGTCACCCTTAGCTTAGGGCTTAGTACACCCTTAACCGATAACCCTGTTTAACTGTTTAGTATGTACCGCATCAAAAAAAAAAACGTGAGAATGTGACCGTATTCTATATTCGAAATGAAACGAAACAACAACGCTTGCTCTGTATTTGGAATACGCAAACGGCTACTTTAAATTCAGAATACGCGACGGTCAATTTTTTCTCAGAAGAAACGAGCCGAGCAAAACAGATAGTGCCGAGATCGCATAAAAATATAAAAATAAGCGAACGAACGAGTACGAGCAATCTCCAGTATAATGGTAAGAACGGAGAGCTGTTAAAAGCAGCTCTGAGATAAGAATACAGCGGAAGATTCGAGAACTAAGGAACGTATTGAGTGCTAAGAGGCAAATTCTATTAAGAACGAAGAATGTTCCTTTTATGAAAATGTTCTTTTTATGAAAATGTTAACGGGAAAGTCTTGTGCCGACAATGGCTTTGTTAGCGCACCGTTCTATGTGCTTTTGTCTAATCTTTTTCGAAAAAAGAAATATGGAAATGATGTTAAATTAAAATCGTCAAAGGCGATGGAAAATTACGGTGTTTTAGTTCTAAGCGAAGAGGTGGATTTACGAGAATATTTAAGAAACTCCGTTATAGAAAATGAAAACTTAAAAAATACGAAGTTGAAAGTCTTCTCGTGTAATATGATAAAGCTTTTGTAAACTTAGCTGCAAGTTTTTTTTCCAATACTTATTTCTGAAGAGAAACAAAGCAAAACATTAAAAAAAGGCCGACAAAAAACCTTAAAACGCATAGGTTAACTAAAAAGAAATATGTTGAAAAAAAAAACAAAAATATATCATGCCCTAACTTTAATAATCTTTTGATAAGTATGAATTGAGAAAAAGATTCAAATAACGAATTTTAGTAACCAATTCACAGACTAAGTTTAAAAATTAGAAATATAATTATATTGCACAGACCGTACATACATAAATAACGTTAATTCTAGAAACTTCGGAATTGCCGAAGAGGAATATTTTTTAACCGGCTGGGACGAACCGGATTTTCCCTTGAAGATTTTAAGTATTCAATACTCAATATATTTATTGCTAAACTTTTGCATTGTGCAAGAAGTACTAATATATTTAATATTAACCTTACTATGGGTACGAGTATGGCTATATGTTGAGTGGAGCACACTGATTTATTATATTTCATTTCAAAGTTTAATCGTCTTAAAATTCTTCAACACACTTCTTCAGCACTTATTTAATGATAAAAAATTAAAGATTTTTCGAAGTCATTGCTATCTGTCGCATTTTTTATTATGTCTTACCAGACACTTGGCCTGACTAGCTACCATCCTCAAGTTGTAAAATCTGTCGTTAAGCACCTAACGGTGTGTTCCGGCAGCCTTCCCTGAGAGCCAGTGTATTCCAGACTAGGCACGCTCCATCTAGGGCTACACTATCGCTGACTTTTGTGGTCGCGCGACCTTGTGGTCAAATGCCTGGCTGATTGGATAAAAAAGACAAAATAAAAAATGCGACAAAAATACCATTAAGTACACATTAAAATTAAACATAAATATTGATTTCCATTTTGCTCGCACGATGGACTATCACATACTTTCTATGTGGAGTCACGTGCCTATCAGTGGCAAGCATATGGGTAAATGATAATTATCCAAAACAGTTGAGTATTTTTTTTTTATTATCTTTCCGCACCTATTGGCTGAGGAAAAAACACAGCACGTGCATGAATCACTTTCGATATACTTAAGACCATTAGAACACGGACAGATCCCTCTTTTGAAGTTGGTTGAAAATAACAAATGTATACTTGACAGATTCGTTATCTAATAAGAACATGTGTACTGTAATCCTATTAGCTACATTTGATATTAATTAACATGAATTTGTATACAGGGTTAATAGTTGCATACGAACATACACATTATTATTATTTTATTTTTTTATCCTTAACAGCTAGGCATTTGAACACAAGTTCGCTAGACCACGGAAGTCAGCGATACTGAATCCCTAGATGAAGCATGCCTAGTCTGGAATATACAGACTCTCAAGGGAGGCTGCCGGAACACACAGTTAGTTGCTTGGCGACAGAACAACTTATAACGTCCTAATACTGGGCACGGGTTTCCCCTATCAAGGAGGTGTAGGCCATAGTCCACCACACTGGCCAAATTGCAGTTTGGAGACTTCACTTATCTTCGAAAGCTTTTCTTCGACAAGCAGGTTTCCCTGCGATATTTGCCTTCGCCGTTTAGGCTTGTGGTAATCAAGTATAATCCTACTTCCTAATTTCTACTATGCTTAATATTGTAAACGTGAAAGTTTGTAAGAATGTATGGATGTACGTTTGCTGCTCTTTCACGCGAAAACTACTGAACCTATTTGGATGAAATTTGGTACGGATATAGCTTAGACCCTGGACTAAAATATAGGCTACTTTTAATCTGTATTAACGCGGGTCACACCGCAGAGCGTAGCTAGTATCTATGTAAATTGTGATATAGCAAGTGTTTTGCACAAGTTACTCTGTATACAAATTCTCTTATTGTAAACAAGTAAGGTATTAATTTACATGAAAGTACTATACAGGTAAACAAATAGCAATATGTATATAGGTACCTATGTAATTTGAAGGCGCGTTTAGAAATATTCGGGAAACAAACATATTTCTATTCAAATTTAAGATGATTATTACTCGTAAGTAAAGGGCTAAGTAAACATATTTATAATACAGATTTGTACCATGATCAATTTACCTACGGAACACAGTCCTTCACAAGTTCTTTAAAAAAAGTAAAGTCGCTGATATAATTTTTACAGTTATGTATTACAATTTAAAAGTCAAAACCTAAATACCAATATATTTTTTTTTATAAACTTAATTATTAACCAATAAACATTATTTTTTATTGCGATAACTTTTTGTCAACAAAAATCATTAATTTTGTTTTATATTTTTAATTTTGATGTAGTCAGTTTTACTGTCAGGACTAAGACGAATCTATTGACACCACTTACATAAAAATACGACAAAGTCTTTAGGCTCTAGGGCGTGCCAAAGAAATATAGATACACTGGTAAAATAACATAACCCTTATTTCGCAGTCGGGTAACAATTTTTGTTTTGTTCGTACATAAGGCAGCCTTATCGCCTAATACAATTATTTAATGATTTTTTCAGTTTTGATACATTGTTTTAGATGGTGCTAATACGTTAAAAGTTTAACATAACTTCGTAAAAGAAATGACGAACTATTTTTACCCAAGAAGACAAGACAAGACCTTTTAAATAACTAACGGTTACAAAAAAATTAAGTAAAAAAATTAATTTGCGATAAATTTCATTGAATTGTACGTATAATTCTAACAAATTACAAGAAAAAACAACAGGAAAACCTGTGAAAAAACCTCAAGAAGCCTCGTTCATACAAAGCGAAAACAGAACAAGGAAATCTTATTTTTTATTATTCTCTACCTAACAGGGGCATTTTTTTGTTCGTATTCCATACATCAAAGACATGTCAAACGCTTTACTGGGTGGAGTAATGTGTCTTCCTTTTCCTTTTGTTTATAGAAAAATGGGTAATAACGTGTTTTCCTTATTTCGTTTCAGTGACGGTGACATTAATGTAGTCAAGTGACAATGTCATTTAAAATTACTTACTTTCGATGAGACTTGGTACGATAATAATATATTCAGGTTATTGTCTTATTCATGTATTGTACCTAAAAAATTTGTTTGATTTTTTACTTAAGCAAATATTTTCGAAATTTCTCAAATTATTTTCGTATTCTGGCTGCCAAAATTTACCAAACGGAAAGGAAAGGAAGTCAGCGATACTGTAGCCCTAGATGGAGCATGCCTAGTCTGGAATACACTGGCGTTAGGTGCTCGGCCTCAGATTCAAAGAAAGTACCAAAAGTATGCGACACAAATCAACAAAAGTCCCTCTAAACCCCTGAAATAGATTGTTTATCCCACGTTCTTAGTAAAGGTATATGGTCGGTAGCAACCAGGAAATAGCTGCCCATCTTGGAAAACTCATAAAAATGTAAGAAAAAGATTTAAACGTGTAAAAACACCCGTTAACACTTTACCATGTGTGCGGTGTAAACAAAGTTGGCAGTTTAATTATTTTCAGAACTTTATTTACAGTGTTTAGCGTTTTTTAACTGGAAAGTGTGCGTATTATCGTCGCACTACTGGGCACGTGTCTCCTCTAAGTTGGAGATTTTTCCTCAAACAAACTGTCTGAGATAAGCATATATCCTGATGATTGTGATGTGATGGTTTTCTCCGGTACGAACACGAATGTTTGGGATAAAATAGATAAATTTTATAATATTATAGCCACGACTAAAATGAATTTAACAGAAATAATTAATTTAACGTACTTAATTAAAAAAATTAAATACTTAATCACTTAAAATTAAACATACTACTACTCATTAAAAATAATAGCACAATATTAAAAGCAATAAATCAGTACAATTAAATGCAACTTTAATAATGTACGTTTTAACCGAAAGTTATAGGCTACGGTTAAATTTAACAACCTGTACGGTTATATTTTAACAACGGGTTTAACCCTTTAACTGCTATAGTAAAACAAAATTAGCTGAAACAACTATCCTATGCCGCCGTAAAAAAGTTTTATGCCGGTTGAAGACAGAGCATAAAATGATTAAAATGTCCGACGTGGTTATATAGGTCTTTTAGTATCTAAGCCAAAAAAAAAGTAATGATGTCCGGCTAGGTGTGAGTTGTACACTTTTGTGGAGGGTTCCGTATCAATTCTAAGTATTAATTCTTAGTAGACATTAGTTTCATGATTTTATAAAGGTGTTTTGAGAGTGAGCGCCTGTGTGGAAGCACTGGCGTAATCCTCAATAGTTTTTAAAAACACGGCAACAGAATCAAAAACAAAAAGGTAACTACAGAAAAAAAGGAAAACATTAGTATACAATTAAGCTGGGTGATGCAATTTAATATTGTTCTTGGTTTTTGGATAAAATAACTAAATTGACCACAACGTTATTATTTTTTAAGATATTCTGAAAATTATTTTCGAATTTTTTAAAATTAATTTTTGTTTTCTTTCAAAGACTTATTTAAATATATATATACCTAATATGAAGTGTACATATAGATCAATTTATAAAGCAATCGCAATTTTTTAATAGTATCGCTCAGTGAATTCTTTAACTTTTTCAGACGTACCTTTTTAAGATTTAGAATTAAAATGTTAAGAAATATTTTCAGATCGGCCGTCGCAGGCTCGGTGACATGGATCTTTTAAGAGAACCCTAAACAGTTTTTATATTATTACAATTTTTAATTTAGGTATCTTACGGCCTTCAGCGATAAAGATCAAAGAGTTAGGATTGGAGTTTGAAGATTCTTTTTGATATTAAACAGAAAAATAACCTAGAGGAACATCAAAGCGCGAGTAAACTTCCATTTTGCGATTATAGCCGACTTGATTAAAGGGATCCAGTGTGCAAACGTAACGCTCAGATATTAAATTAATTTTACATAAAATATTGGTTTTAAAGATACTTGTTATTTGCCTCGGATTGTAACCCGCAATATCATGACTAGCTCTGTTACAGAAAAAATCTAATTCGATAAAAAAATTCGAAGCAAATTTCTATTTCGGGGATGCGTAGCTGACTGTTGTAAAATGAATAGTTGCGCATATTCGGTTAACTTCTTAAGGGTGTTAAGAATGAAGCATTTGTGTCTGTGTCGATAACACATCCCGCATTCATGACTAGAGTAAGCGAGATATAACTCAACACTATAGATAGATCTTTTCATAACGTAGTTCTGCACATTTTTTAGTTATTCTTATTTAAACCCACAACTACTGGGCCGTTTTCATAATTTATACTTACTACTGTACGGGACAACCCTTGAAATGACTTACCAAATAAAATAATATCAAAATCGATTCAATATTGGCAGATAATGTAACGAACACACAAAAAAAACATACAGTCCAATTGAGAAACTCAATTAATGAAGCCTGTCGACAAAGTAGCGTGAATACAAAAAAGCATCCAATCCAAAATATCTTTGTTTTCAGAAGCGTACATCATCTTACAACCATCAAAGCTGTTTAACCGACCATTCACTTAAATCATAGACAATTTATTTATTTACCTTACATCCCTACCACTTAGTCGGCGTAAAAACACACTTCCCCTCTCTAAAAATAACTTTATAACATCTTGAACGGTATAACTTCATCCTATGTTGCTTCCGCTTAACTTTACTATCCTAGTTAAGTTACTGACTTTGCCACCGGAGTGTAAGGGGTTAACTAAACTTATGGGGTTTCAATTTCTTCCTTTTAGCTTTAGTTAATAATAGTATGGGATATATTACATGTTACTATTGGAATTGTTATTTCATACATAAACTTTAATTATTTGATTGAATTACTCGTTTCAGAGTGACGTCACTTTTAACACTAATAAAATCGAAAAAATCTTTCAGGCAAATTATTCGAAAATGGAATATATAATAGAATGAGTACATTAAAGGGTTGGAAACCATTGAAATTAAGGAGTTTCTGGTACCTTGAGTGAACCCATTCTTATTCTTAGAGTTTATAGGCCTGAATGCATCTGACATGGCCTGCGATTGTTATCCGAAGACAAACAAACGGGACCTTCAATTAAATCTATTCATTTAATAACAATATGAAGCAAATCATAGATTGGTTAACTTATAATCATTATGGAATAAAAAGGCAAATTAAGGCTACTACACTTTGATAGGTCTTGTTTATATCATACGCTAACATTATATGTAAGCATTTTCTAGTCAACTGACAAGAAAAAAGTGTAACGAATTCTTTTGATCTCAAGCAAATTGTGTGTTTGTCATCTGATATGTTAAATCTGTTGAAAAACTTTATGTTTTTGTAAGTCTACATATGCGAGTTATTTAATTTAGCTCAGCTCCAATCTCATAACGTAGTTTTTTGATAAATAAATAAGTAAGTATTTGCATTAAATTAGCTTTCAATTATGATAAAATTTTAACTAAAACTATACAAAGTTATAAACTATATGTACAAAAGCAAAATATAGATTTAAATAGAAATTTAAATTCATGTAGTTTTTTGTACAAAAATAAAATAAAATTCAAAGTCCATCATAAACTTTTAATAACTTCGCACAAGAAAAATAATTTTAATACCCCTTTTCAATTTAAATTTAAAATGCACTGGGGCTTTGGGCTAAATTAATTTTATTCATATATATTAATAAAATCTTATGAATACCTAGTTGTTAAATAAAATACCTAAGGATATTCACAAACTCTATTATTATCTTTTTATTGCATAAGAGATTTTAGCGAATTTTACCCCAGAGTACGGTATCACTTTAATTTAAAAAAAAAAGTAAGTGTCATACTCAGTGATTCATATTTAGAACGAAATATTTTTTTTACTGGAGTTCGACGTCGTCATTTTATTACTTAAAATACTTTCGGTGTCAAATGTTTGTTACTTATGAAGTTTCGCACTTAAGTTGTGTCTGAGCAGAGACAATACAGTAACATTACTAGACTATAGTAAAAAAAAGTCTTTAATAAACTCATCTTATTTTCCAAAATTTATCTGTGCGTTTAATCGATACGATGCGTGACCAGAATGCCAGTTTTTATCTGGTCCAACATATCAGCATTGCCATTCAGCCTGATAATGCGGCTAGCATACTGGACATACTGGCATCTCGTAGTGGGTTGGAGCATTTGGACTATCTGTAGATCTTAAATAGTCTATAGGTAATCCTTATTTTACACATATAATACTTCATAACGGGGGCCAAAAGACCGTCAGCGCCGAGTTTTAGGCCGCAATTAATCTGTACGTAATACTTTTCTCCTCTGTATTCTCACAATACAATGTTTTGTAACTATTTATCGATTTATCAACTTCATTTTACTTAGTATATTTTCTACTGATATATAAGCATGCTAGGCCCCGACGCAAAAAGATGTGTTATAAGATTTACGAGGCTATATTTTAAATGTGTCTGTGGCTACGTATGTACGAGGAGCTCATAAACGAATAGACAGATTTTGATGCGTTTTATTTTTTAACTACTTCCAAAACTGAGGAGGTACTAAATTCGACACCATATTATTTTATACTATGTTTGTTACCTGATGTCTCGGAGACAGCTGAAGCGATTTGATTAGGGATTTGTTTTTTTTTGTTTGATTAGGGTACATACACTTTTTGAGTGTTCCCATATAATTTTATTAAAATTATTAGAGATGTTTTTAAAAGAACTTGTTTCTAAAGCACATTCTTTTATTATTAGCACAGCAAGATTTACTTGCGCCGCATTAAAGCTTTTCACACTGTTTCTGCCACTTCTTTTTTCTAAGATTATGCTAAATAATTCAGCTTATTGTTTTGTAATGTAATATGATACTTTTACCGGGCAGAAACTGAATACTGCAACACAGCTATTTGCTAAAGTAGCAGACAAGGCTTCAATACTACGTAGGTACTTTGTATTTCCAAATAAATTAAGTAAGTATTTTTGTTTAGTTTGCTTTGTCGTACAACTTAACACAATACAGCAATACATGAAACCATGTCTTAATAAAAAGTTTGAAAAACCCCGACTGGTAAATCGTTAAAACCGTGTATTATCCTAAATTATTATTTTAAATTTTGATGTACCCAGTGTCCCTCTTACGACTAAAATGAATCTATTGTCGCCATTCATATAAAAATACAAGCCGTTTAGGCTCTAGGACGTGCTAAAGAAATATACATACATACACTCGAAAAACAACCCTTCTTTCGCAGTCGGGTAAAAAGCATTTATACAGTTTACTGCCACATTTCAGCTATTCACGAGACAGTGTCACATAACAGCGTTCACAATCTTTCCTCGGAACCGTATCTGGAGACATGAAAACTCGAACCGTCCCCGAAGTATGTTAATTAGTAAACTTTTATACCACAGTATTGTAATTCACTAATTCTATATAGAGTGGCCAATGGCGACACGTAGAAAGTAATGTGTGAGCTACTTGTAAATGGAATAAAATGTATGAGCAAAATAAGTATCATCTTAAATATTAAATTCAAATTGGTAGGCGCACGAATAATTTTTTTGCAATGATTGTCATGATTGATTGACGATTAATTTTAAAAACGAATGTAAGATTAGTTGTACTTACCAAATGTTTACTTAAAAATCTTTATGTGAGACATATGTCTAAAACTCGAAAAGAATGTTCGTATCTGGTTCTCAAAGATCAGTTGCGAACGTGGATACTTAACTACTAAATTTTTATGTTTTACGCAATTTCCGAGATTTATTATTTATGTCGGAGTCATTTTATGATCGCTATAAGAATTTAATTAGATAAAAATTAAACAAAAACAATAACTGTTTCTTTGCATTAAGGCAATTAGTTTCTTTGTTCCTAATTCCACCTTATCTCTACCAGATATATCCGTTCTATTACATATTGTCACTTTTATAAATCTATGGCTACACAATATCTAGCACCCGCAATGGTACACGAAAAGATCTTCGAACGTCTCAAGATATTTCGGATGCTTCTGTCGTGAACCCCGTGGCTTTTGTAGCTTTCTGTAGATTTGCTGAGTTTACAACGCAATGTAGGAAAGTAACTTGTATCGTTTGATTTTAATGTTTGTCGCATTGCAACATATTTTGACTTTTGGTGAAAGATATATTTAAGACTTAGAGACGGTTGTGCTGTGTAGAGATCTTTTGATTAAAACGAGGCACGCCCTTCTACCTAATATACAACACTAATTACAACTTGAACATTTAATATACTTAGTTCTTACCCCACTGCGAAAGAAGTAGGGTTATATTTTTCGGGTCTATGTATGTACATATATTCCTTTGGCACATCCTAGAGCCTAATTGTCGTATTTTTATGTGAGTGGTGTCAATAGATTTGTCTTCACCTGCTAGGACATAGGCTTATACTAGCTGCATCTCGCGATTTCGCTTGTTAAAATAAGTGGGTACGTGGTTCTTGCAGTCAGGTGTTAGTAGTCACTTTAAATTGAATCACTTGTGAAGGAACTCTATATAGCAAAAAGGAATTTATCAAATGTGTCCAGGCGTCTTTGGAAAAATTAAGAATTATTTAATCTAGATTAGAGAGCAAGAACAAAAACTAAGTCTATATGAAGGTCGTAACTACGAGTATAAAGCTTCCATAGACAATTTGGATAAAAAAGCAAAATCGTAAAAAATTGAGCCAATAGAGGGCAAGGACATTAATCTTATTATTTTTATGTTTCCTATGCGCGTCATCAATATAAGGGAAAAGGGGGAAAAGGAAGGATATGATAAATCACATCCTATTACCTCTTCTATTATTATATTATATATTATTTATGGAAATTTTTCCAATTTTTGGATTACGAAAGGTTTTATTTACATTTAGGTTGCGGTATTGAATGGCTTCGTTACGAAATTGGGTTTGTTTTTCCTATCATTACATAAATATGTACTTTACTTTACTTCCTGATTATATTTGTATGATTATTTAAGTTGTTTGCGGATAAATACGAAAATTCTGGATATGGACTTGAATCGTAAATTAGTATTGATACGCTTATTCTATATTATTATAGAACTTTATCCTTAGTGGTTGTGGAGTTGGTTTGTGACAGAGAGCAGTAATTAAGTTTAGTTTGATACTTTTTTTTGTTACAAACAAATTTCATTTTTAATTTCTTGAAAAATAAAACCTTAGAGAAACACTTTTTTGTCTGAATATTTATCTGGTTTGTCGGGTTATATGTAAGTTAAGATTATTTTTCTCAAGAGCGCGTAATTAGTTGAAAAACTAGCTACGTATATTTGGTCTGCAGTTTTGTTAAGCTGTGAAAACAATACTATTACTATAGTTTTTGAGGTTTAATAGCTTTAGAAGACAAGTGAAGTCTTCAACCCGCATTTAGACCAGCGTGGTAAAAAAAAGCGTGACGTGAACTATGCCCTACATCCGTTTCATAAGGAAGACCCGTGCCCAGCAGTGGCACATTATGGGTCAAAACGTAAACGTTATTTTTTAACAAAATCAAAAAAAGGGTACTCAATTCAACTGTATTTTTTAAATGTTTATACCCTGACTTTCGGAGACGGGTGATCTAATTGGAAAAATTCTTTTTTTGATGTGGTACAATTTTAATTTTCATCAAAAAAGGTCTAATATATTGATGTTTAAATTGTAATAACTGAAAAAGTTAAAAGATAAGTAATCGAAGTACTTACAAACCGACCGACTGAAAGTGACTGCCGAGTCTAGTTTTTATTATTTATATTTAAATGCCTAGCATGATAGAAAATACATTTGTATCAACATACAACTTATACAATACTCGTAAACTAGCTCGATCTTACAGAACAATGTTACCCGTGACTGAAATTACCCGGAACTTATGTAGGCACCAAATGATAATAAATATGTTAGTTTAATGTAACCTAGCCTTGTTTGAAGTAGATATGTAAGGAAACGTAGTTATATCAACAAGAGATTCTCAGTGCTCTCAGATGCCTACAGAATAATATAAAAATGTAAATAGAAATATATTTGTTAGCTACAGAAAACAACTTAACAAAACACATATTTATAATATTAGTCATTTAATTATTACATATCCATACTACGTAAGCTATTCAGGAGAAGTGGGATAAAAAAATCCAGATTTTATCATAGAGAGAGGTAGTACTTAGAGAGGTAGTTTGTCATGGGTAGAGGTTGCCTACTTAAGTAAAGAAGCTGTACAGGTTGTTCTTAAATAAAAGTGATTACTTCTGTTACGGCAGGCGACGATATAACTTCTCAGTTATTTCGATTTAAAAATCCATCCTCTGGACCATTTTTGATTAAATTAAAAATGTTGATAAAATTAAATGTTTTTATTCGGTCTAGCAAAATAAATATAAAAAATTGGGTAACAAAAAAAGCATACCTGTCAAATTGAGTGCCTTCTTTCTTGGGAAGTCGGTAAAATATGTCATGTAGCATAGGTACGCTTCCATTGTATGGGTTTTTACAATTTGGTTAAATTACCAGAAAAAATAACTCGATCATCGGGACTTTCATTTAAATTAAACTTTTCAGGTAAATAAAGTTTATTACAAATTCAGGAAAAATATCCTTGACTGTAATAATAATACTTTTTACGTATTATTCATCACAAATGACGCTGTATTATTTAATACACACTAACGTGTAAGACTCACGAATAAGCTTCCACCAAGCAACTTAGGCAATTTTAGTGTCGCTACTCGCCCACAGATGACGCTAGTGGTATCAAAGTGAAACTACATATTTTTCCGAGAGAATTTTGTTACTTTGTTGTTATACTCATATGATTAATTTTTTTCATATACCTATCTATCACAGGGGAAAAACCTAAAAAAATTTAGACCAAAAATATATTCTTAACGTGTTTTAGAAAAAATGAGTATGGCCTAGACAAAGGCGCTCTATGTAATACCTAAACGTAATATCACAGAAATTGAGTTTGATCATGTTTTGGGTTGTACTTAACTATTATTGGGAAATTCAATATGGAACTTAAATTAATCTTACCAACGTCTGATGCCAATATTTACCTGGAACTTTGGTTTACCTATATCAATTGAGATTTTGACATTGGGATATTGGAATTTAGATTAGATTAGCAATAGGTAGGTATGCGATACCGTAGATGCTAAGAATAATTAATGTTAATTTAGTATTTATATTAAATTAGCAATATGCGAAATCAATTCAACAGAATTGCTTAATTAGTAATATTAATTACGATTTCATGTGTAAATATAAACTAATATTATAAAGAGGAAAGATGTGTATTTTTGTAATAACTTATTTCAAACATCACCGTTAGAAAGGTACATTATTACTGCGTTAGAGATCCGCGGGTAAGACCGCGGAGCCCAGCTAGTTAGTAATATTATGCGAAATTATAGTTGGTTATTAACGGTATAATTTTTAGTCTAGCATTCATCACAATTAACGTTAAGTTTTATTAGAATTATTAAGTTGCTCTGTACTGCTACTGGTTACGATTTATCGAAAGCGCTTAATTTTAACGTGAAAGTTTCTGGTTTTCGTATTGGTTATTTTGTCGTAATTCGATTAACTCTTTTTCAAAAAACTTACTACTAAGTGCCGTTTACTTTCGATTAAAAAATCAGACCTCTTGACCGTTTTAGGTTTAATTAAAATGGGCCCCACACGGGAAATATAATAATCCTTAAAAGCAAAAAAAAAACAAATTTTAAATAGGTCCAATCGTCTCTGCTAAACGTAAAGGTAAGAAACATTAACAGAAAGTATAGTCAAATTAAGCACCTCCTCTTTTGAAATACTTTTACATTAATTGTAAAAATTGCGCCAGGAATTCAATATAACCAACTTCATTTTAAAATCTACACATACACTAAGTAATTAAAATAATGCGTATTTATCATTTGCTATATTTTTTTGTCTGAAACTATCACAAAGCCGGTTTATAAAAAAAAGAACTATAACTAATTTAGTCAAAACAGTATCTAATAAAACTAAATACAGCCCAATAAATACTTTTTAGAGTAAAAATAAAATTAACCGTACCGAAGAGTAGAGAATACGAATCGTGTTCGAGAGTCACGTCTCCGTAATTTTGTTCGCTACGGTTTGTCGGAACGCTTTCTAAAAAAGCACTTTAAAAATTGATTTATCGAAAATATTGGAAGCAAAATGAGACTTTTCATTTCTAAGTTGAAGGTACGGCAGGGAATTAGGGATGGTCTGATGGTCTATTTACGAACTTTCGGCCGCATTCGGTAAAGCGACTGTTTTACGTAATTTTCGGCGTAAGCTACGTACGGCTACTTATATTTAGTTCTTGAGTTAGATTTGTGTCTAGTTTGTAACACTTCGGATATAAAGACGTTGCGTGTACTATTTCTATAATATTTCGGCGCTAAATTAAATTCTCTTGAGACAAATGTCTACTCCTGGCGTTATTATATTATAAAGGAAATAGTGTCACAGAATTTAATTTTACATTTTCTCTGTACACATTTTCTAAGAAATTATTAAAGCAGTAATTGAACAATTTGTACAATAAGTTCTAATAAATGTAAATTCAAATAGTTATAATACTAAGACGATTAAATTTGGGCTTAATGAAATATTTTGCATGAAGTGGATAAGCGGATTTATATTTTAAGTCGTTTTGTAACAATAATAATACAGTTACGTATTATGTGTATAGCACACACTATAAAACTTATATTATGGTATAATTAAATTAAGTATTATTTTAAAAATAAATGTATTTTCGCTCTTACGTAAACTTTCGGATAGCCAAAACCACTTATCGTAACAAAGACATAAGAAATGATAAAATAATGTATTCCATATATTAATGATTATTACTTAATCAAGTCTTGAGAATATGATTGGTATTCGCTTTATTTCGTTTATGAGAAAAGTTTTAAAGTTAAATGTAATCTTAATCAATGGACAGGATGTCGAACGTCGGTATCAAAGTTGAAATATTAGTTTCTATTTCAACGTTTTATTCGGTTTTTATGTCTCAATCTGAACGGCTTTCGATAAAACGATATTTTGTCCGACTATATCGAAATTATGTTTCCCGATACATATGTTAAGTTTAAAATCAAACTTGTGTATTAAATTACAAGAAATTTATTAACATAAATTTTAGCCTTTAATTTAAATTCCTTCAAGATTTCACTTTGTACTCGTTCATCCGATTTTAATTAGTGAACCCCCATTCGTTAACAAAGTTCTCGTTTCAAGTAAACCCTTTACGTTAGTTGAAGTTTTAGTTACTTTCTCTACAATAATTTGCTTCAGATTTCAGGTGAAGAGAATATTGTCTCCAGGGAAAAATGGCGTGGCTCCAAACACTTTGTCTTGAGCTACTACGATTTTACAGTCCCCTTGGGCCACAGTTACTTGTACAATGTACAAGCAAACGCCCCGAGAATTTCGTTCTCATTACAAAGGACGAACGCCAGACATTACAGTAAACTTGAATTAGGGACAACGACTACAAATCTGCTTGTAATGTTTAGAAAGGATAACTTTGTCAAACCTTGCCAGTTGCCCGTAACTAAGTTTGAGCGTTAGAGTCCGGCGATATTTTAAGTTGAAACTTGAATCCCTTTGGACATTGATAGGCAGGCGTATTACTGAATTACAACTGTCAATATGGACGTTTTCAATTTAATCTTTATGAATCACTGTTCAGAATTCGACTGGTTTGTCTGAAAGCGAAACTTGATTAGTTAGGGAATATTAATCGCAGTTTCGCGTAGTCTGGATATAAGTTAAGTACATATAAGTTTTATGAATTACGTAGTATTTCTGTAGCAATAAGTACTGCAAAATGATTAAGTAAATAAATGGAATGGAATAATACATTTTAATGTCTCAATCATGTCCCGATTGGTAAACCACATAGTTAAACTTCAATCACCTAGCAAATAAACGCACTGAGGCATCAACATTGCGGAACAGTAATTTACTCGTGAGTATTCATTATTGCCTCATTCGTTTTTATCATCACAGTTTCGATTTCGAGAACGCATAATAAACTTTAATGTTGTAAGTAAATAAATTTGAATATACTTAAGAATTTGTGTGGTCCCGAGCTTTCTGGCGTGAGATATTTAATGAACAACGTACTAATTGACATGGAGGACCGGGTAGCTGTAATAACGTCAAGTTAACTGAATTTGTGAGCTCCACTATACTAGAAGATCTATTTAGTTCGTCGTTGGAAGTATGCGGGCCTTCCTTTACGTTATTTATGATCTTATCAAATTATGTTTTTTTTTAAGATTTTACTATATATTCACTCTGAGAATCGTTTTTTCGAACGTTCCGTTTAAAGCTTTTAATGTTTTTGTATTGTTTGTGTAGAGCCAATATCTTTTTTTAAGACGTTCAGGAACGTCTTTTTATTATGTACATGAATTTACTATTTTGTATTGTGTATCGATTTAGATACTCTGTCTCATAAACATTTCTTGGACGTGTCCTTACTCTTACTTTATTATAATAAATTTAAAACGGCATGTGATTTATCTCTATATAATATTTATTATAATGTAAGATGATTATAGATTTGGAAGTTAACCTATTTTCTTCATAAGTCATGAGTTATGAATCATAAATTCATATAACATCAATTGCATCATGATTACGATTAACCGTTGCACTGTCATAATTACTTATTGATGCAAATGAGGGTTCATAAATCTTAGAGATAACCGAGTCACATCTCAAGCAACTACACGGAAGATAGTTAATAAATAAACACTGTACTCACCTAAAACTACTAATATAAAACACAAACTAATGTACAAGATCATCAGGAATCTTTGGTAACTAATAACCTAATATTTTTATCACACACAAATACGGCAATCATCTACGCGATTGCCGAAATTTCATATCACAGTACACATCACTAACTACACTAAGTTGGCCGCACTGCGATCCCATCAGGCCTTGGCTTCACTGTATTACGAGCACATATTTTTTTGTGGACCCGATTGCATTCGGCACCACAACTTTTTCTTCACAACTTAAAGTTTCTGTCATCGTACGTTTTCGGCACTGGCACGATAGTTATCGTCACTTCCCATCACTATTTTGTGTCGTCGAAAATTTCGATACTAATATTGTGTCACTTTTGTTCGTTATATTGTTTGTTGTCCGATAGTTTTTCAAGAGCGTCGGGCGGCGGTCCGTCACGCACGACGGTCGGGACGCAACTGGCGTGAAGTTAGCTGGTGTGAAGTGAAGAATGCGCCGCGCATCGTTGGCACACCGGCCGCTCTCGACTCGAATCCCGTCCGAAATGAAGAGGCGTTCTTGAGCACCTAATTTACAATAATCCGATGCATCCTCAACTTCCCCGGTTAGCAGAACCAGACTGACGGCTGTGCATTGTCGGTGGCGTCGCCCTCAGGCCTGCCCGTTCCAAATACAATCCTCTATACGTTTTCGGAACAATCTTTGTGTTCCATCTCTTTCTATAGAGCTTTCGAATGGTACAAAAAAACGAACAGGTAAACGCTCCGGGGCCTTAGGAGTGCAATGTGAGGTTATGATGGTTTCGAAACTTCGTATTTTATATTCCGTGTCGCGTTTCTAATTTAACGCATTTTAAGTTGAATTGGGTATTGGGCAACTGGTCGTAGGAGATACTGTACAATTTTAGCAAGTAATGTTCTAGCTCTATAAATATAGAATAGACATTTGGGGCAATAGCCTCATTAGCCATGACTTGGCAAAACACGAGGCTAATCACCGGGGTGACATGTTTCTACTCTGCACTTGTATTTTTAATACTCTATGTCTCTATACCATAGACTTTAATTATATATCCTATAATATTTTGACGTAACTATTCAAAATTATTTAAAACACAAACGAATACTGCGAACTGTGGGTAATGAACAACATAAGCTCCTTTTCACTGATGCAGCTTCCGTTATGAATTTTCTGCAATAAGCTTGAAACAAAAGGTTATTTCATGGAACGTTATTTAGTTTTACGGTTTTTTATTAATATTATTATTTTCCCTAACATGAATATGTATTATTATGGCAGAGTAAACTATAATACAGTAGGTATTAAGTTAGAGACAGAAATCATAGAAAGTTGCATGTTTGTTTTTTTTGATGTCCAGTACCTACATTCTGTTACCTTGTAGTTACATTAAAGTTTATGTTTAGAAACTCACTGATGTTAAAGTTTTATTATTTAAAGATAAGCAAGAAAATAGAGTAAGTAGAAAGCAGAGCTGAGTTATACATTTAATAAACTAGTATTTGCACTTGACGTAGTAAAGGACATAAGTATGCCTAACATATTGTGGTTTTGGTCTTTATGAGCAACTTCAAAAAAAAGGACGCTTAGTTTGTAGTAATCCTTTATGTATTTTCCCTTTTTCTAAGAGACAAATGGACCGATTGATAAATCTTTATGTGTTCGAAATAATTTTGCTCCCATATAAATTTGAACAACATCGTTCCAGTAGTATTTTTCTTAATCATACTAACTTTTAATTATCTTTGACTTTACATATCTAGATTTTATACAAAAAAATAACACAATACCAATATTCATTTTCCAATAAACGAAACAGCTCGAAGGCTCAACAAAACTCAAAGAACTCAAAACAAGAAGACCGTTAGTTAGTGATGTGAAAGTGTACTAGTATCTGTTTAGTATTAACGGCAAGTTTCGCTAGGCATGTGAAATGTGAACTAGTGATGCGTGTACACCAAGTTTCTCCATTCGAGTTTCCAGGATTCCATACAAACTATGAACCTGAGGTAACCGCACTCCACCGCAGTTTGTTAGACATACTATACGTTGGGAACTGTGATTAAAAACCAACTACTACCAGAACTCGTAAAACTAATTAACATTTACTTAACATCATCAATTTAAATTTATTTACATAGAGTCTGACGATGATAAGTAATTAGTACTTAATTTAATTAATACTGTTGCAGACATGTAGAAATTATTACAAAAACGGAGTTAAAATTTTTAATCTTTCGACCTTCATGTGTCTGTATATAATGAACACACCCTTCAAATTTCATGTCTCTAGATTCGGCAGTTTAGGCTCTGCGTTGATTCTTAGCCAATCTTCAGTAATAACCCACGCCACCGCTATATGGTAGAAATATCACGGACTCGCACTAAATGCTTTGCGTCAACTTTTATTGTGCGAACTGCCAGGTTGTGGAATTCACTGCCGAGTACTCTATTTCCCGATAGATATAATCCCAGTCTTTTCAAATCGCGAGTGAATCGGTTTCTTATAGGCAAGCGTGCCACATCCTAGACGAAGCAGCCTATTTATCTACAAATAAATCCTACTCTTTTTTATAAATCATATTTTGCCCAACATCTCAATAAGGTGGAAAAGGTTTTGAAAGGTGTACACATATTGTACAAGTAAGTACGTAATTAAAGATCTAAGAGAAAATATATGATCTAAGCATACTGCAACGGTTACAGTCATCTTTTATGTTATGTACTAAAAAAAGCACAGTATTTTTAAAAACCACAACAGAAGTTCTCACATATACGTTACATAATTATACCACTGTCTCCCCAAATTGTTACAAAAACATTCGTAAAAACCATAACACAAAAACAACCCTAATCTACTCGTGTGTCCATCACTAAAAACTTAAAAAGTTGTTAACGAATTTCGACCACTTTTTGTCAACTTTTAACTATCGAATTTTACAATTTAAATAAAGAATTGTGGTTTGTATTATGTCGATTATAAAATCGATGTTCGTTTGACAAAATGTTCGAAAGAAAAAACAAAAAAGAAGTTTTTTAAGCTTTTTTTGCCATAGGCAGGGGTGCATGTCGCATACAGTTTTTGACAAAAATGGACGGAAGATTACAAATCTTGATTATCTTTGGTAATAAATTACCGAAAGGTCGTCCATTCGATTCTCGGTCAGTGGTAAATTATTGTTCTTTTGTTTTGGTTGCGATAAACGTTTCGTATCGATTACAATTTAGCGGAATATCGAGTTACTTTTAAAATTGTATCGTATTCGATTTGTAAGACGTGAATTATATTGGCAGATTACTTTTAAATTATTAAGATCCGACGCATCGTGAAAATGTTTTTCAAGACATGTGTAAAGTCAAGAATTTACCTCCTTTTTGTATTTATGTTCCTCAATAGGGGAGACTCGTTCCCAAACAGTGGGACTTTTACCATGTATAGTTTAAAAATAAAAAGTTTCTGTAATTAGATATCAATTTAACGTATTTGTCTAAGGCGTTCCGTAGACAAAGACGTTAAATTATATAGTGATAATTAATGAAATTCATCTACTTAAATAAAATTGACACTGACACTGACAGTCCAAACATATCAAAACTATTTCCATAGCTCAGCGAAGTTCAGGTAAAAAAATTCCGTTCCTAAAATTAGCACGCGTGATTGCAAGCGGAGCATGTATAAAAACCTAAACAGAATCACGCCTCAGCCCCGGAAAACATCGGCACACTGAAACCTATGCAATTTTACGGATTTTAAAAACTACAGGCTTCTTGCTAACAAATATGCTAGCGATTTTGATAGATTGTATAGAAAAAAAAAACAATTATCAAACTTTTTATGCGAAAGCAAGAGGAAGATAGAATATCGCTAGATAGAGATAGAATAACAATAGGAATAGCAGGTACAAGGACCTTACTATAGAGAATTTAATTGAAAATCGTATCTCAAGGTGCGTTGTAATTCGTTGGATACGGTCTTGCTAAATCTTTTATTAGGGTTTCGGTCCGCGGCGCTAAGGTTTCATAATTGTATAATATTTTAACAGTATTTGTCAGTAAATTTTTTGTGTATAATTCACGGTTATTACGGATTTTTGAGGTCAAGATAACACGAAATGTATAACCGCGTAGAGTCGATCTTATTTCTAAATCTATGGATGCTACAAAACCTATGGAGGTTTTGTACATATAGTGATTACATAGCATACTTAAGATAAGTTCCTTAAAGTTTCGAGGTTTGATATTAAATATATATATTGATTTCCTTAAGAGTAATTACTCTTAAGGAAATAAAAAAAAACATTACAGTTACGCTATAAGTATGTGATACGCAATTTGACATCGGCTCTATGTATCTAGTTTTAACGTTTAAACTAGAAACATAGAGCTGATGTCAAAGCAAGTAAGTCGTATTTTATGTATTCACTTAAAAAATACGGGTGTCTACACCACAACAGTGGCTGGATCTAGTGACTCGCGCCAGTAGCTCGCCGCAGCTGGCCCGTAATGACAGCCCGGGGGGCATTCGAGCTTATCAGAGAATGTTTTAGTTCCGGCCAAATTACGTAGAATTAGGGATAATCAGGGTAAGAGCCACTATAGGCCTTTGTTTTGGTTCACGTCAGAGGTAGTAGAGATTTTTGAACGGAGTGTTTCGAACTTGGAGGTTTGAGCAAGAATTACGTTAAAAGTGTAAACGGCCCCCTTAACTGTTGCAAAATTATTTAATTCTACATTTTATACCGGTCTAACTTCGTTTTCGTTTCTCGTAATAAAAGTTTAGGTATTACGAAAGACGAAATGAAAAAGTACAACAAAAAAATTTTTGCAGATAGATTATTATTATGATTAGATTATTATTATAGATTATACTACATTCATATTATTTTATTATTAGATTTACAGAAAATCCAAATGTTCCAACTCACCACCAGAAAGCGTATAAGCGTACCCAGTTGCTAGCCACATTAACATGCTAAATGGCAATGCTTATACGATAGGCCAGATAAAAACCGGCATTCTGGTCACGCGTAAAATCGATACATTTTATCGATTTTAAAATGTACTTCTTTCACTTAAGTCATTTTTCTCGCTTTAGGCGATAAGGCCGCCCGTACTATATCTATATGTTTTTTAGCTGTATCTTTTGTTTCGGATGACATGTCAAATGATAGGACCAGATTGCTTGTATTTGAATAACAATCGTAGGCCTTTTCGGAGACCTAGAGACTAAGGCGATGCACTTTACCCTATATGAAGAAGGAAGAGTCATAACTTTTACGGTTACATCAACTAGGAATTAAATACTTAGTAGTTTTTTAGTTAGTAGTACAAATCACAAAAGTACACATAGCTTACCTGACAAAAAAAGCTATTTAATATCGTAGATATTTCTCAAGGAAAAACTAACGAATCGAAAATTTAATTTGCAATCAATGTAAGACGTTTTAATTCAGCCGAAACAAAACAAGTTCCTTTGGCTTCGGTCGGTCGATTCATTAGTCCGAAAGTTTCCGATCGCTCCAAAAAGTTAGACCAAAACGAGGTTGTCATTCGATCCGGCTGGAATACTAGATCGCGTGTCAATTAGTTATGGAGAATCGATTTCTAGGTTCAGAGGTTGCATATACAGCAGTACGATAACCTCTTTGGTATGCAAATTCTGTAATATTGATTGCTACATCCTGATAATAAGAAATATGTTTACCTAGTAGTTGTAGATTATTTTTAATTTAATTAATCGTGTATCCCATTATCATACCTCAACTTTTAGTACTGATAACAAACTAACCTTAAAAGTCATATGTATCTCTATCTAAGAGTATCTAAAGTGGTGACAAAATAAAAATAAATTGTCCATAATATGTACAATTTTTTTTTTTTTTTTTAGTTTTTTAGTTATTTTTTTATTTATTTCCTACCCAACATATATTATATGTTGGGTAGGAAATAAATGGCCAGAGTCCAATTCTGAGTCTAACAGTAGAATTAAAAAATATCTAGTAATTTCTATGGTTATATAAATTGCGATTTAATCTCAATATAAACGCTGTCCGTTATGTAAATGGCTGAATATTAAAATAAGCTTAAACGCACGATTATGAAGATTTTAATACCTACACAAATTATTCTTAGTTTTATATACAGAAAATCAATCATACAAAAGTGACACTTAGTTTTCATAACTCTATGATTTATATCTCATTTAATAACGTAGAAATAACAGTTTATTCGCATAAATACGGACATTATCAAGATTAATGACATTGTTTATTGTTAAAACAATTTCGTTTTATTTGATGGGTTGACCGAAATGAGGGTATACAAGTTTATTATTGAAATAAGGGGGATACACACGGGTGGCCATTTTGTGTCACAGGATTCTACAAAAATGATTTTTTTTATTATGTAGTTTTTAAAGATTCGTATATTTGTATGAGTTTCCATGTTCCACGTTAATTTGTAATTGTTTGAACAAATTTGGGTTATGGGGTTTTGTTCGATTTCTTATCTAAAGACAATTCAATGCACCAGAGGGAAGCGTACCTAGTACGCTAACGGCATTATCACGCTGAATGACAAAGATTAGGTATATGTCGGTCACTCATCGCAACAATCAAGCGTACAGATAAATTTGGAAGAAATATTGTTTCATGGGTATTCTTTGAGATAAAAAAGATAAAAAAGAGTGCATTTTCTATCAGACATTTTAACCAAGCTCAGGGTTCTTCTATCCCATGAAACAACAGTTTTTTTTAGAAAGGACTGAGCTGTTGGTCGAAGACGACAACGGACAGCTTGACCGGACCCTAGCCACTGGTAGAGGCATCCTAGCTTAAACTTTATAGAGGGAATTAGCCCATACCTCCCTTAGGGGGAGGACAAACGAGACCTATGCATCTGAAACACACAGTTAACCCACACTTATTTTTAACTACAATACCAAGCTGTGTATCGCAGGGTGGTATCACCCTTACAATCAGTATGGCTGTCCGTTGCTCATTACGAAATTTCACACTCCACGCGTAAAACTTGACTGGTGTATGCAAATTTCACGAATTTTATTTACATATTTTTTTACTAACGAGCCTCTCTCGTTATGGGGGTTGTTCGGAGATTTATTAAAAAGAGAGAACGGAAATACTGCAAATTATAAACTTGAATAGCACAGTTTTAATGTCGATAGCAAAAACAGAACATTTATTTAGTAATACAGGACTTTAGTGCAAAGGCGTATTTACCTTATAAGGTATTTAATTAAAACATGGTAATAAAATTTTATAGCAGTATGTATAAAGATTAAAATAGCCGCGTACAACCGTGACCGCTCCTGAGTACTGTACTATAAAATAAAGTATCAATCTACGAAACAACATAAGATTTTTTTTGCGTTGTAAGTATTGTATTGGAACCGAATTTCGGATTAGATTAGAAAGGAGTTATTAGTTCCAGTACTTATATGTAGAACCGCGATCTCTGGCAAAATAAACAAAGCCTTAACTGCATTATAGCTATCATAAGACAAACTATAATAAGACCATTTATCAGAGGTCTTTGGGCGGCTTAAGAACTTTAACTCTGGTCAATTTACCTATACGACGAAGTAGTAGCATGAAAACCTAAGCGCGGACAATTGCTAGATTGTTCTTAAAAGAGCCGCGCTCATACTTACGTTTCATTAATACCATTCTATGGAAAAAAAACAGAGAGTTCTTTGGTTTGTAGAGTGTTTTAATGGTGCTTGTGGTTGACCTTTCGGCCTCTGAGCCTTTGGAGAAAAGGCGAGGAAAGTTAGTGTTAACGTTAAAACAACAGGTTGGTCAAAATATTGAGATGGTGAAAATTAAAAAGTTAGAACACGTATGTATTTCAGTATATGAGTAAGTTGTAATGAAATCTATGGTATATGTTTTGTTTACCATTCCAAATACATACTTAAATCTCTTTAGCACGTTTGTTTGTTGTTATGATGAAATCAACAACAGTATTACCGACATGATTTCTTTAATTTAAAATTTCTTTAATTTAAAATATTTAGCCCTCTATTATTAATATGTTAGATATGTACATATTTGCTTAAATTAAAGTATATTAGTGAGTATATTACCTATTGTATGTTCTATAAAAATAAAATACTATATTTTTAAGACCTCTGTACACAGTTTTACAATAAAGATTTCTTATTCTTATTCTTAAAATATACGACATTGTAATGTCCAGTCAAGCTACTGATTATTAGATATATCTACTCCTTTGGAAGGTCAATAATGGACAGATGAAGATATACTTGTAGGTACAATCAGGATCGAGAATTATTATTGTTTTCAGCATTTTCCAATTTTAACATCGACGCAAAAACGATGGAGTGCTATAAGTATGACGTGTCTTTGTACATGTTTGTGTGTGTGACGGTGTATCTGTCTGTACGAGTAGCATCGTAGCTCCATTATGGATGAACCGATTTAGATTTAGATTTTTTGGTTTGAAAGTTAAATAAGTCGGGAGTGTTTTTACTTTTTGATGAAAATCGGTACCGGAAAACAAATTAGCGAATTAATTTTTTTTTTCACCTGTCCCTCAATATGGATATCAAATGAAAGGGCTTGACTAGTAGAATAACTAATAAACACTATGATAAATTCCAAATCCAAAATGGCTGCTATCATAAAGATTGATGTAGGGGAATTTTTAAATTTTACTTGTCATCTGTAGGTTGCGAAATAAAATATTATACTTTATAACTCTTGACCTTTCTGAAAACTATTTATGTAAACTAATTAAAGAATTTTAACTTTTGTATTTCTGTTTATTCAGAGTTATTACCGTTTGTCGTATCGTCATAAATTTACGGCTGCTTGAGTTTATAAATTCTACTATACTGTATACAATCTTAAGTCTGTAAAGAACCAGCCTTATTAATAAACGCGTCTTAACTTTAATCGTCATTTGTCTTGTTTTGGCGCGTGACGTCCTCCATTAGATAGAACAAGACAAAAGATATTCTACGTTAAGACGCGTTTAGTAATAAGGCAGAACATGTCGAGATGTCGCAAAGTACAGTCCCGACTGAACGTCTATTAAAATTACAAAAAAAGGAAAACAGATCTTGATAATCTAATCACAATGAGCTATCGGTTTAATGTTAAACGTAATAATCCTCTTAGAAACTACAAAATAATAACAAAGAAACTTCACTAATAATAAGAATTAAGTAAGCTTTTGTTATTTGTTGTTCAATAGTTCCTTGTACAAAAACTTTTTGAGTCTTTTCAAGTTTTTACAACTCCGAGCCGGATTAAGTAACCCAATTTATGGAACAAAATATATAACTTTTTTGTGGTGCCATACTTGTGTTTGAAACTCCCTGTATATTTGCCTCATTTTGGGGAGATTTTATATTGAACGTAACTGTTGTCATCGCGACTTGCCTGCGCTTTTTTAAAATAATCCTTTCATAGTATATATATACAACGTGTAACAGAAAGGTGTGACAACACTTAAGGGTCTTAGTCTACCCATCAAAGTTAACACCTTGTAGAACAAAGTTTTGCAAAATTCTAGAAAAAAAATCCTCCGTACTACTTGACCGATCAGTGAACTATTTTTGTATGGTGAACCAAATTTTTTTTTCTCGAAATTTGCAAAATTTTCTTCTACAATCTTTTTACTTTGATTGGTAGACTAACCCTTTAATGTTGTCGTTGTTTAGTATATCATCTACTAACTATACGAGGGCTATCCAAATATTACGCTCGTATCAAAACTATAGTTTAATCCAGCAGTTTTCGCTGTGCGTTAAGTGTGGTCTGTCAGGTTTATTTATTGTATACATTGTATACATTGATAGAGTTAAAAATACCCAATGAATATGCAACGTTATGTTCATTTAACTGCCAAATAACAAAGCGTATTGCTTTTTAGTATGATCGGAAATATTACATAAAATAAAATAATTTCAAAAAAAGTCTCACTGACATCTAGCCATTTGAATGTCAGTATTACAAGTGCAATGCTTTGATTAGTTTTAATACGACACTCTGGGTGAAAATGCAACTGTCATTGTCAAGAATAATGCTTACTTGCCATCAGGCTTATCACTAGCAACATTCGTAAAAATCAATACAAGTTACGGGAGAAAAACCCCGAGCTGGCAACACAATAACTTTTTTATCGCCCTCCGATGACAATGTTACTTTTTTATTGGCATTATAAACCTCAATTATTTTGTCGTATGGTAAGTTATTTATCTGTCTGAAGTTGGAACCGACACAGAAAAGTAAGTGTTTATTTATATATATACTAGCTGCGCCCCGCGGTAAATATTTGATCACCCCTTGGGAACCCTTCACACTTCCGGGATAAAAAGCCTATGTGCTATTCCAAGGTCTAAACTATCCTGGTACCAAGTTTCGCCCAAATCCGTTCAGTCGTTTGAGCGTGAAGGAGGAACAAACATACGCACACACCCACATACAAACTTTCGCATTTATAATATGACTATTTTAGTGGGATAATATCTTAACGGGGTTTAGTAGATCAAGAAGGCACAGAATTGATGTAAGAAACGGCATAATAGCTTGCTGCCTGGTTCTATTAACGTAAATGTGATTTGGGTTTGTTCTATGCAAACGTGCTTTATCTTAGGCAGCATCAAAATTCATAGTCGTGTCTCTATCAGGTTCTAAGTCAAGAATATATTGACTATAACTGACTAGTACAGATAGACTCGCTGACTTGACTTATACAGACTATTTCTATGGAATTATCAGATACTTTCAAGTCGTAAATGAACCAGTTATTTCTAGGCAAGCGTACTACATCTGAAGCCGCATTATATATACTTTTTTATCAAGCAAGATTCGGTCTAACGCAAGCCTAATATATATACTTTATGATCGATGTTGATAGATCTACGTTAAACAATAATAGCTGAATCGGGAACCTCTTGTTCTTTAAACTCGATTATTCCTAAGAACAATTACTCAATTAAACAAATAATTAATATAAATTTCATTGTAGTCTGCTTCCCAAGGTATATTTTTTTGTTGTGCCGTTTTAGATTTGCGACAAGCGTCATTTCAGAGGTTATAAAAATCGAGGTGGCTAATAAAAAGCGTTTTTACATGATTGGACATGCAGGTCAATTGAATAATAGACCTTTTTTTATTATGAAAATGATGAATTGTTTGCAAAATAATAGCAGAACACAATTATTGATGTTACAACATTATTAATCTCTATACCTATGTTACTTATTCATAAGGATTTTAATTGAAATATATGGATTCTTACAGAAAATTATAGCTTGTTAAACTTCAACTCGATTATTTTTATATTCAGCAATAAAATTAGAAATGTCTTTTAATTTACGATTTGGCTCTTGAAAACTATTTCTTCATATATCTTTTTTACGATAATTTCATGGTAAAAATATAAATCATACTTTGGAAATATTGCCCAAAACGTAATTAATGAAAGATTTGATAAACTTTTGCTTTGACCTATACATTTTAATTTTACTAATATCAAAGCCTGTGCTCACATCACAACAAAAACTAGATACATTATAATGTATTCAACCTTTAGACACCCTTGAAGTTTGAAGTATAAGGTAATCGCTAATAATTGTTTTGCAATTTTTTACTGTCCCATAAACTATTGACTGTATTATTTATTTTTATGATTACTAAGAAAATAATATGAGTAATATTGCCCCTTCTACTAATTAGTTAGTGATTTTACAAACGCGTTTAGATATTTTTTTTTGATTTGACGGTAATCTGGAACTTTCGTACTTAGGTATTGGTGATATGCGAATGTTTTTGACCAGAAATTGTTCTTTACTTGCTCATAAAAGTATATAAGATGCTAAACATTTCGTTTGGCATCAACAAGATGTGTGCTTATTTTTTATAGGTATATAATCAAATATGAAATTGTGTTTTATAAATTACAAATTCATTACATTACTTATGGAATTATTTTAATATCATAATAATTATATTTCTAATTTATAGAAAGCGTATGTAAGTACCTAGTACTATTAGTAACCTAGTAAGAGTTTGAAAATTCGACCTTGACGACGGAGGCAACAAACTGAGGCTAAATTTATATAAATATATATCTTAAAAAGTTCTGACTGACTGATAATCAACGCAGAGCCTAAACTATTGGACATTGAGACATTATATTTGGAGAGTGAATTCATTTTAGGGTGTACTCGCAAAGAATATAGTACCAATAATAAAGCACCAAGAAATACGGTCGAAAAAAACCTACTAAGTTTTAGTAATGCTTCATGTAACGCTTCCTAGCATTAATATTTGAAATGAGTTTTTCAGTCTTTTATCATATTCTTCATCCACATTACAATCGTCAAACCATAAGCAGCATACATCAGTTAACAAAAATTCCAGACCGCCATTAAATCAATATTACAATACTGGGAACAATCAAAGCCAGATTTAAAACCAGCGGTTTCATCATCGCAAATTGTCAGTTGCATATAAATAAATGCAGATTGGACCCGCACGAGCCAAATTCGGACACCAATCAAATATGAATCGACCATCGTATCAGATATAATAAAAAATCAGGTTGGAACAATCATTTCAGATTACGTTTCGCCCTTTTTGGACGAATTCGCATTAGGGCTTAGTTAAATAGCGGATTCGGTTGTTGAATTTTAACCACATGCTCATAAATTGACTGAGGGAGTAGTGTCTTTGCACTAAGTCTAGCAAAATTTGCTATAATAAGGTTTTTTATGATAGATTTTTAAACGATAAATTTTAGATGATTTGTAGAAGATAATTGTATGCTAAGATAAGATAAGACAACTCATTATTAAAAAACCAGCAACAATACATATAACATGAAAACACACATATCAGCTTTTAAATGGCGGCCTTATTGCTTAATGCGAATGCGATGTAACTTATAATTGTTTTTTTTTTTGGTGTATTATATTAGATTTTTTTTACCTCGATTTTTTTCACGAGCCTTTTGTTCGATATGGTATTTTTTTTTGGTAAAAGTTTATCATAATTGGTCCGGTATATTGATTTTAAATTCACAAAATAACTAAAAGAATTTTATACACGCATACTACGAGATTGAAGATGGTTGTCACACTTGTTTAATTTAAGTATTACCGAAAACTATTGTGGCGGGTGACAATAGTTTTCGGTAATATATAATGATTTACCAATATTAATACCTACGTCCTGACATCAAAAATAAAAGTCTAAGCTTGCAAACCAAAAGTTATTCTGAAACTAATTTGTATTCCCTATGATCATTATGAGTTTAAAACAGAAGGGGTGTCTACAATGCGGTGCCATTATGCATAGAAAGTATCTGCGTTTGGCATATGCTCCCACGAGTAGGGTAACCAAGAGTACGTGCTTTTGTTTGATACGACCTTCAAAATGAAGAGGTTAGCTTTGTTTTTTTAATGAGCCGGTCGTGTCCACATGGAAGGCACGTCTTGCACTGCTTCCTTCGTTTCCTTCGCTGTGGTCACGACCGATTCATTTCATCCCTGATGAAGGTCACCAAATGTGAACGAAACTATAGTTGGCACTTTCCAACAATTGTGCGGGGTACGCGTACCCGTATTGTATGTATATCAAAATGGATCAAACGCGCGATAGTTTTCTAAATAAAAAGTTTCTGTAATTTCTGTCTTTATTTATTAAATTCATTGCGTAATTTACAGGGAATCCCGAAGCATCACACAACTCAGAAAAAATATAGGTAAGGACACCAGGATAAACGGTGTAATGATTGAACAGGAAAGGTGCGCAACAACATGCTTGTAGAACGCGCCCACCGCCCGAAAAAAAAGATAATAATATTTAGATCTGCATGCTTAGTAACTAATAGCTTCTAGGTGATTCCGTTTCATAGATCAGTCATCTAACTAGATAGATATTATATAAATTAATTTATATTCACACTAGTACAGCAAGAGTCACTAACATTACACCGCACACAAATCACTAAATGATTTACTCTCTGCAACAAGGTCGTTTTGAATTATACAAATTTATTAGGAAATACTTCAAAATTATAACCCATATTTCATAGATAGTAGACAGTATTTTTTCCTAATTATAGATTTACCAACCAAATCATTAAAATCTTTGTCACCCTGCTTCGATTCGCAACACCAGTGCCTCGCCTGTCGATTAAGCACACGCGAGGGCGAAACATGCGGTGTGGGCAACACCTGCGCGCGCGCATACCCCATTCCCGCCTGGACTTAGCAACCATCGACCAATAATATCAATAGACGGCCCTTATCTTTTTAACTTACGATACTGCAACACGTAATATTTTTTTAATAATAACCTAGGCAAAGTTTGACCACGATTACACGTGATGGTCATGGAAGATGCAGTCGAAAAGTAATAATAAACTTTCATGGTAGAGGTTCCAAGGACTCGCAAGAAAAGCTTTGCGTTTAGTTTTATTGTATATACTGTTTGTTAATTTCGCTGTCGGATTTTAAATTTTCCGATAAATATTATGTGGGTCTTTTGAAGTTGCAAGTGAATCGGTTTGTTCTAGCCAAGCGGCCTATAGCTTAGACCATATCTTCGCTTTACATCACGCGAGTTAGGGCCAAACATAAAACTTGGCGTAATCCAGAAAAAAACTTACTCAATGAAAAGTAAGAAATCCGAAATAACGTTAACCCCTTTTCTCGTAGTTGTAATATGGTACTATGAAATGTTTATTTTGCCCGCTGCTTATTAATGAAGTACAAAATATAAAATCTGTTTTATTTTAGCACACATATATTGAATTCTGAATTAACAGCCAATTTCAGAAAAATGCATTTACGTGCAAATCTTGGCGTTTTAGGTCCTGAGATCGAAAAATCTTGGCGCTCAACTTGTGTGTAGCTTTAAAGATTGAATTGGAGAAGGCCCATCCATATTTAAATCGGTCGAAGGCATAAAAGCATGTATAAACTTTTATGGCTTCATAGGCTTTTTGATCGGTCACGGTAGGGTGAAAGTTTGGGGTGCCGATGTATAGCATAGAATTAATGTGGGGTGCTTTCGGTTTAAGACTTTAAACCAATTTGAGATTCGTATTTCACGGTTTTCCCATTTAGTGTTGGTTATTTTTGAAATAATGAGAATATGTTATATTGTTTTAAAGGTGTTGTAATGTCGTGGTTAAATGAGAATATGTTATATTGTTTTAAAGATGTTGTAATGTCGTGGTTAAATTTTATATGAGTTGTTCGACTACTGATACTAATAACCTGGTGTGTCCTCAATTCCTATGGACCTTCTTATAATTTTGCACTACTATATTTTTTTTTAAATTTTGATCATTTTCTTTAATTTTTTTTTCAGTAATGGCTTCATAGTTGTCCCAATAGATTGGTGTGCTATTAATCTGATAAAAGAACTAAAAATATATTTAATCTATAATATCCTTATGAAAGCAAAATGTGTATAAAAAATATTAATGTGGCATTAAATTCGCATTAATCCTACCATGTAGGAGAACCAGAAAAATAATCTCATAATTATTTTAAAATACACTTATTATCGGAGTAAGGAATTCATAAACCTCAAGATTAAATGCATTTTAAGAGAAAAATTAAGCTCAATTTAAGCGTATGTTAAGACAGAAATTACGCTTGTACAGGGTTGTTAGGCCCTAGTAGTGACAATTATAAGTAGATATTTTAATAAACAACGCAATGGCGAACGTTGGAAAACAAAATATTACAACTTATTTTGGAGTAGCTAATATGGTTTCTTCGATTTTGATTTGCCTTTTTTTACACGTTTATTTTTTGTATTTATTCCCTAATGTTCTATTTATGTTATTTTAAGAAAGAAGTTTACTCGTATAATACGAATTCAAACAATTAAATTTTAACTAACTTCAAAATAGGAGTAGCCACTTAAACCAATTCCGATTTATCAGCGATGCCTACGGACCGGGACCGAATTGAAAAAATATTTCATTGTTTGATAAACAAAAAAATGTTTTATAATCAATATAAAAAATAATCAATATGAAAAAATATTTAATCTGATAATAAAAAAAAGTTTTTTTAGGTTTTTTTTAACGCATTGATTTTTTACATTTAACATAGGGATCAGTATAAGTTCTAAACTTGCTAGTTCGTCATAGTCCTGTATGATAAGTATATTTTAAGAGTACTTCTATCGAGACAACTTGTACAACTTGTAAAAGCGGCAATTTCAGACACTTTTATTTTTAAATAATGGGCAATAATGTTGAAGAAACATTTTTATGTTGTCCTCCATTTTTTATGGGCCGTGCAAGATGCGGCGAGGTTGGTAAAGTGCTAATAATGGTATTAATGTAAGTATAAACTGTACTTATCTTCGAGAGCTTTTTTGTCCTTATTTTAAGTGATTTAATACTAAGCATCAGCCGGGATAAAATAATATTTGAAGATTTAAATGTTTTTTTAAATATATATTAGTTAATATACCAAATTTGCAGGACATGCAAGGTTGGCATGCGTAGTGGATAAAATGTGTTTAAACCATTTTATCATCAAGGGCCATATCAAAAACATACTTCTAAATAGCTTTACAGCGATAAGTCTAGTGATAAGTTTTATTTTTACACATGGGACATGTTTTTTCGAGTGTCATACATCTTCGAGGGACATCTTTGTATAATTTTTTCTATTATATTATGACTAACTAACAACAAAAAAATATAGCGTACCCAGCATGCCAGCCGCATTACCACACTGAATGGCAATGCTTTTGTATAATTGTATGTATAGCGTAAACCGGGTGACCGATTTGATGTGCAAGGTGTCATTAGATTTGTCTTTATCTGCAGATAGTCATTGGTTATACTAGCTACATCCTGTGTTTTACTCCTTAAGATACAGTGGTATGACGTTTTTGCAGTTGGGTTTTTTTGAAGTCGCTTCTAACTACTTGTAGTTAGATTTAAAGCTTGCGTTTGACCACAAATACCAACTCGCCTGATATAAAGAGCCAATTATATCAGGGTTATCTATGAAACTACTCATCCTATGAAACTACTTTTACTGAGGGACCAACCCTAAATTCGAGGAATAAAATCAACTGTTCTACAGAAAGAGTTCGGTCGTCGACAAAATATTTGAAGCCGATTTTTTTCTCATTTTTAGAATTAGTCCCATAGTATATTTGTTCCTTACGATAAGAATAGTGACTCGTTTTCGGCTTAGTACACCTCCAACCGATAACCCTATATACATAAATATGTTATTGAAACGCTTACTTAAAACATGACCACAACACTCAGAATAATCTCCCAAATAAAGTTCACAAAACCCCTGCAAGTGTCGATATCAAAAATCCCTTAGCCAACAGTCGATCATCGTATCTCAAGCGCTAAAATCGCTTATAATTTCAAATGAGTTTTTCCATCGGCTTCGCTTTTTTCCCGTTCCGCCTCCAACAAAGCGCTTTAGTAGCTGAATTCTAAATCAAGCTGTGCAAACGCGATAAACGGGTATAATGAAGGAGAGGTAGGTTTTAGTACTTGTGTTTGGCTTTTGGTCACTTAGTTTGCGAAGTGACTGCTGTTTATTCTGTGGCTTGACTGTTTTGGAGTTTCTTTATGGAGTTCTGTCCGCGTGGACAAGTATTATTTATCAAAGGATTTACTTAGTTACTATTACAAAATGCCATAGAGACTAGTTTCTAGGTCGCCTGAAGTCTTCTTATATGGTCTAAAGAACTTTAAGTATTTTTGAAAGCAATCTATTTTGTAAATTATAAGATTTCCATGTCAATTGAACTCTCAGAATCGTCATTTATGTGTTATATGCAAACAAAATAAATAAAATCATTCGAACCATTACATAAGTCCTTTAAAACTACAATTAAATATTTTTTTCTATAACTATGATTAACGAATGTTACTTGTTTGATATGTATACTAGCATCCTTCTGTGATCTCATCCAAAAAAGCTCTAACAGGTATTTTTGTAGTACCTACCTAAACTTACTCAACTAACTTGAAAACTAATAACTTGAAAATAGTAACGACGTTTAAATACCTAATCACTATATTATCGCTTTTAGCGATAAGGCCGCCACTTGTGGCACTAGATGTAAGAATTTTTCCTGTATGTTTGATGTTTGTGCGTCTGCAATAAAGAGTTTATTCATTCATTCATCACGATTGCTTAGAATCAATGAAATTTCGCCTTTCATTGTAACAAAAGCTTTTGACTCCAAGTACATTCGTATTATACACGAATCTATCAGTTATTATTTCAAGTACATAACAATGATTTCCAAAACCACCATTAACGATTGATTAATTAAAAACTCGTGACTTTACAGTCTTTGACAAAACGATAGAGAAATCAGCGAATCATCGGTAAATTGGAGCCACCCTCGCTCAGTCGTGGGTTGATTTTTGATTTTAAGGGTAGTGAATGAAGTTTGGGAGTGCATATGCCGTAAAGTAGCCCTTGATTTATTGATAGACTTTGTAATCGAGGCTTGTATAAATACTAAAAATTAAACATATTATTAGAAGCAGTATTTATAAAACGTAATATTTATTTAACAAGTGGTTAGAAGCTACAAAAAACTGCTGAATCGTTACACCTGTGTATCATTCTTAAGACGAATATATTGACACCACTCACACCAAAATAAAACCAGCCGTTTAGTCTCTAGGGCGTGCCAAAGAAATATTTATTTTAAGGCCTCTTTAATTTAAGTCATTATCATTTTAGTGCATAGGTGTCTGGAAGAGATCGGTTTAAGCGATAAGGCCGCTATTTAAAAGGTGGTATATGTGTATAAGCTTTTTTAGGTATTATTGCTAGTTTTTAAATAAAGAGTTGTTTTATCTTATCTTACATACACTCAAAAAACATAACCCTCCGTCTTTTGCAGTCGGGTAAAGTGTTTTCTATCTATCTATCTAAATACACACGTTTTAACCACTTATCACATCACACTTAATTATAAAGGCAAAAGCTTTAATATGTGTGTTAGATTCTTCTTCACGCTCGAACTGTTGAACGGATTTGGATGAAATTAGCCAACAGCTTATTTCCTGAATCTGTAAATAGATTTTCATAGAAGAAAAATGACGTGTTCGTGGGAATAGTAAGATTTCTGGAGGTAACGCCGCGGGATACAGCTACTTTATTTCTAAATAAATACATAAATGTATATCTTCTAAGGTACTAAAATTCATTTTTATAATTTTGTTCTACACTGTGATATGTGACATACTTGGATATAATTAATTAATAAAAAAATTACTTTATAAGGCACTTAGTTTGAAGAGCGTCACCAGCTACGGGACTAAGAGTGAGCAAGTTGCATGAAAAAGTATAAAAATACTAAAATACTAAGTAAATAAAGAAATATATTTGATAGTTGCATGATGGGCAATTAGACTTACCTTTCATCAATCCTTCGGTAATACATGAAAAGAAGAAAAAAGCAAATGTTAGTCCATGTTTATGAAAATGCATAAGTTAGGTAATAAGCAGAGTGGAAATATAACTTAACCTAGCATGAAATTGTATACAACGGGAAAGTTTTAAACAGATCAGAGATTTTTTCATATCTACTAGGTAAATCAACGTCCCACTGTTAGGCTCGGGTCTTAACTATAAAGGATGCCATTTAGCCAGCATGGTTAATATATAATACTTTACTTTTTTTCGAAAGTTTCGAACCATATCGAGAAGCAGTTTTCCTCAGGATGTTTTACTTCTCTGTTTAAGTAAGTGGTAATTAATTCTAACATGCACGTGAGTAAAAATCTCCTGCTTGCCTGGAAGTTCAACCTGGTTCAACCTGTGGTTGAACCAGAAGCCTCCAGCTTGTGAGACAAGAGGTTTATTAAGTTAGCTACCAGAGGCGTAAGTAACCAAGGTATCATTAATTAAAACAGATTAGTTTCATTTGCCGGGTTATCGGTTAGAGTGAAAACAAAAGCAAGCAAACATGGCTTCATTTCAACAAGGTTGAAGAAGTCAACTGTCAAAACGAAACTAATTTATGCTCACTCATGTTTTCACCTCTTTTATGCCTATGTACCGTGTCAAAAAGGAAATAATATTTAAATAGCTTTAACTTTTCAAATATGCCATTTTTTCATTTCTTCAGAATACGAAAGTTTGCGAAACCCAGAAAATCGTTTTTATACCAGTTATGCGAACTGTTGCGTGCATTTTCTGAAACTAATTCCATTTTAAGACTTTCTCGTGACGATTTCCGCAAAAACAACGTGACATTACGTGACCCTGTAACAAATGTAAAAGCATGAAATATGGTATAAATCGTCACAGTTTTTATAAAATAAACGTGTTAATAGAAAGTAGATTAGTTTTTTACTAATGTAAATCAAAACTGTAACCAAAGTGTCGAAACTATAACTAGCTGTCACCCGCGGCTTTGCTAGCAACACAAAATAGAATATAAGGAAATTTAATATTTTGAACCCCTATCAGGGATTGAATTTCCAAAAACCACTTCTGAGTACACCTCTTCAACTTATAATGCCCTTTCTAAATTTTGAACACCCATAAGGGATTGAATTTCCAAAAACCATTTCTCAGTAACCCCTTATAATGCTCTTTCTAAATTTTATGTTTTTCTAAGTTCAGCAGTTGCATTATTTATGTTCATTCTGATGAAAAAAAACATTATACCCGTAGAACTAAGTACTCCTCCTTTTTTGGCAAGTCAGTAAAAATAAATAAATATTTCATAATAACTAACTGAGTCTGAAAATCCTAACTAATATTATAATTGCGAAAGTAACTCTGTCTGTCTGCCTGTCTCGCTTTCACGCCAAAACCACTGAACCGATCTGGATGATATTTGGTAAGCAGGTGGATTGGAGCCCGGGAAAAGACATAGGATACTTTTTAACCACCTTCAAAAAAGTAGTTCCCCATTTCGATAGTAAAATGGGGAACTACGCGGGTGAAACGGCGGAGCACAGCTAGTATACAATGTGTATAATAATACTCCTTAAGATTCGTCAGTTACTTTGTTTATTACAAAAAATCTTTGTTTCGGTCGATACATTTAACACTAATTCGTACAAATTTATGATTTGTTTTATTTTTATGTCTCTGGCCGACGATCTCCGATTACATTACCATGTTTATTGATGTCTTAAAATTTTATTTGTATTTTTCTATTTAGAAACTGACTGAGACATAGATTTTAACCACAGAGCTTAATACTGATCTGCTAACTAGAGAGATGTTGAAAGTGACAAATGAAATTTTAGTTCACTTTGCTAATTTCACTTACGTTATGTTTGGTAATAACTATTAATTTCTGTTATTGGCTTTAATTTAGTATATATATATATATATATATATATATATATATATATATATATATATATATATATATAAGTTTATTGGAATTTTTACACATAATAATAGAACATAGTTCATATTAACACAAAAAACATTAAGAAACGAATTACAATGTTTGATGACTTCCAAACTAGGCGCGAAGTTAGCGAGTACGAGTTTACAATTCCAAAATGAAGTAATACGAGTAGTATCAATAATTTAATATATCCAAAAACGTCTTGCAATACAATTTAAAACCAAAACCAGCCCCAAAATCGACACTGCGCTAATAATAACTACTTTTGAATTAACTGCAGACGATGCTACGAGTATGTATTAGTATCAGCTTAGTTCAAAGTTTGCCAGTAAGACCGTGGTAAAAATTGGGAGACACTAAGCAAATATGTAAGTATTAAAGCTCGTTAATTATGATAAGTAGTGATATTAACTATATTATATTAATTACTATAACATATTTGTAACTACCTTGATTGATGTAATTCATAATGAATGTGAATCTGAGCACAAGTAACACATGTAATAAGATTCATACACTAGTTTTAGGCTTAAGCAAAATGCCCAGGATCTTAGCGAGATCCACGTCCCTTAGAGCTTTTTAAGTGACACTTGCAAACTCTGTGAATTGAGTGATGGGTTTTAACTGAATATCTATAAATCTGGTTAGTCAAAAGAATTCAATAACTCTTGAGATTAAAGCTATTTCTTTAAGTAAGTGGTATTTACTGCCAGTGATTGCCAAGTTGCCTACAAAGTATTATAGTTTTGAATAAACTTTGAAGTAATAATAGGATTTAGACGAGCTTAGGTAATCTTAATCTGTGGAATTTAGACGCCGTCTTAAGATAAATCAATTTTTAGGCAAAATTTAATAATAACATATATCGGTTTATAGGAATAGTTAGTCACGACTTGAAAAATTATAATCTCAGTTTGCATGAATAAGCTTTATTAATTACAATTGGTTCACAATTGGCGTTAATACCGAGTATCATTTTAATTGAACATAATAAATCTATCTATATATATATAAAAGAAAGTCGTGTTAGTTACACTATTTATAACTCAAGAACGGCTGAACAGATTAGTGGGGAGGTAGCATATAACCAGGAGAAGGACATAGGACACTTTTTAACCGACTTCAAAAAAAGTAGTTTAAAGTTAGTTTTAGTTTTAGTAGAAGTACGCGGGTGAAACCGCGGTGCACAGCTAGTATAATATATTCATATGGACGAATATATAATATTTAACTTTCTCTACTAAAGATAACTAACATTACAAAAGGTGACAACTGACTCCACTTCGGAAGGCGCCTATAATAAATATAAAATATTTTGATTATTTTAATTTGCAAACCGAATTTGTAAGAATTTATATAGAACCATCTGGAAAGTCCTTTTAAACAAAACAGTTTCTAAATCAGCCCAGAGTTATCTGAGAAACCGAGCTACACACATTAATAAAATGAATCCGACGAATCATTAACCTTACTTAAAGTTCCTTAAAACCCTGATGTAAAATGTACGAGTGAAGTAGGTAGGACGTTCAGAAATAAAATCGAGAACACGTTATCAATGCAAATAAGAAAAGGTCTACGAACTGTGTTATCTTATCAACTCTTATCACGCGCGTGTGTGAATCACCTAGGTACCTGTACCATACACTCAGCTAGCGCGACGCGATGTTATGCTATTAATAACTGAAGAAAACAAATATAATTAACCAATTTTTTTATCCTTCACAGCTAGGCATTTGATCACGAGTTCGCATGATCACGGAAGTCAGCGATACTGTAGCCCTAGATGGAGCATGCCTAGTCTGGAGATTTTGCAACTTGAAGGTGGTAGCTAGCCAGGCGAGAGAAAGGAAACGCCCTACCACCATACTATGGTTTCCTCACGATTTTTTCCTTCACCAGTAGCTCAGACTCTTTTTGTATGTTTCGTGGGATCGAACCTCGTACCTTATTGCACGGCAATCGACCCCACTATCCACTCGGCCATCATCGCTACAAAATAAAATAAAATAAATAGGTACATTATTATTGAAAGTTTCGTAACGTGTCTCCGCAACTATTGTGCATTATCATAATTAGGTATTGTAATCTTAATGTTATTTTAATCTTTATTAGGTACTATAAAATAACTAACGTGAACATACAAAAATTAGCAAGAGATAATTACACCAAGATCTTTATCTTAGTCTTTAAGATATCTACATATCTATTTAACTTAGTACAGCAGACTAAATATTTTTAAAGAGTTGAAGATATCCATGAACTACAAAATAGTTTGATTTATATTATTCAATTTAGGAGTAGGTACGCAAGTGACACCATTTATTCATTTATTATTTATTAAGTAATTATTAATGAAAACGTAACAAGACTTGCCTGTAACGAACGTTATTTAATAGCCAATAAATATTTCTTATTGTGTTTTATACAGTATCGTTATCGCTTGTGTAACTCTCTCGTCCCTCGCATGAGTAACGATACTTACTCATGCAATATTCGTGTTCTAAGGTTCATAACGAAATAACATTCATTTCTTGAAATCAGGGAAATAACATTAAAGAATTGTTGGAATTGGAAACTGATAATAAATTCTATGTGTAGCTTAGTGTTCGTGCTGGATATTAAAATATGAATTAAGTTTAAGTTATTCATATTTTAATATCCAGCACGAACACTAAGTATAAGTGAAAGGTATAAGAGAAAGGTCCTTATTTGAAATATAAATATTACTACTCTTTTCTTAGGGTTTAGCGTTTATTAAAAATTCATCTTGTGTGTTTTTGAAGTGCGAGAATACCGGTTCGATTCCAATTTTAGGCATACACTTCTTAGTTTTTTTAGTAGATTAGAATTAATGACCACTTGTTTTAACGGTGAAAGAAGTTAAAATCCTTCGAAAGAAAATAAACCCGGGTTTTGCCAGAGTGGCTTGTCTGAGTGGGTGATCTGGCTGGGAAACTCTTTCGGGGAGACCCGTGCCCGGCAGTGAAACATAATATTTTGATGCGTTGATAGAATCTAGTGATTACGAACATAGTATATATTTAATATTTTGCAACCGTAAAAATAAGTTTTAAAAACGTATGTAATGTTTTATAGATCACGTATCAAATCAACGCATAAGGCTTCACAGCTGGACACGGGTCATCTCTACGAACGGGGTGTATGCTAACATCCACTAGTCAGCCTAAACTGCGGATAGAAAGCTTCACTTATCTTCGAAAGCCATTAGCTTGATTGAACCTGGGATCGAACCCGCGCCCTTTCGCTGGTAAGGCAGTTAAACATCTAAACTAATTTATAGATTGGAGTGAAATAAATGTCATTTCCAACATGACAGCCGAATGGAACTAATATTGTATGTACTACCGATGTTTTGTTCTTGTTTATATCATATTTTTATTTTGTTTTTGGTGCCCAATAAAGTAATATTGTACTGTATTGTATTGTCGAAAATTATTATCACTAGTCCCATCATGGAACTGTAAATGGTACTAGTGGCAACGGAACGTTTTTTTAAACAAGGTTATTATTAATTTAAATATTATTTCAAATGGTAACACAGTGCCCCGGCAAAAAATAAACAAAATTCATTCCCTTCAATAAAATTGCAAAAACTTAATCGAGCGTATATTATTAGTGAAGGCGGGTCACAAACAAACAGTTACCAAAATAACTGCCGAAGGAGAAAAGTTCCCGCGATTCCAGTATTACGCGCTATTTGAGATTTCCCAAAATGGCTGCTTCAAAATCACGCTGTCACTTATTCCGGTTCAGAGGCGAGGGCTGAACGACTAAACGTCTAAAAGCCAAGTAACACTTAGTTTTCATACAAAGCCTTTATTGGTTTAATATCTTTAGCAGATTTAATTAAGATTTATTTAATTTTGATATAACTAGAAATATTTTTATTTGTTACAAAATAACAAGTTTAAAAAAAAAAACAAATTATAATATTAGCTACAACTAAACGTTTTTAATTTGTCGGAATCTTTCTAATTTTTTCATATATGGTCTCCGATATTCAGCAGAATTTAAGTATTTTGTTTGTGATTGTCATACTTCATAGGACGTCCCATAAAAAGTTATTCATAATGGGTCCCGGTTTGTAAATCAAAATAATCAAGTGTTGGCCTATATATGTACAAATATTTCTAAGAAAATTGAGGAGTGAATTTTGTATGAAAACTCGGTACTAATGTTCGCTCTTTACAATACTCATCAAAAAGCTACTAACGGAAGGAACATTTGGGGCAATATAGCCCTTCGGCTTATAATACTTTCGCTTTCGGTGTTGTCAGATGGAAGATCCGAATCCCAAAAAGCTACAAGAGATAGACATTTCGTAACAGTTTATTATTGACCAAGCGAAATGACACTCTCAAAGTATACTGAGAGAAAGGAGAATGAAGGTAATTTATGAAGCTTGTTGAGGATTTATAGTTTAAAACGATCACTTTCAGGCACGTAAAGATGCAATTACATGAAATGTACCCATCCTATTATGTCCTTAAAAGTTTTTTCCAAAAAAAACTGAACACTTTTTGAAAACTTATTTTTTCTTAAAAGTTCTTTTGTGTCCTTTATAGTATTCCTTTTTTTGTCCATTTGTGTATCCCGACACAGGAGAAATCCTAGTGGGGAGTACGTATTTATTTATATTTTTTCAAAGACCACAACACAAACCTGACCGTTTAACTTTCAAAAATATCTCAGTAGCAGTAACTAACTTTTTACGTGAAATTTTATAAGTAGTTTGTTTACTGTTGAATATATTTATATTTCAACGAAGTCAATGAACACCGCTGATAACCACGCCACACTTATCCTTTAAATAAATAGACATATAAATTCCTTCACTGGAAACCAATATCAAACGTTACCGGTCGATAGCGATCCCAAAGCAAACAGCCCGTGTTTTTTTTCAACCTGGGATGAGTCAAAGGCTTTGTTGGATGGAATTTTACCTGGTTCTCTGATTTGGAGCAGCTGTCGTAGGTTGGTAACGTTGCTAGAGCAAATGTAGAAAGAATCATGAACTTACTTTTATGTAGTCGTAATTGAATTAATAATTTTTACTTGTAATTTTTTTATGGAACTGTGTCTGTGTAGGTAGCTATGTAGTATTTATGATTCATATCATTATTGCGACTCCAACATTATATTACCTAGCGTAAGATGAAATATTATACAGGGTTATCGGCTAGAGGTGTACACTGTACCCATCCTAAGGAACAACTTTCGCTATGGGACCAACTCTGAATTCGAGAAAAAAGAATCAGCTGTTTCATACATTTTGTCGACGACTGATCAACTTTTTGTATGGAACAGCTGATTATTCTTCACCACTAATATCTTGGTGGCATAAGAATGTGACACGAACAAACAAAACATTTCTTAAATTACACAGTATTAAAATTATTACAATACTTATGCTTTTTTAAAAAAAAAAAAATAACACGTTTTTGGTCAATATTGTTTAAGAAGACCGGTTCGAACGACTCAATTCATCCCTGATGAAGTTCACCGAATCTGAAGGAAGGTTCTCGTATATTTGTACTTTTATATATATTACTATGTTTGAATCAGGTACGCGTGAAAGCCCGTCTTCTCAAACAATATAAAACCTAAGCTGTAGAAAAAAAGCTTTAGCTGCTAATTAAATAACTTTTTAATTAACAAACTAAATCGAAAAAATAATCTTCGCCTAATAAAACCATTAACAGAAGCACTTGTTTTCTATGACCAAATAATTTCAACCTCAATACACGAAAACAAATCGCACCCTACCGCTCCTACCCACTCGTATACCGCTCGAAGCTTTATATCGGTCGGCACCGCGACCATTGTAAGACTATTGTGGAATAATCATCGATAAATAACGCCACTTAAAAACATCCCCCCATTAACCGCAGGCTTACCTGAAACAATACAAAATACGAAATATTAATAAATCCGAGTAAATTATTACATTAATTGGTCAAAATAAAAAGGGAAACGATTCTAAATTTGATACTGTTTGGCGTTGGGCAAAAAATAAAGGGTTTAATAATTTAATGGCTTTATTCGTTGATTTTGAGATTACAGTAATTAAAGCAGGATTAAACACAGCCAAATTAATTTATATTACTTAATCAAAGGTAGATTTTTATAGAGTTTAGAAATTCCAAAGCATATGATATAATGTGATTATTTAATTAAAAATTAGTAGTAGCAAATACAAAGGTAGAGAATAAAAAAAATATTGGTATTATGTAAACTGGCATATAATCGTTGGCACTTGTGAATTTCTAGTATTTCATTAGGCCGCGTAGTAAAATTTTTAATTAAATGTAAGTTTTTAGTGTCGTTTCAATACAAAACTATACTTTACTGCACTAGTAACAGAAAAGTAACGTCAAATCGCGTAACTCAATATCATAAATGTTCAGTCAATATTGTTTTTATCCCACCATCTCGGAAAGAGTATTTTTGCTATTCGATATCTGAGTGCAAAAGCCGTTTTTATCCGCTAGAGGATAAAGTAAATTTGAATTTAGAATACCGTGTGCACTAAGTTTGTGAATTAAAAACCTCATTCAAACTATTTACGTAGCCTCTATGGTAGCGAATTCATCATACAACATTTTTTATTTTGTTAAAAACTCAGCCACGGAATTTTTTTTCTGTACTTTTTTTTAATTTGTTTTGCGCGCGCCCTTATCCTTTCACGTCATATTGTTAAAACCTTATGTTAAAAATAAGTGAAAAAACTAAAATGAGAATGATTTAATTTTTATATTTTTCGTATGTATTAATTTCCTCGCTGAGGTGTTATGAAAAGTTACATGTTGCACTCGAGTGCAAATGATTTTTCACCTTCTCTTTTAATTCCCTCGCTAACGCTCAGGATTCTGCTTTTAGAATCCTTCGCTTGCTCGGTCATCAAAAGTGAGCAAGCGGTTAAAAAGCAACTTTGCACTCTTGTATAACAAAATAACTATTAAAATATGCAATTTGCATTTACCCACGCGATTACCAAAAGCGACTTAAACATTTTCAGATATAAAAATTAGAGTCGCCAGAATTGAAAATGAGACGCCTCGTTCGCTAGGCTAACAAAAACCCAACAATTCGTTACCAAAAATCGAGTTACACTTTCAAAAAAATATGCCACCATCAGGACATCAAAATCCGCTTTATCGAGAGCTTGTAAGTTGTAAACTTGTAACAACTTTGGGAACGCCATCAAAACTCGTTCGGAATCATGTTCCGGATAACGACACTTCAATGCATCAGTTACAGCTACTTTTAATGTTGTAACTTGATTTACAAGCGTTTGATACTGTCGGGTCGATATTGGCAATATAAGAGTTTTAGAAACGTTGGATAAAGTTGACGTTAGATTTTCATAGGTTTTGTTGTGAAAGCTAGCTGCAACCCGCGTTGTTACCTTCACCCAACATTTGAATTATTTGACCGTCACGCGGTTATTAAACATACACTCCGTCAACGTTTGAAGTAAAGCCCAGTCGTTAATAAACTTGCAATAATCGTATAGGTAAATTGTATTAGGAAAATAGATCATATCGTTTTAGCGTAACGATACCGCTAGCACTAGGTACGCTGCCGTCTGACAGTGGGTTTAAGCAGATTATCTGTAGACTTTATTTAACTGTACAAACGAAAAACTTTTTATTGGCAATAGTACATCAGATAATATTTACAAAAAAAAATATCGGCTAAAAGGCGGTCTTATCTTTAAAAAGCGATCTCTTCCAGACAACTTTTGTAGGTAAAAACTCAGATAGATATATTAGGTATAATCTCAGCACTATAACCTATTTCATAAGTCTAAGCACTTTCTTTTACAATACAAAAGTTATATTTGAATTTGAATTTGAGTCCAAAGTTCTTTGCGTATATTTAATCGTTTGTTACTTGACCATAATTTCCATGAAATAAACTACATAACTATTAGCTACTTCCGTGCCTGCCCACATCCCACCTCGACATTTTAACGTCAATTTAACGACTAATAACTAATAAATGTGTAAAATTAACTATTTAACGTTGCACTGTGACCAATAAACTTTACATTATAAACTTGTGGCTGTATACGTCGTAGTAAATAATTCTACGGCGGTAAGTTATAACAATAATAGCTTCCAGATTTGCTTATAAAATACTATAAATGTCACTCGCGGTTTTGCCAGAGAAAAAAATGAGAATTAAAATATATATTTATATATATATATATTACTGCAAAAAAAACATTGCGAATTAATAACACTAAGGTTGTCTAATTTTTATTTGTAAATAGTAATAAACAGTTTTACATAGAAAAAGTAACCATATTAAAGTACGTATCTTGCGGCTTCCTCACTAAGCAAGCTTGTATCGAGGAAACCAGAATCCAAGTTAACTCAAAAGTAATTAATACCTCATTACACAGATAAAATTACAATAAGAATATAAAGAAGTATTAAAATTTTAACCCACATTTAATTAAATTTCCAAAAATCATTTTTAGTACTCTCTTACATTCTATAACAAATACATCCTCCAAATTGCATGTCTCTAGGTTTAGTAGTTTGGGCTTTACGTTGATTCCTAGCAAATATCAGTCAGTCATTCAGTCAGGACTTACTCTTTAATAGATATACTACCAGCGGCGTTGCCCGCAAATGTTGAAATATTTAAGTGTTTCAAACTTTGAACTCCTATTTAGGGGTTGAATTTCCAAAAATTTCATATTAGTACACCCCAACACCCTATAATGCATACACTCTCGAAATTTCATATCTCTAGGTTCAACTGTTTAAGGCTCTACGTTATTTCTTGAAAATATAAGTCAGTCAAGACTTACTCTTTTATGTAGATAGATTATGTGATGTACATTACAATTTTGGTTTCGGCAAAAAGGATTTTTATGTCGCTTTATGTTGTTTGGTAAGATAGAATTATCGTACTCATGCACCTATTTGAGATAATACTCCTATAGAACTAGGCTTGACCACACAAAAACTGACACTGATTTTTTTTAATTGAAGTATCAAATCGCGAAGTTTCTGTAAGGTATTTTACCAACGAGTATAGAGATCCAGACAAGCCTAAACATTGAAAGATGAAATCAAATTTTAATATAGGGACATGAAGCAGGGACGCTTCGCTCAAAGAATCATATCTATTAATATAATTTTAATTCTCAATAAATTTTATCGTAATATTACTTAAGTTTAAGTTACTTTATATATCATAATGTCAAATTAATTTTTCTTTCATCTCCAAACTTGGCTTCAACCAAAGCCTTTGGAATTGACGCTAGAAATTTATGTGATTTTCTGAAAATCTAAACAAAGTAGGTATTGTAGATTTGCTAATATTGGTAGCACAATTTATTGGAATCTACATAAAGCTCTTCTACTTCACGATTCCTAAAACTTGGCACCCGGAGAAGGTTTGATCTGGATCGATACGCGAAAACAATATCCTAATTTAAAAATAAAATCCTTTACTAATTAAATACCTAATAAAATAAATACACTGACACGTATTTACTTTTTATAAAAAACATCATCACCGTTATGTGTCAGCCTTTTTAGATGTCCTTGTTTAGATAATAGATTTTAATGCTGTCTGAAATCTGTGTGTTATGAACTGGCAGTGACTCATCACTTCAGGAATTATACATTATTTATACCTATAGATATTTAACCGAATTAAATACAGGAGATTTTCATTCAGAACTCTCCACTAGGATTATTGCTGAGTCAGGAATACCATGCAACAGTCACAAAAAGTAAGATCAGCGCTGGTTGTTTACAACCAGCATTACGCTGAGTTCAAGCCGGTTTCTGTCAGGAAACATAAGCATTAATTATATAAGTAATCAATAAGTCTAAACTGTACAATTATATAAAGTTTATTGGTACAAATATTTTTTTAAGCCATATCCGAAGACAGATATTAGAATCCGTCGTTCCAACACCTGGCCCGACCGGGAATCTAACTCGGAACTACAATCTCCGAAGGTAAATATTCTCAGTAAGCCACCACAATCATCCATCAAATTAGTGTTATAAAAATATACCATTTATTTTTTAACTAAATTATAATAAATGATAGTAGAATTACTTTACACGCAGATTACAAAAATATAAAATGTTATAGGACAATCCAATTCGGAAGAAGGCATTACCATGCCTTGCCATGCTTCTCTGCCTTGTGCTAAGCGACTCTCACTCCATCTTCTCTGGAGTCGTCCTTTCTCTCGTGTGATTTTATTCATTTTTTTCTTTGGCTTTAAAATGCCACTGCATTATGCGCTCGCTCCATCTTCCGTCCATTAAATTAGTGTAGCATCATTAAATTGGTACAATAGCATGCCTTCAGGCAGCATCATTTCAGGGTTGTTCTTAAACGTTTACAACTGTATCTTGCTATACCATAACAAAACGAAAGGGTATCTCCACGCGAGCGTGAAAACTCTACGTAGGGTAATTCTAAAATCTTTTTGTCGGTATTTTTATATCGCAAAAAACCCTCTTCAAGGGTTAGCATTCCGAAGGGTTAGCGCTTTGTAGCGTTTTGGAAGGCGGCTAGAATAAATATGTTTGTGATAAATAAAAGTAAAGTGCTACCTTATTCAGAATATGTATGATACCGTACGGGTGTTGTACTCGTGCTAGTGTATTTTTTTACGTAAAAATAAGCGTTATATTTGCTTAGATTTTTGCGATTTCGACATTCAAATTAATCTTGAAGCTACCTTGCTTTATTCACAGAAATTAATTTAATTAATTCTTAACTAAACTTCATTTTTACCGCATGTCCTGTTTCGCAGAATATGCCGATATGGCGAATAAGCATTACAATATTTAGAAAACTAGCGCGTGTTTGATTCATATTGTTTATGAAGACAGGTTTTCACGCGTACCTGATTGTTGGAAAGGTCCAACTATAATTTCATTTACATTCGGTGAACTTCATGAGGGATGAAATGAGTCGTTCATGTCATCGTGACTTTCTTAAACAATCAGGTACGCGTGAAAACCCGTCTTCTTAAACAATATGAGTATTACTCTACATCATAGCAAGAGATTGTGCTAATGCATCAACGCATGACATAAAGAATCTCCACCCAGCTTCTAATGCTTGTCAAATTAAACAACAAAACTCGCGGATCGCCCGCGCGGAATGAGGTTTGCGGGAGGAACGTGAGTATAGCGGAGTAGAGCGGGCTAAGTAAATTGTCGCATTCGGTAGTAAATTCCATAGTTTATATCGTCCATTTGGTGTCTATAACTTTAATTAACCGTAAACTTATCTTAACACTTTATTCTGACTACTAGTCTGATTACGTAACTGCTAGAGTACGTTAACCCTCTATTTAACAAATGAGGGTAGGTGCTATTTCTCTTTGCGCCCTTATTGCATACTGAATTAATTACTGCGAATTTATATTTGTAATGGAGAACAGAAGGAACGTGGAGAAACGTAGTTTCCTTTAGCACTGTTTTATTATTTTCTTAATACATACTCGTAGTTCGTATAAGAGCGGGACATTTTCTAAAAATTAATTTACAAGTTCTAAGATTTTTAATTTTTCGGTCGTTTTTCATTGTGAGAGTTTTCCCTTATATTGGCGTCATTTTCCGGTCTCTTTCAGCAATATTTGGCTATAACGTGAAATAATTTTGTTGTCGTCGTATTTCCGTTATACCATCGAACAATTAGTTGAAAAAAGTGAATATAATCTCGAATAATATTTGAACCTATAATAATATACTAGATATATTCTTCCAAAGATATTAAGAAGCTCCACTCAATTGAAGTAGGATGTAGCCACTTATATCCTCAAGTCCACGATTATTGATTTTGACGTTTCTGATGCGAAGAACGATTACGCAGACATTCTTTAAAAAAATGTTTTGTTCATCTTTACATCTGTATGTACCAAAAAAAAGGAAGGCTGTTGATGATGATGATAATATACAAAAAAATATCACCGAATTATGGGGCTCATAATGCTTCCGTACGCTGTATAAATCAAATTACAAAACCACTTGTACCTAAAAGTGAAAATCAAATCTTAAAAACCATCAATAATTATATTTACTTATGTTTAAACCAAATTTATAATAAAACCTAACATTAATCCTACTAATATTATAAACGCGAAAGTTCGTAAGAATGGATGTATGGGTGTGTAGGTATGTTTGTCACTCTTCACGCAAACACTGCGGAATTAATTTAGATGAAATTTGGAACCTGTTTAGTTGTTAGATGGGTTAGACCCTGGATTAATGCATAGACAACTTTCTTTTTATCTTATATAATCATAACCACGGGTAACACCGTCAGGCGCTGCTAGTAATTTATAAGAGAGATTCACTATAAAATGAGTTAATTAAAAAACGAGTGTTGAATTGAGTAGGTACCTCTTTCTCTTTTATGTCGGTAAGAACACCATTATAACTCGATTCCACCAACCACTTTGAATACGCTCAACAAATAATAACAGTCTCATTATAGGCTATCCAAAGAGCACGTCATAAGAATTGCAAATGACGAGTGCAATTTAAAAATTGCAAATTATACTTTCAATGAATCGTAATGTTCACGACTTTTCGTGAGAATCACGACACCCGTTCTGGATAATTGAAAGGAATTATTGTTTGATTGTTGTTCAGTTTTGAACAAAGGAATGTTTAATGAGGTTGACGGAATTAATTACGTTAAACGGCTACTAAAGTATATTATATTATACTCATGATAGATATGACTAGTAATAGATATAATCCCAAACTTCATGCACAAATGGCCTCACACAATCTGTGTTTGCCAGTGACGTACGTAATTTCACAAAGAGCACAATTCTAAAATTTATTGAAAAAAAATATGCGCTTAACTCATCGATGCCACTGGTGACAAGAGAGCTGGCTCATGGCTATAAGGGTTTCTGTGGCAATTCAACGCGGGAATGCAGCCAGCGTTCTTGGGACTTAATCATACGGACATTATTTTTTTTTCAGACTTTTAATCATTTTTACAGTTTAGGTTTTTTTTAAAGTTACTTTGTATTAATTCTTGTTTTTTTATTTATTTTAAGTTCTATAAATGACGAATTGTTGCTACACCTTAGTGACGTGCGTGACGCCAGCTCCCGGTTCCGACGGAAGATCAGCGCTGTTTGTTTCAACCAGCATTACCTATGTTGAGTTGGGGCCGGTTTGTGACAGAAAGCAGTTTTTTTTTTTTTATATGTAAAGTAGTGTGTTATATTGTTGTTTTGTGTTTAAAAATTTAACGCAAATAAATGTTATACAAAATATAAAGAATATTAAAATAAACGCGACTGGGTATACATATATAGAAAATATCAACTTTAAATTTTCAGTTATTTTAATTTATAGACTAAAACGCAAAGCCTATTTTAAAGAAAGTAAATATTTCTAATAATAAACCTTTCTAATAATAAATAGTTTTTTTAAGTGAAATAAAAATATATATATATATATATGTATATAAATATATGCAATAAAAACGACATTTTTCATTTTTTTTTAAACGACTAGATAAGTAAGATAATTTTGAGACAATAGTTTCTAATTTCTCCTTCTTCCTTTAATACTCACAACCATCTAATATAGATATTGAACTCTAACTTTAGATTCCCAAAGCGCAATCAAAACTTAAGTAAATGTCAACTTATCTAAGATACAAAGTTAAAATTAAAGATAACACGCTGGCAAATTGATATTGCTGTGTGAGTAAGAATTTAATAAGAGTTTCAGATAAAAATTCTTTCATAAGATATAAAAGTCTAAATTGTTTAGAATTATATCATTAGATTATTAACTAGCAATTTAGAATGCGTGTCGTTGTCAATCACGTGTGAACGACTGGACCGATTTCATTAAAATATATATGAAATCGGTCTAGTCGTTCACGCGTATATATACATAAACGTGGCAAAATTATTGCGGTGTAGAGGTCAACAATTCACAGAACTATCTGTTCATTTTATCATAATTATCTTTTATATTACAGTTTTTATTACTTACAAATGCTTATTCTCGAACTAGGTACTTAAGTACCACTTAAATAGCTTCTTTAATCTAGAATCCGCTTAGCATGTACCTAACTGGATTGATAGTATTAAGTCTTAACCTTTAAGTTAAGGTATCGTGTGTTAATCTTCACATTATGAACGAAGCCTTGTGAATTAAGCTAGGATTATATCGATCGCACTCGGTTGAGTTACCTACATGTTCGCTTCGAACATTTATGTTGTTTAAATAAAATGGGCCAAGTGCATGTCGGAGTCGGTTCCGTAAAATTATCTTATCATAATATTAGTTTAATATCTAGCTAAAGACGGTAAAAATCACGTTTGTATTATGGACGCCCCCATTGGACATCTATTTAGACTTATGTAATTCATTTGTAATTAAATCGTGTAAACCATATTTTAAATTAATTAACTAATTACTAGTACCTTATCTTACAAAAAGTACCTAATCTTAAAGAAAGTAAATATACTACAAAATATTATATGATTATTTCAAGCGTCAAGTTTGACAATCAGTTTTAGATAATTATTAATATTATCTTCCACAATTTACTTTACCAACTGATAATGCTTCAAAAAACTGATAAGATAAGTTTGGTTATTTCGATCACTGTGAGAACCGGCCCATTAGCTCAGTTGGTTAGAGCGTCGTGCTAATAACGCGAAGGTCGCGGGTTCGATCCCCTCATGGGCCAGATTATTTTTGTTGGTGATTACAACTAAAAATACAAATGGAACATGTAATTAAAAGGTGTGACAATATTAGTCTACGCGTAAAAGTGAATGCATTGTTAAAGAAAATAGCAAAATTCTAAAAAAAATATTTAGTTCCCATACAAAAAATGGTCACGTGTCACGAGATGAAACGTCACGTGTGAAGATAGATATATATTTAAAACAAAATTAACACAAAGACAGGCAACTAGTCTAAGAAAAAATATATTTTACAAGGAGTCCAACGCTCCTAGGTCTAATTTATCCCTATCTTCCAGATAATCTAGATAAATAGTATCTAATCATAGTACCGATCAACATTTTAACTGTATTCAATTACGGCCCTTAAACGACGGTTTTTTTTCTTTCTCAATAGAAAAAGTGTCCCTTTTCCCTTTTTTGGGTTTTGCAATAAAACAACTAACCGATACAAATCTTACTGTTTATTTTTCAGTGCTTTTTACAGCAAAATATACGCTGAAGTGGAAAATATAAAATGTTAATATTAATGCACATTCTATGTGCATATTACCATAGTAAGCACATAATATACATACATACTTCTATGTATATACAGGGTTGTTGGTTAAGGGGGTACTTAGGCGAAAACAGGTCACTATAGCCATCATTAAGAATAACTTTCATTGTGGGAACAATCCCAAATCCGAAAAATACATAATTTCCATAAAAAATAACTTATTAATCAGTAGTCGATAAAATGTATACGACATATATTTTTTCGAGTTCACAGTTGTTCCTATAGTGAAAGTCATGAGATATAAGTTATGAGCATTTTTAGTCTAGGCGAGATAGTGGCCCCCTTTTGGCTTACTACACCCCAAGCCGATAACCCTGTATACGCCATATTTGTATTAAAATCTCAATTTGCTAAGTATATTGTAGGAGTGCCGCAGTAATATTTGCATGAGTGGTAAACAACGGTAAAAGCTTTTTGAAGAGATGAAAATAGATACCCGTATATGGAAATGATTTTACTACAAAGCACCCATTGCTTTTGTTTTTTTTTTTTAACTTGCAAACAAGTGAGGAGCATTCGTTTTTTTTTTGTAATGCGCGTTGTCCGATTTCTCAGAGGCTCTTAGATAGATAGACAGTATTCTTAATTGCACCTAAAAAGCACACAAAAACAAATACAAGTGAAAAATTCTAACAAAAAACTAGTTAATATTATTATTATATTCTAAAAAATATAACACATATTATATACACACAACATTAAATATTTCCTAATGTAGTTTACAAATTTCAATAAGTTGTACCAAACAAAAACCACCTCAATTTATATCATGAGCACAACACATAAGACTTTAATTAAGAGGCGCGTCTACTGAAACGCGTCATAGAATTTTATAACAATATCTGTACATCGAATGACGTTTAAAAGATATATACGGTTAGCTAATACATTAATCTACAAAAACGTTAATATATCTAACTTAGATATACTTTTTTATTTCGATAATAAAATGACATTGCGTCAAACGTGGAAATCGACACTTCCGAAAGGTCGACATTTTTGATCAATCTAATGTATCTCTCTAAGAACGATCTAAAAAAGAAATTAATGCCTTTTCTTAGACCAGTCTATTTAGACAACTATATATGTCACCAAACTCGGTGAATTCTTCAAAAATTTTCCTAAGTCGTAAATGTGAATCTAGCTTTGACGCAGGCGCGTAACTTAAGCACATTTGATGCTAATTCGTTCAGTGCTGTGTTAAAAACTTGCGTCACTTGTGCCAGTTGTGGTCACATACTTGTGGTGGGACTTGCGCATGTAATCATAATTTCTGAGATTTACTAACGGGGTTATAAGGTGGGTTCTATGCATCCAATGCGGGCATTTCAGCTGGCAGTATGTCAACAGTGGCCAAATGGTTAAGGCATCTGAGCGTGTTACGCAGAAAGATTCCGGTACGAATCCTACCCGTCTTGTTATATCTGAACTGTCTCTTAGTGTAGAAGTGGTTTAACATTTGAAAACAATAAGTTGTTTATATTTTTTTTATATTATACAGTTTTTCTTTGGACATTTTTCGACAATAATGAGGGCAGTTTGCTGCTGCACCGTATCTGCAGAGACACGCGAAACTCACTCAACCGTTATTTATGCTACATATTAAATTAAAAACGGTCTAAAATGTTGAGTTGGTCAGTTAAAATTTTGAGTAGTCACCAATTTTTTTTGAGATCTACAGTTCGCTAGGCGTGACATAATATATGTCGTCTAGCATTAGGACGTATATTGATGCTGAAAGCCATGCATAAGTTAAAGAAGATTCGCGGCGTGTCACTCCGATTGCACACACAGAAGAATCTGTTGCCATTCGAGCTAGTATCCTAGATAAAAGTATTTTATTTCTCTAGAAAGCACCAAACAGGCACGAGGATGAAGTAGCAATCACTTAAAGGCGCTCTGGGAATATCTAGCTTCACTATCCCATAGTTTAGACGCTGCTGGGAGGTATTGTTACGAATCAATTCAATAACATTAAAGTAATTTCTATAATTTAAATTCTTCTAAAGTAATATTTAAAAATAGAAATTAAATATATTTACTGATACAAAATTTATTTTCTTTCTTATTCTTAACCTGTAATACGCCTCGTTTAAATGATGCACTGTTTAATTTTTTTCGAAGTTGCCTCCAATAATGCACCAAACAGTGCTATTTGCTGGTAGCAAAATAGAATCGAGAGGTGTGTATTTAAACATGGTCCCTATTTGTTTCTCTAATCCTTTTGCTATCCGTGAAGTGTAAAGCATAACAGTGGCAGAGAGCATGTAAAGTATGTTGATTTTAATAGTTCTACCAACCAAGTCCCTTAGCCTAAAGATCCGGTGACGCAACGGTGTTGAGCTTCTCTTGTCTGAATTTTAAATTACAGAGCTAATTTTCTGCCGCTATTGGAAAGCGGCACGGGTTAAAGTAGAATCTCAAAATTAATTAGTACTCAACTTAAAATAGAAATTCTAAATATCAATCCTCGAAGTTGACCAAGAACATTATGCCTATAACCATATAATTAGGCATAACAGAAGTAAACAAACTACTTCTGTTATACCTAAAACTAATTGAATTTAGCAATACTGCGTTTTAGATTAAGTGTAACGCCAAACTAATAATAAATGACTAGTAGAGTCATAATTAAGTCATAGTTTATCAGTAATAGTAAAAAACACAGGTTCCTATACTGAGACGGCTAGTCCAAAGCTGGATACAGTGATAGGTGGGTGCAAGGCGAGCCGGGATTTGAATAGTAGGTACCTAATACCGTTCGTTTGATGTGCAAAAGAGGTTTTACTATTGTATTCTTATATTGAATGGGTTTTCTAGGTTCAATTGCTGAGCGGATTTTTTTAGCTGGCAATAAACCTAAAGTATTCATACCTTAACAGCTTAAGCTTTAACATTCCTATATTACTTAAGTATCTTAAATCCCTACATGTTAAGTAATTTTTATGTAGGTATTAACTATTATGTTATGTATTGTAGCATAATGTGGAATACTTAGCACAGTAACTTATCGGGGAGATGTTGGAAGTACACCTAATGTCAAATAATGATCTTTAGATAATTAACAAGACCATTTCAATACCGCATACGGTCCGCCCATCATGTGGGCAGATCTAAGCAACCCTGGCGACTTACAGGGTTATAAGCACACTTGAACAAATACGTCATCATCAGCTAACTCTTGTCCGTTGCTGGACATAAGCCTCTCTCATGGCACGACACTCAGCCCAATACTGGGCTTCTCGTCGCCTGGTATCTTTTCTCCATCCAATGACAGCAATTGCTGTTGCTGCAGCTAGCAATAATGTTGAGTTAGAGTTAGGTTCTGACAAATCCATAACAACCTTCCTTCCTGTTGAAGTGTTTGTAAAAACAAATTTTTCATTCATTCATTATAATCACAATCGGCATACCGGTTTAGGTTTAGGAAGGAGTTAGTTATACGTACTTTCCTTCAAATATATACCTGTATATATTGGTTACATTATAGTATCTGGGTAGCTAAATCTTTTGAATGAATGAATGAATGAATGAAACTTTTAGTATTCTTTCACAATGCCTCGGTAGATACTCCTCGACGCCTTCATAGGTGTAATGCAAGCATATACGAGTATCCCTGTATTTGTAGTGATCGGTTGAAGCTATAGTATGTATAATGATAGCCTGTAACCGCAGTTTACATCTGTGTTACAAATTAGAGGTCATAAGATAGCTGGAAGCTGCAGGACATTTGGAAGCTATTAGGAAGAAATGATAACAATTGTTAGATTTGAGTTCTTTCGTAGCATGATTAAACACTTAGTCTTATAAGACTGAGTATTTAATCAGGGCTATAGCCCTGTATAAGTTGATCGATGAAAGCTATAGTATGTATTATAGCTTTTAACCGCAGATCGCATCTGTGTTACAAATTAGAGGTCCCGTTAACTCGTGTTCGGATACAATTCTCTATTGCTTAATATTGTAGCGTAGTTGGAAGCTGTTAGCGGTCGATTCTGTCAATTGCTTCTAGAGTTCAGTACATTTGCAGTACGAGTATTCCTTTTGATAATTATTATATTGAGCTTATTATTTATTCATTTTTTACTAATTAACGCATGCATGGTAGTAGAGCGTTTTCTAACGCTTTCCTGGCTAGTCTAACACCCTAAAGTTGATGAAATCCGTAGCCAAGTACCTAACGGTGTGTTCCACGTTGCAAGCCACAGCATGCTCTATCTAGGGCCACAGTAACTTCCGTGTAAGGTTGTCCGACCTGGTGGTCAAATGCCTAACTGTCTTGAATTAAATAAAAAACATTGTGTTAAGATTTCTGAGTTATGATTTGGATTATTGGTTCCAATATGCGTAGGTACTCAATCAATTTTTAGTGATGATTTGTTTGATAAAATTAAGCAAAACGATTCAATAACCTATCTAGATTAAGCATTACGACTAACCGTGCGTTATATCACTTTAGAGAATAAGTTATCTTGATAAAGCATGAAATCTAATCTGCAACTAGGGTGTGTCCCATCGACCGTCATCGATCTTCACGGAACGTTATTGGAGGTCAGGAAAAACAATAGTACCTACTAGTCTATAGGTGAATTCGCCTGGACAAGCCTGATTTTAAGCAATCTATTCACGATGCATCCAACAGGACGCCGTCCTAAGAATGCTTTCAGAACGCGTCAGAAAGCGATAGACTATAAAATTGAATACTTTAGCAGTTTCGCTCCAAGTAACAATAGCGTTTTATTTCCAATATTATTATTGTTAGAAAAAAAATATATTTAAGCGTCTTAAAAAAACAATGGTTTTAAACTGAAGAGTAAAAATTTCAACAGTCTAGCTATCACGGTTCATGAGACACTGCTTGGTGACAGACGGACAACAAAGTCTTAGTAATAGGGTGCGAAACCCTTGAAAGCTGAACTGAGCTGATAACGGTACTAAAGTGCGATTCGAAATCCAAGTTTTACCGAAACAGATATATTGAAAGCATCCTCGGAATTACGACGATGAACCCATAGTCAGCAGGAGGCTTTATAGGAGCGTCCTCGTCGATGCTTGTCCGGGTTTTGGTAACATAAATTATAGTTAACAGGCAGGGCAGTGGAACTGGGTTACTCGTGAGGACTTTGCCCATACCATCGATTTTGTTTAAAAAAATTGCTGATTTGCTTGTATTACCTAAGGGATGCCGAATATTGTGTTGAGGTTTTTATGGACATATATTTTGAATTCTCTAAAACATATTAATGTTATCTAGTTTATCTAACGGACATATTTGCCCAAAATGAACAAATTAAACACAATATATAGAAAGGAAATGTTAACGTTTTAACTTCAAACGAGTCCGACTGCGAGCAATGCGTCTCTCTTAAGTACTAAGTATATGTAGCAGATTATATAGTCCGACAAATTGGCTAAAGCGAAATTACATGGGTAATCTTAGCGTTGAAAATATTAACCTTATTCACAAAGCATGAATTTTAACGATGTTTTCTATCCACATCAAAGAACACGTAGATGATATATAAGATTTTGTCAGATATATCATACTTTGCCAACTAAAATGAATGAATGAATTCTTTATTGCAGACACACAAACATCAAATATACAGGAAAAATCTTACATCTAATGGCGGCGTTATCGCTAACAGCGATCTTTCCAGACAACCTTAGAATGGAGACAATTTACGATATATATAATACTAGATGACGGTATAAACGGTTCCGACTCATCTAAAGCACATTTGGGTTCCAAACATACATTGAGAATATCACCACTGAAGTAAATTGAAAAGCTGGTAACAATTTTTCCGCAAATGTGCCCCACCAGCAGATTTAACGCCATATTAACACACGCGAGTGGGTGTACGTATCTTGATATCGAATTCGCGTTCGTCGATAACTACATTTGTAATTCGAATCGCGAGCGACATGGAATCCGCCATTTTGCGATGACACAGGGTTACCAGTTTAAGCGAAATTTAATAGTGAATAAAATATTTCTGTCACAATTTGTAAAAAAAAACATAATGCGAAATATATGGAAAAAATCAAAATAACTTTGAAGGAAATTAATTAGATAACAATGTAACTACATTTACACTTAAAATGAATACTCAAAAATCTACAACGCCTTGTAGTGGTAACCCTGATCAAACAAAGCAAATATAGAATAAAAAGTCCTCAATTTTAAATGAAATAAGATATGTGACACGTGAGCCCTGCCCTCCATATTAAAAGTTATTAGGAGAAATTTTCTCGTTCTTCACCGAATCATATCAAACGTTTTCTAACATTTCTAACATTATTGCCAATACTCTCAGAAATATAACGCAAAACTTTCAGACCGTTTCTTATATTAGTTTTGGAAGTCTGGAAGCCAAATATAAGTGGATATCATGGGACGAAATAAAACTACTTTTCTAATTTGCCTCGATGGAGGAAAACGCTCTTTTAAGAGGTTCTTATGAGATGACGACTACGTAAAATATTTTCATGTCGGCTATAGCTGAAAATTAAAATAGCTTGAATATGATATAATTTCCTTATTTTATTTTGAGTCATAACATAGAAAAATGTTTATAAAAAGCTAGTAGCTGCTCCGCAAAGAAATTTTGCGAGTAGAAATAAAAATTAGGACAAAAGAAATGAGATGAGGTATTACAACTATAATACTTCCAAATTTAAAATTTATGCTCGGAACATGATTGGTTTGCGCTCGTAGACGTTCGCTTTGGTAAGGATGGGGAGGTATAAAAGACTCAATGCATGTTTCATTATCACTGCCCCGACCCGACGGACAGACCGACCGCGACTAGGACAGTAGTGAACTGGAACCATCTAGGGACAGCCCTTAATGACATCAGCTCACCCGAACTCGACCCGATACCGGATGATATCCAATCCCCCCAGGACGTCGAAAGATCGATCGACTCCCTCACTAACCACCTCCGCACCGCCATAGGCAAGTCGTCGCGGCAAGTACCAGTCGAAGATTCCCGTCGGCTGGTCTTGCCCGAGGACGCGAGGGAGTTACTGAGAGAGAAACACAGAGCCACTAGGGCATTCGGTAGATGCCCCACCGATGAGAACAGAGCTACCTTGCGGCGTTACGAGCGCCTCGTAAAGGCCCGCATTCAGGAGCTCCGGGATCAAAAGTGGGATGACACACTCGCAGATCTCGCGCCTACGCACCAGGCTTACTGGCAGCTGGCGCGCAACCTAAAGTCAGACAAAACGGTCACCATGCCCCCCCTGAACCGCCCCGGTCAGCCCCCCGCGTTCGATGACGACGAGAAGGCAGAGTGCCTAGCAGAGAGTCTCGAGGCTCAATGCGCTCCGTCGCTCAGTTCGGTCCCCGCTTCCCATCTTACTATGGTGGACAGCGAGATCGAACATCGTAGCACCATTCCCCCCTCGATCCCCCTCGACCCTATCACGACTAGGGAAGTTGCGCTTATTATCCACCGCCTCCGCGATAGGAAAGCTCCCGGTGCCGACGGCATCAGTAACAAAGTGCTCAAGCACCTTCCCCCCGCCCTGATCCACCTCCTAGTTAGCATTTTTAATGCTGCCATGAGCAACGGCATGTTTCCATCCGCTTGGAAAACTGCCGATGTCATCGGCATTCACAAACCAGGCAAGAAGGCGTCAGAGCCCTCTAGCTACCGCCCCATTAGTCTCCTTAGTTCCCAGGGTAAAATTTACGAGCGACTTCTACTGAATCGCATGTGGGCCCACGTCACGGCCAACAACCTCCTTCCCAACGAGCAGTTCGGCTTCAGAGCCCGACACTCTTGCGTTCAACAAGTACACCGCCTCACGGAGTACATCCTAGAGGGTTTCAACACGAAACCCAAACACTTTGGCAACCCCCAGGGGACCGTAGCGGTCTTCCTGGACGTGGCCAAAGCCTTCGATAAAGTCTGGCATAACGGGTTGATATACAAGTTGTATCAATTCGGTCTGCCAGACCGTCTTGTCCACATCATCCAGGACTTTCTCCGCGACAGAAGCTTCCGCTTCAAACACGAGGGTGAACGTTCACCTCCACACCCCATCAGAGCGGGGGTCCCACAGGGCTCAGCCCTGTCCCCGCTGCTCTTTTCACTCTACACGAGCGATATCCCCCGCTACCCGGGGGTAGAGCTCTCCCTTTTCGCCGACGACACCGCCCTCTACGCCAGAGGGTGGCACGTGACTCGACAAATTGCTCTCGTCAACCGAGCGCTCCTCTCCTTGGGTAAATGGTTCCGCATGTGGGCCATTACCGTTAATCCAGAGAAAAGTGCAGCCGTGTACTTCACTCCGCGTAAAAAACTCCCGAATAGGTCCCTACGCCTCCATGGCCAGCCCATCTCTTGGGCCTCCTCGACCAAATACCTAGGTGTTACCCTGGATAATAGGCTCAACTTCGAAAAACACATCACCACGGTGCGTAACCGCGCGGCCTTCTTTCTAGGCCGTCTCTCCCCCCTCCTGTGCGCGAGAAGTAAAATGTCCCTTAGAAATAAGGTGACACTTTACAAGACCGTGATCCGCCCCGTCATGACCTACGCCTCTGTTGTCTTCGCACACGCGCCCTCTTATCAACTGGATAAACTCCAAGTTATTCAAAACCGCTTCATCCGTAGAGCGGTAGACGCGCAATGGTATATGCGCAACTCGGACCTCCACTGCGACCTCGAGCTCCCCTCCATCCGTCAATTTATGAAGGATGCCTCGCGTAGGTACTTCGACTCTGCTCCCCACCACCCGAACCCGCTCGTGGTTCAAGCGGCGGACTATTCGACTGACCCGAACGGTCCGCCCCCCTTGCATAGGCGTCCTAGACACTTCTTGGATGATCCGGACGACCCCATTGCAGCCGTAGTATCGGCCGCCCTGGGGTCGCCCGGCCCACCTGACTCGTCTCCTAACACACATTCCGTTTTTGGTACTGGTCCGGGCCACCAGATTCGACATCCATTCCGACGATACAGAATGCGTCCTCGCCGGCGAGGACGTGGTCTCTTAGGACCCTTAGGGTCACCCAGTTGATTGATAGGGCCCTAGGTCCTTCCCCGTCTGGGAGGCCAGGGCAATTCGGTCAAATAATCAAACCAGTTGCCTAAATTAGCTAGGTTTAGGGTCCAGGCCTCTCCCCGGGATGCCATGGACACAAGTCGATCTAATGATAGGGCTCTGGCGCGGGCCAGGGCACCTCTCTCCAAAAAGCGTCGTTCAGATGCCAATCAAGTGTAGGGTCCTCGCGAACTCTGGACTCAGAGCTCCAGGACAATCAGGTCAAATAGTCACTCAGATTCATAGGGCTCATTTGTCCTCCCCCTCAGGGAGGTCTGGGCAAATTCGCTCTAAAAAGTTTTAGCTAGGATGCCACCAGTGGCTAGGGCCCTAGGCACTCCCCGTCTGGGTTGCCAGGGCAGTTCGTTAGTCCAACTCTGGGCGACGGCTCAAGCCGAGGTTCGTGCCGTCTGAGGCGCCCTTGTGCTTGTCGCCCCAAAACCAAAACCGCGGCCCAGCGCACTAGCGCTTGCCAAACGTCCGGTCAAGCTGTCCGAGGTCGTGTTCGACCAGCAGCTCAGTCCTTTCTAAAAAAAAAAAAAAAAAAAAAAAAAAAAATTCATTATCACTATTGTACGAGCCGCGGCGCCGTGCAGACGTCTAGGGCAGAGCTTTATTGAAGCTTCAATACTTTAATAGGTGGGTCTCAACCGGTTCAAATCAGCATATGCAATGGATATCGATTCTGGAGTATTGGGAAACATGAATTATTCGCTCGGCTTGAGTGCCGACTCGGCAATCATTTAAAGCTTCCACTCTCTCACTTCAATTTGCAGCGAACCAAGTACTCAAAATCGTAGCTTGGCACAATTTGCGATTCATAAATTTGATGACTATTTATTGCAGTCAACGAGAACGCAGTACTGTTCGTAGCACAGCTAACTTAAGTGTTTAATATCGATTACATCAGCTCAGTCAGTGTTTGCGTCGTTGAATGTGGCATTTATCACTGTTAGGGTATTAATCGCAAGCCATACAAGAGTTCTTATAGCGGCTTTTAAACTCTAAATCTCTTATATTGTCAGACATATTTGACAGTGAGGCAAGCTTATTCACCATACAATTAAATAATTCTTGGGAAAACAACGATAAAATTGAGACCTAGAGTAATCAAGGACATTTTTCTGGATTGTTGTTGATGCTGGCACAAAATTATTATGCTCATGTATGATAATTTTAAGTTTTTATTATTTTATGTTACGGCAGTTTTTCTTTAGCATTAATAGCCATGAAATTTAAAATTTATTATTAGCACAGATAGCTCCTCAACGCCATTAAAATAAACTAAATCCACATAATTATAATACATTTTTGGCAATTTAACAGCAAATTGCATCAATTGATTATTACTTAGCATATTAATAACAGTGGATATTGACAAAATATTTTCAGTAAGAAACCATAATCCATATAAAAACCGGTAGAAGAAACATAAATCTAAATATTAATACGAATTTAGCTCTATTAGAGATTTAATGTTCACGTCTACACGATCATTAAATAATAAATTATAGAAAAAGTTCCACTAATTTATTCGAAAATATAAGCCATTTAAATTATAAATTCGAATCACGGATCTGAATACTTACGTATATGTATACAGAAGATAAGGCAAAAAGTCACGGACGAGTTTCGGTCGGATATTATTATAAATATGTCTCTGTCGGCGAGACATTATGAATGATCAAAATTCTAGTTTTTATTGGCGCGATTAAATGTATTCTGCCAAAGGATACAATATGAGAAAGAACAGTACGGACTTTTGACCGTGTACTTCTTTAGCGTTTGCAATAAATTTTTTGTTATTTTTTTAAATATTAGTGTGTATTATATAGGCAGTGCTCGATTTGGATGTTGTGTACATAGATTTTTAAGATATTTTTCCATCAATGTACTATTAAAAGCAAAAAAAAGGCCGAATTATTTCTGATTATTAACAAAAAAATAATATTTTTAATTTTGTAAAGCTCCATTTTATAAAATATAGAGTAAAATTTAATAAATGCATACATGCCAATTAACCTTCGTTCGGACGATGGCCGTACATTTGTAATATCACAATTAATATTTAAAATATCATTACTTCTTTTTCAAGTGTTAAAACACACTAAGTATTATATAATACTTAATAAGAGTGTGATTGAAAAATTTACGACAAAATTTATGTAAGAAATCCCATACTGCTTATAGCCGTCTTGTTAGCGAAAGAACAAATAAAGAAAGATCCGAACAAAGAGCAGCCTTGAGAATTCCCGAAGGGTCTTCCTTCAGAAAAAACTTTCGATGTTATAATTGATAGGTCTGATGCACAGCGTGAGAGAAGACAGCAAAGCTAGAACAAATCCTGGAAAAAATATTGTGTAAAAATAGTTGACCGTGTGTCAGAATATTGTATTTAAAAAAATTGTGCTCGGCAATTATTATTTAATCAGGCGTAAAATAACAAACTAAACATCAATTATTTAACAGATTCCAAAATAATAATAATTTCAGATTTCGAACACAATTTAGTATTTCATCAAATTTTGATGTTAACCAATTGAGTTGATATTATTCTTAACCATTTTTATTATAGTGTTACATTTAGAATGTATTTCATAGCAGTAAGCTGTCTTTCTCCTCCTTCAGAGAGGGACAATGGTTTCTAGGCCGAAACTTTTAATATTTTAACTGAATATCTAACAGAAATCCCACTCCATAGTCACCCATCCTTGAGCTGGTAGGACGTACGCTCAACTTCAGTGATCGATCGGTAAGAAACACTTTAGATTCTACCAGTTTGAACCCCCATTTGATGCCTTAAATTTCCTAAAAATCTTTTCTTAATGCACCCTATAAATAATAAATTACCTAACAGTCAGAAAGTTAGTCAGGACTTACTCATACATACTCATGTATATATGACTTAGGTGTCATTTTGTCATAATTTACAAGTTATAATTAATCCGTTCCTAATTAGTGTCTAATAGCGTAGCTCACTATCTAAACAATCACAAAGTCCTGACTCGCCCTCTTACCTACATTTCAAAAGGAGCCATTTCGGTCTGGTCTCTCATAAAATATGTAAGAATTAATTAAAACGACCGTCGGGACATTTGTGACGACGATAACATACATTCTTAATAATATCTTGATGTTTTTCGACCGATGCTTAGACTCGTTCATTATATTTGAGATGGATAGAGATACAGTTTGGAATGGTCGGAATTTGTTGAAGGAAATGAGGACTATTTCTCTTCTGTCATATATTTAAGTTTGTTTGGATAATTTAATCGACGAAAAAAATATATGTTTTATTATATTAGTGGATAATTTAGATGTTGATTTTATTTTACAATGTTTGTTTTATTTTGAATTAATATAATTTTTCATGTATTATTTAAAATTAAACCAAAAACCCATACTAATGTATTTATGTTAAAAGTTTTTTCAAAAATTGAACTGCTTGCTTAAAGTTAGAGTTCCTTGCAGTGGCTTTGTTAGTGAATTATCGTAATACTAAAATTAAATTTGCACTTAAATTGTGAAGCAAATTATCTAAAGCAAGACCGTGGTGGAGATCCGTGCCCAGTAATAGGACGATTATCTGACAGATAAAAAAAAGCTGGAATTTTTTCTACATATTTTTCATGGTAGGGCGATTCCTATCGCTCGCCTGGCTAGCTACTACCCTCAAGTAGTAAAATCTGTCGCCAAGCAAATACCTAACGGTGTGTTCCGGCAGTCTTCCTTGAGAACCAGTTATTTCATACTAGGCATGCTCTATCTAGAGCTACAGTATCGCTTACTTCTGTGGTCGTGCGAACTTGTACTCAAGTGCCGAGCTGTGTAGGTTAAAAAATAAATAAATATAGATACTCGGATTATATTTTCTTTTTCAATAACACAAAACATTCTAAAATGTTTATACCACAACTAACAAACACGGCAGAGTCAACTAGTCAAACCTTGATTGATTTACCGGATGTCCCCTTTGTGCCGTGCATTCAACAGATATATGCTCGTACCATACCAGGAACTATACGTACCAAAGAGCATTATAATACAACACGGCATTTTCGGTCCTAGGGTGGAAAAGCACCTTACTCATGCTTACGAGGCGAGAGATAATGTAGACTATAAACATACGTCACTAGTATTTATAATTTTACTGTAGAATCACAAAATAGCATCTGTTGTTTATAAGCTAATGAGGCTAACTTGCACAAGTTTGAAGATACCAATATTACTATAGAATATTACTAAACGTCAAATTCATATTATAATGTAGCTTTTACTTACAGTTTGAATATACATTGCTATAAATAACTAAATAAGATAATAAGTAAAGAATAGAGTAAAGAATAAAATAAATATTTGGTAATTTAACAAGATTCAATTTATTCACCGAACACATCGTTTTCTTTCTAAGCATTTTGAACACTGCAGCAATCAAGGCGGCGGCTGCAATACTTTTCCCTGAGTTATGCTATAAATCGCTTACACTGCGTATAAATCAGTTGCATGAGTATCAGCCTTATTGTGGCATAACAATACAATACGGCACTTTCTGTCCTCGGGTGGTAAATGTCGATTGTCGTTGCCCTGCGGCGGTCAATGGGTTATTCATCTATAGGAGAACGCACACTTGCAACTACTCGAAACGTATTTTTTGAATGATGTTAATTCTATTGAGTCAAACAATATACAAAATAAGATGTATGAAAAATCTTGGCATTACGGTCTAGTCGTAGACCGTAATGTTATAAGCTTGATTGGTCAACGCATAAGGAAATTGTAATGTTTCCATTATAAATTATTTACGATAAAATGTGAACGTATGTGTATCTGTATCTATTTATCTAACAATAACTAGTCAAATTAATAAAAATGTCTATCGTATAAAGTCTTATAGTAATCTTTTTCACAATATCAAAACCAGCGGATTAAATCGATAGCGTGCGGCGAACCTTACCCCTAATTATGTAGAGGGTTTTGACGTCGCGTCCCCGACAGAGCGGTATTAGAGGCTATGTGACGACTAATTGGCCTCTGCGATCGACATGCGACCCCAACTAGATTGTCGCAACTGTGCGTGGGGCTTTAGATTGTCTTTCGGAGATTCTTTTGTGGAATCGTAAGGAGTTAATTAATTAATAAATTGTTTAGTTTGAGTTTTTATTATTTTACAAGTTAATATATTCTTATACGTGCAAAAGTTCTTAAATTTGTGTCTGGGTGTTTATTACGTATATATAAGTATGTATTTATGTATACTTATATTCCACATATAAGTATGTATATCAGTCATCAGGTTATCATAGCACAGGCTTCGCCTAGTTTGGGTTCTGAAGACCTTTGTGTGGATGTTGTCCCATATCATATTATATATTTTAGAGTTTCTGGAAAAGCTTGCTGTGGCGTAATTTATGTTAAGCTTAATAGCCTGCTCTAAATATATACTTTGAGCTGTTTTAATATAAACTTACATATATATGTTTCAGCCTAGACTACTACAAAGTTGCTTAACGCTCGGTACGTTTAAGTCGATGCTAAAAACTATCACTCAAATCAAGGATAATAAAAAATATTTATTTGTTTACTGAACCGACAAAAAATAAATAAACAAATGGTAGAAACAACAAAAAATTACAAAATTAAAAATAATTGTGCAACCACAATTCCTCCATAATATTCTATGTCTCCTTTAATTATAAACTTTCCACCCCAAATAGAAACCTACAAAACGATTTCATGTCTGAGACAGGAAGATCCCGACCACACAATGCATCTAAAATTACAAACTGTCCGCCTTTTCATATATTGTTAAACCATTTTGAACACAATCCCTGCGGTATTAAAGTTGAAAATAACGTCAATTTTCACGTATGTACCTGGTTATTTGGAATTAAAACACAGATGAGGTGCATAGATGAAGCAAGTTTGTTTTAGACGCGTACTTGATCAGAGCGAACATTGAAAGTAGAAAACCGACGCGCATTACTTTGAACAACTGTTACAATGCAGTCGCTGTGAATTATTTTATTCATACTTCCACTGTACTTTTCACTCTTCTTATTTACATATTCTGACATTTACTAATATTAAGGAAGTGGCATTCGGATACTTAATATAAGTAAACTTTAAAGCAGTGTTAGTAAGCGTAAGAAAGTAAGCGAATCATAATCGTAAAGATACGTTTGAAACCCAGTTTGCAGGTTTGAGCCTCACGAATTTTTGAACCGAAGTAGCTTCATTTGATTGATACTAGTTAATATCGCGATAGACTTGTTCGATACTTACTAACTTGGCCGTGCAGAGTTTTGGAAATCACATTGAAATAATATTTGAAATTCAGTACTTTTTTATATGAAACAAATTGCTGAATAACATCATCTACTTCTATGTCTACGCAAAAACTAGAAATAATAATACCATGCGTCGTCCGAGGGTGAATAATCACGCTTTTGAATAGCGACCTGATCAGGATGATCAAATATTCCTATTGGTACCGGATTTTACCCGGCACGAACCGGATTTTACTGGTTAGAAGCGGATTTCGGCAGATCAAAGTCGTTTGGGTGAACGCACACTGTTTTGCTTGGATGAATTTGATTAGTGTATTTCTTTACTATTATAAACTTGTTATACGCTATTATAACTATTAAATAATATTTAGAAAAAAACTTTAAAACGGTTCCTAGGTCAGAACTTTCCACTAAGATTTCTCCTACGCAAGAAAATATCTGGAAAAAAAGTCCTTCAACACTTATTATTTTTCCGTACAGAGGAAGACATTTGTTAACGTTTTTATTTAGGTCAGTAATGCGTGACTATTTAAAAGTTTTTTAAATTATATATGTACAATAAAAAACTAGAATTTATCCTTTTTTAGCATTATTATTATGATATCATTTATTTAAAAAAAAACAGCAATATTTTTTCCCTTCTCCGAGCACTTCTACTACGAATTGTGTGTATTTAAAGTAAGTTTGTGATAATCAAGAGCAGGCATTATGTGATAGGTATAGGAGGATCAAAAATCACATCGCAAAAGGGCGACCGCCCCCAGTAAGAGGGTTGAGAGTGCTCTAATGAACTCATTTGCATATTCTGAAGGGATTTGTTGAATATGAGTTATTTAGAGCATTTTAATAATGTATCAAAGAATGGCAATGCTGATGACATTGAGTAGTTCTTAAAGTAGCATTAGGGTAGCTATTATGAAGCGTCACAAATAGCAAGTGTAAAATAATGACGAACAATTATTTAGGGAATGTTTGTAAATTACTGTGGTTAACTGTTAGTAACTTTCAGTCCGGTCAGGACCTGGATGGGTGGTCATCGACTGACATTCATAATTAAGCGTTAAATTGAAGGTCCTGGTTTTCGATCTTAGGTTAGCAAGCTGTCTCAGGAAGCAGAAAAATAATACCTACTGCGAATTTACCTCGTTAAGAAGCCTACTTTAAGTATTACTAGCTGGGCTACGCGGTGTTAGCCGCGAATCTCTACTTTAGCTTATAGCTTATGTTACTCCGTGATAAATTTATTAAAAAAACATTTTTGACGTCGATAAATTTTTTGACTTCGGTCCAGTAGTAGCTAAGTTTATTTGTTACGTTCAAAATTAAAACTTTTCCTCTTTATAATATTATAAATAGTTTTATAGTACTGTAATAAATGTGTATGCTTTTATATATCGGTTGCATAGTAAGTATCTAATTATTCATTATCATTAATTACTAATAGTTTAATGCTTAAATTTACTAAACCTTTAATTTTATCGTATCAGAATAAGCACTCTAATCTCTCAAGCGAGAGCAAGCGAAATTAATTTCATAACAAAACATCAGTTAAACATCATAATAATAAAATCCCCGACAATTCATTCACAAACTCAATTTCTGTCTTCAATTTCAACACGAAGTCTACCAACCATATATTTTGAAAACAGTATCACCACAAACACAATGCTTTTGTCTCTATTCAATACCTTCTCGGAAGGTACTATGTCGCACAAAAGTGTTTAATAAAATTCGAAGTTCCAAGCAATAAACGCGACTGACGCTTCTTTGTTTAAAAATTAAAACAGTCATTATTAGTTTTTGAATATAGAACGTTCTATCCGCGCTCGAGACAAAACCTTTTTTTGTCTCATAAAATTGCCGTTCATAGTTTGTCTTTGGAAGCTTTATTATTTTACTTTAACTTAGAGATGTTTTCGCTAATGTGTGACCAGTTTTAAAATTGTATTGTTGCTTGATTTATTATTTGAAAGGGATGGGAAGTGACATCTTAACTATTATGCACCCTCTTAGTTTTACTAGAAGGAATGCATAGATTGAGTCATAGATTTGTATGTAAATAGGTCTTTAAAAATCAAGAGATTTCTGGATATATCATCATATCAAGGTAGATTAAAATTAGTAATCGCAATTTCTCCAAATATTGAAGTAAATTTTCAGTCGAATCTATTTTTGTACTTAGCAGTCAAGTTAGGTATACTAAAAATATTTTTATAAAACTTAAAAACTAATATTTTAAAATAATTAAAGAATTCAAATTTTTAAACACTTATACGCATAAAATCTATGCAAACATTTATTCTGTGAGCCAACGGTAAACTTATTTATATTTAATTCTAGATACAGAATCCTCCATTTTACTCCGTTGGAGCGGTAGAATATAAAATAGTTTAAGCTTAATGAGATCGTATTATGTTTTTTTAATAATCATTATGGTAATGCGATCTCCTTCGTTCCACTTTTACCGAACGAGTAGGTATCCTGGCAACACCGGATTAGAGTTGCACGATCTCTTGATGCAATGCAATAGAAAAAAAACACATGTTAGAAAATTTAGTCAGGATTTTGTTTTTAATTACAGAAGTGCATTTTTACCTGCGCTGAGTGAATAATAAAGTTAAAAAAAGGAATATGATGTTGCTTTTTTTTATTTAAAGATTGCAGTAGACAGGAGCTTTTCGGAAAATTATTTTAAAACCGAAAGAAATTGCATAAGCACCTGCTGAATATTTTTGTAAATAATATGATGTGAAGCGACGATGCGGTCTAGGATAAAATTGAGTTGTTATCGGTTACCAATTTTTCTTAACTATTACTTTTCACTATCATATAAACGAAACAAAACCAAAAATATGAACTATAAAAAAATACAAAAAAGTTATGGAAATTTCCATTGGAAATTCTCAGCATTATTCTCCATGACTTTCCCCATAAACTTATATTACGATACGCCTTTTCCCCGGTAGCGTATATTACACTTTCTTAATATAAAAAATCCGTACACCTACATTTCGCATTTATTACTATCGATATGTGAACATTCCGCGCGAGGAGGGGTAGGGGTGGGGGTGGGTTATTCAGTCTCGTCACATACCGGGTTCATGGACTGACACTTATATGGGTTCTTTTTATTTCACAAAATAAATTCAGATAGGTATTTAGGTTGAGACATTAAAGATATACGGTAACGTCGATTTTAATACAGACGTGTCTGGGAGAATATTACGGCGTTGAACAATATTTTGAAAAAGTAAAAGGAAAAACAAAATTAAAATGACTTGTGTAGATAGCTTTTTATTTTAATTTAATGTGTTTATTCATATATTTTTTCTATTACACAGACCCTTTTATACCCATATTGAAAGAATGAATACTTAAAGACATACAATCCGCCACTATTTCGTGGCAAAGATAATCTTGTTTGGATTGTAAAAAAAATAACCAATGAATTGACCTAGCAAATTTTAATCGTCTTCAAAAATCAAAACAAACTATTTTACAAAAAAAAAAATTCACGTTTTCTGAATGTTCTGAGACGCCTGGATTGATATATTTAAATCCTTTTTATATTTGAAAAGGTACATCTACTTTCCAGTTCATCCCATACAAATAATATAAAAATCACGTAGCTTTTTAGTAACTCTCCATCGTCTCAGACATTTTACTGACACACTATTTCTAACGTAGTTCAAAAGTATCTGAAAATTTTGCCCGCTGAATAATTCGGTCTTAATTTTTTTATTTACTTTCTACGTTTTTGTACTTAACACGTTATTTTTATTTTCAAACATTGCTTGTAATATTACATCCCCGTGACGCCATACAAAATGACGTCAATTGTCTAAAGACAGCAAAGAACGAAGTTCAAGGAACTCTTCATCCTCACCGAATAACACCTACGGGCGACACCCGAGTAGCTTTTAAAAATATCTTAGAACCTTCTTACAAATAACTCTCGCATTTTCCTGCAGCTTTGCACAAAAGTAGTGAAATAAATTTAGATTTTATTAAAAGAACGAGTTAAGCATCTCTGCTTCTAGTCTGGCAATGTTATTTTATAGTTACATATGTTATATATTGGTACCAATATATATGCCAACTCTATATATTGGTAACAAATATTGGTACCAATAGGTACATAGACCGATTAATATTTTTGTAATAAATATAATTTTTTTTTTTTTTAATTTTTTAAGGGATTCCGTCTGGGTTACGAGGCACTTACACATACTTCTCTAGTGGTCCTAAATAAAAATCGGTCAAGTACTTAGTTTTAAAATCAAAATACCTGAAAAATTGCATACGCGCCTGCATTGTAACCGCTTGACACTTTTTTAGATTACTACCTCTACTAAAATAATAAACTAATACGTACTCCAGACCTCTACTTATACGTCTATGAAAAAGTGAAGTAAAGAAGTACAAACAAACTAACAAACATTGATTGGTTTGGGCTTCACATTTATTCTCGTACAATCCTAATCGGGTTTTAATATGAAATGACGGGTACGATGACTGATAAAGAGCAAAGTTTGTCGACATTTTTCTCACATACAAGTAAGTTCATATTTGTATTGTAATTTATATATGTATATAAAATAGTAAGTCCTGTCTGACTGATTGACTGACTGATATTCGTTTGGAATCAACGTAGAGCCTAAACCGCTGAACCTATAAGAGACCTGAAGTTTGGAAGTTGTATTCATTATAGAGTGTAGGGATGTACTAAAAAAGGATTTTTTGGAAATTAAACCCCTAGCATTTTCAAACGGAGGTTAAGGATTTGTAACTTCTTTATACAAACTCCAATTTATACGACGGACAACCCCGCATGGGACAGCTACTAGTGAGTACATATTTTGGATAAAATATATATTTCTTAAATCTAGCTCGTGATAACTAAGCAAAATCTCATCACAATAACTACAGGACCTAACTAAATATGAAAACAAAGGGGTTAGAAGCGACTTCAAAAAACCCGACTACTGAATCTTTTTAGCCTGTGTATCATCCACATTTTTTTTAATTTTTATGTACATAGTTTCACTCTCACGACTTACACGAGACTTAGATAAGACTACTAAGACGAAAGTCGAACTGCGTGCGCTGGATGGCGATGGCTAATCTTTGCACCAGAAACGACCCAGAATGTAAGTTACCACATCTTTCACATATTCCCTGTCCCAACTCCTAAGTTTTGACCATCGTCGAAAAGTGGCAAGTCATTGGTTTTTCTACCGAATTCCTAAAAAACAAGAAGATACTCTAAATTGCGAAAGACGTTGCGTATCCTATCTCCTGATAGCTATAATCTGGGTCTTTTGATGTCAAGAGTGAATCGGTTTCTTCTAGACAAGCGTGCCCCACCTTAGGCCACACGTCGCTTCACTCAGGCGAGATCTGATCAAACGCAAGCCCATCTTAATAAAAATAAAAACTAGTTTTTACTAAAAAAAACATTACATATTTAAAATACTACAGAATATTAAGCTAACTGCATTAAAAGCGGATTACTTCATAATACAGTCATCGATCTCGTCTTCAGCGTACTCGTATCATCCCTCATATAGGGGATCAAAAGAACGCCTTTCAGGCGCACCAAACATTTTCATAAGATATTAGGGCTGTCGACACTTTTACTTCTCACAAATATTATAAACATGAAATAAAAAAACTAATAACTACTGGACTGATTGCAAAAATTACTTCTCAGTTAGCAAGCTACGAGTACATTAGCAAGGAGTCATATTGGCAATATTAATTTCTAGGAATAGTTAGAGATCTGAAGCTAGTCTAGTCGACATTCGATAGATTCTACAACACATATATATGATTTTTTTTTATTTACGTCATCGTATTTACGTTTTTCTATAATGCTTGACTAATAAACAATAATAGGATACATAACTGTGTTTGAACTGTGAGCAACTTGTGTCTAGTTCATCCTACAGAGAACGTCGTACGCCAAATCAATACAAAAGACGGCTCAATATTAAAGACGCGTTTATTAATGAGACCGTTGATGAACAGACAACTCCAAACCTGGAAATAATAAGTAACGATGAAAAAAAAATTTACTTACTATATTCAATGATACCATAAAGCAATGACTTGATGGATTAATCTACACACACGCCCCGTGTTATTTTTAAAATAATTGTTTATCTTTTCTCTTAAAACAAAGAAACTTTTTAAACCTGTAACGAAAGAGTTCATGCTTTTAAAAGCGAAAAGTAATAATTTCTACCACTTAGGTAAGGCATATCAAATTATTTTGTGAAAATGATGTTGTACAAAAAATAAAATGTATTTTTTTTAAACTGGCAACCCTACCGGTGTTTTATTTCACGGCAACATTGAAATAATAAAGCAAGAGTTGCCATGTGCTGCAACATGTTCATTTCTCTTTGTGCCCGACATCCGGGAGTTTAATAAAAGTGGAAGGTAGGGCAAACATGTATGCAAGAAAGATATTAGACTAGTTCATGGGAAGAGTAACTAAGACCGCTAGAATAAACTTCACTAAGACTGTAAGACTAAGCTAGACTAAGATTAGCATAACGGCTTTAACTAAATATTAACATAAATTCCAGTTTCAATTTTTTTCTGTCTGGAGTGTTACAAGAAATTACCCTGATTGATATTGTAAATAAGTGGATACCTAGTCGGTCCTCCTACATCACATTAAACCCATGCCGGGTTCGATCTGAAGCTCGGACATGCAGCTTTCAGTTTTAAACTCTTCTGCATATTATAAATAATTAATGGAATGAAAATAAACTTGTCGGTACTTTATAGATCTTATAATATTAGTGATCGAACTACTATTTATTTGTTGTATTTAATAAATAAATACTTCTTAATAAATCTGAGAAATGCTTCTTAATAAATCAAAGGAGAAAATGTGTAACAAAAATATCACTAACCGGATGTGTTTTAGAGAGAAAAAAGCCAAAAAAATCCCGCTGACAAAAACCGTTCCGACACTCAGTTTTTTTCCATTCACTTCCGCATATAAATGTCATCCACATTTTAATTTTAAATTCTAGCCACGATTTATAACAGCGAAAGATTTTTTGCCGCTATTAAGGGGGTGAGGAGGTGAATGGTTTATTAGATTTCATCCCCTATTACAGTTTCTGATATTTTATTTAGCGCGCGTACGGCTATTCTTTATCAATTTTAAATACGCAGAGTACTAAGAGTAATAAGAGTACGCAGACAAGATTATTTTGTTTAATAAAAGTAGAAACGTAGCAAATATATACATATATATATATGGGACAACATCCACACAAAGGTCTTCAAGTCCCAAACTAGGCAAAGCCTGTGCTATGATAACCTGAAGACTGATATAGATACTTAGAAATACATATATACATACTTATATTTATAATAAACACCCAGACACAGGTCAAACAGACATGTTCATGCAAACAAATGTTTGACCTGTCCGGGGATCGAAATGAAATATATATATATATATATATATATATATATCATTATATATTCATTTCGATTTTATACAAATAGGTTGATATTGCAAATATGAAAGACACATCATAAAATAGTCATGGTTATATTTATTTTTAATAAAACATAAAAGCAAACGAAACAAAAATTACATGTACAGTTATTTACAAACGAATTTTATAATAAGCCCCTAGTAGAAGGGAATGTTCCCAGAATGCTGGCTACATTGCTACGTTGAATAGCAATGCTTTTTTCTGCCCAAAATGAGAGCCAGTATTCTGTTCACATGTCGCTTCCTCCAGACGTAGACGTTATCTAAACGTCTACATCTGGAGGAAACTCTGAATATATTATGTATTTGTTATTAACTATTACATAAAATTACCCTTTCTTTCTACTAAACATTTAATTTCTACAAATAATAATTTACATTACATTTTGCATCTCAAATATTACGCATTTGCAAAACATCTCTCAAACCAGAGACAAAAATTTGTAACTAAATCCCCATTGCATTTTACACTTTATCTGCTCACAAACAAGATTCAAATACAATTCGAATAATACAAGGGTAACTATTTTAGTAACGTGAGATACAGTTTGATCCTTTTGTGTGTTTAGGTTAAGGGGAAACCATGAAATAAACATGGTTGCCTGTTTGCCACCTCTTAACACAACGGCATCGGCTTTTTGCTTGTTCAAAAAAAAACTGGTTTGTTAGTGATATTTTCGGGTGTTTGTTTAACTTGTCCGAGATAGTTGTTTGAATATGGACCACTACTACAAAACAGATAAGTACAGAAGTCAAACACATGTATGTAGTTCACTTTTTGTACCTACGCCGAGCTATTGCGAAAGGGTTATCAACTTTGGCCTATGCACAAAAAACTATCGTAATCGTAACTAGTTATTTGATTTATTATTGAGAGTGAAACAGGAAGAACGACAATGTAAAGCAATAATTCTTATAAAATTTAAATTTTTGCTCGAGTAACACTCGTGCTCGCACTGTTCTCAACCGTTTCGAGATATCGTACGTGAGCGGTATTGATGTGTGCGTTGTTCGAGCGCACGCGGTATGTAGATTGACTTCTGTACTGTCTATATTTTGTGCCACTACAGCCTGCTATGGATATTTAGAATTTAAAGTATGTGTTAAATGTTATGTAAATGCGTAAACAAGCTGCGACCGTTTTTGGGGCATTTGAATGTTGTGGATACCTAAGTTATTTTGGAAAAGTTAGTTAGTACTAAGTTTTTTCTTTATATTTTTTAAACATTCTAGTTTTATGCTAAGTCATACTCCTACTACACGAGTAGCAGTAAATCAATATTTAAAATTAAAAATATTTAAGTTTTATTCTTAAATGTTATTATATTTAAATATTTAACAGACAGACAGACAGTGTGTTTTAAAATAACTTAAAAATGGTTTAGGCGTCTGCCGAATAGGAGTCGGTTGTTAGTTTAACAGATCATTATCTACTTGTGTTTCCAACGATCCAATGTTGGTGCTGTCATCCTGCTAAATTCGAAATAGCAATATTTTTGTGAAAGGATAAAAATCTATTTCTAAATCCAATTAGGGTTAAAGATAGGTACATCTTCAATTCCAACATCTTCACTTAGTAACATCGCTAACCCCTAAATCCTAGCCGGGGGTAAATTGTATCCCCCGAGACCGAAACTAAATACGAGATGTTTGGGGTGCTATTTTGTAGTATTTACAAAGTTACAAGTGACAAATGAAGTTATTTAATAAGTTCTTTTGTATAATCACTAAGTATTTTTACACATTTTTTATCATTGACGAATGTACCGATACATCTTACATAAGTTGTCTATGATTTTTTCAATAAAACTCCAGCTTTCAAGTATATTTTGAGTTTCATATCATACCATACAATATCATATCATATCAAAAGACTATAAATGACTAACTGTTGTTTGAATTATAAACCCAAATACACAACTTTTCGTTGAAATCAGAATAAAAGCGTAGAAATAAACAACATGGCGTTTATTGTCACCATTGCACCACATGAGTGTAAATAATCGTTTTTTCAGGGCAGGATTCGCACGTCATCGGTTGACTAACTCTTATCTTTTTAACTTCCAAAAAGAGGAGGCCTAGGTGTTTTTTTTTGTATTAATAAATTATTGTTTAGGTTCAAAGGGTATGTATATTCCCGAGGTATGACTGAATAGATGGAATTTCAAGAAAATCGAGAAAAAACTAATATAACGTAGATTTTGCGTACCGAGCTGAAGTAGGATATAATTTTATTAAAAGTGTAATAAACTTGTTTACATACAAATGTTCCTCGTTTATAAATTTGTGAGGGGTCCATTATGTTTTCTATATTGACAAGTATTAAAACTCTAACTACCATCGGAATAGCCCCCGGAATTGTGTTATTACCGTCAAAGCCGTCATTTAATTAATTTTAACCGGGTAGTAGTGCTGCATCGAAGTCGACACCTCGCCTTAAATGGATACCACTCTGAATCCACATAGACCACTGCCATTAGTTTGTGAGGAATTTGATCATTTAATGCAAGTTAGCAGGTGAGTTATGTTTGTTTGCTATTATTTAACAAATGCTCGTGGAAACTAAAAGATTAATGATGAATAATAATATTTTAACAATTTAGTAAGCGAACTAGACTATTTAACGTATTATTATCATAACATGCAGGATTGGATTGGAACCTAGAATGTTGGGGTAATTCCTCTATTAAATTTACTGTTATCATCTTGCTGTTAATATTAATGTTGCGATAATTGATAATCGTTATAAAACTGCGGTTTTTAATATTTAACCAAACTGAAATTTTAATGCTACTAGTAGCGCCATCTGTTATAAAAGATTTAATATGTACTGTAGATCTATAGGAAAAATAAATAATATCTGTCAACCTGTGTTTTCGATAAGGTTTAAGACATTTTGAGGATAATTCAAGTCACAAAACCGCTGCGTGGAGGTATAGCTTACAAGCCCAATCCATAAAGATCCAGCAGTAATACTAATCAATTAGCCAAAACTTTATACCTGACTGCGAAAGAAAGAGGTACCTACCTATGTTTTTGAATGTATGTATATTTCTTTAGCACGCCCTAGAGCCTAAACAGCTTGTCGTATTTTTATGTGATTGATGTCAATAGATTCGTCTTAGCCGTGGGAGTGACACTGGGCACATCAAAATTAAAAAAAAAAGGAAATTAAGAACGATTTTGCAGTAGGGTTTTTTCAAACTCACTTCTAAACTACTTGTTAATGATATAATAATTAAAAGCAGATGGTACAAGCACTGGCCATCGAGCACGACCACCATAAGGCAGGCCATCTGTTGATTCCCCTAAGAACCTTCTCCTTATGGGTCGATCAAGGTTTCGCTTAGGTGAAGTGGAAATCCTTGCTCATTTCCCGTTTTTTCTTCTAATTATTATAGCCGAATTTAAATACAAGATATTGAATTATCGTTTATCCATCTGCTGATTTTCGCAACGCCTTCATAGACTGAGCGAGCAGCGCGTCAAATCAGGCATTTTTTTCGTTTGTTTGTAGTTAGTACTCGCGTATAGCTCGACATTTATTTGTCTAGATTCCGATTTTTTTTATGTTTAGTCGCCAGGAATTTTTGGTGTTTAGATTAAGGGGAACCCACTATCCAACCACACCTTTCACCGGCGCCCGATAATTATCCTCTGCAAGAACAATTCTATCAATAAGTCAGTGAGTCAGTCAGTCAGTCAGAGGCAATCAATGTTAATTAGGAAGGACAAGTAAAGAAAAATAAAGATGATAAAACATAAAAACATACATATACGTTATTTTAAAAAAATAGGGTTTTGGGATTGCGTTCGGATTTAGATGGACGACACAAGCACAGGAACGGAAAGGACGGCGCAAGAGAAGTCTTATACTCAGAAGTGGGTAGGTAAAGGTTGATGATGATGATGATACCTTCTTATAAATCAGTAACAATATATTTCAATTCGGCAGACAAAATCATTTTCATTTACTAACCAGACTACTGAACTGATATTGATAACATTAACTACCTTTAAAGCAAAAATAATATTTTTCTCATCGCTCTGTGTAACTCACATAAAAACACAGTTCGAATTTAGGACCTCTTCCCATAATGAAGTCGGTTATAAAGCCTAGTGCACACAGCAGGTCCTATCCAGGCAGTCTGTCGGGAAGACTATGCAGTGCAAGTAACTTGATACTGAAGCAGGACAGGTGCGGGTCACGGTTCGACTCCCGTAACGTGCCATGTGGGAACTTAGCTTTTTAACTACCTAAAGAGGGCCACTATAGATGTAGATGTCGGACAAGTTGGAGTTTATAATACTCCTAGTATGTTCGCATGTCCAACGTCTCGTCTGGCTAAAACGTTATACAAGGCTACTCGTATATAAATTAGGAGTGAAGTAAATATTAAGTGTAAGTGTTAAGTATTTAATATTAAATGATGTTGTTCTTTAAATATCTGAGTGACATTGTCGACTACGACAAAGCCCGTCAAATAAATAGAAAAAAATTTATTAAGAGTCAAACTAATAGTAGTAGAGTTCAAAACTTATAGTAACTAGGTATTTTATCGATTGAAGCGTTTCAGTTTCGAAGTTGGCAAAATGTTCTTTCGTCGGTCAGTTTGCATGTATGGATGGTTGTCCGCAAGAAATTATGTACTCGCGTACCAGTTTTTTTTTTCGTTTCACAAAATTTGATAACTACTAGTTTTAGTGTAAAATGGTTTTTAAACGACTTCGAAAAAGAGGAGAATTTTCTCAAGTCTTCGGAGTTAAGCAATAATTTTCTTTGATTATTCAGCAACTGTAATAAATAATTCTATGTTCCTTAATAAGATATATTATATTTCAAAAATAAATCCAGTATCATAATAACTGTGAGGTTGGTATATTTCACTTTATTCACCTTGGTAAAGTTGAAATTCAAATCCAGGTTATGAGCTATCTCTACTCCAGATTGCTTAATTCCCTCACCCGTGTCACAGTAACTACACTCATATTAATAAGTACAATATTACTAAAAATAACAGTGATAAGAATAACATTTAAATACAAAACTACATTACAAGTGAACGCATCTGTCGGTATGCGTTTAACTACTTCACGGCTGAATTCACAAGACCTGTATACATTACATACACTAGATGCGTACAGTTCCAGCAAGTTTAATGACACGCCAGCAATGTAATCAATGTATACAATAATAAACTGGGGATTTCAATAGTCACAGGATTGAAATTTGACAGATTAGAAAATTAGAAGTTTCGGTGTCTAAAAATTTGGAAACCCAATGGGGGAACAAATTTGCAAAAAGATCTAATATCGCTGGTAAAAAGTAAAAAACTAGTAAAACAATGTCCAAATGACTTTCAAGTTGATTTATGACTGTAAATGTTACTAGGACGAACAAACAGACGAACTAATTGACACTGCAAAACTGTAAGTGCTCTTCGTATGTAAACCTAAAATAATTTAACAGGGGTTTCTCATAGTTATAGCTTACGACACGCATTTCCAATTAAAAAAAAAATCGGTTACAATAGCTGATGTAAGTATACCGATATTTTTCGACGTGTATATTTTGTTATTAATCTACACAGCTGGGCATTTGACCACAAGTTTGCACGAAAACGGAAGTCAGTGATACTGTAGCCCCATATGGAGCACGCCTAGTCTGGCATACTCTGGCTCTCAAATAAGGCTGCCAGAATACACCGTTAGTTGCTTGACGGACAATTTAGATATTACTTGCACAAACTACAAAAATTAAGAAATTTGAAGTCGGTTACAATAGCCGATCTATCAATATATATAAAAATCAATGCCACTTTTCGTTGTATTTTACAACTCGAATACGGGCTCACCTATACAAACCAAATGTTTAGGCTTTGTTCGGACTATTTACTAGATGGTTTATGTGAAGTTTTCACAAAATCGGTCGAGCGGTTCTTGATTTATCACATTTTTATTCTTTCATTTTATACGTAGCTAAGAACGTACTATAATAAAATAGAATTAAAATTTAATATTTTTAATTTTTTTACAGTACCCACCCGCTAGTACTGTATATCCCGACGTGTATATTATTTGTACGGAACTGTACATATTACTTGTAATAGTAAGACAGGCAGGTATCCATCGTAACATATTACTTTCAACAGAAGACACGAGCTTGCTTGTACTCTAGCTGTGTTACCACTTCTTTGGTGAGCGGTAAAAAAATATAACAAAGGTCAGAATAATGTTAATAAAAAAATAATTCGCATCGATACAAGCAATACTTAAAAAATAGTTAAAAACCGACTAAACTTTGGTAGAGGCAATTTTTTTAGCAAATGTAACGGGCAAGTGTCTCTATTAAATAAAATAAAATTATTATAAACATTAAAAAACCTAGTATATATTTGTGAGCTTTTATTTGTTGTTTTTATTTATTGTTAGCCTGGTTATAATAAAGAGTTGGTGATGCTAGCTGCATTACCACGCTGAATGGCAATGCTTATTTATTTGATTTTAATTTTTTTAGCTACTATGAATTATAAACCAAACTACTGAATTCTAAATTGATTTAAAGTTGGATTTTTTCACTTCTCATTTCACTCTTTCATTCTTTTGTTTTTTTTTCATCAAACTAACTTAAATAAGTGAAACACATACAAAGAAATATATAATACCATTCACCTCTCAGCAAATTCTAATTAGAAACACGAAACCCATTCTAAACGGAATAGCGCCGTTTTTCTAGCAGCTGTATTTTTCTAGTTTTCTCGGTGGTATTTTTCTAGTATACTCCAGTATTTTCCATCGCGTTTGTCCACCGTATTTCCATGCAGATTGACTGGTTCCCCGGGAGGATTTACTGTTATTTTCTCTAGGTAGGTACGGAGTAAGAGATCTCGATTTGGACGCTCAGAATGTGTGGAATAGCCGTAAGAACATGACATTCGAGGTGGCGCCGTTCCATGATGCAATAAGTGGTCCGGAAAACAAATAATAACATGAATCATTGTTTTTGCACTTTCATGTACATGTTCGTTGTTGTTGTGTTTGTGGAAATAAATCGTTAATTGATTCACTATAAATTTATACCAGAACAGGCATGTTCCATCTAGGGCTACAGTGTAGTTGACGTCCGTGTTCGTGCGAGCTTGCGGACAAATACTATGTATTAAAAAAAAATTGAATATAGTTTCAAGACAACTTTCGCCTTAAAATCTAATATCTAGTTTCAAAAGGTAATTTCTTGCTTTAGTTATGAATACACATAACATGCCCACTCTATCTACTTTAATTTTTTTTAAATTCTATGGCATTCGTAGAACGGCGACTCTATATTTTTGGAGGAGCAATATTCGTTGTGAATTCTGACTTTATGAGGTCGACAATTTTTTGTGTAGTGTCTTTTTAGTTATTTTAGAACAAAAACTTGAAATGAAAATTAGTTCGTGAATTTATTTTAATATACGAGTATAGTGTGTACATATCTTGAATTAGGTAAGTTCGTGTGTGTTTAATATCTCAACTCGAAAAAGGCTTTTCGCGTTTTAAGTACGAATTAAGGGATAATAGTATTTTATTTAACCGCTTTAAAAAAAGTAGGAGGTTCTTAATTTTTCGGTTCTATATAAACTTTATTAAAATAAGTTAAGTAGTTTGATTTAAAATCAATATGATTAAACGATTAGTAATAGTGATAATTTTATAAACTTTCTTTCCAGTATGTAAAAATACAAAAAAAAAAACATTTCAAATCGATACGCTATTCACACTCATAGTTTGACCGTTCTTCAATCAAATGAGATAGCTATCCGTCTCATAAGTCCAATAAAAGCCGTGTAGCTATACAATAACCATCGCTACCATAGCCCACAATAACTCAATCGCGGAGCCGACATAACTCATTCAGAAACACGCTTGTACCCGCGGTGGCTCAGTACAGAGAGGTCAACAGTATACCAGTTCCAGATTCTTAAAAAAAACTTTACTCATTTATTCATACATTCTGTAGGTACATGTCAGTAAAATTACAATAAAAATACAACTGCTTAAATTAATAAATAATTAAATGTGTAAAACAATATATTAATTTCTCAATGGCAAAGCCATGAATTCCTTATAGTTTTCGAACGCTTTGTAGACAAGCCAGCGTTTAATGTTAACTTAAATATCTTAAGAGTGGGTGCGTCTACGATTTTAACTGGGAGTCTGTGGTATACGTTCATACCCATAGCATGAGTCAACTTTATGGTTTTAACATGCGAGTGCTTCACAGTAGCTATTCTAATTTCGTGTCAAGTCTAACCATCACGTTTAACAATCAAAGCTTGCCACTAGGATTTCTCCTGTGTCGGATTTGCGATGCAACTTCTACAAATACATGTTCTGTGGTTAACATATCCCCACACGAAAGAACAGATATTTGTTATTTCTAAACCCAAATGAATAAGTTAACAAAAATATATATATATAATGCGCCATTTTGGCGGAGATCTTGGATTTTAAATGTATTCTACTCAAGCCCTTTCATTCAACACCCGAATTGAGGGAATTATGAAAAGATATGTAATCAGCCATTTTGTGGCAACATCCATCTTGGACCGATTTTCGTCAACATTAGCTAAGAAAACTCACGACTAACTCTCTTTCAAACATACAAAAAAAAAAACTGCGAGCACGTCTCGGCCAAATTTTATCCATGTCCCCCACATCCTACGATCCACCAGTCGTTATCAAATCAAAAGTTTTAAAATCGTCACTGCTCAGCCATGGGCATTACTTACTTCTAGGTCTTTACCAGTGATTATTATACTAAGAAGAAGTTAATAAAATAAAACATTATCTTGCAGTCCAGAGCCAGCCCTCTGTGCTACACGATCTGGAAGCTGTTGTATAGATCTCTAGTCTTCAGACACTTGTATCATTCCGATCGCTCCAATAGTTCACGCTTCAATGCGTTCCGGCGCAGGAATGCGTCGTGATAGGCACTTCTATTGGACACCAGGGCTGTCACTGTAGCTTCTGAATTATTAGGTTATTTATGTCTATATCCAACTTCTATTCTATTATTACCCACTCAACGTTCCGCCGTGGCCGTGGCGTGGCAGGCATCCCTAGTCATTCTAGCCTGTTATTAGATTTGTTTCAGAAATACGATTGCATTACGTCGTAATGATGGGTAGATAGATTAACGCTTTATTGTAGACACTCAAAACATAACAATACAAAAATATAAATTTACATGTAGTGTCACAAGTTTTTGACAGATTTGCTAATCTGTTAAAATTGAGTCTAATACTAACTCTGACCTATTATATGACAAAACGAACATTCTACCTAACGCATTGCAATTGTAATTCTTAGTCAATTTCAATATCATACTTGACAACCTAGTGGTCGCAAAAGCAACATTGCAAAGATAAGTAAAGTTGGGACTTTACTTATCTTAGGCCGTAATCAAGTACTTAGTAGGTTATGGGTAACCTACTACTTGATTATGGCCTACACTACCTTCAACATGAGTAGTACCCAGTAATAAGATGGAGTTTGAAGGTAAATAATGGATCTTATAGCACGTTTATTACAAATTTTTCAAGAAAAACATATATCGAATCGATCCCACCGTATCTGAGAAATCTAAAACACATAATTATAGAAATACGGTCAAATTTAAAATCTCCATATATCTTTAAAGACAGTTAAAGAAGAACAAAAAACTTAGAGCAATGGACCAAAAACCGTTATACATTTCACATCGAACCGGCCGTTGGAAACTATATCTACCCAAGCCGACGTCGAACACCGAACCGAACGGAAGGCAGCCCTAACCACAAGACGTGGTGCAACCGACTATACTTACCCGACTTAATAAACGGCTAGTAGTCTTTAACAGAATGTGAGACTTCTCGACGAGTTATTTTATTGTACTGGATTTGCGTGACTCATGCGCGTAAAGCGAGCGATATTGAGCAGTGCAAGGGATGTCTCGAAAAAAAAATTATAGTATAAGCTTTGGATAAGAAATACGTATTAAATTAACCTACAGCGTACAACTGATGCGTACGGGCCTCCCCTATACACAAGATATAGTTTACTATAGCCGTGGACCAAATTATGGGATCAGGCTTTGAGTACCCTTCGTAGAGTTTGTTAGCTTCAACGATAAACAGGTCTCCTCACGGTGTTTTCATTCCATATAACATATGAAAATTTATTTAAATTTACACTTGAACAATTAAGCTCATACGTACCTTGTATGGTAAATATGGATTAAGTTACAACAATAAATTCCGCTCTCTCATAGTCAAGCAAAAGGATTCAAGGTCAACTTAAGGTAATGTATAACTGGGGCCACATAATAATGAACAGTAGTTAACGAGTACCTGTCTAAAAGTTTAAAGAAGGCGTCATATTCGGCGCACCCGCTCAGAACATTTTACTCTATTACCGGAAAAATTGTTCAAATAACAGCTCTAAATATTTATGTTAGCTTAGTCTATACAATATATTTATTTGTGGTGAATATTTGTGTTTTTTATACTAAGGATCTCATCGCTCGATATCTCTCATCGCTTGGTAACAACGGTTTGCATGATACAACCTTCCAGAGAATGCGAGGCTTCTCACAGAGTTCTTTTGTTAAAGTATCAAGGATATACGTATTACGTAAGTTTTGTACAAGATCTGGCTCCAAGGACGTTACGTGGCTAGATCATCGTTACTTGGACTAGAAAGACTTGATCCTTTGTTCTACACGTAGCATTGAGTTTTGACCAGCGAAGTTACTAACGCGCTTACAATTTAGTAGCTTTTTCACAATATACCTCTGGTCTCGGCTGGGCACGTTGGGAATAGACAAAGTGAAGTCTCCAAAGAGTTACGCCTCCCCAAACAAGCAGGTTTCTTCACAAGAGACAATTAAAATTTAAGCTACATAAGAGGACCACGTAGAAACTTCTATGCTAGTACAATCAATCAGGCTTATGTCGGAAGCCTTCTAGCGGTTTAGAAACTCAGGGTCCAGAGAAAGCCAAAACGATAAACACGACATCCCCAATCATTATACATTCTAGAGATTTTTTTTCTACATCATAAAGTTAAAGAGTGACATCAAAGAAAACAAGTAATTGAGCACAACCAATCACAAACCACCTACCTCGCATTTTAAATAACGAACGTACAAATAGTGTTGCACAAAGTATCGTACTAATCCCTCCAGATATAAAATTACCTCACCACCTCTGGCCCACAATGGTCCATCACCAGATGTCGTGATGTATCTTCAGCCAAGTGTGAATTAATCTCGTAAGTGACTGACAAAAAACCGGTCCATTGCTGACAATGGACGGATCGTAGAACGAGGTCAGATGCTTTGCTAGTGATGGCTGTTGATGTTTTTATCGATGTCGATAATACTTTTAGCTAATACTCATACTAGGCACAGACGAGTGTTAATTTCGCGAGCATTCCTTTAGAAGATGAATTATTATAGAACAAGAAAATATATAAGCAAGAAAGTTGAAGGTTATCAATTCTATCGACAAGAAACTTAAGAGCTTTTCACGTTACAATAAGAGTAGCATGCGCCTAAAGCTTGTCTACAACTAGCCTATGCTTATCACCCGCTTATCAGCTCGACATAGCCACAAACTCTGTCCAGATCCACGAAGAGTTTATAAGTCCACTATCTATATCTATCTATTAACCTTAAGTGGTCTAGAAGTAAACTAACTGTTAAGATTTCATTATAATATTTAGTTAAATTTTTCTTAGTACAGGCACTTAAATGAATTAATAAATGAATATAACTTAATTGCACAGCAAAAAAAAGAGAAAAAGATACAGCAAGACAAATCTATGCAATGGTAGTACATTAGTCGGCCTTATCGCCTAAATCACTTGTATGGTAGTTTATTAAAAGTCGTACCATACTTGACAATATCGATAACCCGATCCCATCCCTATAAGATCGTGTCGGGATCGATCACCTGGCGTCGAGATGTGTTTACGCGTTCTAACGCGATGTGACCGGACCATAACGCGTTACCACAGATTATGTAACACTCACTGACTGGACTGATTTATGTGAAATGACTTCTGACAAATAAGTTCATACTCGTAATGGCTGATGACATCAAAAAAACTGATGCCTCGTAGTTTCTTTTTTCTAAATTATACTGGCTTTAAACTTATGATACAGTATATAAAAGGCGCTTTAATATTTTTTACCGATTTCCCTAAAAAAGAGGAGGAAGATAATCAATTGGGCGGTACGTTTTCTTATGATTGTTATCTGATTTATCGGAAACGTCTGAACCGATTTCTTTTGTTTGAAAGGTTACATAAGGCTTGTATATAAAACTTTTGAAGTGGTACCATTTAAGTTTTGTCATAACCGGTGCAGCCAGCGCTGTTTGATTTTTAAATCCAAATAACTGCAAGAGATCTATTGGCACCTGCCGAAGAGTCATCCGTCATTGTTTTTTTTTAAACAACTGATATCGTTTGTCGGCTTATTAATTAATGTATTTTTTTTTCTAATTTATTTAGATGTTTTAACATTCAGATTTGACGAACGAACATAAAAAAGAATGCCTTTCTTTTACTGTCAGCCGTCAGGCAAGGCCGGAGTACTCGTGATAGACCAACGGTTTCATGTAGGCCATAGTGTTTCATCTTAGGCAGTATTGACGCCTCACATTACTGTATTATATACTGGACAAATGCTGACTTATCTATAAAAACGTTTAGTTTGTTACACAAAATCGCATATGCCATACCACAGGAATATTTTCACTTACGTCTCCTGCCTCTATTTTTTTAAACATTCTTGTATTTACCTGAAACAGACAAAAAATAGTATTATGCTACTTAAATTCCTAGTAGAAGTACTTAAAACTGATCTATCGACACAAAAAATATAAGAAAATGCATATCTTTTCATCGAAACAAACATTTACAACTCGAACTCGAACAACTGATAAAAAATAAAAATAATAATCTATAAAAATAATAACCCATAACGCCGTCAGCGATGATAACCATAAAAATATATATTATGTATTAAAACAAACAGCCGAATTTGTCGTGTAACGGTTTGTTAAAAAAAACGTTTTGTGACCCGTCGAATGTTGAATAGTAATAAAATAGTAACAAATGGTAATGGGCCCGCCTGATGGACCCCCGCGGTGACGGACGGGTTAATATCTGTGTGACTTCACAGAGAACGGAACTCGCCGGTTCGTTGGATGTAGTATGAGCAAATGTACGATCATAATATTAACAATGTACGATATTGACTGCTAAAAATAAAATGATCTTGCAAAAAATGGATCACTGTTTCACTTCCAATAGTTCCTTGGCAAGTAATATTGCTACTAATAGTACGTACACTCTACCTTATAAGTTAAGGCAAAAGTAGGCAGTCTAGGTGCGTGTCACAGAATACGACAGTAAACAAATCATTGTATTCAAGTCACTATTAATAATAGCAGAGATATTAAAGGAAGAAAACCAATCTATTTAAAAAAGTCACCAATCATTTCCCCACATTTTTTTCTCCTGACAAGATACATCGGCAATTGCGATGGAATTTTTACCGATCTGTATAGTATTTTTTAACATCTATGCATTTATCATGAGGTACGGTCTCTCAGACCCAGCGTGGTGTATTTGATTGTTAATATTTTAAAGTATTAGTTATGGAAGCTGAGAAAAAAATGGTGTGGGTAGATTTCGTGAGCTGTTTAGTATCTTGACATTGTACTATTTTAATGAACTATTTTGTACTATTTTACTTGAGATTAGATTTGAATATAACGTATTTTGAATAATAATTATTATTTGCAATGGTAGCGATTAACAAGACTTTGTTGCTACTAACGAGTATCTCAACAAAAATCTTAGATACTAATTAGGAAAGTGGACTGGACTTATTTAAAAAAAATAAACCGACATGAAAACAAGCGTTTTTCCTTTATGTAGTTTTTGTTACAGTCGAATTGAGAATTTTTAATCATTAGGTTGTAAGAGTTTCCTGGCTGATTTGAAATTTATTTATTTTTCATTCAAAGGGACATAATACCCGGGCGATACACTAATATTTTTTTTAAAATTGGCCTAGTAATATTAATCTTTAAATTACATAAACGAATAAACAGATTAAGTCGACTGAAATAAGATTCTAAGATAACGACCGGTTTAAAGATTTTAAACTTTTACACACATACATACAATGACTAGCTAAACCGTAGCTCTCCTTTTAGTGAAGTCGGAAAAAATAAACAATTATATTATACAAGGTTATCGGTAAGGGGTATAAAGCCGATAGGGGGTCACTATATAGAAAAACTTTTTCTATGGGACCAACTCTGAATTCCAAAAAAAAAAAACCACGATAAACTCTTCCTATAAAGAGTTTATCTGTAGATAGAAAGAAAATCTGATAGTACATACGAATTAATCTGTAGACTCTAGACTCTTAAAGAAAGAGTTCGATTCGAATCGATCGTCGACAAAATTTAGGAAATATAAGTTTTATTTCTCAAATTCAGAGTTGGCCTCATAATGAAAGTTGATTGTAATGGTCGTTATAGTGACTCTCTTTCGGTTTAATACACCTAAAGCCGACAACCCTGTAAACAAATAACCAAGTAAGTAAACTCATATTCACACGCCTTATATCGTAAAACTATAAAGCACGCGCCACTTTGACCTGGAGTCAAATAAAAAAAAAACTTAATTAACATTTAAAAGTCAAAACATAACATCAAGAATCGCTTCGGAAAAAGTCATAATTTTCAATCCATTAAACATGTACAAAATGATCGTTTAGCCATATCAACAGGTTTAACCTTAACCTGCCATGCTATTATTAAATTTTCTAAATCATTCATACATACATATAATTATTTATGCGAGGAGAGAGTTTGTTAGTTTGTTTGTCCTGCTTCTATGTTGCAACAAAGCGAAACATCAATTTTGTTGAAGTTTTTCTAAACTTTTTTTCTTTATATCACCATCAAATAGTAATGATTTACCAGACTGATTTAAAAATAGCTTCAATAGTATTTCAATTCTGCAAATATCGAAACTGAAACTTTAAAAGTAAAAGTCGGGAAAGTAATTTAAGGTTAAAAATCACTTTTAAAGAAACTTTAACTACATTTATTTTCCTGTAAATTCATTAGTTCTATAAAAAAAATTTGACGCGCGGCCAAACAAATATATGTTTGCATATTTTTTTACCAAATTAAGAGAAGTTTAACAAGAATTCTTTATTTTGACTTACCAAAGTCACCCTTAAGATGTTGGTAATTAGTAAACTTTACCCTGCAATACATTATATTCTAGAAAATTCTAGTAAACAGTTCCCGTTGCTTAATTAATTACTCTTTTGATGCGGGTAAAGTCACAGGAAAAAGTAAAAAAAAACTTATAGATCTTAACTATCAATTTATATTCATAAGAAAATGTCAACGGTCTGAAAACACACGCTTTATTATTGATACATAAATATAATTCTAAATAAGTTTAGATTTTAGTCCAAAGATTTTTTATGCATAATTTAGCGAAATGAATAAATTTTAATTTTATTACAATAAATTTTGAGGTATCGATGTATGGGTTAATAAAATAAAACTTATCGATTTCGAATGATATGTTAATACATATATGATGATGCTCAATGTTTTAACTTTTGTTTTGTAAGAATATTTTTCGTTCAACGGTACTATTTTTTTTTTGTGAGACAATTAATTTTTTTCTTAATTACTTAACGATACTGATACAGCTATCAATTTTGTTTAGTACTAGCTGGGCTCCGCGGTGTTGTGAATTTTTTTTGAAATCGGCAAAGTACTTGGTTTTTGAGTTAATTTGTTATATACGATTACAAAAATACAAATCTTTTCCCATCAGTACTTTGTTCTCATCTTTGTTCTCATCAGTAATTATGCTATACTTATAAACGACAGCTATAAAGCAGCTTTTATTAACTTATCTGCCTATTGTTTTTTTATTACCAAATTTAAAAAAGAATATTAGATGTGGAAAATTATACTATCATTGGTATTTTTTTACTTTGGTATTTTGCTATTAATATCCAAAGAATAAATATATAGTGATTGGAAATAAAATAATGTACCTTCAACGACTCCGACCTCTTACATACGGAAGAGGTCGCATTTTAGCGATAGTAGTGATAAGAAAGAGCTGAAAATGCACCGGAATCATTTAGGCCAATTAATTCTATGTCAAGTGTCCAGCAATATCAAGTTTTTCAAATAGTCTAATCCTACACAACGCGACATTTAGTCTCATATTGTCCAGTGTGCCAAATCGTCCAGCCTCGAAAGGACAATTCTTTAAATCTCCAATAAAATCAAACGTGTAGTCAATAAATGTTTTTTATTACCTAGTGACTTAACTCTGGTCAATTTGAATGATCCAAAACGAAGAACTAAAGTATCCAAATCATGTGCATAGCGCTCAAACTAACGTTACCTAAGATTGAGTAGGTAATGTCATTCTAGCATTCTTTGAGCACATATTTAATCAAATTCAAAATACATTTTAAAATAGTGACAAATGATACTATTATATAATGTTTTATATTGTTTAATTTTGTATATAAATAATACTAAAACACCGTCTTTTGTTACTTAGTTTATTGTTATTGCTTTTCGCTGAATATGGTGAGCATTATAGTTTTTATTTCTTGTTTTATGAATGTATGACTCTCATAAATTGATAGTTTGTTGTTTGAGAATATGTTAAGTTTAATTGTTATTAGACATACGTATATAAGAAAGGTTATAACCGACGAAACTATTATTTTTTATCCTATTGCTTTCAAGAGACGAAATAAAGGAAATAATAATTTAAATATTATTAATATGGACAAGTGCCTTTATTATTATTAGCGAAAACGAAATGACTAATTACAACATGAAAAAAATATAGTAGAAAGATTAACTAAAGACCATTAAGATCTACAGATAATCCAAATGCTAAAAATAAAATAGTCAGCTTTATTGGCGCCTGTACCAATTAAAAAAACTATATATTTTGGTCATAAAGGATACTAAGGTACTATTAGTACTTCTTAAGTACTTAGGCATCTACTTCTTATGTGATCTCATATACATTCTATTAAGATCAGTCAAGTAGTTTGGTATCTAAACCAAAATAACTGAAAATATTGGAAGTCAAATTGAAATTGAATCGTACATAGCTATACAGCTATACATAAAAAAAATTGGTTGTTTTCTAAGAAGATTAATAATGAACTTTAACCTCTACTATAAAAGAACTTAACTTACTACATATATGGCACAGAACGAATTACTCTAATGCGAAAAATCCACAAAAACAAAGAAAAATATTTCACACAATAAAACACAGCTCGAGTGTTGACTTGAATAATGTGCAAAATTATAATAAGACCATTATATCGTCGTGCAATAACTTTTGTGGGCAAAAAAGGAATATTTTAGAGTTATTACAAAAAACACGCTAGAGTCAGCGGCTGTACTCTAGGTAGGAATGCAAGGGGTAAGGGGTCGATTATCGGTAAAGCTGTTAGAAAAAAACTTATCTAATGGGCAAGTGAAGCGTTAATTCAAGAATGTCAAAATTTAGTGTCATAAGTCTCGTGAACTCTTATCTGTTGGTATGTTTGTCTGGATGTCGGTATTTGCGTACAGGTCGTATTTTCAAAATAACCCAAGAATCGTCATACAACTTCAATGAATTTATAAATTGTTTTAACTGAAATAAATTAAGCAAAGTGATATAAATTGCTATTTACCGATCTATTTTATTATTTTTGCCTGACAAAATCTAATCGGTCAAATTGTTTTCTTTTACTTACAAAAATTGCACTCGCGAAGTCAACAGTAGTAAAAGATAGGTATATTATATAGGTACTCGGATCATTAGAAGTTAATCCAACTACAAATTTTTAGGACAATCTTCCAATAGTTCGTAGGACCATTGTACTTTATTGATTGACTTATATTTATTATTTCACAAATTTCAGATAAATACTTTATTAAGTTTTCGGACATCCTATTTTGTTAGCCTTGCAACGCCTCTGAAATAAGCTTTCTACGGCTTTAAAATAACTTAATTCTGCTTTTCTACTGTAAGTAAGCAAAAACCTAACAAACGTGTCGCCAATATTTGGGTTAATAATACAAAATTGCCTCGGGGCGTAACTTCAAAACACAAAGTGACATAACTATTTTGACTCATTTCTTGTCATATATTTATTTGCCTAGCAATTTTAAAATCGCTAATTATACGCTAGCCCCAACAATAACTTTTTCGTTAAAACTTTATTAAAAAGCAACCTTAAAACTTAGGCGAAAAGATTTATAATCGAATATTACGCCGTAGTTAATTCTGTGAGTCGAATGTGTTTTTAGTTTATAAGGGATGTTCAGATGCAAAACTCTTTTCTAAACTAAAACCACCTAAGCACTATCGCGGATTATTTGAAATTTGGCTTTAAACGAAACGAGATTAAGTCGAATTTCGATTGGAGGTTTATTTGTGTGATATGGAAGATGTATGGAGAGGAATATGCCTTTGGGATATGCGTTCGTATTCATCCAGTGTTTGCTATATCCGCCCTTTTTTCAACGCCAGATGTCTGTGAGGACCATTGTGAATAGAAACACGACTGAGTGCCCAATTATATTGTTAATTTCGAAAATATTAAGCTTTGAAATATTACACGCTCGGTCGAATAATAAGCTATTATGGCATTGAATAGTTCTTTGAAGAAAACTGGCGCGGTGTCGAGTTTCTGCTAAATGGTAGGTGTGCAGAAATTAGCACAAAAGGTGTTCGCAGTCCAGTTTGAAGTTGGTTTGAGATGTTTGTGTTAATAAGGAGTGTGATTTAAACCTATGTCGACGAAGAAAGTGAAGATATTTTTTTACTAATTAAATGTATTAAATAGGTATGTTCCAAGAGTTTTTGCCGACCGATTTAGAACATTATATTTTTCGTTGGGAAAATCTACTTCTTAGGTGGTTCCTTGTAAATATACATTTTAAACAACATCAGTCCAGCCAGTAGTGTGTTTAGAAAATAAATTTAACTGAAAAAATTGTAATGGCAACAGCCGAATTAAAGTCGCTTGTTATAGCTGTTGTGTATATAGTTGTTAGGTCAGTGATATTTATATACCATAATTTATGAATTGCGTTTTTACTAGTTTTACTAACACAAATATCGATCCTCCTCAAATGTTATATTAGCTACGAAGCAGTTATTAAGATATACAATAACTTTTCAGACCGCAAATTAAATACCAAATCATAAGGTCATTGCCCACTTGCAAGTATCAGACCAAAATTTTATTTATAAACAAGGATACATATTAGTCAGTGAATCGCAAAGATAAGTGCAAAATACATATAGCCATTTGTGCATTTTTTAATAAATCTAAATTGCAAAATGTTAAATGTCAGAGGACTTGAACCTAGTATTAAATTACTTCCCAGCACGACTAGACTACTACTGCTAGAATACACTCGTATGGCATGAGAAATATCAAAGTTTGTTATCAATTGTTATGGAATCAGAGTAACTACATGACGATTTTAATTTATATTTCCCTTTATTTGTAGGCTAACATTAGTAAAGAGTTCAGGATAGTTGAAAAACAGAAAAAAATATGAATAATTGTTTATTCAGTAGGTAACTACTAATAATGAACTACTTTGTACTTCTACTTCTGTCTTCACTGGGAATCAAAGATCTAACAACCACTAACGTGGATGTAGTTTAATGCACACGAACCTTTAGGGCTAAATAAAATATTCCGATTCAAGGTCGAACCGAAGCCTTACAGAATTTAAAGTCCTTTGTCTGAATGCCTCTTGACCGCTGCCGTAACCGAATTGAAATGTTCTTACTTGCTTTCCTTGCTTTGTTTCGTTTGTAGAAATAGAGATGAGAGTAAAGGCAATCTTATTTGAAAATCGAATAAATTATGAAAGAACGACATTATATTAAATGATATTCAAACTGAGAAGTGAACTTCGTAAACGATCGATTTTGATAAGTCTTATATAGGAGGACACCACCTGAGAAGTATTGTGCCTTCAAACAAAAAAAAAAGGATTTCCTAAATCTGTCGAGGCGTCTACATTTACTTATACATACATGAAATAAGTAAAAGATTCCCACGAATTGAGAACCTACGTCTTTTTTGTTCTCGGTTATAAAATTTACTCTGATGCCATTTAATGTGGTAATGGATTAGTTTTTTGTTTTTATTATTTCACAATATTACAACTCCAGCAACAGATGTGACCAATGCCTAAAATTCAACTTTTAAATATCATTTTCAACAGGTAAAATACTGTTTGTTACTCATATACGTTTTGAAAATAAGTAAGTAGGTACAAAAACTCCGTCATGAAAATATAAATTCAAATTACTGATAAAAAAATTACGTAATTCCAATTAAAAAAGAAACGAATGTTCTAATTAGAAGAGAACACGCGAACAAATTAAAGTCCAATTTCAAATTATAATTCGCGGCAAAAGAACAATTTCGAAATGATTTATTACATTTCGGTCATCTCCAAATTCGATAGATTCTTTGCAAATGTTTTATATAATTTAGGTCATCTCTAATTTCGATAGGTACTTTACTTTCGGCTGTATCGGAAGAATTCAGAAGTGGTCCTAAGTGTATTGTGATTGAATTATGTCGTATTCTTTCTAATAATTGAGAGGTTTTTTGAGAGTGCTGTTGATTGAGTCAGGGTTTTTTCAGTGGCTCTTGAATGTTTTTTTTTTTATTCCGAATGATTGTTATTCAAGCGACGATTGTGAATTTTGCTCATTTATTGGGAATTTTTGAAGAGGGTGTAAACTCAAGAATATTGACTTGAGGTCGGGATCAGACGTATATAATTGAAAAGTATGTATATAAATTATGTTTTAAAAACTTGATATGAAATTGCAATTATGGCTTGGCATTTACTTTATTTAAAATACCTAATACTCGTATCGTGAGTATGTACTTTAGTATTTTTTATCACGGGCATTACTACTAAGTACTGCGGATGTTTACAAAGTAGAAAAAATACAACTTAAGTAATTATTTTTTCGACAATAAGTTAGTTAGTCTTATTTTTTTAAATATTTACTAAATAGTTGATATCGCTTTTTAAATCAAAATAGCCGTATTAATTATTTCTCATAGATATTTTAACATACTGATACTGAGTATCCGCTAGAGTTTTAACGAACAATCAATTATTCATAATATCGAAGGCACCAATTAGAGGAGCGATAGATCTAATCTTGTACATTGCTCGTAAGATACGGCGTCGGCACAACAGCGATGAGTTTAGTTCGGGAGACAATGATTGAAAGTATTACATTGTTAATTTTACTAACTTCTCAAAAAAGGAGGCGGAGATAAAAATACGCAATTCGACGGTTGTTTTATTTGTTACCCAATTGTTCGGAGACGGCTGGGCGAATCAAAAATATGCGCAACAATTTAACATTATGTGGCAGCAGCCATCTTGGATCGATTTTGATCAAACAAGCTTGATTATCTCAACTCTTTATTTTTATTTTATTTATTTTACATATACTCTTTATTTTGATTTATTTTTATTAACTAATTCAAACATTCAAACAAAAAAAAACACAGGCACGTCATACTTATAACACCCCGTCGTTTTTGCGTCGGGGGGTTTAAAGAGCAGTTTAAAATCTCAATAAGATTATCGTCATTTAATAGTTTTTTTACTTTTCATAATTAATATGAACCTGACCAAACCAAAGTATCATCAAAAACCACAAGTCTGAGACCATTCAGTCAATACTAGCTGTCCCGGCGAACTTCGTACCGCCTAACAGTTATGTATGTTTCTCATCGTTTAAACCTTATCTGAACTTTCGCAAACATTTCATAACCAAAATCAGCTAAATCTGCCAATGCGTTCTCGAGTTTTAGCGAGACAAACGTACAGTTACTGATTTATATACATAAGAAGATTAAAGGATTGGAAATTACAGAAATATTGCAAAATAAATATTTATTTAGTTCATTCGCTTATTTAGTTAGAATAGAGGTGAATGAGCACTATCAAACGTCATTTTTAAGGAATTACGATGAATTATGCTTAATTTTTGTAATAATATTACATATTTTATTTGCAATCAATTCATTTGACTGGCCGGTTGGCGCAGTTGGTAGCAACCCTGCCTTCTGCGCCTCTGGTCCCGGGTTCGATCCCCGGACAGGTCAAACATTTGTGTGCATGAACATGTCTGTTTGACTTGTGTCCTGGGTGTTTATTATATATATAAGTATGTATATATGTATTACTAAGTATGTATATCAGTCATTAGATAACCATAGCACATTTGCCTAGTTTGGGACTTGAAGACCTTTGTGTGGATGTTGTCCCATATTATTATTATTATTTGAAATGTTTATATAAAATCTGTAATATGTAGTAGCAAAGGTACTTAAACAATTATAGATAGCACCAGCATCACCACAAATATTATCAAACGTTATTTTGTTATGAATACGTTGATTAAGTTAACACTTACCTATGTTAATGTAATGGCAGCAAAGCATGCATATTACAGAGAAATACTTATTTAAGAAAAGAGTGACAGCCGGCTTCGGTTACGGCAGGCTCTGATAGAACTTTTTTCAGTTAATTCGGTTTAATAATCTAAACTCTGGACAGATTTTAGCCAAATTAAAATGAGACCACGCGGGATGCTCTTTTAAACGAAATATTTTTTTTTCTAACCGGTCCCATCTCCCAAAAATCATACATAAAACAAAAAAAAATATAGAGATAAATTCAGTACCTACTCGTTTTGGAAGTTAGTAAAAGAGTTTGCAAAGTAATAAAAACAAGTTTGCTTTTGATCGCATCTTGCTAGCTGTACTGTGACGATGCGGCCTAAGATGGAGCACACTTATCTAGAATAAACAGCTCCACTAACGACTTGTAAATACCAAAATTATCGAAAAATAATAAATAATATAAAATTATCTATCGGAAAATAGAGACGCGAGTTTCACAATCTAGCAGTGCGTACTACTATTTACTTTCTTCAATTGACAACATTTCAAATGTATGACCCCCCGTTTTATTACGATAATGGAGAGACAAAATAAAAATAACGTACTCCGATTTTTTATTTCATTCAGAATGTAATGAATACGTTTTAAGAGATTTTTGAAATATTTAATAAACTTCCGCATAATGTTATTCTCGTCAAAAAATTATGATATTAAGCATTTTGGGTAATCTACCAACTGGCAGTGGTTTAGATTTAAGTTAGTTTTAATTTTTGGATATTATTGTTGTACATATAGTTTATAACTTTATATAGTTTTAGTTAAAATTTTATCATGTTTTATAAGTTTGTGCAATAAAATACTTGTCGTAATCTTTGATATTAGTTATCTGTATTTTTGATATTTGTTTTGGTATGACATGGTTCACAGATGACAGTTACAATAATATTTTTTTATTGGTAGCATCTCACGGTCTTAGCATAAATACAAGTTATTTTGTAAATAACTCGAAAGAAAGTCGATATAAAAATCTGATATTTTTTGTATGAACTCTTCATTGCATTATCTCGAAATGGTTTTCGAATTTCCAAAAAATTTAATGATACCAATTCTAATTGAGCTAATTTCATTGCTAAATATAATCCTATATTCCGATTTCCTGTTAATTCTCCCCATCGAGCTCTAAGCCTATACCGTACCCGCAACGCCCATTTGGTTATTCGGTTTGACGTAGCACCCGGTTCAGGCTTAATTGGGGCTCTGTTTACGCGATTTTATCTTATATTGACTTTCACAACAGCTATGTACCAATATAAACTGTGTAAGAGAAACGGTGCTTGTAATTTTTGGCCTTAATTATCAATTTTAAACGTTGCACGTTCAAATATTGGCCTTAATTGTTTGCTGATCGATGGCTTGTGAAACTGTAATAAATTTTTTATATACTTTCGCGATTACGTTAAATATATTTATATACTTGGAAACTATTGAAAACTAGTGATTTTTTTATAACAAATAATAAATATCAGTAAATTTATTTATTTTCGCTTATAGCTTATGGCTGGGTAGTATAAAATTAAAAATCAAATTTTCATTATGCTGCTCCTTTCTATCTATGTCTACACACTGGTCCGTATTCAAAGCAAAAAACATTGTAATCGGAATGGGCTTACAAAAAAAAATTAATCCCATGTAGACTGATAACTAACTTCAACTTATTTAACAAGTAGGAAAAAAATAAAGAAGTAGGTAACGGATCAAAACTTTACTATTCAAAATAACAAACTCTACGCAGCAAACGTGACAACACCATAACAATAAAACCATAATATCCATGTTAGAATTTCATTAACAACCAGTCCACCACATTACCATATTAACAACCGACTGACGTTTCGAATGGGCTTCAAAAGAATCACTCTGGAGCGGCATAAAAACGCCCACGGGAATGTTTTAAAGGCAGATATCCAGCACGACGGAGATAACTCAAAAGATAGCGGTTTTGTACTGTTTTCATAAGACGTAATTTAGGATTTAAAATAGGTAAAGTTTTTTTAAGGGCCAACGGACTTCAGTTTAGGTGGCGAATTATTCAGTCAGACCACCCTTTCAGAACAAAAAACAAATAATCCGAAGCGACTTCGAAAAAAAAACCGACTGCTAAATCTTTCAACCTGCGTCACTCTAATGGTAGTTTTAATTTTTTATTTTGATGTACCCAGTGTCACTCTCACGACTTTAACGAATCTATTGACACCATTCACGTAAAAATACGAAAAGACGAAAAGTCGTTTAGGCTCTAGGGTGTGCCAAAGAAATATACATACTCTTGAAAAACATAATGGTCGGGTAAAAAGAAGAGAAATCGGGGAACAAACTAATTAATCGAACCGCCATCTTATCTAAAGTCCGTTAAACATTATATTTCCGTATTGCTATTATTATCGTATTTCATAAGTTTCATTAATTCAAAGTATGATAAAGATACATACGTATATATATATATATATATATATATGTATTTGAATTACAATGTAGAAGTACTTCTAAGATGGTCCGATTTTTGTTATATCACAATCAGTAATGTACTTCGCTTTAAATTATGGCAAATGAAACAATTGTAAATAGACGCGAGCTGAATTGAAGTCTGTTGTAACCTTTATAGTATTTTTTAAATATTGACGTCACTAGAATATATTTTCGCAAATAACGTTACGGTTTCAGCTTTATTCCAATAGTGACAGTGAGGCGGGTACGAGTAGACTCCTTTCACCCTTTTCGAATAAGACACGATATTCCTAACAATTTGCACTTTTAACGCCTCTACAGCAGAAAATACGAGACGTCACTAACTTAGTTTCTATGACTTTACAGAATAAACTAAGATTGCAGTGTTAGACCCCCTTAATTTATCTCTGACGCATAATACGATCTTAGCAAACATATTCTACATATAAAGTAAATATTATGTAAAAAATTATAGTTTTAGAGAGCAAAAAATAGTTATCGAGATTTATTGTTTAATCAGTAAGAAACTTTTAAATTTTTGACGGACTTCCAAAAAGGAGGAGGTTCTATGTTCGCACGTATTCATTTATTTTATACTATTATTTGAAGTATACTAGGAAGTATTAGACCTAGATTTACGAGTTAATAAACTTTCCAAAATACTTTTATTCGATTTGTCGTAGCATTTTGCAGCAAACTTGGCTCATTTTTCAATTTCAATCAATACTCCCCAAGATAAAAATGTATAATTTGTTAAGTACATAGAACTTCTGTAAGAGTGGTTAAAAACAGGCATACATACGAGTACAAAGTGACATAAGACAAATTTGCGGGATTGTTTCTAGTAAGTAAGTAAAAGTTGGTTCAATTATTTTCGTGTAAATTGGCTTCAAAAGCTTAAGATTGCATAAAATACCAAGTAAAATTAAAAAAAAAACACCCGTCACGCCCTCTTTGGGGTACTGCCATCTTGGTTTTGATATTCATTATTTATTGCGTATTCTACTAGTCAAGCCCTTTCATTTCATACCCTTTCGTTTGGTAAGTGTTGTAAAAAAATGTATTCGGCCATTCTATTGCGGCGGCCATCTTGGGCCGTCAGTCAGCCAGTCCCGAGTGATTTACCAGTCTAACAAAAAAAAAAAATCTAATCTGTTCATTCGTTCGGGAGTTACTTGTCAAACTTATAACACCTTGTTGTTTTTGCGTCTGGGTTAAAATAGCAAACAGCACTTCGTGTCAGCTTTCAGTCTTCACAACACTGACAAGCTACGAGCACTCGTATATTCAGCAATCACCAGCAAGACAATCCATTCCACTCGCCCCAGTGACTCGTTCCAGTAACTTCCCGCCCAGTCCAGTGATGAACGAACTGACCGTAGACTAGACAACTACATAGAGTGGCTCTTGTAAGAACTGAATGTATGAGCGCAATGTCAAGCCATGATGTACGAGTTTAATATTATGTACCTACTATATAAACCAGCCAGTCATATACCAGCTATAGACTAGCATAGAAGTTTAGTATTCTACTTTTTGGTTATGCCTCTGCGTTGTTGCTGAAAATCGCGTGCATTTTTATACTAGGCTTTGCTATTTGAAATTTGAGGTCAACAGGTTAGATTGTTTGATATTGTAAATATCCTCTTATTGCGTCATTTAATAAAATTAAATTAATAAATCGAGTTTCCAAAATCGACGTTTTTTTATATATATGTTATCTGATTTCTCAAAGCGTCTGGACAAACACACACACACACAAATACAACACAACGATATTTTTTGTTTGAGAGGATACGTTAGTTTACACACACACTTAAAAATACGGTTCTCCCTAATTGTAATCGATTATCACTTTTTTTAATTATGACTTGTTTTTATTTAAGGCAAATGCTAAATGATTTTCCGATCTATTATCATTAAAAATCTACGAGTGCGTCTGTCAACGCAAATCAGGGTGTGTTTGTGCCCTGGCGGCTCTAGAGTGACGCCGCCGTGCACACGGTGTGGGAGCTGGGAGTTAGGTTTACTTTTAAACCCTCGGCTGGTTAGCTTTGCTTACCTCTGTGACCTGAAGGTGGTAAGGTTGCTCGAATATTAGCTAGATAGGGTATGTGTACGTAGCAGAGTTTGGTTTGCTTTTGAAGACTGCTATTATAAATGCACATTGTTTTTTGGCCAAATCTCTTTCTTTTTTAAGTTTCATATTATGTACTACAATGCAAAGAACCTGTATGGTTTCCCTCTGTCTGTCTATTCTAGCTTTCAAAATTATGGATCAGAGCGTAAAAATCATGGCAGTTATAGATTGCATATACATTTTAGGTTACGCATCATTAAAGAAAAGAAAAAATACTACGATTTTAATTTATATTTCCCTTTATTTGTAGGCTAACATTAGTAAAGAGTTCAGGATAGTTGAAAAACAGAAAAAAATATGAATAATTGTTTATTCAGTAGGTAACTACTAATAATGAACTACTTTGTACTTCTACTTCTGTCTTCACTGGGAATCAAAGATCTAACAACCACTAACGTGGATGTAGTTTAATGCACACGAACCTTTAGGGCTAAATAAAATATTCCGATTCAAGGTCGAACCGAAGCCTTACAGAATTTAAAGTCCTTTGTCTGAATGCCTCTTGACCGCTGCCGTAACCGAATTGAAATGTTCTTACTTGCTTTCCTTGCTTTGTTTCGTTTGTAGAAATAGAGATGAGAGTAAAGGCAATCTTATTTGAAAATCGAATAAATTATGAAAGAACGACATTATATTAAATGATATTCAAACTGAGAAGTGAACTTCGTAAACGATCGATTTTGATAAGTCTTATATAGGAGGACACCACCTGAGAAGTATTGTGCCTTCAAACAAAAAAAAAAGGATTTCCTAAATCTGTCGAGGCGTCTACATTTACTTATACATACATGAAATAAGTAAAAGATTCCCACGAATTGAGAACCTACGTCTTTTTTGTTCTCGGTTATAAAATTTACTCTGATGCCATTTAATGTGGTAATGGATTAGTTTTTTGTTTTTATTATTTCACAATATTACAACTCCAGCAACAGATGTGACCAATGCCTAAAATTCAACTTTTAAATATCATTTTCAACAGGTAAAATACTGTTTGTTACTCATATACGTTTTGAAAATAAGTAAGTAGGTACAAAAACTCCGTCATGAAAATATAAATTCAAATTACTGATAAAAAAATTACGTAATTCCAATTAAAAAAGAAACGAATGTTCTAATTAGAAGAGAACACGCGAACAAATTAAAGTCCAATTTCAAATTATAATTCGCGGCAAAAGAACAATTTCGAAATGATTTATTACATTTCGGTCATCTCCAAATTCGATAGATTCTTTGCAAATGTTTTATATAATTTAGGTCATCTCTAATTTCGATAGGTACTTTACTTTCGGCTGTATCGGAAGAATTCAGAAGTGGTCCTAAGTGTATTGTGATTGAATTATGTCGTATTCTTTCTAATAATTGAGAGGTTTTTTGAGAGTGCTGTTGATTGAGTCAGGGTTTTTTCAGTGGCTCTTGAATGTTTTTTTTTTTATTCCGAATGATTGTTATTCAAGCGACGATTGTGAATTTTGCTCATTTATTGGGAATTTTTGAAGAGGGTGTAAACTCAAGAATATTGACTTGAGGTCGGGATCAGACGTATATAATTGAAAAGTATGTATATAAATTATGTTTTAAAAACTTGATATGAAATTGCAATTATGGCTTGGCATTTACTTTATTTAAAATACCTAATACTCGTATCGTGAGTATGTACTTTAGTATTTTTTATCACGGGCATTACTACTAAGTACTGCGGATGTTTACAAAGTAGAAAAAATACAACTTAAGTAATTATTTTTTCGACAATAAGTTAGTTAGTCTTATTTTTTTAAATATTTACTAAATAGTTGATATCGCTTTTTAAATCAAAATAGCCGTATTAATTATTTCTCATAGATATTTTAACATACTGATACTGAGTATCCGCTAGAGTTTTAACGAACAATCAATTATTCATAATATCGAAGGCACCAATTAGAGGAGCGATAGATCTAATCTTGTACATTGCTCGTAAGATACGGCGTCGGCACAACAGCGATGAGTTTAGTTCGGGAGACAATGATTGAAAGTATTACATTGTTAATTTTACTAACTTCTCAAAAAAGGAGGCGGAGATAAAAATACGCAATTCGACGGTTGTTTTATTTGTTACCCAATTGTTCGGAGACGGCTGGGCGAATCAAAAATATGCGCAACAATTTAACATTATGTGGCAGCAGCCATCTTGGATCGATTTTGATCAAACAAGCTTGATTATCTCAACTCTTTATTTTTATTTTATTTATTTTACATATACTCTTTATTTTGATTTATTTTTATTAACTAATTCAAACATTCAAACAAAAAAAAACACAGGCACGTCATACTTATAACACCCCGTCGTTTTTGCGTCGGGGGGTTTAAAGAGCAGTTTAAAATCTCAATAAGATTATCGTCATTTAATAGTTTTTTTACTTTTCATAATTAATATGAACCTGACCAAACCAAAGTATCATCAAAAACCACAAGTCTGAGACCATTCAGTCAATACTAGCTGTCCCGGCGAACTTCGTACCGCCTAACAGTTATGTATGTTTCTCATCGTTTAAACCTTATCTGAACTTTCGCAAACATTTCATAACCAAAATCAGCTAAATCTGCCAATGCGTTCTCGAGTTTTAGCGAGACAAACGTACAGTTACTGATTTATATACATAAGAAGATTAAAGGATTGGAAATTACAGAAATATTGCAAAATAAATATTTATTTAGTTCATTCGCTTATTTAGTTAGAATAGAGGTGAATGAGCACTATCAAACGTCATTTTTAAGGAATTACGATGAATTATGCTTAATTTTTGTAATAATATTACATATTTTATTTGCAATCAATTCATTTGACTGGCCGGTTGGCGCAGTTGGTAGCAACCCTGCCTTCTGCGCCTCTGGTCCCGGGTTCGATCCCCGGACAGGTCAAACATTTGTGTGCATGAACATGTCTGTTTGACTTGTGTCCTGGGTGTTTATTATATATATAAGTATGTATATATGTATTACTAAGTATGTATATCAGTCATTAGATAACCATAGCACATTTGCCTAGTTTGGGACTTGAAGACCTTTGTGTGGATGTTGTCCCATATTATTATTATTATTTGAAATGTTTATATAAAATCTGTAATATGTAGTAGCAAAGGTACTTAAACAATTATAGATAGCACCAGCATCACCACAAATATTATCAAACGTTATTTTGTTATGAATACGTTGATTAAGTTAACACTTACCTATGTTAATGTAATGGCAGCAAAGCATGCATATTACAGAGAAATACTTATTTAAGAAAAGAGTGACAGCCGGCTTCGGTTACGGCAGGCTCTGATAGAACTTTTTTCAGTTAATTCGGTTTAATAATCTAAACTCTGGACAGATTTTAGCCAAATTAAAATGAGACCACGCGGGATGCTCTTTTAAACGAAATATTTTTTTTTCTAACCGGTCCCATCTCCCAAAAATCATACATAAAACAAAAAAAAATATAGAGATAAATTCAGTACCTACTCGTTTTGGAAGTTAGTAAAAGAGTTTGCAAAGTAATAAAAACAAGTTTGCTTTTGATCGCATCTTGCTAGCTGTACTGTGACGATGCGGCCTAAGATGGAGCACACTTATCTAGAATAAACAGCTCCACTAACGACTTGTAAATACCAAAATTATCGAAAAATAATAAATAATATAAAATTATCTATCGGAAAATAGAGACGCGAGTTTCACAATCTAGCAGTGCGTACTACTATTTACTTTCTTCAATTGACAACATTTCAAATGTATGACCCCCCGTTTTATTACGATAATGGAGAGACAAAATAAAAATAACGTACTCCGATTTTTTATTTCATTCAGAATGTAATGAATACGTTTTAAGAGATTTTTGAAATATTTAATAAACTTCCGCATAATGTTATTCTCGTCAAAAAATTATGATATTAAGCATTTTGGGTAATCTACCAACTGGCAGTGGTTTAGATTTAAGTTAGTTTTAATTTTTGGATATTATTGTTGTACATATAGTTTATAACTTTATATAGTTTTAGTTAAAATTTTATCATGTTTTATAAGTTTGTGCAATAAAATACTTGTCGTAATCTTTGATATTAGTTATCTGTATTTTTGATATTTGTTTTGGTATGACATGGTTCACAGATGACAGTTACAATAATATTTTTTTATTGGTAGCATCTCACGGTCTTAGCATAAATACAAGTTATTTTGTAAATAACTCGAAAGAAAGTCGATATAAAAATCTGATATTTTTTGTATGAACTCTTCATTGCATTATCTCGAAATGGTTTTCGAATTTCCAAAAAATTTAATGATACCAATTCTAATTGAGCTAATTTCATTGCTAAATATAATCCTATATTCCGATTTCCTGTTAATTCTCCCCATCGAGCTCTAAGCCTATACCGTACCCGCAACGCCCATTTGGTTATTCGGTTTGACGTAGCACCCGGTTCAGGCTTAATTGGGGCTCTGTTTACGCGATTTTATCTTATATTGACTTTCACAACAGCTATGTACCAATATAAACTGTGTAAGAGAAACGGTGCTTGTAATTTTTGGCCTTAATTATCAATTTTAAACGTTGCACGTTCAAATATTGGCCTTAATTGTTTGCTGATCGATGGCTTGTGAAACTGTAATAAATTTTTTATATACTTTCGCGATTACGTTAAATATATTTATATACTTGGAAACTATTGAAAACTAGTGATTTTTTTATAACAAATAATAAATATCAGTAAATTTATTTATTTTCGCTTATAGCTTATGGCTGGGTAGTATAAAATTAAAAATCAAATTTTCATTATGCTGCTCCTTTCTATCTATGTCTACACACTGGTCCGTATTCAAAGCAAAAAACATTGTAATCGGAATGGGCTTACAAAAAAAAATTAATCCCATGTAGACTGATAACTAACTTCAACTTATTTAACAAGTAGGAAAAAAATAAAGAAGTAGGTAACGGATCAAAACTTTACTATTCAAAATAACAAACTCTACGCAGCAAACGTGACAACACCATAACAATAAAACCATAATATCCATGTTAGAATTTCATTAACAACCAGTCCACCACATTACCATATTAACAACCGACTGACGTTTCGAATGGGCTTCAAAAGAATCACTCTGGAGCGGCATAAAAACGCCCACGGGAATGTTTTAAAGGCAGATATCCAGCACGACGGAGATAACTCAAAAGATAGCGGTTTTGTACTGTTTTCATAAGACGTAATTTAGGATTTAAAATAGGTAAAGTTTTTTTAAGGGCCAACGGACTTCAGTTTAGGTGGCGAATTATTCAGTCAGACCACCCTTTCAGAACAAAAAACAAATAATCCGAAGCGACTTCGAAAAAAAAACCGACTGCTAAATCTTTCAACCTGCGTCACTCTAATGGTAGTTTTAATTTTTTATTTTGATGTACCCAGTGTCACTCTCACGACTTTAACGAATCTATTGACACCATTCACGTAAAAATACGAAAAGACGAAAAGTCGTTTAGGCTCTAGGGTGTGCCAAAGAAATATACATACTCTTGAAAAACATAATGGTCGGGTAAAAAGAAGAGAAATCGGGGAACAAACTAATTAATCGAACCGCCATCTTATCTAAAGTCCGTTAAACATTATATTTCCGTATTGCTATTATTATCGTATTTCATAAGTTTCATTAATTCAAAGTATGATAAAGATACATACGTATATATATATATATATATATATATGTATTTGAATTACAATGTAGAAGTACTTCTAAGATGGTCCGATTTTTGTTATATCACAATCAGTAATGTACTTCGCTTTAAATTATGGCAAATGAAACAATTGTAAATAGACGCGAGCTGAATTGAAGTCTGTTGTAACCTTTATAGTATTTTTTAAATATTGACGTCACTAGAATATATTTTCGCAAATAACGTTACGGTTTCAGCTTTATTCCAATAGTGACAGTGAGGCGGGTACGAGTAGACTCCTTTCACCCTTTTCGAATAAGACACGATATTCCTAACAATTTGCACTTTTAACGCCTCTACAGCAGAAAATACGAGACGTCACTAACTTAGTTTCTATGACTTTACAGAATAAACTAAGATTGCAGTGTTAGACCCCCTTAATTTATCTCTGACGCATAATACGATCTTAGCAAACATATTCTACATATAAAGTAAATATTATGTAAAAAATTATAGTTTTAGAGAGCAAAAAATAGTTATCGAGATTTATTGTTTAATCAGTAAGAAACTTTTAAATTTTTGACGGACTTCCAAAAAGGAGGAGGTTCTATGTTCGCACGTATTCATTTATTTTATACTATTATTTGAAGTATACTAGGAAGTATTAGACCTAGATTTACGAGTTAATAAACTTTCCAAAATACTTTTATTCGATTTGTCGTAGCATTTTGCAGCAAACTTGGCTCATTTTTCAATTTCAATCAATACTCCCCAAGATAAAAATGTATAATTTGTTAAGTACATAGAACTTCTGTAAGAGTGGTTAAAAACAGGCATACATACGAGTACAAAGTGACATAAGACAAATTTGCGGGATTGTTTCTAGTAAGTAAGTAAAAGTTGGTTCAATTATTTTCGTGTAAATTGGCTTCAAAAGCTTAAGATTGCATAAAATACCAAGTAAAATTAAAAAAAAAACACCCGTCACGCCCTCTTTGGGGTACTGCCATCTTGGTTTTGATATTCATTATTTATTGCGTATTCTACTAGTCAAGCCCTTTCATTTCATACCCTTTCGTTTGGTAAGTGTTGTAAAAAAATGTATTCGGCCATTCTATTGCGGCGGCCATCTTGGGCCGTCAGTCAGCCAGTCCCGAGTGATTTACCAGTCTAACAAAAAAAAAAAATCTAATCTGTTCATTCGTTCGGGAGTTACTTGTCAAACTTATAACACCTTGTTGTTTTTGCGTCTGGGTTAAAATAGCAAACAGCACTTCGTGTCAGCTTTCAGTCTTCACAACACTGACAAGCTACGAGCACTCGTATATTCAGCAATCACCAGCAAGACAATCCATTCCACTCGCCCCAGTGACTCGTTCCAGTAACTTCCCGCCCAGTCCAGTGATGAACGAACTGACCGTAGACTAGACAACTACATAGAGTGGCTCTTGTAAGAACTGAATGTATGAGCGCAATGTCAAGCCATGATGTACGAGTTTAATATTATGTACCTACTATATAAACCAGCCAGTCATATACCAGCTATAGACTAGCATAGAAGTTTAGTATTCTACTTTTTGGTTATGCCTCTGCGTTGTTGCTGAAAATCGCGTGCATTTTTATACTAGGCTTTGCTATTTGAAATTTGAGGTCAACAGGTTAGATTGTTTGATATTGTAAATATCCTCTTATTGCGTCATTTAATAAAATTAAATTAATAAATCGAGTTTCCAAAATCGACGTTTTTTTATATATATGTTATCTGATTTCTCAAAGCGTCTGGACAAACACACACACACACAAATACAACACAACGATATTTTTTGTTTGAGAGGATACGTTAGTTTACACACACACTTAAAAATACGGTTCTCCCTAATTGTAATCGATTATCACTTTTTTTAATTATGACTTGTTTTTATTTAAGGCAAATGCTAAATGATTTTCCGATCTATTATCATTAAAAATCTACGAGTGCGTCTGTCAACGCAAATCAGGGTGTGTTTGTGCCCTGGCGGCTCTAGAGTGACGCCGCCGTGCACACGGTGTGGGAGCTGGGAGTTAGGTTTACTTTTAAACCCTCGGCTGGTTAGCTTTGCTTACCTCTGTGACCTGAAGGTGGTAAGGTTGCTCGAATATTAGCTAGATAGGGTATGTGTACGTAGCAGAGTTTGGTTTGCTTTTGAAGACTGCTATTATAAATGCACATTGTTTTTTGGCCAAATCTCTTTCTTTTTTAAGTTTCATATTATGTACTACAATGCAAAGAACCTGTATGGTTTCCCTCTGTCTGTCTATTCTAGCTTTCAAAATTATGGATCAGAGCGTAAAAATCATGGCAGTTATAGATTGCATATACATTTTAGGTTACGCATCATTAAAGAAAAGAAAAAATACTACGATTTTAATTTATATTTCCCTTTATTTGTAGGCTAACATTAGTAAAGAGTTCAGGATAGTTGAAAAACAGAAAAAAATATGAATAATTGTTTATTCAGTAGGTAACTACTAATAATGAACTACTTTGTACTTCTACTTCTGTCTTCACTGGGAATCAAAGATCTAACAACCACTAACGTGGATGTAGTTTAATGCACACGAACCTTTAGGGCTAAATAAAATATTCCGATTCAAGGTCGAACCGAAGCCTTACAGAATTTAAAGTCCTTTGTCTGAATGCCTCTTGACCGCTGCCGTAACCGAATTGAAATGTTCTTACTTGCTTTCCTTGCTTTGTTTCGTTTGTAGAAATAGAGATGAGAGTAAAGGCAATCTTATTTGAAAATCGAATAAATTATGAAAGAACGACATTATATTAAATGATATTCAAACTGAGAAGTGAACTTCGTAAACGATCGATTTTGATAAGTCTTATATAGGAGGACACCACCTGAGAAGTATTGTGCCTTCAAACAAAAAAAAAAGGATTTCCTAAATCTGTCGAGGCGTCTACATTTACTTATACATACATGAAATAAGTAAAAGATTCCCACGAATTGAGAACCTACGTCTTTTTTGTTCTCGGTTATAAAATTTACTCTGATGCCATTTAATGTGGTAATGGATTAGTTTTTTGTTTTTATTATTTCACAATATTACAACTCCAGCAACAGATGTGACCAATGCCTAAAATTCAACTTTTAAATATCATTTTCAACAGGTAAAATACTGTTTGTTACTCATATACGTTTTGAAAATAAGTAAGTAGGTACAAAAACTCCGTCATGAAAATATAAATTCAAATTACTGATAAAAAAATTACGTAATTCCAATTAAAAAAGAAACGAATGTTCTAATTAGAAGAGAACACGCGAACAAATTAAAGTCCAATTTCAAATTATAATTCGCGGCAAAAGAACAATTTCGAAATGATTTATTACATTTCGGTCATCTCCAAATTCGATAGATTCTTTGCAAATGTTTTATATAATTTAGGTCATCTCTAATTTCGATAGGTACTTTACTTTCGGCTGTATCGGAAGAATTCAGAAGTGGTCCTAAGTGTATTGTGATTGAATTATGTCGTATTCTTTCTAATAATTGAGAGGTTTTTTGAGAGTGCTGTTGATTGAGTCAGGGTTTTTTCAGTGGCTCTTGAATGTTTTTTTTTTTATTCCGAATGATTGTTATTCAAGCGACGATTGTGAATTTTGCTCATTTATTGGGAATTTTTGAAGAGGGTGTAAACTCAAGAATATTGACTTGAGGTCGGGATCAGACGTATATAATTGAAAAGTATGTATATAAATTATGTTTTAAAAACTTGATATGAAATTGCAATTATGGCTTGGCATTTACTTTATTTAAAATACCTAATACTCGTATCGTGAGTATGTACTTTAGTATTTTTTATCACGGGCATTACTACTAAGTACTGCGGATGTTTACAAAGTAGAAAAAATACAACTTAAGTAATTATTTTTTCGACAATAAGTTAGTTAGTCTTATTTTTTTAAATATTTACTAAATAGTTGATATCGCTTTTTAAATCAAAATAGCCGTATTAATTATTTCTCATAGATATTTTAACATACTGATACTGAGTATCCGCTAGAGTTTTAACGAACAATCAATTATTCATAATATCGAAGGCACCAATTAGAGGAGCGATAGATCTAATCTTGTACATTGCTCGTAAGATACGGCGTCGGCACAACAGCGATGAGTTTAGTTCGGGAGACAATGATTGAAAGTATTACATTGTTAATTTTACTAACTTCTCAAAAAAGGAGGCGGAGATAAAAATACGCAATTCGACGGTTGTTTTATTTGTTACCCAATTGTTCGGAGACGGCTGGGCGAATCAAAAATATGCGCAACAATTTAACATTATGTGGCAGCAGCCATCTTGGATCGATTTTGATCAAACAAGCTTGATTATCTCAACTCTTTATTTTTATTTTATTTATTTTACATATACTCTTTATTTTGATTTATTTTTATTAACTAATTCAAACATTCAAACAAAAAAAAACACAGGCACGTCATACTTATAACACCCCGTCGTTTTTGCGTCGGGGGGTTTAAAGAGCAGTTTAAAATCTCAATAAGATTATCGTCATTTAATAGTTTTTTTACTTTTCATAATTAATATGAACCTGACCAAACCAAAGTATCATCAAAAACCACAAGTCTGAGACCATTCAGTCAATACTAGCTGTCCCGGCGAACTTCGTACCGCCTAACAGTTATGTATGTTTCTCATCGTTTAAACCTTATCTGAACTTTCGCAAACATTTCATAACCAAAATCAGCTAAATCTGCCAATGCGTTCTCGAGTTTTAGCGAGACAAACGTACAGTTACCTATTTATATACATAAGAAGATTAAAGGATTGGAAATTACAGAAATATTGCAAAATAAATATTTATTTAGTTCATTCGCTTATTTAGTTAGAATAGAGGTGAATGAGCACTATCAAACGTCATTTTTAAGGAATTACGATGAATTATGCTTAATTTTTGTAATAATATTACATATTTTATTTGCAATCAATTCATTTGACTGGCCGGTTGGCGCAGTTGGTAGCAACCCTGCCTTCTGCGCCTCTGGTCCCGGGTTCGATCCCCGGACAGGTCAAACATTTGTGTGCATGAACATGTCTGTTTGACTTGTGTCCTGGGTGTTTATTATATATATAAGTATGTATATATGTATTACTAAGTATGTATATCAGTCATTAGATAACCATAGCACATTTGCCTAGTTTGGGACTTGAAGACCTTTGTGTGGATGTTGTCCCATATTATTATTATTATTTGAAATGTTTATATAAAATCTGTAATATGTAGTAGCAAAGGTACTTAAACAATTATAGATAGCACCAGCATCACCACAAATATTATCAAACGTTATTTTGTTATGAATACGTTGATTAAGTTAACACTTACCTATGTTAATGTAATGGCAGCAAAGCATGCATATTACAGAGAAATACTTATTTAAGAAAAGAGTGACAGCCGGCTTCGGTTACGGCAGGCTCTGATAGAACTTTTTTCAGTTAATTCGGTTTAATAATCTAAACTCTGGACAGATTTTAGCCAAATTAAAATGAGACCACGCGGGATGCTCTTTTAAACGAAATATTTTTTTTTCTAACCGGTCCCATCTCCCAAAAATCATACATAAAACAAAAAAAAATATAGAGATAAATTCAGTACCTACTCGTTTTGGAAGTTAGTAAAAGAGTTTGCAAAGTAATAAAAACAAGTTTGCTTTTGATCGCATCTTGCTAGCTGTACTGTGACGATGCGGCCTAAGATGGAGCACACTTATCTAGAATAAACAGCTCCACTAACGACTTGTAAATACCAAAATTATCGAAAAATAATAAATAATATAAAATTATCTATCGGAAAATAGAGACGCGAGTTTCACAATCTAGCAGTGCGTACTACTATTTACTTTCTTCAATTGACAACATTTCAAATGTATGACCCCCCGTTTTATTACGATAATGGAGAGACAAAATAAAAATAACGTACTCCGATTTTTTATTTCATTCAGAATGTAATGAATACGTTTTAAGAGATTTTTGAAATATTTAATAAACTTCCGCATAATGTTATTCTCGTCAAAAAATTATGATATTAAGCATTTTGGGTAATCTACCAACTGGCAGTGGTTTAGATTTAAGTTAGTTTTAATTTTTGGATATTATTGTTGTACATATAGTTTATAACTTTATATAGTTTTAGTTAAAATTTTATCATGTTTTATAAGTTTGTGCAATAAAATACTTGTCGTAATCTTTGATATTAATTATCTGTATTTTTGATATTTGTTTTGGTATGACATGGTTCACAGATGACAGTTACAATAATATTTTTTTATTGGTAGCATCTCACGGTCTTAGCATAAATACAAGTTATTTTGTAAATAACTCGAAAGAAAGTCGATATAAAAATCTGATATTTTTTGTATGAACTCTTCATTGCATTATCTCGAAATGGTTTTCGAATTTCCAAAAAATTTAATGATACCAATTCTAATTGAGCTAATTTCATTGCTAAATATAATCCTATATTCCGATTTCCTGTTAATTCTCCCCATCGAGCTCTAAGCCTATACCGTACCCGCAACGCCCATTTGGTTATTCGGTTTGACGTAGCACCCGGTTCAGGCTTAATTGGGGCTCTGTTTACGCGATTTTATCTTATATTGACTTTCACAACAGCTATGTACCAATATAAACTGTGTAAGAGAAACGGTGCTTGTAATTTTTGGCCTTAATTATCAATTTTAAACGTTGCACGTTCAAATATTGGCCTTAATTGTTTGCTGATCGATGGCTTGTGAAACTGTAATAAATTTTTTATATACTTTCGCGATTACGTTAAATATATTTATATACTTGGAAACTATTGAAAACTAGTGATTTTTTTATAACAAATAATAAATATCAGTAAATTTATTTATTTTCGCTTATAGCTTATGGCTGGGTAGTATAAAATTAAAAATCAAATTTTCATTATGCTGCTCCTTTCTATCTATGTCTACACACTGGTCCGTATTCAAAGCAAAAAACATTGTAATCGGAATGGGCTTACAAAAAAAAATTAATCCCATGTAGACTGATAACTAACTTCAACTTATTTAACAAGTAGGAAAAAAATAAAGAAGTAGGTAACGGATCAAAACTTTACTATTCAAAATAACAAACTCTACGCAGCAAACGTGACAACACCATAACAATAAAACCATAATATCCATGTTAGAATTTCATTAACAACCAGTCCACCACATTACCATATTAACAACCGACTGACGTTTCGAATGGGCTTCAAAAGAATCACTCTGGAGCGGCATAAAAACGCCCACGGGAATGTTTTAAAGGCAGATATCCAGCACGACGGAGATAACTCAAAAGATAGCGGTTTTGTACTGTTTTCATAAGACGTAATTTAGGATTTAAAATAGGTAAAGTTTTTTTAAGGGCCAACGGACTTCAGTTTAGGTGGCGAATTATTCAGTCAGACCACCCTTTCAGAACAAAAAACAAATAATCCGAAGCGACTTCGAAAAAAAAACCGACTGCTAAATCTTTCAACCTGCGTCACTCTAATGGTAGTTTTAATTTTTTATTTTGATGTACCCAGTGTCACTCTCACGACTTTAACGAATCTATTGACACCATTCACGTAAAAATACGAAAAGACGAAAAGTCGTTTAGGCTCTAGGGTGTGCCAAAGAAATATACATACTCTTGAAAAACATAATGGTCGGGTAAAAAGAAGAGAAATCGGGGAACAAACTAATTAATCGAACCGCCATCTTATCTAAAGTCCGTTAAACATTATATTTCCGTATTGCTATTATTATCGTATTTCATAAGTTTCATTAATTCAAAGTATGATAAAGATACATACGTATATATATATATATATATATATATATATATATGTATTTGAATTACAATGTAGAAGTACTTCTAAGATGGTCCGATTTTTGTTATATCACAATCAGTAATGTACTTCGCTTTAAATTATGGCAAATGAAACAATTGTAAATAGACGCGAGCTGAATTGAAGTCTGTTGTAACCTTTATAGTATTTTTTAAATATTGACGTCACTAGAATATATTTTCGCAAATAACGTTACGGTTTCAGCTTTATTCCAATAGTGACAGTGAGGCGGGTACGAGTAGACTCCTTTCACCCTTTTCGAATAAGACACGATATTCCTAACAATTTGCACTTTTAACGCCTCTACAGCAGAAAATACGAGACGTCACTAACTTAGTTTCTATGACTTTACAGAATAAACTAAGATTGCAGTGTTAGACCCCCTTAATTTATCTCTGACGCATAATACGATCTTAGCAAACATATTCTACATATAAAGTAAATATTATGTAAAAAATTATAGTTTTAGAGAGCAAAAAATAGTTATCGAGATTTATTGTTTAATCAGTAAGAAACTTTTAAATTTTTGACGGACTTCCAAAAAGGAGGAGGTTCTATGTTCGCACGTATTCATTTATTTTATACTATTATTTGAAGTATACTAGGAAGTATTAGACCTAGATTTACGAGTTAATAAACTTTCCAAAATACTTTTATTCGATTTGTCGTAGCATTTTGCAGCAAACTTGGCTCATTTTTCAATTTCAATCAATACTCCCCAAGATAAAAATGTATAATTTGTTAAGTACATAGAACTTCTGTAAGAGTGGTTAAAAACAGGCATACATACGAGTACAAAGTGACATAAGACAAATTTGCGGGATTGTTTCTAGTAAGTAAGTAAAAGTTGGTTCAATTATTTTCGTGTAAATTGGCTTCAAAAGCTTAAGATTGCATAAAATACCAAGTAAAATTAAAAAAAAAACACCCGTCACGCCCTCTTTGGGGTACTGCCATCTTGGTTTTGATATTCATTATTTATTGCGTATTCTACTAGTCAAGCCCTTTCATTTCATACCCTTTCGTTTGGTAAGTGTTGTAAAAAAATGTATTCGGCCATTCTATTGCGGCGGCCATCTTGGGCCGTCAGTCAGCCAGTCCCGAGTGATTTACCAGTCTAACAAAAAAAAAAAATCTAATCTGTTCATTCGTTCGGGAGTTACTTGTCAAACTTATAACACCTTGTTGTTTTTGCGTCTGGGTTAAAATAGCAAACAGCACTTCGTGTCAGCTTTCAGTCTTCACAACACTGACAAGCTACGAGCACTCGTATATTCAGCAATCACCAGCAAGACAATCCATTCCACTCGCCCCAGTGACTCGTTCCAGTAACTTCCCGCCCAGTCCAGTGATGAACGAACTGACCGTAGACTAGACAACTACATAGAGTGGCTCTTGTAAGAACTGAATGTATGAGCGCAATGTCAAGCCATGATGTACGAGTTTAATATTATGTACCTACTATATAAACCAGCCAGTCATATACCAGCTATAGACTAGCATAGAAGTTTAGTATTCTACTTTTTGGTTATGCCTCTGCGTTGTTGCTGAAAATCGCGTGCATTTTTATACTAGGCTTTGCTATTTGAAATTTGAGGTCAACAGGTTAGATTGTTTGATATTGTAAATATCCTCTTATTGCGTCATTTAATAAAATTAAATTAATAAATCGAGTTTCCAAAATCGACGTTTTTTTATATATATGTTATCTGATTTCTCAAAGCGTCTGGACAAACACACACACACACAAATACAACACAACGATATTTTTTGTTTGAGAGGATACGTTAGTTTACACACACACTTAAAAATACGGTTCTCCCTAATTGTAATCGATTATCACTTTTTTTAATTATGACTTGTTTTTATTTAAGGCAAATGCTAAATGATTTTCCGATCTATTATCATTAAAAATCTACGAGTGCGTCTGTCAACGCAAATCAGGGTGTGTTTGTGCCCTGGCGGCTCTAGAGTGACGCCGCCGTGCACACGGTGTGGGAGCTGGGAGTTAGGTTTACTTTTAAACCCTCGGCTGGTTAGCTTTGCTTACCTCTGTGACCTGAAGGTGGTAAGGTTGCTCGAATATTAGCTAGATAGGGTATGTGTACGTAGCAGAGTTTGGTTTGCTTTTGAAGACTGCTATTATAAATGCACATTGTTTTTTGGCCAAATCTCTTTCTTTTTTAAGTTTCATATTATGTACTACAATGCAAAGAACCTGTATGGTTTCCCTCTGTCTGTCTATTCTAGCTTTCAAAATTATGGATCAGAGCGTAAAAATCATGGCAGTTATAGATTGCATATACATTTTAGGTTACGCATCATTAAAGAAAAGAAAAAATACTACGATTTTAATTTATATTTCCCTTTATTTGTAGGCTAACATTAGTAAAGAGTTCAGGATAGTTGAAAAACAGAAAAAAATATGAATAATTGTTTATTCAGTAGGTAACTACTAATAATGAACTACTTTGTACTTCTACTTCTGTCTTCACTGGGAATCAAAGATCTAACAACCACTAACGTGGATGTAGTTTAATGCACACGAACCTTTAGGGCTAAATAAAATATTCCGATTCAAGGTCGAACCGAAGCCTTACAGAATTTAAAGTCCTTTGTCTGAATGCCTCTTGACCGCTGCCGTAACCGAATTGAAATGTTCTTACTTGCTTTCCTTGCTTTGTTTCGTTTGTAGAAATAGAGATGAGAGTAAAGGCAATCTTATTTGAAAATCGAATAAATTATGAAAGAACGACATTATATTAAATGATATTCAAACTGAGAAGTGAACTTCGTAAACGATCGATTTTGATAAGTCTTATATAGGAGGACACCACCTGAGAAGTATTGTGCCTTCAAACAAAAAAAAAAGGATTTCCTAAATCTGTCGAGGCGTCTACATTTACTTATACATACATGAAATAAGTAAAAGATTCCCACGAATTGAGAACCTACGTCTTTTTTGTTCTCGGTTATAAAATTTACTCTGATGCCATTTAATGTGGTAATGGATTAGTTTTTTGTTTTTATTATTTCACAATATTACAACTCCAGCAACAGATGTGACCAATGCCTAAAATTCAACTTTTAAATATCATTTTCAACAGGTAAAATACTGTTTGTTACTCATATACGTTTTGAAAATAAGTAAGTAGGTACAAAAACTCCGTCATGAAAATATAAATTCAAATTACTGATAAAAAAATTACGTAATTCCAATTAAAAAAGAAACGAATGTTCTAATTAGAAGAGAACACGCGAACAAATTAAAGTCCAATTTCAAATTATAATTCGCGGCAAAAGAACAATTTCGAAATGATTTATTACATTTCGGTCATCTCCAAATTCGATAGATTCTTTGCAAATGTTTTATATAATTTAGGTCATCTCTAATTTCGATAGGTACTTTACTTTCGGCTGTATCGGAAGAATTCAGAAGTGGTCCTAAGTGTATTGTGATTGAATTATGTCGTATTCTTTCTAATAATTGAGAGGTTTTTTGAGAGTGCTGTTGATTGAGTCAGGGTTTTTTCAGTGGCTCTTGAATGTTTTTTTTTTTATTCCGAATGATTGTTATTCAAGCGACGATTGTGAATTTTGCTCATTTATTGGGAATTTTTGAAGAGGGTGTAAACTCAAGAATATTGACTTGAGGTCGGGATCAGACGTATATAATTGAAAAGTATGTATATAAATTATGTTTTAAAAACTTGATATGAAATTGCAATTATGGCTTGGCATTTACTTTATTTAAAATACCTAATACTCGTATCGTGAGTATGTACTTTAGTATTTTTTATCACGGGCATTACTACTAAGTACTGCGGATGTTTACAAAGTAGAAAAAATACAACTTAAGTAATTATTTTTTCGACAATAAGTTAGTTAGTCTTATTTTTTTAAATATTTACTAAATAGTTGATATCGCTTTTTAAATCAAAATAGCCGTATTAATTATTTCTCATAGATATTTTAACATACTGATACTGAGTATCCGCTAGAGTTTTAACGAACAATCAATTATTCATAATATCGAAGGCACCAATTAGAGGAGCGATAGATCTAATCTTGTACATTGCTCGTAAGATACGGCGTCGGCACAACAGCGATGAGTTTAGTTCGGGAGACAATGATTGAAAGTATTACATTGTTAATTTTACTAACTTCTCAAAAAAGGAGGCGGAGATAAAAATACGCAATTCGACGGTTGTTTTATTTGTTACCCAATTGTTCGGAGACGGCTGGGCGAATCAAAAATATGCGCAACAATTTAACATTATGTGGCAGCAGCCATCTTGGATCGATTTTGATCAAACAAGCTTGATTATCTCAACTCTTTATTTTTATTTTATTTATTTTACATATACTCTTTATTTTGATTTATTTTTATTAACTAATTCAAACATTCAAACAAAAAAAAACACAGGCACGTCATACTTATAACACCCCGTCGTTTTTGCGTCGGGGGGTTTAAAGAGCAGTTTAAAATCTCAATAAGATTATCGTCATTTAATAGTTTTTTTACTTTTCATAATTAATATGAACCTGACCAAACCAAAGTATCATCAAAAACCACAAGTCTGAGACCATTCAGTCAATACTAGCTGTCCCGGCGAACTTCGTACCGCCTAACAGTTATGTATGTTTCTCATCGTTTAAACCTTATCTGAACTTTCGCAAACATTTCATAACCAAAATCAGCTAAATCTGCCAATGCGTTCTCGAGTTTTAGCGAGACAAACGTACAGTTACCTATTTATATACATAAGAAGATTAAAGGATTGGAAATTACAGAAATATTGCAAAATAAATATTTATTTAGTTCATTCGCTTATTTAGTTAGAATAGAGGTGAATGAGCACTATCAAACGTCATTTTTAAGGAATTACGATGAATTATGCTTAATTTTTGTAATAATATTACATATTTTATTTGCAATCAATTCATTTGACTGGCCGGTTGGCGCAGTTGGTAGCAACCCTGCCTTCTGCGCCTCTGGTCCCGGGTTCGATCCCCGGACAGGTCAAACATTTGTGTGCATGAACATGTCTGTTTGACTTGTGTCCTGGGTGTTTATTATATATATAAGTATGTATATATGTATTACTAAGTATGTATATCAGTCATTAGATAACCATAGCACATTTGCCTAGTTTGGGACTTGAAGACCTTTGTGTGGATGTTGTCCCATATTATTATTATTATTTGAAATGTTTATATAAAATCTGTAATATGTAGTAGCAAAGGTACTTAAACAATTATAGATAGCACCAGCATCACCACAAATATTATCAAACGTTATTTTGTTATGAATACGTTGATTAAGTTAACACTTACCTATGTTAATGTAATGGCAGCAAAGCATGCATATTACAGAGAAATACTTATTTAAGAAAAGAGTGACAGCCGGCTTCGGTTACGGCAGGCTCTGATAGAACTTTTTTCAGTTAATTCGGTTTAATAATCTAAACTCTGGACAGATTTTAGCCAAATTAAAATGAGACCACGCGGGATGCTCTTTTAAACGAAATATTTTTTTTTCTAACCGGTCCCATCTCCCAAAAATCATACATAAAACAAAAAAAAATATAGAGATAAATTCAGTACCTACTCGTTTTGGAAGTTAGTAAAAGAGTTTGCAAAGTAATAAAAACAAGTTTGCTTTTGATCGCATCTTGCTAGCTGTACTGTGACGATGCGGCCTAAGATGGAGCACACTTATCTAGAATAAACAGCTCCACTAACGACTTGTAAATACCAAAATTATCGAAAAATAATAAATAATATAAAATTATCTATCGGAAAATAGAGACGCGAGTTTCACAATCTAGCAGTGCGTACTACTATTTACTTTCTTCAATTGACAACATTTCAAATGTATGACCCCCCGTTTTATTACGATAATGGAGAGACAAAATAAAAATAACGTACTCCGATTTTTTATTTCATTCAGAATGTAATGAATACGTTTTAAGAGATTTTTGAAATATTTAATAAACTTCCGCATAATGTTATTCTCGTCAAAAAATTATGATATTAAGCATTTTGGGTAATCTACCAACTGGCAGTGGTTTAGATTTAAGTTAGTTTTAATTTTTGGATATTATTGTTGTACATATAGTTTATAACTTTATATAGTTTTAGTTAAAATTTTATCATGTTTTATAAGTTTGTGCAATAAAATACTTGTCGTAATCTTTGATATTAATTATCTGTATTTTTGATATTTGTTTTGGTATGACATGGTTCACAGATGACAGTTACAATAATATTTTTTTATTGGTAGCATCTCACGGTCTTAGCATAAATACAAGTTATTTTGTAAATAACTCGAAAGAAAGTCGATATAAAAATCTGATATTTTTTGTATGAACTCTTCATTGCATTATCTCGAAATGGTTTTCGAATTTCCAAAAAATTTAATGATACCAATTCTAATTGAGCTAATTTCATTGCTAAATATAATCCTATATTCCGATTTCCTGTTAATTCTCCCCATCGAGCTCTAAGCCTATACCGTACCCGCAACGCCCATTTGGTTATTCGGTTTGACGTAGCACCCGGTTCAGGCTTAATTGGGGCTCTGTTTACGCGATTTTATCTTATATTGACTTTCACAACAGCTATGTACCAATATAAACTGTGTAAGAGAAACGGTGCTTGTAATTTTTGGCCTTAATTATCAATTTTAAACGTTGCACGTTCAAATATTGGCCTTAATTGTTTGCTGATCGATGGCTTGTGAAACTGTAATAAATTTTTTATATACTTTCGCGATTACGTTAAATATATTTATATACTTGGAAACTATTGAAAACTAGTGATTTTTTTATAACAAATAATAAATATCAGTAAATTTATTTATTTTCGCTTATAGCTTATGGCTGGGTAGTATAAAATTAAAAATCAAATTTTCATTATGCTGCTCCTTTCTATCTATGTCTACACACTGGTCCGTATTCAAAGCAAAAAACATTGTAATCGGAATGGGCTTACAAAAAAAAATTAATCCCATGTAGACTGATAACTAACTTCAACTTATTTAACAAGTAGGAAAAAAATAAAGAAGTAGGTAACGGATCAAAACTTTACTATTCAAAATAACAAACTCTACGCAGCAAACGTGACAACACCATAACAATAAAACCATAATATCCATGTTAGAATTTCATTAACAACCAGTCCACCACATTACCATATTAACAACCGACTGACGTTTCGAATGGGCTTCAAAAGAATCACTCTGGAGCGGCATAAAAACGCCCACGGGAATGTTTTAAAGGCAGATATCCAGCACGACGGAGATAACTCAAAAGATAGCGGTTTTGTACTGTTTTCATAAGACGTAATTTAGGATTTAAAATAGGTAAAGTTTTTTTAAGGGCCAACGGACTTCAGTTTAGGTGGCGAATTATTCAGTCAGACCACCCTTTCAGAACAAAAAACAAATAATCCGAAGCGACTTCGAAAAAAAAACCGACTGCTAAATCTTTCAACCTGCGTCACTCTAATGGTAGTTTTAATTTTTTATTTTGATGTACCCAGTGTCACTCTCACGACTTTAACGAATCTATTGACACCATTCACGTAAAAATACGAAAAGACGAAAAGTCGTTTAGGCTCTAGGGTGTGCCAAAGAAATATACATACTCTTGAAAAACATAATGGTCGGGTAAAAAGAAGAGAAATCGGGGAACAAACTAATTAATCGAACCGCCATCTTATCTAAAGTCCGTTAAACATTATATTTCCGTATTGCTATTATTATCGTATTTCATAAGTTTCATTAATTCAAAGTATGATAAAGATACATACGTATATATATATATATATATATATATGTATTTGAATTACAATGTAGAAGTACTTCTAAGATGGTCCGATTTTTGTTATATCACAATCAGTAATGTACTTCGCTTTAAATTATGGCAAATGAAACAATTGTAAATAGACGCGAGCTGAATTGAAGTCTGTTGTAACCTTTATAGTATTTTTTAAATATTGACGTCACTAGAATATATTTTCGCAAATAACGTTACGGTTTCAGCTTTATTCAATAGTGACAGTGAGGCGGGTACGAGTAGACTCCTTTCACCCTTTTCGAATAAGACACGATATTCCTAACAATTTGCACTTTTAACGCCTCTACAGCAGAAAATACGAGACGTCACTAACTTAGTTTCTATGACTTTACAGAATAAACTAAGATTGCAGTGTTAGACCCCCTTAATTTATCTCTGACGCATAATACGATCTTAGCAAACATATTCTACATATAAAGTAAATATTATGTAAAAAATTATAGTTTTAGAGAGCAAAAAATAGTTATCGAGATTTATTGTTTAATCAGTAAGAAACTTTTAAATTTTTGACGGACTTCCAAAAAGGAGGAGGTTCTATGTTCGCACGTATTCATTTATTTTATACTATTATTTGAAGTATACTAGGAAGTATTAGACCTAGATTTACGAGTTAATAAACTTTCCAAAATACTTTTATTCGATTTGTCGTAGCATTTTGCAGCAAACTTGGCTCATTTTTCAATTCAATCAATACTCCCCAAGATAAAAATGTATAATTTGTTAAGTACATAGAACTTCTGTAAGAGTGGTTAAAAACAGGCATACATACGAGTACAAAGTGACATAAGACAAATTTGCGGGATTGTTTCTAGTAAGTAAGTAAAAGTTGGTTCAATTATTTTCGTGTAAATTGGCTTCAAAAGCTTAAGATTGCATAAAATACCAAGTAAAATTAAAAAAAAAACACCCGTCACGCCCTCTTTGGGGTACTGCCATCTTTTGGTTTTGATATTCATTATTTATTGCGTATTCTACTAGTCAAGCCCTTTCATTTCATACCCTTTCGTTTGGTAAGTGTTGTAAAAAAATGTATTCGGCCATTCTATTGCGGCGGCCATCTTGGGCCGTCAGTCAGCCAGTCCCGAGTGATTTACCAGTCTAACAAAAAAAAAAAATCTAATCTGTTCATTCGTTCGGGAGTTACTTGTCAAACTTATAACACCTTGTTGTTTTTGCGTCTGGGTTAAAATAGCAAACAGCACTTCGTGTCAGCTTTCAGTCTTCACAACACTGACAAGCTACGAGCACTCGTATATTCAGCAATCACCAGCAAGACAATCCATTCCACTCGCCCCAGTGACTCGTTCCAGTAACTTCCCGCCCAGTCCAGTGATGAACGAACTGACCGTAGACTAGACAACTACATAGAGTGGCTCTTGTAAGAACTGAATGTATGAGCGCAATGTCAAGCCATGATGTACGAGTTTAATATTATGTACCTACTATATAAACCAGCCAGTCATATACCAGCTATAGACTAGCATAGAAGTTTAGTATTCTACTTTTTGGTTATGCCTCTGCGTTGTTGCTGAAAATCGCGTGCATTTTTATACTAGGCTTTGCTATTTGAAATTTGAGGTCAACAGGTTAGATTGTTTGATATTGTAAATATCCTCTTATTGCGTCATTTAATAAAATTAAATTAATAAATCGAGTTTCCAAAATCGACGTTTTTTTATATATATGTTATCTGATTTCTCAAAGCGTCTGGACAAACACACACACACACAAATACAACACAACGATATTTTTTGTTTGAGAGGATACGTTAGTTTACACACACACTTAAAAATACGGTTCTCCCTAATTGTAATCGATTATCACTTTTTTTAATTATGACTTGTTTTTATTTAAGGCAAATGCTAAATGATTTTCCGATCTATTATCATTAAAAATCTACGAGTGCGTCTGTCAACGCAAATCAGGGTGTGTTTGTGCCCTGGCGGCTCTAGAGTGACGCCGCCGTGCACACGGTGTGGGAGCTGGGAGTTAGGTTTACTTTTAAACCCTCGGCTGGTTAGCTTTGCTTACCTCTGTGACCTGAAGGTGGTAAGGTTGCTCGAATATTAGCTAGATAGGGTATGTGTACGTAGCAGAGTTTGGTTTGCTTTTGAAGACTGCTATTATAAATGCACATTGTTTTTTGGCCAAATCTCTTTCTTTTTTAAGTTTCATATTATGTACTACAATGCAAAGAACCTGTATGGTTTCCCTCTGTCTGTCTATTCTAGCTTTCAAAATTATGGATCAGAGCGTAAAAATCATGGCAGTTATAGATTGCATATACATTTTAGGTTACGCATCATTAAAATATAATAAAATAACTTTATATTTCAGGAGTAGCTCCCCTACTAGTTAAGTAAGGATAAAAAAATTGCCAAGCACATACTCGTTGCAATGTCATATGAAATAGGGGTATTACCGTTACAGGTCTTTTGAAATCAATGTGCGGTTTAATACATATTTTTTTCATAAAAGAATTAAGGGCCTTGAAAGAAGTTCTTAAGTTGATTTCATGCGTCTAGTTGCTGGTTTTTCCTTAGATTTCCAAACTATAAGATACAGACGCTTAACGTCTCACTACGAAAGATTTAGGCCTTTAACAAATATTTAGCAGACATTTCGGCTAATTTCATTGCTAAATATAATCCTATATTCCGATTTCCTGTTAATTCTCCCCATCGAGCTCTAAGCCTATACCGTACCCGCAACGCCCATTTGGTTATTCGGTTTGACGTAGCACCCGGTTCAGGCTTAATTGGGGCTCTGTTTACGCGATTTTATCTTATATTGACTTTCACAACAGCTATGTACCAATATAAACTGTGTAAGAGAAACGGTGCTTGTAATTTTTGGCCTTAATTATCAATTTTAAACGTTGCACGTTCAAATATTGGCCTTAATTGTTTGCTGATCGATGGCTTGTGAAACTGTAATAAATTTTTTATATACTTTCGCGATTACGTTAAATATATTTATATACTTGGAAACTATTGAAAACTAGTGATTTTTTTATAACAAATAATAAATATCAGTAAATTTATTTATTTTCGCTTATAGCTTATGGCTGGGTAGTATAAAATTAAAAATCAAATTTTCATTATGCTGCTCCTTTCTATCTATGTCTACACACTGGTCCGTATTCAAAGCAAAAAACATTGTAATCGGAATGGGCTTACAAAAAAAAATTAATCCCATGTAGACTGATAACTAACTTCAACTTATTTAACAAGTAGGAAAAAAATAAAGAAGTAGGTAACGGATCAAAACTTTACTATTCAAAATAACAAACTCTACGCAGCAAACGTGACAACACCATAACAATAAAACCATAATATCCATGTTAGAATTTCATTAACAACCAGTCCACCACATTACCATATTAACAACCGACTGACGTTTCGAATGGGCTTCAAAAGAATCACTCTGGAGCGGCATAAAAACGCCCACGGGAATGTTTTAAAGGCAGATATCCAGCACGACGGAGATAACTCAAAAGATAGCGGTTTTGTACTGTTTTCATAAGACGTAATTTAGGATTTAAAATAGGTAAAGTTTTTTTAAGGGCCAACGGACTTCAGTTTAGGTGGCGAATTATTCAGTCAGACCACCCTTTCAGAACAAAAAACAAATAATCCGAAGCGACTTCGAAAAAAAAACCGACTGCTAAATCTTTCAACCTGCGTCACTCTAATGGTAGTTTTAATTTTTTATTTTGATGTACCCAGTGTCACTCTCACGACTTTAACGAATCTATTGACACCATTCACGTAAAAATACGAAAAGACGAAAAGTCGTTTAGGCTCTAGGGTGTGCCAAAGAAATATACATACTCTTGAAAAACATAATGGTCGGGTAAAAAGAAGAGAAATCGGGGAACAAACTAATTAATCGAACCGCCATCTTATCTAAAGTCCGTTAAACATTATATTTCCGTATTGCTATTATTATCGTATTTCATAAGTTTCATTAATTCAAAGTATGATAAAGATACATACGTATATATATATATATATATATATATGTATTTGAATTACAATGTAGAAGTACTTCTAAGATGGTCCGATTTTTGTTATATCACAATCAGTAATGTACTTCGCTTTAAATTATGGCAAATGAAACAATTGTAAATAGACGCGAGCTGAATTGAAGTCTGTTGTAACCTTTATAGTATTTTTTAAATATTGACGTCACTAGAATATATTTTCGCAAATAACGTTACGGTTTCAGCTTTATTCCAATAGTGACAGTGAGGCGGGTACGAGTAGACTCCTTTCACCCTTTTCGAATAAGACACGATATTCCTAACAATTTGCACTTTTAACGCCTCTACAGCAGAAAATACGAGACGTCACTAACTTAGTTTCTATGACTTTACAGAATAAACTAAGATTGCAGTGTTAGACCCCCTTAATTTATCTCTGACGCATAATACGATCTTAGCAAACATATTCTACATATAAAGTAAATATTATGTAAAAAATTATAGTTTTAGAGAGCAAAAAATAGTTATCGAGATTTATTGTTTAATCAGTAAGAAACTTTTAAATTTTTGACGGACTTCCAAAAAGGAGGAGGTTCTATGTTCGCACGTATTCATTTATTTTATACTATTATTTGAAGTATACTAGGAAGTATTAGACCTAGATTTACGAGTTAATAAACTTTCCAAAATACTTTTATTCGATTTGTCGTAGCATTTTGCAGCAAACTTGGCTCATTTTTCAATTTCAATCAATACTCCCCAAGATAAAAATGTATAATTTGTTAAGTACATAGAACTTCTGTAAGAGTGGTTAAAAACAGGCATACATACGAGTACAAAGTGACATAAGACAAATTTGCGGGATTGTTTCTAGTAAGTAAGTAAAAGTTGGTTCAATTATTTTCGTGTAAATTGGCTTCAAAAGCTTAAGATTGCATAAAATACCAAGTAAAATTAAAAAAAAAACACCCGTCACGCCCTCTTTGGGGTACTGCCATCTTGGTTTTGATATTCATTATTTATTGCGTATTCTACTAGTCAAGCCCTTTCATTTCATACCCTTTCGTTTGGTAAGTGTTGTAAAAAAATGTATTCGGCCATTCTATTGCGGCGGCCATCTTGGGCCGTCAGTCAGCCAGTCCCGAGTGATTTACCAGTCTAACAAAAAAAAAAAATCTAATCTGTTCATTCGTTCGGGAGTTACTTGTCAAACTTATAACACCTTGTTGTTTTTGCGTCTGGGTTAAAATAGCAAACAGCACTTCGTGTCAGCTTTCAGTCTTCACAACACTGACAAGCTACGAGCACTCGTATATTCAGCAATCACCAGCAAGACAATCCATTCCACTCGCCCCAGTGACTCGTTCCAGTAACTTCCCGCCCAGTCCAGTGATGAACGAACTGACCGTAGACTAGACAACTACATAGAGTGGCTCTTGTAAGAACTGAATGTATGAGCGCAATGTCAAGCCATGATGTACGAGTTTAATATTATGTACCTACTATATAAACCAGCCAGTCATATACCAGCTATAGACTAGCATAGAAGTTTAGTATTCTACTTTTCTACATTCTTTGAAGAAAACTGGCGCGGTGTCGAGTTTCTGCTAAATGGTAGGTGTGCAGAAATTAGCACAAAAGGTGTTCGCAGTCCAGTTTGAAGTTGGTTTGAGATGTTTGTGTTAATAAGGAGTGTGATTTAAACCTATGTCGACGAAGAAAGTGAAGATATTTTTTTACTAATTAAATGTATTAAATAGGTATGTTCCAAGAGTTTTTGCCGACCGATTTAGAACATTATATTTTTCGTTGGGAAAATCTACTTCTTAGGTGGTTCCTTGTAAATATACATTTTAAACAACATCAGTCCAGCCAGTAGTGTGTTTAGAAAATAAATTTAACTGAAAAAATTGTAATGGCAACAGCCGAATTAAAGTCGCTTGTTATAGCTGTTGTGTATATAGTTGTTAGGTCAGTGATATTTATATACCATAATTTATGAATTGCGTTTTTACTAGTTTTACTAACACAAATATCGATCCTCCTCAAATGTTATATTAGCTACGAAGCAGTTATTAAGATATACAATAACTTTTCAGACCGCAAATTAAATACCAAATCATAAGGTCATTGCCCACTTGCAAGTATCAGACCAAAATTTTATTTATAAACAAGGATACATATTAGTCAGTGAATCGCAAAGATAAGTGCAAAATACATATAGCCATTTGTGCATTTTTTAATAAATCTAAATTGCAAAATGTTAAATGTCAGAGGACTTGAACCTAGTATTAAATTACTTCCCAGCACGACTAGACTACTACTGCTAGAATACACTCGTATGGCATGAGAAATATCAAAGTTTGTTATCAATTGTTATGGAATCAGAGTAACTACATGACGATTTTAATTTATATTTCCCTTTATTTGTAGGCTAACATTAGTAAAGAGTTCAGGATAGTTGAAAAACAGAAAAAAATATGAATAATTGTTTATTCAGTAGGTAACTACTAATAATGAACTACTTTGTACTTCTACTTCTGTCTTCACTGGGAATCAAAGATCTAACAACCACTAACGTGGATGTAGTTTAATGCACACGAACCTTTAGGGCTAAATAAAATATTCCGATTCAAGGTCGAACCGAAGCCTTACAGAATTTAAAGTCCTTTGTCTGAATGCCTCTTGACCGCTGCCGTAACCGAATTGAAATGTTCTTACTTGCTTTCCTTGCTTTGTTTCGTTTGTAGAAATAGAGATGAGAGTAAAGGCAATCTTATTTGAAAATCGAATAAATTATGAAAGAACGACATTATATTAAATGATATTCAAACTGAGAAGTGAACTTCGTAAACGATCGATTTTGATAAGTCTTATATAGGAGGACACCACCTGAGAAGTATTGTGCCTTCAAACAAAAAAAAAAGGATTTCCTAAATCTGTCGAGGCGTCTACATTTACTTATACATACATGAAATAAGTAAAAGATTCCCACGAATTGAGAACCTACGTCTTTTTTGTTCTCGGTTATAAAATTTACTCTGATGCCATTTAATGTGGTAATGGATTAGTTTTTTGTTTTTATTATTTCACAATATTACAACTCCAGCAACAGATGTGACCAATGCCTAAAATTCAACTTTTAAATATCATTTTCAACAGGTAAAATACTGTTTGTTACTCATATACGTTTTGAAAATAAGTAAGTAGGTACAAAAACTCCGTCATGAAAATATAAATTCAAATTACTGATAAAAAAATTACGTAATTCCAATTAAAAAAGAAACGAATGTTCTAATTAGAAGAGAACACGCGAACAAATTAAAGTCCAATTTCAAATTATAATTCGCGGCAAAAGAACAATTTCGAAATGATTTATTACATTTCGGTCATCTCCAAATTCGATAGATTCTTTGCAAATGTTTTATATAATTTAGGTCATCTCTAATTTCGATAGGTACTTTACTTTCGGCTGTATCGGAAGAATTCAGAAGTGGTCCTAAGTGTATTGTGATTGAATTATGTCGTATTCTTTCTAATAATTGAGAGGTTTTTTGAGAGTGCTGTTGATTGAGTCAGGGTTTTTTCAGTGGCTCTTGAATGTTTTTTTTTTTATTCCGAATGATTGTTATTCAAGCGACGATTGTGAATTTTGCTCATTTATTGGGAATTTTTGAAGAGGGTGTAAACTCAAGAATATTGACTTGAGGTCGGGATCAGACGTATATAATTGAAAAGTATGTATATAAATTATGTTTTAAAAACTTGATATGAAATTGCAATTATGGCTTGGCATTTACTTTATTTAAAATACCTAATACTCGTATCGTGAGTATGTACTTTAGTATTTTTTATCACGGGCATTACTACTAAGTACTGCGGATGTTTACAAAGTAGAAAAAATACAACTTAAGTAATTATTTTTTCGACAATAAGTTAGTTAGTCTTATTTTTTTAAATATTTACTAAATAGTTGATATCGCTTTTTAAATCAAAGTAGCCGTATTAATTATTTCTCATAGATATTTTAACATACTGATACTGAGTATCCGCTAGAGTTTTAACGAACAATCAATTATTCATAATATCGAAGGCACCAATTAGAGGAGCGATAGATCTAATCTTGTACATTGCTCGTAAGATACGGCGTCGGCACAACAGCGATGAGTTTAGTTCGGGAGACAATGATTGAAAGTATTACATTGTTAATTTTACTAACTTCTCAAAAAAGGAGGCGGAGATAAAAATACGCAATTCGACGGTTGTTTTATTTGTTACCCAATTGTTCGGAGACGGCTGGGCGAATCAAAAATATGCGCAACAATTTAACATTATGTGGCAGCAGCCATCTTGGATCGATTTTGATCAAACAAGCTTGATTATCTCAACTCTTTATTTTTATTTTATTTATTTTACATATACTCTTTATTTTGATTTATTTTTATTAACTAATTCAAACATTCAAACAAAAAAAAACACAGGCACGTCATACTTATAACACCCCGTCGTTTTTGCGTCGGGGGGTTTAAAGAGCAGTTTAAAATCTCAATAAGATTATCGTCATTTAATAGTTTTTTTACTTTTCATAATTAATATGAACCTGACCAAACCAAAGTATCATCAAAAACCACAAGTCTGAGACCATTCAGTCAATACTAGCTGTCCCGGCGAACTTCGTACCGCCTAACAGTTATGTATGTTTCTCATCGTTTAAACCTTATCTGAACTTTCGCAAACATTTCATAACCAAAATCAGCTAAATCTGCCAATGCGTTCTCGAGTTTTAGCGAGACAAACGTACAGTTACTGATTTATATACATAAGAAGATTAAAGGATTGGAAATTACAGAAATATTGCAAAATAAATATTTATTTAGTTCATTCGCTTATTTAGTTAGAATAGAGGTGAATGAGCACTATCAAACGTCATTTTTAAGGAATTACGATGAATTATGCTTAATTTTTGTAATAATATTACATATTTTATTTGCAATCAATTCATTTGACTGGCCGGTTGGCGCAGTTGGTAGCAACCCTGCCTTCTGCGCCTCTGGTCCCGGGTTCGATCCCCGGACAGGTCAAACATTTGTGTGCATGAACATGTCTGTTTGACTTGTGTCCTGGGTGTTTATTATATATATAAGTATGTATATATGTATTACTAAGTATGTATATCAGTCATTAGATAACCATAGCACATTTGCCTAGTTTGGGACTTGAAGACCTTTGTGTGGATGTTGTCCCATATTATTATTATTATTTGAAATGTTTATATAAAATCTGTAATATGTAGTAGCAAAGGTACTTAAACAATTATAGATAGCACCAGCATCACCACAAATATTATCAAACGTTATTTTGTTATGAATACGTTGATTAAGTTAACACTTACCTATGTTAATGTAATGGCAGCAAAGCATGCATATTACAGAGAAATACTTATTTAAGAAAAGAGTGACAGCCGGCTTCGGTTACGGCAGGCTCTGATAGAACTTTTTTCAGTTAATTCGGTTTAATAATCTAAACTCTGGACAGATTTTAGCCAAATTAAAATGAGACCACGCGGGATGCTCTTTTAAACGAAATATTTTTTTTTCTAACCGGTCCCATCTCCCAAAAATCATACATAAAACAAAAAAAAATATAGAGATAAATTCAGTACCTACTCGTTTTGGAAGTTAGTAAAAGAGTTTGCAAAGTAATAAAAACAAGTTTGCTTTTGATCGCATCTTGCTAGCTGTACTGTGACGATGCGGCCTAAGATGGAGCACACTTATCTAGAATAAACAGCTCCACTAACGACTTGTAAATACCAAAATTATCGAAAAATAATAAATAATATAAAATTATCTATCGGAAAATAGAGACGCGAGTTTCACAATCTAGCAGTGCGTACTACTATTTACTTTCTTCAATTGACAACATTTCAAATGTATGACCCCCCGTTTTATTACGATAATGGAGAGACAAAATAAAAATAACGTACTCCGATTTTTTATTTCATTCAGAATGTAATGAATACGTTTTAAGAGATTTTTGAAATATTTAATAAACTTCCGCATAATGTTATTCTCGTCAAAAAATTATGATATTAAGCATTTTGGGTAATCTACCAACTGGCAGTGGTTTAGATTTAAGTTAGTTTTAATTTTTGGATATTATTGTTGTACATATAGTTTATAACTTTATATAGTTTTAGTTAAAATTTTATCATGTTTTATAAGTTTGTGCAATAAAATACTTGTCGTAATCTTTGATATTAATTATCTGTATTTTTGATATTTGTTTTGGTATGACATGGTTCACAGATGACAGTTACAATAATATTTTTTTATTGGTAGCATCTCACGGTCTTAGCATAAATACAAGTTATTTTGTAAATAACTCGAAAGAAAGTCGATATAAAAATCTGATATTTTTTGTATGAACTCTTCATTGCATTATCTCGAAATGGTTTTCGAATTTCCAAAAAATTTAATGATACCAATTCTAATTGAGCTAATTTCATTGCTAAATATAATCCTATATTCCGATTTCCTGTTAATTCTCCCCATCGAGCTCTAAGCCTATACCGTACCCGCAACGCCCATTTGGTTATTCGGTTTGACGTAGCACCCGGTTCAGGCTTAATTGGGGCTCTGTTTACGCGATTTTATCTTATATTGACTTTCACAACAGCTATGTACCAATATAAACTGTGTAAGAGAAACGGTGCTTGTAATTTTTGGCCTTAATTATCAATTTTAAACGTTGCACGTTCAAATATTGGCCTTAATTGTTTGCTGATCGATGGCTTGTGAAACTGTAATAAATTTTTTATATACTTTCGCGATTACGTTAAATATATTTATATACTTGGAAACTATTGAAAACTAGTGATTTTTTTATAACAAATAATAAATATCAGTAAATTTATTTATTTTCGCTTATAGCTTATGGCTGGGTAGTATAAAATTAAAAATCAAATTTTCATTATGCTGCTCCTTTCTATCTATGTCTACACACTGGTCCGTATTCAAAGCAAAAAACATTGTAATCGGAATGGGCTTACAAAAAAAAATTAATCCCATGTAGACTGATAACTAACTTCAACTTATTTAACAAGTAGGAAAAAAATAAAGAAGTAGGTAACGGATCAAAACTTTACTATTCAAAATAACAAACTCTACGCAGCAAACGTGACAACACCATAACAATAAAACCATAATATCCATGTTAGAATTTCATTAACAACCAGTCCACCACATTACCATATTAACAACCGACTGACGTTTCGAATGGGCTTCAAAAGAATCACTCTGGAGCGGCATAAAAACGCCCACGGGAATGTTTTAAAGGCAGATATCCAGCACGACGGAGATAACTCAAAAGATAGCGGTTTTGTACTGTTTTCATAAGACGTAATTTAGGATTTAAAATAGGTAAAGTTTTTTTAAGGGCCAACGGACTTCAGTTTAGGTGGCGAATTATTCAGTCAGACCACCCTTTCAGAACAAAAAACAAATAATCCGAAGCGACTTCGAAAAAAAAACCGACTGCTAAATCTTTCAACCTGCGTCACTCTAATGGTAGTTTTAATTTTTTATTTTGATGTACCCAGTGTCACTCTCACGACTTTAACGAATCTATTGACACCATTCACGTAAAAATACGAAAAGACGAAAAGTCGTTTAGGCTCTAGGGTGTGCCAAAGAAATATACATACTCTTGAAAAACATAATGGTCGGGTAAAAAGAAGAGAAATCGGGGAACAAACTAATTAATCGAACCGCCATCTTATCTAAAGTCCGTTAAACATTATATTTCCGTATTGCTATTATTATCGTATTTCATAAGTTTCATTAATTCAAAGTATGATAAAGATACATACGTATATATATATATATATATATATATGTATTTGAATTACAATGTAGAAGTACTTCTAAGATGGTCCGATTTTTGTTATATCACAATCAGTAATGTACTTCGCTTTAAATTATGGCAAATGAAACAATTGTAAATAGACGCGAGCTGAATTGAAGTCTGTTGTAACCTTTATAGTATTTTTTAAATATTGACGTCACTAGAATATATTTTCGCAAATAACGTTACGGTTTCAGCTTTATTCCAATAGTGACAGTGAGGCGGGTACGAGTAGACTCCTTTCACCCTTTTCGAATAAGACACGATATTCCTAACAATTTGCACTTTTAACGCCTCTACAGCAGAAAATACGAGACGTCACTAACTTAGTTTCTATGACTTTACAGAATAAACTAAGATTGCAGTGTTAGACCCCCTTAATTTATCTCTGACGCATAATACGATCTTAGCAAACATATTCTACATATAAAGTAAATATTATGTAAAAAATTATAGTTTTAGAGAGCAAAAAATAGTTATCGAGATTTATTGTTTAATCAGTAAGAAACTTTTAAATTTTTGACGGACTTCCAAAAAGGAGGAGGTTCTATGTTCGCACGTATTCATTTATTTTATACTATTATTTGAAGTATACTAGGAAGTATTAGACCTAGATTTACGAGTTAATAAACTTTCCAAAATACTTTTATTCGATTTGTCGTAGCATTTTGCAGCAAACTTGGCTCATTTTTCAATTTCAATCAATACTCCCCAAGATAAAAATGTATAATTTGTTAAGTACATAGAACTTCTGTAAGAGTGGTTAAAAACAGGCATACATACGAGTACAAAGTGACATAAGACAAATTTGCGGGATTGTTTCTAGTAAGTAAGTAAAAGTTGGTTCAATTATTTTCGTGTAAATTGGCTTCAAAAGCTTAAGATTGCATAAAATACCAAGTAAAATTAAAAAAAAAACACCCGTCACGCCCTCTTTGGGGTACTGCCATCTTGGTTTTGATATTCATTATTTATTGCGTATTCTACTAGTCAAGCCCTTTCATTTCATACCCTTTCGTTTGGTAAGTGTTGTAAAAAAATGTATTCGGCCATTCTATTGCGGCGGCCATCTTGGGCCGTCAGTCAGCCAGTCCCGAGTGATTTACCAGTCTAACAAAAAAAAAAAATCTAATCTGTTCATTCGTTCGGGAGTTACTTGTCAAACTTATAACACCTTGTTGTTTTTGCGTCTGGGTTAAAATAGCAAACAGCACTTCGTGTCAGCTTTCAGTCTTCACAACACTGACAAGCTACGAGCACTCGTATATTCAGCAATCACCAGCAAGACAATCCATTCCACTCGCCCCAGTGACTCGTTCCAGTAACTTCCCGCCCAGTCCAGTGATGAACGAACTGACCGTAGACTAGACAACTACATAGAGTGGCTCTTGTAAGAACTGAATGTATGAGCGCAATGTCAAGCCATGATGTACGAGTTTAATATTATGTACCTACTATATAAACCAGCCAGTCATATACCAGCTATAGACTAGCATAGAAGTTTAGTATTCTACTTTTTGGTTATGCCTCTGCGTTGTTGCTGAAAATCGCGTGCATTTTTATACTAGGCTTTGCTATTTGAAATTTGAGGTCAACAGGTTAGATTGTTTGATATTGTAAATATCCTCTTATTGCGTCATTTAATAAAATTAAATTAATAAATCGAGTTTCCAAAATCGACGTTTTTTTATATATATGTTATCTGATTTCTCAAAGCGTCTGGACAAACACACACACACACAAATACAACACAACGATATTTTTTGTTTGAGAGGATACGTTAGTTTACACACACACTTAAAAATACGGTTCTCCCTAATTGTAATCGATTATCACTTTTTTTAATTATGACTTGTTTTTATTTAAGGCAAATGCTAAATGATTTTCCGATCTATTATCATTAAAAATCTACGAGTGCGTCTGTCAACGCAAATCAGGGTGTGTTTGTGCCCTGGCGGCTCTAGAGTGACGCCGCCGTGCACACGGTGTGGGAGCTGGGAGTTAGGTTTACTTTTAAACCCTCGGCTGGTTAGCTTTGCTTACCTCTGTGACCTGAAGGTGGTAAGGTTGCTCGAATATTAGCTAGATAGGGTATGTGTACGTAGCAGAGTTTGGTTTGCTTTTGAAGACTGCTATTATAAATGCACATTGTTTTTTGGCCAAATCTCTTTCTTTTTTAAGTTTCATATTATGTACTACAATGCAAAGAACCTGTATGGTTTCCCTCTGTCTGTCTATTCTAGCTTTCAAAATTATGGATCAGAGCGTAAAAATCATGGCAGTTATAGATTGCATATACATTTTAGGTTACGCATCATTAAAATATAATAAAATAACTTTATATTTCAGGAGTAGCTCCCCTACTAGTTAAGTAAGGATAAAAAAATTGCCAAGCACATACTCGTTGCAATGTCATATGAAATAGGGGTATTACCGTTACAGGTCTTTTGAAATCAATGTGCGGTTTAATACATATTTTTTTCATAAAAGAATTAAGGGCCTTGAAAGAAGTTCTTAAGTTGATTTCATGCGTCTAGTTGCTGGTTTTTCCTTAGATTTCCAAACTATAAGATACAGACGCTTAACGTCTCACTACGAAAGATTTAGGCCTTTAACAAATATTTAGCAGACATTTCGGTTCATTTCCTGCAACAAAATCCTAGCTATTTGTTTAGAGATAACCATCCCACTTTAGACCACAAAACCTTGTGTACGACAACCAATTTTGGACGTTCGATTTCTAGTGTCTTGTTCTGGTTCTATTTTCAGGGTATAAATTTTTGACTTTCCTTAACAAAGTAATAGTTTAATTACACTAGGTATGTTTAAAAATACTGTTTGTGGTAAAACTGTTGCTTTGCCTTAACCATCCACAAATAAAAAAAAACATTGCTTTGAGTGAAATCAGATAATAACTTTTAAGTAATTTAGTAAAAACGTAACGCCACTACTTAGTAAACATTAGGTCACTAGTTAGCATGTTTATCACTAATGCTTACTTAGTAAACATTAGTTCATAGGTTAGCAAGTATATGACATAATTCAAAGAATTCTATCATTTATACGAGTATAATTTACATTACAGGAAAATATAATTTCAAATTAATAAATAAATGCTATTTAACAAAATCCATTTTATAAAAGGTCCGTCCGCGCAACATTTAATCTATTGAGCGTTAATTATAACATTATGGTCGATTTCACACGTTTTATATTGATTTATTTTATAGCAGGAATGTTTTATTCGAATGAAATGGGGCAGTGCCAGAAAAATCCTCTTTTGGACTGTGGTACATTTTCAAAAATACGCCTTTTGACAATAATAACGTGAAACTTTTTTTACAGACAGTTAGATATTAATGGTATACAAATGCATCACATGTTTAGAATATTGACAATATATCAAAATAACCTTATTAAAACCACCAAGAAAAAAATACATTATTTATAAACTTTTATTATAAAAAAGGTTTTGCTAAACTCCGCAAAAGGCTCATACAACAATCCTATAAAACGGCCTCTCTATTAAATCGAACCACAGATGTCTAAACTCTTTGGTCTCCACGAATTTTGGAACTACTCTATTATTTCAATCAGGTTTTACTATAGTTGACCACAAACGGTGGCATTAAGGTGGGCAATTCCCCGACCACATCACCATCACTCCGGTCGGTCCAAATGGGAAATAACCGTACAGCAGTGCGGTAACAAATGAGTTTGCGCGCGTTTGATGAGTGCGTACTCGTAATCATAGAGTTCTCATAATTCAACAATTTAATCGATAAAATGTTTTTTTTTCTTGAAAACGGCTATATGTTAACAAATAATTATTGGATTAATTTTATACTGTAGATAAATTTAGAAAACAACACAGATAATACAGCTTTTAAAAAAAATTCAAACGAGCAAGCATAATTATACATTTAAAAGTTGGCTAAGTGCAAGTCAGACTTGTGCACTAAGGGTGCCATTATCTGTACAACATTAGATCAAGTTTCTACCTGTCGTCGTTACTAATGTCGAGTAAAAAAACAGCACAAAACTCACGTTTGTTGTATGGAATCCTCTCAAAATATTTATTTTATTTTGTTTTTAGTATTTTGTTATATAGCGGCAGCAGGAATATATCATCGGTGAAAACTTTAACTGTCTAGCTGAGCATGAGATACAGCTTGGTGAAAGGCAGATGTACGAACGGACAGTCTTAGTAATATGGTCCCGTTTTTATCCTTTGGATACGAAACACTTAAAAGTACCACCTACAAACTAATAAATATATAATAATTTTTTAGTGGCTTAATTTCCCTTTCGATTGCAATTTTGCCCTCTCTTAGCCTTAAAAACAAGTCTAGTTAAATTGGCCAAAAAATTGAACGAGCCATTGAGACGATAGACGCCGCAGTTAATCAAAATCAACCAAAACACAAAATGAAACAATCCTTTGAACTAAACCGAGGTGACTCAGGTATGTTTTCCATTCATCTAAATAGACACTTCATGACAAATGTCATGGCTGCTCTTAAATACATATTGGGCGTAATGAAAATCGGTCTGTATTCAATATTCTGTTGATTTGTGAAAAAAAGACGTATAGTATAATACTTTGAAAAAGTTTACACGTTTTCAGCGACATGAATTTGTAATATTACTTATTTTAATTTATAAAGCTGCCGGATAATATCTTAAAATGTATATAGATGGGACCATTTAGTACGTAAGTATACTTTTAAAACAATAAAAATTGATATGTTATCGTATGAATTCCACATCGACTTTTTTGCGGCACGTCACTGAGAAATCAAGTAAAAAATACATAAGTACTTAAGAAAATATCCGTTCCAATACGGTCTTTCATTTTCGAGCCCGTGAAATAGTATATAATAAAACAAACAAATATCGAAAGTAAATTGTTTAACACGCTTGACATTTCTAGACAGTATACATGACAGTCTTTACATAATCTAAGAGTACTCCTCGGTAACAAAATGTACAAAAATAATCAAAAACCACCACCCATTTAGAACTCGATTGAAATGACATTTAGCAATATTACTACCAGCGCTCTCCTAGCATAAAAACCTCGCTTCAGACCTACCTAAAACTCTGTCACTGAGAGCAGCTGCATAATGAGATAACACTTGAGAGATACTCGTTAAACTAACGTACAACAGTCTGGACAGTACGTGCCGCGTGTTCTTGCATGATTAGTGGAATCTGCGCTACAGTGTGCTGACGTGTGACCGTAGTTGCTGCAGATAGGACATTTCCAAATACAAGAGACACATTAAAAGAAAAAAAAACTGCTTTTTTTAATGTTTTGTATTAATTAATTTAGGTATTATTTGTATTATCTTGTTGTTGTTGTAGTGTCTTGTGGCTTCATTCATTCGTTACAAATATTAAAAGAGAATTTGAGAAACAATTACGTGTTAAGATGAGTAAGGAGCCTCCAAACCCGTGTCCCTGTGTTCAGATTTGCTGTCGCTAACAATGCATATGCTAAGATAGCCCTTGGCCATAGATATGGCTAAAAATTGTCGTATCGAGCTATGAAAGTAGTTCAAAATATATTCCGGAAGTAGTAGTGACTTAGCCGTTTATAGGTCGCCTTTCAATAACTCAATGTTGTCTATCTTGTTCGCGTAGTGGTGTATTTTCAGTCATTCATTCATGGACGAACCGAGCCTACCATCTAAGCAAAGTCAGCTATACAGTTTAGATAGTAACATGGAAATTTATTGTCTTGTTCGTGAAAATTTCATACGAGCCTCTACCATGTCGGAAATCTGTCGCCAGAGGTTATCGATGTATATTGGCATCATCAGCCTGGCTTAGAAGCAACCCCGTTACACGCAAAACGTGTTGACTATTATGTCAAGCCACATAATAAATCACTTGAGTTCAAGCGCTTAGGTTATGTGTTGATGTGTCAATTGCTAGTCTAAGCTACCTATGATTGCTTTAAAAGAAAATACACTTTCAGCATGTCAGTATAACAGGAAATATATATTGCTCATGTTCTGATAAACAAGATATGATTTAGTGCTTCTGACGGGTAAATTTATATTGTTTTAATATTGCCTACTGTTAATCATTTTGTACTGTATCCAAAGATACCCCGAAACATGGGCAAAGCGGACAAAACAAAGCGGGAATCTCATTAAGGAGCAAACAATACTCAATCCGACTGACGGACCAAATTACAACCAGTTTCGATACAAACCGAGTTCTGACACAAACCGGGTTTCGACACAAAGTTCCGAAACCGAGTTTCGTAGCTCAATCGGTTCCCGGTCGTGACGTGACGGCGTAGTTGGGATAATGATTGGTTTGCATCTAGATTGGAGTTATTTGTTGGAATGACCGCAAATACTAGTTCTAGACTAGAGATAGAGAGTTATTTTACCTGATCAACTGGTAATGAAACGTTGTGATTTTTCTGCCCGCGGTTGTAATTATTGTGAGATTTATTTTAGTGACTTTTTGTAGTATTAATGTTGAATATTACTACATACAACGACATACAGGGTTATCGGCTAAGAGTGTGCTAAGCCGAAAGGAGGTCAACTTTTATTATAGAGCCAACGCTAAATTCGAGAAAATATGATGTTCCATAAAAAAAAAACTCAATCGGTCGTCAACAAAATATAGGAAAGAGCTGTTTTTTCCTTACGAATTCAGAGTGGGTCCGATTGTGAAAGTTGTTCCTTAGTAAGTATAGTTACCCCCTTTCGTTTAGTACATCCCTAGCCTATAAACTTGTATGGCAGAACTAAATTTAACAGTTTATTGTTGCTCTTACTTTTTAAGAACTAACTATAGTCTCGTTCACGTTCGGTAAATTTCATCAGGGATGAAATGACTCGTTCGTTTCAACGAGACGAGACGCGAGTGCGAGACGTGTCATAGTTGAAGACACGAATGACTCATTTCATCCCCGATGAAGTTCACCGAATGTGAACGATACTATAGTTGGGCCTTTAAAACAAACAAATACGCGGGAACACCCGTCTTCTTAAAAAAAATATTCAATCACGCGTTAGTTTTCTAAATAAAATTGTAAGTACTACATAGGCAGTGACATTGTAAGTCTATACGCAGGATGGCGGTGAGCCAGGGCGTTGTAGAGAATGCAACAACAAACATCACACTACTATTATAAACGCGAGTGCATTTGTTTGTTTTCAACTCAATCAAACTGCGACCAATGACCAGATCTGCAGATTAGATATTAACAGAATGAAGGATTTACTGTGTCTGGGTGTTTATTATATGAATAAGTATATAAGGCATCAGGTTACCATAGCACAGGATTAGCTTAGTTTGGGACCTGAAGACCTTGTGTGGATGTTGTCCCATATCATTATTATTGCGTCGACTTTTATTTTGCGAACTTCCAAGTTGTGGAATTCACTAACGAGTATTCTATTTCCCTATAGATATAATCTCGGTCTTTTCAAATCGCGAGTGAATCGGTTTCTTTTAGGCAAGTGTGCCACATCCAAGGCCGCATCGTCGCTTTACATCAGGCGAGCTGTGTTGAGTTACTCAAGCGATAGCTATACAAAAAATGATAATTGAATCACTAAGTAAACAAACAAACATCTGTTCAAAAACCGAATTTACAAACACACATACGTGTCCATTATTTATATTGAACTAATATAAATAGCACAAACGCTAATGTAATAACGAAATAAAAGTAGGCCAATTGATTATTAGCATTGATTTCATCATCAACTGCCTGGCCCATGACAACAAGCGAAGTCTGAATCCAAAGTTGCTGGAAACGGGATCATTTATTTACATAGAGACAGTAACTGGAATCAGTGTTATTTACATGGAAAGAGCTGGAACGGCGTGTAATCAATTTTATGAAAAAGGAGTTTATATAGCTATAAAAAAGTAAAACATGGCTTTGTTGTTTGACCTGAAACTTGCATCGTAGCTACCAAATTGATGGACCGATTTTTGATTTTTTTTTGATTAATAGGTGTATTTGTCGGGAGTGTTCTTAGCTATGTTTGATGACAATAGCTCCAGGGATCGAAAGCCTCCGCAAAAATAGTGGAGTAAATTTTTTTCACAACTCGCTTAATATAGGTATCAAATGAAAGAAAGGGCTTGACTAGAAGAATAACTTCAAATCCAAAATGGCTGCTGCAACGAATATCGGAATTTATAAAAAAAAGCAATTTTACCTGTACTTTTTTCTACAGGTCGCTTTAAGGTCTTTGATATGGCCCACGATTGTATTAAAAAAGTTTAATTTATTTTGTTTAAAAAGACGGGTTATCACGCGTACCTGATGAATGTGAACGAAACTATAGTTGTACCTTTCCAACAATCAGGTACGCGTGAAAACCCGTCTTCTTAAACAAAGTTTCTTAAGTTATCTTTACTAACAAAACTACAAACTATACATGGTTAACGGTTAGGAGTGAACTAGACCACAAGCGGGTCATTATAATCATGCTAAAGAACAATTTTACTATGGGACTAACTCTGAATTTGAGAAAACTAAACTAAACTTTTTGTACGGTACAGCTGATAACGAATATTTTTCGTAATAATGAGTATAGTATACTTCTTTCAGCTTATTTCACCCATAACAGGTAACCCTGCATATTTTGTGTGACCATTAATGACAGGTGATTCTTCAATAGTTATTTAATTCCACATTACTGTTGAGTCAACCACATCGTGCCAGTAACCCAGGCAAGAGACTACACTAAACCAGGCGTAGTAATTAATACAGTTAGCTCTACCGATCGCGTACCTATAACGAACTGATGTTTAGTCGATCATATTATACATACCAAGTTAAAATCATAGCTTGGTATACGATGCGCGGTTGATTCAGGGAAAACACGCGGTTCAATAGACAGATCTGGTGAAGGCAATGATTTAACTTATTACTAGTAAGTAATACAAAACAATTTGTGTATATCGATATCTAATTACAGTATGGGAAAACGATTCTTTAGGTAATCGAGGAGGTTTTTCCAGCCATCATCATGTCTTACAAATCCACAAATAAAACCATTTCTAATAAGATGTTGTTTAACGAATTTAAACGGAAAACGAATACGAAAAATATTTTTGTCTTTAGGTATGGTGTGGTTCATCCTCTCCACCTCCAAAACTGACCTTACTATTTCTATTTTTCACAATTTGTAACTTTTTTCTTGGGGTTGAGTACTACCTGAACTGCCGGAAATAAATGTTAAGTTCACTACCTGTTATCATTTAGTATTTAATAGTTAAAAACCAGAAAACCTCACGGACTCATCAGTGACCCAAAAAAAACTTTAAATAATATAAACTCTATACATAAAAATCTAGTGAATTAATACTTTCCCCAATAAAACCATTGCACTGGCTCAATCTAAACGCCTTAATCGATGACAAAGAACGTCATCGCGGCCAGTCATTGGCAGTGGGGCCAAAATTGCGCCGCAACCGCGCCGCACCGCAACCGCAGCGTTCCCGCAACGCGCCCGCAGCCGGCTTTTGCTAAATACTCAACAGAATACGTTCAAAAGCCGCTCCATCGGCTCGGTTAAACCTTACAGAGACAAATCTATAGAGAGCGAAATCCGAGTAAAATTTACGCGGGCATTTAACTGAAGTAATAACGGTACAAAAGAGGCCTATGCCCGACAGGGGAAGGATACATAATGTAAATGGTATGTATGTTATAAAGGAAATACATTGGGTTATCGGTTAGGGATGTACTAAGCCGAAAGGGAGTCGCTGTACCCATCCTAAGGAACAACTTTCACTCTGGGACCAACTCTGAATTCGAGAAAAAAAAATCAGATGTTCCATACAAAAAGTTGACCTTATCCCATTATACGAAACAATGTGTTTAATTGTTGAAGTGATTAAGACAGATTAAAAGCTAGCCAAAAAAGGGCTTTATAACAGCTTTTGATTACAAAGAAATGAACTTCTGCTTATTTATATAATCTGTAGCCAACGAAATGATGAGATTGATACAGGCTGCTTGTAACCGCATTATGTCTATTAGTTCAGTGAATCGGTTACGCTTCAGATATTCGCATTTGGGTGTAGTGCTAAAACTAAATTGGTGAGCAATTTCAGCCTCACTGATATTAGAGGCGATTGAAAACGGCCTATTTCTTGGTAATAGTCCTCCTTCTGACATTTATTGGTCTTAGAAGTTCTGTCCTGGTTTGTAGTCACAAATAATATTAATATTTATTAAACGTTTGAATAAAGATTTGAAAACGTAACAGTAGATTTGTAAGCTCGCGATATTAAGACAAGATTTTGACCCATTTAACTTATAATAGAAGAAAGTATTTTAGATAGATACATCAATTCTTTATTGCAAACAAACAAAAAACAAATTAAATACAAGGGAAGAAATCTTACAAAATATAGTACTACAAGTGACAACCCTATCGCTAAAAAGCGATCTCTTCGAGGCTCTTTTAGAAGTTCAAAGCTGTTTGCTCATAATTAAAGATGAAAATCGAAAATTCATTTGGAATAAATTTGTGTTTTTGTTGCAAAAGAAACTTTTTCTGTTATTATTCTGTGTTGTCCTTAGGTATAACCATCCTAATTATTATTTTTTGCTGCCGCTGAATGTTGCCCCAGTGGCTAGCGGATTCGGCCGCCTGATTGCAATGACATAAGTCTGATTGGCTAGAATCAGAGCTTGTTCTCTTGAATGCAGGTCCTAACCCTGTCTGCCGTAATATTATAACAAGCTCTCATTTAAGATTGATTGAAGTTTCTTAAAAAATCTTATCAATAACGAGCTGAGCCGGCGAACTTCGTACCGCCTAACAGTCGATTATTTTTTTTAAATATTTTTTCTGCTATTCGGGACGCCGGGACAGCAAATATCGACATTAATATTTATTCGATACTAACATCACTCAATTGTTTTGCCTTCCCAGATCCTCTCCACTAACACTTAAACTGTATGGTATGGTATTAAAGTTCAAATTGACTTTTAAGTATTATTACGGACCGATTGTATGGGAGCACAGAAAAGTGTTTGGGTTTTTAGACCCCTAAATTATTATTTTTTTTTGTTTCCGTAAGTATCATCCTCGTACATCAAGGAATAGTCTCAAAAAAAATTTGCATAATTGATCAGCTGATCTTGAGATTTGCGCTTAGCAACACATTCAGCGATTCACTTTTATATTATAGAAGATAGATTTAATCATTGATCTCTATCAATGGGATGATCACATACTCTACACATCTACTAAATATGTAAGTGTGTTTGTTGATTTGTTTGTTCACGTCCTCCTTAGCAACTGAGTGACGTATCTACAAAATTTTTGCACATAAAATGTTGTATGTACATATATATTTTTTCCTGTGAAAACCAACAGAACGTGACCGAAGCCGCGGGAAAAAGCTAGTGTTATTATAATAGCAGTAAACATACTAACAACAATATAATTTCTATAGCGGAATTTCATTAACGTTGCCATAGACTGCTTGATTAAGTATTGTCAAGAATTGAATGGGTCGAGGGCACGGATTAATGATTAAAGTTATACTGGATTAAAGAGACTCCATCTTGGTTATTTGGTGGTATATTGTCATGTTATTTTTAGATGGGAATAAGTAGTAGTAGCTATCGAAAATACTAGTCAACAAGTAAAAGTAAAAATGTTAATCGACCCTCCATTTTCAATCCAAAAACCAACTTCGCCTTTATGTGGTGTCGGCCCCATCTTGGATTTGAAATTTGTCATGGTGTATATTATAGCATTCTACTAGACATGCCCTTTCATTTGACTTCGATGTTGAGGGAGTAGTGTAAAAACATGAAAACCGAGCCGTTTTGTAGCAGCGGCCAACTTCGATCAATTTTGGAGTTAGACAAAATTTACCTTTAAAAAAAAACATTACCAAAATCGGTTCACTCATGCATTAGCTACGATGCCACAGACACGCAAAGACACGTCATACTTAATAACACCCCGTCGTCTTTAAAAAGGAGATAGAGAAAAGGGAATACGCTTTTACATTCTAATAAAGTCTGCACCGATTTATTAGGGTTTATCAACTTGATCACGATGAGCTATGCCTAGATGTTTACCAGAAGGACTATCAGCTACAGTTGGACATGAAAGAGGTGAAAACATTTTGACAGCGTTGAAGCGGCTAACTGTCGATGGAAAGCAAGTTACTCGTAGCACCATCTTATTTTGACTTCTCCATGCCTAACTCTAACAGATAACCTTGCTGAACTCGTTCCGCTTTTTAACCAATCTTCTATCTAGAATATAAATGTTATCGACTCACTAATTGGTTGCAACTTTGCTTAAGCTTAGGTAGTACTTAACGTACAATTCCACGCATAGTTTTGCAAAATGCAAATGAATATAACGCCGATGCAAGGTTACATATCATCAGTTAGTTGATATTGTATGATAGACATCTGTCAACAGGAAATTATTGGATCAATAATCCTTTATGTAGCATTGATACGAGAATTTGAAACTCTGAATATATCCGAAAATTCAACGCAATACAATCCTCTGTGACCTGATTTCACACATTACCTTTAACCTATTTTACGTACAGAAATAGGTAATATGCTCTCTGGGCATAATAAACTGAGTATGATCTGTTTAATACGTTAAATAAGCCCGGATTTATGATAAGTTTATTAAATATTAAGCTTTATCATGCTTCAACGGTGATTCTTGAACGGTGACTTAGCTGGATTCTTACGTAGGTAGATATAGGGATCCAATGGGTGAGTGATTATGATCAGAGCTCTTAAAGAAAGTGAGAACTGAATCTAAAACATAGTTAACTGTAAAAAAAGCCAAAAAATATATATTATAAAATATTTTATTTAAAAAGTAGTTAGAAGCGTTTTCGCAAAACCCGACTGCTAAATCGTTAAACCTAAGTATCATCTTTAAATTCTTTCTTTTTTAATTATGATGTACCCAGTGTAACTCTCACGACTAAGACGAATCTATTGACATCACTCACATAAAAAATACGACAAGTCGTTTAAGCTCTATGGCGTGCCAAAGAAATATACATACATACCTACATACATACATACAACATAACCCTCCTTCTTTCGCAGTCGGGTAAAAATAAAAATTTTGCGAATACCGCAGAAAATACAATCAAAAAACAGTTGAACAGCAGTTACACGGGTTGTGAAAATATTATTGGCGGTATTATTATATTCATCAGACCTAATTAATTACTTACCAATATTATAAGACAACTTTTTATTAAAAAACCAGCTTAACTATAAAAAGAACATATATTATATTATCGCATCAACCTACCTAGACGAGTATATTCGTATATAAAACACTAAAGATAACATTCTGTCAACTTCATACGAGTATTAAAATATAAATAACGACGGTAATTTCATAAAATTACACACAAATTAAGTAGAAAACAAGCCTTATATTAACGCTAAGCGCAAATTAAAGCGAAAATATTCATCTACCCTCTCATTAAAGTGTTATATAATCGTAAAGAAATGCCCGAACTCAGCGTGGTCCTGCCATAACGCCCTGAAGTACCCCCATAATGCATTATACTGGCGAATCTGGCAACGTAATCAGTGCAGTTAAATCCAAAACGCAAGACCCTAAGTATAGGGAGGGGAATCGCGGAATAAATCATTCAAATTGTTCGATATTTGATTCGATTGAGCGAAAGTGGAAGTAAAAAATATATTAATTTTGAAAAGGACGCTACAACAGTATAAGGATACAATACATAAGTTGATTCGTACAACCGTAAGGGAAATATATTCTTTCGCAAAATAAGGATGTTTGCTCATTAAAAAAGTGTGCAAAATTGTTAAATAATTGTCATAATCGTCATGATTAAGTATTTTTGGATATGAGATAGGTACGATAATGAAATAATTTTGAGAACATTTTTTATCGCAAATAAACAAAATTTTCTATTAAAAAAGCCTATACATAATTTAAAAAAATGATTTTAAATTGTTTAAGACAGATTTGCAATCATCATTCAAATAAAAGTGAAGCTGAAGAATTTTTATGTTTATAATTACAGCAATTATTTATTACATCTTGATCACGTTCGGAACAGGGCACTGTTCGACCGTTTTGTAGCGATAACTTAGTTTAAGTGTATATCATGCAAAATATTTTTGATATTAACTATTGTTTATTGTTTCTACAGTTTTTGACACAAATTGTGGAGATACACATTTGACGTCAAGGGTGATTCACAAACCACATTCGAATAAACTTACTCGATTAAAATTTAATTCGAATGACACAATTATTTTCGCAATAATCCCAGCTCTAGCGCAAAGGGCCACCCTTTTGTAATCTCGAAGTAGCAGCCACTCAACTATTATATGTTTGCCCTGGTCCTAAATCAACTGAGAATTTCATTTGGTTTTTGTTTATTTTTCATTACGACATATGCGTTACGGCTTGCACTACCATTGTGAAGTTGAAGGGCAGTAAACGAGGATAGTTTGGATAGCGCAACTGGTGCAATGCAATGAGGATTTAACTTGCATTAATAAAGATAAATAAATAAAATTAACTATAAGATATATTTTAACCTCGTTATGAACGTGCTTTGTTAGTGGTAGCTTAGTCGGTAAACCCGTTGCCTGATAAGCGAATGGGCGCGGGTTCAAGACCAGGTTCAGGCATGCACCTATGAGTTTTTCACTCATGTGCATATTAGAATGAATTACCACATGCTTATACGGTGAAGGAAAACATCGTGAGGAAACCTGCTTGTCGGAGAACTTAACAACTTGCATAATTTAACTTACAGTGGAGTTATTAATTTACAACTGAGTTTCCAAAAATGAACGAGGACCACGGCATTTTTTAAAATAGTTACTTGGTTTCTCGGAGACGACTTTACTTCTCGAGTGGTCTCATTAAAATTATATCGAAATCGATTCAGAGGTTTGATTTTAAATCGAAATAACTGATAAAGTTCTAACGATGCCTGCGGTAATGGAAGTAAAAAGAAAAAATATCCTTTTGTAAAAAGTATATTGACCCCCTTTCGGCTCAGTTCACCCCTGGCCGATTCGTACCTGAAGAGTCCTGAGCGAAACTAGTTTCATGTAGACTAACCCTTATGTCTAGGAGATTGATTACAATCTATTAGCTCGAAGTTTTTTCCCAAAATTTGTTTAATTTTTCAGACAGATCGTCTGAATTCAATTGTTTTTAGTTTCAGATATAAGATGGATTTAGATAAAGTGCTTTTAAGGGTGACTTTGACAATACCCTTTCGTATTGACAAATGTTCTGTTTTCTGGATATTTATTTAGAATTTCAAAACAAAGTGTTTCTGAATGAGACAAATGTGGTTAATTTCAATACAATACCAATTTAAAACCGCCTTCAAAAATAAATTTATGACAGTAACATTACAAGGGCGAAAGTTGGTATGTGTGTTTTTGTTTTATCCTACTTCACGCTGAAACGGCTTAACGGTTTTGGATGAAATTTGGCACCAAGATAGCTTACACCTTGTATTAATACATATACTACTTTGTACCCTGGAAAATTAAAGTGTTCAAATGTGATGATCAAATATCTACTGCGGGTAAAACCGCGGGTCAATGAATTAAACCTGCTTAAATAGGCGAGACCTTTTTATTTGACAAAAATATTAATATCATGGAAAACTTTGTTTATAATGACTTTGTCTTACGAACTTGGTACGCGGTTTTTTTTGTTTTTTTTTTTTTAAATGGCAGTTAGTGAACTTTGTTCTAGCGAAGTCAAAATTTGTTGTCCAAGTTTGTTACAAAGAAGATATTATAACACGAGTATTGAGTTTCTTCTTCAGTATCACCCTAACTATATTATCTAAGGTGGAACAAAGACACTTTGATTTTACAGATGATTTTACCTAACATAATGGAATATACCTATTTAGACGGAAATAACACGTTTTGTTTAGTAATACGGGTTTTTACGTGTACCTGATCGTTGAAAAGGTCTAACTATAGTTTCGTTCACATTAGGTGAACTTCATCAGGGATGAAATGAGTCGGTCTTGTAAACGGAGATGAGTGCGCGGCACGAACGACACATTTTATCCTTGATGAAGTAAATTCCTATATTGTTAAAGAAAACGAATCAAAAAAGCGTTATTTTTTAAATAAAAAATGTATTTATAGAACATTTAAAACGTACGTAACGTTGGAATAGATAATTTACTTCCAAGATAAACACACTAAGTAGTTATTTTTTTATTTCTTTTTTCTAACTCAGCTAGGCATTTGACCACAAGTTCGCACGACCACGGATGTCAGCCCTAGATGGAGCATGCCTAATCTGGCTACCTAAATACACTGGCTTTCAAGGAAGGCTGCCAGAACACACCGTTAGGTGCTTGGCGATAGGTTTTACAACTTGAGGGTGGTAGCCAGCTAGGGTGTTTATTTTTATCTACATTAAACTAACCATACAGAATCTTAAAGATTTAAAATAAGCCTGATTTACTAAAAATCCAAATCCGCGGCTAATATTATCTCGACAAAATCTAGATGATACCCAATAAACCGTAGGTAAGTGATTTATCATTGTTTCTACCAAAAATAGCCCAGCAAATTGTATCAAACATCGTTCGGTTCGTTTGACGTGTAAGTAATCGTCCGAGACAAGGGTACGGACCTTCTTATATGATTTATCGCTAAACTTTACGGGCTTTTCCTTTCTTATTAAAATACAGGGTTTCATCAAACTAATGTTTAGTATATTTTAATCATTGACGTCTAATAAATTAACTAAATAATGACAAGAAAATTATAGTATTCATGTGGAATATAATCCATGAAGCGCTCTCTGTAGTTATACTGCGTCTTTGGTACTTAAATTGACATTTCTTGCAAATTACTATATCAAGTGTCCCAACTTTATTTAGAAAACTAACGCTTTTTTGATTCATTTTGTTCAGAAAGGCGGGTTCTTCACGCGTACATGCGTCCATGGAACTGCATAATATTTGTGTTAATTTTTTATTTTTTTTTGTTTTGGAAGACGGGTTTTCACGCGTACCTGATTGTTGAAAAGGTTCAACTATAGTTTCGTTCACATTCGGTGAACTTCAACGAAATGTGAACGAAACTATAGTTGGTCCTTTTCAACAATCAGGTACGCGTGAAAGCCAGACTTACTAAACAAAAAAATAATTCTAACACTAATATTATGTAGTTCCACGGACGCACACTGTCATCAGCGCCAAAATGGCGAAATTCAAATGGATTCTTAGTTATACATCGAAAATCTGAAGTCCAGCATACTTGTGTAGTACAGGACAGTGACTTTAGTGAATAACGTATTTCATAATAAAAAAAATTGTGTATATTCACGGAAATTAGAGACTGTCGTAAAAATACATATTTTCCTATATGTATTTTACGGCAAAAGCAGCAGGAGGTGCTCCATCAAAGAAGTGTTGGTCTGTGTATCTGTTAGTAGTATCGTAGCTTCAAAACTAATTAGCATCTTAATGTGAATTGAAGCGCCTTCAAAATAACGAAGAAAGGAGTTTTTTACACTTGTGAATAGCCCTGTATAACTTTAAGCTAATATGTGTGTTGCCCCTTTCGGGACGTGTTGGGATCACAATTGAAACTCCACGAGTAAGCACTTGTGTTTATTAATAAATTTGCTTTTGTGTGATCTTTAGACGAAGTACCAATGACACTTTATATTACTAGTCAACTGGTTATAATAGTTCTGTCAAGTGTTGACCTGGCACAATATTTTTTCAGCTAAAAAAAACACTTCCTATGTTTTCGTATAATGTAATGGTATGAAATGAGAGATTAGAGAGAGCTTATATCCAACGATTTGATAAGGAGAGCTGTGGATTATGATGATAAAAACTACACTGCCTTAAATAACTAACCTAAATCTGTTTCATAAATCACGGGTTGATACGGAATATGATATACTAGTAGTTAGCTAGTATCACCCGCGGGTTTGCCCGCCATATAATAATATAAAATAATAAAAATAAAATAAAATTTGAACCCCTTAGTTCATATTTTTTGGAAATTAAGCCCGAATTACCAAAAATACTTTCTTAATACAACCCTACACTCTATAATGAATACCTACACCCTAGAAGAAGCCCTAATGAGAATTAGCCCAAATGAGAAGTAGCCCAAGTCAGAAGTAACCAAAATGAGTAGTAGCCAAAATGAAAAGTGGCCATAATGAGAATTAGCCCTAATGCGCCTAAACCCATCCAAATTTCTTGTTTCTAGGTTAAGCTGTTTAGGCTCTTCGTTGATTCCTAGAAAATAACAGTCAGTCAGTCAATACTTACTCTTTTATATATATAGAAAAGCGTATTTCTAGTTTAATATCAACTACAAAACTGCTAAGCCCCTAAATCAATTTGTTAAGTCACAACCTTAGAGTGCGTGCCATCTTTTTTCTAAGAAAGATTTTTCTCGAAGCTTTATTTAATTTCGTAAGATAAAACGTTTTATAAAAACCTAAAAGTTTGATCAAAAAGGCAATCTTTCATAACTACATTTTCAAACTACTTACGTAGATAAATACACAAAAGCGATTGAGAGTCAAAAGACGGATTTTTAACTTTTTTTTCTATGTGTTTAGGCTAATGAGTTTTTGCCAAATTGAGTTGGGTTTAAGTGTGCCTTATTGAGAAGCCTAGACAGGTATTGAGTACTCTTTTCTTTTATATTATGTTCTTTGGGTATCTATTTCAATTTAACTGTCTACAAAAAAGGAGGAGATTTTGAACATTTGAGAACCTCACAAACGTTCGAAGTCTTTTCTGTGTGTGTTACGATTTCTCAGAGACACTAGGACCGATTTTGATTTGATGAATTTGATTTTAGTTTCTAAGAATATATATAACGTGTAACAGAAAGGCGTGGTAATACTCAAGGGCGTTAGTCTACCCATCAAAGCGAACCCATTGCAAAACAAAAAAAAAACAAAATTCAAAAACATAATATTATGTTTTAAATTGGTCACGTAATCAGCAACGTTGTATGGAGGAAAAATTTTTTTTTTTTCATTCAAGCGTAATTCAAATGTGTGGAAATAAGATTTTTGTTAGTTATTTAATTAATTACTCATATCACCACTACACTTAATCTTTTATACTTATATAAGAGTAAGTCCTGACTGACTGACTGATATTATTTAGGAATCAACGTAGAGCCTACACCTCTGAACCCAGAGCCATAAAATTAGGAGGGTGTATTCATTTTAGGGTACTAAGAAAGGATTTTTGAACTTTCAACCCATAAGGGGTTCAAAGTTTAAAACTGTTTTAGTATTCAAATTTGTCGCAGGCAACGCCGCGGCTAACCGCTACTAGTCTATATTATATATACATTATATAACTTTACTCTAATAATATTATATAATATGTAATTGACTCTAAAAACTTGTTCCCACTTACTGAAAACCTTACAACTTCGCTTACTCACGAACAATATCAATATTTTAATGATATTGAAACAATACGAGTAAACCACAATAGAGCTTTGTAGTATTAGAGGAGGTTACACACAATTTTGTAAGGGTTTTAAGAACGCTTTCACATTAACACGCGGAAACCGCACCACATTATTATGTGCAATCGCTAACCATTTTCTTCTTAATGTATAAAAGAAAGTCGGGCAGGTACGAGCTACCACACTTATAACTCAACAAGTGGTTAGTAGCAAGTTTGAAAAAACCCGACTGCTAAATCGTTAAACCTGTGTATTAAGCTTAATTATTATTATTTCTTAATCTTGATGTATCCAGTGTCACTCTCACGACTAAGACGAATCTATTGACACCACTGACATAAAAATACGATAAGCCGTTTAGGTTCTAGGGCGTGCCAAAGAAATATACATACAAACATACACTCGAATAACGTAACCCTTATTTTTTCGCAATCGGGTAAAAACGGCTTTATCGATTTTAATGATCTCCGATTTTTTTAACTCCTTTTGAGCTTGAATTTCAGAATAAGTATTACATTATCGTAAATTGTAACGTACGGGAAAAATATATACAGAAAACATTAAACATTCATTAACTTTTCTAGCTGGATCCGTCGTCGAGTAAGACGTCCTTTTCTTGTTCTATACCGCATTTATTATTTGCATACGTATCAGTCTTCGTAATCGTCTAATATAAATAATGTCACGAGAAATAAATACAAACTAAAATAATTTAAATAGACCGTTTTGAATTTTATTTCTTTACTATTATTTTTGCTATAAATAATAACACCGCTGTAGTTAAACAAACCCTTACCTCTTCACGCAATACTCCAGCATAATAATACATTCAGTGTAAGTACAACTCCCTTGTTTTCCTTTCCCTCCCATTTTATTACAGAAATAGATATCAATTTTAGTAAATTGATTACATAAAGCTTCGGTGAACCCACGGAAAATGCGTAATTTAATAACTCAGCGCGAATGATACAGATGGACAACTCAGAATAACATGAAATCCTAAAAAACAATATGCCAAGTTAAGTAAGTCAAGCTTGACTGTGGTTGTCATGTTGTTTCTTTGATAACAAGTAATACGTAATTAAGAAAAAAACTGGTTTGGAATACATTTTGTGAGCTTCTCAAGCGGAACGTTTAAACTGTGAGGTTCGAAATTGCCAGTACATAAAACCGTGTTTTTAAACTTCTGTACCTAAAAGGCAAAAACGGGACCGTATTACTAAGACTTCGTTGTCCGTCCGTCTGTCTGTCATCATGCTGTATCTCATGAAACGCGATAGCTAGACTGGAAAGTTTCATAGATGATGTATTGCTGTTGCCACTAAAAGAACAATTACTAAAAACAGAATCAAATAAATATTTACGAAGAGCCCTTTCGATCTCATAATCTTTTAGCATAATGTAGTTAAGCATAACAGTTTCAGCATAAAGTTTTCTAGCATAAATTATGAAAAGGAGTGTCATAAACGCTGAATGGTTTTATTGGCATAATTTTAAGTTACTCTAATTTTTTAATCATAATTTTAATCAGCATAAATGTAAATGTAAAATGTAAATTATTACCTATTAAATTGTCACTTCACACAATCAGAATAAGCAAGTAAGAACAATTGAATTATATACTTTAATTTTTAAATTACTGCAACATAAAATCGCAAACTGGATTACCTATCCATTTACTTAAGATCCATAGATAATCTAATAGTGTATAAAGTAAAGTAAAGTAAAGTAATATTTATTGACCTTTAAATAACGTTCGTTACAGGCAAGTCTTATTACTTTTGAATTAAGAATTACTTAAAAAATTTAACTTACAAATCTCATTTATATACGATTACTTAATATTAGTTCTTAGTTTAACAGTTCATTAAAGCTTGTTTTCAGCAAGCTTGGAGTTGAAAAGTCAGAAGAACAAAAAAAGAAGTTGTGTATCTGGTCATGTCATCTTCGCTATTCGCCATTTTGTTTGTTTAGTGGTAGAGGTGGGGGCTAATTTTTGGATATAGTGAGCAACTGCGCGACCCATATTTTTGATTTATGGGATGGGGAAAAATTAGGGTATCGAATATCCTAGTTAGGTATTGATGTCAAAGTAATTTATATAAATTAATTCAATATATGGAACAGATTTCTACACGAAGATTAGTTACGATTGACATAAGAGATCGGCCTTTGTATCAAAAAAAGTTAAGTTGATTTTTTACGGTTTTTTATATATTTTGTATGTATTTTGTATTTTGCAAGACAAACCTCTTTTGTTTACAAGCCGATTATGATGATTCTAAGGTTCACTATACGAGTAGGGTCAATGGAGTTCTATTATAACTTTGCAAAAGCTAGTAGTGCACAGTTTATGTTGTATGAGAGCCTCGCTTAAATATTTATATTATTTTATTTTTAGTGTTTGTTGTTAGAGCGGTTACAAAAATACAAAATCTGTTAAAATTTCAACTAGATTACTATCACGTAAGATATAATCTGGCGACAGACGGTCGGATACAGAAGTCTTAGTAATAGAATCCCGTCTTTACCCTCTGGGCACGGACCTCAAAAACAAAAAAATATAGAACCTATTAAATCTATATTGCACAAACTTATAAAACATGACAAAATTTAACTAAAACTTATACGATTTAAAGTTATACTCTGCCTATATACCTAATAATTGAAACTAACTTAAAACCAGACGACTGCCAGTTGAATAAAAAAAAACAATTTTAATTTATTTAAAATTGTCTCCGCACGAAACACGCATTTAGCCACTCACAAAATAACAAAACTACGAAATCTCTCAATCATAAAGCGGTAAATTACACCCACATATTTTTTACCACCATAATCTGACCACGGCCAGTGCGTATCGAATCTCTTATCGCCTCTGTACCGCCCCTATCTTCTATCCCTACAATAACCCTCTGTCCTTAACTAATCTATAAAATAACGCTCTGACCCCTCACTACTCTACGTATAATCGTTTCGCATGTCGATTCCTTTTGTGAGAGTTTCGTCGGATTATGTTTTAGAGATCCGTGCCAAAAAAGATATAATAGTTAAAATATTGTGGAACTGAGGTCGAGCAGAATTATTTCCAGAATGGTGTAATAGTATAATATACACTCCGTATAAGATAAGAAGGTAATAACAACTACAAGTGTCCCTCTTTCTTTATATTTTTTTAAACCATTTCAAAAACGCGTAATCCTAAAGTTTAGTTTAATTTTAACGTTAATTACTGATGAAGGAATGTACAAAATTTATTATAATTATGATTCAGATCATGTACATTATCCCTTACATAAATATAAGCTACCTAACTGTTATAAAGCCTTTAAATTAATGAATGTTTATAACTTTTCAATTGAAAGTTTGTTGGATAAGCATACTTTCGATGTAATACGCAAAAGTAATACGCAAACATTTTCTATTCAATTCATAGTTTTCTATCAAATAAATATTAGCAGCTACGGGACCCGCAGCTAAATATCTCAGTTATGGATTGGATCACTTGGCAAATTTGTACAGTAGTATCCGACTAATATTATTTTATTAGGGATCCGTGTGCAATCGCGCGGACGGGCAAAATGAGTTTTCATTGTGATGTCTTAAAGAGCGCAAGTTGGTCGATTAAATCTTGGATAAGTCTAATAACTTCTTTAAAGTATGTCTAAATATGCAGGGTAACTGACTGGTCATCTCTAATTGACCGAGCGACTTTAGCGAAGCGTCCTTGCTTCGAGTCTGGGAAAAGTTTCTTTCGTCTGTCAATTTGTATGTTTGGATGTTTGTCTGAAAAGGTTGTACTTGCGTACAGTTCCTAGTTTCCAACCAATCTTGAAACGAAACTTCGTATATGTATGCTTTACAATCTCAAGACATTTTTGCCAAATCTGAGAAAGTTTATTACGGCGCCATTTACCTGCTAATTTCAAATATCGATTGATACTTACATGCAGAGCACAACCTTAAATAAAAGATCTAAACCAAAACGTGTTTTTAATAATTATTTACTCACTTATATATACGCGTAGGTCTTTTGCTTATATACTAAAAATCCGCATCAGCATTTTACCTGAAACCAAATGAAATAAAAATTACACATGTGTATATACGGGTAGATGATAATTTTTAGAACACATAGTTTATTGCCTCGCCAAACTACGAACTGCTGATTTTTCCAACCAAAGTAAAATTCCTCAAACAAACAATGAATAATTTGATATATTCCTTCATAAGAAATTAACGCTAAAAATATACTAAGCTTCAGGACTGCAATGAATTCTTTCGAGTATTTTCTAAAGTAGCGTTTTGTAGTGTTCATAAAAAAATAACAAAGAAGAGATTTTTTATTTGGTATCAGCTACATTTAAAAAGCATATATCAGAAAATCAAACATCTAACCAAGTACCAAAATCTTCTTCGACCTTCACACTGTACCCCTATAATTTAAAACTGTTCCCTAAATCTCTTTAATACACATCAAGGCTGCCTAGGCATTAAAATACTGTACCCGTATCTATCGGGCCCGGTATTTTAATACCCCGTATATCCCGTAATATCCTACGTTATTAAATAAATCCATGTTACGTGACGCACCGTGGCACCGTAAACGTAAAACGAAAGGGTAATCTTACGGCACTATACGTGGAATTATTAAAATACGTAGACAGGAATAATATGACGTTAAAATTGGTCGTCATTACGAATAAATGTGGTCTAGGTATATAAAGTGTTACAGAAATGTGTGATAATACTTAAGGGTGTTGGACTATCCATCAAAGGGAACTTGCAGAATAACTGTCACTTATTTTAGCAAAAAAAAAATCGTCCGTATAAAATGATTCACATGATTAATAATTGTATTTTAGTATCACAACCTGCTAACGCCTACACGTTAATTATGATTAATAACTGGTGGTTGACTGCGGAACACTAGTCTTCCTTATGGAGGAGGTTTAGGTCGTATTCAACAATCTGGCCAATTTGCGAGTTCAGGACTTCACTAATCTTCGAAAGCTTAACTAGGTTTCCTTACGGACTTAAATTCGACTAAGCAACGAAAAAATCATGGGCCAGTTAAATTAGACCACGGCGTCACGTGCCCAAGACTAGATTTAATTGACCACACATTTTGAGAATTCAATATTGTGGTCCTTAAGAAAACACATGGTACGGTATGGTAGCGAATCTAGGTAGAGCAAAGTTGTAAGCTCTACGATCTACGTAACTATTCAATAGCCTGCCTCGGATATAAAAATAATGGGACGTTTTTGATACGGGGTTTAAGGGGTGGGAGATAATGTCGAAAACGAAACTAGTGAACTACTAAATGTACTTACAAACTGTGCTTATGAGAATAGCTGCGAAGAAACTTTAAATACGAGCAAACAAAAAAAGTAGGTACCATTCTTACATCTTAACAATCTCTTCACAAACAACAGGACAATCAGCTTTATTAATAATAAAATTAAAACTACTAACAACAAAAAATGTGGAACAGCCGTATTACATATATACTACTAAAGATCTACAGATTAGTATACTTGAGGTATTATAATTATTCTGGTCATAATCAAATGAAAGATTTTTTCTTCAGTATGATAGATCCCCGAAGACTGTGCCAAGCTTCGGCAAGATTAGTAGAAAAAAGTGCAAACTGACTTACGCACACACTGAAATACGAAAGTAATAACGCTTCGCTTGCAAGTTCAATATCACAACAATTGATGTGAAATCTATTATGACAAACCTAACATCTAAGTGAATTAATAAATGAATTAACTCTTTATTGCAGAGACAAACACAAGATTTTTCTTGTATATTTAATACAGGAAAAATCTTACATCTAGTGTCACAAGTGTTATTTATTTCAAGCTATATTTCGTCACACATAACTTTAAATCACACAAGCACTCTACCATTTCATAACCGACGCTATAAACTGTTAATATCTCATTTTAAACTAAAAACAACCCTAAAATCTAAAACCATCGAATGTTACAAGTCATAGCGGCGTTTTGTTTGAACAAGTAAAAAGTTAAGGCCCCGCTGTCTTATACACAAACAATCGATTTATCCACACATGTGAAAAACATAAAAGTATACACGTTATCATACTGAATACAGTGCCTTGCTGTTAAATTGGTATGTCCTGTGATCTTCTTACGTTTCTAAACATGAGATTAACATAACCCACGTGCAAGCTCAGAGAGCTGAGGTAGTAGTGGGCGGGAGTGCCCCGCGCCCGACCGTCGCTTCTTACCCCGCACGCTTCCAGGACCAGCACAAAAAACAGAAAGTACAGAAATCAATCAACATACGACATATAGACAACGGTCACGGATACAATATCTTGGAACGATTGGGAACAGTGCCGAGCGTGGTCCGCTCGAGACACACGTAAATTTTTTACAGCTAAAATGTTTTTATGTATTCATTTTGTTTCTTAAATCTAATTTTATTACAATATTAGTATAGCAAAAAATGTAAAATGTTATTATTGGTTTTCACTGCCGACTTTCCCTTCCCGAATATCACAAAACTAGTTACGAGTGCCACCGCGATCGCTTTTTTGTGTATCTCGTCGATCTTAGGTGTGAAAAGTGAAGAATATATTATTGTGTGTTTGACATCTGTACTAGGTATCTGTCTTTTCTGATACCAGTGAAGATCTTAACGACTTATCGCTTGTTGTCGTTTAGCTCATTACAGTATGCTAATCTCGTCCTGTTTGTTTTCTTAAGATTGGACTCGTTTAACTACGGATTTAAGAGATACGTGGTTGACCTTGACGACCGCCGTAGCCCAGTGGCTCGCATACTTGCTTCGAGAGCCGAAAGTTATGTTTAGGTTCCTAGCAGAGTGAAGTTTGCGACGGGTTTGAATATCTCTTTGTGACTCGGTGAGTCGTGCATATATTTGTGACACAGCAGGCCTCCTAATAGAAAATACAGTTTGTATGTACGAACTGCAAACTGCATGTACAAATACAAAAAAATAAAATAACATGACATAATCACGGCCGGCAAGTGTAAACATTATCTATATAGTATGGGGCGTGTGCCGTCGTGTGGAAAATGAAAACTAAATAAAAATGGGCCCGTCCGCCATCTTCAAATATTGGAGTATCTGCTATCAAAACTTTACGCGACACTGCGAAGGTCGAACGGGGAGATAGTTTTCTTTTTTTTGGATTAAAATATTAATAACTTGACCCTTTGTTATTGCTTATATTTCTTGGATTTATATAGTTCATTTATTCTAGGTTGAGAATAAATAAAAATTAGGTGGTGATTATTCTACATATGTATAATTTTCGAGTAGTCTCATTTACATTTTATCGAAATCGACCCAGTGGTTTCATTTTCGGATAACTGAAAAGGTCTCACGGCGCCGGCCGTAACTTATTATATGTTTTGTGCGTTTATAGGTGCTAACTAGTGGCAAAATAGTTCTATACCTATTAATATCACTTTAAATTCAACTCATCCACCTCTTTCCTACGCCTCCCCCTTGTCTGCCTACATTGAGGAAGGGTTATAGCTAGTTATTGCAGGGAGGGTAGTTGTTTTTTATCCTCGTTCTTCATAACACACGCCGTTTGGGCTTTGTTTGAATGCCGTGTATCCGACACGGTGTAAGCTATGTTTTCCGCGAATTACGGGGACTGGTAGCGTTAGTACGTTATACTGACTAGTAGGATAAGATTTGATTTGTATGTTTCATAAGTCAAGAAATTTTACAAAAATATGTAGAAATGCTCAGATGGCATAGAACTTAAGACTATTTTGATCAGTCGTTGCCTATATATCTATATATATATATATACATATATATAATAGTAACTCCTGACTGACTGACTGATATTTTCTAGGAATCAACGTAGAGCCTAAAACGCTGAACGTAGAGACATACAATTTGGAGGTTGTATTCGTTATAGGGTGTAATTGTAATTGAGTGTATATTTACATGCATACACAATTACACTCAATTACAATTACACCCTATAATGAACAGAAACTTCCTTCTCTCTCCTTCTTTCTCGAAAAACATAACCCTCATTCTTTCGCAGTCGGGTAAAAAAAAACAATTATAACGGTTAGAAAACTCACTTAAACTTACTAGTATCCGCTATTTTAGTAACAAATTACGGCTCGGTAAGTTTATCTTTTTTAACTACAAAAAATAAAACTTTTTAGTAAAAAACTAGCCTATTATATTTTCCCAGGATCCTAACCCTAACCACAAACCGCATAGTTTTTCTATATCTATCGTCTAATACACAATTATGTACACATTATTATTAAACAACGTAGTAGTTAAACATGACATTTTGTTAGTTTCAACATCTGCTTGTCACGGGAGGGTGGGTTTTGATATGCGTTAGATTTGAAGGTCAGTTGATACGTTTCATTGGAATGTTGGTATTTCGGAATTATTATTTTTATCATATACAACCAGCTAGGTATTTGACCACAAGTTCACACGACCACAGAGTTCAGCGATGCTGGGGCCCTAGATGGAGCATGCCTAGTCTGGAATACACTGGCTCACGGGGAAAGTTAGCGGAGCACGCCGTAATTATTATGTAAAAACTTTCATGCTTTTGTTATTTTGTAGTGTTTAAGGTCAGGGTAGAATTAGACAAACGTAAATAGCAAATATTTTAAACCTTTATGAAAAATAAACAGAGCCTACGATTTGGCTATCATAGCTTACGTGACACGACGGGTTATCATGTATGACAAAGATAATTAAGTTAATTTGATTTAAAAAACTAAGGGACCGATTTTGTATAATTGATATGGGACCCATTGGAACGCATATCTAGGACTATACACCATCAAGTACAAAAAAATATATTTTTACAACACTTCAGCTACATTCATGAGTTCTTTAGTTAACATACATAAAAAACCGACAAATTAAGAACTTCCTGGTTTTTCACGTCGGCTAAAAAGTTACAACCGACGACGTCAACATATCAGGTAGTTTTACAATTTTTCAGTTATTTTTATTACAAATCCAACTAACGTTGCAATTTTAATAAAACTTTTAAAAACGTAGAAATTATACTATTTATAATATTTTATTTAAAAAAAAACAAATAGGTGTAGCATGACTGAGAACGTCCTTATTTATATGTGAATTTAAAGACATAGTAAATAAATATTAAAATTATTTTTTTCACTAAATTAAATTTTTATATTCTACTAGCTGTACCGGCGAACTTCGTACCGCCTAATAGTTATTTATGTTTCCCACCTTTTAAACCTTCCCTGAAGTACGACAAACAATTCAAGACCAAATTCATCTAAATCGGCCCAGCCGCTCTCGAGTTTTTGCGAGACTAACGAACAGCATTTGATTTTTATATATAAGACTATGTTACTGACACCACAATTAAGTGTCTAATAATAAATATAGATTTTATTAATTAAACAATAAAATACCTTAAACATAGAAAACCTAATGAAAAAATTACTATAGTAACTTTTCAAAGAAATGCTTAGTTACCTATTAAAAAAACTCTTTAATAATATTATACAATTTTTAAAAGTGATGAACGCGCGATTGAAAATTAAAGGACAAAAATAACTAAACCATTATCGACCAAAAACCCTAGTCTATTATCAAGCAAATCCTGGAATACACTTGTCATACTCGTATACAGGGTTATTTATTACCACCGAGAGCTAATACTACGAGATAAAACTAAGGAATAGTTGATTCATTGACCGAGCGAAATTAGATCTTCGATTTTACAAGAAAAAATTAGCACATGTATATGCATGTTATATATTTTTAAAAAAATTTTGGTATTCAAGGTAGGTTTTTTTTCTACTATATAAAATTTGGTAGTATAATTGTTCTACAATTTATATAAGATACGGACTTAATTGTATTATCTACAGACTTCCATAAGGAGGAGGTACTAAATTCGACTCTATTTTTAATGTTATCTGATTTAATTTTTTGGTTGAATTTAAATATTTCATTAAATTGGTAATTTTGTCAAAATCTGTCAAAAGGTTTCATTTTTAAATTGGGATAACTGAAAAAGTTCTATCGGCGCTACCATAATGACAGTCGGCAGACAGTATATATGAAAAAAGATCTATTTAATTAAAATAAAACAAGTAAAAAATAAACGAAATCGCAGTAGATTAACTTCGTATAATCGACTCAGCACAGAACAATTTAAAAAGCTAAGGACACTCGTAACGAATAGCCCTGTACACATAACGTGGTGTACTGATAATTTGTATTTTAAAATACAGTTTGACATCTGCGGTCGTTCACACATTGAATAATAGCTTCGGCGGAGTCGCGCACGCGCCCCATTGATAGCGGGTAGCGATAAGCGAAGCGACCGACACAACTGCAATTTCATGTAAGGATACAATGTTTCTTTATTGAACAAAAATATAAATGTAATAAAAACAGGTAAGAACGGCTTTACGTTCGTACGGCTTTACGGATAAGGCAACCAGATAGCTGCCTTAGATCGGACTGAGTGAGAACTGTTACGTCAGTGGTGCACTTATAGCAAAAATAATAAGGACATTTTCTATGATCTTATTATTTTTTCCATTAGGTGCTTTCATTTATTTCAATTCATTAAAATAGTACATTAATAAAGGTTTTGTTAATTTCTTAAACTAAATTTCAATATAATATCTTATACAAAAGTTATGAACCGGAAGACTCGGCGAAGGTGGGCCGGGCCTCCCACTAGGTGGAACGACGATATATGTAGTATAAAAGTAACGAATAACCAATGGATGTAATTGGCAGGTTGTCGTTGGGAAAGGCCTTTTAAGAGAAAGGTCGATGTTCAGAAGTAGAGGTCTTCTGGCTGATGATGATGATGATACACAAGTCAATGTCCACCATTTAATAAAGAAATTTCCAGTTTTATCTAGAAATTCAAAAGATTTCTTATTCAATTATCTAAGCTGAAAAGTCGCCGCAAGATAGATTAACGCACAAAACATAACAATACAAAAATATAAATTTACATCTAGTGCCACAAATGGCGGCCTTATAGCTAAAAGCGATCTCCTCCAGGCAAGATAAGTAAATAACGATTATGTTGAATAGAGAACCATATCGACTGCCTTCGTACGTTTATTTAGCCCGTCAAACATCAGGACAAAACAAATAACCTTTAAATATGAAATCGCTGTAACTATGGCCACAAATACCATAACAATACACACTTGTGACTTTCCCGATCAATTCACTGTTAAATTATTACCTTTATAATTGCTTTCCATTCGTTATACACCCAAACCGACATACATGCGAGTATATACATAAATATATTATATACCTCTAGCTTCCGTTCAAGAGGGGTTAAGAAAGTTCAAGGCGACATAGTGCAAAATGCTGCGGGGGCGGATTTGGCTAGGCTCATGGCTATTTCGCGGTCAGAAGCAGGGGCATGGCTACAAGCGCTTCCTTCGCCTCACCTGGGCACATTGCTAGACGATGACTCTCTGCGTGTGGCGGTGGCTTTCCGCCTGGGATGTAAGGTGTGCGAACCTCATATTTGCATCTGCGGTTCCATGGTGGAAGCCAATGGGCATCACGCTTTGAGTTGTCGTCGCTGCGCAGGGAGGTTTCCGCGACACCATGCTCTCAACGAAATAGTCCGCAGAGCCCTAATTTCAGCCAATGTACCCTGCATGTTGGAGCCGCCAGGTTTAATCAGGTCCGATGGCAAAAGGCCGGACGGGCTAACGTTGGTCCCATGGAAAAATGGCAAGTGCCTCGTCTGGGACGCAACATGCGTCAATACTGTGGCTCTTAGCCATCTGGGCCGCTCAACGCTTTCACCAGCGGCTGCCGCAGAAGACGCTGCAGCTAAAAAACATATGAAATATGCGGTCATGAAAGAACAGTACCACTTTGTGCCTATTGCGGTTGAGACCTTGGGCAGTTGGGGTGCTGAGGCTAAGCAGTTGGTACAAGATATAGGCCGTCGAATCAGAGAAAGAGGTGGTGACTCCCGTTCTGGCTCTTTCTTGGTTCAAAGGTTGGCCATAGCCATACAGCGCGGTAATGCCGCCAGTGTTATGGGCACCTTTGCTCCAGGACTGAGTCAGAACGGGTAATTTAGTTAACATGCTTACCTATTTATGTAAGTTGTATTTCTATTTCATCATTTAGCTTCCGTTCTATATACATCTATATATATGTATAAAAAAGACAGGTCAAACATTCGTGTGTATGAACAAGTCTATTTGACCTGTGTCTGAGTGTTTATACATATATATATATATATATATATATATATATATATATATTATAAAAAAAAAATAGTGGCTGATATTTTCTATGAATCAACGTAGTGCGTAGACCGATGAACCTAGAGACATTAAATTTAGAGGGTGTGTTCAATATAATGTAGGGTGTACTAAGAAAGGATTTTTGGAAATTAAACCCCTAGTATGTGTGGTTATAGGTTTGGAGTGTACTAAACCGAAAGGTGGTCACTATACTGATCCTAAGGAACAACTTTCAAAATGATACCACCTTTGAATTAGAGTAGAAAATCAGCTGTTTCATACATTATGTCGATGACCGATAAACTTTTTGTATGACATAGCTGATTTTTATTCTTGTCTTCAGGTTTGGTACCATAAGGAAAGTTGTTCGTAATGATGAGTGTCGTGGCTCTCTTTCAGCTTACTAAACCCCCAACTGATAAGCCTGGATAGAGATATTTAGGTTATGCTTACTTTAGTGTCGTGGCAAAAATAATCAAAAATGTATGTTTTTTCTGTTCTTTGATTTATTTTCTATCTACTTACCAAAATAGGAGGAGTTACTTAATTCCACGGGTATGTTTTATTTAAATGTTTGTAACCTGATTTCTCGGAAATCTCTAGACCATACTAAAAAAAATATTTTATTTCAAAGGTTAAAGGAACTCTTCGAGTGGTCTTCCCAATAAAATTTTATAATTTTTTTTTTTATCAAAATCCGCTCTTCCTCTCTGGAGCTACGATGCCACAGCCATACACACACTAACACACTTACAACACCCCGTCGTTTTTGCGTCGAGGATTATAAAAAAGAAGTTATCTGATGTACAATAAAGTTTTAAGAAAATCTGTTGGCTATCTAGCCTCAGAAGGGAGCCTTTAACCGCAAATAATTTAAAGACATACTTTGACAGAAGTTGGAAACCTGAAGTATCCTCGGGCGTTTAAACTTCTGGCCCTAGAATGTTTCGAAAACAATGTTCGGTATTTTGTGGAGATTTCAAATTTCCAAACAAGAATTTCAAGATTTCTTTTCTATTGTAACATATTTCTACAAAAAGTTATTTTGCTGATAATTTCTGGTTTTTTAAAAATAGTTTCGAATGATCACTAGTAGGGCGATAATTTTACAGCTCTACCATCTCTGAGCGAAAACTTGACCTGAAATTTGAGTAACAAGATTTACTATAGAAGAATTAGTAACCGCTCCCAGTCTCAAAGAGTTTCCGCAACCACTAAGAAATACGCAGATAGGTTAGTAGCTTTGTCCAATGTCCGTGGCTTAGCCCACGTTATGTCAGTTTTCTCGGGAAAAAAGCACATCACAATGCACCGGACATCGGTCCACCTCTGTGCAAAAAATCAACTTGATCCATCATTCAGTTGCCGAGTAAAATAAGGATTAAGAAACCAAAAAACACACTTTCCCATACTAGGATTTTTTTACATCTTTCAATAAAACCAACAAAAATATATCTTGCGGCCGTTGTTTATAATCAACTTTTTTGCTAACAATTTTTTCTTAGATTGTTTTTGTGGCGTACGTAACGGAAAGACGGGAATATTCCCGTCAACCTTGACCTCTGTTCCCGCAATTTTGATCCAATGGGTACACATGCCAATGAACTTCCGGGTTCCGCAAACCACAAAGTACATAAACAGTATGGGATTTATTAAGACTACGTGTAAGTTTAATGATGACAATTAACCATATTTATACAGAGGGCTGGGACGGCGGCATATACAGCAGAACAGCACAAGCGGAGAAAATATGCTAGCCTCGGTAGAGGTTAAATTTTTTAGCCTTTTGGAGTCGAGACTTTAGGGCCGAGGGGACCGGGAGCCCATCTGATTTTCTAATACTTATCGGAGCGTTTGATCGTGACCAGGATGTATGTGATTATCTGGGCCAATGTATTAGCAATGCTATTCTGATCCTGACTAAATGGGTCCACAACCTTGCTACAAAAAATCTGAATCGGTGAAGGCGTTATGTTTCTTCCAAGATTTCTTAGAGTCGAAGAATTTAGAACATAAAAAAATCAATCGAATTTATAACCACATTTATTGGAGTCAACTATATATTAAAAACTACACCTTTAAAAGTAGTATATAGTCCATACTGTCACTACTATCTTTGCCTTAACACCTCAACAGTCATAAAACAAAAGAGCGCGGGGCGGTAGTACGGAGAATAAAGCAATTAATTGCGTAACGGTATCCAATTCAATTCAATTACGGTATCCATCTGTTACAGCACACAGTAGGACACAGGTCTCATGATATACGGTAATATTGACTCTAGTTAATAAGGTGAACAGAGGTTCGTTTATCTTAATCAGGTTACGAATATTGACAGCATGAAAATAAATAAATCTCAATTGAATTAAGAAACCACGGATAAATTAAAGATTTTATCGTGACTTATTTATTTGCATTCTTAATTTTTTCTTACGTTTTCTTTTAATTTAAGAATTTTCTACGTTTGATACCTCACAAAAGTTTACGAGTTACTGATCACAAGTTCGATTACGAGTTATTGATCAATTTAGTTTATTTTTCCTCGTATCAAAAATATTTTTAACAATTAGGTATTTAAGAACACAGCGTGTAGGTGTAGACTGATTAATTAAGTAAATGTTATTTGGTGTTGCGTCATCAAATGAAATTGACTACTTTCTTACAAAGTTTTACAATGCTAAGTGCCAAAAACTGTGGTTTATAGAAAGGATAAACAAGGCTTTCTTGTGGGCTGCGCACTACGCAGTGGATAAAAGAGTTTTTGTCCTCTTTCGAGGTACAAAATTCAAATACTTCTAATTTAAAACATATTTATTGTGACAATTCAATTTAGCCGTGTTTTATACTGTACTTCCATATTATCGAGGATATATCCTGATTCTAGGGGATCAGAACAGAAGGTCACCTCGCGTACAAAAAAATAACAACCATTTAAACATTACTTAATTTAGAAAATTATCTCGGTCATTTATTTAAGAATTCACGTAGGTTCACATTTCGGACAGTCGTATAAAATTATTACATAGATTGTACAAATGTTTATAAAGTGCATCACACAATTTTGAACCGATTTCTTACAGAATGTAAACCAATATACCTTCTATCTATTTCATACAAAAAGGTCATTTGTTTTCAGTGTGACAGAAAATAAATGGTCGTAGTTTCGAATCACGAGCGAAAAGATATTGATGATCTGTCTTTAGCGACTTCCCCACAAAGTTATATTAAGGTTGGTTAAAATAATGCCATGATATTAGTTTTTTAGACCTAGAAAATAAAGCGATTAAAACTTCGACACAATTAAATTAGACATCGTAGCTAAAAACACAGACAGATACACGCGTCACACGTATACTCAAACAAAACTCGTTTCAGCCTCGTCTAAAAATACCCATCACCATGGCTACCCTATCGTATCCAATTGATGTCGTATTTGCCGTTTGTCAATGGGTCCATTGTAGAAATTGTACGCGATTAATTTAATTGGTTTGTAAGTTGATTAATTATTGAGTTTGCAACAATTCAATTAATAGGAGCCTGCTTCTGATTATATGATATTATCGCTTTGAAGATTTTAGTGTTCTGATTTTAATCAATTTATCGAATTAGAGTTTTTAATTGACCCTTGTTATTGAAACAGCTGAGTAGGTAGTTCTTACGGTAGACTCTTCGGTTATCAACAGAAAGAGACTTCTCATTTATGATAAGCTTTCGTTACTCATCCTAACTAATATTATAAATGCGAAAGTAACTCTGTCTGTCTGTCCGTTTCGCTTTCACGCAAAAACCACTAAACCGATCTGGATGAATTTTGGCGCATAGGTAGATTGGACCCCGGGAAAGGACAAGGGATACTTTTTAACCGACTTCAAAAAAGTAGTTCCCCATTATCTCGACAATCCAAAGGGGAACAACGCGAGTGAAACCGCGGGGCACAGCTAGTTATGTATATTTGTTGGCACTCGCTTACATGTAGCACATTCAATATTGACAGCACAGTAGAAAATATGGATTTATTCCTGCTTTTCACTTCAATCTGTCCCCACAAGGGGTCAAATAGGACTCAAAATTATTTTTGTTATTAAAGGAGAGAGATTAAGAAGACAAACAATAACGTAATTATAAAAATATTCCCGAGTATGAATGAAATCCAAAACCCAACTGGTCACGAGGTTGATTAGAGGTCGTAAACCCAAAAACAGAGTAAGTTGCGCAACGAGCTCCAATTGTTACAATTTAATGTAACAAAATACCAGAAAACAATATCTATGGAATCACCCCTAGACCAAGAACAAAAGAAAAAACTTTATAAACATAATACCATATTATCAAATTTTCTTTCTTTCGAAGATACATACCATAACCCTTAATATTCTGTAACCCATAAAGTAGGTACAACATGTAAATGGGATAAGCCAAAATCCTCGATGTATCGTTGTCAAAACAAGGTACGCTCGAAAACTCCGGATGCGTACAGTCAGCATGCAAAGTCTTCACTTGACCTATTTCCGATCAGGGGAGTAGGGATGAAACACATTCATGTATTAAAGTCAAGACTAAAGTTGCTTAATCAATGTCACATTAGCTTAGACATCGATAGCAACGTGATAGGTATTTACCATTAATATTAATTATAATAGAAAGGTCACTAATAACAATAGTTTTTAAAGTGATTATTATATTAGTTTGATTGAAATACAACAAGCTTAAAAAAGTTCCAAAAGTCTTATGATAATACGTAAGCTTGAGCTAAACTTTAAAGGTGTAAGAAATAATTCATTTCATTTGAAGTGTACCAAATCTAAACTTCCGTCGCACAATAACGCGTCCCATCTTTGGTACGTACACGTTATTAAACTATAAAACAAGACTAAGACTAAGCGTATAGTCCGATAAATAGTAGCGACCGCCTTTAAAATATATTAAGAAAGACCAAGACTACACATCAACCCATCTCTATCCAAACCATTCGTCCTCAGAGACTCGCGGTGAATTTGAGGAGATACAGTGCCTCGGGAGTTATTCTCGCAATTCTTTCACCCGAATTATTGGAGTCTTCTGACAAACATGGCGTCTTTTGTAGTAACTGACACGTCGGTCACAGTTAAGTGTGAATAACAGTATAGTGTTATTTAAAAAAATCAGAAAAACGACAAATGTTACTAATGACCTACGTTACTGTTAAGGAGTCTAGTAGCGCTGGGCTGGTCACATAGCTCGCCTGACAGACAAGCGTTGGACTCGCCTTCTGACATCTTGGCAGGGAATACCAGAAAACAGAAAAAGAGGTAGACCATGGGGCACGGTGGGCAGACGACATCGTACAAGTGGCTGGCTAAAGGTGGATGAAAACAACGGACTCATGATAAGGTCTAGAAGAGGCCTTCACCTTCGACAAATGAAGGGTTCTTACTAACTAGCCAAGCTAAAATATTTTATAAATATAATATAAGTTTCAATAATATTCAAATCCAAACTTTGTAAAAAACATTATTTAGTACGAAATAAACGGCTTTTTTAAATTTATAATATATTTTATTAGTATTAAGAAAACTATCGCTTTTTTCGAACAAATATGTTGTACAACCTGCAAAGGTTAGTTAGTCTACCCATCAAAGTGATCCCATTGTATACCAAAATTTGGAAACTTCGAGAAAATATTATTGCGTTATATAAAAATTATTATAGTATATTGATTGTAGACTAACACCCTTAAGTGTTGTCACACCTTTCTGTTACACGTTGTATACTATACATTTCTTACTAAAGAATAATCTCACTAGTTCTGCGCAGAACTAATAAATCCAAAAATATTAGAAAAATATTACAAACGCGAAAAGTGAAAGGTCTAGTCATATTTTAACTATTGTTTAGTTTATGTTATTTAGTTGGAACCGAATATTATTGAAATCGGTCGGTGTATCTGTATATTTTTTTAATACATTAAGCACAATCCTTGCTTAAAACAAGGCAAACATAATTTTCACCTGTCACTTAAAAATGCTCTCAAATTTCCGTACAAGAATCGTTCCTTGATACGTCACGAGTATTTTCGTCACGGGCAAATTTATGACTTCACGGCGGGAAATTCGCGAATTTCACCGTGTAAACAAATTACTGTACAATAAATATTTGAGCAGGTTATATTTTGGTTGTTATGTGCTCATTTTATTGCGTTTCGTTACGATGTTGCGAATGGAAAGGAGTGTATAGGAGTTTATTGAAAAAAATCTCGTTTCCCTAATGTTGCTTTCGTTTTCCTTTTCCTCGTGCGGCGGTAGCACGTTGATATTTGATAAACTGTAATGAAATGTCGTTTTTAAACGTCCTCAAAAAAAGAATAGGTATTAAATATATGACAGGTACATTACAGGTGGACCGACGACATAGTAAAAGTCACAAGTAACCAGTGGATGCAATTGGCAGCTTGTCGTTCGGAATGGCGTTCTAAAGGAGAGGCATATGTTCAGCAGTGGACGTCTTCTGGCTGACGATGATTTCTTGTTTCATAATTGTCTAAGTACTACTTTTTTCAAAACAAAATAACAAAATAACTGGTTTACCAAATTTCATTCGAATGTCAGCTTTACAAAAAAAAAACTAAGTTTGAGAGGCGAGCGGTTCACAGAGTGGACTACCACAGTTTATTATTTTATTACATTGACTCATATTTTACTCCTTCCTATAATTTTTTTTTTGTCTAAGTACATGCCATTTTTTGTAACTATTAAGTCTCGCGATTGCCCGCAACTCGCCCCATGTAAAGAGATAATGCTGCCTAACATGTAACGCGCCTGCCTAGAAGAAACTTAAAAACTCGCGATTTAAAAAGACCGAGATTATAGCTATCGGGAAATAGAGACCTCGAATCACCGTTGATTATTTTATTAACTATGTAAATTAGCAAATAAAAAAGATGACCAAATCTGTAAACAATATAACAGGCGACGCAATGCAGCGAGAATTAGCAATTCAGATCGACACAGCAGTAAATTACTAACCATGGTTACAAACAAACTGCGAACTTTGCGACTACTATCACTACATAGTCCTGCTTTCTTTAGATAGAAAGATAGATAGACCAATTCTTTATTGCAGACACAAAACAAATTAAATACAAGAGAAAAACTCTTACAAAATATAGTACTACAAGTGGCAGTCTTATCGCTATAAAGCGATCTCTGCCTACCTAAGGTTGCCTACCTTAAGATGGAGACAATTGTGAAGAAATGAAATGAAATAGGACGTGGAACACAATAAAGAATATACTTAATTAGCGTGATATTCAAAGTAATATGAGTTCTTTGCAAGGTATTAAAGTCCCACTAAAGTGTAGCAAGGATTGAAAAGTACTATAGCTTAGATTCGTTATTGTATAATTACTAACATAATAAATCAAAATATTTTTGTTTGAGTGTTGGTACGCGTACAGATCGAATTGTTTAACTAATGTTCATAAAACATGGTCCATTTTCGGATAAAGGAAGCGTCACATTTCCACATCGAAAGTATCGGATTCATCGCATCAAACTGTTCGTAACATTATTGTCAGTAATGGCGCCGAAAATCTGAATGAAAATGACGTCGGCAATCTGATTGCTAGTAGTTGAGAAAATCCGTTGGGAAATCCGAATGCTGCTGATACTGTGGTAAGAGACATTGTAAAAAAAATAAACCGTTTGAAGCGATGCGTCCGGTACGTACGAAGCAGAAATGTGGACGTCTACCTTTATTAGGCGGTAAGTGATAAGTATTTCTTCCAAAAATTGAAAGTTTGTTACGGTGCCTTAAATCGGCTGTTTGAAACTTATTTGGCAAATACCATACGATACTCAATTTAGAATAATAATTCTAAATATAAACTAAAACAGTCAAGAGGTTGTCGAGATAAAATATTAGTCAGACCAAACTATACAGAATACTATCAAATATACCAAGAGAAAATCAATTTCTTTCTTCCAAAACTAATAACGAAAACATATACCCAGAGTATCTCGTAAGTAATTTTCTACTTATTTCGCTATCCGTACAAATAGGCCATTATGTTTGTAATTGCGTGGCGTTGGCTCCGAGCCTAATACGGCTAGATAACCTAGATGCGCCTAAAGTCTAGATCCCTAATGTGCTAGCTCAGTACTGGTCAACCTGAGGGCTACAAGGTGATTCCGTGTACTGTTTGAAGTATTCGAGTTTGCTTAGGTGATTCTTAAAAAATATGATGAATTTACATCGCACTAAAAGAACGTCATGTTTTATATATAACCTCAAACACACTCAAAATATTCTAAATATCATACGGAATATTTTCGCATTTCGACATTCGTCTTCTCATTTCATTAATTCTGATAAAACTGTCTCGGGTTTCTCTTCATTTACGTCGGCTTTCGGTTACTGGTTAGTCATAGCAACCGGTGTGAAGTTGGCAGCCAAACTCAGCGGCCATATAATGCGACCAAATTAAGGAGGAAATTTTGTGAAGTTAGCGGCCAACAATATTCTAGTCTACTGGGATACTAAGCTTCTTCTTGTTATAGCTAATCAGGCTTAAACAAGTCTAATGCTGCTCTACAAAACAAGAAGTAACGAAATACCATGAAAATAAAAAATATTTTTTTTTTTCAATCAATTTGAAAAAAAAAACAGTTGTACCTTGGACGGCTGTTTTGGACTAACTCCGTATGTCAAAAGAAAGCTTGTATTTTATGCAATATACCTGTGAAATTTCAACGCGGCAGTCGTACTGTAAGTAGTAGAAAAAAAAAAATTCTTTTCTACCATTTTCAAATTAGAAAAAAAAACAAATGTACCTTGGACGGCTGTTTTGGACTAACGCGGTATGTCAAAAGAAAGCTTGTATTTCATACGATATACTTGTGAAATTTCAACGCGGCAGTCGTACTGTAAGTAGTAGAAAAAAAATATTCTTATCTTACATTTTCAAATTTGAAAAAAAAAGACAAATGTACCTTGGACGGCTGTTTTGGAATAACGCGGTATGTCAAAAGAAAGCTTGTATTTCATGCTAAAAACTTGTGAAATTTCAACGCGGCAGTCGTACTGTAAGTGGTAGAAAAAAAAATTCTCGTCTACCATTTTCAAATTTGAAAAAAAAAACAAATGTACCTTGGACGGCTGTTTTGGACTAACGCGGTATGTCAAAAGAAAGCCTGTATTTCATGCTATATACCTGTGAAATTTCAACGCGGCAGTCGTACTGTAAGTAGTAGAAAAAAAATATTCTTTTCTACCATTTTCAAATTTGAAAAAAAAAAACAAATGTACCTTGGACGGCTGTTTTGGACTAACGCGGTATGTCAAAAGAAAGCTTGTATTCCATGCTATATACCTGTGAAATTTCAACGCGGCAGTCGTACTGTAAGTAGTAGAAAAAAAATTCTTTCCTACCATTTTCAAATTTGAAAAAAAAAAACAAATGTACCTTGGACGGCTGTTTTGGACTAACGCAGTATGTCAAAAGAAAGCTTGTATTTCATGCGATATACTTGTGAAATTTCAACGCGGCAGTCGTACTGTAAGTAGTAGAAAAAAAATATTCTTATCTTACATTTTCAAATTTGAAATAAAAAGACAAATGTACCTTGGACGGCTGTTTTGGAATAACGCGGTATGTCAAAAGAAAGCTTGTATTTCATGCTAACAACTTGTGAAATTTCAACGCGGCAGTCGTACTGTAAGTAGTAGAAAAATAAATTATCGTCTACCATTTTCAAATTTGAAAAAAAAAACAAATGTACCTTGGACGGCTGTTTTGGACTAACGCGGTATGTCAAAAGAAAGCCTGTATTTCATGCTATATACCTGTGAAATTTCAACGCGGCAGTCGTACTGTAAGTAGTAGAAAAAAAATATTCTTTTCTACCATTTTCAAATTTGAAAAAAAAAAACAAATGTACCTTGGACGGCTGTTTTGGACTAACGCGGTATGTCAAAAGAAAGCTTGTATTCCATGCTATATACCTGTGAAATTTCAACGCGGCAGTCGTACTGTAAGTAGTAGAAAAAAAATTCTTTTCTACCATTTTCAAATTTGAAAAAAAAAAAACAAATGTACCTTGGACGGCTGTTTTGGACTAACGCGGTATGTCAAAAGAAAGATTGTATTTCATGCGATATACTTGTGAAATTTCAACGCGGCAGTCGTACTGTAAGTAGTAGAAAAAAAATATTCTTCTCTACCATTTTCAAATTAGAAAAAAAAACAAATGTACCTTGGACGGCTGTTTTGGACTAACGCGGTATGTCAAAAGAAAGCTTGTATTTCATGCGATATACTTGTGAAATTTCAACGCGGCAGTCGTACTGTAAGTAGTAGAAAAAAAATATTCTTTTCTACCATTTTCAAATTAGAAAAAAAAAACAAATGTACCTTGGACGGCTGTTTTGGACTAACGCGGTATGTCAAAAAAAAGGTTGTATTTCATGCAATATACTTGTGAAATTTCAACGCGGCAGTCGTACTGTAAGTAGTAGAAAAAAAATATTCTTTTCTACCATTTTCAAATTTGAAAAAAAAAACATATGTACCTTGGACGGCTGTTTTGGACTAACGCGGTATGTCAAAAGAGAGCTTGTATTTCATGCTATATACTTGTGAAATTTCAACGCGGCAGTCGTACTGTAAGTAGTAGAAAAAAAATTCTTTTCTACCATTTTCAAATTTGAAAAAAAAAACAAATGTACCTTGGACGGCTGTTTTGGACTAACGCGGTATGTCAAAAGAAAGCTTGTATTTTATGCTATATACTTGTGAAATTTCAACGCGGCAGTCGTACTGTAAGTAGTAGAAAAAAAATATTCTTATCTACCATTTTCAAATTTGAAAAAAAAAGACATATGTACCTTGGACGGCTGTTTTGGACTAATGCGGTATGTCAAAAGAAAGCTTGTATTTCATGCTATATATCTCTGAAATTTCAACGCGGCAGTCGTACTGTAAGTAGTAGAAAAAAAAAATTCTTTTCTACCATTTTCAAATTAGAAAAAATAACAAATGTACCTTGGACGGCGGTTTTGGACAAACGCAGTATGTCAAAAGAAAGCTTGTATTTCATGCTATATATCTGTGAAATTTCAACGCGGCAGTCGTACTGTAAGTAGTAGAAAAAAAATATTCTTTTCTACCATTTTCAAATTAAAAAAAAAAAACATATGTACCTTGGACGGCTGTTTTGGACTAACGCGGTATGTCAAAAGAGAGCTTGTATTTCATGCTATATACTTGTGAAATTTCAACGCGGCAGTCGTACTGTAAGTAGTAGAAAAAAAATTCTTTTCTACCATTTTCAAATTTGAAAAAAAAAACAAATGTACCTTGGACGGCTGTTTTGGACTAACGCGGTATGTCAAAAGAAAGCTTGTATTTTATGCTATATACTTGTGAAATTTCAACGCGGCAGTCGTACTGTAAGTAGTAGAAAAAAAATATTCTTATCTACCATTTTCAAATTTGAAAAAAAAAGACATATGTACCTTGGACGGCTGTTTTGGACTAATGCGGTATGTCAAAAGAAAGCTTGTATTTCATGCTATATATCTTTGAAATTTCAACGCGGCAGTCGTACTGTAAGTAGTAGAAAAAAAAAATTCTTTTCTACCATTTTCAAATTTGAAAAAAAAAAACAAATGTACCTTGGACGGCTGTTTTGGACTAACGCGGTATGTCAAAAGAAAGCCTGTATTTTATGCTATATACTTGTGAAATTTCAACGCGGCAGTCGTACTGTAAGTAGTAGAAAAAAAATTCTTTTCTACCATTTTCAAATTTGAAAAAAAAAACAAATGTACCTTGGACGGCTGTTTTGGACTAACGCGGTATGTCAAAAGAAAGCTTGTATTTTATGCTATATACTTGTGAAATTTCAACGCGGCAGTCGTACTGTAAGTAGTAGAAAAAAAATATTCTTATCTACCATTTTCAAATTTGAAAAAAAAAGACATATGTACCTTGGACGGCTGTTTTGGACTAATGCGGTATGTCAAAAGAAAGCTTGTATTTCATACGATATACTTGTGAAATTTCAACGCGGCAGTCGTACTGTAAGTAGTAGAAAAAAAATATTCTTATCTTACATTTTCAAATTTGAAAAAAAAAGACAAATGTACCTTGGACGGCTGTTTTGGAATAACGCGGTATGTCAAAAGAGAGCTTGTATTTCATGCTATATACTTGTGAAATTTCAACGCGGCAGTCGTACTGTAAGTAGTAGAAAAAAAATTCTTTTCTACCATTTTCAAATTTGAAAAAAAAAACAAATGTACCTTGGACGGCTGTTTTGGACTAACGCGGTATGTCAAAAGAAAGCTTGTATTTTATGCTATATACTTGTGAAATTTCAACGCGGCAGTCGTACTGTAAGTAGTAGAAAAAAAATATTCTTATCTACCATTTTCAAATTTGAAAAAAAAAGACATATGTACCTTGGACGGCTGTTTTGGACTAATGCGGTATGTCAAAAGAAAGCTTGTATTTCATGCTATATATCTTTGAAATTTCAACGCGGCAGTCGTACTGTAAGTAGTAGAAAAAAAATATTCTTTTCTACCATTTTCAAATTAGAAAAAATAACAAATGTACCTTGGACGGCGGTTTTGGACAAACGCAGTATGTCAAAAGAAAGCTTGTATTTCATGCTATATATCTGTGAAATTTCAACGCGGCAGTCGTACTGTAAGTAGTAGAAAAAAAATATTCTTTTCTACCATTTTCAAATTAGAAAAAAAAACAAATGTACCTTGGACGGCTGTTTTGGACTAACGCGGTATGTCAAAAGAAAGCTTGTATTTCATGCGATATACTTGTGAAATTTCAACGCGGCAGTCGTACTGTAAGTAGTAGAAAAAAAATTCTTTTCTACCATTTTCAAATTTGAAAAAAAAAACAAATGTACCTTGGACGGCTGTTTTGGACTAACGCGGTATGTCAAAAGAAAGCTTGTATTTTATGCTATATACTTGTGAAATTTCAACGCGGCAGTCGTACTGTAAGTAGTAGAAAAAAAATATTCTTATTCAAATTTGACAAAAAAAGACATATGTACCTTGGACGGCTGTTTTGGACTAATGCGGTATGTCAAAAGAAAGCTTGTATTTCATGCTATATATCTCTGCAATTTCAACGCGGCAGTCGTACTGTAAGTAGTAGAAAAAAAATATTCTTTTCTACCATTTTCAAATTAGAAAAAATAACAAATGTACCTTGGACGGCGGTTTTGGACAAACGCAGTATGTCAAAAGAAAGCTTGTATTTCATGCTATATATCTGTGAAATTTCAACGCGGCAGTCGTACTGTAAGTAGTAGAAAAAAAATATTCTTTTCTACCATTTTCAAATTAGAAAAAAAAACAAATGTACCTTGGACGGCTGTTTTGGACTAACGCGGTATGTCAAAAGAAAGCTTGTATTTCATGCGATATACTTGTGAAATTTCAACGCGGCAGTCGTACTGTAAGTAGTAGAAAAAAAATTCTTTTCTACCATTTTCAAATTTGAAAAAAAAAACAAATGTACCTTGGACGGCTGTTTTGGACTAACGCGGTATGTCAAAAGAAAGCTTGTATTTTATGCTATATACTTGTGAAATTTCAACGCGGCAGTCGTACTGTAAGTAGTAGAAAAAAAATATTCTTATTCAAATTTGACAAAAAAAGACATATGTACCTTGGACGGCTGTTTTGGACTAATGCGGTATGTCAAAAGAAAGCTTGTATTTCATGCTATATATCTCTGAAATTTCAACGCGGCAGTCGTACTGTAAGTAGTAGAAAAAAAATATTCTTTTCTACCATTTTCAAATTAGAAAAAATAACAAATGTACCTTGGACGGCGGTTTTGGACAAACGCAGTATGTCAAAAGAAAGCTTGTATTTCATGCTATATATCTGTGAAATTTCAACGCGGCAGTCGTACTGTAAGTAGTAGAAAAAAAATATTCTTTTCTACCATTTTCAAATTAGAAAAAAAAACAAATGTACCTTGGACGGCTGTTTTGGACTAACGCGGTATGTCAAAAGAAAGCTTGTATTTCATGCGATATACTTGTGAAATTTCAACGCGGCAGTCGTACTGTAAGTAGTAGAAAAAAAATATTCTTTTCTACCATTTTCAAATTAGAAAAAAAAAACAAATGTACCTTGGACGGCTGTTTTGGACTAACGCGGTATGTCAAAAAAAAGGTTGTATTTCATGCAATATACTTGTGAAATTTCAACGCGGCAGTCGTACTGTAAGTAGTAGAAAAAAAATATTCTTTTCTACCATTTTCAAATTTGAAAAAAAAAACATATGTACCTTGGACGGCTGTTTTGGACTAACGCGGTATGTCAAAAGAGAGCTTGTATTTCATGCTATATACTTGTGAAATTTCAACGCGGCAGTCGTACTGTAAGTAGTAGAAAAAAAATTCTTTTCTACCATTTTCAAATTTGAAAAAAAAAACAAATGTACCTTGGACGGCTGTTTTGGACTAATGCGGTATGTCAAAAGAAAGCTTGTATTTCATGCTATATATCTCTGAAATTTCAACGCGGCAGTCGTACTGTAAGTAGTAGAAAAAAAAAATTCTTTTCTACCATTTTCAAATTAGAAAAAATAACAAATGTACCTTGGACGGCGGTTTTGGACAAACGCAGTATGTCAAAAGAAAGCTTGTATTTCATGCTATATATCTGTGAAATTTCAACGCGGCAGTCGTACTGTAAGTAGTAGAAAAAAAATATTCTTTTCTACCATTTTCAAATTAAAAAAAAAAAACATATGTACCTTGGACGGCGGTTTTGGACAAACGCAGTATGTCAAAAGAAAGCTTGTATTTCATGCTATATATCTGTGAAATTTCAACGCGGCAGTCGTACTGTAAGTAGTAGAAAAAAAATATTCTTTTCTACCATTTTCAAATTAAAAAAAAAAAACATATGTACCTTGGACGGCTGTTTTGGACTAACGCGGTATGTCAAAAGAAAGCTTGTATTTTATGCTATATACTTGTGAAATTTCAACGCGGCAGTCGTACTGTAAGTAGTAGAAAAAAAATATTCTTATCTACCATTTTCAAATTTGAAAAAAAAAGACATATGTACCTTGGACGGCTGTTTTGGACTAATGCGGTATGTCAAAAGAAAGCTTGTATTTCATGCTATATATCTCTGAAATTTCAACGCGGCAGTCGTACTGTAAGTAGTAGAAAAAAAAAATTCTTTTCTACCATTTTCAAATTAGAAAAAATAACAAATGTACCTTGGACGGCGGTTTTGGACAAACGCAGTATGTCAAAAGAAAGCTTGTATTTCATGCTATATATCTGTGAAATTTCAACGCGGCAGTCGTACTGTAAGTAGTAGAAAAAAAATATTCTTTTCGACCATTTTCAAATTAAAAAAAAAAAACATATGTACCTTGGACGGCTGTTTTGGACTAACGCGGTATGTCAAAAGAAAGCTTGTATTTTATGCTATATACTTGTGAAATTTCAACGCGGCAGTCGTACTGTAAGTAGTAGAAAAAAAATATTCTTATCTACCATTTTCAAATTTGAAAAAAAAAGACATATGTACCTTGGACGGCTGTTTTGGACTAATGCGGTATGTCAAAAGAAAGCTTGTATTTCATGCTATATATCTTTGAAATTTCAACGCGGCAGTCGTACTGTAAGTAGTAGAAAAAAAATATTCTTATCTACCATTTTCAAATTTGAAAAAAAAAGACATATGTACCTTGGACGGCTGTTTTGGACTAATGCGGTATGTCAAAAGAAAGCTTGTATTTCATGCTATATATCTTTGAAATTTCAACGCGGCAGTCGTACTGTAAGTAGTAGAAAAAAAATATTCTTTTCTACCATTTTCAAATTAGAAAAAATAACAAATGTACCTTGGACGGCGGTTTTGGACAAACGCAGTATGTCAAAAGAAAGCTTGTATTTCATGCTATATATCTGTGAAATTTCAACGCGGCAGTCGTACTGTAAGTAGTAGAAAAAAAATATTCTTTTCTACCATTTTCAAATTAGAAAAAAAAACAAATGTACCTTGGACGGCTGTTTTGGACTAACGCGGTATGTCAAAAGAAAGCTTGTATTTCATGCGATATACTTGTGAAATTTCAACGCGGCAGTCGTACTGTAAGTAGTAGAAAAAAAATATTCTTTTCTACCATTTTCAAATTAGAAAAAAAAACAAATGTACCTTGGACGGCTGTTTTGGACTAACGCGGTATGTCAAAAGAAAGCTTGTATTCCATGCTATATACCTGTGAAATTTCAACGTGGCAGTCGTACTGTAAGTAGTAGAAAAAAAATTTTCTTTTCTACCATTTTCAAATTAGAAAAATAAAAACAATTGTACCTTGGACGGCTGTTTTGGACTAACGCGGTATGTCAAAAGAAAGCTTGTATTTCATGCTATATACTTGTGAAATTTCAACGCGGCAGTCGTACTGTAAGTAGTAGAAAAAAAATATTCTTATCTACCATTTTCAAATTTGAAAAAAAAAGACATATGTACCTTGGACGGCTGTTTTGGACTAATGCGGTATGTCAAAAGAAAGCTTGTATTTCATGCTATAAACTTGTGAAATTTCAACGCGGCAGTCGTACTGTAAGTAGTAGAAAAAAAATATTCTTTTCTACCATTTTCAAATTTGGAAAAAAAAACAAATGTACCTTGGACGGCTGTTTTGGACTAACGCGGTATGTCAAAAGAAAGCTTGTATTTCATGCGATATACTTGTGAAATTTCAACGCGGCAGTCGTACTGTAAGTAGTAGAAAAAAAATATTCTTTTCTACCATTTTCAAATTAGAAAAAATAACAAATGTACCTTGGACGGCTGTTTTGGACTAACGCGGTATGTCAAAAGAAAGCTTGTATTTCATGCGATATACTTGTGAAATTTCAACGCGGCAGTCGTACTGTAAGTAGTAGAAAAAAAATATTCTTTTCTACCATTTTCAAATTAGAAAAATAAAAACAAATGTACCTTGGACGGCTGTTTTGGACTAACGCGGTATGTCAAAAAAAAGCTTGTATTTCATGCTATATACCTGTGAAATTTCAACGCGGCAGTCGTACTGTAAGTAGTAGAAAAAAAATATTCTTATCTACCATTTTCAAATTTGAAAAAAAAAGACATATGTACCTTGGACGGCTGTTTTGGACTAACGCGGTATGTCAAAAGAAAGCTTGTATTTCATGCTATAAACTTGTGAAATTTCAACGCGGCAGTCGTACTGTAAGTAGTAGAAAAAAAATATTCTCGTCTACCATTTTCAAATTGGAAAAAAATAACAAATGTACCTTGGACGGCTGTTTTGGACTAACGCAGTATGTCAAAAGAAAGCTTGTATTTCATGCTATATATCTGTGAAATTTCAACGCGGCAGTCGTACTGTAAGTAGTAGAAAAAAAATATTCTTTTCTACCATTTTCAAATTAAAAAAAAAAAACATATGTACCTTGGACGGCTGTTTTGGACTAACGCGGTATGTCAAAAGAAAGCTTGTATTTTATGCTATATACTTGTGAAATTTCAACGCGGCAGTCGTACTGTAAGTAGTAGAAAAAAAATTCTTTTCTACCATTTTCAAATTTGAAAAAAAAAAAACAAATGTACCTTGGACGGCTGTTTTGGACTAACGCGGTATGTCAAAAGAAAGATTGTATTTCATGCGATATACTTGTGAAATTTCAACGCGGCAGTCGTACTGTAAGTAGTAGAAAAAAAATATTCTTCTCTACCATTTTCAAATTAGAAAAAAAAACAAATGTACCTTGGACGGCTGTTTTGGACTAACGCGGTATGTCAAAAGAAAGCTTGTATTTCATGCGATATACTTGTGAAATTTCAACGCGGCAGTCGTACTGTAAGTAGTAGAAAAAAAATATTCTTTTCTACCATTTTCAAATTAGAAAAAAAAAACAAATGTACCTTGGACGGCTGTTTTGGACTAACGCGGTATGTCAAAAAAAAGGTTGTATTTCATGCAATATACTTGTGAAATTTCAACGCGGCAGTCGTACTGTAAGTAGTAGAAAAAAAATATTCTTTTCTACCATTTTCAAATTTGAAAAAAAAAACATATGTACCTTGGACGGCTGTTTTGGACTAACGCGGTATGTCAAAAGAGAGCTTGTATTTCATGCTATATACTTGTGAAATTTCAACGCGGCAGTCGTACTGTAAGTAGTAGAAAAAAAATTCTTTTCTACCATTTTCAAATTTGAAAAAAAAAACAAATGTACCTTGGACGGCTGTTTTGGACTAACGCGGTATGTCAAAAGAAAGCTTGTATTTTATGCTATATACTTGTGAAATTTCAACGCGGCAGTCGTACTGTAAGTAGTAGAAAAAAAATATTCTTATCTACCATTTTCAAATTTGAAAAAAAAAGACATATGTACCTTGGACGGCTGTTTTGGACTAATGCGGTATGTCAAAAGAAAGCTTGTATTTCATGCTATATATCTCTGAAATTTCAACGCGGCAGTCGTACTGTAAGTAGTAGAAAAAAAAAATTCTTTTCTACCATTTTCAAATTAGAAAAAATAACAAATGTACCTTGGACGGCGGTTTTGGACAAACGCAGTATGTCAAAAGAAAGCTTGTATTTCATGCTATATATCTGTGAAATTTCAACGCGGCAGTCGTACTGTAAGTAGTAGAAAAAAAATATTCTTTTCTACCATTTTCAAATTAAAAAAAAAAAACATATGTACCTTGGACGGCTGTTTTGGACTAACGCGGTATGTCAAAAGAGAGCTTGTATTTCATGCTATATACTTGTGAAATTTCAACGCGGCAGTCGTACTGTAAGTAGTAGAAAAAAAATTCTTTTCTACCATTTTCAAATTTGAAAAAAAAAACAAATGTACCTTGGACGGCTGTTTTGGACTAACGCGGTATGTCAAAAGAAAGCTTGTATTTTATGCTATATACTTGTGAAATTTCAACGCGGCAGTCGTACTGTAAGTAGTAGAAAAAAAATATTCTTATCTACCATTTTCAAATTTGAAAAAAAAAGACATATGTACCTTGGACGGCTGTTTTGGACTAATGCGGTATGTCAAAAGAAAGCTTGTATTTCATGCTATATATCTTTGAAATTTCAACGCGGCAGTCGTACTGTAAGTAGTAGAAAAAAAAAATTCTTTTCTACCATTTTCAAATTTGAAAAAAAAAAACAAATGTACCTTGGACGGCTGTTTTGGACTAACGCGGTATGTCAAAAGAAAGCCTGTATTTTATGCTATATACTTGTGAAATTTCAACGCGGCAGTCGTACTGTAAGTAGTAGAAAAAAAATTCTTTTCTACCATTTTCAAATTTGAAAAAAAAAACAAATGTACCTTGGACGGCTGTTTTGGACTAACGCGGTATGTCAAAAGAAAGCTTGTATTTTATGCTATATACTTGTGAAATTTCAACGCGGCAGTCGTACTGTAAGTAGTAGAAAAAAAATATTCTTATCTACCATTTTCAAATTTGAAAAAAAAAGACATATGTACCTTGGACGGCTGTTTTGGACTAATGCGGTATGTCAAAAGAAAGCTTGTATTTCATACGATATACTTGTGAAATTTCAACGCGGCAGTCGTACTGTAAGTAGTAGAAAAAAAATATTCTTATCTTACATTTTCAAATTTGAAAAAAAAAGACAAATGTACCTTGGACGGCTGTTTTGGAATAACGCGGTATGTCAAAAGAGAGCTTGTATTTCATGCTATATACTTGTGAAATTTCAACGCGGCAGTCGTACTGTAAGTAGTAGAAAAAAAATTCTTTTCTACCATTTTCAAATTTGAAAAAAAAAACAAATGTACCTTGGACGGCTGTTTTGGACTAACGCGGTATGTCAAAAGAAAGCTTGTATTTTATGCTATATACTTGTGAAATTTCAACGCGGCAGTCGTACTGTAAGTAGTAGAAAAAAAATATTCTTATCTACCATTTTCAAATTTGAAAAAAAAAGACATATGTACCTTGGACGGCTGTTTTGGACTAATGCGGTATGTCAAAAGAAAGCTTGTATTTCATGCTATAAACTTGTGAAATTTCAACGCGGCAGTCGTACTGTAAGTAGTAGAAAAAAAATATTCTTTTCTACCATTTTCAAATTTGGAAAAAAAAACAAATGTACCTTGGACGGCTGTTTTGGACTAATGCGGTATGTCAAAAGAAAGCTTGTATTTCATGCTATAAACTTGTGAAATTTCAACGCGGCAGTCGTACTGTAAGTAGTAGAAAAAAAATATTCTTTTCTACCATTTTCAAATTTGGAAAAAAAAACAAATGTACCTTGGACGGCTGTTTTGGACTAACGCGGTATGTCAAAAAAAAGCTTGTATTTCATGCGATATACTTGTGAAATTTCAACGCGGCAGTCGTACTGTAAGTAGTAGAAAAAAAATATTCTTTTCTACCATTTTCAAATTAGAAAAAATAACAAATGTACCTTGGACGGCTGTTTTGGACTAACGCGGTATGTCAAAAGAAAGCTTGTATTTCATGCGATATACTTGTGAAATTTCAACGCGGCAGTCGTACTGTAAGTAGTAGAAAAAAAATATTCTTATCTACCATTTTCAAATTTGAAAAAAAAAGACATATGTACCTTGGACGGCTGTTTTGGACTAATGCGGTATGTCAAAAGAAAGCTTGTATTTCATGCTATATATCTCTGAAATTTCAACGCGGCAGTCGTACTGTAAGTAGTAGAAAAAAAAAATTCTTTTCTACCATTTTCAAATTAGAAAAAATAACAAATGTACCTTGGACGGCGGTTTTGGACAAACGCAGTATGTCAAAAGAAAGCTTGTATTTCATGCTATATATCTGTGAAATTTCAACGCGGCAGTCGTACTGTAAGTAGTAGAAAAAAAATATTCTTTTCGACCATTTTCAAATTAAAAAAAAAAAACATATGTACCTTGGACGGCTGTTTTGGACTAACGCGGTATGTCAAAAGAAAGCTTGTATTTTATGCTATATACTTGTGAAATTTCAACGCGGCAGTCGTACTGTAAGTAGTAGAAAAAAAATATTCTTATCTACCATTTTCAAATTTGAAAAAAAAAGACATATGTACCTTGGACGGCTGTTTTGGACTAATGCGGTATGTCAAAAGAAAGCTTGTATTTCATGCTATATATCTTTGAAATTTCAACGCGGCAGTCGTACTGTAAGTAGTAGAAAAAAAATATTCTTATCTACCATTTTCAAATTTGAAAAAAAAAGACATATGTACCTTGGACGGCTGTTTTGGACTAATGCGGTATGTCAAAAGAAAGCTTGTATTTCATGCTATATATCTTTGAAATTTCAACGCGGCAGTCGTACTGTAAGTAGTAGAAAAAAAATATTCTTTTCTACCATTTTCAAATTAGAAAAAATAACAAATGTACCTTGGACGGCGGTTTTGGACAAACGCAGTATGTCAAAAGAAAGCTTGTATTTCATGCTATATATCTGTGAAATTTCAACGCGGCAGTCGTACTGTAAGTAGTAGAAAAAAAATATTCTTTTCTACCATTTTCAAATTAGAAAAAAAAACAAATGTACCTTGGACGGCTGTTTTGGACTAACGCGGTATGTCAAAAGAAAGCTTGTATTTCATGCGATATACTTGTGAAATTTCAACGCGGCAGTCGTACTGTAAGTAGTAGAAAAAAAATATTCTTTTCTACCATTTTCAAATTAGAAAAAAAAACAAATGTACCTTGGACGGCTGTTTTGGACTAACGCGGTATGTCAAAAGAAAGCTTGTATTCCATGCTATATACCTGTGAAATTTCAACGTGGCAGTCGTACTGTAAGTAGTAGAAAAAAAATTTTCTTTTCTACCATTTTCAAATTAGAAAAATAAAAACAATTGTACCTTGGACGGCTGTTTTGGACTAACGCGGTATGTCAAAAGAAAGCTTGTATTTCATGCTATATACTTGTGAAATTTCAACGCGGCAGTCGTACTGTAAGTAGTAGAAAAAAAATATTCTTATCTACCATTTTCAAATTTGAAAAAAAAAGACATATGTACCTTGGACGGCTGTTTTGGACTAATGCGGTATGTCAAAAGAAAGCTTGTATTTCATGCTATAAACTTGTGAAATTTCAACGCGGCAGTCGTACTGTAAGTAGTAGAAAAAAAATATTCTTTTCTACCATTTTCAAATTTGGAAAAAAAAACAAATGTACCTTGGACGGCTGTTTTGGACTAACGCGGTATGTCAAAAGAAAGCTTGTATTTCATGCGATATACTTGTGAAATTTCAACGCGGCAGTCGTACTGTAAGTAGTAGAAAAAAAATATTCTTTTCTACCATTTTCAAATTAGAAAAAATAACAAATGTACCTTGGACGGCTGTTTTGGACTAACGCGGTATGTCAAAAGAAAGCTTGTATTTCATGCGATATACTTGTGAAATTTCAACGCGGCAGTCGTACTGTAAGTAGTAGAAAAAAAATATTCTTTTCTACCATTTTCAAATTAGAAAAATAAAAACAAATGTACCTTGGACGGCTGTTTTGGACTAACGCGGTATGTCAAAAAAAAGCTTGTATTTCATGCTATATACCTGTGAAATTTCAACGCGGCAGTCGTACTGTAAGTAGTAGAAAAAAAATATTCTTATCTACCATTTTCAAATTTGAAAAAAAAAGACATATGTACCTTGGACGGCTGTTTTGGACTAACGCGGTATGTCAAAAGAAAGCTTGTATTTCATGCTATAAACTTGTGAAATTTCAACGCGGCAGTCGTACTGTAAGTAGTAGAAAAAAAATATTCTCGTCTACCATTTTCAAATTGGAAAAAAATAACAAATGTACCTTGGACGGCTGTTTTGGACTAACGCAGTATGTCAAAAGAAAGCTTGTATTTCATGCTATATATCTGTGAAATTTCAACGCGGCAGTCGTACTGTAAGTAGTAGAAAAAAAATATTCTTTTCTACCATTTTCAAATTAAAAAAAAAAAACATATGTACCTTGGACGGCTGTTTTGGACTAACGCGGTATGTCAAAAGAAAGCTTGTATTTTATGCTATATACTTGTGAAATTTCAACGCGGCAGTCGTACTGTAAGTAGTAGAAAAAAAATATTCTTATCTACCATTTTCAAATTTGAAAAAAAAAGACATATGTACCTTGGACGGCTGTTTTGGACTAATGCGGTATGTCAAAAGAAAGCTTGTATTTCATGCTATATATCTTTGAAATTTCAACGCGGCAGTCGTACTGTAAGTAGTAGAAAAAAAATATTCTTATCTACCATTTTCAAATTTGAAAAAAAAAGACATATGTACCTTGGACGGCTGTTTTGGACTAATGCGGTATGTCAAAAGAAAGCTTGTATTTCATGCTATATATCTTTGAAATTTCAACGCGGCAGTCGTACTGTAAGTAGTAGAAAAAAAATATTCTTTTCTACCATTTTCAAATTAGAAAAAATAACAAATGTACCTTGGACGGCGGTTTTGGACAAACGCAGTATGTCAAAAGAAAGCTTGTATTTCATGCTATATATCTGTGAAATTTCAACGCGGCAGTCGTACTGTAAGTAGTAGAAAAAAAATATTCTTTTCTACCATTTTCAAATTAGAAAAAAAAACAAATGTACCTTGGACGGCTGTTTTGGACTAACGCGGTATGTCAAAAGAAAGCTTGTATTTCATGCGATATACTTGTGAAATTTCAACGCGGCAGTCGTACTGTAAGTAGTAGAAAAAAAATATTCTTTTCTACCATTTTCAAATTAGAAAAAAAAACAAATGTACCTTGGACGGCTGTTTTGGACTAACGCGGTATGTCAAAAGAAAGCTTGTATTCCATGCTATATACCTGTGAAATTTCAACGTGGCAGTCGTACTGTAAGTAGTAGAAAAAAAATTTTCTTTTCTACCATTTTCAAATTAGAAAAATAAAAACAATTGTACCTTGGACGGCTGTTTTGGACTAACGCGGTATGTCAAAAGAAAGCTTGTATTTCATGCTATATACTTGTGAAATTTCAACGCGGCAGTCGTACTGTAAGTAGTAGAAAAAAAATATTCTTATCTACCATTTTCAAATTTGAAAAAATAACAAATGTACCTTGGACGGCTGTTTTGGACTAATGCGGTATGTCAAAAGAAAGCTTGTATTTCATGCTATAAACTTGTGAAATTTCAACGCGGCAGTCGTACTGTAAGTAGTAGAAAAAAAATATTCTTTTCTACCATTTTCAAATTAGAAAAATAAAAACAAATGTACCTTGGACGGCTGTTTTGGACTAACGCGGTATGTCAAAAGAAAGCTTGTATTTCATGCTATGTACCTGTGAAATTTCAACGCGGCAGTCGTACTGTAAGTAGTAGAAAAAAAATATTCTTTTCTACCATTTTCAAATTTGGAAAAAAAAAACAAATATACCTTGGACGTCTGTTTTGGACTAACGCGGTATGTCAAAAAAAAGCTTGTATTTTATGCTATATACCTGTGAAATTTCAACGCGGCAGTCGTACTGTAAGTAGTAGAAAAAAAATATTCTTTTCTACCACATTCAAATTAGAAAAATAAAAACATATGTACCTTGGACGGCTGTTTTGGAATAACGCTCTATGTCAAAAAAAAGCTTGTATTTCATGCTATATACTTGTGAAATTTCAACGCGGCAGTCGTACTGTAAGTAGTAGAAAAAAAATATTCTTTTCTACCATTTTCTAATTTGAAAAAAAAAACAAATGTACCTTGGACGGCTGTTTTGGACTAACGCGGTATGTCAAAAGAAAGCTTGTATTCCATGCTATATACCTGTGAAATTTCAACGTGGCAGTCGTACTGTAAGTAGTAGAAAAAAAATTTTCTTTTCTACCATTTTCAAATTAGAAAAATAAAAACAAATGTACCTTGGACGGCTGTTTTGGAATAACGCGGTATGTCAAAAGAAAGCTTGTATTTCATGCTATATACTTGTGAAATTTCAACGCGGCAGTCGTACTGTAAGTAGTAGAAAAAAAATATTCTTTTCTACCAGTTTCAAATTTGAAAAAAAAAAAAACAAATGTACCTTGGACGGCTGTTTAAACTTTTAATATATGAAATATTTTTGTCTCGTGAAATCAGGTAATAATTATGAAAAAGACATTCAAATAGAGCATTTACTCGCTTTGAAAGTCGCCAGAACATGAAATAATTTTAAAATCTGTTTTTCGTTTTGGGTCCGCGAATCATTACACATTTACATACAGATATATTAAACTTATAACACACTGTAGTTTTTGCGTTACCTTTTTGAAACAAATTTGTTATGTATGTGAATATAACAAAAATGACAAACGTGTCAAAAACAGTAAAAACTGAATGTTTGCTTTCTTTTAAGTTGCAAATATGGTATTGAAAATTGAGTATCATTACATAAGCATTTTTTACTTATAAGATATAACTATAAATAAGAAAACTATTAATAGTAGATTAGTAGCCAAAGGCTGTAAGGCATCAATTGCAGCCCGAGATATTTAGGCGCACGAGCGCAGCGAGGGAGCCTATAGTTCGAGGCTAGTTAGAGTTAGTAACTACTCTGCTTTACATCTCGATAGTGAGTAAAGTAGAAAAAATCCGGCATTCCATTTTCATTGAATATTTTTTTTCTACTACTTGTAGTACGACTGCCGCGTTGAAATTTCACAGGTATATAGCATGGATTACAAGCTTTCTTTTGACATACCGCGTTAGTCCAAAACAGCCGTCCAAGGTACATTTGTTTTTTTTTTCAAATTTGAAAATGGTAGAGAAGAATATTTTTTTTCTACTACTTACAGTACGACTACCGCGTTGAAATTTCACAAGTATATAGCATGAAATACAAGCTTTCTTTTGACATACCGCGTTAGTCCAAAACAGCCGTCCAAGGTACATTTGTTATTTTTTGTAATTTGAAAATGGTAGAAAAGAATATTTTTTTTCTACTACTTACAGTACGACTGCCGCGTTGAAATTTCACAAGTATATAGCATGAATTACAAGCTTTCTTTTGACATAAAGAGTTAGTCCAAAACAGCCGTCCAAGGTACATTTGTTTTTATTTAAATTTGAAAATGGTAGAAAAGAATTTTTTTTTCTACTACTTACAGTACGACTGCCGCGTTGGAATTTCACAGGTATATAGCATGGAATACAAGCTTTCTTTTGACATACCGCGTTAGTCCAAAACAGCCGTCCAAGGTACATTTGTTTTTTTTTTTCAAATTTGAAAATGGTAGAAAAGAATATTTTTTTTCTACTACTTACAGTACGACTGCCGCGTTGAAATGTTACAAGTATATCGCATGAAATACAAGCTTTCTTTTGACATACCGCGTTAGTCCAAAACAGCCGTCCAAGGTACATTTGTTTTTTTTTCCAAATTTGAAAATGGTAGAAAAGAATATTTTTTTTCTACTACTTACAGTACGACTGCCGCGTTGAAATTTCACAGGTATATAGCATGAAATACAAGCTTTTTTTTGACATACCGCGTTAGTCCAAAACAGCCGTCCAAGGTACATTTGTTATTTTTTCTAATTTGAAAATGGTAGAAAAGATTTTTTTCTTCTACTACTTACAGTACGACTGCCGCGTTGAAATTTCACAAGTATATCGCATGAAATACAAGCTTTCTTTTGACATACCGCGTTAGTCCAAAACAGCCGTCCAAGGTACATTTGTTTTTTTTTTTCTAATTTGAAAATGGTAGAAAAGAATATTTTTTTTCTACTACTTACAGTACGACTGCCGCGTTTAAATTTCACAGATATATAGCATGAAATACAAGCTTTCTTTTGACATACAGCGTTAGTCCAAAACAGCCGTCCAAGGTACATTTGTTTTTTTTTTCCAAATTTGAAAATGGTAGAAAAGAATATTTTTTTTCTACTACTTACAGTACGACTGCCGCGTTGAAATTTCACAAGTATATAGCATGAAATACAAGCTCTCTTTTGACATACCGCGTTAGTCCAAAACAGCCGTCCAAGGTACATTTGTTTTTTTTTTTAATTTTGAAAATGGTAGAAAAGAATATTTTTTTTCTACTACTTACAGTACGACTGCCGCGTTGAAATTTCACAGGTATATAGCATAAAATACAAGCTTTCTTTTGACATACCGCGTTAGTCCAAAACAGCCGTCCAAGGTACATTTGTTTTTTTTTTCCAAATTTGAAAATGGTAGAAAAGAATATTTTTTTTCTACTACTTACAGTACGACTGCCGCGTTTAAATTTCACAGATATATAGCATGAAATACAAGCTTTCTTTTGACATACCGCGTTAGTCCAAAACAGCCGTTCAAGGTACATTTGTTTTTTTTTTTCAAATTTGAAAATGGTAGACGAGAATATTTTTTTTCTACTACTTACAGTACGACTGCCGCGTTGAAATTTCACAAGTATATCGCGTGAAATACAAGCTTTCTTTTGACATACCGCGTTAGTCCAAAACAGCCGTCCAAGGTACATTTGTTTTTTTTTTCTAATTTGAAAATGGTAGAAAAGAATATTTTTTTTTCTACTACTTACAGTACGACTGCCGCGTTGAAATTTCACAGATATATAGCATGAAATACAAGCTTTCTTTTGACTTACCGCGTTAGTCCAAAACAGCCGTCCAAGGTACATTTGTTTTTTTTTTCCAAATTTGAAAATGGTAGAAAAGAATATTTTTTTTCTACTACTTACAGTACGACTGCCGCGTTGAAATTTCACAAGTATATAGCATGAAATACAAGCTTTTTTTTGACATACCGCATTAGTCCAAAACAGCCGTCCAAGGTACATTTGTTTTTTTTTTTAATTTTGAAAATGGTAGAAAAGAATATTTTTTTTCTACTACTTACAGTACGACTGCCGCGTTGAAATTTCACAGGTATATAGCATGAAATACAAGCTTTCTTTTGACATACCGCGTTAGTCCAAAACAGCCGTCCAAGGTACATTTGTTATTTTTTCTAATTTGAAAATGGTAGAAAAGATTTTTTTCTTCTACTACTTACAGTACGACTGCCGCGTTGAAATTTCACAAGTATATCGCATGAAATACAAGCTTTCTTTTGACATACCGCGTTAGTCCAAAACAGCCGTCCAAGGTACATTTGTTTTTTTTTTTAATTTTGAAAATGGTAGAAAAGAATATTTTTTTTCTACTACTTACAGTACGACTGCCGCGTTGAAATTTCACAGGTATATAGCATAAAATACAAGCTTTCTTTTGACATACCGCGTTAGTCCAAAACAGCCGTCCAAGGTACATTTGTTTTTTTTTTCCAAATTTGAAAATGGTAGAAAAGAATATTTTTTTTCTACTACTTACAGTACGACTGCCGCGTTGAAATTTCACAGGTATATAGCATGAAATACAAGCTTTCTTTTGACATACCGCGTTTGTCCAAAACAGCCGTTCAAGGTACATTTGTTTTTTTTTTTCAAATTTGAAAATGGTAGACGAGAATATTTTTTTTCTACTACTTACAGTACGACTGCCGCGTTGAAATTTCACAAGTATATCGCATGAAATACAAGCTTTCTTTTTACATACCGCGTTAGTCCAAAACAGCCGTCCAAGGTACATTTGTTTTTTTTTTCTAATTTGAAAATGGTAGAAAAGAATATTTTTTTTTCTACTACTTACAGTACGACTGCCGCGTTGAAATTTCACAGATATATAGCATGAAATACAAGCTTTCTTTTGACTTACCGCGTTAGTCCAAAACAGCCGTCCAAGGTACATTTGTTTTTTTTTTCCAAATTTGAAAATGGTAGAAAAGAATATTTTTTTTTCTACTACTTACAGTACGACTGCCGCGTTGAAATTTCACAAGTATATAGCATGAAATACAAGCTTTTTTTTGACATACCGCATTAGTCCAAAACAGCCGTCCAAGGTACATTTGTTTTTTTTTTTAATTTTGAAAATGGTAGAAAAGAATATTTTTTTTCTACTACTTACAGTACGACTGCCGCGTTGAAATTTCACAGGTATATAGCATAAAATACAGGCTTTCTTTTGACATACCGCGTTAGTCCAAAACAGCCGTCCAAGGTACATTTGTTTTTTTTTTTCAAATTTGAAAATGGTAGAAAAGAATTTTTTTTTTCTACTACTTACAGTACGACTGCCGCGTTGAAATTTCACAGGTATATAGCATGAAATACAAGCTTTCTTTTGACATACCGCGTTAGTCCAAAACAGCCGTTCAAGGTACATTTGTTTTTTTTTTCAAATTTGAAAATGGTAGACGAGAATATTTTTTTTCTACTACTTACAGTACGACTGCCGCGTTGAAATTTCACAAGTATATCGCATGAAATACAAGCTTTCTTTTGACATACCGCGTTAGTCCAAAACAGCCGTCCAAGGTACATTTGTTTTTTTTTTCTAATTTGAAAATGGTAGAAAAGAATATTTTTTTTCTACTACTTACAGTACGACTGCCGCGTTGAAATTTCACAAGTATATAGCATGAAATACAAGCTCTCTTTTGACATACCGCGTCAGTCCAAAACAGCCGTCCAAGGTACATTTGTTTTTTTTTTTTAATTTGAAAATGGTAGAAAAGAATATTTTTTTTCTACTACTTACAGTACGACTGCCGCGTTGAAATTTCACAGGTATATAGCATGGAATACAAGCTTTCTTTTGACATACGGAGTTAGTCCAAAACAGCCGTCCAAGGTACAACTGTTTTTTTTTTCAAATTGATTGAAAAAAAAAATATTTTTTATTTTCATGGTATTTCGTTACTCCTTGTTTTGTAGAGCAGCATTAGACTTGTTTAAGCCTGATTAGCTATAACAAGAAGAAGCTTAGTATCCCAGTAGACTAGAATATTGTTGGCCGCTAACTTCACAAAATTTCCTCCTTAATTTGGTCGCATTATATGGCTGCTGAGTTTGGCTGCCAACTTCACACCGGTGTCATAGCAGGTACTGGATCTATTTTTAATCTCATTTTTACTAAAACTTTTTAAACAGATAACTTTACGTGTTCACTTTTCTCGGGTGAACTTGTCTCGGGTCACCAATGTTGGGGTTCGTTTCACTTATTCCCAATGAATATTGATTGATTTATAAAGTTCTTTATTAATCATAATAACACAGGTACATGTAACACTCAGCGTTTAAACTAAATGACAATTTCGACATACTTTAGGTTGTTTTTAGGCTAAGAACGAGTTATAAAAACTTTAAAATAACATAATGTTTAGACATATTTTGTAGTTCTTATTAAGTCATATAACGATGATAAACATGAACATGGTTGTTACATACTACTTCGCGATTTCGTACGTTTATAACACAGTGAGTGAATCAATATTGAAATCCTAATTTGTATCTAACGGAAATATATTTTAAATAAAAAATATATTAAAATACTTTTGGCTTTTACTTCATATGCTTCGCTAAGTACAACTTGCGACACGGGTCGCGGATAGGAGACGGCTGGCGGCGCGGCGGAGGCGACCGCTCGGACAGACGATGTCATAATTTTTGCAGCTTTATAAATAATAAAACGACAACTACAGTGTTTTTTTTTCATATTCAGAACACAAAATGTATTCTAATATTAGTGTTCCGCATATCTGTTCTAAATATTATTGAAATATGCCAGTAAATGACGCTACAGCAAACTCCATTTCTGGGACCTGTACGAAATTTCAGAAGACATACAAACCGACACAAAAAATATGGCAGACTCGAAGCAAAGACATTTCACTCCCTTAGACAATTAATAAAAAACAAAAAATAACAATTAGACCCACGACAGAGCTTGGTTGAGCGTATCTGCACTAGATAGAGACCCCGTGTAGTCAGGATATGTGAGCTTGTTATCTGAAGTTTAATATCGGGCGAAGTCGCAGGTTTAATGTAGTCTACGACCTACATAACGGGTTTATCGACTGTTAGAATTACTTGTTAAATGCTAAATGAATCATAATACTGTGGTAATGCAGTTAGATGGAACTTCACAGAGGTTACAATACGAGTACGCTAAGGTTGTTCGTTGAAGAACAAAACAGACAATGAAAAAGTTCTGTGAAAATAATTCAATTCTATATATTTAAAATGTAAGATAATTCTGTATTAGAAAAAATTTTTAACAGTAGAGATTGTTAGATTTCTAATGGCGGTCTTATCACTAAAAGCTATATCTTCCAGACAACCTTGCTATACAATATATGCTATATGCTATAAAATATACTAAAATAATAAATTAATATTATATTATTAATAAGTAGTAATTATTATAACCTTGACCTTAGATTCAGCGCACGAGCTGTTTTACACTTTATGGCTTCGACGCTAGAGTCTTAGTTTCTTTAAATGGATTTCATTTTCTGTAATGATTACTATTATAATAATCTGTGCATATATCATAACCTTTAGAGCAGAAATATAATATTATAGCGCCGTTAATACAAGGGCGATCAGGGTAAGTTTAGCTATGAAATATTTATTTGCAAATCATCAAAATAAATAATTCTAAATTCATTTTTTAGAAGAACATATATAAATATTTGTTACGTTTTGAAAGAAAATCTATGGCAACTTTATCATCATCTTTTCACTACGTGAGATAGGCACAAAATGGAACCATAATGATTTGTTTCAGTGTTCAGAAAGATTCACCGAAAAGTTTGTGCTAACCTTTAATAAAAAATCTCATGAATTAACTTGAGAGACGCAAAACAATCAGTGCTATACGTAACATAGTGTTCTAATTGACGCGATCCCAATGAAAACTTAATGAATGTTCAATCAAAGTGTCTCGTGAACTAGACAGACATTAATCGAGTTAATCAGGCTGTCTTGTGCAGATTGTCTATCTGGTTTTAATAAAACACTAATAAAGGCTAGATATGAAACTGCGTGGGATTGATCGACCTGTCTTTTACTGCAGAAATACAGATTGTAGCATATTATCATGTAGTATACTCATATTTTTTCTATCTACAATAAATTAACTTTATTCGAATAAGTTTTCTTTTTGTAACTATTTACAAAAAAACTTATATACCCTTTGACTTTCACGATATCTTCGCATTGTGTTTACAACAACATTAAAAAAGTTGCCTGGAAGAAATCATTTTAGCCCATTAGGCTGCTGAACACAGGTAGTTTATGCTACACAGTTTTTTACAGCTAGTCTCAGAAAAACAACGATAGGCCGCGTAGGAGGCCTTCGGGCGGACTAGATACAACTACACGTCTTTCCGCGCAGACGTACATACGATACGAAGTTTATTTATGACTAGCGGCACATCCCGGCTACAAACATATTTGCAGAAAATATAGCCTATATTCTGTAATAATCCAGCTTTGTGACTTCGGCTTTAAAGTTAATTCGTTACATACAAAACTACAAATCTTTACTCTTTTATTATATGATCTACTCTACTGTAGATAGTAATAGTTTACTTTCGTATGTAGTAAATTATTGTTACCTTTTAACGTTTTATTTCTCCTACAAATGTATCCCAAAAACCTAGAAATCTAGGCAACAAATCACCCTTTTTAGCCAAGAAAGTGCGAAACCATTTTTCAATTCTTCCGCCAGCGTTGACCACTGGGGATTTAGATGGGTTTACTTTTTTTTCTTTGTAGCTCGGAGTATTTGTCGGCGGGTTGCACAATACACCAGCCGTCTAAAGAGGGCGCCACTGGTGAATGGAGTTAGAAAGCCTTGGATGTGGTATGAACTCGATCTAAATATAATTTAGTGTCCGACCGAAAGTTCGGTTTCGGTTTCGGCTGAGTTTCGGCCAAAAATCAAGTTTCGGCGGTAGTTCGGTAGCGGTTCCGGCTAAAATTAGCCGAAACTTTTGCCGAAACCGAAACTGATTTCGGAATTTGTCGTGCACGCTCGCCTAATTTCGTTTCTCGCGGCAACGCTTTGTCGGACGTTAGCGGCTTTGTTCGTTGTTGTCGTGCGCCGTTCGGATAGCTCTGTAGCAACAAAAAAGTCAATGCGTTATCGCTTAAGTTTGTTGAACAAACTTAATATACTGTGTTTTCTTTTCATGTCACAATTAATGCAGAAAAATTTATAAAATTCTCCCATTTTCAGGCCGAAACTAAAGCTAACATTCGGTTTCGGTTTCGGCCGGAAAACCAGTTTCGGTCGGACTCTTAAATATATTGACTATACAATAGAAGAAAAGATAACATTTATACTAAACAAAAAGGTAATTTTACTGCAAACGTTTTTAACAGACTTGAATAAGCACAAAGTTCTAAATTCGTGTTTTTTAGGCATGCTTTTCGGTTCTTCAGCAACACTTGAACCGAATCAGAAAATTATTTTTTTGTTTAAACAAATTAGTTTTATTTAATACTTTCTAGTTCAACACATATATACATTTTATAAAAATACATGCAGTATTTATAAAAAATTGCCTGCAAAAATGAAGTCATGTTTGCCCTTTTTTGAATATTATGTACGTTTTTTTAACATTCCTTTTTTTCCTTTTTATTTATCGTCAGATTGTTAAAAATATTACCACATCCGTAGATTTTCAATAGAGTAGTGCAGGGTGCAATCAGGCCACATGTGGGTTGATATCGGCCTCTATACAGGAATCCTACACAATGTGACCACTAATGCTGTTTACTGACACGCCAAGAATGGTCTGTCTATTGTTGGAGTAAAAGTAAAATTATAATACCTAGAATCTAGACGCCTTATGATAACTAGTTGTTATACACCTCCGTATAAAAAGGTCTATTTAGAAAAATATCAAACTGTAACGGAGTACTAGTAAAACGTCTGAAATTTAAATATTATTTACCAATACTTCTGCAAACTGTTGACCTAACAACCACGACAAATCAGCTACTTAAAAATATTTCAACCTCCCAAAATTTAAAGATACGGCGTTGACGGCAGGTAACCATAGAAACTAACAAACATCTTCGATTCGTGTTTCACAGTTTACTTAAAAAGCCAGCTTTGAATAAACACTATTAATCACTAAAAAGTTTTTAAAATGTCAGTGATCTCTTCCTAGCAACCATGCACATTTATAATATTAGAGAGGCTTAAAAATATTACAAATTGGAATTCACAGGACAACTGACACTAAGGCACTGCTTAAGTGTCAGTTGACACACGAAACAAATCTCGATGGGACTAGTGGGACAGCGCCAGTTTATCCTTCTTTCATTCAAACTGCAGGTACAATTATCTCCCAAAGTATGTAAGTACCAACAGCATCACGTTTTAAGTATAAAAAAGTGCTGATTAAAGTTTGCCGCGGTCCGAGTGCGCATCGCAGCGATTTCTGTTTGAACAGTGCACAACGCCGTGATAAGGTGACCATAATATAAATAAAAAAAATATGAATTAAAAATAAAACAGAATTTTTAACTTATTCGGACTTTACTGCTAAGAAATCCTGACTGACTGACTGATATTCGCTAGGTATCAACGCAGATCTTAAACCGCTGAATCTAGGGTCGTGAGGTTTGTATTCATTATAGGGTGGTGTAGGGATGTGCTTACTGAGAAAGGATTTGTGGAAATTCAACCCCTAATTTCGTATAATAAGTTCGAAAATTCTTTGTAGTTGTAGTCCATTTTATGTCGCAAGCAACGCCGCGGGTATTATCGGCTAGTATCTTATAAAGAATTAGATTGATATTATGTTATCAAAGTAATATTATAAAGGCGAAAGTTTGTATGTGTGTGTGTTTTGTTTGTTCCTCCTTCACGCTCAAACGGCTCAACGGATTTAAATGCAATATGGCTCGAAGTTAGCTTATACCTTAAATTAACACATAGTCTACTTTTTATCCCGGAAATTGAAGTGTTTCCATGGGATGATCATTTATCTACCATGGGTACAACTGCGAGGCACAGCTATTGTATACTATAGTTGGAAAGCAATACTGCCAAAGTATTTTTTGGAAAAATACCCAAATCATGGTAACTGTTCCAAGAGAGATTCTCAGGTAAAATAGCTGACGGCTACTGGCAAACAGAATCGGTTTAAGTTCCCTCAGAACTTCGCTAGCGTCTTTGAAATTGCACGCTTAATATTCGCCACTGTTTTTAGATTTTACACTACCTATTATATAAGTATTTTAACGCTTAAAGTGTGCTTGTAATTTGGTTGATTTTTGAGATCTTACTTTAAAAATTGATAAGAAGGTATGTTCCTAGATTTGAATTTCTTGTACGTCTTTTATTGACAGGTCAAATTAGTGGTAGCTATTTAAGTTGTATCAAAATCGATTTAGTATTCGGTTTCTAAACAAAATTACTGAAATTGTGTATCTAAATAAAAAATAAAATAAATATTTTATTCCCGCTTAAATATTTATTTTCCCATACAACAACCGTATTTATTGCCGTTTTTTTTTTCGTTATTGATGTTGTTGTATAGATAATGGTAAGGAACCCTTCTTGAGCCAGTCCGACTCGCACTTAGCCGATTTTATTTTTCCGCTTGCGTTGTATTACTCAGTGAAAATTTAGCTTTCTAATGGCAAAATGATTATTTAAATAACTTCAGAAGTGTTTAACTTTATTCGTTACATTCAAAAATACTAATATTTCCTCTTTATAATATTAGTGTAAAAATATAGATACTGCAGATTAGAAAATATTTTAATACGTCTTCCTTTTGGAGTATAAAGATATTTTTGTAAAATTGTATGAAATCGGCGAACTACAAGCAGCTCTTAAGAATATCCTCAGCGAAAATAACTCTCACTGCATTTTGCACGAAAATTACTAATTCAGTTTCATTATTATTCAGTATAGTGTATATTCTCCGGCGAAAATATAACCTGAAAATTTTTCGCCAGCTCTTTTGTGTGGCAAAGAAAAAATATTGCCCTCATACACGTCCCGTTTGCAGTTTGTCGTGATCCTTTTTCATCGGATATAAAAATTATTTCCTTTGTTTTCATAGCAGCCAATCTTTATATCTGGGTAATTTTGCAAAATATCGAAAATCCGGCGGCCATAACATAAATTGCCATAGATAGATGTACTCTTTATTATAAACCATCGACGAGAAAAACACCAAATAGTGGAACAAAGATTTAAAACCTAATGCGACCTTATCGCTTGAAGCGCCGCCTTCTTGTTGAAACCTCTTCTAACATATCATCTTTAAAAGTTTTGGAATAAGCCTCTATCCTCCAGATGTTTTGTTTTACCACGTGAGCATTTGACAATTAGCTTAATCAAACAATAATAATGAAAAAGATACACGCCACAAGTACTTAATCAATATTTTTGCTACTATATTAGAAACGAGCTGCATTCGCTTCACTGCACGGCTTGATTGGTACCACTTGGTAAAAATTCATAAAGTCGCTGTAACTAATCACTCTTATCGTGCCAGCCATATACAGCGAGCACTAAAAACAATGCCACAATAACGGAAATAATGCTGCTGAGCATAACAGTTCTCGTCATTGCTCGCCTTGTAATTATACAAGCAATTGGTGAAAAAGCATTCCAAGCGTGCAAAAATTACGGTCAGTCTATGCTCGAATGTCACAACGTCCTGTACCCAAAATCTAGAATACGAGTGCCCATTGACTTTCTCCTATTCCCTCACATGGTTCTTATTGGATTCAAGGAGAAACCAGAAGACCAACCGGCGTGGAAATGCGGTGGCACCCTCATAAGTGACAGATGGGTGATGACAGCAGCCCATTGCAAAGAAGACCCTCTAACTGGACCAGCGAGCGTAATGAGAGTCGGAACTGCTACTTTCGAATTCGACGAAGTGGACGAGATGTCTCAAGAGAGAAACATTACAAAGATAATTTTACATCCAGAATTCAAACCCCCATCGAAATATAACGACATTGCGCTAATGGAGGCAGATCCACCGTTCATTCTATCAAGAGATATCAGAATCGCTTGTCTGAACTTGGAAGATGATATCATCAGAAAAAAACTAACGGCTATTGGTTTTGGGGTGACACAAACAGGAGCTACGACTGGCAGTCAAACTTTGATGAATGTTGATGTCGATCAAGTGGCCAGTAGCATCTGCAATAGATCTATGGCTTCTCTGATCAGAAAGAAGATTATAGCGAGAGGAATTACCGATACGCAGATCTGTGCCGGTGATTACGACCATGGAGGGAGAGACACTTGTCAAGGAGATTCTGGTGGTCCTTTACAGTTTATGGTGGATAACGTTGACTGCATCAATACTTTTCCACTTCATAAAGTTGTTGGAGTGACGTCTTTTGGACGGGATTGTGGTAGGAAAATGGCACCTGGTGTGTATACAAGAGTTTCGAAGTACGTTGAATGGATTGAGAGTATAGTTTGGCCTTGAAATGGCAGTTATTGAAACTGGAAGTCTTGCATAGGACAGTGTTTGTGAGAATGTTAACCTGTGATATGGTGATGAAGAACGCCAAACTTTTATATCAAATATCATAGTGTTAAATATTTGTAAGTATAAATAAATACATACAAAAATACGCCATCATGTTCTATCCATCTATTATATAACTAACAAATTCAATATAAGTGTTGATAAACATATAATTAGACCAGTACTTCAATTATTCTACCGTTTAATACGAGCTGCTAAACCAGGATCTCTGTTTCTCTAAAGATCTTACTTACACAACAGACCCGATCTTATTAAGCGAGATGTAAAAAAAACTATACTATTTAATTTTAAATCATTCATTGTGTAACAACATTTCGAACAGCGTTTAATAAATGTTATTTTTCTTTTTTCTAATATAACATTCTACACAAAGCAGGTAGTGTAATATAATAAAATAAAGCCTATCCCATTATAAGCCTTACGTGTACAGTAAATCAATTTCTCCCTAAGCAGCTGTATTTATTCCAAAACAAAAGTATTTTACGAGTCTCCCAAATAATATACTTAGCATAATGTTGCTACGCGTTCCCGCTAAAATTATGCGAGATATTTCCTTGTTTTTCTTCATTGTATTTTTTTGTAATTAAATTTTAAGAAGCGATCCTTCCAATGTAAATCCACCTCTAACAGCTTACACTTAAGAGTTATAATGCAAATAAATGGGCGTAGCTTGACTTACCGCGATACCTTATGAAAAATTCCGGGTTTGAACTGCGTAAAGGGATAAGGAGGCTTTCATACTCTTATAGCAAACTCGTCACTTGTATTATTTATAGAAAGGCCTTAGTAGAAATAATCGTAGTGGGGCCCAAACTATAACGCGCTTGCTTACTTATAAGCAATTCACTCGTGGCTTGAAAATATCCAGATTACAGATATCATTAATTAATTATTGTAACAGATTAATTAGCTCTAATCATTTTGGTGCTACGAAGACCACAAATAAATTTTATGTGCAAATGAATTAAGTGAATAACGTGCCATTGATTTTAATTATGATAGATTTTGAGATAGGATGTAGTCGTAATGCAATGCACGTTTCTTGACCGAGTAAAGAATAATTCTTGAAAAAATCATTTGTATATACAAATTACTATTTATTTGTACAAAAGTTATTGAAATATCGTATGTAATATCTTTACAAAAATTTAGATGCAAGTAATTGAGACAAATACGCATCATTTTTTAATTATCTAAATTGAAAAAATGAGAAAAATCGGCCGAAATGGACAACAGAGCCAATAGATGCGGCCAAGGGGTTCGACGCGATATTAACTAATGTTAGCTTACCTTTTTTCCTTTAAGTCCATTCTCCTAGTTTATTGATCTACGGTTCTTACCAGAAACAAGAAGGTATTCATGAAAAAAGCGTCATTTTAGCCTCAAGGGATATCGAAGAATAAGGGATATGTAAATGTCACCATTTTTTCATAGCCTCGAGTTTGACCGCAACTCGGTTAATGTAAAGCCACGATGCGGCCTCAGATGTAGCGCGCTAAAAATTTTGTTTTCTAGTGATGTAGCGCGCTTACCTGGAAAAAATCGAGTCAAAGTGACTATTTTTCAACCAAGTTACTGTACACCTTTGTTTCACCAGTTTGGATATCAAATAAACTTATTTATATAGACTGCCTACATAAATTACAGAACTTTTATTATTATTTATTTTCTATTAGAACCATACATTAAATCAAATACTCGTAGGAATACGGCGTCAGTTCGCACAAATAAATTCGACTGCGCAGTCTACTCGTAAGCAATTACTTACTACAGTTTTTCAGATTTTACTAATTAAGTTAATAAGATAAATTGGGAAATTTTACGACTTTATAAAAAGTTAACTTACTAAAGATTTTTTTCATATTTAGAACTCTTATTTAAGGTTATGTCGTATGCTTCCTTGCTTCTATGCACATCAGTTTCGCTTGCTTGGTTAATAAATGTTGATATTATCATTTCGGCCACAAGGACGTAATAATCTCGTGGAACTATTGACACACATTTAATACTAGTTGCATTCACATGTTTATTTAGTTACTCTAGATTATATGAAACGTGTTTCGCATTAAATCGAACGCTGAAACATACCTGCATTAGGAGAGCATAAATAATTTGAGCATTTGTATCATAATGCGTGTTAGTTAATTTTAATATTATATATTGTATTTTTTTGGAAATTGTACTGAGTCCTTTGATAAGATTTAAATACTACTTTAGTTCATAAATAACCAAAAAAAAACTCGTTTATCAGTTTTTTTTTATTATAGTTTTGTCATGCGTCAATGTCAATGTTTGCCTTTACAAGTGTTAAATTAAAATAATTCCGAAGTATATAAAATGGTGAAAACCACTTTCAAATATTTCGTTACATAGATTTATAAAAAAAAGTTGATAAAAACTTGTTCAAAAAGTGACACTTCGACTTTCAATAGGTCTTCACCTATTTTAGTATATTGGTAAAATTTATATGGGCACCTCAGTATGGACCTCCTAAGCGTAAATAATGTCCCCCCTAAATAATGTGCGACGTTATCGAACATTAAGAACTAAAAAGGATAAAAAACGGACGAACCTGCTCTTTTTTTCAAGTCAGTTAATAAGCTACTGTCATTTTAAAGATAAAAAACAAAGAGAATATGTGTGTAACTTTTATCACAAGTCCCAAATAAAGCTGGTTACAAACATAAATGCTAACAACTACAAGAATTACACTGAAACTTGGAGACTTCTCGCTACACTTATGTAAGGAGAGATAAGGGAGAGGTTACTACAAGCTGCAAGTTACAAGCGATAAGAGACTCTTAACGTTTGGGAGAACCGGCCTTAAAAAACTGAATTGAATTTAAAAGACGCTTTTTTACCGCTTACGCTAAACTACAGTATGCGACTATCAAAATCGGTTCACAGAAACGAAATAGTTACGTTAAAGTTACATAAAAATATTTTTCATCCCACCATCTCGGAAAGAGTATTTTTGCTATTCGATATCTGTGTGCAAAAGTCGTTTTTATCCGCTAGAGGATAAAGTAAATTTGAATTAAGAATATCGTGTGCACTAAGTTTGTGAATTAAAAACCTCATTCAACCTATTTACATCTACCTCTATGGTGCCGAATTCATCATACAACCTTTTCTATTTTGTTAAAAACTCAGACTCGGAACCTATTTGTTGTACTCTTTTTTTAATTTGTTTCGCGCGCGCCATTATCTGTTCACGCCACATTTTAAAAACCTTATGTTAAAAATAAGTGAAAAAACTAAAATGAGTGATTTAATTTTTTTATTTTTCGTATGTAGTCATTTCCTCGCTGAGGTGGGATGAAAAGTTACGTGTTCCACTCGAGTGCAACGATTTTTCACCTTGTGCTCTTTTAATTCCCTCGCGTAATCCCTCGCTAACGCTCAGGATTCTAATTTTCTAATCCTTCGCTTGCTCGGTCATCAAAAGTGAGCACGCGGTTAAAAAGCAACTTTGCACTCTTGTATAACAAATAACTATTCTTCTTGTATAAGTATATAGGACTATAAAGTATTGAGGCCCGTAGTTGATTCTCCAGGAACATCGATAAGTAAATAATTATACATCTGAAGTTTGCTGTGTTGATTGTACAATGTAGTGCAGATGTGAGAGTCCTTGCCAAGTAATAGTCTTGTTCTCATGTCCGTCTAATCGCTACCGCTGTCTCTTATGCAACCCAAACACGCCCTCTCCCGTAGAAAACCAGATATTTTTCCAACCAGTCGCCTTATCCTGCCTGTATCGCACTGTTTATGTTTCGGAGGATTCCAAACGATTCAACTCGAAGTCGAATCCCATTAGGATGCCGGCTGAGGGGACCGTAGAGTGGCTTGTGTATTAATTTCGTTAAGCTATCAAGAAAAATCTGGTGGTGGTAGTGCCCCCACCAAGTCGAACATCACAATGGCACGGACGTACCACTTTTTTCTCGAAGCGGTTCGAGCTAATTTTCAACCTCCGTGTATTTAGTTTTCAGTTTAACATCTCTTGTAAATAAATCATTTGACCGAGCTAGCATAGTGCTTTGGGTCAAACAAAATGTTATTTTTCTATCGCTTTGTATACTCTAATGTATGGGTGTTTGTCAGGATGTTGGTATAGGTATAGTTGATACCAACCAAACTAACTGAAAGAGAACTTACTTCATAAGTAACATTTTACCAAGTTTTTATTCGTCGATGATTATTATTATTGATTCTATATTTATCCTAAAAAAAAGTTAACTTCGGCTATATACGGTATCGTTTACTGGCTAATTTATATAATACAATTTGTCAGGGCCATCCGTAACACAACTCGAATTAGATAACTAATATGCTGAATTGCATTCACAAATAAATACATATAAATCATAATATTCGTCAAATGGTTGTCTCCTTTAAAAAAAGTCGTAAACAATTGTTGTGATCACAAGATCAACAGTTCGCAGAATAATATATGTCGTGTCGCATTATGTCGTAATGCGGCCGCGCTTAAAAAGTTTTGCGCAGAATTTTCACGCTATCTGCTATCCTTCGTTGTAATGTGACTACTGCTTTTATATGGAAATTGGACTATTTACAGAAATAAGTATCGAAACAGTTAAAGAGGAAACAGAAGATAAAAAAAGTATTTATACAAACGCAATTACGAAAAAATTATATTTAAAAACAATACAATGAAGCTCTCGACACATCCTAAACTGTAACCAGACGGCTAATTCGAATTTCATAATTATCGTGATTAAATTCTAGCGGCGGCGCCCGCAGTGTTACCGGCAATCATTTAAAAAGTCATATATTGTCATTTAACATCTATGTGACATAGAAATATTGGAGCTTTCTACTGCTGAAAGAATTTGCAAAATCAATGTAGTAGTTCAGGAAATTGCTTCCTACAAACAGAGTCACAAACTTTATAATACGGATAGAACATAAATCAAATATTTACAAAATTCAATACAAACCTCAGTTGCCGAAGTAGATTTAGAAAGTAGATATAACCTATATAGTAGCCTCACAGTGTCTCCTAATTTAATCAAGATCGCTTCAACAATTAAGAGCAACAATCATAAAGTTACTTACGCACTGAAAATTTCATTAAACTAGTATGAGAAAATACACGATTACAAATTTCAACTCGTAACCACAACTTCTCAAAGCAACTTTAACACAATCAGCACTGTAATTTAAAACTTAACCACTCTAAAAAGTATCTAAGCTTTGACAAATGTACCCAAGTGTGCCAATTATGCTTTACACGAAATGCCTTGGGAAAATAAGCTATTCAAGTCAAGATTAAGTTTAAAAAGTCACCTCATTACAGCAAATGAAATTTACAACTCTTGAGCGCGAAAATGTGTGATATTCATTTGACGTCCTTTCTGCCAGACAATTTTTTTCTTACAAATGTCGCTACATTAGGCGAAGCAAATATTTGACTTGTGAAATGTAAGAATTAGGAACAATCAGTTATGAAAATATCTATAATAGATATTTAGCACCAATATTATTAGGCCCAAAAACTTGTGTTAGGATACTTTTATTATCCTTTGTAAGCATTTCCGTATATTGCAACATAGGTAGCTCATGTAGAAAGAAGTATTTCTCATGCGATTATTTTAAATAGGTTAGTTTTTGCTATCACGATCTGCACAAATTTTAATCGATTGAAATCTTTAAACTACGACTATTGAAAACTTCTACATTAAGTTTTTTTCGCCAATAATTAGCACTAGAAGTATACAAAAAAAGTCAAGAGGTTGTCAAAAGAGCTACAAAATTGTATGCGCTCGCTTCAATTGGTCAACTGTTTGTAAACAGTATCTGCTTGAAATGCGTCTTAACACCACTACAAAAATAAAAAGCTCAGAGCTTTTTGAGAAACAAAATCCGTTTTCCAATTTTGTACAAACACAGACTCCCTCTCAAATATAAATATAAAGAACGTTCAAACGCTGTCTGTCACCTTAATATTTTATAAAATACTGAGAAAACAGACTTCCTTTCTCGAAGACAAGTTCCGATCAAGCCTCATCCTGATAAGGACACAATTTGCGCCCGTTTTTATAATTGCCAATCTTGTCCGCTTTACCCGATAAGTGAGCCAGATTACAGAATGAAAGATGATCTACTATACAAGTATTTATAATAAACCATGCGAGCGAAGCGTATCTGCTTCGAGAAAAAAATATTATAATTATTATTTATTATTATTAATTGCAGCATATTTTGTAAAATGTTTTTTCGTCTGTCAGTTTTTGTCGATTTCGTTTATTTTGTTTCTATCATGACGAAACTTAATATATATAATAGGTACAGGTTCCATGAATCTTCAGCATTTTTAGTCGTCTGGATTTTTTATCTTACTAGATGTCACCTAAAAAAGAGTTTTTTTTTTCATAAAAAGCGAATATAACTAATAATTTATAATAATAAAATTTATAACTCATAACAAAAGTCCAATCGTAAATCTCCGATACCCGATGATTTTAGTCTCTAAGCGACTACAACAATACAAATTAATGCGACTGCGACTTCGCTCTCTTGCGGCAATCGCTTAGATACTAAAACGTCAGGTATCGGAGATTTACGTAGCCTTCACATTAAAAGTTGTCTCTCTGTAATTTAGACATTATTCTCCACGATATGATCCAGAGATTCGACAACTGCCGATTAAGAATTTAGGGAATTCAATTTATTTTTATGCAAGCGACGACTGGTTGGTGTGAATTTAAAATTTAAATTTAATTTTAAAAGGTAAGAGTGCGCTGGGATTTTGTTATCGAGACATTCTATCAGGTGCGAAGATGATGTTATAAAATTTTTAGGATTGCAATTTGGAAAAAGATCTAATAAGTCTGGGACTCGTTTTCAGCTGAACGAGTATGTATTTTTTTATTTAAACTTACAATATAACCTTGTTTTAATTTTTTATAAAAGAACGTGCAATTTTAGCGTATGAACGAACACTTAAAACTGAAAAATTAAACAGAATATATAAAAATAAGAAAAAAATAGGAAAAATACTTTGCTAGCATATTTTGAAATACATAAATGTATTGTTTTGTGGTTTGTGCGAATAATATAAGGGGTTTTTTAACAAAACAATACATTTATGTATTTCACTACATACTTTGGTCACAATTAAATTATTTCACAACTCTCGAACGGGGATTTGCGCGAAATTCGTTTTATTTGAATGACAAAAACTAAATGAAAGTTACCGTCCAACATTTCAACTTGTTCTAAACCAATAATCAGGGCTGTCACGAAAATGAACTTCTGTCTCCAAATTCTCGGCTCAAGTACAGGGGCGGGTGATTGAAAAAGTTTCATTTGACAATATTCAACTCGGTGTAATGTTGGGACGACCCTAATAGTTAAATGGAATGTCATTCATATTGTAAAACTTTATTCTATGGAATAATGATAATTGTGATGTATGAATTAACTGATCGAAAGAGCACACCGAGCGAAGCGTCTCTGGTTCGAGTCGGGAAAGAAAACTCTACAACAAAAACAATTAAAACTCTCAGAGCAATAAAAACTCTGTAAAATAACCTTTTTGGCTTATGAAATAAGATTTTATTGAGTTCATAATCCTTCCGAAACGGTCAAAAATGGCATCTGCTAATATATCAGATGAAACATTAGACATTTTCAATATTGAAGAGAATTAAATACCAGGTTTGGTTACCACGCATACTTATTTAATTTATTCGCGAATTTTGCCACAGTATTTTAGACTTTGTTCCAAGAGTAAAAAAGAACTTTTACAGATTAATCTTGGTATTTGCATTTTCAACGAAATTTCCATATTTTTTACTACAGAAAAATCAAAAAGAAAAGAAATATTTTTCCTTATAGCTTATTATTATGAGGCCGTCTCTCTATTTAAAAAAAAACTGATAAAAAATGAACATGAAAAAATGACACTTTCGTAAACTTATTTGCATTATATGTAAAACTGTTAGGATAGCTGCATGTCTAGAATATTGCTATTAAAACTTATTGTAACATAGTTTATTCAAACTAAGACCGAACATGTCTGTACCGTTTGATAAATAAAACATTTTTAATCTTCACAGTATCAGAAACTTTTCACAAGAAAACTTAAGTTATAAATAAAATTAACAGCACAAGTTCGCTTTGCTTGTTGGTTGAAGCAGGCGAGTTATTAACCCAAGTATGTACCCTTATCTAGTCTTTTACTTGATAACTTAACAAAGTGTAACTTAAGTAGGTACTGGGATAAAGCAAGTTAAATACGGACGAACAAGCTGGCAAACATAATTGTCACGGTTTTATTCGGTAAAGTCAAACGAAGGTTTGAATAGTCGACCAAGGGAGCGCAGCATCTCTGTTTTAATTCAACAAAATTGATTTTTATCTGTCAATACATATTTGTGTATATTAGTCTGAATGTTGGTACTTGCACACCGGTCAAGTTTTACAACTAGACTTGTTATAGGGTCAACGAAATTATTACTAGAGTAATTTAAATAATATTTGGCAAAAATGCGGTTATTTACCTCCAATAAAAGTTTAAATATGAATAACTAGGAGTACGAGTATGCTGGCGAAGTTGTCAGTTAGTTAGAAACTAATCGTGGATCTCAATTAAAACATTGGTGTGCCAACAAGTTTGCTGTACTTGCTCGCTAATTTAAAAATAAAACCGTTGTCGCCCACTTAAAACGGTAAGTTAAACCTGAAAAGGCCCTCTCTGAAGCCTTCGGGAATTTAAAAAGAATTTGTTTACCTCAAAAGATAAACGCCAAAGAGATATCAAGAACATTTCCCATTAAGACATTTTTTTCTGCATTTTTTTTTTGTTAACGAAAAATTCAAGTAATTTTAGTGACTGAGCGGATTATAAGGAAAGTTGGAAAGTTTTTCTGCTTATATTAGCGTAAATATAGAGGATTAAGAAGAAATTTAAGGATTTCATTAAAGAATCTGATTAAAGTCTTGAGATATTATAAGGAAATATCTAACACTATAATATATCAAAACGGTAGTTTCGGAATTGCTGGGAGATCATTATCTCCGGTAGAAGTGGAATGTTTTAATTTATAGGTTACCCGAAAGCCTCATATATGTCTTACGGTTATCGTCACAACAGAAACAAATCTTAATCACTTACTGATTTCTGTCACAAACTGTTCCCTGTTCATCTTTTTAACGTTTTATTACTTTATGAGTAAAAGGGTATCCACTACACAAGAGCAATCGCAGTTGGGAGTGTAAAACACTTAACTGAATTATACAAGTACGCTGGACTTCAGGTCTTCAAAGTGACAATAAATCCATTTGATTTCCGCCATTTTGGCGCTGCTTGCAGTGTGTGCGTCCAGTGAGAGTACATGGAACTAATATTACTGATGGAATAATGTCAAGTTTAGTTCCCTGAACTCACACCAGGCGCTCAAACCGACATAAAAACAACTGTGTGAATATTGAGTCGATATGGCATGGCAGTGGTTTACAAGCTTTCTTTGTTAATCTTTAAGTTTCTATGATCTATCTCTTCACTGAATCGCCATCATCGTAATGTAATCCCAAGCGCCGTTTACTTTAATTTGCATATTTCAGTGGTTAGTTTGGTCCCTTGTTGTTTTAGGGTTGTTGACCTTTTGACAGCTACCAGCTAGGTATACCTACCTCGTCCAATATCAGATGTTTGCGCGCTTGTCGGTTTACAGCCGAGAACACTTGGACCGGAGTTTAGACAAACTTGACTCGGCTTTGGGTGTCTTTTGTAAGTTTGGTTGGTTTGGGACTGTATTAGAAAATTTATTGCGAACAATAAATTCTTCAAAATTTCACTTAACTTTTTACTGTTTTTTTTTAAACATAATTATTTAGCTGTGACCCACAACAGCCGTCCGCGTGAACAAAGCATTATTCCATATGTCCAGCGATGAGACTCAATAAACAATTATATGGATGTGCGCTCCCCGCTCATGCTGCTTATAGCAAAATATGTAGCTTGTCTTTTCTCCAAGTCTAGTCTGTCTTAGTATAAAATTTCATGAAAATGGGTTGTGTGGTTTGGGCGTGAAAAGGAAGCAGGCAGACAGAGTTACTTTCGTATTTATAATATTAAAGTAGGGATTATCAAATCGTTAAAAGTCGTATCACATTTCGTATAAACATACATTCATACATACAAACTTTTGCGTTTATATTATTTAATTTAATTTGTTGGTAGGCAGACAGATGTATAACAAATTAATCAGCTTTTAAAAAACGCGATATCAATGTGTGGTTCCACACGCTTGCTGCTAATCAACTATAATACTATTTGCTGCTAATCAACGCTATTTTAAAGTAATCTGTATTATTTCTTTGAAAACAATACAGAATTAGAAATCACAAGACCAATTTACATACAACCTAAGAATCAACTGACGAAGAGCATTAGCCCGACACTCACCCTTTCCCCATATTAGTTCATTCACCAGCCTATATTTATCTAAATCATAAAATAATTCAACGCAAAATGAAACCTGCTGATAACAAAGGCCTAAGATAATTGCCCACCGTAATAGCCCTCTAATGAAATTGACCACTAGCCAGCAATTATGCAAATTAAGGTTCGCTGAAATTCAGGGAAATGATGTCAGCGGTACCGCGAAATGAAGGATAGCGTTACGATATTAGTTTACAGAGTGGAGCTGGATTTAGGTATATCTATCTACTAAGCGATTTTGTTAGAAATGAGCTAAAAATTATAGAAATAGCAGTGACTACGTGTGGTCTTTTGGTCGCTAGTTCAACAGTTCGCAGAATACGTGTAGGCGTGTATATATAAGTAAGTCGCGACTGAGTGATATTCGTTAGGAATCAACGCACAGCCTATATACCACTAAACCTGTAGATGTCAAATTTTTAAGGTTTTCATTATAGGGAGTGTTTACTATTATAATTTTTAGAAATTCAAAATCCTAAAGGGATCAAATGAGGGTTCAAAGACTGAAACTTTTCTATTAAATGTAATGTTTAATAGAGTAAATCCCGACTGTCTGATATTATCTAGGAATCAACGCACAGTCTATACCGCTAAACTTAGAGACATGAAATTTGGAGCGTGTAGTCATTACAAAATCTTACATATCCAATACCTATATTTCCAAAAAATTATCAAAGTACTCGGTCAATGTGACGCGTGACCAGAATGCTGATTTATATGTCGGTATATCTCAATACATTTATTATTTATCTTGACTTATAAACATAGCCATTGAGCGTAATAATGCCGCTAATTACTGGGTGCGCTACCGTCTACTGGGGCATTAAAATGTTTGGATTTTATCTGTAGATCTTAATAAGAGTTTTGTTGGTGTAACTACTATTATTTTGTCCTAGTTCTTATTATTATTTTCTTTTTATAATGAACATTGCTCCTATAGGTAACCGAGCGAGAAAAGCTTATCTGCTTCTTTTATTTTTCAAAATTTTCTTTCACTGTAAATTCTTATGTTTGGGTGTCTGTATGTTTCCTGAAGTACAGCAGAATTATATATATATATAGTGTTACTGCTATTTCTATATATATAGTGGTCGGGAGGTCGATAGATCACGGAACTACAAGTTAAATTGTTTTTAGATGGAAATATACGAGTTTATATATGGAATTAATCAGTATCACCGCATCTATAGCAAAAGTATTTACTATGCAGATTTAGCTATTAGGTAATTTACCAGTAAACCGAACTGACCGACAAACGTATAATGCGGGGTTTTATCTAAACTATCCACAATAACGCGATATCAATGCAATGGAAAACAATTTAGACGCGTCATGCGTGCTATTGTATAACTAGGGATGGAATTCAACAACAATTCTTTATTTACATAAGTAGTATGTTTAACATTAATATTATTTTAAGATAAGATAAGATAAGACAATACAACTCTTTATAAAAAACCAGCTTATACACTATTTAAAAAAATAAAAAACAATACAATAAACATGTTAGATTTCTAATGGCGGCCTTATTTCTTAAAGCGATCTCTTCCAGGCAACCATGCACGTATAAGATATTACAAAAACTAGAGCTTAACTTAGCGAGGTAAACATAATAACATATCTATAGGTACTAAACATAACTAAATAGATAAAGTAGTTAACATAATTTAGAAAAAAAAATTAAAAAAATAATAATTAAACAACGCTATATTATTATTATATAATTACATACAATAAATACAAAACAAATTATAAAGATATGGATATGGAATTACTGATAAACTAAAACACGATTGTTAGAGTGATAGGTAATGTGAATATATACATGTGTATATTTATAAGAGTCAATACTGACTGACTGACTGGACACACTAAATATAGAGCCTAAACAGCTGAAATTTGGAGGGTGTATTGATTATAGGGTGTAAGGGTGTGCTAAGAAAGGATTTTTGGAAACTCAACACCTTAGGGCGTCAAATGGGAGTTCAAAGTTTGAAACTTTTGGGATAGCTACTAGTGTGTAGTAAATTAAACTCCATGTAGTAAGAATATTTATTATTTATATGGATTTGAATTAATAACAAAAATATATATAAATTTTGGAAGCCAAAGTAATAAACTTAGCTTGACAAAAAACTGTGTTGTCTTTTAAACTTCGTCATCGTCCTGTCCTAATACAACTACGTGGGGGTCGGCGTCGGCGTCAACGAACTTGATTTATCAAAAATATTTGGACTAATATAAACATTTCCCCATTCACCATCAATAAAATGGTAACATCCTTTTAGCCAATCAACTGAAGTTTTATTTATCCACGTGCGAACCCTATTTAGTAATGGATTCACAATCCATATACGACTTATCGAATAATCCGCGAGCGATGGCGCGGATCAAAACCGACTTAATTTATTCCAGCACTATTCATACGCGACCATTACTATTTATTTTTTATGTGTGCCGGAGTGCCTATGTGTGGGTGCACTTAATATAATCCCGATTTTTTAATCTGTACATTTGAATTTATTAATCTACCTACATAAAAGGGTTATTGGTAAGGTGATGCACATCATGAAAAACTTTCATTATGAAACCAGTCCTGGCTTCGAAACTTGACAGACCAATGCTACAAGAGAAAGAGAATGTATTTACCCTATAGTGAGTTAACAAAGACGATTATGATCAGAGTATTCAGTATTTTATACTCGTGTACTGCAAACGCAAGACCACTCCAGCATTTGTTTTACAGTTATAACCACTGCTTGGTAACATTTTGTATGTGAGTATATATTGTTAATGATTAAATCCCTAAATGTATTGAAAACACCTTCAGTTTTATGTGATCTTTTAAGTTTTTAACATACATTTATATGCATTCAAAAAGCATATCTAATGTATATAAGGTTAGGTACTCTACAAACAAATAAGATAAATTAACCTGTTAGATTCCCTTTAAATTAGGCGATGAAACACGGTCTACAGACCAAATCCGATTAAGGAATGAGCGAAAACCGAAACAAATGTGTCGGAAAGGGGTACGAAACCACAAAATATCCGAATTGACAGCTTTCCGAGCGTCGTCGGATCGCGCACGACTAACTACCCGCATTTTATAAGAGGATTATGTCATGTGGTGGAGAGCTTACGGTTAATTTGATTAAGGTTCGTTTAAAAGTATAAGAACATCTTTTTATGGCTAAGATAAGAGCTAGAATAACCAGATTCTTGTTTAAAGAACGCATTGAAGTGGCCTGGTATTGTATCGGAATTCAATCAGAAAGTTGGTTAAGTACCGGTAAACGCCGCATGAACTGGTTGGAACAAGCTCGGTGACGTTAAGGAGGGGCGAGAATATTCACATTTTTTTTTAAATAGAGGAAATTAAGGTGCCAGACAGTGAGAAACAGAGAGATTAGATGTAAAGTATGAATATACCCGTATATATATAATCTCGATAACTGTCATAATCGATAATTTTTATACCTAACAAATAATATTTATGTCTTTACTTACGAAATATCGTCTTCCCATAAACTCAACTAAATCCATTAAGACCCTGATTAAAACTGATTCAGCCTCTTCACCTATAAAAGAATATTACGTTTTTCACTAAAAATGTCGATTCAATTGGGATCATTGCAAACAGAGAAGCGGTTTGAGGGAGTTAAAGGCTTTATTCGCTCAAATCGCTCCAATCGCTTTTATCGCTATTGCACTGCACTAGCAGAGGATTAGCCTTTATTAAAATGATAGCGATCAGCCAATTGACTGTGTAATAGTTTACACGAATAAAACATCTAAAGCCTCTGAATTTACGAATGTTTGGATATTGTGCTGTTTCATGCTTGATTTTTCGTACTAATCCACACTAATTTTGGTGTAACTAGTTTCTAAAATTTCTACTGGCCTCAGAAAATGTTTTGTTACTACATTTAGTGTGATATACGGACAACTTTATAAATCAGAACAATTCTGCATTGAGGAAGTGTATAGAGTATAGAGGCCACCGGAATGCTTCTTAAATGACCTGCACCCCGAGATGTTGCTCGCCTGTAAAGTAGCCTGTGTCAATCCAAGACATCAACTATCCTGGTGCTAAATTTCATACAACACCGTTCTGCAAACTGCGTAAAAGAATAACAAACATACATACAAACTTTCGCGTTTATAATATAATTAGATATGAGTGCTCACGTTTAGCCGTAAAACTTTGTGTCGTTTAGCCATAAAACTACACATTACGTCTTAATTTACAAATTCATAGTCCAACCTTTTATCAATACTTTGCCAAAACACAAAAATCGTCTTGTAGGCGCTTAACACGCTTTATCTCTTACCTCTAAAGCACACAGAAAGTCATAATCACCTGCCTGTTTCCCGCTTGCAGCAAACGACACACTTTGCGCGCAAAAAAAGCCCAATATCACTTGAGTAGTATAGCGTATCGCGGCAAAACATCCAAAATATCGTTGTCAAAGCGGCTCGACGAGTAATGGTTACCGCCACGGGCAGGTCTCGGAAAAATGACGCAGGCAAAGGAAACATTGCCTACTGATGCGTGGTGTATAAACAGTAAGAGCAATACTGCAATACGCGAGGTGGAAGTATTTTGAATAGAATCAATCCTATGACCGCCGTGTCCCACCGATAAACACTGTAGTAAACGAGTTCAAAGAGGAAGAGAATAAAATAGGCGAGTCCAGCCTGTCAACAGATTATCTAAGTGTCAGAAACAGGGACTTTACACCAAAATATTAATGTACAATAAATTAACAGATAGCATTATAGAACTCAAAAATATTCAAACAAAAATGTTACGAATAAGTAAAGATATAAATCAGTGTGGTGTGGTCTCATTACGAGTATACCATATAACTTTTTACCAAAACCGACGTCGTCCAGTTAGTTTAATTTTAAACTTAAATAACTGTAAAATTTGTATGAGCGCCTGCAGAATTGAATCTGGTGGTAACTTTTATCTAAAAAAATATTAGCTAATATCTCTACTGATAATAAAAGACCCTTACTATCATTACATGATCCCCGTACCACAGCGATTTATTCACGTTAGAAGATACACGGAAACGTACTCAAATACCGTCGGCCTTCAGTCGGCGGCTGTTTTTTATATAAAAAAATATCGCCCGCGATAAAGATGGCCCAGCACGATTACGCAGCTTGCTGGCTTTTTTCGGTTAGTGCGAAAAAACTGTTGCTCCACCTCATCAGGCGATGTTGAGTGGAATAAATAGGCTTCGTATGTCTGTTTTTTTTTTTTTTGCAAAGCCAAGATGATTCTCTTTACACGCAGAGAAAAGAAAGTAAATTTTATTTGGCAAAACAAAACGAGTGTTTGATTAATTTTGTTAGCAATACGGCTTTTTACACCTGATTGTTGGAAAGGTACAACTATAGTTTCGTTCGCATTTGGTGAACTTCGTCAGGGATGAAATGAGTCGTTCGTGTAATCAGATACGCGTGAAAATCTGTATTGTAAAACATAAATAAAATCAATGATAAGAGGAGGTAAAAATCGAGTATAGTTACTGAATTACTTGGTAAGTATATGTATTTTGGCATCACTAGAAAGTTAAGTCTAAGAGTGATCTTTAGTCGAAAACCATAATGAATTAATAATATTATTATAGAGTAACTTTTTAGGACGTTGACCTCTTTTCGCTGAAGAAATACAATACTCTAAAATATGAGCTCAGTTGAAGCGAAACAAGAGTAAAATAAACGTATTGCTACAGAAATGGCAAATAAAAACGATAAATCCAGCTAGCCTTTAGGAAGATCGGGATGTAAAAAGTGCTAACTCGTAAGAACTCAGTTAGGGTTGACACATGATGAAAAATTTTAAGACAACGTCCTTTAAGCAGAAGAATTAGTGGTTAACTATAGTTTTTCTTTTTCAATAAGACGTTTGCGCCCTATACTCGCCTCATGTAAAGCGCATAAGCGATAAGTTGTAGATTTTTGTCTCCTATTTTTTGTTTTTACGCATTATGCACTTATTTGTTTTGATAGGAACCTGAATATTTTTTCTCAATACGTCAAATTTTAACTTTTTTTCCATAAAATAAGGCAACTCTTTATTAAAAAACCCAGTTTAACAAAATAACTATAACAATACACCAGGTTCCTAATTTTTCAGCTACGCCTGGACCGATTTCAAACTTAACTTTTTGCCCGATCGGGTTTATTCCTATTTGGTCTCACATCATAAAAAAAATATCAGAATCGGTCTAGGAGTTTGGTTTTATCGCGCTAGAATGAGGTAACAGAGTTGGCAAAATAACCAATAAGTAAAATATACACAGTGGAACCCTCAAATCTTATGACGGTTCTCTTTCCGCACAGACTCTAGAATGAATAAAAATGTATCAGCCCTAAGTTTTAATATGAAATGGATGCGAAGTATCTCGTAGCCCGGAGCCGCGCCGTTCCCGATCTCCAGAAAAACGGACACCCTGTACAAATGACTTTCAAATCTGAATAAAATGCTGCAGACTGTACAAGCACTGCTCACATACCCTCGCTAGAGTTTTTATTGCCTACTAACAGGGAATATATTGAATACATATGGTATTTTCTAAGATGTTTTTCGTCGGTGAAGATATATAGAACTTTTTGGTAATCTAAAAAGTCAAGAATGATTATTTATTTATCCCTATTAGACTATGTAAGAATTCCGTTAAAATTAAAAGGAAGGAAAAGAAAATTAAAACTTCAAGTCTGAAGCTAAGATAGTATTTGATTCATATTGTTTGAGGAAACGGGTTTTCACGCGTACCTGATTGTTGGGAAGGTATAACTATAGTTTCGTTCACATTCGGAGAACTTCATCAGGGATGAAATGAACCGTTCGTGTCTTCAACGATGACACGTCGGCAGCTGGGGTGGGGAGGTTGGTGAACAGCACTGCTCCGCCGGTTCGGCCTCGACCAACCCATCAGGTACGCGTGAAAACCCGTTTTCTCAAACAATATGAAACTAAGCTCGCTCTTTTTAGCGACAACACCGATAAGACTTTTGTGCCAGTTTTTTTTTTGTATTTGTTTTTCATGTTGTATTTTATGGTGACAATAAATAATTCTTGTATAGTATTGTAAAGTACAACTGCAAATTAAAGAGCATTGAATATATCTTCACTTCAGCTACAGGATTAAAGCTTGCGAATTAATATTTTATTAAAATAATATTAAAAGTTACTTTTCCAAGTCAATAATAATCGTGAATTAACCCACCGCAGCCTAATTTAAAATATGCAAAAAAATATTTAAGTATTACCTACCTTTTTTCTTTTCACCAAAAATTGGCAACATTCTCCCCGAAAAGATGTTCAAGCAAATAATTCGAATAAACATCACAAACGGAACTAGAACCACGTTACTGTACAAAACATGGTGCAGTAAAAATCAACGAGCATGGAATTCCACGCTTCGATATTTATAGAATGGCCTTCGAGTGGGAACCAGTGTATGAGGACGATGTGACGGGCGGATGACGGCAACTTATTACCAGGAGTACCATTTAAGCTATTGACATAAGTACATAATTTTAATGATTCTTTGAAATATTGAAGACACGCGTCAGTCAGCACACTCAGAAAACATCGCGTACGTTGACAGTGCCGTTCTCAAATAAGGTTAGCAATTGGTAACCTAGATATTTAAACTGAAAAATAAGTAAAGTAATTTGTATCGGCTATCTACTTTGTCTTTTATCACTAATCCTATTATTTAGAGCATAGTCCTCACTTTCTTATGCAAACCTTGACCACCAGACCTTGGATTGTCGGGACAATCAATTGGACTTTGTTTTCAAATAACGCCCTTAACTAACCTCTTTAATTATAAATCCACGGCAGAAATCAACGGGCCCCAAACGGGCGAATTATATTTTGGCCAGTTTCCCGCATTGTCTGCTCTCTGCTCGGATTTCAATGAAAACTCTTGGCAAGCGATCGGCACTGATTTCTTTAACTGTAAATATTATACAAACTTTGGCAAAATTAAGAAATTGTATATTTAAGTTAGGAAATAAAACATTTTATGGCAATGATCATTACCATATCGGTCTTCTTTTAGTATTGGTTTTAAAACGTAATGAAACGGGTTGACTGACGGCATATGATTTAAAGAGTTCATTTATAAATAAATATAAATGAACTTTATAAAGTATGTATGTAAATGAACTTTTTTAACTATATTGTATTTGGGTATACCACACATATGTGAATAATCAACAAAATGGCTATGTGATCGCGTAACAAACATGCCAAGACAAAAGCATTAAGTCGTATCACGAACCCGCTGTTATCTTGAATTATTGAAATATATCTCGTACTTTCTTTCATTCACATCTGCTTCTCAAAAACGTATCCTAAACCTCCCGAAATATTTTTGTCTACATCCAATTTTAAATGCAATCCAATCATCCGTACTATTCCGCAGAATCGTTGCACCATCTTCTTCATACAAGAACCGCCAATTTCTCTAAATGCATTTCATTTTTATCCCCAAAGTCTTTAGATCCCCAATACCGCTTTCTAGAAAAGAAAGTAATTCCTCATATCATTTTCCCTCAAAAACTATCTTGTACGAAAATTGAACGATCCGTCCCATGGATTTGATGTGAGAGGTAGAACGGTCAGCGGTCGAGGCTTTGAAGATTAGATACATATTATTTATAATAGACACACAAAACTTAAATATTACTCTTATATGTAGTGTTTAACATGTACATGTTGCCTTGTTAAAAGTGATCTCTTCCAGACAACACTTGGTTTGAGATATTAAATAAAAATATGGTACGAGTACAGTAGAAGTGTACAATAAAAAAAAATATTTAGAGATACATTATTGGACATAAATCATAAATCTCATGTAAACTAACTGAGAACACATTTATTTTCAGTTAAAATATGTAATGACATCAAGTATTTTTATGTCACAGCAGGGCATTCATTGCAGAAAAGCATTCCTCAGTCAAAATAAGAGATTCGTTAGTGTAATATTAACTTTTGCAAACGATGATTTCACTAAATATGAAGCATGCATCTGTTAGGCTAATTCATCATCATCATCATCATAATCTTTTATTGCATAACTGTACAGAAATTGGTCTTAATGTAGAATTCTTATCGTTTCAACAGTATTGTCCTTGCGAACATACAATAATTTTAGTATACTACTTACTTAAATCTAACATGCAAATTAGTATTGAGAAGAAAATTATGCTTATGTCCAGATAAAATAACATTTACAAATTACACCTTTACATTATAACTACTTTATCTTGCAGAAATTCTTTAACCGAATAGTAACCTTTCAATATCAAAAAATTAAATAATTGTCTCTTAAATATATTGATATTCTCCGATTCAAGTAATGACGTAGGCAAGTGGTTATAGATCATAGGTCCCATACCTAATACACTTTTCCTGAACAGTGCGGTTCTATGGCGGAGGGCACAAATTTTACGTTTATTAGTTTTGCGGTCACTATTATATCCCTCAAACATATTCATGTTAGTTCTTATAAAAACTGCGGTTTCGTATATATATAAACAAGGAAATGTCAGTATTTTATGTTTAAAAAAGTATTCTTTGCAAGAATCCGTCGATTTTAAATGACACACTGATCTAAGGCACTTTTTTTGAGCTCTAAATATCGTGTCACGCATAGTACAGTTTCCCCAGAATATAATCCCGTATCTTAATGTAGACGTCACGTACGCATGATATGATGTGAGTACTGCAGGTTGGTTTACGACTTTGATTAGCATGTACAAGGCATACGAGTAACTGCTTAACTTAGAGCAAACGGTTTCGGCATGTTTACTCCAGTTCAGATCCGAGTCAACATATAAACCCAAAAATTTAGTTACTGGAATGTCCTCAATTTCATTATCGTCATAAATAATTTTCGATGTCATTTTTTTATATTTGTAAAATGTCATTAAATTCGTTTTTTCAAGATTAATTAATAGATTATTACATTTTAACCAGTCAATCACATTATTCAAAGTCATAGTAATTTCAGGTTCAATGGATTTACTTCTATCACCAGTAAAAACAATTGTGCTGTCATCAGCAAATAATATTATAGGGTGGTGAATGCTTTGGGGCAAGTCGTTTATATAAGTAATGAAAAGTAAAGGTCCAAGGACACTCCCCTGTGGAACTCCATATGTAACGCGGCTCGTACGCGATGAATACTTTACTACAGTTCTGGAATTGGGACATATCTGTTCAATTTGAGTTTGTTGAAAACGATCACTAAGGTAAGATTTAATCAAGTTCAAAACGTTTCCTCTTACTCCGTACGCTTCCAGCTTATTGACCAAAATTTCATGATCGACGTAGTCAAACGCTTTAGTAAGGTCCATATACATCGCAAATACTGGCAGTTTTCTATCACGCCCACTTATAACTTTTTAAGAAAATTATAAATGGCAAGGTTAATAGATTTATTTTTTCGGAAACCAAGCTGTTCTTCAACAAGAATTTTATATTTTTCCATATACGAATAAAGACCAGAATGAATAAACTTTTCAAATACCTTTGAGAAAACTGGAACCAATGCTACTGGTCTATAGTTATTCAAAATATTTCTATCTTGTTTCTTAAAAAGTGGCTTTACGATTGTTAATTTTAATTTGTCTGGAAATATACCACAGGTTATACAAAGATTATTAATGTAGCTCAATACTGGGGATATAATGAGGGCGACGTCTTTTATTACCTTAGTTGTTATATCGTCATAGCCTGTACTCTGAGTATTTTTCAGTGAATATATGATTTTTAGAATCTTTTCCGGAGTCGATGGAGACATAAATATTGAGTTTGGTTGTTTTTTTTTAACAGGTATGCTATTTTTATTAATGAGATTAGAAAAGGCGACTTGATTGATATAAAAGTCATTGAATGCCTGCGCAATATCGTTTGGATCTTTCAATATTTGATCGTTACATTTAATCTGTGTGATATTAGAATTAGGGGGCTTTTGGACAAAATTTTTATTTATGATATTCCATGTAGCCTTAGATTTATTTGAAGCTATTTTAATTGCATAATTATTTCTTGATTTTTGTGTCAATCGCATTATATGTTTCAAACGTTTAGTGTAATTTTTAAATGCCATTTTATTTTCTATACTTGGGTTTTTCCTGTACTTCCAAAACATAATTCTTTTTTTCTTGGTACATATTCTTATGCCCTTTGATATCCACGATGGCTTTTTACAAATTGCTTGTCTACGTTTCACTAAAGGAAATGAAAGGTCATATAGTAATTTAAATGTCTCATAGAAATAATTATATGCTTCATTAGGATCGCTGCTATTGTAAACTTGACTAAAAGTTAGATTACTTAAGTTTTTCTTAAATTTTTCCATATTTTCTTTAGTATATTCACGTCGAAGTGAGTACCAATACTTCATTAGAAAATATTCTTTTACAGGACATTTAAAGTACTGCGCCGTATGATCAGACAAAACCAATTGCATTATCTCACAAGAAGAGCCGCGAACATTATGCAGAAAGTTATCTAGACAAGTTCCGCTATCAGGCCTAGTTGGTTCACGGAGCGATATTTTTAATTTATACTCATTAATGATATTTAGAAAAGTTGAGGTTGTATTATTTTTATCCAAAATATTAATGTTGAAGTCACCACAAACAATCACTTTCTTATATTTTGATAATAAACAAATTCTATTCAATATATCGTAAAGACAATCATAAAATATATTATATTCAAATTGCCTTTTTTTAGGAGCTCTATATATACAAACAATTACAATATTATGTTCTATTAATTCTACTGCACAGCATTCTACATAATTAATCTTACTACATTTTACAACATTTGTAATCTCCCTAAATTTTTGACTTCTATGTACTAATATGCAGGACCCACCCCTGCGAGATTTCCGACAACAGCTTGAAGCTAACATGAAATTTTCAATATTGAGATAGGCGGTATCACTGCTAAGCATATTATGCTCCGTAACACAAATAACATCGATGAATCTTTTCTTCGTATTAAGATCTTGAATCTGAACTGTAAATGACTCGGCTTTACTGATTAAACCATCGATGTTTTGGTGAAGTACACATATATCACGCTTAGGAACGAAAAAGATCTTTTTTAGTCGAACTGCAAGTTTTGTTACTAACTACCTGAGAATTCCCCGTACCAATAGACGCATTTATGTCACTTGCTACCTCCAGATTTCTAAGATCACTGTAATATGCTACGTTACCTTCGATGACTTGAGCACATTCCACATAGCTAGAATCGGTTTGGGTTTCTACATTAACTACAGTAACAGGGTTTTTACATTTCATATTCAATTCACACTTTTTCTCATATAATTTAGATTCGTACTCACGTTTAGTCAATTCTCTCAAAATGGAGTTACAAATATTAATACGAATGATATATTTATTTGGCACACGCCTACTGTAATCCATGTCGATAAAGACAACATTCTGGAAACTCATACAAATGCGCCTAATTTCATAATTTAATTTACATTCATTGAGACACTTATTATATGGAACTTCGGTTACAATAATATTTGTGAAATTAAAATAATTTAAGAAGCTATTTAAGGTAAATTTAAAGTTTTCAGGATTACAGTCATTCATTCCACCTAAAATAATAATATAATCATATTTATTTAAGGTCATCAACTCTTCCTTGTTTGAATTCAAAATATCGTCTATTTTCGCATTGGCCTTCCAAAACGATTTGACTTCATAGTTGCAACCTACTAAATTTTCTAGTGATTTACGTAATCCAACTCCGCGTTGATCTGCCAGAATAATTATCTTTTTCTTTTTGTAATTTTTCTCTTCCTTGTTACTCATAGTTGAATACTCGTTACCCATTATTTTTCCTACTTGTTTATTTGTGTTTATATTGTCACGTGTTGTGTTGGATGTTTGTGATGATATCTCCTGTGGACCAAGTGCCATATCTAAATTTTCGTTAATATTCAGATTACATTGACTCTCTACGTGAGAATTTTGTTCGGATTGCAGTTCTTCTATTTTTCGTTGCAACTGTAAATTTTTATTCTTCACTTTTCTACATTGTTTTTCGAGCTTCATTATTTTTCGTGAGTATTTGCACTTCCCTGATAACGGCACTCTAGTTTTATTTTTCTTCGTAGCTAAGACTTTTTTGTTGATTTTTGATGATTTGTTGTTATGGTTTTTTTGCTTTTCAATTTTTAACCATTGCTGAAGCTGTGTTATTCGCAAATTTAATTCATGTATATTTTCCTGTTGTCTTTCCAAAATACATTTTTGTTGGTCTGTATACGACGCTCCCGAAGTTGGAGTTCCTTCTGTTCCCATGGAAATACGAAGACGCTTTCTCTTCCGGCCGATGAACGGTGTGTTTTGAATGTCACCAAAATCTATTTTTTTATACAGTTCTAAGATTTTTAAATTTTTTTCTTGTTCTCTCTTTAGCTGTCCGTTTTCTAAGATCAAATTTTCTATTTCATTTTCCGCGCACAAAAGGCGCTTTTCTAAATCATTTATCTTTTGTTTTGAACAGGAGTCTAATTCACTCAAGTCTGGATTTATTAGTGGAATGCTAATTCGAGTAGACTCAAATATGGACGAGTCAGTTAGATTTCCTAAGGAGCTGGCACGCTGCCGTTGTCGTTTATTAAAATTTACGTTATTGATCTCCATGTCTACAAATTCTATTGATCTATCCATTTGTGTGGTTTAGTACCAAGTTATTTTTCACAAAAAAAAAATAAGAAAAACAAAAAGTTTTTTCGTTGCAAAACAAATTTTCGTACAGTGGCGGGAATTGAAACCTATCACTGCTAAACGCCAAACCAATGTACTAACTGTTGCGCTATTTGATCACTTGAACAGAGAGGCGAAATTGCGTATAAGGTTGTACGACTCAGTTTATACTCGTAGAATTGCGTGTTTAATATCGTTGAAATTTCTGAGTTACCGCACACTGCACTGTCACTTTTATTTCCAAATGAGGGTGATCGAAAATTAATGTTTAGTTTGTTTATTTTATAGATTTAACTTTAATTTTCGCACTGTTTCTTTAGACGTTCTTTATTATTTAATAACTTCACACATTTTGGGAATAATTAGGTTATAGTCTGAACTAAGGTGTAGTTGAAAATGGCCCGATTTGGTAAATAAATGTATATTAAATTTTTTGCGATTTTATAAATTTTCACTGATATTTCGTCGGAGATAACGTTAACACTGGTTATTTGTATATTAATTTACACGTTAAACTTGTTCAAATAACAATTACTTTAATAATAACATTTTTTTTATGATTTCGTAACACTGAGTAGATACATTCGCGATGGCAGCGCCACGCCGATAATTGATTGGCTGTGATGGATTTGGGCGCGGAAGACTGACGCTACGGGTCGCAAGGGGAGTAATCAGAAAATGGCGCATTCCTACGACGTGACGCAATACAACGCATCGGTGTTTGGTTTAATGGTAATAAATCTGTAACGTGCAAACTAATTATTATTAATATTAGCAGAGATGTAATTCGTCATCACAACCTACTCGTAAATTATTTTTTTCTTAAGAACCATTCTATGCAGAGCAAAGACGAGGTTTCAAGCTCTGCGGTCTGCATGGATTTCTTTGATACAAAGGATTGAAGAAAAACATTTGAGGGCAAGTTTTTCTCGGATTTTAGGATTTAGATCATTCCAGGAATGGGATAGGTTTTATAAGGATTTGGAGTAAAATGGTGTGTGTTGTAAATAACGAGCAAAAAATTATGGGGAAATAATTTGGGAATAAGATTTCATTGCCTTTCTTTATTACACTTTCATCTAATTCATATTTTTATTTTTAATTACTATATTAAATTCAAATACATCAAATTTTAAATATAGTAACTATAATTCTAAATTTAGTTCAAGAGTTTTAGCTCTTGTTGTACTAGTTTACTCCTTTGCATCTGTTGCAACAACAACATTAGTCAATACCCACTTCACAAAACTAAACCTAAATTTTTCAGTCTCTTCCTCCCATAAAACCCACGTGCACCAAACAAATCCTGTCCAAATTTCACTCAAACATCCATCTAGGAATCCACCGCACGTCGAAATGGCAGGATTATGACCAGTGGAGCATGCTAGTATTGCCTCGGCGACGGGTGATAAATCAAGGAGCACGTGTGACTGACTGTGGCCTGATGGCCTGATGGATGTGGCCTATCTGATGGCGGACGTTTGATGGCCTTGTTGGACAACAGGTAGTTTTGAAGCTTCATTAGATCAAGCTTAAACTGCGGGTGAATTGTTTGATTGCATTTATTGACCTTTTTATATAGCTAATAAGGCTTGCGTTTGACCGCAACTCGCCTGATGTAAAGCGACGATGCGGCCTAGGATGTAGCGCGCTTGCCTAGAAGAAACTGATTCACTCGTGATTTGAAGAGACCGAGATTATATCTATCGGGAAATAGACTATTTAGCTTGGGTTTAACAAAAGTAGATTGAAAGATCGCTATTAGCAATAATAATGCCCTTTGATGCACTGCTATCAATAGGCCCCTTCTGTTTACTATATTTTTGTGTGGGACAATTAGATGGGCGACACAACATAATAGCGATTTTTTTTTTCCTTATACAAGGTTATCGATTAGGGGTGTACTAAGCTGAAAGGAGGTTACGCATGATTACGAATAAGTTTCATTATCCGCTAACCCTTAATTCGATGGAAAAAAATCTCACCAAACAAAAGTTAATCGATCGTCGACAAACTTGTATAAAAGAGTTGATTTTTTTCTAAATCAGATTTGATCCCATTGTGTAAGTTGCTCCTTAGGATAAGTATTGTACCGTATTTCGTCTTGGTACACTCTTAACTGACAACCCTGTATATATTTTTCTACCATTGCCCATATATTTTTTTAATATTTTGCATCAGGGTATTTAATTCTAAATTTTACTCTTTTGTATAAAACATCTGATTTTCATCATGAACTTGGTAAAGTTAAGAGCTAAAGTCGTTGCTTATTAAAACCAGAATGTCATAGGAACCAACGTTATTTTGATGATAATTATTTACCAGTATATATCGTTGATATGTATAGCAGAGTGAGTTAGTTCAGTCAATCAGATTACGAACACAGTGACCGCTAACATTCTTGAAATAACCTAATTCTAAACTATAGGTACATCCCGCTAATTACGAACATGCATTGCTCCATAACCACAAACACATTAGAAGTTTCAGGAATATACATATACGGTTGAATTGTGTCGTCTAAAGTATGAGCGTCGTCTAAAGTATGAGCGATTCGCTGATGGATAAAACTCATGGGTATTAAAAAGATAGATAAACTCTTAATTGTAGTCACACAAAACGAAAATACAAAAAGATATTACATCAATTGCAAAAGAAGTAATGTAGGAAAGTTTTTTTAAAATATGTAATGTAGGAATTGTATTGTCGACAGTATAATCAAATAACTAAAACACGTTAATTTCAAAGCAAAATTGTGAGCATTACAACACAGTCTATTAACCTTAAAAATTATTCTAATTAACAAAAAGGAATAATTACAAAAAATGCTATTTAAGTTTTTACAATTTGCTAGGCAAAGTTTGACCATAATCTGTCTTGATAATAAGTGCAACCTGAATTATTAAGAATGGTAATAGAATATTATAATTACCAACCAAAGTTATGTTAAACAGTTTGTCTTCCACTTTGTTTATCAATGATTTGCAAAATAGCTTTCTATCTGATAACTATTGTTCCATGGTCTAAACTAAGCGTCCCCGAGTAACCGAGAAATCAAAATTAGGCAAATTTAACTAGTACTACGTCGACGAATTAGACCTCATTTACACAGTAGCGTAATAAGTGTTATATTAACCTAACTAAGTCTCGGTTTATAAATCGCCGATCACCTGTAAATCCAATGTTTTTCTTATAGATAATATGCTTGTGTCGCTGCAACTCCCCTGATGTAAAGCGAAAATCCAGTCTAAGATGTAGCATGCTTTTTTGTTAGACTTGTCTGGGACATGTTGGAATCAGAAATATTTACAGACGGACAAGAATATACTTGTAATAAAATAGCTTGCTAATCGTAGTCTTTTTTAGTGTTGTTTGTTCAAAATTAACAAAATTTTTAATTTTTTGACCACCCATTTCTATTACGATTTAGCATTATTATAAAAAATTACATGAAAAATAACGTATCCTGTATTTTAATATATATTCAGAATGTAATGAACTCTTCACTACATTATCTCGAAATGGGTTTCGAGTTTCCACCACTTTCCAAACATGAAATAATGTCAATTCTTGACGAAGTTTTGTATAAAAGTTCTACGAATTTTCAGAATATCGTTAGGAATGATTTATTATGGGGAGATACATTATAGTACTTCCTAAATTAACATTTCTGTATTTGTACAAAATTCGTTAAGATTAACTAGACTAGATACAGCCCCAAGAAACTGCGCTCGCAAATTCAACTACTAGCAGAACTAATATTCCTTACAAGATTACGCTTCGGTGTAACAGTCAGTCTAAACATGCGAATTTATTAACGCGATTGCATTTCCGTACCGAACATATCGGAAATTAGGTAATTGACAAACGAATTAGATTTACTAATAGGTACCAGGTTGAGTACTGGGAAACCTGAAGATCTATTTAATATAAACTGATTTGTAGATATTTTTAAAATAGACTTTTTTATCCTACAATGCATATTATTAATAGCTAGGCATTTGACCATAAGCTCTCACGATCATAGAAATCAGCGACACCTTGACGGAGCATGGTAGCCTTGATGGAGCATTCCTAGTCTGGAATACACTAGCCTCAAGGAAAGCTGCCGGTAGGTGCTTGACGATATAGTAAAAAAAATACTCATAGACCTACCCAATGTAATATATTTACGACTTTTTTTGATTTTTATTTGTGTTCTCCTAACGATTTAAAAGTAGACGAAAATCTTTGTTATTGTGTCACACTTAGATTTATAGAAGCGATTTCAACAGCAAACCATCTTGAAACTACAGCAACTGAACCTACTCTATCAGTGAACATTATGCCGGATTTACTTTTAAATATAAAAGATTATAATTGGGTAGGTATCTCGACTTTTCTAGAAAGTCATTCTTTGTCACACACTTAGCAACTCCAACTCAACTACTTAGTATGTCGATTTGAACCTCCCGGTGATAGTACCGGGAACTAAAAATGTCATTATACAGCACAGTGGCTCACACATGCACATCAGATGCAGCGGCAAAATAGCGGAAATAAAATGGACTCCTTGTCGCTTTGACAATCTGAAGTCCTTTGTAGGACTCTATAGACTTGTATAATTCTGGTCAGTGTCCTAGACCCATTCCTACACAACACGCAGCCACAAAACAATAATATCGTTCAGTACATCCCATACAATATCAAAAATAACTAAATCAAGACAACAGTCGCTGCAGAAGTGTTGAAACGGCTATTTTTCACGAAAATATCTACTGGGACCAGAGACAGTAAACAGGGGAAACCAGCTGAGCATGCATCTTGCAACCCTGGGAGGGGCTGAGAAGATAATGTACAGAAGTACAGGTTCGGTGGTATCGACCCGAATACATCCCAAAGAGGAGCATAGGTCTCTTCAAGGTCAGGGTCCTGAGAATGGTTATAGTATACCACGCAGGTCACTACCGGGTGAATTTACAAGTTTACAAACAAATTTTCGCAAAATGTTTTGCATCACTCCAGGAACATGGTCCAAAATGTTGCAATCGAATCTAAAATATCAAAAACAATGAATCGAAGATGTTTATCGGTAGCCGTAGCATCCGGTAAGTATGTTATGTCAGTTGGTAATTTTGAGATGATAAATTATTGTGGTCGCGAGGTCGAAAGATCATAGAACTACTAGTGATAATGTGCTTTTGAGTATTAATATATAGAGGTGCATGCTGGGATATCACTTGCGTAATTATTTATTTTGTTTTTATTGGCGTGATGATAATACTCTATCGAATAAAACAAGACAACAAATGCTCGCAGTAGAGACATTCTAAAATTATTTTCAGGAATATTTACCCATTATATTGACTTTGAAACATTAATTCCCATTTATTCATGAAGCTGTGATCGCAACTACATAAACGTAGGCGACCGATATGGTATGATATGGGCTATTATCCCTTATATGTTTCCTTCTGTACTTTTTCTACTCTGTGGTGACAGTTAGGAAGAATAATGACGCTGCCCGTAACCACATTATCGATTTAAAAAGTAAAAAAGCGCGCGAATTTAGCGCTCATGTCGAAATATGATCGAGTGTGTGGAGAAACTAGTGGTTCCGTACGTGAGAACCATAGATTGCATTTTTAAAACAAACATTATAAAAACAATAAGCGTAGTATTGATGTTTTAGTACTAAACTGAGGTTTTTAAATAATCTACAGAATGAATAGTTTTAGAAATTTATAAAATACGACAACATGCGGTCGAATATTTTAATAAGACTAGTTTAAATAGGATTTTTTTTTATATATGCCATGCCCATAGAGGTTGTCTGGAAGAGATCGCTTTTAGCGATAAGACTACCTTAGTGACATGGTATTTGTTTTTTATTATTTTTGTGATGTATTTTTGTGGTGACAAAGAATGATTGTATAGTATTGTATTGTAATAAAAAATAATCTAAATACGTACAAAGTAAAAGATACAAAAGTAAACAACAGGTACTTAAAGTTTAAATATCATGGTAGCAATAATGTACATTGATTACAATGTCTGTTGTTAAAATATTATTTATAATTAGTATGACTTTTAATAAATCATAAATGATTTTATTAATTAAAGACTTATAAATAAATGAATATTAACATTGATTTGAAAGACCCATACAGTAGATACTAATAACTAGATTGTTACGAGGCCTTTCGTTCCAGCATTTCACGCGGAACCCTAAGATCGAACAATAAGTTTTATTATTTATGTGTGTATCGAAGTCGTGCAACCTCTTTAGCACATCGGCGATAGTTGCGCAACTTTTGTAGACCAACTTTTGTGGGCCAACTGTTGTCGTTAGCCCGAAGTTGTTGATCGATTGTTCTCAGTAAAATCGTAAACAACTTTCAAAGATATGTATTGAAGGTATCTTAAAGGGACACGAAGTATTTTTTGGTAGTGAAAAATTAATTAGGGCATACATTTTTTAAAACCACACGTGAAATGGAGGGGTGTTATAAAATTAGCGGGTGTATGTAGTATAGGCCGCTAAACTTATAAACCGGGTTCTAGACTTTTTTATTCGAAACGTGGTTTGACTTTTTCCTTAGTATCCATTGAAATCCAGTTTAAACAATTAATAATTATCACTCATCAGTTTAAACTTATTAACAACATGATCAACATAATGATCATTATGTTGTGAATTTCTTTATTGAGGAATATTTTAACTTTTATTTAAAGAGAAACAACGTTCACATCTGCCAGGTATTTGATGGGTGACCATGGTTATTACTAACTTTTAAGCTAACCCTGTAGATAATTGTAGGTACGAACAACTCGCTTAAAAATGAAAAAGATCACCTAATGTAAAATAAGGTACAGTTGAACCTTTGCAACGATCAAGTGCGTGCGTAAGAATGTATTAAAAAACAATTAGAATCAAAGGCACGTCACTATCTCAATAAAATCTCAAAGATCAACGATTCAAGCATAGAATAGAATAGAAAGTAGAAAACAAAAGCGAGCGACACATTGCGCATTGCACCGGCGTCGCAAATTCGATTTGAGGTCCTCGCCCACTCTACTAACGAACCTCATGCAGTGCTAGCTCGCGTCGACTAAAAAGATTCCCTCGGTTGAATGCTTGTGTTGTCTTTGCCGGGCGAGTTAAAAAAGTTGGACGTCATTTTTCGAATTTCGAATTTGATAAAGGGAAGGGTGCGGGTTTTCTTGGTCAAGACATTTTAGGAAGTTTAATTGTAAAACAACATTTTCTCCCAACTAGGGTTTAGGCAAGATATAGTTCCATATAACACCATATAAGCACCTTTTGGGTTAGTTTTTACCATATTCTGTTGTTGTTTTTTTTATATCATTTTTGTAGCATGTACCTGAAAAATACGGACGGAACTTCAAACAAACACTGAAGCATCCGTCGTAAGTCGGCGCGCTAGTACGTTAGAGTACGCACGCACACATTCACATCAAAGTAAGTTGCTTGGTCGCCATTACCGCCCCGGACACCGCGCGAGTGCCTTTGCAGGCTACACCTCGTAATTAGACTGGATTACGTCGTGCAAAATCCTTCGAGCTATGTCGGCAACTCCAGTTCTTGGCGAATATCCTCATTATGGATTCTATCGCGCACAGACACTCCCAACATAGCTCGAAAGACCGCTCGAACAACCGATAACCGATGGGGATGAAAAGTTCTTGAGTGGCGACCACAAACCGGAAGACGCAGCGTAGGTAGGTGGACCAACAACATAGAACACACAGTCATAAAATGGACATAAAACTCACAAGTAACCAGTGGATGCAGTTACTGTTCGCAGCTTAACGTTTGGAATGGCGTTCTAAGGGGGAGGCCTATGTTCAGCAGTGGGCGTATTCTGGCTGATGATGATAGCGATAACAAAGAGTTTTGTAACTGTCAAAAAACAAGTGCATTACACATACAACATTGCATGACAATCGAGTTTCGATTTATCTGTGCATTATGTGTAGTACCTTGAACCGAGTGTTGGAAAAAATAATTCCATGCGCAGCCCGTGTTATGCAGTGTCAGTAAGTACTTTGCATCTCAAGTTGATTTAATCAGATTCTAATAAGTGAGTTTTTATTAACTTTGAATTCGAATCAATGTGTTGATGATTCTTTCCAGTAACTTTTTATGATAGTTTTGTAAATATAACGATTTATTCCTGTTATCTGTCCCCGCAAGGTGACATACAGGAATAAAAATTCCTTTCTGTCACTTTTTTAGTCATAAGGGACAGAGCGGAACTTTTATTTTTCCTGTTTGTTATTTAACTAATAAACTTGTATTTAAATTTATATTTATTTGTTAATTTGTATTTCCATAGTATAAAATATCTATCTTCGCGCCAAAACGGGAACACTTTCAACCAGTTCCGCTAAACAGGGTTGCCACAAGTTGGCAATAAATCTACGGATCTCCTGTTGCCTCTAACAAACGTCTCTCATTGAAAACAAACGCCAATGCATCAACCCTAAACACTTGATGTATTTATGGTACACGTCTTCACCCCTACTAAGGGTTGGAGAGGGGATCGACAAATTTATATTGTTAATTTGACCTACTTAGATAATTACTTTATCTTTACTTTGATACTTAATAATTCTCATTTAAAGTTTATTGAATACAAAAAATACTAGATATTTTGCAAAAAAAAATGTTTAGTATAAATATTTACTAAATGTTTATTGAAATATAATTCTCATTTTATGCAATAACTTGGCATAAGCATAACTAACGTATGTCACACATTATTTACCGACATTAAAAGAGAGGAAGTTCTCAATTTAACTATTTTTCTTGTTTTTAGTTTACATATACATGCATTTCCTAGATAGTACTTATAATAATATCATACAAATACAAAAAAAATATATAGAAAGAAAATAAAACCTATTCTACATTTTTTTATTTGTAATCTCAGATATAACATCATTACAATGAAACCATTTACTTTACTATTTAGCTAACTATTTCACAAAGCATGAACTTTTAAAAATAATATACTCACATGATCTTTTTGCAGCCTTTGTGAATAGTTAAGGTCACAATTGAAAAAATCTATACCTTCTGAAGTCAAATTAAGCTACGCTATTACGTTATTCTACTACAAAGCTAAGCGAATAAAAAATCATTTAAGTAGAAAAACTAATCTCTAAAAACCATTTAAACATCCGTCGATCAAAATATGTCTCTTATTTGCATGTCTCGATACAAATAAAATAAAAGGAAATCTGGATATAAGACCCAAAGATCGACTCCATAGCATCTTTGCAGGAAATCCTCAACAGAATCCAATTGCAAAAGGATTGCAGTTGCAACCTTATCAATCGCAACCCATAGTAGTCCCCCCGAAGCCAATTGATACTGAAACAACGACGCGATCCTAAGAAATCCCTCGATACGAAGAATCCGAGCAAATCTTACATACGTCTACTTTCTTACCCAACACAACCAGACCTGCCTCTGGAAACAATGACGTTCACATCACGTGTCAAATTACACTGGCCATTTGCACGTCTTGTTACTCAGCTAAAATAGCCTGAGCCAGACAGTAAAACAGTAACAAAACAAACAAAGGTCAAGAAGACTGGTCGTCACAATGCCGTCCCAACAACATACAAAGGTAATTGTGATCATGAATCAATCCTATCTGAGAAGCCTTGTATGGGCAACAAATCCGGCCATCGTTCGTATTATACGCGCTTACATCGCTCGCTTTATGTGATATTTGATTTTGGAATTGGAATCGAAGACGCATTGTATGTTGTTTTTGTTTTCATGTTGGGGTTTTTCATACATATTTTTTTCATATTGCTAAGGTGAGATGATAGCGTATTTTCAGAGTGACCGGTTCATCAACACTCTCGATATTAATGATACGAAATTAAAATTAACTTATCTAAGAAACTAATTACTAGTTTCTTATATAAGTTTAAAGTAGGTAAATAATTTGTCATTGTCATTATCATCATTATTCATCATTAGGTCATTAAATTGCGGTGTATTGTGCATTAAATGAACGTCAGTTCAGTACATATCACCCCCACACAGAATAAGACTACTAATTTAATTTAGTTCAGATGTATTTATTGTTCACTGTATTACTTATTCAAGACCGTTTATAAAAGTAATCCTAGTTTCATTTTATTTATTTATGGGCTTTGTCGCTGTGCGTCCATATCGACCTGTAATTCTTAACAATTTTTTTTAATTCTATAGGACTTCAATTATGTACAATTTTCTTTATCTATTACTAAGGCTTAAATCTACTAATTTATACAATACAAGCGCTTCATTAATCCTAGTTAAAGAAGATTTTTTTACAACAAACATGGACACTAGAATGCGTAGCGAATACATCACGTTATATTTAATCGCCATTTAATTGCACACGTGTGAAAGAGTAACGATTATGCGATACGCATACTTTTCACAGTCTTACGACCTAACATTAGCTAACATTTTCTTTGTTGTTAATTAGCAAATTAGTTCTGTATCATTTCTTATACTTGGGGTAAAACTGTGGTATCCTTTATTGCGTATTGCGAGGGCTGAATCAATCAGCCTGTATGGATAGGTCAGCCAACCAATATAGGAGAATTGCGACCAATTTGGGCACAGGCCCTATTGGCTTCTAATGTGATAGCGAATGGTCTTGTGATGGATGAGATGGTATTGGATTCACGTGGGATTTGCTTTGCTGTTACGTAAAATATACTATTATTTATTCCGAGACATTACTAAGATTGAGATGAGGTTAGAAATGTGTGGAGTTGAGCTATGACGAAATGTTAGAGATTTAATCGGCTTGAGATTACTGGTAAGTAAAATATCAAATAGTGATAAACTACAGCGAGTAATATGATATAAGTATTTAGGATATTTATTTAGGATGAGTTAAGTTTTTTTTTTAAGTTTGTATTTATCAAGGATAAGTAACGCTAAAGGCTAAAGGGACGCTCTGGATCAAATAGCTAAAGCCTTTTATTTAGTTTGCTTATCTAACTATTCTACATAATATCCTACTTCCTATTAAAAATAATATTATAATTGCGAAAGTTTGTAAGAATGTATGGATGGATGTTTGTTTTGTTACTCTTTAACGTAACTGGTACGAGGATAGCTCCTATATAGCCTTTAATAATACACATAAGATACTTTTTATCCTTTGTAAAAGCGGGTAACGCCGAAGGTCGCAGCTAGTTTAATATTAATTAATTATAACCAGTTAACATTTAACGCGTTTTATATACTTAGATCTATTTTCATAAAATACATGGTTATGGATTTTTAGTTAATGTACGAATCAAATTTTATTTATATTGAATAAATAAATAAATTAAATGACAAGTAAACGAATATAATAAAATACTATTTACCAACTTTCATGCTAAAACTAAAAGAGGAAAGATTCTTAATGAAAACTGATGTCTTAAGTAACTGGAAGACGCCGTTCGATTTTAATTAACTTTAACTGGAACCGATAATAAGGAGACTAAGTTTAATTAGTTAAGCCAATCACGTCCAGTGTTTATTGAATTATCATCGTCTTCTTTCAACCCCTACTATTTTACCCCGTTTTACTTAGCGAAAAGTGTGCTATGATGCATTTTTGCCGATAGCTTTTACCCTCCTTCTTTCGCAGTCAAATAAAACATTACGTTTTTATCTGACTGCGAAAGAATGAGGATTATGTTTTTCGAGTGTATGTATATATATGTGTGTATTTATCTATGCATGTATATATGTATATTTATTTTGCACGCCCTAGAGCCTTGTACACGGCTTATCGTATTTTTATGTGAGTGGTGTCAATAGATTCGTTTTAGTTGTGAGGTTGAAACTAAGTACATCAAAATTAAAAAAAAAAAACAAGAAATTAAGGATGATTCACAGCTTTAACGATTCAGCAGTCGGGTTTTTTCGAACTCGCTTCTAACCACTTTTTTCCAACGGTCTTTTAACCACGACGCGCATTTCTAAGAGAATAACGAAAGAAGAATTGAGAACTTCTTCTTTGAAGTTGGTTAAATCACTTCCAGTGTTCATTGAATTGTCATTGTTCTTTTTCAAACACTAGCAGTACTTATATTAATTTAATTTTATATTTAAACCTATTATATCACTCCAAATGCCTGGCGTCTGCTAATGTGGGAGTATTGAATATTAAATAAATAAATAGTTCTACAAAATGTGAAAAAGACTTATATAAATTATGTGCAATATCTTTTCTTTTATCTTGAGCTCTTGTTTAAGGTACCACTGAATATTTAAATATTTTTTTATTTCGGCGAGTAAATAGCGTTGCAGTGAATTTTCTCTTTTTTGGAGGAAATTATTACTTCCAATAGACCCCATTAAAAAATTCGTAAAACTTATACCTACAACCAAGTTTTGTTAGCATCAAGAGACTTGAAATATAGAGCTTTACTCGCTCGGTCAAATCACACAATTTACCAGTCAGTCAGGTTTTGTATAAAAGAACCAAAAATATGTGTATAAATGTATAATGTCCTGCCGAGACGAACTCGGTAGTCACTTATTTCAAACTGTTATTGGTTTTAAAATTTGCTAAAAAGAGAAACGAGCAAAAAATATATTATATCACGTTCGTTACTTACCTTTAACGAACGTCTTGTTAAATTAAAAAAGATAAATACTTAAAAAAATAAACTTAAAAAGAAGACATATTTACAAAGGTACAAGATACTGAGTCAACAGATAAAAATAAAACAGCAGGAATAAAACAAAAAAATAAACCACAGACAAAAAATCTTTATTGATAAAAAAAGATTCTTGTCATATAACGAAACAAGCTAACCAATAACAAAACCTGCGAGTCGCGACGTATAAACCAAATAAACAGTAAAAAGAGCTCAGCGAAGAAAATTAAGTCCCATTGAGTGCCGGCAAACACAATCAGGAACGGAAGTGGGGGGAGGGGGTGGAATGGAAGGGAGGGGTAGCACGGAGGGGTGGGAGGGGTAAGTTCCTCACCTTGTGGATGTGGTTGGAATACATTGCTGGATTGATGCAAGCTTATTTTTTGTTTCAGAAAATAGGTTTGATGAATATTATACGAGTAAGTAAGGGTTTCGGGTTTTAAGAAACCCCTGTGGCTTCGCTCTGTCAGTCAGTCTGTCTTCTAAGTTTCACAATAACGAAACAAAATTCGTGTTTAGGCAATGATGTTAGTGGTAGTTAGATACGAAGGAAGATGAGTCACTGATTTTTTTTTTATGTTCGATGACCCAGTTGAGCCGTCAATGAGCTTAAAAACCAAAGAGTACGTTTTATTTAATCTGGAATTACGTAGCACATGTGTTTCAGCTTTAAAGTTAGAACGTCACCTGGCTACCTCTATAGAACTGTCATTGTAATTTGATTTTATAGGTCGTCATAAAATTGTACCAAAACTATATTTTAAGTTTTCTCCTGTACACGTGGAGTTGTTTTTTTTTTCCACCTGATCATATCGTGCGGAAAATCAATATTTCTTTATAAATGAATGAAATGAAATCAATTTTGAAATTATAGGCCTTGAAAGAGATTTGCACCTTATATTTTTAAACTATAATAAATAGAAAATTTATATTTTTTTCACCAGTAAAGTTATTTTGCGCTTAATCCATAATAGTAACTCGCTAAATAATAACAAAAAAACTTAATATGTAAACACGTATATAAAAAAAAATACCTAAGTATGTAAAAAAATTGTTTTGAAAAATGAACTCTCATTAAATGTTATGTTACAGAATTCTACAAAATGCACTCATCAAGATTATTATATTTTTGACAGATATAGAGATTATCTAACTATAGTGTTATATACAGAAAGTTGCAATTTTTTACCCGACTGCGAAATTGGAGGGTTATGTTTTTCGAGTGTATGTATGTTTATTTCTTTGGCACGACCTTGAGCCTAAACGGCTTGTCGTATTTTTATTTAAGCGGTGTCAATAGATTCGTATTAGTCGTAAGATTAAACAAAATTAAGGATGATACACAGGTTTAACGATTTAGCAGTCGGTTTTTTTTCCAACTAGCTTCTAAGCACTGCTATCTTTGATTCAGAATGTCTTCCAGCCAGCAATGTATATCTCCTTGGCATCGTTCAAAAATCGAATAACCACCCAATAAACCCTGCCTTCGTGCAATATGTGAGAGAATTCAAGTGCCAACTCCGACGATTCAAGACGATTGTACTAGACATGTAACGCTGACTAAGCAGTAGTGCTATCGCGTAGTGTTAGCGATGAAACAAGTGAAACTAGTGTAAACAATCTTGGCTTTGTTTTGACAGAACACCGCTTCAACGTTTCGAGCAAAAAATAAATCAAGATGTTGTCATTTGATTTACTTCTTTCATCGGTAACTTTATGTGATAGCATAAATAAACTAGCCTTCTATAGATCAGTTGCACGGCCTCGCACGCAACGTTTTGCGACTACTTTTACTATTACAAGCGTGCTTGATTTTAGGTACAGTCGTTTTTTGTCAGGCAATAATTAAAAAATGTACATTTTAAAGATTTTAAAGAATTTGCGTAATACGATTCTTCCTTCAGGCCCAGAAACTTGAATTTGCCAAAATGTTGAATCTTTAAGCATCTGCAACAAGTATACAAATGAGAAATACTAAAAAACCAATACAATAACTTTATTCTGATTCGGTTTCTTGGTAAACTTGGCGAACTGGTAAGCTCACAGCTGTTATGAAATAAATATTTCACTAAATTGCTTCCAAAATTGTCAAGAATCATACGCGGTGTCGAAGGGGATTAAAGTCAGCGTAACTGTGGAAATTAATTTTTCGATTTGTTTCGGTAAGCCACAGTATTTTAGTTCTTGTTCAACGGGTAATTAAGCCTACTTTCATAGATTAATCGTGTTTCTTTATTTTCTAGAAACGTTCCCCTATTTTGAGAGAAATACTCCTCCAATCAAAAATTCTCGACGAATAAAAATGAGCATAGTTTTTAGAGTTACGTCAAGATTGATGGGAACCTACGATCTGTATACGAGTACAAAATTTATTTTATACAAACATGCATACAAACGTACAAACACACAAACACGACTTAACAGACGAAAAATCGTTTTGCCAGACTTTAAGCAGGGTCGCTTCGTTCGTAGTATTTCCGAAAAAATGTTATTTTTACGAGTACATTACATTTCCGTGCATTATCACTTTTCCGGTACGTTCTTATCACTAACATTTTCCAATATCCTATAGGAAAATAATATTGCAAATAAACCCATAAATCAGGGCAAGGGTGTGATGTATGTCGCAGTGTGACATAATTGTCACATAATATGTCACGCGTAACGGGGGGCGTCATTATTCGCGATCTCGGAGACGCTTTCCATCGAAGCGCTTACTGCAAACGTGTTAATACGTCGAATGCGTCATTTAATGACACGTAAGAAATGCATGTTAGAATGGTAGCGTTTCAGGACGCAATATTACAATACTAATAGCAGAAAGGCTCTAATTTTAAACAGCCTCAAAAAAGATTAAAAGGTACTCCATTCAACCCGTATTTTTTGGTTCAAGCCTGATTTTTTAATTTTTAGATATACTATAATATACCCATGATCCCATTATACCTACATTTTATCATAATCGGTCTAGTAATTTGGTTTAAATCGTGGCCTGCCGAATTAAAGTAGTTAGCTGGCCCGTAGTTTAAAAAGTCATATCAAACATACTGCCGCCATTAATTTAGAACAAAATCGAAAATGATATATACTCTGCGCCAAGTGACCTATAAATCGTCACAGTGCAGGTTATTGGTTAAAGTTGCAGGCCATTAGTTGTACTGTTATTTGCATATTATTTTAAGTTTTAACTTACCTCAAGTGTACCTTGACGAAACGTTTCGTCATACATGACGCAACCCAACGCTATGGTGGAAAGTGTCGATAAGGGAAGAACGGAATAAGGGCTTGTTTTCGTGTAGCTGATTTATGGTGTTACATTTGATGGGTTAATGATGGTGAATAAGTGAATTAGGTGATACCTGATAGAAGATTAGATTTACGTGAAATTTGGATATAAATAGCATGTGTAAGATTGATTCATAGTCTTATTTTCGATTTCGAAATTCGACTAAGCAACAGAGGAAATACGGTTATAGATGTGTTTTTTCTACATATAAAAATAGGTAGATTTTCTTGGCAGTGTTGCTAGTGCGGCAGTTTTTTTACTTCATGTTTATTTACCTGAAACAAAGAAATACAAAAATTAATGATAAAGTCATATAAAACTACCTTTTTGATTGGGTATTTAAAAAATACATTCTTAGAACAAAAATAACATAATTTTTACTAAAAAACGACACCAAAAAAGATCACAAAAATCCTTTCTCATAAATTACTAACCCTATTTTAAGCTGCCTATACAGGCCGTTCTATTTAGAGCGTGTGCGTGCAAGTAGGCAGTATTTATCGCGATCCTAGAGGCAGATAATGAATCACTCTGTATAGCACGCAATCTCTCCAGCTTAGGGTTACCAGTAGGAATTACCCTTAGTAACGGGCAAATAAGACCTTTGAATAAAATTGTCTCATAAAAACCAAACAATTTAACAAAGAAAAATAAACGCAAACTTTAAAGCATACTAATAATAAAATATACTATCGTTCGAAAAACATTATCAATATTTATTTTTGCTGGTAATTTTTATAAGATCTAGCAAACAAGTTAAACCAAATACTTTGGTTGCGCTTGATTGCGGTTGATTTTTAGGTCTTTTTGGCAGATTGTAGATTGCGTGGCAGAGATTTCGCCGAAAGACGACCAATAATAAATACTTAGTAATAAAAAAAAACACTAAAAATTACACACAAAAAAACATAAAAATAAAATAAAATTATTATATACTATGGAATTAGTAGTGACTATTAATTAGAAATATACAAGCGCGAAATCCCACCCCGACGTCAGTTTTAGTTCCAGATACTCGTATTTGCCGGGAATTAGTTATTTAAAGACCCACCAATTTCGGCCTTGATTTTAAGATTTAGTCTAGATTTTTTCCTTTTGGATCTTGCAACCCTGGTTGTATTGTACATATCAAGGTGGAGATGGATCTGGGCCACAGATTGACAAATAGTTGATAAGTAATCCTGATATCTAGTAATTTTCTTCTGAGATAATGTTTTCTCTGTTATATAATGTAATAAGTTTTATTCTAGAAATATATATTTTTTTATATATCACGAACTAATGTTTGATTAGATTTTGCATGTTCGTGTATCATGAAAGAAAGCTTTTGTGAAAGGAAAACGTTAATGTCGCCTTTTTCTGGATTAAAGACTAAAAAACGCGAACCTTTCTTGCTTGAAGAATTAAAATTAGTAACTTTATGAGTTCTCATTTCATTGGAAATATACAGTCTAATAAGGATTACTGCCGACTGTAGAGATAATCATTCATATCGACCATTCATCAAAACATCCCACTAATAGGCACGGGTCTCCCATAATATAAAGTGGTTTAACATATCAAAGATACGAGTAATACATTAGAATACATTTTTTCTTACATAGTAACTATAGACCCCATATCCAAATCCCCTCAGCTAATATCACAGAAAATTTAATATCCTAACGAAATCATACATTGCAATTTCATGAATCACACTTAACAAACACTATTTCGCAGCTTTGCAGCTTTCAATGAAAACTACAACGTCGCAACTGCATTAATTCCACAGCTACATTCCCACTGCATCGTAATTATTAGCACAATTTAGAAACATGGCAATACCGAATGTCCAAACGATGCACTAAACTTGACACTATATTGCAGATGCACTGCATACGAGTAAAAAGCGCGAGGAATGTCAACGCCATTTTGGAAGAGACAAATTCGCAGCAGATTTTAAATCTTTATCAATCCCGATGATCTTGCTATTTAAATGTAAATTTTGTATTTTACCTGAATATTCATTAAAACCTGTAACTAAGACTGGGTGTATTTTCATTGCAAATGCAAAACCTGAATGCGTTTTGTTTACTAAAAAGTTGGATAATATTCTCCTTTGTGTTCGGTCTGCTTTGACTTAATTAATGACGTCAGACGTGCGCGAAAGAAGCGCATAAAACTTAATCAAATTCATTGAAAAAACTTCGCTCCATTCATTTTAAAGCGGAGTTTCAGTGGCTCATCATAATTAAGGTTTTTTACAACAGGGCGTCCAGTCCGTTAATTTAAGGTGCAGTTTCGCTGTCGCGTCGGTAGAGTGCGACAGTAACTAGTGGGGAGTGGAGATGCTACGTCATCTGCGGGCACTCGCGGTTTGGAGCCACGCCAGGGCACGAAGTGTAAGGTTTAAACCGCTGTCTGGTTGCTGCGACGTGATGACCAAACTTTTGATAACAAGTTATTTTGGTGATACAAGACAGAATTAAATAGTGCAGTTGTTTCGTAAAAAATTTAGCTTACTGTTTCACTAAAAGGAAATTTTTCAATATAATTATTTAAGATATCAGACTAATAATATGTAAGAGTATTTATTGCGCATAAGATGTAAATATGAGCTAAACGATAGGTACTCGTGTGAATATAAACTTGACAATGGTGAATATACTATTCGTATGACGCTATAAATTAATGAATTTTAAATTGTAATATGACTTCCTTTCAAGTAGAATAAAGATTTTTGAAGTTTATTGGTGTTACAGGAGTAGTTCTTGCACTGCAGCAAAGCGCTAAGGTATAATTTAATATTAAGCAATATGTTAATTTCTTATCTTCGGATCATCCGAAGTACACCTTAACCAATGTCAACGTGTAATGGATACATTTACAGTAGCGAGCGATTTATGCTGAAGTTTCGGCATAAATTCCAAGCGACGCAGGACGGCACCGAATTCCGCCGCCTGATTTAGCGGTCGTTCCTTAATTTTTAAAATACTTTTTGAGAAATTATAATATTTAAAACTACCGTTTACTCTTTGCACTCGTGACGTAATTTCACCCCCATTGTGGAGGTTAGTTTTCAGAATACAGGTTCATAAGTACTCCTAGTTATCGGAAGTATGATAAAAATTTATTTTTTGTTTTGTGTATTAATATTTTATGCTTTATACGTCAGTCTCAACACAACTTTAATTACCACAAAACAAGGGTAACAAATGACACCCCAAGTACTCCATTCATTAATATACAAAAGAACAACTTTTAAAGAAGCCATTAAACTAAACAACCTAAATTCTAAGGCGGAAGACAGGCAAATAAAGTTGTTCCACACCAGTTACGAAGTTTCCACAGTTGGTAACTAGTTAATTAAGTAAGGGCAAAGTTTTTGTTGTAAATTTTTAACAACACCCTCGGTTACGAAGTTTCGATAGACTTGCATTTTGGATGAGCTTGTTGTATTTGTATGTGAGTATACTTCCGTTTCAGATTATTGAATAGAACATGGCAGATGAATTTCTATCGACAAAACCTTTATGGGCATTAAAGCTTATTTATGAATACAGCTATATCCATCCATGCGCCATTACTGAGAAAAATAAAATGACTAACTGCAACTTAAAAAATCGCAGATGGATTACCTAAATGGTTAATCATTTAAAATCTACAGATAATTCAAATGCTCGAACTCACCACCAGAGAACAGCGTGCCTAGCGGCAAGCGGCATTACCATAACGAAAGACATATACGATAGGCCAGATAAGCATCGACATTCTGGTCACGCGTCGCATCGATCAAAAGCTCCGAAAAGTTTTGGCAAATAAGATGAGCTCCCGGTTCCCACGGATTTAAAATTAGACTCCAAACGGCTCAAAATTTTATATAAATAAATTTTAAAACCGACTTCAATAGAAAATGACATGAGAAAACAAAGAGGAAAATTTTCAAGTTACATTCATTTTTAAACTGCATCAATTTTAGTAAAAAATTATTTAATGGTAGGAGGTATTTTTTTTATGCTGGTAACTTCTAGCTGGTTTCTTCTAAAAGAAAACCCGTACCCTGTGAACACATTTAAATTGTATAAAAAATACCCTTTGAAGATATCTATCTGGTCAACTTCTAATCTCCATATTTTGTGGAATTCGAAAAGTTTTTCGGCAGTTTTGTATATGGGAAAAATCTTTTAAAATACTCGTGCAACGGTGGATAATTATAAGGCCTGCACATAATAATATTATAAAATTACGAGTATGCTATTTCATAGAATTTTTCCAGGAATAAATGCCTTAAAATGTTTGAGCTAAAAGCGACTTCAATTTGGCATACGACTACAGATCATTATATATATTTTGATTAAAAAACTGAATGTATGAATGAATTGAATTAGTTTATATTGTTAATAAAACATAACAATAATGTTAATAATCAACATCTTACGAGTAAGAGGCTCTCGCTAGATGTGCTCCTCGATACAGCACGTATTGTTAGGAGGTTCCTCTCTCTGTAGTCCCTACTATCGGTAGCTCCTACCCCGTTGCTGGCGGCACTCTAGGTATAAGTTTTTTATAATATTTATTGTTTTATATTCATATTGTAAAAAACCTAAATTTAAGAAAAAAAATGGATACGAAAATGTTAATAACATTATAAAATCCCTCAAATAAAAGACTAATCAAAAGGAACAATCTAGGAAGTGCCGTAGTGTATACCTATTCCAACAAAAAATATTTTCCTAATGTTTCCAGCCGTTTTTGAGAAATCGGGGTACATACACTACTTATAACAAGTGATTAAAATTGACTTCAAAAAATCCGACTGCAAAAACTTTAGACCTACGTATCTTAACAAGCGAAAATGCGGGATGACCATCTGCAGGTGAAGACGAATCTATTGATACCACTCACTTGGGACTGGGAACTTCATCAGAGATGAAATGAGTCGTTCGTGTCCACAATACACTCCTATGGAGTGCAAGACGTGCCAATCAAGATCAAGAGATGAACAATCAGGTATGCGTGACAAGCCGTATTGTTAAACAAAATGAAAAAAAAAATACAATGCAGTAAAAATACAATGTTTATATCTTTTTTTAATAAAGAACATCTTAAGAAAAATAGCCTGTTTAAGAGCCATATTTGTTTAACGAGATCTTCACTTTTCATGACATTTTATCATTTTAGACCGTTCCAATATACCGTTAGCTGTAAAGAACCAACTGAACTGAAAGGTCCATAAAAATATGAACATTCAAGGAGCGAAGGTCGCCTATCGGACCATCTTTCTGGTTATTTGACTTTAATCTACGAGTACTTCATTTTCTACAACATTGACCAATGTTCTAGAAGTTTGGGAACGTAGTCAAAGGTTTTTAGATTAAGGGAAATTTTGACGGAGAGTAAAAATATTAGTCGTGATAAGAATAGTTACTATTACAAAAACTTTACCATCATCCATTCAGCCGTTCAATTTGCATCGGTTTTTTTATATTTCTTAAATGTTTTGATTGGAACAGTACTCTTTCAAAATTCTAATTCATGAATGATTAACATTATAATAGTGACTTTAATAACATATTTGTATTACAGTCCTAAACCCTATAAAAGAACTTACCAACTCACGACAAAAATAGGCGAGTCAAGGACCTATAATATCGTCTTCTACCCAATATCCACCAAAATGGCTTTAGCAATTCCGCGCCACACAACAAAAACTATTCAAACTTGAAAGAAGTCCAAATAAAACGAAAAAATGGGATCGCTATTGGTAAATAAAAAACGCAGTATAAAAACTGCCAGTAACACACCACAAAATTTGACTCATAACTTCACACTGCTAGACCCTTATGAAAAGATTGCGGGTTGGGGAATTCATCTAGTTTTTAATACAGGCTGTTGTAATTTCACAAAAAATATTAAAATCAATTGATAATTGACGGCGTAGCAGACCTTTAACTGCCTAGGACATCAAAAAAAACCCTAAGGCTGAAAAGACACAGGCAGGTGGATTGCTGAACGTCTAGAGCCTAGTGGCTTCCATTCGTAGAAAACATGGTGGCTAGGCGCCAAGCAACGAGGCCGCGAACATTGTACAACGTCGGTTTTACTAACGTGACTAACTAGGCTCTAAGCAATCTTCCAAGACGTAAAACATATGAAACTCTTGACTTGTGCTACTGTCCAGCATTTATATACCGATAAACTAGAAGACAATTCAATGCAAATAAGCTTGAAAGTACCTATCCAAAATAGTGTGTGAAGAAAAGAGGCATAGTAGGCTGGTAAAGCGTAGGACACATTGGATGTAGTCGACTTGGTCCCAGTAGATCCATTGGCAAGTTCCATCATGGAACTGCTGAAACTTTTTCTCCCAATATTTTCATGGGAATACTCTTCAGTTTCTGATGGGACACCCGGGTTTTTAATTCTCAGTAGTTCAACGATGGAACTACTAAGAACAAGCCATGTAGTCTAGTTGGTTAAACATAAAGCATAGCACGACATCACGGATTTTATTTTTTTACATTCTTGATCAAAATAGTAAGGAGTAGTAGTACCCTTTGCCGTCCAAAAAAAAATTTGGGATCAATCCTGTGTTCAGGCCTGTAACTCTGAGTCGTATTTTATATCTATATGCAGTTTTTTTTTTATTACACAAACCTTGAATTTGTTGTGTCAAAAACTTAAAAAAAACAGTACTTAAAACACTAACTTAACTAAATCAACTTACAACTAAAAAGAAAAAAAAGAATAGTTAAAAAGTCCGTTAGTTGAGGGAAAGGTGGTAAAATGCTGGAAACATTGCCACGTTGGGTGAATGGCAATGGACATTCTTTGACCCAAAAAATCTAGCATTTTTGTATAAATGCTGAGAGGTATATAATCATCGTCTAAGGTAAATTTAGAATAAGAGACTTATTTTTGGAGAATGGTTAAATGTGAATAATGAATATGCTATCTGGCAATGAAGCGAACTAGACCTACACGCCTTAACGGAAAACCGTGCCTAGCAGAGGTACGGACATGGATTGAAACTGATAAAAATCCAAACTGATGTAAGATAGTTCTGAAAATGCTAAAAGTTTAATTTATTCTTTTCCTTAATTCAATTAATTAAAATCGAGTCAAAATACGGAATGGCTTAAGAGTGCTAAAGTTATTTGAAATTTCTTCTGAAATCTTCAGAACCAGTCCCGCAGAGCTTGTAAAACAAGATTACAATCAGAATAGTTATCTGCACAATTAGCAACTTAGCACTTAGTTACAAAATTTAATTTTGAAAATCGTCAACAACATTGGCACTTCAAACACAGTAAAAACCATTTCGCAGAGTCACGACGTTTTTCATTAGCTCCAACTTCATAACTTTCCATTGAGACTCCTTGTTCACACAAGAAACTTTATTGAAAGTCTATCTTTTGACTTCAAAGAGTGACTCACTGACTCACCCCAAGTGAGTCAGGACCTGAGACTGTGTGTACTTAGCCTTGCTAGCGGGGACTCTCATAATCGCCTTACCCAAACTTTCTGTATTTGGACCGCATATTGAACTAGTAAGGAATAGCCTTTATAGATGGAAATGTATGAGCATGTCTTACTAATTTAAAAAATAATACGATCAAAAGAGTAGAAATGTTTATAATTTTTATTTTGTCTGTGATATAATGTACAAAAAAAATATTACAAATCTAGTCTTTATTAAATAGTTTTGGTGTACTCTAAGTTCAATAATACACCACTATTACTGTAGGTTCATGCGACTTGCATATAAAATGATTATTATGTCTACTAATAATTTTATTTTAATTTTTCTTTATTGAACTTGTGTGTCATTTTGTATTTTGACTTTTTTTTAATTTAATTTTAATATTGTATATTTTTTTTACAAACGAATGCATGTTGTATTAATGTATCTCGCCACATGCCTTGGCGTTGCTGTAGATGTGGGAGAATTGAATTAAATAAATAATACATAAGTATATCTTGCTTAACTTTAAAAAAATTAAGTTATAGTTAGTCATACTTATAAGAGAGCAAGTGAACAATTTTACGAAAGGCAGGATTCGAACCTATGTGGTTGAACACTTGTAAAAATAAGTATTGTATTAATTAGCCATATTAAACTTCAAATCAGGCATCTTCATTGCGTAACCCGTAAGCAAAAACCAAAATAATTAAGTCTTCTCAGTGATACCTATTGATTCGCCCAACGCGTAAAACGTGATAGAAGTTGTGTACAAAATAAACACGATTACCATTCATTTTGCCCCGAGTTCTCAGTAGGACAGCGTTGCCGATCTACCTTATTTACGAAGTCCATTGTTTGCCCCAGCAAAGAATTGATACGACAAAACTACTTATTTATGCACCATGGACCTTGTATAAATCGAGTGGAACTACTTTGCGGTTTTTTATTATACTTTTTCCCGTTGTCGATTATGCGAGTTTTTGATTTTGTTCAGCTCTACATTTGAATTTTGTTGTTCTTTTTTTTGTTAGTTTATTTACTGAGGATTTTATAAAAATTTGGTATGTTAGGTTCAGCGTTGATGATGGCATATCAGTCAGCTTACAGTTACAGTTAGAGGCTTTAAATATACATGATGAAATTACTAGACTAGTTAGTATCTGTTCTGAATCTATAAAATCGATATATGTAAAAATGAATTGTCGTTTGTCTCGCTAAAATTTGAAAATGGTTAAAGCAATTTGAATAATTAAAGGAACGGAAGAAAACGGCGAGGAACATAAATGACATTTAACATGTGAAAAATAATGTACGTGATACGAAGTTCACCGAGTCATTTAGTATGAAAAAATACCTTCGATTTTCAGTCTATAAAATAACAAATAAGGTTCTGTTACACTAAAGAAATAACATTTTTATTTTTCCTTTAAAATCTCCCGAGACTAATCAGGTAACTAGAAACAAAGATACATACACAAAGATCCAATTCCCCGCAGAGACTAATTGAAAGGAAGAGCATCGTTAATCAAAGGTTCAGTTAATCAGCATTTACGATTAACGTTTAACCGTGATTACTCAGGGTAATCGGAACTTTTAGTGTTTTAGGCTTTTAATTCACCGTACCTTACTCTTTGCTAATGAAAATATTAGAAACGAACGATATATGTATAAGGAGGCATTTTCTTAGGCGTGTAATGTCACAAAACGTCTAGACGGCACTATGTCGCAAATTGTCATATTTTAACAATGACCTTCAGAGATAACGAGATAATTGATTTTAAATATGAAAAAGCGTTAGACAAGAAAGAGGTGAAAACAAGATCAAGCACAGGCGTCGATATTATGACTCAAGGTCCTACCAAAATGTACCGGCATAGAAACTGAGCCTTCAGTTCCATGACTTTGCATATAATAAATAACATAAAAAGTTAAAGCATCGAGTAGAAGAAAATCTGGTCAAGATATTGTCGAGATATCGAAGAAAATACGAGAACTACTAGTAATATCACACAAAGTATGTGAGCGTTAGTTTATAATAAATGCTTGCATACTTTATTAATGCTCATATACTTTGCCTCGGTGACTTGCAGACCCAATTCAACTAAATCAGGGTCCTTTTAGGGTAAAACAAAAGCGGTATAAATCTAAAAGATATCTTTCCCGCAGTACCGCTTAGTTAAGATAGCATCTGTAGACAATAACGTACTTACATAATTTATTGTAGCGCGGTCTCTGGCCTCAAGCAAACTTATATTATAAGGCGCAGTGACGAAAAGAGACACTCTACTTAGACTCGTTCTAAGGTACGCAAGGAATTTATTGATAAAATCCAAAAAGGTTTCTGTAGGAAGAAAACATTTTTTTACTAATGGCGTCTTGCTTAAGGACGCCAAGAAAAAAAAAAGATGTTTAGCAAGCTTTAGTTTATGGTGAAGAAAAATTCTTTAAGAACGATGGTCGAAGTAATGTGGTAGCCACCCACCACATTTTTTTCCTTGCAAGCTATAACTCCACTTCATGTTTAAAAATAACACGGCAACCGTCATTTTTGGTACATTTTTTTGTTTCTGATTGGCCTCAATATCAGTCAGGAACATGCTGCCATTTTAATAAAATATTCAAGTTACTGAAATATCAGGATGTAAGTATTAGAAAATGACTTAGCTGTATCATTTCATTGTTGTGCAATGAAGTCCCCATACATATGATGCTAAAATGTGTTTGTTGATTGGTTAGTCCTTCTCTCCTCAGTTAACCGAGTAACGGATAGACTAATTTTTTGCCCGGACAATAATATGTTTCGAGTGCCGTAGACTAATTTTTTCCCCGAAAATAAGCATACGGGCAAAGGCGACTGAGTAAGTATGATAATAAATAATTATTCAATCATACATTAATTTTTTTGTATCCGTATTCCTATTATATTTTCCATTCTAAAACACCAAGTCCATGGTATAAGACAAAAGCTGTGACAGTTAAGATACGAGATTGTTTACATTATTTAATAGGTCAAGATAATCTCAGTGCGGGTTATCTTTATTGCAGTTAGATTAGAAAATAATTCCACATTAACTTTCTGGAAGTAGAGTTCTTAGTCATATTCTGAAGCCTAAAGATTTAGTTACTATTTAGACGATCACTCGATGGAGCACGATTTTTATTTCTGTTTTATCTTGTAGTTAATACATTCAGAAATGTCTTTTACGAGGAAATTCTTTACACTTTAACAAAATATGAATTATTGCAACATTATTAGCTATGACAATATATTAGAAATTTTAAAACTCTAATACGTAATATAAGATGACCTGAAAAATTAGTCAAAATAAATGTCTTTTGAATAAATGGCTTTTATTTTGGTAATATAATAAAAAAATACAATAACTTTGTCCACACGAATTAATTCTATATTATGTTTATTTTTAAATATTGGTCTTTTTACTTCTTCTCCTCAGCAAATGAGTAACAGATCAACTTGATTTCGTCACTCGCAAAAACTAGTACCTTTGTTCTTAAAAATAGTTTTAGCACGAAAACGTATAATTCTTTGCCCTAACCAAAACAATGTAAAAGAGTTTGACCCTAATCAACTACATTATTGTCTTCGTAAGTGACCTATTTGGAATACAGCCGCTATTGCTTTTAATAGTTCAATGGTCCAATGCTGTGGCTTCCGGAACAGATTAAACGGTAGTTAGCGATTTCCGGCCGAAGGCTAAATTGTGTAAGCTCGTAGCGATCGCCATTGACGATCTGGATTTACTAAAATAATAGAATGCAAGCAAAGAAATAAAGCAAGCACCTAAGTTTCTTGATGAACATTTTAAGTTTAATCAAAAAAGACATAATTAATAAAAAATAATTAAATACTAATTATTATAATAATGAAAACATGGCTTAAAAGCTTTTAAACGTGGGTCTTAATATGTTATGAATATGTTTCTAAATATTACATGGCACCTTTGACAGAGACGAGATCCTTTCCGGAGCGTTGAGCTCTATTTATCAATGTCCAAAATAAGAAGAAGTCTGCAATAGCCAAAAATAAATAAAATAAAAATATTAAGTACCTAAAAAAGAAAAAAAGAAAAGAAAAGTATATATTATATAAAATACATATATAAACTACTGTTTTGTATTGTCAAAGCGTATGTTTTGATGCCTGAGTGAAACAATTTACGTATAATATGTTATACATTAGGTCACGCATCGATTATTATATTTATTTATTTTTAGTTTCAAGAAGTTTTGGAGAAGTGTTTAGGCCATTTTTTATTTTATTTCATTTGTAAAATTACAAAGTTTAATTGGCCAGGACCTAGTCGAGCTAAGGATATCGCTAAATTTGTGTACACAGACGATAGTATAAAGCAGATTTCATACCAATGGCTATCAAGCTATGCATTAATAATAAGGGTACAAATCGATGTGTAGTATTGGCATCAGCTCAAATGTTCGACGACAGAATGTGGTCCGCTTGTTACAAAGTTGGCAGGTTTACTAAAGAGATGCAACGTCGCTATGTATTAGTTTAATTGTATTTATCTCTCGTATGAAAAATATGCAAGTAATACAAATATACCTTACTCTGAAGGAGGTAAGAATCCTGCCCTTTGAGGGAGTCCTATTATTCACCAAGCCAGGGACAATAATTGTAATAGAAATTCACTTTAGGTAAATTCGTTTAAAGGTGATTAAATTATATTTATTCTTAATAAATATAACAGTAACATGTAATACAAATTTAAGAATCGCCAAACGACATATTTCATGCTTGCTATCTCTGTTAGCTACCACAATCGAGAGTTTTATACAGGATATAGTCAGGCGTTTCATCAAAATCAAGCTACTCACGGAAAATTAGTTTGGTAGTAATCAAAGTGCAAAAATGGTCCGGGATCCTGGACTAATAATGCCTAATAAAAAGGACTGCCAGGAAATAATAATGACTTTATTCATATGTATATAAAATAAATTAAATAGAAACTTAAATACAAATAAAATTTCAATTAGCAATATATGGTCCTAACTGTAAATAATTCTTACGGTTTGACCTCATGCCGCGTGGAAAACCAATTTTTCAACCAAAACACCCGTTCCTTCCTCCCTACATCAGACAGCTGACGAGGGCAAGGGTTGTTAAGTTAACTTGTGAGACATAGATACGAATAATGCATGTTACTTAATGACCTGCTATGTGAATCATTAGGCTATTTTGTGACTATGATAGTCCGCTAGCTTTCACCCGCTGCTTCGCTCGCGTTACGTTTGTCTTCTCGGTAAGAAAGTAGGCACTCTCCGGAGATAAAACTATATCTGTGCAAATAATCATAGCTATTCCTTACTCATTTGCTAAAGAAAAGAACGAACAAACTAACAAACAAATTTTCGTATTTATTATATGTGTGGTAATGTGTAGAGAAATATAACTATTCTATAAAATGTATCATATAAAATTATTATAATTTAAAAAAATCGTTAAAACATAAATACTTGAATTTATTAAAATATAAAAAAAACTTAAAATTATTAACTTTCTGATTCCGTATCAAATTTAGCATACCAAAACTACATTCTTCAAAATGTGTGTAACTAAAATATGTTTTTGTTCTCTGCGTTCAGCAACCTACTATATTCTCAATAAAAGTAACAGTTTTCCTACATAATGGCAACACTTTATGATGCGTACGGCAATACCGCCCCCGATACCGTCCCTGCAAAATGGTCACGTAAAAATAAATATCATATCGTACGAAATATAAAATTGTATGCCTGTATAGTAAGCATGTATTGGTTATAGTCTCGGGATGAATTACTAGGTTAAGTACATATTAATATACTTTTCAGCTAAAAAGAGGAAGCACAAGCGGCAAAAATATGCTAGCCTCAGTAGTTGTAACATATTTGAGCCATTTGCAGTCGAGACTTTAGAGCCGTGGCGACCGGGAGCTCATCTTATTTACCAAAACTTATCGGAGCGTTTGATCGATTCAACGCGTGACCAGAATGCCTGACCAGAATGCCGGTTTTTATCTGGCCCAATGTATAAGCATTGCCATTCAGCGTGGTAATGCGGCTATCATTATGGGCACGCTACGCTCTGGTAGTGGGTTGGAGCGTTTGGATTATCTGTAGATCTTAAATGGTCTATAGGTAATCTTTCTGCTACTTTTTTGTTGTTGTTGTAGCTAGTCATTTTGTTTTTGGTAACACAGGCAATATTTTTATAAAGTACCCACCGACTTGTATGCGACAGGCGCTGCAAGAAATCCAAATTGCTACATCAATTCAAATAAACATTGGCTCCAGTCTTCTATCGAACGAAATATGACTTAGGAAGATTAAGTATATCAAAATTCTCGGGTTGTGTTCATTTCTTAGCAATGAATCGAATAAGATTTTCTTATAGAAACTTAAATATTTTTAAAACACAACGAAGTTTTGACTTTATGAAAACAGCTTGTATAAGTAACATGAAGAAATTACAAAGACCTAAAGCTGGAGAAATAAATAGAAATGACAAGATATGTAGAAAGAGTGAGGGTAGCTAGCGTTAAGTCGTGGGTCCAGGTGGGCCCACGTGGGCAGATAGGTTTTAGTTTTTAAATTTATTTCTTATTTAGTGCTCTAGTGTTTTTGTTCCTGTGTATCTAAAACCCTATTTTTTTAATTCATTTGTATGAATTCAATATTCACATGCGAGAGAAATCACCGGTGAATTTCATTTTGAATGTACTGATATGCGCATTTTTAAAGCAATCGAAAGCTGGGTTTCCACTTTATGCAGAAATATTTAAAATACTTCATTTCTTTCACCCAGAAATACAATGACGTAATTTTTAATCAAATACAAAATTTTGACAATTGACATTTGCGTATAACTAATAACGTAGAAAGGAACGTACATTTAATATATACTTGTACCATCTGTCAAACTTTCTATCAATGAATTCAAATACGAGTGACTTACATACACCATTCGTTAGTTAGCGAAGGGTATATGTCAAGTCATATATAGTATTCACATCACAATAAGTGATGTCAATACTCAAATAATTTATTGCAAAAACATATGTACACATCTTAAATAACAATAATGGTGCGGTGAATGTTACATAAAACCCATCTTGGGTATCGCAATAGTGTGGAGCGGAGTACAATAGCTAGTGATAAATTCATAGGAGCGGTTCCAAATTAGATCCCATTTTCTGTGTATAAAATGAGAATTTGATAGCTGCAAATCGTTAAATTAGACTGCCTACGAGATTTTTTATTTGGAAGTGTTTATTGGCAACTAGAGACCTAGTGTCAAATGCCTTAGATCCGTTAGATGTCAGCTGCGGTATTGCCACATCTAGTCCAAATATTTCCCACATCGGGCATTATTATCTTCCCCAGTTGGAGTGCAACAAATGATGTTGCACCAACACAGTCATAGAACTATAAAGGCGCTCACAGACGACGCTAAAACAATTTTTTACGTGCACAAACAGAGATGAGAGGTGAGGATCACCGACCGACCCTTCAGTGTTTTCGTGTTTCTGAAAGAATTTTTGATTCGGTTCGTACCTCTTTTCACCCCCTAAATTGTAACGTAATTTATTGTTATTGGTGTCAATCGTCACCACAATGTATTTCAGGCCTACACGTTTTATTATTTTGAAAAAAGCTATTGAATTCTGCATAATGAAGGCTTTCAATGGGCATCGTATCAGCGCAAAAATATGACTGCTTAGGAAGCTTATAACTTTATAATGATATAAGTATAAAAGACAATAAGTCAACCTGAGTCACGAATAAATAAGGCGAAGGATAAGACGTAATAGATTAGAGTTTCTGCAGATTGGTATGGACCAACCTCAAGAAACTAACCTGCCTAAAGAACCTAAAATGGTGAATTTCAGACGCGGTTTATTTATTGTATAATTTTACTTTATTTTTGAAACTAAGTAGTTCCATTTCCCACAATTTTTTAAAAGTTAACACTAGATTGGCACTTATACTATTAGGTACTAATAAACAAAACAAATTTTTATTAACCACTGTTCTAAACAAAACTATCGCATCAGAAAATGCTTCGAAAAAAAAATATTTTACTACTACAGTTATTTTCTACAAGACTAAACACACAATTAGATACAATCAATTGACTCTCCAACGAACAAATTCATGACATATTGTATATCAGTAAACAACACTGCAATATGACCTAACTCTCAGTTAGAACGATTTCCAAGAAAATCCAAACTGAACACATTCTATTCGAGATTGTTTACTAATTAGTAGAAGCTAATGAGTCACACTGACATAGTCATAATAAAAACGAAATGAATGATTTACGTTAAGTTGATATACTCACTTGGAAAAAAGATGTTTCTAGGTAACCTTAGAAATATAAAAATCTTTGTAGGTAAAATATTAAAAATAAAATATATTTGATGATAGAAATATCATAATGTCACCACGCACGGGTTCTTAATTCATTGGAATATTTTCCTAACGGCTTACAGAATTCGATTGTTTTTTTTTAGCTGATTTCTCCGTGACGTGTGGATTTAATTGATTATCATAAAAAAAAATGTTTCTTCTTGTGTGGTCTTATTTTAATTTTATTATTTATTAATATTGGTCAAGGTTTGATTTATAATCGAAATAACTGAAAATTATCTATTAAATTATATACACTATATAATGGATTAAGAATTATTTAATATATGTTCCCCTAGACATATCAGAAAAAAATATATTACATATCAGAGACGCCTGGACGTTTGTTAAAATTAAATAGCATTTAAATAAATTATGGTAAAATTTTAATAACATATAAATTAATTGTTCGTTAAAATAAAATATATTAAATTATAGCTTATATATACATTAATCGGTTTATCACTTTTATTTAGTTATACTTTATTTAGCTAAAATTTATTGATGAAACAACTCTGTTGAAATTATTACGATAATATTTACATTTATTCTATAGACACAATTAGTTTGAATATTTTTTTTTTATTATTGTATGAATTTTAAGATTGCTTGATGAAAGCTTTCATCAAGCAATCTTATCAAATGGTGCTTTCAAACGTTATGTCAAACTAAACTGTCAGTGAAAGTGAAAAATTCATGCGAATGATTAAATATAAAGAACCTGATGGTACATTTAATTGGGAAATGTTTTTTTAATATAGTTATCTTAATGTTTGAATACGAATACATTTAGTTTTATAAGTACTGTTTGTCAGCTATGATCTATTAACTAATTATTCAATTTCAGCGACAGAGGAATTATTATCAGTGTCAAATCTCCTAGTGATTAGACTAATAAAATAAATAAAGGTTAAAAACAGCAGCTTTAGAAAAAAACCCTATTTGAAAACAGCCTTATCCAGAAGTGTCACAGATTCCGTAGTCACTACGTAACTAGTGTCTCTCCAGCGCTTTATGTTTTTCGCTCCGAGGCATCAGGAGCGCTTTTTAATGAGCTTTTTTCGCTTTCTCCTTTGGACGGTTTATAAATGAAGCTATGAAGAACTATCGAGATCGGAATAGTTTAACGAGGGTTTTCTTTTGTATGCGTTTGTTGGGATAATAATGGGGAAATACTCATAGTGAAAATAAATGGGAAATACAGTGAAAATGAATAGTGATATTGTGGCGGTTTTATAAGCTTCTCCGAGTTGTTATCGATAATGAGAGTGGTATCAAAGGATTATTTGTGAAAGGTATTCAAGTGAATTAAAATAATTAAAGAGTAAAGTTGTAGCGCAATTATTTTATTTTTATATAGTTGCCCTTTTTTGTTTGGAAGAAAGGAAAGTTTTTCATTCTTTGATGGGTGAACATCCTATTGCGTAGTTTGAACCAACTTTAAACAAGGATATTTTTAATTCAACTGTTTTTTTTTAAATTATATTTTTATGAGTTACCCGATTCCGAATATGTCTAAAAAAAATAAAGTTGTATAATATTGTAAATTATTACGTATCTTTGTATTTAAAGAACCGGTGTATATATAATAATCTAAAAGTCAAAACGACATGCAAACAATATCTTATCTATTCTCATCCCCTAGGGATGTCCCGCAAACTGTCATATTCATAATCCTAACAAATCTCCAAGATATAATACCTACTATGTAGGAGCTTACGCCAGTTTTGATGTCGTACGCTCGGTTTAATTCACTTTAGCTTAGCAATAAAGCAAGTACGTACCAACCCTGGATGTATGTAAAGTATGAGTTGACAGTAACTCATCTTTTGGTATATTGGACATCATATATACTCGTATGTATACTTGGTATATATAAAAACGCCGGTATTACTGGACCAAATAATATATAGAAATAATATATTAATGTTAGCTAGAAATAATACAACTTTGATGTATTTAAAGCATAAACAATAAATTAATATTAAGTAATTCGGTGTGCCTGATTTTAATCACGTAGAGTTGGTTTAGCTCACGGCTTCGTTCGCGTTATTCTTCATTTCTCAGGTAGACCTAAGCCCGATTTCGAACCACCTCTGTGGAAAAAATCAAGTGGATCCTTCACTCAGTTGCTGAGATAAAGAAGCACAAACAAACCAACCACTTCTTCCGGGGAAACACGCCCAACTATGCTGGGACGGTAGGAAAGAAATAAAGGACCTCTTGTCATACATACCTATTTAGTCCCTTAATACTTTAGAATAGGCAACCGACTTCTACATCAGTCATTTTAATTTATAAGTCAAAGATCTGAACCTATTTGATAAAATGTATATGGGAAAGCTCACCCTTTCGATAAAAATATAATTTCAGGTCAGGTCTCTAACAAATCAGGGCAAGTATATAAAATAAAAATAAGTCTTTTTTAAAACAAGTTATTTTTTATAAAAAGGATTTTAGAGACGAATATCAAAATGGAGAAAAAACATTTCGTAAAATAAAACCTGATATTTTTTAAGGTCAGTTAATAATTAATTATAACATTATTGATAGTCCTAAGCAGTAGGTACACTGTCCATACTGCTTACGACACTCATAATTTCTAGACGCAAATCTACTAGCATTAGTAAAGTAAACGTTAGTACGTAGGAGTTAGTGACGTGGAATTTTGATTGTTCATTTCGACGAGTCAACGTGTGTCGATGACTTTACACCACAGATTATAATAATAGTTTGTGATAAGATAAAACAACTTCTTCAAAAACCCTAGTAACCTTATTCAAGTAGTTACTGAGGCCTCTCTCAAGTAGACTTGTTCCTTTGTCCCCAAAATCTTAAAGTCCTATTTGAAGTAGAGGAGTAAAACTACAATATTCTTGTGTGAAAGGAACCTAAGATGAACCCTGAGTGCCTATCTTATCACTGAGGAAACTTTTATAAATGTTTAAAGAAATAAAGGTGATACCGCACTTTAAGAAGCTCAGCGATAATCGCTGGTCTAAATAACTAGTGAGATAGATATGCCAACTTTTTACTTTGCGAACACAATAATTTTACAAATTAAAAAATAAATCGGGGAAGTGCGTATCGCAGACGTGTACTAAGAGTTCCGTACCATTATCTAAACAATATTAGTCCAAGTTTCTACCCGTTGTCATTATTAATATCGAGCATAAAAGGCAAAAATATCACGTTTGTTGCATCGAAAGGTGAGGTAAAAATATTTTATTACGATTTAATTATTTATTCTTAACATTATACAACAGAATGTTCTGTGAATATTTGCAGAGTCATGTTGCCGTGTGTAAAAAGAAATAAATTCTCAAATCACCAGTTAATTTTAAATTTCAGATCCTTTTGTTTGATACTTTTTGATACTTCTCATATAAATTCAATCAAAACAGGTCAATAGTATGTTTGGAATAATAACTGAAATATTAATATAGGTGACAGTCGAATTAAAGTAGTTTGATTATTTTTAAAGTATCAATTGCTTTCACTGCCTATGCTAGCATTGCTAGCTCCACAGTATAAGTGCGGTTTCACCCTAACAACTTAAGAATACCTCATCCACTTGAACCTTCAAGGTTTATCAACAATCTGTCTCCAGCAGGTAACATGAAGGTCTCAATTCAATTTGGCCTCTAATACGGACATTTCAGACCCTAATCTTGTAGGGGCCCCTTATCAAAGGACTTCCAAATATGCGGTTAAGGCCGGGGCCCATATTTGAGCAGCGGGCCCCGACGAGCACTAAATAGTTTTAATATTTACTAAGGAGCAAATTAACTTGTTTAATAAATTATGATTTGCACAAATTGATGTATCAAATGGAAACTGGTAAATAGAATTTAATTACAAAAATGCGTAAACGAGGAAAATTAACGCGTGTTTTATTCATTTTGTTTAAGAAGACGGGTTTTACGCATGTACCTGATTGTTGGAAAGGTCCAACTATAGCTTCGTTTACATGCTATCGTTGTGGACATGAACGACTCATTTCATCCCTGATGAAGTTCATCGAATGTGAACGAAACTATAGTTGGATCTTTCCAACAATCAGGTAAACTAAACAAGTTCTAAATATAAATACTTTTACTGTATGAAAAAATATCGTTTTTGATCATACTAAAACAACATCAAATTCACGAAATTAATTTAATGAGTAAAAGTGAACTAAATAATATTATTTTAAACTCCTAAATAAAGCCTAAACGGCTTGTAGTTTTTTTTTATGTGAATGGTGTCAATAGATCTAGGGCTACAGTATCGCTGACTTCCGTGGTCGTGCGAACTTGTGGTCAAATGCCTAGCTGTGAAGGATAAAAAAAAAGATACATGGGTGTAAAGAGCTTACAGACCGGTTTTTTAAGTCACTTTTGACCACTATTTTACTTGAAATTATCTAGTGGTCTTATCAAATAAAAAACGTAAAGTTTTTTCAATGACAGTCCTATAGAGGTGACGTTTGAACTTTAAAGCTAAAAATCATAAGTTGCTTCATTCCCGATTTAATAAAACATAGGTACTCTTTGGTGTCAAACCCACCTAATTTAAAAAGTCACTTTTACAGTTGGACAACTGTAAAAGTGACTTTTTAAATTAGGTACAAGTAACCTAAATATTCCTAAATTAAACTTTATTAATTAATTATTAATATTATAAATGCGAAGGTAACTCTTTCTGTCTCGCTCTCACGCCAAAACCACTGAACCAATCTGGATGAAATTTGGTACACAGGTAGATTGGACCACGGGGAAGGACATACGATAATTTTTAACCGACTTCAAAAAAAGTAGTTCCCTGTTATCTCGATAATCCAATAGGGAACTACGCGGGTGAAACAGCGGAGCACAGCTTGTCAACCATAGAATCCGATAAAATTCTCATCAAAGATCAACAAAGGATACTGAGTACAGAAGCGCATTTTAAAAGACTGTCAAGACAATAGTTACCTACCCCACGGTTTGCGAACTGTGGAGTACTTTAATTAAATCCGCCGTCCCGCTGTGATGTTCCCAGGTTATTTACAGCTTTTTGTAAGTCTAGACTAGCTAGTTAGGTAGTTTATGGACTAAAGACCAGTTTTATTAGAACATTTTGACAAATTCACAGAGTTGCGGGGATGGTTTTTGAGGTATTTCATTTTGTCACAAAATTGTACCTTCATTTTGTCTACATATTTACTTTATCCCAGTATATATAATTAATGATACTGTTCAGTTTATTTGTATTTTTAAAACACTTTTATTTTAGCTCCTTACTGCAGTCAATTTTGATCTAACAATAATCTAAAAACTAGTCGTTCTGTGATCTGTTTACCTCGCGATCACGTAATTCTTCGGCTTTACAATAAAGAAACGACGCCATTTGACCGTTCCTTTTTTAACATTCAGTTACATATATTTTGTGTCCTCGTGTCCGCATGTCACTATCAAATATTATTAATATCGCATGTCCCTTTAAAATATATAAATACTTCCTTAGTTACCTTCGCCTCGTTAAATGAGATATATCCGCTAATCACCTAATCAAAAATCCCCGACGACTAAAAAATAAAAAATAAAACATCAAATTTCTTCAAGATTGGTTAGAAAAATCAAGAGACATACGAACATGCGAACTAACATTTTAATTAAACGACAATAAGAATAAACTACAGTCCTACAGACAACTTCAATAATAGAAAAGAAAGTTTCAGAAGAATTTCAACTTTACTTTTGAACACCTCGTACACGGTCACTTCGAATACCGCCGATTCAACCCCCACTAGGCTTACATTACTCCAAAGTCTAACATCAAATATCCACCAAATCACAAAAAAGCTGTTTTTACAACCTCACAGGGGCTTTACTGAAAACGCAATCAAAATCTAATCAGCATTGTGCAAAGACTATAATATAATAACAGAAGGAAGAATCGTAAGAAAAGGCATTCAACTATTGCGCGGGCGTGTGGCAATAAAAGGTCCATGTATAGGCCGCGAACTGATATCTATAGAGATTCAAAAATCCTAGAAGTGGCATAATAATGTGAGGACTGTAATGACCGTGACCTCGCGACCAGAAACACTCGTCATTTCAAAATCCGAAAAATTACCTTACATTACACGCAAACTGTGTCAATCATTACCAACTGACATTACTTCCTCACCAGTTGTCGTGATCACAATAGCATCTTCAATTCGTATTTTTGATTGTTTCGATTTGATTGCTATAGTATTTTAGACCCTTTTTGAGAGAAATAATATATATTTATATATATATATATATATTTATAGTTCGGTCCGGGTTTTTCTTTTCAACGAAATATTTTGCTTTTTTGGTAGAAATACAAACCCAATCGAAAATCTCCGACGAATTTTTGCCAAACTTTATAGAAAAATAAATAACCACATACCTACGTATGTTTGTCTTTTGTACATGAAGTTTGACTAGAAGGAAATTAAATTCCGTCTTTGAGAGTGTGAACATTTTCTCATATTTATCGCAAAATCAATGTGGCAACCTCTTCCAGGCTTGCTAAAGCCGTGTCCAAACCGAGGCTGTTATTAAAAAGAGCCCAGAACAATCTGCGCTCGGCTCGGCTCGCTCATTCCCGCCGCGTCCAATTACTAACGCGACTCGAGCTTGTGTGTACACACCTTATTATGGCGCTGGCTTTTTGCGCACTTTCGCCTCGAGAGGTGTGCTAGGGCCTTTGTCGTCATTGTCTTGGAAATGTTGGTTCTTGTTGCTATATATATTTGGGATTGGGGGAAGCAGTGCAGTGTTGTAATTTCACTTTTATTTTAATTGAAGTTAATTATACAAGTAACATTTTGAACTGTACTGTCAAAATTAGTAAAAAAATATTATAAGCACCTGTCGAACTTTTAAGTCTGTGGTATCTTTTTTTTAATCAAAGAACAATAAATTCTAAGTTATACACAACAACAAAACACCAGAATTGAATTAAAAACGAAAGGATCTCTTGTCACCTCGTTAGTTTAGATTGAGCTGAAACATCGCACGCTCATCCCACTGACCCAGTTTACCCTTTCATTCCTGTTTTACCCACAAATTGATATTACCCTTTCGCGCCGAATCGGGGCGAGAAAAAACACGGAATCGGAAGATTTATCCTTTCGACACCATAATATAGAATGGAATACATAATTAATGCGGATCCCCGGCATCGGAATAGAAATGTATTCTTTTGATATTCAAATCGATGCCTAATGAAATGATCCGGGAATATACCGGTAGATTCCTGGATATTTTGCAGGTGCATTTAAATTTTACCCTCTATGCAGCATTGGTGGTTTTTGTAGACGAAGAAAAAAGACGATGTTAATGAGCTTGCTCGATTGAGGTTCTTCTTTTTCTGTCTAGTCTGAACTCAGCTTTATGTCTCAGGTAACAATATTTTGAGAACATTTGTCGTAGCAATCCTCAATGGCCTAAACCCTCTTCGTAGAAAGACTCGTGCCTAGAAGTGGGACGCTATGGGTTCATACGTAACGTTTGATTACATATTTCAGTTCTAAGATTTTTGTTTTTAGTAAAAAATGCATAGATAACACTTATTTTCTTATGCTCGTTGAAAGCTTTTTAACCTGTATATGTGCTACATCAACGATGAGTCATAGTTTGCAAAAAATATTTAACTACCTTCATTAAAAAAACCATTTTACTAGGCCCAGTACTTTATAACATAATATTTATTAAATAAAAAAAAACATTATGTTAATTATTTTTTTTAAATAATTATTTTAAAAAAGTTACTATCGCCTTCCATTACGGAAGGCGCCAATAGGGCTTTTTCAGTTACTTCTCGTCAAACCTCGGTTCTGATTTTGATAACATTAAAATGTGCCATCATGAGAGGAACCCTTTTGAAACAAAAAAAAAAGACTTTTTCAAATTGATCAATCGCGCCTCCGTGAAATCAGGTAACAAACATTAAACAAAATTAAGCCGAATAGAGAACCTTGTTTTTTGGAAGTCGGTAGAACATTTACACTACACTATTCCAATACATCCAAAAATGTGGTGAACTTCAATCACATTCGTGTAAATTGTTACACAACATTATTATTTACAACAACCATATTGTTTCCGACACAGCAACTTATTCCTGTATCTCTATCCTGTCATAATCCCACGATTATGGTATACGTGATTTTACTTCATAACTTTAGGCATTAATTCCGGCCGCTCCCTTCTGTTGAGCAAATCTCTATTCTATGACTACAGCCGTTAGGTTCACGTAAAAGAGTAAAGATCGCCGTCGGGATAGTTTTACCAATCGAAGGTTTTATGACAGTCCGTAAATATCAAATTAAACGTCATTTTGTAGGTTGTTATTGGAGATAATAAATTTTTAATGCTAGCGTTAGGATTGCCGAGTGTTAGATTACGTGAGTTATATTTCTATTATAGGAATGTGGTCGATTAGTTAATCTCCTCGGTGATCTCGATTAATGTGCTCGTTTGGATGTGGTTTTGGTATTTTAATGGGTATTCGATTCATAATATTTTCTCCTGTCGTTAATTTTGGGTAAGTTTTTATCCAACTCAATAACGGTTTTCGGCCAGGCTTGTTGATGGGGCATTGTAGTAAAATTGTTAGTAATAAAAATTGACGCGTGGGTTCGTATCTACCCATAACGTACCGAGCTCAGTAGTGGTACGTTATGGGTAGATACGAACCATCTCTCCCTATGAAGGGGGTCGTAGAGCATAGTCTACCACGCTGCCTGACAAATTGCGGGTTGGGGGACTTCATTTCAAAGTTATTAATCTTCTCCGACAATCAGGTTTCCTCACGATATATTCCTTCACCGTTTAAGCAAGCGGTAATTAATTATGCACAAAGTGTAAAATTTAAAGGTACATGTCTGTATCTGGGAATGAACCTATCGCTTGTGAGGGGGTTTGCGCTAGGCTACCACTAACTTCTATTAACTTACTGTTTCCTTCTATTGATGTATTAGGGTAATTAAACTACTATTAGAGGTAATTAATTCTGACGTATTTTTTTGTATTTTAAAGTATATTATTATAAGATATTATTATAAGATATTAACTACAGAATATATTAGTATGTTAGAGTTTTTCATTTATAAATAAATATACTAGCGACTGAATTACCAAATTATTGTAAGGTTGATACGATATAAGTTGGCATTTAATTTGTGATTTGTGGATTAGAGAGACCTGTCATATGAAACCTTTAGTATTAACCCCAGACCCTTCTTAACTTCCACTGTAAAATATCTATTTTCGCTCCATTTCCCGACGCCCAATTCGGCTTAGTCATCCTTTAATGGACATAGGATATTAGCGACCTTAGAGGCGACTTATAAAAGATTCATATTTATAAAGAAAAAAATAAGAATATTTGGCTTAAGTTTAGCTAACATTTTTTTTTTATCCTACAAAGCTAGGTCCCCACAAGTTCGCACGACCACGGAAGTCAGCGAAACTGTAGCCCTAGATGGAGCATGCCTAGTCTGGCATACACTGGCTCTCAAGGAAGGCTGCCGGAACACACCGTTAGGTGCTGTTTTACACTATCCTTTCTGTTTTATGTGATTACTGTTTGTGTTAAATTGTAAATAGATAACTTAACTCTTTAACTGACGTCATTGATTAATTATACTTATAAATACTGAACAAGTAATCTATTTAACACACACCATGGTACTAGTGAGACATCCTCAAGTCTCAGTTGTCCTATTATGGAACTACTCCATGGGACAAGTTTGACAGTCCCATTTCAACCGATTTAAAAACTAGAAGGTTCTCAATTCACAAGTATGGTATTATTTGTATACCTATTGGCTATGTAAATTACTCTGCCCTAATTCGTTTGTAATGTTTGAACTTTTTCAAACTTGTCATTAATTAACTTAGCTTCGAAAAAAACAACATATAACATACAATTTCTAGTAAAATCTCCACCGCTTTAATAAGCATATTATGTGACTGAACTATCTTAAGACGATAACGACTTTTTACTTGTCGTGTTCACGTTTTACTTCATTATTTTATTACTTGCTTCACTAAATAAATAATTTAGTAAATTTTGTGATATGGCCCGATTCAGTCAGTCTCACTGACAAAACTAAAAGTTCCTAAAATTATACCCCTCCTTTTTTCACCTGTCGAAACAAAAAGAGAGGAGACAACATTAGAACTTTTAAATTAGGTTAGTTTAGTAAGTTTGACCTGACCGAATCGGGGTCACAGTTAAAGTTTGCTTTCTGGTCCTTATAAATATTTGTCTATTATGTTCTAAATGTTAAGCTGGCAAATATAAAGATCATGTGACGCTATAAATAAAAATAAATATTATACCAGAACAGCTAAAATATTCGACATGCCGAAAACAGCCGGAGCTTGCCGAAGACACTCCGCCGGCTAGGGCTGCCCACGTGAGATACCGTAAGCATTATTGAAGGTAGAATAGCTGAAATAAGCGACAAGGTTGGGTGAGGTTGCTAGATGAGGTGTGAACGAAATATACGGGACATTTTTCAAGCTCAATTTTCTTAGTTTTTTACCCGACTGCGAAAGAAGGAGGGTAATGTTTTTCGAGTGTATGTATGTATGTATATTTCTTTAACACTTAGAGCCTAAACGGCTTGTCGTATTTTTATGTAAGTGGTGTCAATAGGAATGTATTGACACCATTAAGACGAATGTCTTAAATAATCAGACTATGTAAGTGTTGTAAGAATGTCAGACTGTATAAATAATTGGTTAGAAGCGAGTTCAAAAAAACCCGACTGCTAAATCACTAAACCTGTGTATCAACATCAATATATATATTTTTTATGTACCCAGTGTCACTCTCACGACTACGTACGTGCTGATACTTCTGCCGAGATAGCAGCCTATTCTTTTTAGTCGTGAGAGTGATACTGGGTATTCTTGGTATTCTTCTACTGGGTATTCTACTTTGTATAAGCGCAGTAGTCGCTAATGTAAGAGTTTTTAGACCAATAAAATTTCTCTACCGTAAATTACAACTGATATTTTATCTGCATACATACAGCTAAGGCTAACCCCCACCAACACTAAGTCAGAGTTGCATTTTTTTCTTAATACATACATACTTATTAGCTAAATGAATGTGTTTAAATGAATTTAAATATTATAATGAATACTACAAAATAATCGCAGCGTTTCCAAGCATAATTATTATCCCCTATGTACACAAGACTCATCTACTGCCGCCCGCTTTGCTGTGAACTCTTAGCAGAGGTATATCTCTAACTAAGAAAGGTCAGTCTATACCGGTCGTATAAGATATTACCTTCCTCGCGACAGCCCTAATATCTGTAATGTAGGTAACATGCATGGAGCAGACTTTATAGTTTTTATAGTGATGTCACCGTAAAAGCTCGAAGTATATTAAAACTAAAAATTTACTGACTGAAATTAAAATTTCTTAGATGTTTAATTTTAAATAATCATTATGAGTGTGTTGGATTTTTTACTGATCTTTTTATAAGTTAACCTACGCTGCTTATACAACGTGCAACAGAAAGGAATGACAATACTAAAGGGTGTTAGTTTACCCATCAAAGTGAACAAATTAAGTGGAAAATTTGCAATGCCATTATTAAGCCCCCCTTAAATATGTATTTTATTCCGTATTTGTCGTTATAGCGGCAACCGAAATACATCATCTGTGAAAATGTCAACTGTCTAACTATGACGGTTCATACGATACAGTCAGCAAAGTCTTAGTGATAGACACGGACATAAGACAGCATAATACAGTTTTTGTCATCAATGATCGTGATAAGGTCCCGTTTCTACCCCTTGCGCACGGAACCCTAATTAAACATTCATTATTCAATCTACTTGTAACTAAAAATATTACGCGTAACCGTTACCAACTTGCAATTTAGCTACCGTATAAAGCTAGGTCACTTAGGTATTATAAAAGTCTGAAAGACAGACCTAAACACTATGTTATCTAGACTAAACTAGTATTAAACTACGCTTAAGGGAGTGCTCCAGACAGTCCAGTCTAGGGGCTGTATTTTTGAACCGTTCGAATGAATTCACTCGCTTATGACGTCACTTACGAACAATATGCAAAATGTGACATTCTTGAAAATTTATAACATACGCTTACGATACAAATGATCAGGTATGTTATTTTTGAAACGTTCGAATGAATTAATCCCTCAACCTTTTCAAAAATGAGGCCTTATAACTCGTATTTGAATTCACTGATAGAAAGTTTGATAGGTGGTACCAACCGTAGAAAAATTAGCACAGTCGTAATTTCTTTTTAATTACCCGACTGCGAAAGAAGTCGGGTTAACTCATTTTAGATATGAAAATTATAGGCGTGCGATTAAGTTACAAGTTGTACGATTAGAAATACAGAGAAAACCATTTTTACCCGATTGCAAAATAAGTATCTAACATATTTCTTTAGCACGCCCTAGTGCCTAAGCGGCTAGTCGTATTTTGGTGTGAGTGGTGTCAATGGATTAGTCTTCACTTGCAGGTAGTCATAGGCCGTATTAGCTGCATCCCGCGATTTTATTTGTCATGATAGTGGGTCATGATAGTGGGTTCTTGCAGTCATTTGAAGTCAATTTTAATTTTCGTTCCTTTCGACGCACTTAGTTTTACATCAATGACAAAAGGCAAATACTTTATTATGAATGACGTCATACAATATTTGCTTTAAATTTAGAATTGTAAATATTTACATAAAATCGTACCTACTTTCGAATGGTACAAAAATGCGTATGATCGATATCGAAATGATCTTCTCCGATGATTTCTTTCGCATGCTAATATTGAATTACTACGAGCTATCTCAACATAAGACCCTAGTACTAGGTCGTTAGTGCATATTGTTTAAGACCTTGTCTTGTATGCTAGCTAACCTAGATTTTGATGGGATGGGGCCAGGCAGTTTACTGATAGCAAGCAATGCTCGTTAGGTAAAGGTATTGTTTGAAAGTTTAAGATAGAAAATCGGTCTTTTGATTTAGGTTGCACAGATTTACAAAGAAATAGACATATAAAAATATAATGTACTTATATTCAAAGTTCGGAATCAAAATGGGCTAGTGCCTTTATGACCAACAACAAAGTCAGTCAAAATACCTTAGTGTCTGATAGAAAGTTTGAGAGATGGCACCAACCGTAGAAAAATTAGCATAGTCGTAATTTCTTTTTAATTACCCGACTGCGAAAGAACACAGTACCTTAGAGATGTGTAATGTGTATTTTGACCAACACGCTGCACAAAAGAGGATTTTTCGATTGTATATTTTCTCAATTTGTATAAGGGCAGGTATGTAAGACCGATTTTGATGTGCGATTTCAATGTATTTATTTAGTAAAGATTATTTTTTGCACGACCTATCAACCTATAGGTATCCAAATATATTTTCTAAGACATCGTTGAATACAAGAGCGATGGAATCAGTACAGGTTCCATTTATTTCTTATCAATAAGTCATGTTCTCTATAATAACTTTATTTACATATTCGTCGAACACAATAGGAACTGTAACAATACCTATTTAAATACAGTTCTTAGGAATCCTAACAATAAATATTTTTTTTTAGAAATATAAAAAGGAAGATGTTTTTATTTTATTAATACGATAAAACTTCGCGAGCGAATTTATTTGTGGACTTTTAAGAACAAACAATTTTTTTATATTATTTTTTTATTTAATATCGTCAATCAAGTACAAAGAAGTTTCAAACCCGCAATGGGAATGAATTTCCAAAAAATGGGGTACACCCACTTGCCAGAACTTCATCTACTATACAAGTCAACAGACATAATACTGTTTCTCATAATTTTATTATGTCATACTCATTGTTTACTATATCAGTCACGTGTTAGAAACTTTGTTCCCCATAGAGCCAATTTCAATAACATAATTTGTTATCATCATTGTAAGCCGTAATTATCATATGCCATAATATCATTTGCCATCGAAATTACTTCTAAAAAATTATAAAATCGGTTTAAACTAAACGATCAATAAGTTTAGGTTAGAACATGTAAAACAACGCACGAAGCGACTGACGAAGCGAGCGTGCCGAGGCAGCGGCCTGCGAAGTGCTCTAGAAACGCTGGAATATGTTAAATAATATTATTACGATAAATAAAATAGATAACAATACGTATGGCACTCATATCATTATAGAATATAATGTACGGGCAAACAAGGAAATGTCATAAATTTTATGGTAAATAAAGAATTCGAGCATATGAAATTCTAGCAAGTAAAATTCGGGCATATGAGTATTATTGCTTACATCTTTCGGGCAAACAATAGACAAACCTCTCTGTGTAGGTACATCCCTATACTTTTGAATGAATATACCTTGACATTTCTTAAGCTCTAGAGGATTAAATTCTACCGACCTCCGCCTTTTACCATCAGGCAGGGGATCAATCAAAGATATTTCGGCTCCGCCCACATTGGTAACTAACCGGTTAGGACAGAATATTTTTATTTCCCTGTTTGGTTAATAGTTGTGTGTCGAAGAGCGTACGCATCGAAGCTTACCTGAAACAATGGGAAAAACGAAACATAAATCGCTTGCTTATCGCAATTGTTTTAAAAATTAAGTAACTTTAATTTTATTAAGGTGCCATACATTTACCCTGAGTATCCTCAATTTGACTATAGTCAAAAAGATTTCAGTGACCTGACAATGAAATATTTTTTTATGTTAGATTAACATGTCTACTTTTTATGACCGAGCGAGCGGAGCGTTACGGATTCACACACGAAAGACAAACGAACATACGACACTGCCAATTTGTCATAACTATAATTCCAACATTACTTTAAAGTCAAACAGCTTAGAAACCAGCTTAATCCATAAGTCTCACTTAAACATAACTTGATCACGACACAAATTGCACTTAAACCCCACTCGAACCCGTTTGATCTCACATCACATGAGATGTAATTGAAATTGATAACATCTCCGCATATCATTGGTCTAGTTTCCGGGCCTTTGAAATTTAAATCCACGATTCCCGTGAATCGAGAAACTTAGAAAATAGGGAGACAGTATGTTAGTAAGCTGAGCGACAAAGCAATTCAATGACTTATATGCTTAGTGCTCTGGAAATATTTTGACGTAAACGCAAACTTGTAGGAATAAAAGTTCGCGCACGTGCCGTACCTACTGATTGACATATCACCAGCTGCATGTCGGCAAAATCTCCAGCCTCGCATCCTACGATCCACCAAAGAAATCTAAAAATAGTCATTTCACAGTTAATATCAATGTCAAATTGTTTGCCGATTAATGTACTAATTTGTTATTCTTGGTATCTTTATTACAGTGTCATATATGGTGCCAGCAGTACAGTGCCAGCCTTGAAACAACTAACGCTATGACCTTGAACCGACACTACATTCCTTCACATCTAGCAGAAACATGACTGAAATCTAACGTATGGTGCGCATATCAAATGTTGTTGGATATACAAATATGAAAGTTTAGAAAATAGCTGATTAGTCAGCATAAAAGTATCTACCGATATACTTACATAAAAATTTTGTGTTTTACACACAACTGGCCTCATATCGTTTAAGCGGAGTCACTCGACGTCTTCTATTTTTTAAGCCACCTGAACGCCTTTTGAACATGCTAAGAAAGTAATTTTTATTCAATACTAGCTGCCCCACGAACTTCGTACCGCCTAACAGTCGATTCTTTAGGAGTAATTTTACCATCGTATAATATATTGACATAAATTTTTATACGATACTAACGTCACTTGTCTTGCCTTCCCGAAACCTCTCCACTAACATTTAAACTTAATGGTATTGTATTGAAGTTCAAATTGACTTTTAGGCATTATTACGAATCGATTGTATGGGAGTACAGAAAAGTGTTGTTTTAGACCTTATCAAGCATTTTTTTAATTTTTCTCTTTGAAAAAAAATATTAGCGAAATCGGTGTCGCTGCTCTCGAGATTTGCGCTTAGCAACACATTCAGCGATTCATTTTAATATTTTAGAAGATAGAAGATAATATCGGCAACACAGCACATAGTCAGTAACTATTATGTTACATACCTATTTATGTGGCAATGTGGTGTTTAAATATCCTACATCCGCTACCGCTTATGAACGTGGCCGCGGCGTCACTCGCTTCATCACTTATCTATGACCCCGGGTTACGATTTGCATGTGGTTTTGTATCCCAGTTACATATTTTTTCATACATTTTGAAATTTGCAATGCATTCGTTTTCATTTCAGCCACATATGTATGTGGTTATCAGAGGTCTATAGGACTTTGCATTTCATTACGCCTGAAACATCACAATTATAAGTCATGCGTCTGCTTTTTTTTTGTAGTAGTAAGTCGTTTGAGTTTCTTTAAGGCACTTGCCCCTAGACTAGAAGAATATTAAAAGTATTACATATTAGAAATACGTAAGTAATAAATATTATGTTAATTTTTCAATAACTTTCATTTAAAAGCCAAAATATATGGATAAATTTATATGGAACAAACTAGCGAAGAATTTCCAACGCACTTAAATAATATCAAAAAAGTAAAGACCCGAGTCTTTAGAGCTCCGCAATCAAATGATAAAAATGGTAGGTACCCTTTAACTAAAACTTCACTGTCCGTTCGTCCGTCCGTCCGTTACCAGGCTGTAACTCATGAACCGTGATAGCTAAATAGTTAAACTTTTCACAAATTATGTATTTCTGTTAACGCTATAACAACAAATTCTAAAAACAGTAAAAAAAATATTTAAGACTGGTTCCCATACAGTAAAAGTGCATTTTTGGTGTTTTTTGTTCTATGTAGACACTTAAAATATTCAAAGAATATTGAACATTAAATATATAGAAGGATTATAAAACAATCGAATAAAAAAAAGTTTTGCAACAAATAATGAGATATAGTCCAGGGTCCTGGATAATTTTTGCACTTTGATTACTATCAAGCTTATTTTCCGTTAGTAGCTTGATTTTGATGAGACGCCCAACATATCCTGCATATGACTCTCGGTTGTCGTAGCTAACAGAGATAGCAAGCATGAAATATGTCGATTTGATGATCCTCAAATATGTATTACTAACTGTTTCTTTTTTTGCTAAATCTCAAGATAATTATTAGAAAAAAAAATTGTTATGTTAATAAATTTTGTTTGTACATAAAAATATCCACTATTTACTAAGCTGTGTCACACTGCATCAGTACCACAGTTCAGCCTGTAGTAACTATGAATCTATAAATATTTCTGCGAGGGAAGCCAGACGTTGAAAAATTAACTCTAAATTGATAACAATAAGACCTATTTCCAAGTTCTTGTTCGCTAAACACGGAAGGACATAAGCGCTCGCACTTACACATGATTCAAGCTCTTAAATCATACGCATTTGAAAACATACTTTATTACCTTACCAATATGAGTTAAACTCACTCGCCAGCTAAGAATATTACGAAGGTGTTACGAATTAAACCTTATGTGGCAGGAATAAAGATAAAATTAACTGAACGTGGAGTCTACCCGTGACAACAAACTGGTTCGAATTTCGCGATCTTCACTCACTGCAATGCTACGCTATAGCTTTAAATACTACTGACTGTATACTTAAAGAGGTGAAATGAAATGATATCAGAACCATATCGAATAGCAACTTTTTTAAAATATGATATTGTTTTGTCTGTATTTTTAACGGGTACTTCATCTCATTAATAATAGTAACGCTTGAGTTTTATCTAAAAGTGAACTGAGAATCAGTTTAGGCTATATTATATTAATTGTTTTCAAAAGTAATTTCAACTCAAAAAATGTCTAATAATAATTGTAAAATAAGTAGAAACCGACTTGAGTTCAGCGAGCGATTTATTTTACTAGTTTTTTTATTTATACTTGCACCAAACTACTGGTTAATTTGACGAAAGTTATAAAAGAATACTCTTAATGTATTTATTCATTTTAAACTAATTACAATTCGGTCCAGGCGTAACACATACATAAACATACAAAAAAAAATTAAAAGCCATGACTAAAATAATCTACTCAGTTAATTTTCTAATATAATAATCGACTGCTATTAATCGTATCTTGGCTCACAGTGGTCAATTTACCTAACAAGCGTACTACTCTATCCTTCCTCGCTCCCCTCACCTTCTGCGCGTCCCTCGCGCCCCGCGCGCTCTACCCGCCGCGCCGCAGCCGCCCGCAGTCTGTCTGTTGCCAGCTCGCACGAACGCAAAGATGGCCTCCCGTCAAGACCTCAAAACTCCATACGCCAAATGTAAGTAATATTGTTATTCTAACATACCTGTCTACTGTTATACTTGGCGTATTTTAAAATAAGTTAAGTTTAAAGAGAACCAAAGATTCAGTCCATATTGTCGTTTTTCAAGGTCAAACGAGCGAAAACAAAGAGATGTGATACCTACTCATTTTCTAAGTAGGTACAGAAAGTAAAGATTAATAAAAATTTGGGATTGACGAATTGTCATGTACTTATTTTTGCAGTAAATCTCTAATTATGGTTATATGGTTCAACATAACACTAATACTTACTTTTAATTATAAAAGCCCTATGAAAACTTCATTTTGTTCGATGTAGCAGTTCCTCGATTAATGTTTTACTAACTATAAAGTGGGTAGTTTCTTTTGTATCTTAATTATATTCAACTGACTTCAAAAAAGGCGGTTCTAAATTTTTCGGACTTTCTATTTAGGTTTTACCTACTATTTTTATTATATTAGGTCATTACATATGAAATTGGCGTTTTGTAAGGGAGGAACATAAAGTCTTTTTTTTATAATAATATATTTATTTAATCAAAGTATGTACCATTGCTATCTATGCACTTTTGCCATCTCATAGGTAGTTCATTGATCCCTTCACTAAAAAAACCATTAGGACGAGAATCAATGAAATCTTTGAAGGCGCTTTGGACTGCCCCATCGTGGCAAAAAAAAAATGGTAATCTGTTGGAGCCAGGTCCGGGGAGTACGGTGGATGTCTTAGACATTCCAATTGAAGCTCCTCTATTTTGGCAGCCGTCTGTTGTGCAGTGTGTGGTCTAGCGTTGTCCTGAAGCAGCAGTGGCCTAGAGCGATTGACCAACCTCGGTTGTTTAGCAGCTAGCTTTTCCATCATGGTTTGCAGTTGCTGACAATAGATATCTGCTGTAATCGTCTGGCCAGATTTAAGAAAGCTGTAGTGAACGACACCGGCACAAGTCCACCAAACGCTCGCAAGTAACTTTTTTTGAGTCAATTTTCGCTTGGGTCTTATGTAAAGTAAAATCATTTTTTACTTGTGTTTGTTTTTTTTAATCAATATCACATATTTTGTTAATTATTAGGTAGGACCTACTCACAACACCTTGACAAGAAAGTCACGACAAACGCAAAATTAACAATTTTATTATTTGTATCTTGTTTTTGCTTGCAGTATTTGAGAGAGCTGTTTTAAAGAAGCTGGAAGAAGATAAACGAAAGCAAGAGATAACTTTAATGAAAGTCAGAGAGGATATTATGACACTATTAGCCGCTGCTCGTAACATATTACTAGCTTGTAGAGACAACATTGAATACGTCATCATCCCACGTCACACCCCTGCAGAACAGTTGACACTAATCAAAGAAATAACGTTTCTTGCAGAGCCCGTTATAATAAGAGACTTGTTTACTGAAAATAAGAAACCCAAAAAAACGTTTCACGATTGCTTAGCCAGTATTAAAACAGGTAATAAAATACAAATATCATCCCAGATCGCTGAGCATCACGACCGACTCAGAAAATTACTACACAAGTTATATTTGTCTAGTGATAAAAAATGTGCCGATAACATCAACGCTGAATTATTAACATATACAGAAATAATACGTATGAAAAGACTGGGAAAGACAAAGCAAGCAATCCTCATAGAAAAGCCTGAACTGACTTATAACAGGATGAAATACCTGTCCAATATGAACAATTTCCGAATGATGAATAAAGAATTTGTATATATATCTCATATGGATGACAGATTAACAATAGTTGTGGCACCAAGTAATGATATTGTTTGCACCTCGGATAATGAAAGAGATAGAACACCCAAAATTGTCAAGTTAGAAGGTTTAACATCACATCTACCAGAAAAAGCCGTGATTGTGTTAGATTCACGAGATTTACTAGATTTAAGACCGCTTCCTAATGAATATTCAAGAAAATTGGAGATGCAAGAATGGCTGACAGATAAACAAATACCATTTGATGAACAAGCGCACACAGCAGAATTGTATGCTCTTGTACAAAAATTCAAGCATAAGCATAAAGAGACTAATCAGATCCGAGACACATTGGAAAATTCAGGGTTCACATTCATAGGGGTGCCAAATCATATGCCTAATTTGAGTTTCTTCCATCCAGTTTTGAAGCGATTGGAACAGTTTCCTGAGACTTGTGCTGCTGTACAGCATATGAGAACAATTTTGGGTAACGTGAATGCATTGGAAGATGCCTTAATTATAAATGAGATGAAACTCATGTCTGACGATTTGGAAGTCGAGAATAAAGTTGAGGGCATCGTGAAGAGTGTAAAGTCTAATGAGCTGCTAGGTACGTCAGATGTATGTTTAGTGAAATATGATCCATATCTAGCTCCTCCATACATAGTAGCGTAAATATAGTTGTCATAGTATACTCATAAATAATGTAAGCTTTTCGTATACCCTATGAACAATTACAACATAATTATAAACGCGCATTGATGCCAGTGATACACTCGATACAATCGATGATACGTACTATAATAATCGTTTTGTTATATAGACTCCGACAAAAATAGGTGGGTCCGAAAAAAAAATAAAGGTGTTCTATATATTTTTTACTTTTATTTCTTATGTTCATGTCACTTAATGCAAATCTTTTCTTTAAGTAACTATTATAAAAAAAAATTGATTGTTTTTACCAATACTTTATCAAAGCTCCATAAATATTTGGTTTTCTCAGCATTTTAGCAACTAGATCAAAATAATATGAAACATGGAGGCCTCAGCCTCGAATTTAGCAGGCAGCGGGCCGTCAGCGGCGACGGACAACAGGTCCATTTGATTTTATGCATAAGATTCTGTCGCTCCCGCGTTTTTGGCACAAAGAATTATTATTTGAAGTTGGCTTGCGTGTTTTTAGGACCATTTATATCAAGAACTAATACGAACCAATATACAACATCTCAGCTACTACTTAATGGCCAGGTGCTTTTACCTCTCGGACGGTGATTACCAATATTATGCCTGGAAGCAATCACCATTACGGGGGAATACCCCACTTTAAGTACTTTAGGATCGTATACGGCAAACGGTGTCTTATTCAGAGAACGTAAGAGCGATTTTAAATATTAAGAAGGTCAAACCAGCTTCGGAATTTTTGAGGCAATGAATTTGGGACGTCTATTTTTATTTAGGTAGAAAAATCGTTTTTGGAGAAAAAATAAACCGCAGATGAAATAGTTTTTATTTTTCTGTACACTCGAATTAACAATTCTTTACATGTATTAGGAAAGAAATGTTGTTCGAATCAAAGGCGATCCATAGATAAAAAAGCTATGTAGCGACACAATTTCAAAAAGTCTACTACCGCATTTTTTTTCATTCGTTTGTTTTTGTTGCAATTCGCAATATACAGCTTCTTATTATTAGATATCTGGACAAAGTAGTTTGTTGTTAAATTGTATTTGACATTGTAAACTTTACTTGGGTAATAAAAGTACAGATAAGTATTACATATAAGTAATTTAATTACCATCAATTGTAACCGAATTAAAATGAGTTTTACAAAATTGAGCTTTTCTTCCAAATAACCATTATTCATTTACAAAAAAACGACATTTTATTGCATAAATACTCTTATTTGAAAAGACAATCGTAAATGTTTTATTTATAATCAGTAAGTATCTATATATTTAGCTTCAGTATTACTATTCCGAATCACTGCAAGACGGTAAATCTGAATCTTCCAAGTTCCCGTCCTTCACTTTAGCACAGACCTTTACCATCAACATGTCGTACACACGGTCAACTCCGTCTTCAATTTCTATCAATTCTTTTTCGTTGTTTGCTATGAACAATTCAAACTCTTCAATATACAACAAAGCAGTCCCAACAATGAAATCTTTAAACATAACTCGAGTTGCCGACAGAGAATCATCGCTGTTCTTGATTTCGTTACTTTGCACAACTTGAGGGAAATCCGCATCAATAACACGCGCCAATAATGCCGCGGACGTCACATTTTGAATACATTTTGGTATTCTCAAAACAATGTGTCCTCTGGCTGTTATCATTTCGTCAATTTTATAGAAATTCTTCGCCAGATCTGTGTATTTCTCTGCTAAAGCAAACAACTCATATTTAGACATTTGTGGGTCATAAGGGACACCGTGCCTGTCCAACCAGCGTTTATTATCAGACTTCAGCGTGTCCAAAGTGGGCGTTTCTAGCAGTTTTTCGTTGTGATGCTCATTGTTATTTATTATGAAAACGCTAGGTTTATGTACCTCTGGCAACAGTGAATCTCTGACCCATTCGTTGACAGCTTTACTTGTTATATCATCCACTTCTTCCAAAGCGTGTATGCCCCTGGGGCCTACCGCATACAAAACTCGTTGCACCCAATCCTTCTTCAGTACATCGACTACTAATTCTTTTGTCAGTTTTGAATCCTTGAAATCACCGTAAGAATCGTAAGAGCCATCGTCTAAGTAATAAATATCATAATTTATCGATCGATAAAATTGAATCTTCTTTAAATAGTTGTATCTTTCAAATCTTACTAGAGGATTTTCAATAACTACTGCATTCGTTGGAGACACCTTTTTCCATACGAAACCCATCTTAACGAGCAATTTACGAAAGTTTCCTATGTCTATATAAGGTGGTATTTCTCCATATAAAGAGTTGAACAGTTCGTATGTGCCTGGAATCTTGTTTTTTACTGTGTAGAAATGTACTAGTTTATGGTAGATCACCGATCGATCGATTGGTTCCATTTTACACTCGAATATCTCATTGCTCTCCAGATCTTTCAGTACTTTTATCTGCAGTCCTGTGTACTTTGCTGCTGTGATCAGGTAGTCTTCACTGAGGGGTGGTGGTGTCGGAGCGTTTATTTTCTTGATAATTCTCTGTACTATCCGTCGGCGTTCCGCTACGAAATCTGTCATCTTGATAAGCACTAGTAATTTTCACAGATTATAACAAAATACCTGTTAGAAAAGGGGAGCTAAACAAAACGCAAAATGATCGAAATCGAAGCACTCTCCTCGCAAAGTTTACGTGGTAACTGCTATAAGCTAAGGCAAAAACGAAAGGAATTGTGGGTTAAGTCGCAAGCAGCACAAGCGCAAGCGAAATGTAAATAGTCGCTGTACTGTTCTGGCACAGCGGCGATGCGATAACGCGTTTGCCTGCCATATCGCATCGATACGGTTAAAGACAGTGCGAACTTTTGAGTTCAGTCAAGTATGTCCGTAATAATTTTATAATGTTGTCCATATGAACGTTATACCACTATTGTAAGTAAAGAATATTCTTTTTATAAATTTTGTTTGTAATATCGTACTAAGTGTTTACTACGATATTCCAACATAATTTTGTGCAATTTGTTGCTTGTAATATTGACTAAAGATGAAATTTTGTATAAATTTTAGCTTTCAGACTATTTTAAATAGACACACAATTATATAGGTGGGCGCCTATTTATAAACTATAACATATATAGGTGAATTAATTACATGTTTTCATTTCACTGTTTTTTATTTGTAATAAAACTTCTGAAATCTATTCATTCTATTTGAATACTGATGCGACAATAAAGCATCGCACCTTCATAACGCGTACAATTCATAAACAATTCCAGCCGGTACGCTCGCTCACTCACGCACGTGGCGCGTCCGACATTAGATAACAAGCAGTTCATTTCTTTAAAGAAACGAAACAATTTTGCTATCGTACATAAAAATATTTAGAACATACATTGTTTTAATTAGCACGTAGTGATTTTAGAAGTTAAAAGGTAAGTTAATAGAGACATGACGAGAACGAGTCTGCGCGCAGGCCTGGGATTTACGGGGTAGCGGGGAAGGTGCGGCCGGCATGCGGCACACCAACCGGCCGGCTTCTGCTTGCGACGTTGCCACTCCGTGCACCGACACGCGGCGCGCGGTCATTGTATTCGAGCTCTATATAGAATTTAATAATTTGGGGAATTTGATAGCGTTACGTATAGCTTGCTGTCAGTAAAAACATACAAATATATGTGTTTATTGAATATTTCTACATACTTTTAACATATTCAAGCATTTGCAGATAGTAAAAGTAAACGAAGTAACTACCTACCTACCGAGTGGAAGAGAAGATTTTCGGAAGCGAACGGTTGACTTCGGCCATTTTGTTTTGCTCTTTAACTGCTATTGAATTTGAAAGTAACTGGTAAGTTTTTTTCTTTAGTTGTAGTATTTAAATAAGGGATTGGACAAAAGGGAGTCCCGTTACTTAAGTACTTATTTCCTATATTTTTATTGCTAAGTACTTAACAATAACTTCATTACTATACTAACACTGAGTATTGCTTTGATTATTTATTTGTCTAATCAGACTGTTACTGCTACTGAGTATCTATCTGACGATTTAGACTGTTCAATGAATAATCAAGGTAAGTAAGTACTATAGAGAAAATAGCAGCTTGTCACATTTTATGAAACTCGAAAATTGTATTGAACCTTGACGTGTGCCTAGTAAATAATTCTGTTATTAAGCTATTGCATAACTTTTATCGCGGGCTTTGAGCGCGACGACCGAATCAAGAAATTCCGTAACGAACGAAAATAAACCTAACACCCCCACTGCGACCGACACAGAGCGGTGCGGCGTTGAAAGCCGTGCATCGCCTAACGTCGTTTCAGTTCGGCAGACTTCGGCACGGTGTTTGTTTGCGTGCGTGCGACTAGCTGCTAAGTACTATTAACTGATTATATCTCTTTTAGATTTTAGACACTATGCTAGGTGAGACAGCGTGCTTATTGGCCGCGTCGGACGAATACGTATGCAGCTGTTTGTGAGAAGTATATAGGTGTATATGTATCTATCATCTATGTACAACAGTGAATAGCTGTACGTGTAAAATTTGTGTATAAAGTGTTTTAAATATGAATAAACAAAGTGCATTTATTAAAGAAGAAAGTGATGAAAAAATTGTAAAAGAAAATGAGTGAGTACTATTTTATTATTATCACAAATGCAGTATTTTTTATTTTGATTTTATATAAAGTTAAATTTTATATATAATACTAAAATAATCTAAATTTTTTATATTAAAATGAGCGATCTTAAAAGTAGCCCTCTTTTATACACACACACATTTACTTTAAAATTCTCAATATGTATGTATGCATTCTTCATTATGTATATAATAGAAACCATTAAACCAAGCATTTGCACTATTTAGTATTTTTGTATTTTGCCGCACAGAGAAAGTACACATGATATTATATAATATAAATGTACATCGCGCGAAATTCGATGATCAAACTCTTAATTCTTTATTTTTTATTCTTTTTGTTCAAATTTTTTGAATGTATAATTGTTTCGGTGTGTATTAGTATTAGTATTAGTATTATACATTATTTAAAACCTAATTATTTTCGTTTTATAGAGAAGAAAAACTTAAAGAGCTGAAAAGAAAAAGAAATCGTGAACGTCAAAGGGCATTTTATCAGCGTCAGAAAGAGTTGAAGAAAAATGTAAAAAAAATTAAATTAAAAAAAGAAACAGCACCTAAATCAAATGCTGAACGTCAAAGGATATTTCGTCAGCGTAAAGCAGAAAAATCTTACGTGGAAATGTAATTTCATTTAATAATATTTAAAAATAAATTGTTATGTATGCCTCAATATTGTTTAACTTTACGATTTCCTCATTCTATTCTTTTCACAGGAAAAGACAAATTTTTGATAGTAATGAAGAGAACGTCGTGCACTGTTGGGGTGTTGAAAATATAGAAAATGCAACGCTACAAGAAAATCGATTTCACACACACAGCCAACAACTTCAAATTTATGAACAGCGTAATGAATGCATTACTCCCGAAGTTATTCTACACAGGAACACAGGAATTCCTGGCGATGGCAATTGTCTATTCCATTCGCTCATAAGTGTTTTGCAACTTCGAATTGAGAGTTGTGACTTGAGAAATCAGTTACGCGATTCACCCTATATAAACTCCTGCCACAGTCCGCAAGAAGTATATAACATTCTATCAAGCACTAATGATTACGGAGATTTGGATTGTTTGTACTTATTTTCAAAAATGTACAATCAAAATATTTGTGTACATTATTGTTTTTATAACATAACTACAACGAATCAAGATACTATATTTTGTCATTTTAAAGCGAATGATACACAAAACTGGATTCATCTTCATCTTCGTGAACAACATTTCACACCTCTTTATGAAGTATCAGATTTATTGGAGACAATACAAGACGCTACACAAAATGAAGCCCATGTTGATGCCAATATTCAACTATTTCGTGACAATTCTGATGAAAATCCTACTGATGATAACCTTCAACTTAACAGTCATAAAATTGAAATTGAGATTGATATTATGGATTTTATTGTTGATGGTCCTATTCCAGTTTACACAAATTATCGTAAACATAGTACAAGTCATATTGATTTTTATAAAGACTTTACGAGTAATTCATTTGGTCATTCTTGTATTATTTGCGACAGACTATGGTGGAAAAGAGACTTGAAAATGTCGACCAGTAAACATGAAAGTATTTTGAAAACAATAGTGCAGGTAATCTTAATTATTATAGTGTTTTTTTAAATTATTCATTTTATACTTTTCTTCTGTATATTGATAATATGAATTTAATTTTTTTAGAATTACAAACCTGGTTCAATTGTTCAAGTCTGCTCTACGTGTTATACATCTTTGGAAAAAGAAAAAATTCCTCTCATGTCAACCTACAATGGTTTTGCATATGCGAAAATTCCATCACATTTACCAGCGTTAAACCTTATCGAACAACGATTGATTTCACCGAGAATACCGTTTATGCAGATTCGTAGACTGAGACACGTTAATGGTCAATACGGTATTTATGGCCAGATAATTAATGTTCCTATCGAAGTTAATACAATGGTGAAACAATTGCCAAGAAACATTGAAAATGATCATTGCTTATATGTGCATTTGAAAAAGAAGTTGATTTACAAAACTAGTTATGTCCACGGGCTTATTAATAAGAGCCATATTAAAGAGTGGTTGTCGTATTTAGTATCTACGCCTCTTTATATTTATCATGACATTAAAATCGATGAATCTTTTATTACCGGCAATGAACTTGCTTCGCAATTGAATATGGATGAAATAAGTGAACACGTGCCAATTGAAGAAAATTTAGTTGCGCAGCAACAAACTCTTTTGTGGAATGATGATTATTTTTTGAGTCTAGCACCCGGTGAATATAACAGGCCAGTTAGTATTTTAATGGATGAACATGCTGAAGAACTATGTTTTCCGACAATCTACGGCGGTCAGTTTCGAACATACAGAGATGGTGTTATTGTCACTCCATTCATGCAAGCTACCAGCGAACTTCGGCGTACTGATAGACGTGCTACTGACCCACAACATCTTTTATACGTCGCTGCTAAAATCATGAGATTGCGAGTTAATAGATTTGTCAACGTTGCGTTTAAGCATGTTAGACAAGGTACTTCAATTACGAAAGAGACCATTCAATCTGAAGAATATATAAATAGTTGTTTAGAAACAAATCTCGCATTTCTTCGCTGCATACCAAATTCTGCTTGGTTTTGGTCAGATCGCAAAAAAGATCTTTTTGCAATAATCAGGCAATTAGGACCACCAACTGCTTTTATGACTCTTAGCGCCAATGAAACTGGCTGGGAAAATTTATTAAAATTATTATACAAATTGAAAAACGAGGGAGCGGAAATTTCAGATGAAATTTTAGCAGAAATGAGTTATGTGCATAAAGCTCAACTTGTGAATGAAGATGCCGTAACATGTTCAATTTATTTCAATAAAATGGTGAATTGTCTGTTAAAAGTATTGCAATCAAAGAAAAGAAGTGCATTCGGAAAATACAGAGTAGTACATTATTTCGAACGAATAGAATTTCAACACCGTGGTAGCCCACATGCTCATATTCTTCTTTGGTTGGAAAATGTTCCTGCAGATTTATTAAGCAATGATCCTGAAGTAATTAAATTAATCGACGAATTAGTTTCTGTGTCAGCGTCAGAGGCGTCTGGAAATATAAATCTAGTAATACACAAACACACATTCACGTGTTATAAAAAAATGAATACTAATAAAAAACAAGTTTGTAGATTTGGTGCACCATTTATGCCATCAAAAAAAACTATTAATTTGACACCTATGAAAGACACTGATCCCGATTATTCAGAAGCACTTTTCAAAGAATATAAGAAACGATTTAAATTTATAAGAAATAATCTCGAAAATTTTGACTACACGAATTTTGATGAATTTTACTCGCATAATGATATTATCTCTGATGATCATTACTACAATATTATTCGTGCTGGTATCAATAGACCAAAATTATTCTATAAAAGGACACCAGCAGAAAAATGGCACAACACTTTCAATCCATTCGTATTACATCATTTGAAATCGAACATGGATTTTCAGATTATACTAGATGAATATGCTTGTGCAACATATGTTGTTGAATATGTCAATAAGCATAATAGAGGGATTAGTAATTTGCAAAGACAAATAATTGACATAATGGACGAGCATCCAGAAATAGACTTTGTCGATATCACGGAAAAAATGAGTATTGACATGCTTCAGTCTGTTGAAATGCCGGCACAAGAAGCTGCTTGGTATTTATTAAGAGAACCTATGGCTAAGTCATCGGTGGTGACAGTCTATATTCCAACGGTATTACCTACTGAACGCGCAAAAATTAGAAAATCTATGAAGGAACTTGAAGCTTTAGATGATGATTATACGAACGTTTGGAAAGAGAATTGGTTCGATAAGTATGAAAAAAGACCTGAAGAACTCCGCGATGTTACGTTAGCACAATTTGTTGCGAAATATTACCTAAATAAAAAGGGGACTTACACTAAAAGAGATACTGCAAGAATAATAAGATACAGGAATTACGATATGGCCGACAATTACAACGATTATAGGCGTGAGATGGTTCTGTTGCATGTTCCTTTTCGAAGTGAAGAAAATGATATTATTGCTGAAAATAAGTTCATTCAAATATACGAGGACAACAAAGATACGATATTAGAACGTAGGAAAGAATTTGAATCAAATTTGGACATAGAGAAAACTTTAGAAATTTGTAGACAGTTGTGCCGAGAAAACGATGAAGAACAAGAAGACGAAGAATCATTAAGAGCGGTTGATGAAAGAGATCCTTATGACTTATTGCTACGTGATCCAAACTCAACAGCTAACGTTGATAATGCATCTATAAAAAAAGAAAATTTAATGGATTATCAACAAGAACCATTTCAAATTTTTTTTACGGGACCAGCTGGTACGAGAAAATAATTCGTTATCAAACTGATTATGGAAATTTACAACAGGTTTTTTTCTATATTTCTGTAGTACTTTTATTTAGCATATAAGCTTTACGTAGGTACTGCTTGAAAAAATGCTTACTAAGTGCCTCCGCTTTTATACATAAAAAAAATGTGATTGTTTTGTACCCTGCCTGCCTGTGTGTCTAAATCTTTGTGACCCTCTAAAGCCTATACCGGTCGACCGTTTTTTATGTGCGACGTCTTTTAATTGGATCCTCTATATCAGCAGATGGTTGTAGGCTATATTAGTTGCGACCCGCGGCTTCACTACTTAAGATACAGGGGTCCAAAGATTTAGCAATCGGTTTTTTATTGAAGTCGCTTTGAACCATTTGGTTTCGTAAGGTATCTTATGCCATGTCCTTTTGTTTCAGACACCATGCCACCAAAGAAGAGGAAGTACACCAAACAACAACCAGGCGAACCTCGCAAAAAAATCGATCTATCAACATCTGCATCATTCAATGAGCACGAAGAAGAACGTTATTTTTCATCGCCTTACTACGACAAAGCACTCATCGTCAAACCACAAGAGATCAAACAAAAACTTATGATAGCAGCCAATATACTACTAGAATGTAAAGATATAAAGAACCACTTACTAGCCGGGAAAACGATAGAAGGCAAATACGAACCGACAGTAAAAAGACTAAACGAATTCACCAATCTACCGTCCGCAGAGCTCAAGGCAATTTCAGACCGAGTCGTAACAAGGGACAGGTCATTCACAAAAACTTTCAAAGATATAAGGCTTATCCACGAACCAACTATTTGGCTTCTATCTGATGATATAAGGACTCTGTTCGTTAAGTATATCGTCGAGCAAAAGCAATTTCCCTCTAAAATGGACCTCCTGAATGATTTGAAAGTCCTGGCTAGCAAATACTCTAACGAGAATATACCAATTCAGCGTCTTGTGAGAAACAAAATTATAAAATACCAGCATTTTCCCGAATTCAATAGGTATCTCCTGACTGAACACCCTGAAAAGGTATACCAGAGGACAGTGTACTTGAATAGGGTGAAGGAATTTAGATCACAGCACAGGAACTTCGTGTATGTAGAAGTCAGACGGATTGTCCCCAGAGGAACAGCGTCTGGTTTCATCGCTGGTCTAGCAGCTTTCCCAGATAGTGACAAACTGGAAAAGTTCTTCACAAAAGACTCGACAGATCCAATTGCAAAAAAATGGCTGCTACAGAGGATTCTGCCGTGCGTTGCTGATAGGAGCGTCATTGTTCTAGCTCAGTCAAACGTTAAGAGCAAACTATCACCGATGGGGAAAAGATACGACTTTATAACCTGGTTAGACCAAAACGGGATTACCTACGAGAAGAATCCTCATACGGCCGAGTTATACCGACTTTACACATCTTTCAAAGGGCAATATGATCAAAAAGGTGTATACGACCACGTGTTTCTGAACGCAGGCTATTCTTTGATACATTTTCCTAGCGAATGGCGCAATTTGAACTTTTTCAAGACAGTATGGAGCGATATAAATGTAATGGATTCTTACCATCCCGGCAGACCTGAAACCCTGAAGCAAAAGATATTGAACGCTACTCAAACGATATCAAACCTGAGAGAAATCGAGGAAAACTTGATTGCAGAAGAATTAAAGGTGATGAAAGAAGATCGCGCGATGGAAGATATTTTAGATAACGTACAGGAAATGACAAAGAATCGTCAAGTTCAACTTTTGGAGTTTCCAAAAGAGTGTTGTGGCGACAAGACTGATCAATTTGAGACTTATGTTTCTAACTATGTTTTGGATATTGCGAATGATTGATTTCTGATTATTGTTTGATTTAATCCAAAAGTAAATACAGTTATTTCAGTTAAAGTCCATGTCTTTTATTTTATCAATTGAGTGTAAACCAAGGTTTTTGTAATAGTAAAAAAGTTTAATAAAGTTCTTAAGTACATATCTGAACAACTATAAATCAGACGATGTGCTACGCTAAAGACGTTTTAATTTTTCATTAAGTCATACAAAAGTCGGCCAAGTGTGAGTTGAACTCGCGCACTAAGGGTTTCTTATTATCCATACAAAACTAGTTCAATTTACTATGTTGTTTTTAGAAATATCGTGAAAAAATTACATTACTTGTATGGGAGTCTAAACATTTATTTTAATTTGTGTTTAGTATAGCGTTTTGTTGTTATAGCGGCAACAAAAATACATCATCTGTGGAAATTTCAACTGTCTAGCTATTACGGTTCATGAGATACTGCCTGGTGACAGACGGACGGACACCAAAGTCTTAATAATAGGGTTTTATCCCTTTAGGTATGGAACCCTAAAATGATTTTATATAAGTATGCGCAACATAAATTAGAACTATTATATAGATTTATTCACATATACAGGTATATATATGTCGGTCAGGGGTTTACTATGCCGAAAAGAGGTCACTATACTTATTTTTACGAACAACTTTAACCATGGGATACAAAAGGTAATTTTTTCAACTCCATACCATACAAAAGGTAATTTTTTCGGTCGTCGACAAAATGTGAGAAACATGATTTTTATTTTTTGAATTATAAACTGTTGGTTCCATAGTGAAACTTGTTCTTTAGGATAAATTTAGTGACCCCCTTTCAGCTTAGTACACCCTTAACCGATAACCTTGTAAAAAGTTCTAGAACTACAACTGATGTTATCCAATGTTTAGAATGCTCTTGAGGTTCTTAATTAGACTTACAAAACATCGATTGTAATATAGTTTGACCGCGACAATTTGTAACTCTAAAATAATAATAATACTAGTATCGTTCTTTGTACCTCATATTGACATTTCATAAGCATTAGGCATAAATTCTGTTTTATGATCTATTCTTTTTTCCATTTCGCCACCCTTAAAACTTTTACTTTCAGCAAATCTTCGCAACAAAATGCTGAGTATAGTAAAAACTATGATTTTCAAGTTTACCGGTCCATCGTATTTTTATCTTATAGGCTTCTTTTGTGTTGTTTGTAAAACGCTCGGTAATGATCATGCTTATCGTGTTCAAGCAGTTGCCCAGGTTAGAGCTAGATCGATCGTATGTAAAACAGGGCGTTCGTCGTGCTTCGGCTTTTAATTAGTAAGATCTGGATTAACTTCGCTTTGTTTACCTTAAAACCGTGTTTTAACCGACGGAGGTACAAAAATAAATATAAAATGTGCAGTCTCGTATATTTTTAGTGTGTTTGTCCTAGTATACAACGTGTTACGGAAAGGTGTGGCAATACTTAATTCTACCTATCAAAGTGCACCCATTGTAAAAGAAAATTTTGCAAAATTCTAGAAAATATTTCTGTCCTCCATACAACTTGACCGATCACGTGACCCATTTTTGTATGTAGAACCTAATGTTTTTTTCTCGAATTTTGCAAAAGTTTCTAACACCTTTGAGTATTGTCACACCTTGCTGTTACACGTTGTATATAAAAGAGCACGTCCCTGACTGACTCATATTTTCTAGGAATCAACGAAGAGCCTAAATCGTTGAACCTACTTAGAGACATGAAATTTGGAAGTTGTTATCATTATGCGGTGTGAGGATGTACTAAAGAAAGGATTTTTGGAAATTCAATCCCTGAGGGGTGCGAATAGGGGTTCATAGTTGATAATTTTTTATTTACAATTTTGACCCAGGCAATGCCGCGGGTGACAGCTAGTTATACCAATATAACATTACATATTCCTCGGACGTAATATTACGTCGAATAAATCACGTTAAACTACGTTATTAGACTTATGGGTAACGTTAATGTACGTAGGTCCTAAGGAGTGAAATGCTGGGTAGTAATGTATCTAGGTTATTCAAGGTTCTTCGCGCATATTGTTTATTGTAAGTTTTTACCCGACTGCGAAAGAAGGAGGGTTATGTTTGTCGAGTGTGTATGTACCTATATTTTATTTATAGTATTTTTACGTTGAAATAAATGTTTTTTTTAATCCTACACAGCTAGGCATTCGACCACAAGTTAGCACGATCACGAAAGTCAGCGATACTGTAGCAACAAATGGAGCATGCCTATTCTGGAATACACTGGTTCTCAAGGAAAGCTGTCGGAATACACACCGTTAGGTGCTTGGCGACAGATTTTACAATGTGAGGGTGGTAGCTAGCCAGGCGAAAAATAGGAAAAGGCCATACCACCATGCTATGGTTTCCTTACGATGTTTTCCTTCACCGGTAGCTCAGGTTCTTTTTGCATGTTTCGTGGGATCGAACCTCGTACCTTTTGCACGGCAATCGACCATCATCGCTACAATGATGGAAGTCTAAAAGAACTTGCTACAGTATAAAGTTTTACGCAAATACCATTTCATAACAATGACGTCATTCTATACGTCATTATTTCAGATTTAGGACTAATAATATAAAACGGTGACCGCTAACGACTTAATTATTTGGGAACATCATCCCCTAGGGCAGATTACTAATTTACAAGATCACGAATATAGCTACCACGGTAACTCGATAGTAGATTAGTAATTTTGAGAGATACATTTAAGATGTTTTTTTTTTTAATTTTGCAAAATTTCGTTTTATAATAGATTCACTTTGATGAGTAGACTAACAGCTTTAAGTACTGTCACACCTTTCTGTTGCACGTTGCATAAATGATTTAGATAGTGTTTAAGATATACGTAGGTATAAGCCTATTTATTTAGGTATATGTATATTTTGATATGTGCCTTTAACACAGTCAAACATTGAGACGATCAGTGAGTAAGTGCTCTTAATTGCGGCCTACCTAGTGCCTACTGAGGGATTTCACAGTAACTAGATTCAATATACCAACATATAATGTAGCTACCTAGGTTTATATAGTTAGTATTGGTTTACTAACGAGGTAAGATTGACCGCAGATTAGATAACAGTTGCTCCTCACGTATTATCTATACTAGCCTACTAAGTCTTATATTATAATCGCGGAAGTTTGTAACAATATATAGATGTAAGTTTGTAACTCTTTCACGCTATTACTGCTGAACCGATTTTGATGAAATAAGGTACGGAGATAGTTTAGACCCTGTATTAATACGTAGGTAACTTTTTATCCTGTAATAACGCGGGTGGTTGAGATAGGGGGGAAATTTGCGACTGACTCACCGGATTCGTCGTGCTTGCGTAGATTAGCGGATTCGAGTCTTCAACGGTGGGATCTTCTGCAATTCCTTTGCCTATCCTTCCATGTTGGGGTGCTGACTGTAGATAAGTTGACGATGGTGATCGCGATAAGAGGGGATAATGAGCACCTTGATCGAATTTTTATTGTATTCGACATCTGCGTCGGCTGAGCGCTAAGGCGGAAGAGAGAGTGGTTGAGTCTAATCTGTCAGTCGTAAAAGGATTGACGTATAGGCAGCACGGGAAATAATTTTGTATTTCACAAAACCAATGTATTTTCGGTGTGATATTAAAAAACTTGGGTTTTGGATGCGTTCAGGATTTATCAGGATATATCAATATTATAAAGAGGGAAGATTTGTCTAATTTTGTGTGTAACGAATAAACTCAAAAAACTACTTCCACTACTACCTACTACTGCACCGATTTCAAAAAGCTACATTATTACTGAGTAACTAAGGCTCTAGAAACTGAACGATCAGCGAGTAATACCGAGGAGCCCAGCTCGTACGACTATATTATATGGTCCCAACGGAAGATCAACGCTGGCTGTGTCAGCCGGCACTGTGTTGAGTTTCTAAGGACAGAAAAATGTTAAATTTAGACGCGACGTCAACAATTCTCAGTTGTAGTAAGTATAGCAACATTTAAATTAATCTACCGATAAAGGTAAAACAGAAGATTCACGGTCAAATAGGTGCCCAAGTACTTAAAACAAACAAACAATCAAACAAGAACACTAGTTAAAACAGTTAAGGTTCTAAGGTTCATAAATATTATATACTTAGTTAGCATATAGTACGCGGTAAACAACTTGACCTTGCGCGAGACGTGTTGTACTGTTCGCACTTACCAAACTACCCGTGAGAGTGAAAGGGACGATGCCGCCATCTTGGTTCTAGTTATTTGCCGCGTACCTACTATAACATCGTATCAACCAATAGCGTCCCACTCCCCCTTCCCAGCGGGGGGACCATTTTGAAATAATATATATGGTGCTATATACATTTTATAGAAAACGGTCAAGTAGTTTCGCGTCACCTTTTTAAAAATATTAATAGTTATTAACCCCCGACGTTAAAACGGCGGGGGTGTTGTAATTTTAACCTGTCTGTATGTGTGTTTGTCTGTGGCATCGTAGCTCCCGAACGGATGAACCAATTTTGATATTGTTTTTTTATGGTTGAGTGTTGTTTTATGTGAATCGGTCGAAGATGGCAGCGGCCACGAAATGGCGGATTACATATTATTTCATAAATCCATCAATATGGTATCGAGTGAAAGGGCTTGACTAGTAGAATATTGTACGCTATGATAAATTTCAAATCTAAGATGGCGGCCACCACAGAATGGCTTATTAACTTATTTTATTGTACAAAGAATCGAATAATTTTTCTTTTACTATTTCCAGAATAACACTTTTGCTACTGATTGTACCTTAAAAAAACGTGGGACGAGTTGCATAATAGAAATATTATTTATTTCGATTATCTGCAAGTCGTCCCAAATGGGCAGTAAGTATGTGGGACGAGTTGACGAATAACTCTGTTATTCAATATCAGAGATTTTTTGTGTGATTCTTGTTTAAAAGTATCTTCATCTAGTTCTATTATGTAAAGTATCAATGGTCGTTAATACAAACCTAATTTTAATTAAAAAATAAATTGTACGAAATCTCTACATTTTCGTACAAGCAGTCCCTAATTCCGAAGTCCGTAACTACGCGTGTCGTAACCGTGATAGCTCGTTACTTTTACGGATAAAGTGTATGTACGAGATAATGTGTATTATTATATAACGGTACACAAAAACAGGTGATGTCGGGACAACAAGACCTTTTGTCTTGTGAATTTCGTACAGTGCGTGACAATATTCAAGTGACACGATTTAATTGTGATTTGACATGTACCAGATTTCTTAATGTAGGTAGTAGGTTACGTGACTTAGTTTATTTGAAGAAATAGTGAAAGAAAAATACTTTGTTTTATCTCTGTTATATGGTGTAGCGAAGTTTTGTTTAGATATTTATTTATATGTTCTATAATGTTGTTTTAATTTTTTTTTTGTTGTACGTGTATCATTAATACTTTTTCGCAGTGCTTGCAATTAAAGACATTTTATTTATTTTTGGTTTTAGTAGTTGGTTTTAAGGATCTCTATTTTTTTTTTGTAAGTAATATAATGTATATTGGTCAGAGATAATGTAGCTTACTAACGGCAAGAGAATTTTTAAAATCGGACCATTAGTTTTTAAGTTATTTAATACTAAAATACAAATCTTTCCTTATAATATTAGTGTAATATTGTAGTAAGAGATATAATGATCTACTTAAACCGATTTGAAAATTCTTCTTGAAAAGTCTTAATCAAATTGTACCTGTGTCACTCACTAATAATGCAGTACAGCTTTGTACTGCATTATTAGTGAGTGACACAGGTACAATTTGATTATGATTGATAATATTTCTCAATGTGTAATACAAGTGGTCATTATACGGAGATTTTTAAATTACCACGGGTAACTAGGTAAGCTAGGACAACGATAAAACAAGTTCTTAAATAAGAAATTATGTAAAGTTATTTTTTACTTATGAAAAAAACCCCTTATTTAATTTGAAGTTCAATTTATTTCTAATTTTATAATCTTCTACAACAAAATATGTTTCTAAGAATGTGTCCAACATATATTAATATCACTTTTATGAAATAAGACATAATATGATCAAAAAAATAATAATAAGCGAAGAGCGGTCAAATTACTTGTCAACAATTGTAAACACACATCTGTACACGGAAAATTTACAATCACAGATATCGCCGCGGGATTTTGTTTGAATAATTTAAGGGGGCGCGCGGTTCGATGGTATCGCCGGAATTGCGTACCCTTAAGGTAGGGCGTGTGTCTTGGAGGTGCTGGGGATGTGGGGACGAATAGATGCGGCATAATATGTATGATACTTTTCAAATAATTTGAAAGTATTCTTTACGATTTGGGTGAGCTTCGGATTCGGCTGATATTGATGCTGTAGCTGTGATTATATCAGCATTTGATTATAACCTGGTATTGACTGTATTGACTATATACTGCAGGTATAAATTTATGTTATAATTAATTAATGTAATAATTTAATGTACAATTCAGATTTTATATTTTTTTTAGTAAATATTATTTCCATGCCATGTATTTTGTAGGCAGCATTAGTATTGCCATTTTAATGTACATGACATAAAAAAGCTATTTCTTTTGAATTTCTTAACCTTAAATTAACTACATTTTTGCATTTAAAGCCATGTAAAAATATAATAGAAAAATATTGAGATAAGTATTAAATTAAAAAAAAAACAAATATGCTTTTGCCGCATCCATATTCCATACATTCACATACAAATGTGGCACAACACAAATAAAAACTCAAATCGAGGTGTTGAGTCAAATGACTATGCTGAACGCAGGCGTAACCGCGCGGGAAAATATAACAAAGCCCTTCACACGCGAATATCCAACTTATCGCCTTAGCAATAAGTTTGAAAATTCCATGAGCTTTACAGATGATTTCAATTGTGATTACATGACATTTTTGCAACGTGGTGTACTTTATGGTTTCAGCGATAAGGTTTTAAATTGAACGGCCAGTTGTTGATGGTACTGATTTGATAAGCAATACATGATTTAAGCTGAGGACAGCTGATCTGATGATTGTTATTCTGGGTTGTTCTAATATTGCGTGTTTCTTTTTTTTTCAGGCATAAAATTAAATTAATTTAATTATATACTTATTTGAGACCAAGCTTAGCGGGAACTGTATGTTTGAAAGCCTTAATTTATGAGGCAATGATTTTCCGCCAAGAGGTTGTCAAACTGCAATCTTACCTGAAACAAGGAAAAAAACATGATAGAATGAAAATTACATACAATACTAAATCAGAAAATAAAAAATAAAACACTAACAACATTTCTAAATAATTGGCAACTATAAAAAATATTACGACGAACTTTTCTTTCGGCATCTACAATAAATGTCGGAAACTGTTGAAAATTCATAGTGAGCAGAGTCATTGCAAAATAAATAAGCAACAGTAAAAGAAAATACTATAACTTAATGACTCTTAGTTTGAAGTCCGTTAAAAGTATGAGAATTATCCTCCAAACCTAAAGTTTTTTCTTCGCACATTTCACGTATTTTGAATGAGATTAACGATTTCCTTACACGCCCTCTCGCTTGGATTTTATTTTTGGGTATCGCTCTTAAAAACAACATGACACCTGCAATGTCACGCCATTTGATTTTAGACTTTATTTTCAATAAACATACGACTCATAATAGTTTGTCAATATATTGGATTTAAGGATCAAAATATGTTTTTAAGATTTTGATGCATGAGCTATTAAGAGTAGTTAATTATCTGAGGGAATTATAATGTGCCCCGTTATTTAGATCGGTATTTATGACGTTAATTCATTAGAATGTTTTTATTCTTTATGGATAGGTTTACTAAAGTAATTGATATGTATGTTACAATGTGTCAAAATAAATCTATGATGCCTGAAGTAGATAGTATTAAGATTAACTATTTATTTATTTTTAGTAATATACGACATCGATATAAGTACAAGATTTTTTTTGTACGTATCTAGTCATTTTATGGTACTTAAGTTTAAGGATAGGACCGAGTGGCGTGTCATGGGTGCTTATGTCCAGCAATGGACAAGAGTAAGCTGATGATGATGATGATGAATTTAAGTTTGGTCGTTTTTTTTATAGTAAGTTGAAATATGTAGTGTAACGAATACATCATTATTTTTGATTTGATGGTCATAAAGAGAGTTAGCAATAATCTAACTATCGAGAAATATTAGACAGTTTCTTTGACGTGAAAAAAAATAAGAAGTAATGTTGTCTAAAGACTAACTAAGTACCGGGTATATTATTAGAGTCGTCTAGGGAATATTAAATTATACAGGGTTATCGGTAAGGGGTGTACTAAGCCGAAAGGTAGTAACTATACTCATCATTACAAACAAATTTCATTATGGGATCAAAAAATTGATCGGTCGTCGACAAAATGTCTAAATTGCTGATTTTTTCTCTCGAATTTAGAGTTGGTTCCATAGCAAAAGTTGTTCATTTAGGTATGTATAGTACACCCCTAGATGATAAATATATTCAGTTATAATTAAAAATTATATGGTCTATTAAGTTAAAATTTTCAACAAAACGCAAGTATAAAATATCTCAACTAAAATTAGTTTCCTTCTTTTTAATATGGCAAGTTTCCCAATGTCAAACAAAATATAAGCAAAATATCCAAGTAATTAAATTCTAGTCAAGCATAATTTTCCCAACGAGTAACACCCCCATTTGTATCACTCGTTAGGAATAACATTAAAAGTATTCCCGACGAGTAACAGTGTGACCTATTGTGATTTTTTCTAATTTGGGTGCCAACAAGTCTGACTGTTATGTTGGGCATGTTATTCGTTGGGAAGTAGGTACCCGAAAATAGCACTACTCATAGCAGTCGTCAAGTTTAAGGTCGGCGCAGCTAAGTTTAGTTAGCCATATCAATAACCATAAAGAAATAAATCAGGCTAGTTTCTTAAACTCATGTTAAATTGTCACGTGAATTTCAACGTAAAACTAAACTGCAGGTAGCCAACACCCAATATCTCTACCCTTGAGCCTTTAAGCCCTCAATATGGGTATTAAGCACCCACCCTAATTGGGGGTGCATTAAACGCTTACGCCCATATAAAATGATTTATGCCTACCCTCACTGGCCGGCAAATTACGAGTCAGGGGTCTTACCAACGTATCAAATGTCGAAGTTTGGAAGTCAACCGAAATGCCTAGTTGACGGTTTGAAGTTAGGAGCCGAATCGGGTGAAATAGTTTCGAGTTATAGTAGCCAGAGTTCTGCAAATAGTTTACAGATAGTAATTTTAGTTTTTTTTGGGCAGTTTTTTTTAGTTTTATTCCTCGTGTGCACACCCTATTGGTTGGTTGCGACAACGTCTTGATCAATTTTGTTAATCTTCAGAATTTAAAAGTAGTTTGAGCAACTAATAGTTCTGCAAATGTTATTTAAATCTGCAAAAAAGACCGCCGTAGCAAATTTCTAATGTTTAGGGATATTTACTACTCGCTGGTGGTATTTGACTTGGATGCTGTTGTGATTTTAACAAATTATGCTGGGGCCGTATCCTGCAACTACACGATTTTGAATCATTTTTTGAATATTATCTCAAAGGTAATATCATATAAAGTCAATTTAAATTATGCGTAAAAACTTAGCTTTTTTTCTACATAAAAACCTGCAGATATCATCTTAAATTTTAGCTCCATTCCCAAAAAATCAACAAACAATTTCCTAACAACGGTACCACCCTCTAACCATCAAACATTTATGAAATTAACCCTCCTCTGTCTTGGGGCACGTGATGTCCCAACGCTGGGATTAGAAATAAATTAAAATTTCACAAAGCATGTCTACTTTGTTTCCGGCTACCCGGACTTTCCGGTCGATTAATCCACAACCGGAATGCCGGAACGTAATCAGATATTGTGTCGGATAACGGAAAGAAATAATTGAATAAGAAGCAAAGGCTAAATTGAGAAACAGGTTGTATTATTATGTTTAGCAAAGTTGGCAGTTGACGTCAATGACAGTTCTATAAAGGTAGACAGGTGAAATTAAAGCTAAAAATATGAGCCTCGTTGTTCCCGGTCTATTAAAACGTAATCTTTAGTTTCTATGCCAACTGAAGACTCAACTGTGATGGCTGGCACACTATGGTACGATAAGCGTAGAGGACGATGTCACTCGTCTTCCTCTATAAAACTGTCATTGGTTGACTCAATGTTTTATAATGTGACAGTTGAAGATTTTTGACTACTACAGGCTTTGCTAGTCCCTTGAGGTATGGAAAGATATAATACGATTAAATGAACATGTAAGCGTACAATTCTCCATCTTCTTTCAATTCCTTTGTGGTCCAACGTGGACTTGACAATGCGACCCAAGCAAGACGATATATATATTATCCGTGTATAGGAGAATGAGGTTTGCCATAAACATATTAAGCCCTATTCATCGTTGTTTTGGGATTAGCGAAACAACTAATGAAGATCGCAGAACTCTCAACTATCTAGATAAATATTAAAAACCTATGTCTAACAAAGGGTACTCTAGAGTACTACGGCCATATTAGTAGATGCCATGGATAAAGTTACGTGTTTTTCCTGTTTGGGTACCTAAGCAGAGACTGCATTTCTCCGCTAGCACCTTCATAGTCATAGTTATGCTCGCGGGTTATACTTTTTACTTGGCCTATCTTTAAATCTGATCTGAACATCGATGACATGATACGTTCGACAATCTCAAGAAACTGTTAAACTTGTTCTTTGATCGTTGAGAAACTTGATAGCAATTGGCCATTTTGATTGGTTTAAAGACCCGCACGTAGGTTCAAACAGATTCGGACCAATTTAGGCACTACTGCGACTACAGTCATCAACGCGCAACAGACAAGACATCCAAGAATAGAAGAAGAATATGGCGCAAGAGAGAACACTTGTGGAAGATGGAGGTTGAATCCTTCGACATGAAAACAACGACGCAAAGAGAGAGGTCATTCGTTAAAGTTAAAGTATAGTAAAGAATAAAACTCAGATCCATGTATCCCCCGTTAAGACAACGACTCCCATTCGCCCACTAAACGTGTTCTACCGTTTTCTTTTCAATTTACGATCTGTTCAAGAGTTTTTCCCCGACTACCCGAAATTCTTTAATTAATGACCGACTATTACTTACCTCTTGGGTCGGCGATGTTTCGTGTATATTAGCGGAATACTTTCCGACTAAAATGGTGGCTTGATTTATAAGATTCGTACGTACGTTTGTTTTGAGTAAATTGTGTATGGATTTAAGTGAAACCCTATTGAGAATAACGAAAGGAAGAATCGGTGATTGTGTTTTGATTATTTCGTTCGAAAACAAATTATTAATAATATGTTTGGACACTACACAACTCGTCTGATTTTATCCGTTAGGGAACTACATACTACGCTGAAGAGGGTCACTTTATTTATCACGATGTACAGTCACTACTAAGCGAAACAATCCAGAATTCACGAAACAATCAGCTGATTCTGAGCTGATATTGAGTTTTTGTATCGGACATCGATAATATATGAAACAGCTGATTGTTTTTCTTGAATTTAGTCCCAATTTGATAATAATTATTTTTCTATATGATTACACTGACCTCCTATTAGCTTAGTAAACCCTTCTACCCCTTAACGACACATGCCATTAGAACTCTTCAAAATATAACAAAACCATTCCAAACCAAGTGGCGTAAACGATTTTCCGAAGCACTTTCAAGTCTAGATTGTTCATTCCAATAGAAGCCTAGGTTCCCTAACCCTTCTTAGATTTCTATTGTGAGACTTAAAGAGGGTGAAAGTGGTTTCACGCTCTTCTATATATTATTGCTAAAATGTTTAGTGCTTTTTAACTAGACTTTCGAAGATTTTTCTCTATTATTTGGAATACCTATGTGTATAGAAATATCTATATAAATATTTTTTCAGCTCTTCTACCTACTGAGCTGAGATATCGTCTTTTGGTCAAAGATACAGAATTTTTAATTTTAGTCCTATCGCTAGCACTTGTTCATTATATACCTAATTGAAAGACAAGTATAAAACGGATAGGCCGATAATAACGATGCATTTTTTTTTAATTTATACCTATGTATAGATGTAATTCGTAAAACCCTCCACAAAACGAATATTAAATGCTGAACATACAATTTTTATGTACCTATGCAAATAAAAATCTTATTAGATATGAATTTATACGTATATATATATTTATATATACAGAAATCCGTTTTTATTGTTTTAAATAAATAAGAGTAACTTTATACCTTACTAAGTGTGAGACAGTGCGACCGAGTGAATTCACAAAATTCTACACCTTATAGTTTAGATTTCAAAGATTTATTATGAAAGACACCAGTAATGATTTTTTTACTCTCTTTTATTTATTTCTGTGACAAATATCTATCATTTCAATGATACATATTTCTCCAGATACAGATATCAAGCGCAATGATTCGAGAATATCTCAAAGCGTCTCCGAAGCAACTCGCTTCTTCATTATATCTGTGTGAGCGATCTCCTGTGTCCTGTGTGCCTACTCGATTGAATCTGTCTTTTATGTTTTACCCGACTGCACAGATATTATGGTCATAAAACAAGTTATATTTTATTAGCCGATAGCGAAAAAAGGAGGGTTATGATTTCTAGTGTTTATGTATTTATATTTCTTTGGCACGCATTAGAGTCTAAACGGCTTGTCGTATTTTTATGTGAGTGGTGTCAATAGATTCATCTTCACCTGGAGATTGTTATAGGCTGTAACTAGTTGCATCCCACTAACTTCACTTGTTAAGATACGTGGGTCTAAAATTCTTACAGTTGGGTTTTTTGAAGGCACTTTTAAATAATCATTAATTTGGCAGCAATGATTATGATAGTTCTGTATTAGAAGGAGATGAGTGAATTCGGATCTAAAACTGATCCGACCAAAATATGATGGCAATCATAGTTGAGCCATCAGTTAGCGTAGAAACCAAAGCGAGTATGTTTTTTGAATCCGGAATAACAAAGCTCATGTCTTTCAGCTTTAAAGTTTGAACGTCACCTGTCTACTTCTATAGAACTGTCATCATAATGTTCGGCAAGCCGAGTTTTTAGTTATTTTGATTTACTAGTGTAAACCAAACAACTTAATAAAAATCTTGATTATTTTTAACGAGTACAACAAAAAAATATAACCTCTAAATATAAACAACATAATAAATTTAAAAACTCTAAGAGATAAGATACCGACGCAACTTGCTCCTTTTTTGGTCGGTGAAAACATGACATAAAAAATATCTTATTAGCAGAAATAACACAATATAAATATTAACAAGCAACAATCTTAACATGAAGAGCTATCTCATTTCAACTTTGTAAAATTCACTCAAACTCGCTCCAATAATCGTCAGACCACGAATTCTGTTCTCTAGTTCCGACGAACATTTTAATAGGCCATAACCAAGAAACTTGATTTCTATACGAAAACAAACAAAATCCCACCGAAAGCCAGAACGGGCATAAACATAACAAAACTCTTGATCCTGGGAGTTTTGTGACCATCTATCGCGTAGATTTTATTATGATTCAGTCTTTTTTCCGTCATCGGCTATCTTTTGTTGAGGGCTGTATCTTTGGACATTATTATTAAAAATAAAAAAATTATAAAAGTTTAACCTACATCTTCTAACGACTTGAAAAAGGGGAAATCAATTTGTATGAATTTTTATGTAAATATGTATGTTTCCGATTTGTCAGAGATGCCTGAACTTATTGGGTGTTTATTGTTCGGTAAGATACTGGTCATTATGGAAAATTTAAGTATAAATAAAATAAGTCCTGACGAACTGATATTTTCTAGTAATTAACGCTGAGCCTAAACAGCTAAACTTAGAGACAATAAGGAAAGGGTTTTTGGAAATTCAACAAAATAGGGGTTCAAAGTTTCAAACTTCTTCTTCTTCTTGTATTCAATTTTAAGTCGCATGTAACACCGCGGGTGACAGCACACATTCAACAAAATCAACATTCAACAAAATCTTATTAATAGTTTACTTAATAAAATAAGTGACAATCACTACAGGCTGCTAACAAATTAATGTCAATCGCAACTGAAAGAACAAATATAAAAAAATAAGCATCCCACAAACCTGGATAAAAACTTCAATTTGTACAAAGTGATAGCCTTATTTAGAAAAGTAACGCGTGTTTGATTCATATTGTTTGCGTATCTAATTGTTGGAAAGGTCCAACTTTAGTTTCGTTCACATTCAGTGAACTTCATCAGGGATGTAATGAGTCTTTCGTGTCTTCAATTATGACACGTAATATTCATCCCTGATGAAAATCACTGAATGTGAACGAAACTATAGTTGGACCTTTCCAACAATCAGGTACGCGTGAAAACCCGTCTTCTTAAACAATATGAAAGTGGCAGCCCTATGATATATATTTTTTTCGGTCATAGTGTAGTGGTAATGAATAATTCAGCAAGTTATCCGCTCGCTTTGGGCTTCAGACGTATGGACATAGAATGTTTCATTATGTATATAATCAAAGCCCGTATTAGATTCAAACAGATTTTTCTTATCGTTTTTTTTTTAATTTATAATAAGCCCGCGCTTGACCACAACTCACCCGATGTAAAGACGATGCGGCCTAAGATTTAGCACGTTCGCAAAAAAGAAACAGATTTACTAGCGATTTGGAAATACCGCTTTAGATTGTACCTATCAGGAAATAGAAAAGCCGGTATTGATTGGTATTGTAAGTCTTAAGAGCTTTAGATATGACTTACGAATAAAAACAAGTGGTTAGAAGCGAGTTCGAAAATACCCGACAGCTAAATAGTTAAACCTGTGTATCAACCTTAATTTTTTTTAAATTTTGTTTAATGTATCACTAGTAAAACCTTCTGTGTAAAAACGCCTTAATAGCATTTTAGCAAAAAGGTAAAAATAGGGTGTCACTCGTAGTATACACTTAAAGTGAACACATTGTAGAACAAAAATTTAATAAAAAAATAGATTCTCCGTACACGAATTGTTCACGATATCGGTCAAGTTGTATACAGGACGCATTTTTTATTGAATTTTGAAAATTTTATTTTACATTAGGTTCACTTTGATGAAATACACCCTCAAGTATTAACACGTTGTTGCACGTTGTATACCTACCTTTAAGTATATAAGGACGACGAGTCGAGATTAAAATCTAACTTATTAACCTTGGCCTGTCTCCAGACTAATAATATAGCTGAAATAGAGGTTTTACCATTACCACTAACTGATATATTGTAACCTAGGCATTTTCTTTTATTTATTTTAGCAAGTATTCAACCACACTGACTGATATTATAATACTGTGAGATCGAAATATGAATAAGATTTTGGACGTCTTGCGTTATGGACGTTTTGGTCTTTGGGTTTTATGAGCTTTTGTCATTTTGCTTCCTAGTCATTGTGTGCAATCAACATTTTGCTCTTTGAACTATTTGCGACCGTTTATTACTCGTATTTTGCGACAAAACCAAATGGAGTGAAATATGTAGGCTTTTGTTTATCGCTGAAATTGATATTTTCGAAAGAAATAATACTTCGAAAGAAAGAAAAAAACAGCTGACTTCAATTCGGCAAACGTATGTAAGATTTTTTTGTACCTAACTATATTTTTTTTTGATAAGTTTCATATGACATAAACATGAAAAGTTACTCTTTCTAAAAAATAAAAAAAAGCAAATTGATCCATACCATGCGTCTGAAAAATCGGGTAACATACGAGCAAATTAAAAAAAAAACAGTCAAACCCTCCTTTTTTAAAGTCGTTAAAATCCTTACAAATGATCATCAAATCACTTATCTTATAAAACAAATAGGGCTGCCTCATAGCAATGACAAAAACATATCTCGGTGATTTATATAGGGTTGCCACCTGAGTGGTAATATCGATACGATTGTTATGAATCACCTATTGCAGTAATTACAATGTTACTAGCTATATGTATATGCTGCGGGTTTGGCCGTTAGATTATGACAATGCAAAGCTGTATAGCTTTGCAAGCTTTTATACAACATTAGTTCAACTTTCAACCTCCTGGCGTAATTAATATACAGGGTTATCGGCTACGGTGTACGAAGCCGAATGGGGGTCGCTAAACACACCCTAATGAACAACATTCACTATGGGACCAACTCCGAATTCATGAAAAAAATCAGCTGTTTCATACATTTTGTCGATGAATTTTTGTAAGGGACAGCTGATTTTTTTATCGATTTCATTGTTGGTCCCATAGTGAAAGTTGTTCGTAATGACGAGTATATTTTGTTACCCCTTTTCGGCTTAGTACACCCCTAACTGATAGCAAATAACGGCAAAAATCACGTAAGTTGTATGGGTTTTTAGTACAGAACCCTAAAAATAGAACGATGACACCTGTCTTGTAGTTCCTTAACTCTGATTGTATAAAAAACGCAGTCCTAAAATAAATGTATTATTTTAATGTTCTTGTGACAAAAACTTATTTTAAAAAAATATGTGTATAAAAAAACCTATAATTTGATTCACGAACTGGATTTCTTGGAGGAATTTTTTGGATATAAAATATAACAACTCTACATGTATATACGTGGCGTACTCATGCATATTATGACAATAACAACTTTTATAACTTTTTGAATCCTTATATCTCAGAAACGGCGGCTCGTAGGAAAAAAGTATTGATACATTTTTATAGATAATTGTATGATCTACAATTTTCATCTGAGGTACTTTCATGATAAAACTTACCGTTTTGCTGAAAATCGCGAAAAACTCATTTTTAACCTTGAATATTTTTTTTTTCCTTACACGGGAATGATGGGGAACTCCCAGACATTGTTAATAATTATGTTTTGAACAATTTCACAGAAATTCAGCTTGTTGGGACTTTATGTAACTTCACTCTCATTTTTTGGTCTAAATTGTCCGGACTAATACTTTAATTTTAATAACTATACTATAGTCAGAAACTCTAAAAACCATTGTTACGAGTTACTAACATTATGTGTGAGTATACAGGGTGACGAAGGAAACTATAAGTTTGAATTTAGAGTAACGTTCGTAACGTATGAAGGCATAATCAAGTCGCCAACTTTATTTTACAAAGTACGACGACTAGAACTACAGTTAAAAAACTAATATAAGTAATTTATTTTTTGTAATAATTTAACACTTATTAATTTATTAATTGCTTATGTTAAAAATTATAAAATAAAATTTTATGCGTAATTTTTTTATTACATGGTTGAAACTAAATAAAACTATTATTTTTTGAAAAAAATAAGTTCAAAACCATCCTAAACTGTAACTACACTTGTTTGCAAATAGATGTATGTATTTGCATTCCTGTGGTAACATTTATTCTAATCCTTAACGAGAAAGGTGTTAATATTTGCTAAGGCTGAAATGAGTCGGTCATTTTCTCAACGATGGCACGTCTTGCACTGAAAACCCGTCTTATAAAACAAAATAAATTAAACGCTTAATAGTTTTCTACATAAAATAAAAATCGTTTAAATAGTATTCACAAGTCAGTTATTTCGGTAACATAAACACGAGTTACGCTTGCAATAAACCAAACCCATTCTGGCGTCAGTGATCAATTAATATGTAATAAAATAATAAAAAATATTGTAAATAATAATAATATGGGACCACATCCACACAAAGTTCTTCAGGTCACAAACTAGACAAAACTTGTGCTATGACCTATAACCTGATGACTGATATACAATCTTAATAATAATATTAACTTATATACATAAAAATACAATGTTATAAATAAAATATATATGTTTACAATTTTGTCTACGTTATTTATTTATTGTTAAGCTGCTTTTTGAATAAAGAGTTGTCTATCTATCTATCTATCTAATACATACTTATAAATATAATAAACACCCAGACACAAGTCAAACAGACATGTTCATGCACACAAATGTTTGACCTGTCCGGGGATCGAACCCGGGACCAGCGGCGCAGAAGGCAGGGTTGCTACCAACTGCGTCAACCGGTCAGTCAATTGAATATTTATTTCACGAAAAATAGGGTATAAGAACAGATGATTAGAAGAATTTTTATACAGCCTATTTTGCCAAAACTCGACATGTGAATATCATCAAACACCTATCTTATAGTTAAATGTGGTCACCCTGTACACTTTGTAAGTTAGGAGGCATTAAAATTCAACTCTGTCACGTTTTAGCTATACTCCTAAAGAAGGACTCCCCATTTCGGTCTATTTCTGAACATCTTTTACGACTAGTATCAAAATTTCAGCACTTTCAAGACCCCGTCTTTGTTCTAGTAATTTCCCAGCTGAGTTTCAGTTTCAGCAGTAAGGCTATATAATGTAACGGTGTGTTATAATAGGCTTTAAGATAAGGGTAGGAACAGCGATCGAAGGTGATGTAACTTAAGTTAATATGCTTTGAAAATTTTTGTCACTTTTAAAGCGAAAGATAAACGCGAGTGATTTTAAAATTGAAAAAAGTTGGTACTGTTTACATTGAATTTTTACCAACAATATTTTGCGGAAAGGACATTTTAAATAATATTTTTTATTTATAATATCTACACTACACTTAAATTGCTTTACGGTTTTAAAATAGGCTCTTGCCTTAAAAAAATATGTTTTCATTTGTACAAAAGTTTTTTATTTTAAATTTTACAGTCATGTGAAATGAAAACTATACCAAACTCATTTTTAAATATCATATAATATTTCTTTAGTTGCCTCACAATTTAATATTTCGCAATATCAAAATGGCGTCTAGTAACGGGTTAAGGGTCGAGTTTTATTCGCGAAAACAGAATTTTTTGAACTACTTAAGACCTTTATCGTTTAGAAACGTCGTCGTCAGTAGTAACTGTTGAGAGAAAGGCGAATGAATATTAATTATCTGTGGCAAAAAGTTGATAATTTCTTTAACTTTTTGATAATTTAGGCGGCTACTAATTATATTTAAAAATAGATGGAATATATGCCACTCAGTAATACCTAGCAAAATGAACTTTATTACAATTCAAGTAAGACTTAAGCTTTATAACATTAGTTAAGTTCTGCGAACTATGGAACTCGCAATCACAATAATTTTGTAATATATTTATTAATCATAAATTCAGGTCAAATATAAATGTCATAAATTATCATAATATTAATTCATGTCAAAATAAATTAGTGGAACAGAAAGAACCTTTGCTCCAGGTACGATTCGGGGTGGCCGAATCGTACCTGGAGCAAAGGTTCCCATTACGCTGGCTGCGTTACCGCGTTGAATGGCCAGCCTTTGCACCAAGTAAGATCCAGATATATTTTTTTAATTTTGAAATTAAATTATATATATATATATATATATAAAATATAAATATAAAATTCACGTATACAGTATTTATTACATTAATACACATACATACAATATTAAAAAGTTCTTTTAAAAAAGTCATTACAGATTTCAACTCAGCTCGCCCTGATACATTTTTGTTTGATAAATGACTTACCTGACGTAACTGTCTGACTATAAATGTACATTATTCGCAGACAATATTTCTATTATTTTAACAAATGACAATAATTTGATTAACTTTGACATGAAAATTAATAAAACAATTAAAGTAATACTTGACTGGTTAGATACAAGTAATCTTAAAGTTAATTTGATTAAAACTAATCATGTTTAATTTTTGACACGTGGTTCCTAGACAAATACTTGGAAAAAAAAATGGAATAATAAAGTGTTTATACAAAAGTGAATCGTTTTGTGTATGTCTTAAATAGGTTAAGGAAGACTGCATCACGTCAAACTGTGTTGCTGGCGTATCACGGCTATGTCAGCTCTGTTCTGCGTTATGGTTTGCTCCTGTGGGGCAATTCCACAAATATAAATCTTATGTTTATATCAGAAAAAAAATCGAGCTATGGTAGGAATTCGCCCCCATGAATCTTGTAAACCGTTTTTTAAGGAACTTGGTATATTAACTTTAACCTGCATGTAAATTTTTGAGGTTGCTGTATTTGTCCGTAATTATTTAGAATATTTTAATACTGCTAAGGATGTATTCCCACGCAATACGAGAAATGGACAAAGATTAGTAATTAATCACGTTCAGAGACTAGCATTGTTAAAAAAATTGCTTTGTCATGTGTATCACTGTATATAATCTTCTTCCGACTGCTATAAAAAAACAAACAAATTGTGCTTTTCGTAGGAAACTTAATACATGGTTGTTAGAGAACTCTTTTTACTTTATGAAAGATTTCTACTATTTTACACGGACTTAAAGATTTGGACTTATTACATATTAAATAACGTAATTATATTAATTAATCATATTGACATATTCTGAAGTTTATAATTATAATATTAACAAATAACACGGCGATCAACGGTAAATAGGCAGAACACATGTATTTCAAATAATAACTGTAATATTACCACCTCAACCAACTCTTTTTTTCAAGCATCATTTACTGTGCAAGCTATCCTGCTATGGAACATGTTACCCCTGTCAATCAAGCAGGCTAAATCTCTATATATATTTAAAAATTTGTTGAAAAATCATTATCTCTCCGTAAATTAAACCGAACATTTATTTACGAATGATTATTGCGAGTATGACATGTATGTAATGTATTAACTATGTATATTGATTAATTTTAAAATATTTTTTTTCTTGTTGTTTTTTTGCGGTACAATATTTGTACTTGTATTTTTTTTCTGTTTTTTCTATTGATGCATCACCGACGTGACTATTCTCACTTAGTCCGATCCATCCCAAGGTTGCCTGGAAGAAATTGCTTTAGGCGATAAGGCCGCCCAATGTACTACCGATGTTTTGTTCATGCCTTTATCTTATTGTTTATTTTGTTTTTTGGTGTGCAATAAAGAAATATTGTATTGTATTGTATTGTATTGTATTGTATTATCATATTTCCGTGAAATAACTATATCATTTCATTTAGTTTTTCAGTTATTTAGACATTCAATCACAGGGCCGATTTTGATCAATTTTAATTGGAACAATTTCAGAAGTAGGTGCCTACACCATATCAAATAAAAAGAGTTAATTTTTCAAATTAGTAAACAAAAAAAAATGGTTTGGCATAAAATTTCAAAAAAGGGTATAAAATTTAAAAATTCGTAGAATGCGCAATAACAACAAGTTTCGTCAAAACTGGCTGTCTAACTACGATTAATATAAGCGAGTGCGAAATTTTCAGAAGGCATACAAACATACAAACTGACAAAGGAAAACATATAGTGCCAGACCTAAATCTAACTATTCTCGCTCTGTAAACAATACTGAAAGTAGCAATGAGTTCAATTTCAATTTCATTTATACACTGCATAAGTAGATACATAGGTTTTACACTAATACATAGAATCCACATTCAGCCTTCCAGCATGCATTACATTATTATTTATATATTAATAACAAAGTATAAGAAAATCGGACAAAAACATTGTCATGCTAGATAGATAGACTAATTCTTTATCGACGCAGAAATAAATTAAATACATGAAAAGAATTCTTACAAAACATAGTTCTACAAATGTCGGCCTTATCGCAAAAAAGCGACAATTGTGAAAAAATAAAATAAAATAGGACGGGGTATACAGTAAAGAATATACTTAATTAACTTAACACACACAATACTCAATGTTTAATTTGTTTAATCAATGCATACATTTATCATAGTAAAATACAACAAATGAGCAAAGTAAACAATAATACACAAAGCAAACAACTACTTAACGATGACAAAGATGACAGATAAAACTTTGTCATCTTATCCTTGAAGCTACTTAATGATGGAGCTTTTCTTATATCCAGAGGTAAAGAAGGCATTCTAAAGTCATGCATATTTACTTAAAATAATATTTACATTCTCATGAGAATTTTATTACAAAAATACAAATTAAATTAGTGCGCACTATTATAGGCAGTACAATAAGAAAATTTTGTCTTTCTTTTACCTTATTACGACCGGTCCAGATGACATATGACTGATAGTCCACCTGACCTTTATTCCACAACATACTTGACACCGGGTCATCATCCAGCACAATTTCATTCCATCAACATGTCTTCAAAACTCAACTTGAATGAATAACCTGCAGTTAAGGCCGACTGGACCGAAACAGTGCAATTTTCGTGGACAGCGGACCGTGCGAGTACGTGTTCCAGTGTGCGTTCCAGTTAACAGGCGAGTAGGTGCCGGCTTTATATTGCATTTTATAGCAACGTGTGTTTTTGAAGGGAAATCGCCCGAGGAGATGAAGCTTGGTGAAACATTAATTATTGTAATTTAAATATTGAAAATATGAGCTTTGGATATTTATTTGTGCTGAACATAACATGATATTGTAATGATAGGTGTATTTTTTTTATCCTACACAGCTAGGCATTTGACCACAAGTTCGCACGACCACGAAGGTCAGCGATACTGTAGCCCTAGATGGAGCAAAATATAATAATTAAAAAAAAATACATTCATCATCATCCGCAGCCTTCTTTATGACACCATCTGCCTTGGTCCTGTGCCAATCGTGTCTAAATTACATTAAAAGGTCCCTAATTGGATTTCCCCTTTGCCAGAGATGCTATGCCATAACTAGAGCAAACCTACTTACTTAGAAAGGCCAGCGTTTCCCATATGGTCTAATAAAACGAAACATTTACACACACAAGTTCACTTATATGTCACTTACTGGACTTTTGTATGCGTACCTCGGTATAAGATCGGTCTACGTTATATTCACAGGCCTAGTCCATCAGTTCCCAGCCGCTTCTGTAATGTAATTTTTCAGGTCGTACTTAAAAAAAAAATACATTCGTCTTCTTTTATTTTGAATTATAAAAGTAAACAAAAAATTATTTTGTATGTTCATATTTTTATTTCTTAAAATATCGCTATAAACAATATAAATATTGTCCTTACTGGTATCCACGATACATGTATGTAATATTTTTTAATGTTGTGAGTTTGTTATTAAGTCATAAAAGATAGCGTTTTACGTAAACGCTTAAGTTAACCTTAGTATAGTAAAATAGTCTTTAATTAGTTTGTAATTTCGGCTGCCGAGTCGTAGGTGCTCTTACTGGCCAAAATTTAAATATGAAATTGATTCCACGAAGAGCTTCTTCCAAATTGACTGGTGCTCTACGATGAATAGGCTATTCGGATAGTTGCTCTAAGTGGAATACCTCTTCTTTCTAGGGCTAGAACTAGATTATACCCTTGTGGTAATCCAGGACATAAGTTATAGATTGCAAATTTCATCTAAGTCTGTTTAGACGTATGGACGTGAAGAAGTGTTTGATCCTATATTATAATTAACCTAATAATAAACTGTTCATAATAATCGCGTCAACCTTCTCACTTGTCCCAATTTTTAATAGCAAACGAGAAAAATAGCTCTATTTGTCTCCCTCGGCCGTCGGCCTATTAACCCACCGCCTGCAGGCCTTGCGCCCTGGTACGTCTAGTTATTAAACTTTATATGAGCTTTATCGATTTTTTATTTGACGCTTTTATTTTTCTGAAATTGCTGTTGCATTGTTATGCTTCGCAGCGAGGTAATCGCTTTCGGGCTATGATGTCCTGGTACTCGAACTAAAAACAAATATAGAATTTTTCATTGTATTTCTTTTTGTTAACAAAAAGGCACTTGGTGAAAAGTTAGGTACTCGTATATATTGTATAGATTAAATAAACAGAAGAGCAGTGTACTTAGTTATTTAAAGCTTTATATCCACGTTAAATCAATGGTTAAGTCAGTAGATATAACCGTCTGTATTTTAGAAATTTATTTCTTTCGTTTTATATTTTTTTGTGGTCGAAGAAGGGTTAGTACATTTATAATATTGTTATGCATTATATAATTTGGTAAGTTAAGTGGATTTCCAAAGAAAATCAGTGTCTATGGGTATCAACAAGATGATATTTTTTTACCGATATTATGAAAACGCAGGAGTGGTGTAACTGCTTTCTTCTGTCTAGAGATTTCTAATAAACATAGTCAAAATGTGTTAAATATATGATATATCTCGAAAATATAAGCTGCAAAAATGCATAATGATAAGGATATTTAACCAACTTTAAGCATCGCAAACTATGTTGCCATTCCCAACTTTCGTAGTAAGGCATTTCATTCTCCGATGCCTGCATTTGACATTTAACCACTGAACGCTCGCCGGGTCAAAGGCTAGTGACTCAGTGACCCACATTGAGACACCGAATGGCTGTATTGGGTTTTGAAAAAAAAAAGGATTTCTTTTCTTTTTTAATCAGATTTTCTACCAAGTTTCAAAAAGAGGAGGTACTAAATTCGGATGTTTTTTGTTTATGTTTAAAAGGGTATGCCTCCCACGTGCCATATTTATTTTATCAAAATTGGTCTACAGGTTAGATTTTCAAGTCGAAATAACTTAAAAGGTCCATCGACGCCGTAATGAAAGACGGTAGACACTTTTTTTTAAATTTTTTAAATTATTTTATAGAGAGAGGAACTCGAGATATCAAACTAAATCAACAACCACATGTTTATATTTTGTCACTCTTATTGTAAAAAATTGACAGAAATAAAGGCTTATGAATTAATAATAATGTTCATATTGTTTTAATAACATGACATAAGGTTTTTCAAAAGTTTCTGATAGCAGAACAATAGTGTGTAGACGTAAGGCCTAGAAATAATCGATGATGTATCCAGCACATCGAACCTGGCTCCTACTCCTACAGCGGAAGATTGGCAACTAGCCAGACCTCTCGAGCACAGATCATGGAAGACCAGAGGGATAACTTATATATACTTGTTTATGTGAGTTTTTTAATGTAGGCAGATATTCAAGCCGCTGCAATGGCACTACACACGGAGTTATTTATAGGTATCAGCAGAGGTATTCATTTCGCAAAATACTTAAATGAATGATATGAACTCTAACAGAAAGCCGCCATTTCCTATTTTTTTTAATATTTCCTGCAGAAGTTGGCAGAGAGTACTCGTTTATGACATTGCTGTTAAGGTTAGATAAAATGAGTGGTGGTGAGTTTGTAAATTTGTACTAAAGATAAAATAAATATCCTTCTCACTTTCAATTTGTACTTAACTAAAACCAACATGAACTTCTGACTTTAAACTGTAATTTGATCATCTGACATGCTCACTGCTTTTCGGGATTAAAAGTACTTTATGTATATGTTAAATCCAGAATTTAAGCTTTCCTGGTGCGAAATTTCGTTCAAATCCGTTCAACAGTTAGAGCGTGAAAGAGCTATTAACTAGCACACACCAAACTTTCGCATTCATAATAGCAGTATGAACTGAAAAATTTAAACTTATAGAATAAAACATGAAAAATACAGATTTCTGATGCTTTATTCTAATAATTTTTTTTTTTTCATATTTTAATTGTTTAACTGACAAAACATTCTGTACTTTTAAATATTTTTTACGATTAATAACAAGTTATCCCTCTTTTTGTTTCTATAATCTGAGTATAGATATGACTAGCGGAGAAAACTGTGGGTTGTCGCTCGGCGTTTTTGAACTTTTTTCCAAAGATTTTTTAACGCGATGGATTTATCTTCACAGTTTGCAGTTACGTGGGTTATTTCAAGTGGGAATTTTCTGGGAGATTTACCGAGCTTACTGGAGTTTTGACAGCCTCTATTCCTCCAGACTTAAGTTGTTTAGGGACCTGAAATGTCTTTTTGTGAAGTAATAATGTAACATAACCGAAGTTACGTCTGAAAAGTAATATATCTCCAAAGAGGAATATGTCCTGGCAGAGTGGAAGCGTACAAAACATTGATACATTAAATTACAAGTAAAGTTTTAGACACTCCCGACCCACCCACTTTATATTCGGCTACTAGCCAAGCCCTTTTATTTGATACTCATTTTATTAGTAAAGTAAAGTAATATTTATTGACCTTTAAATAACGTTCGTTACAGGCAAGTCTTATTACATAAGAATAAATAATTACTTAAAAAAATTAACTTACAAATCTCATTTATATACGATTACTTAATATTAGTTCTTAGTTTAATAGTTCTCATGACAAATATTTACATTTATTTAGGGACTTATGAAACAATGTAACCGCCATTTTGTGGGGTCGGCCATCTTAAACAGATAGTACGAAGTACTGAATGTTGTTAGGGTAGTTACTTTTTTAACCTTGTAACATTGTTTCCTATTTGTAGTGGCCAGGATGTACAAAAGACAGTATGTTTACTAGTATTGTCTCCCTACATAGAACTGTCACGGGACCAGTCATTCTTAGTCATAAGATTTCCAGTTGACTCCCATTTAACACAAATCCTATCTAACTCTCTACCATTCTATGTTTTATCTTTGACTAAGACCCACTTGAGTTGAATTTCAGTGTCGTACAAAGCGCCACCTGGTGGCAAACTCAACACCTACTAGAAAACTCTCGCGAGCTGTCAGTGGCAAACATCAAAGCTTTCTGTGCACACCCAGTCACTTAGTAGCTCGGGAGACAGTGGACTATTTATTTACTAATTGACAAATAGTCTAATTAGATGATAAATAAAAAGTAACAACTGTCTTTAATTTTAACAAAATGTTGTTTAAAGAATATCTAGTGTTTTCTCGCTTTGTTTTGATTACACCGGCCAAAAAATATTTTTCTCGATTTCTCACGCTGACATCAAATTAAAGCGGGGAAACCCTAGATATTCTTTAAACAACATCTTATTATAAGTAAATTAACTGTCTTTAATTTGGCAGGCACGTATACAATAACTATGTTCAAATATTTTAATTTGGAAACCAAGATACCGGATTCAGCGATATTAGTGAAAACCCAAAACATTGGGTAACAAACGAATTAATTTATTTCTTTAATGACTTTCTTAAATAATAGCTTCTGTTGTAAAAATGGATCGATATAATAGACAGTGTTTTAATTGATAAGAAAATAACACTTACACTGCCTTATATTCTGAATTGTTTTATTAGTGTTTTTTTTACTTGCTTATAGCTTTCTATAGTCCCTCGTGTATCTATATTTAGCAGTAAACAGAGCTGTCCAGTGTCCCCCAAACTACAGCCTAGTCTAGCTAGTGTAATGTCAAAAGTAGAGTCGCCTTTTGTTCCCGTCCCGCAACCCGGTTAGCTAGTCGGCCTATATCGGCCACTGTACAACTCTATACAGATTAGAGATAAAACCTAGCCGAATATACTTCGTTAAGCCGAATTTACATAGTTTAAAAAAACGCAGGGCGGGAAATTCGGAGACGTTTCAAAGAAAGCTCAATTACGAGTAACTATCATTTGGCTATAATACGCTGGCTGCCCAAATACGTTTTCTTATAAGAAACCGAATTCAGTTTTACTATTTGAAAAATATAGGTATAGAATCGTGGAATCTGCAAATTTGTAAGTATATTTGCTGATGATTTTTAATTTTATACCTTAATCTATAATTAAAAATCAAAATTGTCCCATATGATCCTTACAATTACAAAACTTTTATTGTCACAACAAAAGCTAGAAAATTAGATAACAAAGATGCCTAGAAGATGGTCATATCACTAATAAGCTATTTCTTAAAGACAGAGTTTAGATTTTGAGTAGACGGTGTGTCAAAAAGTTCTATATTTTTTTAAATTGCTATTACGAATAATAAATTAACTATGTAAAGAAATATAGAAACTACTACATTGCTTTACACAATTAATTGAGACTCTCGTCCAAGCCCATAGAGTCCCACTGCAGGGCACGGGTATCCACTATGGAAGTGGTATAGGTCCATGCTATACTTACCGATTTTCACCAATCCGTGAAACCCTCAGTTAGTTAGTTAGAAACAAAGATAAGCGAAGATTTTTTCAAAGCAACTCAGAAATTGAGTCATTTTAGAAAAAAAACATACTCTGATAACCCTCTAACCAGATTTCGAAAATATTGTCCCATCCCTAGCACTTCACAACACAACACAACACTATCGAACACACGACTCACGGATAACTTTAGTGTAAAGTAAAGTTTTTGCGCGAAAATCCGGACACTTTTTGTTGACAAACAACAATCGCCTAGCGTTTGTTTAGGGCTTTGTTGTAGGCCGGTTGACAAAGATACTAAATCCGTATACACTTGTATTATAAGTGTGTTTAGTTTAGTTTATGAACGAGCAAACGAAGCGTCTACATATGAAATAAATTCTAGGTATTTTAAAATCACGAAATAATCGGTTAAATCTCAGTAAACAAAACCACTTAACATCAGGCGAATTACGATGAAAACTAATGATCGATTGATTTAATACAACCTCTTATTTCGTAACTTTAATAAGCTGATCTTGACCTATTTTTTTAGTTACAAGTTCGCGTACAATAGGTAAACAATAATGCGTTAAACCATTTAGTTCTCTCAATCACAGTAACATAATAACAAATTGTATATCCATCACAATAAAGGAAATTTCCACGATCGTAAAAAAGAAAGCCGCTACAATAATAGCGTGAGCACACTATTGATGTTTAAATTCAAAGGGGCTATAAAGTCATTCGGCGGATGTCCGGCACCGCGGGCGGTCATGCGTTACACACGTCTTGCATTGGCGACGACAAATTAAACAATTTAACAACCACATCAAAGGTGTTAAATGGTATGTTGATAACTTAATAGACTTTGTCTTTTGATGTGTTGATGAGGCAATATAAGGTATGGTGTATCTACATAATGGAAGTTAAGCTTTAAGTAGGATGGAGTTGGGATAGGAAAAGTATTGTAATATAACATAGAAGTAGCAATTACTCGAAATAAACTATAACTATTTTTATTTACTCACACTAGAATATACCAATCAATTAGATAATAGATACGATCTTTCGTTTTTTAATTAACGTGTCAGTCCAATAAAAAAATAATTAGCTATGAATAAATATTCTTCGGTCTAGAGTCTGGTTGGAACAAAAATTAATATATTAAACAATGACATTTTCTTAGTAAGGAAATCAGTTGAATACAAAACAGTCCATTTTGAGTTATTTATTTACCAAAGAAATATAGCATTCATACATAAATATAGATATACCTTTAACTACCAACAGAATAATAAATTTCGGAGCGAACATAACGCACGTTGATAATGCGCATTACATAACACATAAATAAGTAATAACCAAAGCTTACAATTATAATCATTCCACATTAAATCCGCCCAGTAATCATAATCATGCATGATTAATAATATAATCAGCGGTCACACACGACTCGTCGGAAACAATATCAAATTAACTCTGCCGCTCTCCTTTACAAATTACACGCCTCAGAGGGTAGGAATTAACTTGGATGTGTACAGTGTATGTACGGAACACATTACACAGGTAATATGGGGCTGTTAAGAGGTAACACTACCTCCTGTTGTTTGTCGAAACTAATAAACAATTAATTAATTCATTAATTTTTAAATAACAATTACAGATCAGTATAAATTTTATTATCTTACATATTATACACAATTAATAATTTATTTAGTTTCTATTCAGATACAACTTATCTCCTAATTTCGTTCCTTGTCCTAAAACGACGAAAAAAAGATCAATTTAATTGTGTTTTATGCGTGCTTTATGTGAGTTTCCCAAATTCTCAGTGACATAAAGCCTTTTTTAATTTTATTAGTATGCCTTTCATATGGTTATCTTATATATAAAAATCAAATGCTGTTCGTTAGTCTCGCAAAAACTCGAGCACGGCTGGGCCGATTTAGCTGATTTTGGTCTTAAAATGTTTGTCGTACTCCAGGGAAGGTTTAAAAGTTGTCAAACATGAGTAGCTGTTAGGCGGTACGAAGTTCGCCAGGACAGCTAGTATGTATATAAATATAAGCCACGATATTTTTTGGCAAACAAATTAAAATTTCACGTCGTGAACTGAACTGGACTCTTTTGTATCTATAAAGCATTATCTTGCAAAACAGAAACCAAGAGTAGCTATAACACACGATCGTGGTCGATAACTGTATTATGAATATTAAACACGTAGTTTAAATATAAGGTACCGTCTTCGATTACGGCAGGCGCCGGTGGATCTTTTTCAGTTATTTCGATTTAATAAACAAACATCTGGACCGATTTTCAAAAAAAATTTAATGGGACTTGAAAAGTGATGCCGAGTAATCTTGAAACAATCATTCACAGTGGAACTGTTCCTCCTCTTTTTGGAAGTCAGTAGGTAGTTAACAAAATGCGGTGGTAACAAAAAGCAAGGAGAAAATTCGGATATATTACAATTCAATGCCAGCATCTCCTCTTAACACAAAAAGATAGCAGAAAGCATGTTGCGGAAATTAGAAATAACAAGTGAGCAAAAAGTACAAAACTAAAGATTACAGGATCGCAGTAGATTTATCTGCAAGCAATTGTTTAGGTGTTCGTAATTTTTATTATATAAAACTAGTTTTGTCAGATATATCGCGTCATAAAGTTGAAATTTTTGCATGCCATAGTTTACGTCCGAAATTACATGAGCGGGATATTTATCAAAAATTATTAAATCAATAAAATCAAACGCTCATTTCAAATCTTTATAAGTATTTTCCTCGATTACTCAAAGGCACCAGGATTGTTTTGGAAAGTCCCTTTATAACGGAAACCCGTGCTCAGGAGTGGGACGTATGGGTTGATCCGTATATTCTCAGGTTTCGTATAAGATGTATCAAAATTGGTCCTGTATTAGATTATAGAAAATAATGTATACAGGGGTAGGTAGGCACTCGAAGTGTTACCAACTTTAAGTTGCTATAGCAACCAAACTGTTTACAATATGGCGCCCATTTTTTCACAGTCGTAAGTCTATTGTATTGTTCCTAAACATACAGAAGCTCATTGTTTTTCGTCGCTGCTAAAAAAAGTTATCCAGATGGAATTCAAACGCCACAGTGTCATTACTTTGTATTTGGCTGGAAAATCGCAACCAGCCATTGTTACGACATTTACATCTGAATAAAATGTTTGTGTATCGAACCATCACGCGTTACAATGATACGGGTAGCATCAAGAAACGCCATGGAGGTGGACATCCAACAACAGCAACATCATCAGAAATGGTTCGAAAGGTAAAGGCTAGAATTGAACGAAATCCACGACAAAGCGCAGTTAAATTGGCGAAAAGTCTTAATGTATCTGCCCGGAGCATAGGACGCATATTAAAAAATAAACTACAACTGAAGCCTTACAAAATACAAAAAGTGCAAGTCTTGACACTTGCACAAAAGGCAGTTCGCCTAGAAAGAGCTAAGGAGTTAAAGCAGTTGCACGTTGATAGCAAGCTTGAAAATTTGGTATTTTCCGATGAAAATTTTTTTGCGGTTCAGCAATATGTGAACAAACAAAATGATTGCGTATGGTTAAAGTCTAAATCAAACGACAATTTAGACTAACGAATTGCTCTGCGAAAGCAAACACCAGCATCAGTCATGGTTTGGGCCGCGGTAACTGCTACGGGACGTTCACCTCTCGTTTTCATTGAGCAGGGTGCAAAGATAAACCAGCAAATCTACCGTGAAAAGATTTTAAACGATGCTTTGTTACCTTGGGCACGTAAGAAATTCGGTAGAAACCATTGAACGTTTCAGCAAGACTCGGCACCATCCCACAAAGCCCGTGAAACCCAATTTTTTTTGCAAGAAAAAGTTCCGAGCTTAATTTCTTTGCAACAATGGCCACCATATTCGCCGGACTTAAACCCAATGGATTTTTCCATATGGTCAATTCTAGAGGCAGAAAAATATGAGACAGTCGACGCCTTAAAGATTGCTCTTCGCCGAGAATGGAACAAAATTTCAGCAGACCACATTCGTGCAGCGTGTGAAGCCTTCTCGGACAGACTCGATGCTGTTATCCGCGCTAAAGGTGGCCACATCGAACAATAATTTTTCTTTTTAATTTTAAATGTTTTTTTTAATTTAAAAATTTATAAAAAGAAACAAAATTGTCAAAATTACAGCATTTTGAATTGGTAACACTTCGAGTGCCGACCCCTGTATATAGTAAGTACCTGCGGAATGGAAGCGGTTCTACTTTTTTTGAAATCAGTTAATTATTTAAAATGCGATACATCTGATTTTTTTCTTAGAAAATATGCTTGCGCTTGACCACAATTTAAATGATGGTAAGCGACGATACGGCCTAAGTTAGAGCACGCTTGCCTAGAAGAAACCGATTCACTCGCGACATGAAAATACCCAGAATTTATCTACCAGAAAATAGAGAATTCGGACGAAAGTACTACCAGCTGTCAGTTCGCATAATAAAAGTAGACGCAAAGCGTTCCGCCTAATCCGCGTTTGATTTCAACCCCTAAAGCACCATACATAAAGGCGTATAAAAATAAATAAGGCTATGTTCACACGCACGAGCCGACTCTCCGAATATTGCTTCCGAAGATAGATTGCAGGTTATATGAAAGAGGACGATTTCCCAAGAGCATAACGTATCCGGACGGGTGTATAAATGAATTTCGCCAGTGTGAACTAGGCTCTTTGGTATCGTATATGGACGAAAAGTGTTTGACGAGACTTTTTTCCAGTAATAAAACAAAACGAGTAATTTTTTTGAAGAAATTGACACTATATTTCACGTAGGTAGGCACCTGTAACAATTTTCAGACATTTTGATTCACAACCTTATTAACAAATTAGTATGTGAGCGACCGCCTGGGTGATTTCCTCTCCTTTTTGAAGTTGGTTATAAATGCCCGAAACCGCGATTTAATCAGTACACCAAACGTATGTAATGTAAATGTATTATTTATTCAGAGTATCTAGGCCACCCGAAGGCCTCTGAAATAGAATACAATTGTGGTACTTCGACGAAGTATTCACACTTGTAATTAGATTTTCTAGGCCACCCGAAAGTCTTTGAAATGGCTTACAATCGTGGTACTTAAACAAACAACGGTACCTATAACTCTAAGCTACGCATAATTCTAATAAAAATAATTTATTATCCAGAAAAAAAATGTTATTAAATTAGGTACTAAAATTAGTCGGTACGAAAATTCTTGATTCTGACAACGTTAATTAACTAAGTATTAGTATATTAGCAATTAAGTTTGTACAAAATTGTACGTCCCAAAACAGCCGTAAGCAGAAATTAACCTTAAAAGACCGGTTAATATTGTCACTAACAAAAGCAAAAGCATACAAAATTCCGTTTAAGACCTTTATACCTGAGGTAACAGCGCGAGACTGGAGTCAGGATTACACGGGACGCCGGACACTAAACAGCAGTAAGGGGCGCAATAAGAGATGGGGTGAGGGGGTGGATTGCCCCCGAGATACTTATGGAGCTGATGAAATGGTGTGTTTCTTGTTATTTTTTTACCACGTGTTGTAGCAAATTTGTCGCTAGGGTGTTTCTAACAGATTGCGGAAGTTAAGCAGAGTTCGATTCGTAATCGGACTAAACGCTGCTACCCATACTATACCTGATAGTCTAGGATGGGTGACCGAATTAAATCCACAACTGACCGCTACTGACTGGTGGAACGTCGCTTCGGAGTCCGGACTCGTCAAGAAGGTATTGAAGGGCAAAAGAGTTCAGTTTTAATATTCTTACCAGAGTTAAGCAACAGCGTTGAGTTGTGGCCGGTTTGTAACAGAAATCAGTTAAAAATATAAATTGAAAAATTGTATAATGTCTGTTGCTGTATTTTTTTATTTTTATAATCAATAGCCCCAGGAAATAATTCCCTAGCTACGTCCACCAGAGCCTTTTATACCCTTATATTAAAGAGTGAAAATTGTAGTTAGTAATTAAGTCGGATAACCCCTAGGGTGGTTACCTACAGATTCGTTTGATGGGGTAATCGCCTGTTCCGAATGTTTTGGCTAATTCTAATTTTGTGTGCGTATATTTAGTAATTTTCATAGAGGTCCATACAATTTTATTTTGCTTATTGAAAATATCATATATGATATTATAACCAACTAGCTGGCCCGGCGAACTTCATACCACCTAACAGTCGATTATTTAATATTTTTTTATATACTTATTCTGCTATTCTGGACGCTGGGTCAGCAAATATTAACATTAATATTTATACGATACTAACGTTACTCAATTGTTTTGCCTTCCCGGAACCTCTCCACTAACACTTAAACTTTATGGTATGGTATTAAAGTTCAAATTGACTTATAAGTATTATTACGAATCCTTTGTACGGGAGTATAGAAAAATGATGTTATTAGACTCTTACAGAATTTTTTTAAATTTTATTTCTCCGTATGAACCATCCTCGTACTTCAAAGGATATTCTAAAAAAAGAATTAGCAAAATCGGTTCGGCTGCTCTTGAGATTTGCGCTTAGCAACACATTCAGCGATTCATTTTTATATTATAGAAGACTAGCTGTGTCCCGCGGTTTCACCCGCGTAGTTCCCCATTGGATTGTCGAGATAATGGGGGAACTACTTTTTGAAGTCGGTTAAAAAGTATCCTATGTCCTTTCCCGGGGTCCAATCTACCTGTGCACCAAATTTCATCCAGATCGGTGTAGTGGTTTTGGCGTGAAAGCGAAACAGACAGACAGACAGAGTTACTTTCGCATTATTTAGGACAGATAGATGGAACACGCAAGCACAAACATTTTTACGATTTTGACAACTTCTTGATCGAATTAGTTTATATTCATAATTTTTACTTATGGCTATGCATCGCAAGTTACTCCCTAATTGTCTATATTCAGAGAGTTAATGTTGCCTGCCATAGCAAACTCAATAACCCTTATATATTTTTTCTTCAGCTCATATTATCTACTGAAAGCAAGACGCTGTCTAAAGATTCATTTCTCCCAAGAAATGGGCCAACATTTACCACATTTCGTATCCTCTTGAGACGAAACTTAATGCAATACAGAAAACTTGTAGCAGAGATAAGATCTGCCAAAACAACTACGATTTCGCCTATTTATGACATTATACTGAGGTTATTTATATTTACTTCAGAAAGTATATTGTCTATGGATAATAAACAATCAAGAATTATGGCAATCACGTCAATAAAGAACAATCACTTTATAAATCTTCATTTAGGAAACGAAAATAAGAGTAAGAGAGAGAAATGTCACGGGCTAGTGTCACTCTTACTTCTATATACTGTGAGGAGCAAATAAATAATGTTCAGCCACATTCTCGGCTAGAATGTAGGGCTAGGGACCGTGTAACGCATTTAGTAAAAAGCGGTACAAATAAAATATCGTTGCTTATAAGATGAAATCTTGCAATTGAAGGCCAAATTACATTTTCTGTTTGTTTTTCTGGTTTATTAATGGATATTATTAACAAATTGATTTAACTTGGCATTGAACAGTATTTTTGCATAACAACAGTACTGTTACTTAATAAATTCGTACTCACATACCCAAAACACAGGCATATGCCCAGTTTCACTGCGTTTGTCCAAATAATTAAAACAAAATTAAATAAATAAAGTTTGATCGTCAACGCAAATGTTAAAGTTTGTATGTAACAAAATATTCAGGAAAGAGCTATTCTTGGTGAACGTCTTACTTTATTTTTATATTATTTACTAAAATATACTTTTTGTTGCGAAGTAAGACAAAATATCAATGATTGGTGATGAAAAAGCGGAATAAATAAGAGAGTAATAACATTCACTTATTTTTACCGCATTTTCAGTCCTTATTTGAAGATTCAGCAAACACTTCCACACAACAATTTGGCCTTAACCCACATTGGGGGGAAAGAAAGCACTTGAAAAATAAGTCAATGGAATGCTGGGAATCTAGAAAAACAATGTTTTTCCTCTTAGCCGGGGCGAGCCAATGTCTTGTATTTCGGACGGCATTTACAACGATACGAACATGAAATATGTTTTATTAAATTAAGCGAAGTGCTTCAAGACTGACAATTTTTTTTTTCGTCAGTTCATTTATATGTACCTATGTTTTTGTAGAAATTTTCGTATAACACTTTTGTATAAACCGTAACTTCCAACTAATCTAGATGAAATAATAATTAGAAATTTTGTAACCGGGCTTGTTCGAAATGGAAGAAGTTTGCTATGGCACCATTTCAGTTGCAAAATTACTGTAGTCGCGAGATCGATAGTTCTTATTTAAGTCACATCAGGTAATCAGGTGCTAACAGAGAAGCAGAAGACAATGGAGTCAACGGTTACTTTGCGAAAATCCATATAAAAGAAGAAAGAATATCAAGCGGTATATGGATTTGCTTTAATGCTAGCGTGAGAAATCGAAAAATGTTTTTGTTTTAATGGTGTGAATCCTTCTCACCAACTCCACACCTCACCTTATTATTTCTATTTCTCTTTTTCTGTATCTGACTTCCTCGACGTGTTTCGCCTTAGCACAAGGCATCCTCTGATGTTGACGCTTCAAGCGTTCGCTTACAGATACTTTTAAAATAGTCCTTAAACAATTGTTTCTAATGTGTTGTTACACATCTATGTAAGTGACATGTAACTTAAAGAGGGCAGTATATCTACGTACTTTCGTCGAATACCAAATAAACAATCTGGTGAAAAACCTCTTATCGCCGTCTTCAGATATTATCTGTTGAGGACAGTCGGCGATGTGTTGCAAAGAAAAGGTTTTTTACAACATTTTCACTGTGTTTTGTCTATGGAATATGTTTGATACAAACATTTGTAAGGAGAGGGATTTTTTTAAGACACGCTCAGTTCAATAGACTTTATTCGAGCTGTTAATAAATACTTTTTTTTCCAGTAGTTTTGATTTGTAAACCAAACTATTGGGTCGATTTCAGTATATGTGTACTTACTATCTTATAATACTTACTATCTGGGTGCTTAATCTATTTTAGTTTTTTAAATAAGAAAAATGATTTTTCCTTTAGATTTTCTCCATTAAAAACCGAATACAGTACATAATAATGAAAAATATTACGATGAATTTTGAAAAAAAATCCTTTTTTGAAGTCAGGTAAAAATATGAACCAAATGCAACATTACAATAAAAAAGATTACGACGGATTGTCAAAACCTCCTTTTTTGAAGTCAGGTAAAAATATGTTTGACCGCAACTCGCCTGACGTACAGCGACGATGTGACCTAAAATGAAGCACACACGTCTAGAAGAACCCGATTCACTAACGACTCAAAAACGACCCAGAATAGCTATCTGAAAATTAACCGATCCAATTACTCGTACATCTAACAACCAACATCATCATCTTCCTGTCCTTAACCCTACTACTTGGGGTCGGCATATCTGCTTCTTCTATTCTACTCTATCAGACGTCGTCTCTTCATTCGCTGTTCTTTCACAAATATCCCTCTTTACACAACTCATCCACGAGTTCTTAAGTCGCCTCTTCCCGGCACCATATAAAAATACAAATCATACATATTCATGATAAATAAATTTCTGAAGACTTAGATTAGAAACTCACTAGCTTCGCTCGCTTGGTCAAACAATACATTTAAACATAGTTCAGTTGTTAAGGAAACCATTTTCCAGCTGAATTATTACGAAACATCATCAAACAATAACATCAAAGCAATCACAATATATCGTGCTCCAGATATATCGTACGAGACAATACACATTCTAATTTCCACACTCCATCTGATACCATTATCGCACACGGACGAAATAACCCCCAACACGAAATAACCAAAGGAACCGAATGGACCGGGCCTTAAGGCAGATGTATACCAATCTAAAGAACTAGAGAACTCAAAAACGATTTTTTTGTAACTTCATACACGTTATACTCTTAGAATATTGTCTTAGCTCAAATTACCTCTACAATTTTTAGTTGTTTAGATTTAGATACCATCTTTATCCTATTGATTTTGTACGTGCCATGTTTTAGAAGGGTTCGTATTGACTAGCTTAACTAAAAAAATAAACCGTTTACATTTTGCGCATCAATCCTATTAGCATTTCGCGTCCATTGATGGGCACGGGGCTTCCTTATAAAGGGGTAATTGGCCATATTTACCTCGCTGGCGAAATAGCTTCACTTGTCTTCGAAAGCTTCTTCGACAAGAAGGTTTCCACAAGATGGTTTCCTTTACCATTTCAGGCTTGAAGTTATTAATTGCTACACGAACATCAGTAAAAACCTTAGACGTTTATTCATGAACTTGGGATTGAACCCGAGCCCTGTCAATTGCGAGGCAAGTGGTTAACCAACTAGTCTACCACTAACTAACTATAACTACCTAGTGGTAGCAAAAAAAATAACGTTAATGTTTTATTTAGAGAACTATCGCGTGTTTGATATTGTTTAAGAAGACGGATTTTACGCGTTCCTGATTGTTGGAACGGTTCAACTACGTTAATGTTGTACGAAAACTGCTTAAATATCAAATTCCCTTCTCAAAGAGAACACTGCCGCCTTAAATTAGCTCCCAAACCTTAAGGGGTCCTTTAGACCCTCAAGATATCACCAGATGGAGTTTATGAAGACATCAAAACCAGATTATTGTCAAAGGGAATTGTACCTGTCATAAACATGAAAACCAACTTCACGTTTACTGTCCCGTAAACTTGCAACTTTAGTAACATAAACCTTATTGCCTAAGAGATAAGAATGTGAAATTTTGAAATGTTTGTTTGTAAACTTTGAAGTTTATTTTGTGGGTGTAGTAAATAGGATGATTTTATCACGCTATATTTTAATTACTGCGTAAGTCTAAGGACCGGTTTTATCGGTGAAATCGGTAGTTAATTTTTTTGTTATAAACGGAGTCATTCGATTGGGATTTTTGTCGGCGTCCCATCGATAAATTAACATTGGTCAAGATTGGTTAATATAGAAAATAGGAATCGTAAGAGTTCCGGTGAATAGCAGCATATTTAAGTTCATCGTGGTCAAAATTATTAATCAAATTGTAGTCAAAAATGTAAGTAACCATAAGTGCCCTTGTACACGGCAAGTTTTTTTAAACGTACGGCTAACATGTCGTACGGTGAAAAAAACGTGTAAGCTTGTACATGGCACGGCGAAGCTACCGGTTGAGACAACGGCCAGATGCCGCTCAGTTGGGATTTTTTTGCGCTTAGCTACAGACGTCCTCACCATAAATCCTTATAAGAAAAAAATTATACTTGCATACTATGTAGATAGAAAACTCAAAAAAGAAGAGAAAAAAAGTAAAAGAAGGTTTTGGATACATCCGATTTATGTCCATTTTACTTGTAAAACAAAATCAGCGTAGGTGATCTGTCACGAAAACTTGAAAACGTCCGGCGCCGTCGACACGCTCGCATAGTCTGCGATACAACACAGAACAAAACTACGCCGTGCGTAGACGCGGGTCGCCGAGGGGCGGCGCGGCGTACACGGCGGCGGGCGCCGTGAAGTTTTGCCGCCATTTATGTCAACAAGCTTCCATAGTGATCCATACAACACTGGCAGCCGTACCTACATACGGCGAATCATCCGTAGATTTTCACGGCGAAAAAACGTGTGTGTACAAGAGGTCTAACTATAAGTATTTTTTCAGCGAGCGTTAATATAAAAATACTAGCTTCGCCCCTTCGGTCTACCCCACTAGAATACTATAATTTTCCGGGATTTAAGTAGGTGTATGTTTTTTCAGATTTTAAACTGTCCTACAGCCAAATTTCATCTGAGACGTTTCTTAATCCACTGAGTACGTAAAACCGAGTATTAACTATGAGAGAAAATTTAAGCATTGGTTAACTTGACAATCGCTTAATAAGTCTTTGATTAACCATCAAAAACCGGCCCTTATGGTAAAATCTCTGTACAGAGAAATAAGGTTAATTGTCAAAATAACCTCTTTGAGCGATGAAACAAGGAAGCTCTACTGTGGTTACTATTCATAAATTATTACAATGTAAATTTACAAACAAGTGAATATTAGAATATAAAGATAGAAAATTCTTAATTGTATTAAAAAAAACAGCAAACTTAAAAGACTTATGATTAAGTGCAACAAGCGGCGGCCTTATTGCTAATAGCGATCTTTTCTAGGCAAGTTTAAAAAAAAATGCACTTTTGGTACGGGATTTCATTCTCAATACAGAAACTGACTATCTAAATCATAAAATTCTATTTGAACAAAAGTTATTATGCTGTACTTGTAATAGCCAATGGCACGAGTATGTATACAATTGATTTTGATTATTCGTTTTGCATCGAATTCAGTTTAGCTTAAATTTTTGTAGATCCTAAGAAAATATATTTGCGTCGCTTTTAAGGTTTAAAAGATTTAATAATTTGCGCTAAAGAAAAACCGGTGACTTAATGGATTAATGTTAATTTTACTCACACGATTATAAAATAAAAAAAAAAAACATTGAAAATGTCCTGAGTAAATACTCTGCTACTGCGGCATATTCTAGTGATCTTACCTGTAACAAAAGAGATAAATAATTATGAGTATAAAAAAACCTTTTTTACATATTGTATAACAGTTTCTTATAATTTCACTGAACCTACTTATTTATGAACTATAATATAGATACCTACGAGTATATACCTACATTATACTATTTAGTAAGTATATGTATTGATTATAACATTGTGTTTCCCCGTCCTGTTTCATTTCAATATTTTACAATTATCTCCATCCTAAGTAAGATAAGATAAGATTCTTTATTAAAAACTAGCTTAAACAATACAAAAAAACATGCTAGTAATCTAGCATGTTTTATCATACAATACAAAAAATAAGCTAGTTTTTAGTATGTGTGTATGTATATTTCTTTGGCATTTTTTCTTCCTTAAATTTTTTGATAAAGAAATCCCTTTCCTTACAAATTTGGCACGCCCTAGATTCTAAACGGCTTGTCGTATTTTTATGTGAGTGGTGTCAATAGATTCGTCTTAGACGTGAGAGTGACACTGGGTACATCAAAATAAAATAACAAATCATGATGATACACAAGTTTAAACATTTAGCTGTCGGGTGTTTTGAAATCGCTTCTATTCACTTATAAAACCAAAATTCTATGCTTATTAAGTCTTATATTATTTATTTCTTAGAAAAAGTCTCTGATAACAAATAATTTCTAAAAACTTTAAAATTTTAACAATCTTTCATAATGTACCACATACGATAACCTTAAAAGATCAACACCTTTGGTAACACTTAGACTATTTCAAAACACAGTGTTACGAGTTTTATGAGTGACATACCCTGACACTGGTGTCAATGACGCACTGTACTTTAAGACAGTAAATAAGCTTTGTACAAAATTATTGCTGGAGGGCGAAATACTAAATAAAGTGACAGATTATAATAGTAGGAGTCGATAGTACCCCAATGTACTATCAACGTTTTGATATATTGTATTTTGCTGTTTTTTTGTGTGCAATTAAAACGTATATCGTTTTATTAGAGTTATTGCAAAACGCCACCGGTCCATGGTAGAGATTCCACGGATTAGCGCTAAATGATTTGCATCGATTTGTATCGTGCGAACAGCCAGGTTGTGGAAGTAGGTGCCGAGTTTGTATATCCAGATAGCTATAATCTCGGTCTTTTTAGATTGCGAGTGAATCGGTTTCTTCTAGGCAAGCGTGCCACAGCTTAGGCCGCATGCGGTCCAGCGCAAGTCTATTATAAATAAAAATAATAATATATTGTATTGTAAAGTAACTACCAAAAGCGTAAATGCATTTATACGCTTATAACATAGCAAGTACATCGGTACATGGTAACATGAAGGTTCCACGGGCTCGCACGAAACGCTTTGCGTTTAATCTTAATGAGCGAACTGCTAGATTATGAATATCACTGTCGTTTTTGTCCAAATACCCTATTTATTTGGACTGTGGTCAAATTTATGACCAAATTTCATGTTTTATAATACTCACCTAATATTGTTCTTTTATATAAGTTACTAAAAAAAATTCTTTTGATATATGGCACCATACGTTTTGTATATTTGCCAGTGTCAAGTTTATAAATTTTCATGACATTAATAAATAAAGTTTAGTCAAATACCAAGTAATTAGTCATTGTGGTGTTAAAGTAACATCATATACCCTCGTAAAGCGGTGGAGACTTTATCAGGGTTTTTATGGAGATTTCCCGCGAACACGAAAACCACGTTAACCACGTCTCTATATCGTTAGCCCATACTTATAGACATAAACAATGGTAAATAAAACACTTATATTACACATTCAAACTTGCAGAATCACTAGTTTTGCAATAAAGACAGAAAGTGACGCCGTTTTTTCAGTAAATGCGGGAAAAAAACACCTACATCTTTACAACTCCGATTCTGTCTCAAAATCTATTTGTCACCACACGTCACAAGTGTCAAATGTCAATGTCAGATTTCGCGTGTGAAGCGGCGTGGAGCGGTCAGCCGCCTTCTAAGACGTGACATGTGCACATGATTATTGTATAGAGCACGACTTTATAGTGAAGTCTGTTAACCAATTTTTGTTCGTTTGTTAGTAAAATTTGTATGTGTTGAAAGCTAAATTCTTACTAAAGGCATATTTTACTCAACTAACGGTTAAATTTCTCTAAACGTGTACTGCGCTTAAAGGGTATACCTTAGAGTAACATTATAATTTTAGGCAAAAAGTAAAACAAGTAAGAAGAACAAAGGAGAAAGGTAACAAAATAAGAAAAAGAGCACAACTTGAAATTAATAACGCTAATACCAGAGCTAGCGATATAGTTAGACATAAACAAAATGAGGTCGCAAGTATAAATCATTATACGAAGGGAAACGCATCCAGGTATATGTCAATTGGTTCCACATTCCACCCCTGCTATATATGCCTCTATAAGAATAAGAAATGTCATCGAAAGGTCTCTCACGACATTTCGAAATGTCACTGGGTGTTTTTCTTAAGTCCTTTTTCACGAGATTTGTTTATGGTTGCCATACATACTTAAAATCAATCTTAAATCGCTTTAGCCGACAATACCGCCTAATTTACTAATAACTAATGTAAAAGTCTAATTTTTTGTTAGGATTACCAGGCCGTATATCATAAGAGTACATTTTATCCGTGTATTGTGTACGTTAAGTAGTATTATCATAAAATCAGTCAGTATGTGTGTTACGCGGGTAGGGTAGGGTACGGCGTTATCCGTAACAAATGGATGCTGAATTTACGGAGATGAATTACGGAGGCGCGGCTTAGTATGAAGTATGGTTGGAAGTGGACGGTCAGCATAAAAAAAAATGCCTGCTTCAAGATTCTCGTTAATAGATAGGAATACATCAACGAGATTTTTTTATCCTATATCGATATGAATGGAACATACTGTTAGAACTTAAAATGAGAGTAGCTAGCGATGATGGCCGAGTGGTTAGTGGGATCGTTTGCCGTGCGGGAGGTACGAGGTTCGTTCTCATGAAATACGCAAAATAAGCCATAGCAAACTGATGAAGGACAACGTCGTGAGGGAACTATAGCATTTTGGTAGCCGTTTTTTTACGCCTGACTAGCTACCATCGTCAAGTTAAAAATCTGTCGCGAAGTACCTAACGGTCTGTACCGGCAGCCTTTTTTTTCAAAGCCAGTGTATTCCAGACTAAGCATATTCCATCTAAGTCACAATGACGCTGACTTCCGTGGTCGTGCGAGCTAGTGGTCAAATGCCTAATTATCTTGGTTAAAAAAAGAAGCCATGAAAACCTAGCAAATGCTCGACATCTAAGCGCAAGGACACGGATTCATATTTTGAAGCTCGTCTTTAGTTAAAACTAAACCTCCGCTTTGCTCGGTTAATCACTGGACCTAATTAGAGAGTTTAATTAAATTAGTGAAATGTTGTAAAATAAACGACTATCAGGATCCATCCAATTCACAGAAACTACTATGGAACTAAATTAATATGCTTGATACGCTGCCCTTTTGTCATAGGTTGGAGCATTTGGATTAGCTATAGATCTGAAGTGGTGTATAGGTAATCCATCTGCAATTATTTTTTGTATTCTAGACAAAAAAAGAACCCATTTAAAAAAAATGCACATAAGAGTAGGTTAGCAAAAAGATATCTCAAATAATTTCAAATTCAGTTCACATTTTGCAATCGTATTTATCTGCCAACCGTACACTTCAGACGCGCCGGAAATCCGCTGAAAACCGACTTGAACTTGCAATCTCCTTTGATATAGAAAAAATAATTTTACTCGTATAAGTCGCTACCTTTTCCACACTTTTCCAGATGTCTATTCATCATTCCAGCTCAGGAAACCGGTACAGGAAGTTTATGACTTTTAAACCCACCAAGAAAAAAGTGGTGACTGTTAAAACGATTTAGATGTGGTCTTAATCTGGCACAAATAAAATAGTAAATATTCATAGTACATAATAATGATATTTTTTAATTAGACATTATTACAAGTCACGTTTTGTCATTTAGCACCCTGCTCCAAATGCTCCGGCCAGATTAGGCCGCGCGTCAACTTTTTTAACGGAACAGTAGACTTTTTACAGAATCTACAAAAGTCATAGAACAACAGATATTTAATATAAGGTTATGGGTTAGGGGTGTAGTAAGCCGAAAGGAGGTCAATATATTCATCCTAAGGAACAACTCTGTATCGAGAAAAAAAATCAGCTGTTCCATACAAAAAGAGAATCGGTCGTCGACAAAATGTATGAAAGAGCTGATTATTTTTCCCGAATTCAAAGTTGGTCCCATCCGAAAGTTGTTCCTAAGGATGAGTACAGAAACCCCCTTTCGGCTTACTACACCCCTAACCGATAACTCTGTATAATGTTCAAAAATATTATACGCAAGTTACCGTTGACCCAGAATCGGTAGAACAACTTCGTCTCAGGTGTTCCGAATTAATCACCACAAGTATTAAATCTTCGAATAAGCGGTAAATAGTGGTCGTTTGTCTCAGCTCATAGATAGCAAATCTTGTTGGAAGCTTTGGGTGGCCTAAAAACTCACACTAAAAACACAAACAGGGTCTTTATTCACTTTGAAAATATCACACAACACGTAACGTGGCCGTGTTATTTTAGGCTTTTGGAATTCAAATGAAACAGTAATTCATTAAGCCCATGTCAATTTTTACATCGTGTCGTGACACGGACCCTGCTCGTTGTAAGTGTTCAAAATAGCGTATTGCGTTAACAAAACTTTAAACACGTCTTATGTTTTCGACAGGATTCTCGTCGTATTTGCAAGATAATAAGGCACGTAAAACTTATAAAAAACAAAGACGTAGAAAATTCTACATAAATCGGGACAAGTAAATAGATTAAGGTCAGGGCTATTAATGCTTAGAATAATGCTGTTTTGTCGTGCTTATCTTATCAACAATCAAGAAAAGAATTCACTTTAGACAACAATTTAAAACGAGCTTGATAAAAAAAAGTTAGTTGAAGAAAAATACTGCGACGAAAGCAAAACATTATATCACTGTAGACACTCTCTATTTCAAGAAAAACACAGTTACAAAACAAAAAACTTAGTATAATTTCAAGAAATAATAAGCATTTCGCTTTTAGAAGAGCATTACTGAAACGTTGTACACAGAACAATTTGTTTTGAAGCCGTGTACAGAGTAATGTTTTCTGAAGAAAAATTATAACAAAGACAAAAGTGCAATAGCGAGTTCGCAAACTTAACGACATTTGTCAAGCGAATGTCCACTACTCCGGCAATCGTAGCACATTGCTTTTAACAAAAAATCGTTTCGACTTATCGCTTGAAGCTATTTTAGGCAAGTTTAAGTTGAATAGTAGTACCCAATATTTGTACAAAAACAATGTGCAAAAACATGATACTTATAACTGCTAATTATACCTACACAACACTAAATAAAACGGATATATTTGTGAGTGTTATTAAATTCTGAAAGCGGTTATTTTTTCATACCGTTCTCAGGTTTTTAAGACCTCACGTTGCGCCAGGTGTATAAGATTTTTCTCAATTCTTTCTTGACTTGAGCAGCTTGCTTTTTAATCTTATATTCTTTAGCTTTACTTCGTTTAAGGTCTTCTCTATATCCTTCTTCTTTACTATAACCGATTGCATGTCTTCTTCGGGGCTAATCTGTCGTCTATCATCGTAATAAATTATAGTTCGAAAGCAGCTAAGTGAAATGAGCTTTTAGACTATTGAAAAAATCGAGTTTCTAATTTTAATCTATACGTCCGATGAGAACATGACCGTCTGCCCTATCGTCATCTTTAGATGCATGAATTTTAAGTTCCAATTCGGAAAAGAGCTATCCAGAATAGAATATCACGAGACCAGAGGCTAGAAAAAACTACAGAGACGTGTAACGTTAGCGGCGAAGGAAGTGAAACAAGTGAAGGGAATCTTGATTTCGTTTTAACAGGGTTGAAGGGGCGAACTGTCAAAATAAAACCAAAATTGTTATTATTTGTTTCACTTCTTTCGCCGCTAACGTTACGCGAAACCAACACAGGTATACCACGAAGGAATTAGTCAAACGTAAACTCGTATAAAGCCTATCGATTCCGGATTTATAGACCTATTTTTGAGATCGCTAGTTTGAATACAAGATTCACGTGCGAAAGAATTCACCGGTGAATTTTATTTTATTTTAATTATAGTGTGAGAGAAGGGTATGATTTTTTAGGATTGCGACTCCATTGCATATCTTGCGTAAGTGACGTCATTAGCGAGTGATGAATTCATTCGAAGTCGTTTCGAGTTTTCACCAAGCGCACTTGCGTTTGCCAACCTTCCGGTGGAGCTGCAAAGGTCGCCTTCGACCAACAGCTTAATCCTTTATAATAAAAAATTTAAAAACATTTTTTAGACCAATGGTAGGGCAGCGAAACATTTTTCATTAGACACCGCGAAGAAGTTGCAAGTATCGGCCGCCGGTGGCACTGTTATTGCGAAAGTGCTCAACTATGTATTACGTGACGTGAAACATTGCGCAGACCAACCCGGGGGATAATTGTTACTCGTGTCCAAGTGATTTATAGCTATACGTAAAAACGTAATGGATCTGAATCAGGTGTTTGGTAACCACGTTTAAAAAAAAGAAAGAAAAAAGTTTTTCGTAGTTTTTTCTAACCGACATTTTTTTATAATTTGAAACAGTTGAAATTGGCTTGCGTTTGACCGCAACTCGCCTGATGTAAAGCGACGATGCGATCTAGAATGTGGCACGCTTGCCTAGAAGAAACCGATTTACTCGTTATTTGAAAAGATCGAGATTATAGTTATCGAGAAATAGAGAAATCGGAAGGAAATTTCACAACCTAAAAAAGTAGACGCAAAGCGTTTTGTGCGAGTCCGTGGAATCTCTACCATGTACCGATGGCGACTTCCTAAAACGAGGAGGTTTGTTATTTATGTTCGTCTGTATGTAGTTTTTTTTAGCCGATTCTGAAAAAAAAACTCTCCCAAACAGGCGAGAAGTTTTCTACGGCACCGTTTACAGGCCGATCTCAATAATATTTTCAATACCATATGTGTTTGGTAACATTAATAAAATAAAACGTCTTCGATCCTTATAAATACCAAAAATTATATGAGTTAGTATTTTACGCTTGTGGTATTGTCCATCTGGCGCTCTCTAATTTTTTACAGAATTTTCAAAAATGAAGGAGGGTTTATAGATTTTTTTGTTTGTTTGTTGATTTGAACGTTTTATTTGTTGGAAAAGCATAATTGTCAAATAGTTCTATTTAAAATTAATAAAATCTGTCCAAAGGTTTTATTATAAAATCGAGATGACTGAAAAATGGAATATATTTAAATATATTACTGCCTACCGTAATGGAAGTATGTAATCATTATTTTTTAATGATAACTTGTTTAAGATAAACACATGTTAATTTCCTTGAAAATTTTAACAATTAACTTATTCAAGGCACGTGTTTACTTAATATAATATAGGAACATAAAGTATTCAATCTCTCTCACATATTATCAAAACGTATTTCTATGATAACATGTCTGATAAGAATTTCTGCGAAGAGCCTAAATTGGGTGCCTATTTATTTCTACGACTTCTGAGGTAATTCTACAATAACACAATAATGACTAATATAACGTTAACTCTATATAATAATAATAATAATAATGTTCCGATAGTCGTTTCGGCAAACGGTCAGATAGCGAAGAGTCTCAATCAACATCTTAAGAAGCTCTCGCTAGATGGTTGGATCAAGGGTCAGGTACAGAGGGCTGTGCTCCTCGATACAGCACGTATTGTTAGGAGGTTCCTCTCTCTGTAGTCCCTACCATCGGTAGCTTGGGTCCTACCCCGTTGCTGGTGGCACTCTAGGTTTAGGTTTTTTATTATATTTATTGTTTTATATTCATATTGTAAAAAACTTAAATTTAAGAAATAAAATGAATACGAAAATAATAATAATAAATGTCTTTACTTCAGGCAGAAAAATGTAATTTGTAATCTGTATTTTCTATTCGGTTGGAGTATTTGAATTAAAATTAGATCTTGAGTGATAGATAGGTACTATTATTATTTACTTATCTCAAATCTTTATTTAGATCTTATTTTTATAGGTAATCCATATTTTCTACCAAATAAGAAGAAAGTACCTTCTCGGTACTCAATTCGACAGTTATGTTTTTTATGTTTCTTGAAGATTGCCGCAACGAGTTCAAAAATTCTTTTTCGTGTAATACGAGTAATAAACAAAATATAGACTTACATACTTTCGCGCATATAATATTAAGTAGAATAGGCCTTATTATAGAACCATCTGTGAAGCATATTAAACAAAAAAATAATTATTCAGTCTAGTTGAGAAATCTTAGAAGAATCTAAGACTTAATAAAAACCGAAAGACATATACAGGATATAGTTAGGCGTCTCATCAAAATCAAGCTACTCAGGGAAAATTAGCTTGATAGTAATCAAAGTGCAAAAATGTTCTAGGGATCCTGGACTACAACCTTATTATTTAATTTGAAAAAACTTACGTTAAGATAAATTTACCCACGTTTTGGACCTCAAAAAAGCACACATACTGAATGTATACTTTTAGTATATGTAAGGAACATATGTTTTGGGGCGGTATCGTAATATATCACACGAGACCGCCCCCTGTCAGGAGAACATGTGAGTGTTGAAATTAAGCTTTCACCCGCGGTTTCGCCTGTCTTACGAAAGAAACTAGATTGTTGTATAAAACAAGGAATAATTTAAAAATACGAAGTGAACTTCGTGGTAAGAGAGTGAAATTTGGCAGCAGGTTTTACAGTTATTTAATTTTTAAACCTGCATAAGAGATTCATTTTGATGGAATTTATTCATTATTAATTATAGGATCAACTACGCCAAGAAGAAGTTTTTTACCCGACTGCCTAATGTCTTAGAAACCGGGACCCGTCTTTTAAAGCCCGACTGCAGAAATTTTAGAACACTGAAGAGAAACCGCGGTATGGAACCAGCATACCGTCTACGGCTAGACACTATCGCTATAACTAATTACGAATTGAAAACATTAAAAAATCACGTTTGGTATATGGGAGAACCCTCCCCCCCCCCTTCAAATACTTATTTTATTCGGTTTTTAGTATTGTTGTTATACTTAACAAACAAATCACTTTCTAAGAGAGTGAATAGGGTAGTTTATGCACTTAACAGGTTGCTGAGAAATTTAAATGAAAAAGCTGTTCTCACAGCCTATTATGGTCTAGCAGAATCCATACTTAGATAGGATATAATATTTTGGGGAAACTCAACTAATAACGAGACTATTTTTAAGAAACAAAAAAGTTGCGTTAGAACTATGATTAGATTTTTTTTAAATGTCCGATGCAAACCATACTTCATAAAACATGAAAATTTTACACTTGCGTCACTGTATATTTTCGAAGTGTCAAGCATAACCCATATCGATTTCCTACACTATCACACATTATAAAATTAGAAATAGACGATATGAAATGAAATGCGCTGCATATGGCAGTAAATCAGCACTTGTGAATAATATTATTATGAGTATGGGACCTCGCATATACAACAAGGTAAAGCCTGATTCAAAAATGCCTAAGTTAAGAATAAAATAGTTAAGAAATGTTATTATTAAAAATTGATGATTATTTAGCATATGACAAATGTAATTTTGACTGAGATTAAACTATTGTAAAATTGTGATAGTAATAATTATTATTTGCTGTTTTTATTTTTTATTAGTCATTTATAATATTACATAATTGTAATTAGTAAGCCGAATTCACTTTAAATAACTAGATATCTAATTTAATGGTTTGCCCTCACTCTACATATTTGTACGCCCTAGGGTAAAACATGATTTTAAGCCACTTTACAAACATATTCGACTTTGCATACATGTATTTAAAACATGTTTAAACAAATGAATCATCTTTATCATCTGTGAAAATTTCAGCTCTATAGCCATCACGGTACATAAGTTACAGCCTGATGACAGACGGACGGACAGCGAAGTCTTAGTAATAGGGTCCCGTTTTTACCATTTAGGTATGGATTTATATTTATTCATGAAATTCCCACTGCGATTGATAATGGAAATTGTCAACAAAATAAAATAATAACTTATTCTTGATGAGATTTAAATAAATTGTAAATCTCATCAGATAAATCAAAATCAACATGATATGATCTAAAACTAAATTCTTATATATACTTAACAATTTTCTTAATATACCGAATCAACCTTTCAAAGAAATAAATTAATAATTATTCAATTTTATTGGAATACAGTCTTTTTCTATATAAGCAAAAAAGTCGTATTTATAAATCCTTGCTAAACACAAAGTGACAATTATGTATTATTATAAAACTGTTTACAGCCGCCGCCCAACTTTACTACCAAAAAAATTCTTAACGGTTACCAAAATGGATAAACGGCCACCAAAAACAGATGTTGCTGAAAGTATTCATAATGTCATAAAAAAAAACTGAACCTACTGCGAACCTTGTTGCCGAAAGCATTCAGAGTGTCATAATTTGGTGACCGTCAAGCCGTTTTGGGGAGCAAAAAATATTTTTGGTGACCGTTTGAAAACCACCCAAAACATAAAACATCAGATAATAAACACAACAAAAAATAGGCACTAAACGCAGTCTTAGAACTATGAAGCGATCTTCCATAACATAACCTTTCTAGGTATGGATAATAAAACCTTAATTCAAAAAATGACATGAAACTACGAAACGATTACGCGCGAATCAAAAATTAAATTCTCCCGACCAACAATAAAGCATCAACGCTCGTGTATTTTCTCGATAAACTTCTTAAAACAATAGAACACAATCCTGTTTATTTGTAACATAAATAGGGGGATTTTAAAAAATATAAAAATAAAGTATTGGCTTGGTTCGCGTGCGCGGCGAAGATTGTGCTTTCACGTCCTACCCCCTAATAATACTTTACAACGATTACTAATCGACAGAAACCCAACACCGATCGTACTATCTCATAAATATAGCGATTAAAGAAGTGAAACTAGTCAAAGCATTCTTGGTTACACTTTGAATGAGTCTGAGCTGCATACGGCTACCGGTGAAGGAAAACATCGTGAGACAATCATAGCATTATGGTAGGGCGGTTTCTAACGCTCGCCATTCCATCTAAGAACTTCAAGTTGTAAAATATGTCGTCAAGCACCTAATGGTGTGTTTTGGCAGCCTTCCTTAAGAGCCAGTGTATTCCAGACTAGGCAAATTCTATCTAAGGTTACAGTATCGCTGACTTCCGTGGTCTTGTGAGCTTGTGGTCAAACGCTTAGCTGTGTAGTAAAAAAAAAGTAAGATTGCTTGTTAGGCTGGAAACTCAGAGGCAGGCGGCTTGCTAATCGCCTAAAGCCTAGGTTTCCTTATAAATATGATGGTATTTCATTAGCGAACTTTACACGAAAGTACCACAGCATTAACAGGTTGTAGATCCCGTTACGAGACCAGCTTCTACATCATCAGAACCTTGACATAGCTATCAATGTCAGGGTTCTTTCAAGTTGCGAGTGAATCTGTTTGTTTGCATCGTCGCTTTACATCAAGCAAACGCAAGCGTATATTTCAACTATTTCGATTTACAAACTAAACTATTAAATAGATTTTGATAAACAAACAAAAAAAAAACAATTCAGTCCAAGCTTGTTTGAGAATACGAGGAACATTATGTTAAAAAAGATTCCGACAAATTAAGAACTTATACTTTTATTGTAGTCGGTGAATTAGTCATTATAGGTAATAAAGTAACGTAAAAGTTTAGATTGAGTTTGGTTTCTGTCTTTCTCTAGACCTTCATAATACTCGGCGCTGTTGGGAAAAAGGATTGGCGACAATAACAATTGTTATTTTAAACAGTTCCGCTATTCTTGTGAAATTTTATTGTGTTAGATCTCTGGATGTAACTTGGTACATGAACATATAAGACAACTTTATTTAAAAAGAAACTTTTGTCAATTTTTGTACTCAATAGAAAAATATTAAAAGACTGAAACAAACTGAACTTGTGTGGCAAAGTCCGAAAAACGCTGGCAGCATTCCTGCGTTGAATTGCCACTGAATTCGAACTTAATTATTTTAATTCGTTAATCTTTTCCGCATATAATTAATTATATTAAAGATTTGTCAGCTTATTTTTACATAAATTTTATATTAAAAGAGCGACTACGGAGTTCAATTTTGGAGGTGAGTAAAAAATGCTTCCTTTATTGTGATAAAGTTTATATGGTATCACACATGAAGTGTACCATTCTAAACTAAGAAAGAACTATTCAAATTGGTTTATTATCGAAGAACATTCGTAAACAAGTATAATTTCAAAAATCACCAACGTTTGTGGTGGACGCCATCTTGGATTTACATTATAATAGTATGTTTGTTTCATTAAATTAAATAAACTCATACAAGAAAATCACGATAAGTAAATTAAGCATTCCAATTTCAAACCTGAACTTTCGAATGGCTGACGTGTTGCCAGAGTGTAAATAATTTGATAAATTGTTTGTATTTATAAGGAACGTTGCGAACTTCACTGGCAACATTGTTTTCTAAGCTTTCGCTTTATCAAAGCTGAGAAAGATTAAAATTGTTTAATAAATGTCAAGCTTTGTCTTATTTTGTCATTGAAGCGTTTTAAGTCTTTTATAAGGTTCGAACTTTTTGGTACGTATTATTAATTAATATTTGTTATATTTGCGATTTTTATAATAATATTTTTTTAACCGATTTCTAATATAATTTCTAATTCTTTGGGTTTTCAATTCGTTGGAAATATTTTTACTTATGTTTGATTTATTTTTTGATTTAAATATTATTTTCGCTCCAATGGGTACACTTTTTAACATTAATAACATCACTTTTTTAGTTGTTTTTTTTAGATAGACTAAAATTACATTGTCGGTACTTTTCTTCGATTTTCGAAAACTCTCTAAAAACGTGATATTACATTCTGAGTAAAATAAAAAATATTAATTTTTTTATTTATCTTTCAATTATCGTAATAAAAATGAGGGGTTCAACATTTGAAAAGTTTTAACAAAATCGGTCAAAGTCAAAGTCAAATCATTTATTGGCCTTATAACTGCGTTTGTTACACTAGGCAAGTCAATACGTACAATAATGAATTATAATATTATGACGAAACAAGAGTTAACATTTAAAGAAAAAATAGAAAAAATAAGTTAGCTACAGGACGAGGTAATTTATTGAACATACATATCTTAATCCAGATGCCTTGTTTCTTTACTTTGGCTAATCGAACTTTTGGTTTTGTTAGAAGTACGTCCGGTCTATTGCGATCTCTAAGATTGTATGGTATGTGATTCGTTTTATCATTAGATTTTCTTTCTCGTCAAAAATTTCTTAGAGACAATTATAAATATAAATGGATACCGCTGTCATTATTTTGTGTTTTTTAAAGTATTTTCGTGCTGACGTGCGTTTTTTTAATCCAAATACTATTCTTATGGCCTTCTTCTGGGCTCTTTGGACTTTAATCATATCGGCCCCGTTGCCCCATATCTACAGTTATCGCAAATCGGTTCAGTAATTTCTATTTATCTATATAACTTTTAACTGTATTTTGTGTATATGTATATAGATGATATTTTTGTAACTTACCTTGTGAGTGCCTTGAGAGTGAGTAAGAGAGAGAGTTGATGTCGGTTTTTTTTAATAGTTGAAATTGTGATAACCGCAGGTTCAGTTACTTTGATTCAAAAACCAAATTATAAGACCGATTTTAATTAAATTTATATGGAAAGATAAGCAACTCTTTCACACAAAATTAGACTCTTCTAGTTGAGTCCAGTCGCCTCTGAAAAATCAGGGAACCTACTAAAGTAATTGAGAATTTTTCTCCTCGTTCATCGCAAGTTGGTCAATAATTAAAGCAAGCGAAAATTACTAGTCATATAAAGACGAGGCTTCTACGGGTTTTTAATTAAGTTAAGTTAATTATTAAAGTACCTTTTAATATTTTATATATACAATAGTAGCTGTTACCCGCGGCGTTGCCTGCGACAAAATGGAATACAAAACTTCAAACTTTGAACCCTCATTTAATCCAACCCCCTGTTAGGGGTTGAATTTCCAAAAATCCTTGCTGAGTACAACTCTACACAATATAATAAATACAGCCACTAACTTCACGTCTCCTAAAGTTTCAGCAGTTTAAGCCCTACGTTGATTCCTAGCAAATATCAGTCAGTCAGTCTTACACTTTTATGTATAAAGATAGAGTTTTTATTAAACTAACACCATTTCCAAATCCTTCTGTCTGCCCCCGGGTTGTTCTTTGATGAAGTTAATTGCTAAAAAAGAACCTTTTTGTTCATTAAAAATGTTTTTAATTGAAGCATTTGAAGGCCTTTGAAGTGTTGTTGAAGAAATCTGCCGGCCTGTCTCGGGAGAGAAGATGTTGATTTTGTAATTTAATTAAAACTGCGTCTACATACTTAACTGAACAAACAGTATTTTTATACGTTTTATTAATGTTTATTTCATGATTTATTTACTAATTTAAAAAAGAGAGGATTTAAAATTATTATTTAAAAGGTTCTCAATTTTATTAGATTTTCTTTTATATTCTAGACCGACGCTTCTCTAAGAAATTCGAATAATACATCTTTTTTTGTTCGATGTGGTATACTTACCAGGTGGTCTCGCATAAACTGTATCAAAATCGGTCCAGTAGTTAACTTTTGAAATAAAAATAATTAGTAAAAATTATATAGGCGCCGCGCCTACTAAATTAAGTACCTACCCTGAACACTGAAAAAGCGAAAACAGTTTTTATTTTTATGAAAAAAATATATGAAAAGATTTTTATTGCTTTAAACAACAAGTTAATCGATATTTGACAAACTTCCGTATACACGTTTAATAACAAATTTAAAAAATTCCAGACAAAAAATAATTTAGAAACAAATGTACTTCGTCATTTTGTAGTGCCGACCACGTTAGTTTTGTAATTTATAATAGTGTACTGTATTCTAGCTACTAGTTAAGTGTGAAAGAAATTGTATTCTGCCTTTATGTGGCGGCGGGGGCGAAATTTTCATCAAACATAACTTACAACACTCGTGCCTCATTATTGTTTAATCAAAATCGGTTCATCTATTTTTTTTATCCGGCACAGCTTGGAATTTGACCACAAGTTCGCACGACCACGGAAGTCAGCGATACTGTAGCCCTAGATCGAGCATGTTTAGTCTGGAATACACTGGCTTTCAAGGAAGGCTGCCGGAACACACCGTTAGGTGCTTGGCGACAGATATTACAACTTGAAGGTGGTAGTTAGCCAGGCGAGCGATAGGAAATGCCCTACCACCATGCTATGGTTTCCTCACGATGTTTTCCTTCACCGGTAGCTCAGGCTCTTTTTTGCATGTTTCGTGGAATCGAACCTCGTACCTTTTGCACGGCAATCGACCCCACTAACCACTCGACCATCATCGCTACAAAATCGATGATTCATGGATAAGTAAATTTTTTTTGAAGCCAGTTATAAAATATATTACTTTAGCAGCGTGTCATACATAAACCTTTTTCCATGGCGTAAAACATTTGACATTTCACTACAATTCCCTTCATTAATCATCAAGCAATTGTGTAAGAAAAAAGCTTACAAATTGACCAATATCCACACGTATTAAAAATGCGAAAGTTTGTAGGTTTGTTTGTCCTTCTTCTCTATAGTATCCAAGTGACAGGTCAACTTGATTGTTTACCCGACTGCTCGATGTTTGTATGTTTGTAAGTTTGTATGTAAGTATGTATATCTAATTCTTTGTGACCATCTACAGTCTACTCATGTGGTTCATTCATTATGTGGGAAGTTCATTGGGTTTGTCTTTATGTACAGATAGTCCTAGTCTATACCCGCGGTTTCACTCCTTCAGATATAGTGACCTTAAGTTTTGCAGTCGAGTTTTTTTACCGACTCACAAAAAGAGGAGGTAATCAATTCGACTGTGTTATTTATAATTGTTACCTGATTTCTTGGATATGGGTGGACCGATTTTGAGTTTGAAGGGACTTAAACTTGACCATCGCCATAACATATGGTCAATATGTTGCACAGAGATAGTCGGACGTCTGGAATAAGTTTAACGCAGACAAAGCCGCGAGTAATCGCTAATAACAAACTGGTCGGGTGAGCAAATCGGATAATCGCGTTATAATGGTTAGAGTGACAGCTGATGTGTATGCGCAAGTCTTAATGTATGTGCGAATGTATGATTGTGCAAGAAATATACTGTATTATATTTTATGATGGACGTTGAAAGTGGTGAAATATACGATTAATCGTGAGCGGCCTTGACTGATCAATACGTGGTAATATTTAATCTTAGGTCAGACTGAGAAAAAAAAGTTGTTAAATGTAATAGTGGCAGTAAAAAAACAACTTGTTTTTGACAACAGCAATAGCCACTTCCAATAACTATGGGAATCATATTTAATTAATAATATCTGTCCCTACTGTCATTTCATATATGTTTATTGACGGAATAAATCCGTATTTTTCATTAACGGAAAATAAGGATTTATTCCGTCAATAGACTTACAAATTTGTTTCACTTGAAAAATGTACTATAATAGCTGTATAGGAAACTATTTAGTAGCTTCTTTCCGTTCCTTTTTACATAGTTATCTATTCCGGAAACCATTGTAGATGAATTTGAATCAGAATTTAATAACGCTTTTACGGTTCTAATCAATGGTATTTATAACATAGCGTTATATGAAACAGATCACAAGAATAGGAAAAAAGTGCTAACCGACTTCAGTTCGTCACGCACCGAAACAACTTTTTCAGTTTTATCTCCTCCTTTTTTGGGTAGTCAATAAAATACCCTGTAAATAAAATACCATTCTCATAAATCGATCAGTGTTTTCCAAAAGCTAAATAAAGACGTACAAAACGGCGAAATTAAGTTTAAGTTGAAAACTGGGTCTTCTCGGGTATTAAAGCGAGGTAAACAAACGCAAGGGAAACTTTACGGCTACGTTGCATCTTCTAAGGAATAGGGCTGAGTGAAGAGAGGAGCGATTGAATGCATTTAAATAATTGAATAGGAAATGAGCTTCGCGAAGAGATCGCTTTTTAGCGATAAGACCACATTTTGTGCCATTATATTTGTTTTTTATTCCTTCTGTGCCGTATTTATGTGGTGACAATAAATAATTATTTTATTGTAAGCTAACGTTTGCAACTCGCCTGGGCCAAATTTTTAAAACTTTCGATAGAATTTATCGCGATTATTTTGAATCATCAGAATTACGTATTGCGTCAACATAACGTTACACACGTCACGCGTTTTCAGCAAGGGATTTCGTTGTTCGTTAGAGAATAAGAGCCCCGAGCTACATTTTTATACTGCACTTACGAACAATCAGAATGCGAACTCTTTTAATATCTTTCTGAGTGACGTCATAAACGCGTGATTATTGCATTCGAACGTTTCAAACTAATGCTAAACCCGTCCCACGGCACGATATAATATTTGAAATTGTATTAGTCAAAATGTTAATTCTACGAGCTTAAATTAAATAACTCGGCCGCGTTGCGTATTAAAATGTCGGCGATGCGGCGATGCGGTGAATTCAAACATGTTTCGTGTTTCTTGAGAAAAAAACTGGGTTAGTACCTAGCAAAATAATAGTTTTCCTGCCAGTTTTAGCAATTATTTTTGTTAATTACTGAGGTAAAATCATTAAAATTTTCATGGAGACAAAGAAGTTCAATAATACGAACCTAACTTGATGAAACTTGCCATTCCAGTCAATTTTAGTCTTAAGAAATTTGATGGGCGCCAGGAAGAAATAAATAAATAAATATAGTAGTCAACCTCTAATAAGAATTCCCATTATGAAGTTATTCGGTCAAGTAGTATTTCCTTTTCGTACAAAATCCTATGAATATTTTACTAACAAAAAAGCTAATCAAAGCTATTACGTCACTCGAAGTTCAAGACTCGCTTATCGCTCCGCTCGTGACCAAGTGTGCACCATTCCCAGCAGTATTGTAAGGCACGTAGGTAAATCGTGATTTCTTCAGTACCGTACTGTGTTTCGTATCGTTCGAATTGCAGGTATTTAACTATAAAGCGCGGACACTTCTTGAATAAATTTCAACAGGAAAGATTGTAGAAGTTGAAAGTTACAGTATGCTGCGAAGAGTTTTTGATAAAATTTTCTTTGATATTACAGAAGATAGCGCTACTAAAAAAAATCCAACTGCCCAAAACTATGATAATAGTTTTAATATTGATTTCCAACTTTTATGTATCCCACGGCTGGGCAGAGATTGTCTATGGTTATTAGGTTATAACTCCTATTTTTTTCTGATGCGTGAAGTACATGACCCGCAAAACTATTCCAATCACATGACATGCTAGCGGCAACATTACGATTTTGTAATATTTCCGCTAGCATGTCGGGTACCCTGCCCTCTGGTAGCGAGTTCTAGTCCAGTTGCATTTGATTTAACTGTAGATCACAAGTGGCTTTTAAGTAATCCAAATTTGCTCGTTGTTTTGTGTATGTATCTTTATTTACCCGATAACTAAAGACGGAGGATTTTTTTTTTGAGTGTAAGTATGTATATATGTATGTAATACGTATATTTCTTTGACACGTCCAAAACGGCTAGTCGCATTTTGATGTGAGTGGTGTCAATAGATTCGTTAGTCGTGAATGTAACACTGGGTAAATCTAATTGAAAAAAAAAGGTAATTAAGGATAATACACAGGCTTAACGATTTAGCAGTCGGTTTTATGGAACTTGTTTCTAACCACTTGTTTTATGTTAAATAAAATCACTTGCTTAGTACTTTATACAAAAGTTTATCATTAATTAATATTAGATTATATATTATTATTGTATTATACATTCGCATTTTTTGCAATTTTATCGCAAGTTGCTACTTGATTATCCTGAGGTAAAAACAACTTCCAGCATTACGAACATACTAAACGTGAAATCGACTAAAATAAAGGCAATCCAATGAATGGGAACAACAGTTATAAGAAGTGTAACGGTTATGATTGGATATAACATCGTGAGCAGACCGAGCGCGCCCGTGACGTAATCAACCACTAGGAACTATTAGTAGGGTCGCCAAAATATACGTTTTTACATACAATGTGTAACAGAAAGGTGTGACAGTACTTAAAGGTCTACCAATCAAAGTGACCCAAATGTTAAAGAACATTAGTCAAAATTTGAGGAAAAAAAATTAGGTTTTTTGTCGAATTTTGCTAAATTTTCTTCTGCAATGGGTTTACTTTGATGGGTAGACTAACACCCTCGAGTATTGTCACACCTTTCTGTTACACGTTGTAAGTATGAATGAATAAGTAACGGAATTTCTAAGACATATTTAACTTATTTATAACAGAAAATTATAAACCATACATTTAAACAACAAGTAAAATTTTAAATACATCAAACAAAAAAAAATCCTTCACCAATTTCTGTTGGCGGCCATCTTGGCTTCAAAACGTATCATGTATTCAACTATTCAAGAGCTTTCATATAATCCTTATTGTGGAGATCTGAAAAAATATTGCGGCGACCATCTCACACAGATTTTCACCAAAAATAGCTAAGACTTCCAACTAATTCACCTTTTAAACGAAATAAGTAATCAAAATCGGTTAATCCGTTCAGGAGCTACGATACCCAAAAACACAACATACAAAAACACTTCAAACATTTTACATCCTGTCGTTTTTACGTCGGGGGTTAATGACAACATTTTTGTGTAAATATTTGTCAAAACCCGAACGCAACTCAGTTAAATCCTATCTTACACACGTCAATTAAGAACATCATGACGTCACAACATTGAAATCGGATCAATGACGTATTGGCAATGTACGAACAGAACAGGTATTGAAAGCGACTTTAGTCGGTTAATATTCAATCACAGAGTCATCCATCTTGGTTAATCACTATCTGACAGCGAATATTCCAAACCGATACACTTGAGATATATCACCCCTTTCTATTGACGTTAGTTAACCAAGTGCCAGATTAAGCAAGTCCGAGGCTTGTAGCTGTCTCTATAATACTTTGAAAAATTGGCAACCGACTTCATCAGACACAAGTCTATACAATTTTGATTTACAAAATAAACGACAAGTTTTGATAAAATTTATTTAATGTAGAAAGTAAAACCCCCCTTTCTAACAAGAAAAAACGTTCCAGGCGTGGCGAAGACATTGAGAAACATACAAAAAACAACGAGCAATCTACTCTTTTTTCGTCCTGGATTAAAATCTAAGCCTGAATCCTTCCAGCTAACAAGACGTACCAACTACAACAACTTTCAAAAAAAAATTTAAAACATGTAAACATTCAATAACCATCAAATAAAATAACCAATAAAGTTACTAGTAAGAGATCGATAATAACATAGAATTCAAGTTTTTTAAAAAAAGTATTAGGAACCAACTTCCATTACGGCAGACGACTTTTCAGTTAATTCGATATAAAAATCAAACTACAGGAACGATTTAGATAACATTACAAAAATAACCATTTAAGAAGTACGTGACACTAACCTATCTGAACAAAAAATAATTTTCAAATAGTTCCAGCCGTGTCCGATAAATCAGGTAACAACATAAAGAAGTCCCATAGTATTGATAACTCCTACTTTTTGGGAAGTAAGTAAAATAATAAAGAGCAAGGAATTGCGAATGAATTTCCAAATCATGGTCCCAATATAAAACAGCAAAGTTCGAACCGCGACCGCTAGCCGGCGCCACTGTCGACCAATAAACATAATATAGCCGAACGCAATGGATTCCCTATTGTGGAACCGGCCCTCAAGGACCCAAATCAATCCGTTGTACTTTTGTTATATTGTTACTATTATACGCTTTTTGGAGAATATAAAACGGTAATATTTGGAATATAATAACTTGATAAATAAATAAATAACAATTTGATCAATTATGATTGGGTTATTAAGAAATAAGAAATAAGCAGAGATGTTTCGCCCGAAGCGAGCAAAGCGTCTTTTTCGGGTCTGGCAGATTTTTCTTTCGTCTGACAGTCAGGATTTTTGCATGTCTTTTGAAATTTCGTAAATGTCGTAGTTTCGTACTAATGAAATGAAATGTATTGATTCCAGACTTTCTTCCATAGTATGTACTTAAAATTAATTATACCTAACACATTATATACTAAAATAAACAATTATATTATATAATACATTATAAAATAGAATAAACTAATGACGAAACTTGTTGTCTCACATTTTATTTAAATTTTTTTGACGAAAGGAATTTTCCTTTATTGGGAATTTTTATTTCTGCTAAAATAAGGGGAAGTTTGCTACAGGCGAATTTCGTTTAATTAAAACTCCTGAATATGACAAAATTGGTAAAGTATTTGTAGAGTTTTTTTATACAGTATAGTTTTTTTATATATAGTTCACAGTTCGAGGAACTCCTAGTAATATAGTATCATCCATGAATAAAAATAGCCTACGACGATTTCCCATACAAAAACGTAGTAAAAGCAATACCAACGACTAATGTGATTTTATCAAAAAATATATTCAAGCATAACAATTATATATTATGCTTGAATAAAATAATACTTGAATCAAAATGAAGTAGCATTTTTTTGCTGCTGAATAAAGTTTTTATACAGGCTACACGTAGACTCGTGATATAGATATTGATGTAACTAGCAAAATATTGCGAATATCAAATATTATTATAAATACTCGTAGCAGTTCTGTGAACTGTTAACCTCGCAACCACAATCACTTTGTTTTTTAAATATATATCTACCTTCCTAACTTAGAATAACCTTATAAATTCAAGTTATTTTTATTTGCCAGGAACATGGTAGGAGGTATACATACAAGATCTTCAAGTAAGGGTAATGCGCACGCATATTCCTTGTCTGTCAGCATTTAAAATGAACAACGTTATTTTTAAATTAATAGCAACGTTAAGTAAGTACTTAAAATAAAGTCAGATTTATTGGTATAAGAAAGGAGTTCCTTAATAGACTTTTCAGTGCTCTGAGCTTCCAAATAGCTTTCAAAAATGTCATGATGCGCGATGTTGACAGAATAATAAACAACAATGCTTGTTATCCATGGCAACCAGTATCTTTGGTTCGTTGCATTGCTTCAGTATTCTTGACCTTGTTGCACGAGTAAATAAAACTTACTTTAATAGAATCTACGTGGTGTTTTGCATTTTTAACGAGACTTTCGTTTCTTTTAAAGAGAAATGTCCACCTGAGAATCATAAAGAAACATTTAACCTGTATACCAAGTTAAGTACGAGTACGTAATTTCATGGAGACATACAAACATTCGAACTGAGGAACGGACAGCGAAACAAAAATTAGCCAGACCCGAAACTGAGACGCTATTTACCTTTTAATTATGTAAAGAGTTTTAGTTCACAGACCTATTATTTTTGCGCGTACTTAGAAATCACAAATGTATAGTTGAGTTACTCTAACCCCAGTGTATAAGTATTAAAGCCGTTATGAAGGCTATCATTGCAGATTCGATCACGAACGGTGCGGTACATCAAAACCTGTGCTTTAATAGCTCCCACGGATATTCTAGAAGAATTTTTATGGATGCGACATTTGAGAATGAAAATTAAGATTTGTTTACTCAATCTGTACCCTTTAGGGTCAAATGGGAACTAATTCTAAATTAAAAACTAAGTCTGAACTACGTCTGATAAGGGGACAGACTGGTTGTTTTCTATTTAGTTCCCCTGCAATATTTTCATTAATTTTTATGTTAAGACCACTTCCAATATTTACAGAGAAAAAATAATAAAAAAGCGATATATACTCGTATTCCTGCTGTGGAGAAGTGGACAGATCAAGCTATGTTATTTTAGTCTGTACTTACGTCACTAACAAAAAAATTGTACTCTATTCTTGAAATCTACGGCTGATAAAGGTGCAAACAGGAATCGAAGTTAAAGCATTTAGAGCAAACCTTATGTGTATGTGTATAAATAAAAACCCTTCATAAATAAATGACTTTAAACGGACAATAATATGAATAATATTTACCGGAAGCAGCAACTGGCTCTATTCCTAAAAAACCTCAGTATCCTACTATCTTTCTTCCTACTAATATTATCAACGCAAAACTTTGTAAGATTTTTTGATAAGAAGATAGTTTAGATATAGTATTAATTTCATAGGCAACTTTTTATCCTGTATTAAGTAGGTGCGGTAACACCCCAGGACAAACTTGTTATTCCATAATTGCATAAAGTGCCATATCTAATTTTCTTACCGATTGCATTACGAATTCGATACGCAGCTAATGGTCGTGTTGCAATCGCAGACACGTTATTATGTTTATTACTGCGTTAATAATAATATAACAATGATTCTTGTTCTCGACTTTGAGATCTGCTTAAAGTTCGCATTAAGATTAGATAGGCCTATGTACGTTTTAAACAATAATAGTTAAACCATAAAAAACTTCAGGACTTCTTCTATCTTTATAGAAAATTGTTTTCAAGTCCTGTTTATTTACTGTGTCTAACCAAAATGCGAATTTTAAACAGAATTCATAATAGACAGAAAAAATAATAATTTAATTATTTAAAAAACAGAAACAAATTAAAACCACGTGAAAATTTAAATTAAAAACCACGACTACAAACAAAATATTTTTTTCTCCATTTTATGGTGACGGCCATCTTAGATTTTAATAAGTTTATTTTTAAAATACATTCTACATTTGGTAAGCGAGAAACTTACATTTCCCACGACACACTATCAACCATTTTAAAAGCCTCAAACAGACCACGACACATTTCTACCGGCACTGGAAAGTTTCCTGTACATTCAAAGACTTACACCTGAAGACAGCATTGCATTGCATTCCGTCTAAAATATTCAAACGTCCGCGAATGGAAAATTTCCTCACTTGCGTCAAGCGGTTGTTTGTTACAGAAATGCATACATTTTTCAATCGTACACTCACCGCCTTACGAGGGTGCTTTCATACTGAGGTAGATAAAATGCCTAAGGTTAGAAACTCACTTGCTAGCTAGATAGGCCTAGAGCTTGCATTCCTAGGAAACATGGCGCCAAGCTCGCAGAACAGAAGAGGTCGCGAACATTATTCAACGTTAAAATTAAGATTGTATTTTTTACAAAAAAAATATGCTTATTGTACAAATTAGACTTATCGCAATTAATACTTAAGTATAAACCCTCGTAAATCTCCCGGCTATGATTTAATATCCGGAGAAGTGCTAAAAAATTTACCGCGGAAAGCTATAGTCAAACTTACTACACTTATAAACGCTGTTATAAGGCTGAAATATGTGCCAGATTTATGGAAAGTTGCCGAGGTAATAATGATTGCCAAACCTGGTAAACCACCACATGAAACAACATCATATAGACCCATATCTCTCTTACCAATAATATCAAAATTATTTGAAAAACTGTTACTGAAAAGGCTCAAGCCAGTGATAGAAGATTTAAAACTTGTACCTGACCATCAGTTTGGATTTCGAGAAAAGCACTCAACAATAGACCAGGTGCACAGAATAACAACCATGATTGAGAAAAGCCTTGAGGAAGATAAAGTCTGCTCGTCAGTGTTTTTAGATGTGGCGCAAGCATTTGATAAAGTTTGGCACGAAGGTTTGATAGTGAAACTGCGAAACATGCTACCAAAATCGTACGTGGATATTCTGGAATCATATATAACAAATAGAGTATTTAGAATAAGACATGAAGATGCATATTCAGATCTAAAAAATATAAAAGCCGGTGTACCACAAGGAAGTGTATTAGGTCCGGTCCTGTACCTGTTATACACATGTGATATACCACAGCCAGAAAATAACACCATTGCAACTTTTGCTGACGATACTGCAATCATGGCCGTAGGGAATACTCATGAAGAAGCTGCAGAAAAAGTTCAAATGGCTGTGAATAAAGTCTATGACTGGACGAAGAAATGGAGGATAAAATTAAATGAATCCAAATCAATTCACATAGACTTTAGTAATAAACGACACAAGTATTCTCCGGTTTACATCAACAGTCAAGTAATACCATATGAGAATACAGCAAAATATCTAGGCATGACCCTTGACGTGAAGCTTCGCTGGAAAGAACACGTCAAGAAGAAAAAAGAGCAGCTGGATTTACGCTATAGAGAAATGTATTGGTTGCTTGGAAGAAATTCTCCGCTGTCAATACATAACAAACTGCTAGTGTATAAACAAGTCCTGATGCCAATATGGACTTATGGTATACAGCTGTGGGGCTGTACCGCTCAAAGTAATAGGCTCATGATTCAAAGATTCCAGAATAAAGTACTGAGGGATATTACCGATGCACCTTGGTACATAAGAAACAACGATCTTCACCAGGACTTAAAAGTAGAATTCGTTGAACAAGTGATAAAAAAATACGCCGAAGCTCACCAAAACCGGCTTCACCATCATGTCAATGTCGAGGCTATCCAGCTCCTCGACCACACTGACATAACTAGAAGACTAAAAAGAACTAAACCGTTTGAGTTAGTGTAGTGTTAAAAGTAAAATAGTGAAATATAATAGTGAAAGTGCTAAGACTTAAGAACACGTGAACAAAGTGTTTTCGCCTTAACAACTGTAATAAGAAAAGTGCCGATGGACAAATTCTTAGAGACATTATTTTGTAGAAGATTAAGTTAAACTAAAATTACTTATTAGCCTTAGACTTAGGCTAGATTGTAATATTATCAAGGAAAGTCTTTACGGGTTCTCCTTGTGCAATAGAAAAAAAAAAAAAAAAAAAAAAAAAAAACTTAAGTTTCCAGGCACAAAACAAACGTTGGTGTTACTAGATGACTAACTAGGCTTTAGGCGCTGAGCAAGCCGGCCTGCCATGCGTTCCCAGCCTATGGGTTTGTTTAGATTAAATAGTCGCAACCACAATCATTTATCGACTGTAACAAGAAATACTATTAAAAATATTTGTCTTATTTGTGAGAATGACACTGGATACATCAGAATTAAAAAAAAAAAAATTAAGGATGATTAATAATGTATATTATTAACATTAATAATAATTTTTAAAAATGATACATAAACTTAAAGATTCAGCAGCCGATTTTTTTAAGTCGCGTCTAACCACTTGCATGAAGTTAGTTATAAAGTAATGGGTAAGATAACTTTTGACAACACTTTTTTAATCTATACTCCTACATTAATATTTAAATGAGTAATGATTAGTATTTTTTGTAACATATAAACTTAAAAATCAACTGGACCAATTTAAAAAATTCTTTAACCGTTAGAGAGCTGTATTATCACTAAGTAAGTGACTTAGGCTATAAAAAGTTAGAGATAACGCGGGTAAAATCGCGGAGCGCAGCTAGCAACAATATAATTTTCTCTGTCAATGTAACTCAATACGAAAGAGCAACGCGGTCGCGCCGAGGTGTGTTAAATGAAGCATGAAACTTAGAAATTGCCTGTAGCAATGTGGGGACGTATCGGTCAGACGCTGTTTACTCATGCACAGGATTAATGCGATGCTATGTATAGCTTTTAACCGACTTGCAAAAATAAGTAACGTTCCCAATTTACGAATTTTTCGTTGCTAAGTCTTGATCAATTTAAAAAAAATCCAATACGGTCAACACTATGAGATAATGACACTAATATGATAATAGCAAATTTGTATGTGTGTGTGTTTGTTTGTCACTCATTTAGGCTCTAATTAACGGATTTAGATGGAATTTGGCACGAATATATCATATAGCCTGGATAAACACAAACCCCCCCGATAATTGAAGTTTTTCCATACGATAATTAAGAATAAGAAATATTTATTGGCCATTAAATATCGTAATATTAATATTGCAAGTCATGTTACATTTGACTTATTGATTACTTAAAAAATTTACTTAAAAACTTAGTCGCCAGTAACTTTTTTTTAAACAAGGATTATGATATGTTTTGTAAATATATTACATAAATAAACTATTTATTCATTCGTAAATAAAGTTCCCATTTACTAGCATAGTGTTGATCAATTTTCTATTCAGAATGCCGACGTAATCAAATCCGAATATAAAATGCGGGTTAACAGACAGAGGCGAATTCTTCAAAATTCAGAGCCAAGTTTCAAGTGAAGGGTAACAATTCACCGATCTTTTTGGACATTGATTCAATGAATTAATGAATGAATTTAGCTTTATTGCACACCAAAGGAAAAATAAAAAAAAAAACAGCATAACAGACAAATCTATACAATGGTAGTACATTGGGCGGCTTTATCGTCTTAAGCAATTTCTTACAGGTAACCTTTGGATGGATAGAACCAGTAGTATAAAAAAACAATAGGTCTAACCAAACTAATGCAAATAATTTTTTTTATTAATGTTCTTAATCAAAATGCGCCAAAACTAGACTGAAAATTACTGTAACTTAATTAATTAAGCTTAGTAGTTTTGGAGTAAGTAAAAATAACGTATCAAATACATCCTACTAATAATATTACAAGGAAATTTGTAAGATCAGATGTATACTAAACATTGCTAAATCGATTCGGATGTAATTTGGTGCTGAGACAGCTTACACTCTGGATTAACACACAGGCTACTTTTCATCTTGTATTAAAGCGGGTGACACCGTAGGGCGCAGCTAGTAAAAATATGGTTATTTTTAACAATATCTTTATAATCAATGCAGTTAGACGTTACTTTGAATAAAATAGAATAAAATAAACTTTATTTGCAAAAGAAAACAATAATATAAGACTACATAATAAATAATATAGAAATTAATCGCTATATGTGTTGCTAAGCGCAAATCTCGAGAGCAGCTGAACCGATTTTGCTAATTCTTTTTTTAGAATACTCCTTGAAGTATGAGGATGGTTCTTACGGAGAGAAAAAAATATAAAATAGCCTGAAAAGGTCTTAAACAACACTTTTCTATACTCACAAACCATCGATTCGTCAATTTGAACTTAATAAGCAGAATACTATTAAATAAAATAAAAAAATTAAAAGATTGACTGTTAGGCGGTACGAAGTTAGCCGGGTCAGCTAGTAAATAAAAAAATTAAAATAAGCTAAATTGCTACTTTCTGTCACAAACCGGTTCCAACTCAATATATTGATAACTGAAACAACCAGCGTTGGTCTTCCGTTGGAACAGAAATTTTCGTCATTGCGGAATTCCGTTTCGAATAAGTTTTTGATAAAGAGATGTAAACACTACATATTTGTTAAACAACATCTTATTAATATCTTTTTAAAAACCAACTTCAATTTAGCAAAAAACTGAAATACTGGACCAGTTATGATAAAAAATTAAATGAGTTCGCTTTAGAGGTCTTCGTCATAAAAAAATACATCAACCGGTTCACTTTCACTGAAAAATCAGGAAACAAATATCAAAAAATTCATTTGAATTGAGTACCGTCTTCTTTTTTGTGAGTCTGTGAAAATACGAATCTCATTGCAAATAAAAAAAAACGTGTCAAAAAAGATAAGTCGTTTAGGCTCTAGAGCGTGCCAATGCATACACTTGAAAAACATAACCGTTCTTCTTTGCAGTCGGGAATTAAATACTGTCTTCCAATAAAAACAGCTTAGTTTAAACTACTATCTCTTAAGAAAGCTATTGAAGTGTGGTCAAAATAACTCACATACATTATGATACAAGCGTGCTAAGTTGATCATTGCAGCAGAGGCGGTATCATCGCACGAGTCGAAGGCGAGAGCGATTAGGAAGCCAAGGCTGTAATGATCAATGCACACGAGTGTCACTAGACGTTTCTCAACACACTTGCGAGTAAAAAAAGTATTATTAATAAAACAGTAAACAAAAAAGAGTTACGAAAAATCGAGGATATTATTCCGAGCGCGATATTTTTTTTTACATTACCAACCTTAAGAATAAATCAATCCTATGTTTTTGTATTTCTTACTTTTTCTTTAAACCTAATTAGTTAAAATGTGTTAATGTAGTATATTAAAAGATCTCAAATTATTTTTCTTCATTATTAACTAAGTTCAATTCATTTCTCAAAATGTTCCTATTTTTAGCGACATAAAAACTCTTTAGTGCAAGTAGTAGTTGAAAATCATTCATTTAAAAAAAGCTATACCTGTGCAATAATGGTAAAGTGAAAAAGGCGAGTGTGCGTAATGAGATGCATTACGTCACTAAAATAGATACAATAAGAAGACTTTTACGAGGAAGTGTGTTGAAAAAATTTAATTTAATGTACACAATAAACACATACATTTCATCTGCCAAAGTTTAGTGTATTTCGACCCTTATACACGCATGGTCGAACTCTACCCTTCAACCGTTAGAATCTGCATGCCAATAGTAAATGCTGTTAGAGTTAAAAACCTTTTCCCTGTATACTATGAAGAGGTAAAAGAGGCAAAGAGGGTGTAAAAAAAGAGATAACACAGGTCTGCGAACATTTTGAAAAGTTTTTTTAATTAAATTGTTTATATTTCATTTAATTGGCTTAAAAATATAGAAAACGTAATTTCATTCTTTTAATTCATATGATATATACCACGTCATATTTATCAGAGTTAGATGATATGATATTTCAATACGGTGAAGTTACAAAAAATCATTCTTTTTATAAAATGAATGATCATCATTGTAGAATATTTTGTTTTGTAAGTTTTATGGAGTTTATAGCAATTGAAATGCAACATTAAGGTATATATTAAGATAAAAAATAATTATAACGTTTTCTTTTTGGAAAAAACCTACGTTCTGCTTGTGTATGATAACCGGCAAAACGCAGCTTTTTACATAGAAACAATTTTGTGAAACAAACAGACGAACTATTGTATAATTTATGAACATAGAAGTTCATTAAAAAAAAGTTATGAGCCGATGGAACTTTTTCAGTTATTTCTATTTTAAAAATCAAATCTCTTAACAAATTTTGGTAGAATTCGAATGTGATCACTAGAGAAGTACTAATTACTCTTACAAACGAAAAAATAATTTATCTGATCGGTGCAGCCAGCTTAAAATCAAATAACAAAATATATAAAAGACATAGCCATCGAATTGAGCAATCCTCCTTTATTGGGAAGTGACTTGACGTTACGTTAAAACGAAGTTTATACATACGTTGACCAGGGATATAAGCTACTAAATTTAATTTAAATCTGTCCAGTCGATTCGGAGATCAGACAGTTACAAACAGTGAACAAAATTAAAAAAAAAAAATTATATTTCACTTCTTACATCCGTACTCGGTTTTTTGCATTTTGTCTTCCACAAAAAAATAAGAAAAAGAATAATTATCTCAAATTCTCTCAAATGTTTATTTTCACCCTCTTGCTTAGGGTTAAGATTCTCAACAAATAATTACGGTATCTTCAGTACTTCACAGTTAATAAATTCATCAGCCCATTCACGCGCATTAGGGCACTCCGGGGAAGAATAAAGCGGGCCATTCATACGGTTGTCAAGTTTCGAAACTGGAACGAGTCGGTTTTTGTTTCGTAACTCTAAATGCATGTTCTTTGCTTAACGATTTCAGGATGTCATTTGACATTTCAGTTTGCTTGTAATGTATACTTATTAACAATTTTATAATAAACAACCTGTTTAGAATCGGTTTCGTGATTTTTGGAGTTAGTTATAAAGTAAAAAACCGTAACTAGTGAAGTTTTGTTGGTGTATAGTACAGTTTATGACACGAAATGAACATTATGTAGAAGCAAAATATTTTTTTTTCAAATTAGCGGTCATATTATATAAAAATTAATAATAGAAGTGGTTCATTTATATTTTTCAAACATTTCAACACAAAATTGATAGGTAGTTTTTTTTTACACAACAGTTTTCTGTCGTGTCGTGAATAGCCGTACTTATATCCTCACATATAGACCTTGAGTCCTCAGCTTGAAGAGGGCCATACTTACCAGACCATAAACATGGCATGGAAATAGATACAAGACCATTAAGAAGAAAGGAAACTGAAGTTTTTTTGTGGTTTAGGCGATTGCTCGTACATTTTTTCGTTTAATTGTGTTCTTGTTTTATTTTCTGATATGGTAACAGTTTGCCTGCCGGAAGCCCTTCAATGTATTCAATATACTACAAGCAAATGTTAGGCAAAAGACATAATATTTACATGCCTCATATAACGGTATAAAAATTCTCAAAAGAAACAAACCATTGGTTGAAGTTTAAACCGAGACTCTAGAATATATGCGGACTTTAACTTAGCCCAAGATTACAATTAAACAGCAAGCAAATCTTTTTTTTTACTAAAGGGTCAGATATGAAGGCATGCGCCGTCTGGCTCGCACTATCTCAGTTTTATTAAGCTACAAAATTATTGAATTATTTTTTAAACATCGGTTCGTACATTTTGTTGATGAGAATATAACGTATTTTTAAATAATAATACAAGTTATTTTTAAAAAAGAAGTGTTTAACTACCGCCGTGGCATAGCAGTAACCATACTCGCTTCAAGAGGCGGCGGTTCCGAGTTCTATCCCGGGTAATGTCCTAGCCCGGGCAGGTGTTCAAATATTGAGTTTGAACATTTATTCGCGAATTTCCCGGATTTAGGTATTTTGTGCGTGAGTGTTATTGTATGGCTTCCTCGACACAGGATAAATCCTAGTGGGGAGCTCTAAGTGTGAAATGTTATTTATAAGCTACTCTAGGAACACATAATTAAGCTACATAAGCTCCGACCGCAAAGTTTCCTATCTATCTACTTTGACCACATCTATGGCGCGTATTTATCGGACCGTGCATGTCCAGCCTTACTCACAAGCCCTCTAGTTTCTTGAAGTATGTCGTGTCACTGAAACTTTTCAAATGAAAGTTTCCAATTCGCAATCCTTAGGCATGTGAAGACGGTCAGTGGAAATTTTAACTTTCTGTTATCGGTTAGATTTGCGGACGACGTATGTAGAGATTTTGGGTTCGCGCTTAATTAAAATTGGAAATTGTTAGGATAGTTCATTACAAAGTTATCTTCTCTGTTTGTATTATGATTGAAAAGCAACTTAGTCTCATCTTGAGCTTCTGGTCACAAATCAGAGATTTGTATAACTTTGCTACATCTTGTTCCATGAGTACACGATTAACATCTTGCATATTTCTGCCCGCCTGGTACTTGACTCGCGTAAAGGCTTATAAAAATAAATTAATCAATTTATTTCAATTAGGACGATATACTACATAGTTACATTGTAATGTCGTATTGATGAAGACAGTTCTGCACACACAATAGTAAACCTCTCGTATTTTTCTGATTGCCTGGTGCCCGATAAGCTCATGAGTTTTTGAAGCAAATCGTTATTTTTATGTGTGTAGCTTATCCATAATACAAAATAATATACTCTAGCTTAAGTAAACAAGTGGTTAAAAGTGACTTTAAAAAACCCGACTGCAAGAACCCACGTATCCTCAACAAGTGAAATTGCAGGATGCAGCTATTATAGCCTATGACTATCTGCAGGCGAAGACGTATCTATTGACACCACTCAAATAAACAAATCTAGGCTCTTTAGGCTCTAGGGCGTGCCAAATAAATATACATACATACACTCGAAAACCATAAGCCTGTTTCTTTCGCAGTCGGGTAAAAGCCAGATATTATTGATGATACCGGGAAACATACTGTGTGAAGCAATAACTCTTAACATAACATTGAGACATGTAAGACGGCTGCCACTAACGACGCATTAGGGATAAGCACACCGCACACTAAACACAAAACGACGCCATTATTGACTCATAAAGCACATACCTACATTTAACATTTCATTCAAATAAATTTAAGTACAAAATTAGAGAAGAATATATATATTAGTGTTAGTCTATACATTAAAGTAAACCCATTGCATAAGAAAATTTTGCAAAATTCGAGACAAAAATATTATGTCAAGTTGTATGGAGGACGCAATATTTTTATCTCGAATTTCTGTTACACGTTGTATATAAAAGAGTAAGTCCTGACTGACTGATTGATATTTTCTAGGAATCAACCAAACCGCTAAATCTCGAGCCATGAAATTAGAAAGGTGTGTTCATTATAGGGTGTAGGGGTGTACTAAAAAGTATTTATAGCACCTTTAAGGAGGTCAATTAGTGGTTCCATGTATATTTTTTTATATTCAATTTTGTCACTGGGCAACGCTCGGCAGTTATTATATAAGTGACGAAGGATCGTTGCCGTGAATTTTAAATAATTACCACATAAAATATACAAACCTTTAAGATATCTTATCGCAACAAAAATTATTTACTTACTCAACAAAAATTATTTGCTTTACCCTTTACACGTGACCGGCGTGCGACATAACGCGACACAACGAGCGATTTATTGAGGCGCGTGTCGCGGTCGCTACTTAGTCAAGTCAATCGGTTATTTTAGTCACTAAAGTGACAAACAAAATGACATTATGTGAAACAAGAAACCATCTTGAAAAAGTGACAACCAACTGCAATTCAGCAGGCGGCTGTAAGTTTCTTACTGCATTCGCCTATACAGATACTTCACTTACCTGTTTTGATTTACAAACTAACCTACTTATCGATTTTGATAAATATTATATGGGACCTTCGTAATGTTGACAATATTGGAAATTAAATAAACTTGAACTGTTTGGAACTCTTACAAGGTCGAAATAACAGATCGAATTTTGGATTTTTTCCATCGCGACTATATCAATCTTTAGATATTTAGTTTGATAAGGAGCCTACTAAATATAGCAAGTAAAAAAAATATTCCAAATGGTTCACAACTGTAAAAATAAGTTCTAAGATAAGATCATTTGCACCATCCACACTTAACATACAAGTTAAAAGTTAAGTTATGCTGATCGCTAATACATTTTACAAAAGCTCCGATCGCTCGATTCATTGTCGCTTGTGTTAAAGTCACCACGAGAAAATCGACTATTTTAGTAACTGATATATCGCTAGTGTGCAGTAGCTTTACGTAGAGTTAGATAATGTTAGAATGGCAGAACAGTCAAAAATTAAAATGCTATCATAGGTTAATTTATGAACAATGTATTGGAATAGCAGTTCTTATACATTGTTAATAAATTAACTTTTTTAGGGTTGCGTACAATAAACCCTGTTCTGTCTGTCCGCTCTGGGTCTACCTTCCACAATTATTAGTAAATACACGAAAACATTGGCACAACATACCTTGATATTAGACGTGCTCCTTCGTTAAACGTTTCTAAGTATCGAGTCATAGTTCATTATCTATCGCTATAGCACTAAAATTATTTTTCGTCTAATTATTACTACAGAATTTGTCCATATATTTCCATGCCTAGCATTGTATTGTATATGTATTTGTATGTATTATATTTATATATTTGTATTGAGAGTTGTTAAGTTGTTAGTGTAATATTTTAAGGCCTCTTTAATATTTTGTAATTATCTTGTACGTGCTTGGTCGGCCGCCATTTAAAAACTAGTATATTATATGTTTACAATTTTGTCAATGTTATAGTTTGTTTATTGTTAAGCTGATGTATTTAATAAAGAGTTCACTATCTATCTACCCCTAAAAAAGTGAGTTATGATTTCAAAAAAAAACCCGATCTTTGAAGTGCTCAACCAATTTCGATAAAAAAATTATGGGCGTACTTATGAGGTCAGCTTAATGTATTTTCAAAACAAGATTTTATTCTAATTGGTTTAGACATCTCTTCTCTCCTAAAAAATCTGCTCATAAACATAAAAATATGCTGTCAAACGTATTACTTCCACATTAATTGGGAAGACGGCAAAAAAAGGCATGCACGTAAAAGTCTTGCATTGAAAGTCTTATTATATATAAAGTCTTTAAAGCGCCAAATACAAATTTCTAAAAGATCTTCGCAAGATTCAATCAAAACCTAATTTTATGTAATTTCATTTAAAACCTAAATGGATGTGCCAATGTCACTGTTTCGAGGTTTCGAAACCTTTTAGAGGTAATGAATAGAATTTTTATTCGTAACCAGAGACTCGATTTGTGTTCGCACGTTTTCCAAATCGAATTCTAAAACCATCCTAATAAATGTTTCAATTATTCGAAATATTTTTAAATTCAGTGATCATTTTTCTTTTTGTGCTTTAGGCAGGCTTAAAGCGCTTTCTGACTGCATTTAAGCGTGGTAAATCGCGATGCTTGTACACATTTTCAATTATTGTGATTAAAAAACAAACTGCACCGAGGTTGACAAAACTTATATCGGAGTTCTTGGGAAGTATACAGTAAAATAAAATAATCCAAACGTTTATCTGGTAACATATTTAAGAATGAAGTATCCAACGAACCTCCTTTTTTACCCGACTGCGAAAGGAGGCGGGTCATGTTTTTCGAGTGTATGTATATATTTCTTTGGCACGCCTTAGAGCCAAAGAAATATATAAATATATTTAGCACGGCTTGTCGTATTATTATGTGAGTGATGTCCTCAGATTCCTCCTAGTCGTTAGAATGACCTTAGGTAAATAAAAATTAATAATGATACACAGGTTTAACGATTTAGCAGTCGGGTTCTTTCGAACTCGCCTAAAACCACTGGTTTGACTACGTTTAAATACTCAAATAAAGTTCAATATCTATAAAAAATTAAATAGAATATGGTTTATTTGTGACAAAATAGATAATACAATAGTAGGGAAGCATGTTTTTGTCACAAGTCGATCCCAGCTCAGCATGATGCCGGTTGTAAACAAACCGCGATGATCTTCCGTTGGCTAATATCTCGTTGGTTGGTATCTGGCCTTTCTACACCATTTTAGCACCAACAGCTGTCAACGGGCCGTTAGTAAGAATAGAGAATACAAAGTGCTATCGATTACGTACTAGTGTTATTTGGTTTTATTGCACCAGTTCGAATTCCAGCTTTGTCAAGCCGCTTTGTGTTCTGTACTGTTGATTAATTCACATGTCTGTGAGGATAGGGACAGACGGGTAGTTTATAAATGTGGGAAACGGAATGTAAATGTGCTGATTAAATGTTTATTAACAGCATTTCGCTACGTGCTGACTAATCTGGATTGGATTCTTGGTTTATAGGATTTCACAATTTCGCTGATTGACATAATGTAATTTGTAATCTTAACAGTTTGCTTTTAATAGCAGTCAATTATCTTACAGTCTTTTAACAAAATTGTCCAATAAGTGACGCTATGACCTTGTATCGTCGTTATATTGCTAAAAACGCAAATTTGGTTTGCAACGCTAGGGCAAAGTTATTCCACACGAATATATAACTTAATAATAAAAGATTTAATTAAAGAGAAAGGTTCTCAATTCAATAGAATTTTAACCTTTTATGCACGTTTCCCGAATCATCTGGACTGACTTCCTTTACCTTGGCAAACGTGTAAACATACATCCTACATCTTTCCAGGAAAACCCGTACCCACCAATGAAACGAGTATTAGTTTTAACACGTAATACGAGTACGTAGTCATAGCAAAGCCCCCAAATACATAACCACTTAGCAGAATACAGCATCGCATTTCAATATTTCACCAAAGCCCATTTACCCACGTGCAGTTTACGACCACTCTGCACGTATAAAACTGCAATACCTTTTATGCAACTCTTATAAAACCGTTATAGAACCGTATAGCTGTTAAAGTATTTATCGCCTTCCGTATCGCTCGTGGCGATTTGCAAGTGTAGTGGCGTAAGTGGGGTTACAGCGTTAATGAACATATTATTTAACGGAAGGAGGAGTAGGAGACAAAATGAGACTGTTTCAGTTGTAATCCTAACTATTATTAATATTAATTAATATTATAAATGCGAAAGTAACGCATGTCTATTTCTAATAAGTTATGCTGTAATTAAAATCGAATATTTCTTCAATATGTCGATTAACGTTATTTTATTTTTTTCTTAAAGCTTTGTATGGTATCGCCCACCAAGTGAATACTTTTCCTTCGATTTCCTACCTCCCTTATTCTAGTTTTAGAACGATCGTAACCAGACGGTTACAATTTGTTACCACATCGTTTCGACGACCACTTACAAACCGTAATATATCGTGTGCAGTAATACCTACCTTTATTTTACCGTGCGCACTAGGGAAAGTTATCGATAAGTCGATTTATCGATAACTTTCACAACACTACTTAAGGTTATAGTTCTCGCGAGATTTGTAGTACTTGTAGTTAGTGTAACAAAATTATAAATTCGATTGATTTGATGAATTAAAAATAATAAATTCCAATATTTACTTTAACCAAATGTTTTCTTTTTAAATGAACGTGGCTCTCACCAGTGTCTTTGCCCCGCGACATAATACTTATGAAATATCAATAAGTTTAAAATTTAGAAACCCCAATTGATCCTTTTAGGGATTGAATTTCCAAAATTATTTCTTAGTACACCCTGTCAGCGTATTTATCACATCATAATATAAATAATAAAAACACGCTCCAAATGTCATTACTCTGGGTTCGGCGGTTTTGAGCTCTACGTTAATTTCGAGCTGATATCAGTCAATCAGTCAGCACTTACTGTTTTATTTTATATAGATATTTTTTTATTTATATTTCTTTCAAATAACTCACCCCAGACCTGTAAATTCTAAATTTATCAATAACCGTTTTTCTTACTTAATTTGTAAATGTAAAGGACAGGCTTTGGACAGGAAGAAACGGAATGGTGAAGACGACATTTGCTCAGCAGTTAGGCAATACAAGTTACGAAAGGTATCCTCATTTAACAATAACATTATTTTTTGCAGTTGTTCTGTACACAAGCCTAAAAAATATTCATATTGATACATCACAAACAGTAGTGCCAAGCAATGTTGTGTGCCACGTGGTTCCGAAAACCATCTGTCATATCAAAACCTGTTAAATGACCACAGTAGTCACCTTAAGATGATTTGGAAATGTAATCGTCTTTGTTTTGAACATGGCTTTAGAAGTATTATTCAAAATGGAGTCCCAAGTTCCGGTCTAAACCGGAAACATCAATATCCTTGCTTGCACGTACTTACATGTATGTATATATTATGTTTATGTTATTAAACCTATCTATCAACCGCAAGTCACCCTCGCCTACCATTTGCGCTACAAGAACATCACATTACGTGATTTATATGCAGTATGGGCTGGAATAAAAACATTTTCATTTAAAAAAAATACACTAGTGACTTACCGACTTCCCTTACGGCAGGCGAATATAGAACTTTTTAGTTATTTCAAAACATATTCAGCGATTTTTATAAAAATAAAATGGGCCCTTTCAAGCAAAACTAATTTTTCTAATTGGTCCTAGCGTGTCTTAGAAATCAGGTAACCAACATACAGTAAAAAAAAAACAACATACAGTCGAATTGAGTATATCCTCTTTTTTTGGAAGTCACTAGAAAAAACGAATTCGGCCTAAGATTTATTTCGATTGATTCATTTCTCTGCGATAAATTGTATTGATTATAAAAACTATTCAAAGCAAAATAAAAATAACATGTTATACGTACTTTATAGAAAGTGCTAATACTTCAATTTGGCAGCCAAATTCTAAGTTAATTTAATATATAAACACAGCTACTAAACCGATGTTGATATAACATTACATAAAACCAACAAAAAAATGCTCTTTTAAACAAAAATATATGTTTTCCATCAGACTAGATAGCTGAGAATACAGAGCTGATGAATTGAGAATCTCCTTTTATAAAAACAATAAAAAGTATAAGCTGAAAAAAACGTTTTTCAAAATTATTTCCTTTTAATATTTCTATAGTCATTTTTATTACTTGTTCAAAGAGACCTCAATTAAGTCATCGGCCTACGAATCCATACTGCAATCACGACCACACCGAGTCATAACCCTTCAAATCCGGGTCCCGTAGGCCCCTTACGCACGAACAGCTCGATCGGGGGTCTTAAGGACCCTCTATACGTCTGAGGGTCCATATTGTGCCGAATGAAACACATGTAACGAGACAAGTGCTCAGATATGAGCACTCGGGGATATATTGCGAGGTCTAGAGACCCCCGCCGCTTTGACTGGTCTGATGACGTGACAAGGCTTTTACTTGTTTTTTTGGGTTTTAAAGGGTTATAGAACCTTGTGCAAGGGAGGAAGAGGTTAGCCATAAAAAGGTCTTAGTATACTCATCACAACCTACATTTTTAACTTTAGGATCAACCCTGAATTTGAGACAAAAATTGTTCACGTCTTTTTTAATTTTTGTTGACATCTGATAAACGTTTTCTATAAATCAAAGGTTTCTTGAACTACGGGTTAGTCGAATGAGAGTACAGTAACCCCAAAATTGTTAAAACACCTGGCCCGACTGGGAATCGAACCCGGCACCGTCGGATCTCAAAGTAAGCTTGCCAGCCATTAGACCGTCAAAACCTAGGCTTATTCTAACAAAATGTTCAATATCTTAACCAAACAATATAATCATTCCACCATTTTGTAACCAAACCTCAAACTATTCCACTACTCGGTAGAACTACACTGAATAAATATCAATCGAACGCGTACAAACGAAACGATAATGGGTTCCGTACCGTAATTTAGGGTTAGCGATCGCCAATAGAATTGCAAGCCTCGATCTTGGACCGAACGACTGGCCTTTGGAGCATGGAGGCTGGGATACACCGAGAGTTTATTCATGAGTGACATAGACTGCACTTTCATTGTTATTAATATATGTATTAACATATCAACATAGCTTCTTTGTGCTGGGGACAGGTCTCCTAAATGAGGATATGATATGAAGGGGTTACCCCTATCCAAATTGCTGGTTGGAGACTTCACTTATCTTTGAAAGCTATACGAGTAAACCTTTTCACACAAACAGAAATGTGGTTAAAACTATTTTTTTAATTTAAATTACAATATCTGATAAACATTTTCGAATTACGCCAGTGTCGCGAGCCATCTGAAATAAAATAAAAACCGGGCTATATATATAAAATTCAATCCATTTGTTACAATTATTGGCCGTTATGCGTGTTGTCGCTAGCACTACATATGTTAGTAGGAAGGAGAACATCGTGAGAAATCCGGTTAATGCCGAAGACTGAAACCCTACATAATAAATCTTAGTGGAAAGCTACGAGACAAAACTTCTTTATAAGTGATCTCTAGATCATTGCATTGTGTAAAATGTACCCGTCCGATCCGTTGGTATTCACTTGTTTCGTGTACTATCAACTGCTTTCCAAACATCTTCAGTATTTGTTTATAACAGACTAGCTGACCTGGCGAACTTCGTACCATCAAACAGTTATATGTATGTTTCTCACCGTTTAAACGTTTCCTGAACTTTCACAAACATTTCAAAAACAAAATAAGCCAAGCAACTAACGGTGTGTTCCGGCAGATTTCCTTGAGAGCCAGTGTATTCCAGATTAGGCATGCTCCATCTAGGGCTACAGTATCTCTGATTTCAGTGGTCGTGCGAACTTGTGGTCAAATGCCTAGATGTGTAGGATAAAAAAAACTAAATCTGCCCAGCCGTTCTCAAATTTTAGCGAGACAAACGAGCAGCAATTGATTTCAATATATATAGATGATATTAATTATTTATATCTAAAGAAAATCTATCCAGATACAATAAATCGTAATTAATAAAAACCTGCCAAAAACTTGCTTTTGTTTTGCAAAAGATAAATGTGTATTCGATTACCCAGTCAATACTCGTATAATACCGAGTGATCGATCGTAGATCCAAACTTTTAAAAGCGTATTTACATTGGGTTCTTTTTAACTTTTCTGCGTTTCCGATAAATACTTCGTGGTAGATTACTTCAAACTTCTAACTTTCTTTATAACATGAAGCGAAAAATTATGATTGAAGACTCATTTATTTTTCACCAGTTAAAACGATAGCAACTTGTAAGTCTTTGCTTTTTACGGTAATAATTTTTTTTGTTGTCGATTTCAACTTAATACTAAGTAGCTATTATATATTATAAAATACTACTCATGTCAATGTTATGTTCACGTGTGTTGTAAATAAGCTATAAGCTTATTATTAACACTTTAGTCTGATTAACACATTAGTATGATAAACACATTAGTCTGATAAACACAATAGTGTGTTTAACACATTAGTATGTTATCATATTATCTTAAACCCATTTTAGACAAAGCTTATAATTTCTGCTTTGCCGTATTCGTGAAAAAATATAGTTTGGACGCCCCAAGAGTGCTCTTGCTGAGTCGCCGCCTTATCTTTTATCTGTGGGGATAGTTAACCCTCCTTTTACGAGGTCGCACCTAAAGGGGAAACTGGCCTTTTTACAACACCTGGTATTTGTATTAACCCTTTTTGTGGACCAACAGGTATATAAAAACTGGGCAAAATACTAAATTTATGGAAAGGTTCCGAAATCACTTGCCGGCTCCAGCGGAAGACCAGCGCTGGTTGTTACAACCAGCATTTTGCGGGTCGGGTTGTGATAAATATTTCATTACTTTTAATTTATTATTATATATAGTTTGGTTGTAATAATATGTGCAATGTTGTAATTATCGCAAATAAACTATTCATTCATAAATAAAATCTGTGTAACCATATTAAAAGAACAATCTCAATTTAGAGCTACTTTGCATTCCATTTTGATTAAAGTTTTGATCTGCTTGTTGTATTTTTTATGAATAAAGTAGGTATTTACAATTGGTGTTTTGTGTTGATTTGAAATTATGTGCTTGTTTGTAAAATCAATTTTAAAATATTTTTATTAACAACACTAATATTACTCCGATACTAATGTGATTGAATGTACAAGATTTTTACAAACCGATGTTGTTATATGGTACTAGCATGGATGGATATACTTGGTTTTTATTTAAATTTCAGCCATAACACGACCTTTTCAAGAGAATTGAAGGTGAAGGATTCAGAAGAAATTATTTCTAACCAAGTTCATCAAAATGAATTAAAACGGCGTTAAAAATCTCAGCTTTTTTGGGGTGTATTACCGTAAAAACACAGACGGGCCAAATACATCTTGTTTTCACCGAATATAACATTATACGGGGAAAAAGTCCGGAATATTTTCGACTTGAAATTAACATAAAACTCAATTCGGGAACTTTTTGACAATTCAATCTACGCATGTTAATTTATTTTTTCCGATGAAAACGCACTACAGCAAGTCATGCAGAAAAATATCATTTGCAGTCCGATATTGAGAAACAATATTTTTATGTCTTATTTAATGATATATTGCGAGTATTTTGTTTTATATGTCTTTAGTAAAAAATGTTAAATATTAATGAATATTTTTTTGTTTGTTAGGACAAACTTCAGATGTGATCACTAACTATCACTATCACTTGTGACACTAGATGTAAAAAAACCCTGTATTTTTGATGTTTGTGTGTCTGTAGTAAAGATTTAATTCATTTGTTCATTCACTATATATATTATATCAGATTCTTAAAATCAAAATACATATCTAAAATTATTTTATAAGCGCATGTCGAATGGAACTTGTCACGTTTTTAAAACGGTAAATTGTTAGGTCCCAGGCACGTTGCGATCAAACCCTTTTATCTTTGAAAATGAAACGTTTAAATTTTATAACGGCATTTAAAAATTGGTTGTTCCGAAAATATTGTAATATAAAGCGCGAAGTTTTGAATAATTTATAGTGTCCGCAGTTGAATTACTTCGTGTCGTTTTCCATTAGTTTTTTTAACCTTCTATACTATTACCACCAGTCTAGTCAGTCTTTCGCCAGTCCAGTTCAAATGCGTCCAGATCACGTCACTAGCGAGTTTAAGACCATCTTCTTCTCACATTATCTTCACCACGAACTTAATCAGTAATAGTTTTAATTTATTATTTAATTCAATAAGAAGTAGGTATAATTTTACATTACATTTAACAACGTTACATAAGAACGTTATATTTTATTGTTTTTTTACTCATTATAGAACGATATCGTTAAGTCAAATTCAAGTTCTAGTTTTTTGTTCTAAACCGTAATGTGATTTCACCCTTGATGCAAAAGAGGGACGAGACGCGAGAGAAAAAATAAAATTGTAATGAGTGAAATGTATAGGCATTGTGACGTGGCAAAATTAGAAATGATACGAAATTTTTTTACTTGAAATATGCGAATTTGTGATAATGACGCAATTATAAAGTCTCTAATAATAATATATAGTTATTAAATATCACCAAATGTCACTCTTCCGTATCTGTGAACAAAAACTTATTTAGATTGTAGATCAAAACTATTCGTGAACTAACTTAGATGACTAAGTAAATCTTACGCCGCATCATTGATTTACATCAAACGAGATATGGTCAAACGCAAGCTTAACTGTACAGGGTTATCGGTTAGAGGTGTATTAATCTAAAAGTGGGCCAATTTACTCATCATTTACGACACCTTTCACTACGGCATCAGTTCTGATTCCAAGAAAAAAATTATCTGTTCCATACAAAAAGTTTATTGGACGTCGACAAAATTAATGAAATAACTGTTTCTTATTCTCGATTTCGGAGTTGGTCCCATAGTGAAAGTTATTGCTTAGGATGAGTATAGTTACCTTTCGACTTGATACACACCTGACCGATAACTCTCTATGTATAGAAGAGTAAGTCCTGACTGACATTTGCTACGCAGACTGATTCAACGCAGAGCCTAAATTGATAAACCTAAGATAAAAAACTTGGAAGGTGTATTCTTTGAATAAATGCATGAACGAATACAGCTTTATTGCACACCAAACAAAAATAAAATACGCGGCAAGACAAATCTATACAATGGTAGTACACTGGGCGGTCTTATCGCCTAAAGCAATTTCTTCGAGGCAACCTTTGGATGTAGAGAACAAATATTATTTAAAAAACGATTCTTTAGAGGTAAGAAAGGATTTTTGTAAATTCGACGCTAAAAGGGGTCAAATGGAAGTTCAAATTTGAAATTTCTTTGCATTCCATTTTAGATTTTAAGAAAATATTTCTAGCTATATCATAGTTTGCTGTAACTAAGCAAAACAAAGTTCTTATCAAACGCAATCTCACCGCAATTTGTTTGTAATAATTGATGTGGGCGATAAGTTATGTAGTAAACCGTTTTGTGCCGGCGCGTGCCAAATGTAAGGTACAAAATAAACGCTCTGTTATCTAAGTAGGTTGGTAATGTGGTTGTACTGATTTACAGTATGGACTATAATAACGTTATTGAACTAGAAGCTGTAACCCGCGGCGTTGCTCGCGACATGAGTCAAATATAAAAAAGGTTCAAACTTTGAACCCCCATTAGACCCTTTTTGGGGTTGTATTTCCAAAAATCTGAGTACACATCTACCCTCTATAATTAATACACTCTCCAAGTGTCATGTCTCTAGGTTCAGCGGTTTAGGATCTGCGTTGATTGTAACCAGTCAGTCAGTCAGTCAGGACTTACTCCTAACTATCGAGACAATCTCTTCGCCACTTAATAATAATAATAATATAGGACAACAACCACACAAAGGTCTTCAAGTCCCAAACTAGGCAAAGTCTGTGCTCTGGTAACCTGATGACTGATATACATACTTAGAAATACATATATACACACTTATATATATAATAAACACCCAGACACAGGTCAAACAGACATATTCATGCACACAAATGTTTGACCTGTCCGGGGATCGAACCCGGGAGCAACGGCGGAGAGCAGGGTTGCTACTAACTGCGCCAACCGGCCAGTCAACTTGTTGCACTGCTTTTAATAATTTGTTATTATATACAAAGTATAACAGAAAGGTGTAACAATATTAAAGGCTGTTAGTCTACACATCAAGGTGAACCTTGCGTAGAAGAAAATTTTAAACAAGAAAAAAAAACAGTTCAAAAAAATTTAGTATATCCATACAAAAATTGGTCACGTGATGGGTCAAGTTGTATGGAGGATCCAATATTTGTTTTTGATTTATGCAATATTTTGTTTTACAATAGGTTTTGTACCTAACTACGGCTGCTAGGTAATGAAATTTGACTGGTAGCCTATTACTGGATGCTATCTAGCTTAATTTTGAAGATTTTAAAATAAAAAAGATTCTGTTTCGCACTCGTTGCTCGTTTATTGCAGTAGTAAAAATGGCGTCGTTACAAAAAGTCGAGGATAGGAGGAAGGAGACCTTATTTTAACCAATAGCAGCACTGAATTTAAATATCGCGGCTTGAGCGTGCGTTGTAATTGGTGATTAATTAGGTAGGATTCAAACGTATTGGCGCATTCAGGAACAGGTTTACTTTGGTGTGTACAGTAAGTACCCTTAAGTATTATCACACCTTACTGTTACACGTTTTATATTTATATTATATTAATAAAGTGTACCTAAGGTAAGTATAGCATATATATTCTTACTTCCTTACTGGTTGAAAACTTTACTGTCGTTTTGTATGTGGGAGGGACGCAATAAAGGGAAACGTCCTTGTGCTGATGACGTCACAACCAAATTATTTTGGTTCATAATAATACTCAGCGCTGTCTAATGTTAGTTAGATATCCATAGACTGTATTATATATGCAACCGAATACTGCACTACCCAACAACCCAATCCTGGGTAGGGGTACACTACGCCAAAAGGTGGATAGTATATTCATCCTAATGGGCAAGCTTTGCTATGGGTCTAACTCAGAATATTTCTGGGTTGGTACCGTAATTAACGTTTTTCGTAACGATGAGGAGACTAACATCCTTTTGGCTTAGTCCATCCTCAACCATAAACCTATATAACCCAACAAAATAAGTAAAAAACCAAAATTTAAGCCAGATCAGATAAACAGTGTTCCAGTTCCAGTTTTACCCAGTTTAAGTAGGCCCAGATTACTCCTGTATTAGATTTAACTGGACCTAGGATAAACTAATTATGGTACTATAATCCTTCTAAAACTTGCAGTCCAATCAATAACGCTATACATCTGATGACATAAGATCGACGAATAAATTTCAGGAGACATACAAACAACACAAACGTATGAACTGATAGATGAAACAAAAATTGAAGGACACGAAACAGAGCGCTTCTCCCGCCTGGGTCAACGAGCAAATTAAATTAATTATTCCCATAATATTCAATCAAGGAAAATAACGCATACTTTAACATATTAAAAGCCCATAATTTAGCAAGTCATGGTCCCAGAAATTAATATTCATTAAACAACAAAACAAAAATGATAAAAAAATCACTACACACTTGCAACTCATTCGGCGTTCATTCATTATTTCATTTCAAGCTTACAAAGTAATTAGATTAAGTGAATGAAATGAGTGAACGGGTGTGAACGGAACTGCAAGTCATTCTGTAAAGTCGTTCAGTTTATGTAGACGCGCGATAGACATAGGGTATTTTTTCCCAGAGAATACCGATTCGTTTTGTTTTTTATTTTTAAAATACGGTATATTATTAAATTAGTGCCATATATATTTAATGGAACTCGGTCTATTCGCTTAAATTTAAATCTGAATTGACGTCTGTAATAACTCTCTTTTTATAAAAACTTGTTCTCACTAAACATGGTTTGTCTAAGATTAACACTTAAAAAATTTGCTAAGGTTTGTCTTAATATTACATAGGTCCTAAAGTTGTTGGAATTATAAACACTACATACAGAACAAATGGTTAAATGTGACTTCAATAAACCCGACTGTCAGAACTTTAGACCTATATCATAACTAGTGAAATCGCGGTATAGCCTTTGACTATTTACAGGTGTACACGAATCTATTGACCCCACTCTCATAAAGTTTAGGCTCTAGAGCGCGCCAAAGAAATATACATACATACACTCGAAAAAAACATAACCCTTCTTCTTTTGCAGTTAGAAAAACAATATACTAAATCAGTCGGAGAAGGTTCTGATAGTTTTTTTCACATGTCCCCTTTTAAAGTTAACAGTGTCTTTCGTGTTAAATATACTATGACATATTACACAAACACTATACTTACGACTTATCTGTCACTGTCATAACATATATAGTAGATCACTCCAGGAAGTCTGAATTGACATTCATTTCTTGTGCTTACCTGTAAAAAAAAAGAAAACGTATTAATTTGTTGGTTCGATATAAAAAATATCACGTTTTAGTGATAAGAATATAGAAAAAAGTACTAAAATACTTTTAAGTAAGTAAATTACTTTAGAAGCTGACTTGGAGCGAAGAAACTTATAAACTTGCAAATCCCGAAAACAATGCATTCTAAGTTAGTTTTTCTATTAGAATTATATATTTAAGTTCTGTATGATATTAACGAGTTGTTCTAATTTCATAGTCATTAATGGAATGCTCTAATAAATTATTTTGTGCCATGCACTCTTCTTTTTGATCTACTTCTTTATTATTGACCATTTTTTATAAGCTGTAATAGCGATATGACATTTTGAAGTAGCCTGTAACTCAGCCCTATTCACAATGAACATTTTAAAATGTAAAGCGTCCAAATTATTATTAGCGTTCAGTTTTTTTACAATTCACGTAGAACGGTACACACAAATCCAATGTTGAATATTATATCGTGACGTGGCACGGAACGAGCTTATTTTTTATAATCAGAATAACGCATTACATCAACACAGCGTTAAACACATAGCCATATTATTCTTCCTCTACTTGATTGTAAAAAAAAACAACATTTATCTAACACATACACAAATTCCACTTCACAAACTTCTCCCTAAGTCCACAAGCCTATACGAGAAGAACCTGTCCGCACCAATTTTCTTCCCTCCCAGCTCACTACCACACGTCGACATCCTACATTTAGTTGACAATAATCCAATTTGTCTCTCGGAGCTGGCAACACTCGTAAATTCGCTTCTAAACTTAGTCAAGTAACAGCCGAAACTCTTCCCGCTGACCTGATTATTGTTATTGGGAATCCGGCCTCGTCTCAGGCCTGTTTACCCCAGTTGATAGCACGCTAAAACTTAGTTTATAAATGTAATCTATAGGTATAAAAGTTTATGTGGTTAATAATGTAAAAAAACCTGTCTGTAAAAACTGTAGACCACTGAATATTAACTGATGAAATCGCGGGATAAGATAAGACAACTCTTTATTTAAAAACGAGATAACAAATAAATATATACTAGGTTTTTTAATGGCGGCCTTATTGCTTAAAGCCGAATCCAATGATACTTTACCCATCAAAATCGGTCAATCGGTTTAATTTGCGGACAATCACAAAAAGTTAGATAAACAAATATACACTCGAAAATAACCCACCTTTTCTGCAGCCGAGTAACAAGTTCTTTTTAAAAACAACAAATGACCGACTTCCATACCGCAGACGCCGATAGAACTTTAGTTATGTCCATTTAAAAATTTAGTTAGGTCCATTTAAAAATTTAGTTATGTCCATTAAAAATTTAGTTATGTTCATTAAAAATTTAGTTATGTCCATTTAAAAATTTAGTTATGTCCATTAAAAATTTAGTTATGTTCATTAAAAATTTAGTTAGGCCCATTTAAAAATTTAGTTATGTCCATTAAAAAATTTAGTTATGTCCATTAAAAATTTAGTTACGTCCTTTAAAAAATTTAGTTATGTCATTTAAAAATTTAGTTATGTCCATTTAAAAATTTAGTTAAGTCCATTTAAAAATTTAGTTATGTCCATTTAAAAATTTAGTTTGGTCCATTTAAAAATTTAGTTATGTCCATTTAAAAATTTAGTTATGTCTATTAAAAATTTAGTTAGGTCCATTTAAAAATTTAGTTATGTCCATTTAAAAATTTAGTTATGTCCATTTAAAAATTTAGTTAGGTCCATTTAAAAATTTAGTTATGTCCATTTAAAAATTTAGTTATGTCCATTTAAAAATTTAGTTATGTCCATTAAAAATTTAGTTATGTCCATTAAAAATTTAGTTATGTCCATTTAAAAATTTAGTTAAGTCCATTAAAAAATTAAGTTATGTCCATTAAAAAATTTAGTTATGTCTATTTGAAAATCAAATATCTGGACAAATTATAATAAAATTTAAATGAGGCCAATACAGAAATATACCCTTTCGAAAAAAATATTCAAATCTGACCCGCCGCTTTCTAGAAATCATGTAACAAATATTTTAAAAAACATACACGTCGAATAAGTACCTTCTGCTTTTGGGAAGCTGGTAAAAGTGAAAACCAACTGCAATTCAGCAAGCAAATGTTTTCATTTTTTTAAATTCACAATCCAAATTACTCAACTCTACCATGGAATGTCCTTGTAAAAAAAATTGTACCTGTCCAGGCATTTCTGACAAGTCATACATAAATATTCCTTAGTTGAAAAGTCGCTTAGACGAATCAATAGCCAACTTTTAGGCAGTTAAAAATGGGGTATCAAAATCATCTAGCTATATTTGACATCAAAGCATTTTTATTTCAAAACATCTTATATACTAATCCTGTAATCGTAAAAGATCGTCTGTCCTTAATCCAAATATAGCTTATCCGGGCTTTCACGTTAAAATAATATGAACGCAGTTAACCTCGCCCTACTTACGAATGAGAGCCTTAAACAACTTCAAGCGTCAATTAAAAGTTTGGCTGATTACTTCGCATCAAAACAACTCAGGTCATTTTCGTTAAACAAACCTGCTTAGACTTTTTATGTGACTATTTTGTCGTAGAAAAATATATACAAAATAAATATTACTTCAAATAATATAAAAAAATAAATTGCGTCTTTCTGCTTTTGCATCACCGTTTTGAATAATTCTATTCTATTTTTGAAAGGTTGCCTAGAAGAAATCACTTAAAGCGATAAGGCCTCCTAATGTACTACTATTGTCTATATCGATATTTCTTTTGATGTATGTTTTGTTTGGTGTGAAATAAATTAATATTTATTTATTCTAAATTGAATTGAATTCTCGAGTCTCACAAGCGTTTTCTGCCAGATTCGTTTTTAGCGATGAAACCTACTCAAGTGCCCGATTTTACAGTATCCATGTGGTGACAAGAAAGACTCTTAAATTGGTTATAAATAATAACTATTAGGGTAGACGTTGTAGAAATAGATAGGCATAGTTCCACTATAACTGATCTGTAAAACGGATATCTAAAGATCTAACTGTGGATCATGAAGGATACTAAACGGTAGTCTCCGAGATCAGATCAATCCTACTGATCAGGCCACGGATGTTTAAGAAGGCGGGTTTCACGCGTACATGACTGTTGGAAAATGGACAAAGGACAAACATGCGTTAGTTTTCTAAATAAAATAGACCATGGATACCTAACAATCTAATATTAGGTCCTTACATATGAAATTGGCGTTTTGTCGTACTGGCCACTTTGATCTCAAATATCTCTTCTTTGGTTAGGGATATTTCAAATTTACAGCTACTTATTCATACATTTGTATTTCGAAAACCGTAATTCATTTGTTTTGTCCTCGTTTGGTTTTTTCTTTGCGTCACGCAGTTTACAAAATGTAAAACTTGAAATATCCGAAAGATCCGATTTAAAATCCCTTCATTATTGTGCCGGTTGAGTAATGTAACGCAGCAGTTGAGGCGCGTTTGTCGGTTTGCTGCACTCAATTCATGAGGTATACCCACCTTTCAAGCTTTTTCACCTTTCCAATTTGCTTCAAGTGGATTAAAACAATTTTATCACTAACACCGCAGCCTGCAGCTGATTCGGACGTGGTTTGCGATGGATCTGCTTCCATAATAGCTTTCAATTCTTCATTAGCAACTTTAGTCTCCGGCCGCCCACGAGGCTTGTTCTGCAGGTCGAAATTTCCAGAACAAAAACGTTGGAACCAAAAACGCACTGTGTTTTCTTTTGCGACACCGCCGCCATACACATCATTAATCCTTCGAGCCGTTTCTGCAGCACTGGTACCACGGTGGAACTCGTACTCGTAAATAACGCGATATTTCAAGTTTTCCATTTTGTAAACTGCGTGACGCAAAGAAAAAACCAAACGAGGACAAAACAAATGAATTACGGTTTTCGAAATACAAATGTATGAATAAATAGCTGTAAATTTGAAATTGGAATCCCTAACCAAAGAAGAGATATTTGGGATCAAAGTGGCCAGTACGACAAAACGCCAATTTCATATGTAAGGACCTAATAAAATAACAGTTAATTATCATAATCATCAAAACGCTTGTTTTTTTTATTTAAACCTAATTGTATGAAATTGATTTAGATAATTCAATCTTACGGCCCTAATATTATAAAACGCCAACAGGTTCAACAATTTCACCTATACCTTAACTTCTAAAGCCACTTCTCCCTAACATTTCCAAGCGGTAGGAACCGTGAAACTTCACACATTATAGTATTAAACTGTCAACGTGTATTACACCCCTTAACGATTTCACTAGTTAGAATAGTCAGATGTTTCCGCCCCTTATTATACAGAGTGGCCATTGTAAGGATAAAGGAACAAATGTATGAACGTAAGTCAGGCACATACTTTTTATGATATCTTATCATTATAATTCTTTAAGTTATTGTTTAGAGTCTTGTTTGTAAAAAATAAATGTGATCTTTATTTTACTCTTTTATCTACTAAAATCTCTAATTTGAAAAACTTGTATGACTTTAGCCAGAACAAAAATAAAAGCTATTTATTTCATTTCTACTTCAAATTCTTACGGTGAACGAAAACATCGTGAGGAAACCTTAGCATGGGGTAGGGCGTTTCCAATCGCTCGCCTGGCTAGCTACCACCCTTAAGTTGTAAAATCAGTCGTCAAGACCTAACGGTGTGTTCCGGCAGCTTTCCATGAGAGCCAGCGTATTCCAGACTAGGCATGCAAGGCCTTGAAATCAGCGATACTGTAGCCCTAAATGGATCTAGGGCTACAGTATCGCTGACTTCCATGGTCGTGCGAACTTGTAGCCACATGTCTAGCAATGCAGGATAAAAAAAAACTATTTTTTTAATATGACGAGTTCGATGTTAAACAGTAGAGTATGTTATTGCTGCCTGTAAGATCGGAATTTGTTACCATTATTTCTTTTCTACCTTAATTTTCAAATCATCGCACTCGTAAGTTAGGTAATTTAGAAACTACCAAGTGTTAAGTGAATTTACTAGTTTTGCGGATAATGCTGAGAATAATTAGAGAAATCTGATTTTAGTGTTATAATCTGTATTGATGTTGGAAGTTTGTCGTGATTATAATTAAGTGCTTTCATATCTTGATATTAATTTGAACATTTGCAATTTAAATTTATTTTAAAATACTAGATTCTAGTGATGATATAAAAACGGAACATATTTAAAACCTATTAATTATAAAAAAAAGTTATTACTGACCTTTACCGAGTTCGACTCAGTAAACGTCCATATAATATTTTCTAACCTAATTCAATTTTTTTCATATTGTAGATATTCCATATGGTATTATTTTACCACTCATATATATTAAATTGCACATCATATTGGTATGTTATAAGTATGACGTAAGTTTATCATAAAGATCTGCATTGTACTTTGTAATAGCAATAAATATCATTTCATCAGTACTTTTATTTAGAAAATTAACGCGTTTTTGACTCATATTGTTTAATACGGATTTTCACGCGTGATGTGAACGAAACTATAATTGGACCTTTACAACAATCAGGTACGCGTGAAAAGCAGTCTTCTTCAACAATATTCATCATTACTGTTATCGCAATACTAAAAAAATATACTTAAACAGTTATACTATTTGAGATCCGCGGTGTTACTCGCGAATCTCTAATTTTTATAGCCTTTTACTCAGCTATAAAGCAGCTACAAACGGCAAAATAGTATTGAACTCGGTCCAATAGTTACTTATTGAGTTAATTAACTAGATACAAAAATACAAATCTTTCAACTTCATAATAGATATACAAATAAATAATACTCATTTACTCACTAGCTGCGCCCAGCGGTGTTACCCGCGGTTATAATATTAGCGTAACGTAATTTTCCTAATCCTCAAGCACAAGACTTCCTTAACGACGATATCGGCCGTAGACTCCGGCTAAGTAACCTGTCGGTTCCCAATGTAAAACCAGCGCGGGTTGTTCACAACCGGCTTCATGCTACTATTGTATTTTCTATTTTTGTTCAAAATTGCTTATTGTTTTTGTCGCATATAAACCACATTGTATTCTATTTCTATTATTTTATTTTTAGTGTGTTTCCGGATAAATACAACCCGGGTGTTTACAAGCGCAAGGTGAATAGGTTCTTACTAGGTCAACTTGCTACATCGTCGATTACATCTTCACTTACCATCAGGTGAGATCGTGGTCAAACATTGCCTAGTTAGTTGTAAAAAAACACTAAATTTTCATGCCCATGAGAGATACTGAAGTTGCGGCTGCTGACGATTTGAGTTTTTTCTCTAAATTGACTATACATTCTTTTATCCTAATTTTATATATTACGACCATTTACTCAATGTTTACGGCGATGGTACGGCCTAAGATTAGCACGCATGCTTGTTCCGTTATTTTATACCAATACCTCAATTACATACACGTCTAAATATTCAAAGACTATTACTAGGTTAGTCTTAAAGTTCTAAATTTACAAATATCAGACGAAGCTGTCGATTATTCCCAGCACCAGTCCGTCCCGCTCGTATTTAAGTAGAGATGGGAAAGAATGTCGATGAACGATAATAATGATCGATACGAAATCACTGGTATCGATTAGAGGCACTCGTAAAGACTGGGACCACTTACAGTGACAATCGACGATGGGGCGTCTCGGATACGTTTCTCAAACTATAAAAAAAATACATTTTATTGTTTTTAGAATTCGTTTATTCATTATCTTTAGAAACTTTACGCTTTGCTATCCAGTCATATATAAAAGTAATTGCATTTGACTAAATAGCAAAAATGAATACAAGGTTAATCTTAAATACCATAGTAGGTACTAATAATTTAATTTAATCTTGGTGTAACTCTAACTGTAACTTGGTGTGTATATTTTAAGCGTTCAATAAATTTACTTATAATTACTCGTATTATGTATTCTTTTGAGATTTAATCTCGACTACACCTTGCTATGAGCAAATGTCTGTCCGATTATTATACAGCATACCGTTTAGAGTAATAGGATAAACTATTTACATAATTGTATGGTCATCGGCCCTTGAGAAGTGAGCAAAGTTTCGAATTAATGCTACTTTTCGAAGAGGGTGTAAATCAAGTTCAAGGAATCCGTTACATAGCAAGTCACAAAATTAATAATTTCAGTTTCATTTCGAATACAGTTTTATTACCTGTGTAAAAAAATCACTCGTAAAGATGAAATCGTGTCTAAAAGTTTGAGCGCCACATGCAGTCATAAAATGTAGTGTCAAATCGTTGATTGGCTGGAATGGACGGCCGCGTCAACTAATTGACGGGGTTCGACAACTCACACGACACTTTTATGTTGTGTACTTACAATACTGTGCTATCGCATAGAGTTTGCGATCAAAGAAGTGAAACCAGTGTAAGCAATTTCAGTTTCGACTTGGCAGTTCGCCGCTTTAACTCTGGCGACAGATCTTTTTTTTCCGAATTAAGAGTGCCCAAAATTGGAAAGTTATGGCATGAAACGGTACGATGTACACATACAAACAACAATATATATATATTTAAAAATGTTACGTCTTATGTACACGTAACCATGGTGTCTTAAGAAATAAGTCATAATGAATTCCTATCAATTAACATTCTTTCTGTCATGATCAATAAAATATATTCCAAAAACACGCATGAATAATTAATACAACCACAATTCGTTACAAACAAAAACTCTTACTATCAGAAACACATAAAAAAGCAGTGAAATCTGATACGCATACGGATAGATATCGAAATAATGATGTAACTTGATATCGATAATTTTTAATCGATAATCATTTTTTGATGGTTAGTTATCTATGGAAAATGTTAATCTCATACGTAATGTAAAAACTAACGTAATTCTGTATTTTAAGAAAAAAAATCATTAATATTGTCTTTTAAACATCTTTAATATTTATTAACTCACCTAACACGATGAAAAATATCAAAATACGACTAGAGTCCACTAATCATATTTTTAACAGTTTTACAAACCATCAACCTCCTTTTCAAAAGGTTTTATGAACTTTAAAACATGACGACTTCATGACAAACTATTTTGTATTCCAAAGACCGTTAATATTATTGAAACCGACCGATAAATAGAAAAAAAACTTCTTCTTTTTCGTAGAACCTCTAAACCAAGTACCAACATACAGAAAAATATGTATCTGACAAATGAAAAAAAAACAGACTAAAGCATAAGAGCTTCGCTGGCTCGGTCAATAAAAAGGTAATTTTATATGCAAGAAAAATACTGAAATTTATTTTAAAAAATACCGTAGCGTTAACACCCCTCCTAATTCTCGCATAATTAATTCGACAAACCGAAATAAAAAAATAACGAGACTTTTTGACTCATCATTAAGTCAGGGTTTTCCATTTTCCCGCTTTTTTTCCTTTCTATAGATTTATAATTGTTTTACTGGCGCCCCGAGTGTGGCGTACCATTCTATTTGAATGCCTAATTTTTCGCCAATTAAAAATAAGGGTTTTTTTACAACGGGACAAGGAAGATTCGACAGACTTCCAAACAATTCGATTGTTTTCTCGAACGTAACATGAAAAAGTATGACTGAAAAAGTATATAATTATGAAGTCATCAACATTATAGCATTTAATGTAAGTTTAACATAATAAGCAAATAATATAATGATAATTTAACATTATAGCATTTGATGTGAGTTTAACATAATAAGCAATTAATATTATGATAATTTAACATAGTGAGATTGAAGGTTAAATCATTTTTGACTTTTTGTGAATTCTAAAAATAGTGGTCCTGGTATAACGTAAATTGTTTCCTTTTACTTCTATATCGCTCAAAGATAAATGCCACTCGAAAAGTCGATCGATTTTTAATATAAAACAGAGAGTTTTTTATTTAAATTTAAATAGTTTATTTTAGGAATCTGTTCAATTTTATTCCATCTCGTATTAATTAATATTGTTAAGATTCTATTTGGAGATAGTCCGGGGATAATATTATCCGTATCAAAAGGGCAAACAAGATAGTAATATACGGAGTTAGAGATGTAACACGTAGACATCGATGTTTTTGGTGAACTATTACAATCAACATTAAAATTGAGATATACAACTATCAACATTAAAATTGATCATGATGATAGGTTTTTCTTTAATTAATTTAAAATTTGATCAAACCTAATTTATGTAATTACAAATTATTAATATAATTTAACAAGTAATCCCTTTGAGCTTTCTCCTATTTTTGGTCTGCCATGAAATATTTTCAAGCATACAACGGTGTCAAAAGTCATTTTACTATCGAGCGTGATGTTTAGTGATAGTTCGATATCGATATATGGCTATTTTACCCCATCACTACGGGTCGGGATCCACTATGCTAATCTGCTTCATTTGCATTAAACAAATCTGTTGGTACCCAATTATTGTTATTGTCTATTAATTAAATTGACCACTTGTGGGGTCTGAAGGGCTCTTTAATTAGTATGATACGAGTATCAAGAGTCGATAACGTTAGCTTGAGTGAAGACTTATATAATATTTTTAAGGCACTTTAAAAAGTCTTATACAGGACTATCGGTTAAAGTACACAGTATGTACTAAGCCAAAGAAGCCCTTGAAAATGAGAGGTAATACAAAACAAACAACTTTTACTATACGGCCAACTCGGAACCGGGAATAAAATAAACTGTGATCCTAATTAATACTAAAAAAATAATTAAACAATAAAATACGCGAACACATATTTTCAGTCTAACATTGTTTGGAAATTATAGCTCCAGATAGTGAAGATTTCGAATTTTGTACAGTATTAGAAACCAGTTTTTTTTCCATTACACATATTTTATATTTCGAAACCATTTTGACTTTTTTTGCAACAGTGATGTCTTCTTAGCATTTCAACGGTTGATCTCATAAATACGCCTTCCCTTATAACCATGAATTACCCCATCTCGAAGGTAAGTTACCGTATTTTACCAGACAATAAGACTTATCTTATCAGTACTATCTGTAAGAGAAGCCGAGTGTTAGTGATCTTATCTCGTCTTATCCATTTAGAGAGAAGCCAGACAAGAGATTCGCATTTCGCTTGCCGAAGTAAAAATGTCGGTCGAAGTCTAGATTTTTCAACTTTATATATTAACTACCTACCTAGATTATATCTCGAAACATTACTTAAGTGGCGGGTCTGCAGAAACGCGTCATAGAACTTTATAAAATCATAAGACTCGGCGTAACGAGTTAGAAAAATATATACTTAGTAAACCGTTAGGTGATAGATTAATCTAAAAAGCGATGTGATATTTTTAAAATACTTTTTTGTTTATGAATAGTATAATAATATTGGTCAAAATCGACACAAATTTTCTCATAAAAATGATATATATAAAAAAACTCAACGTTTTCTGTAGATCAATAATAAAGCAAAAGATATATCATAAATGCCAACTAAGCTTACAAGCAGACACCCCTAAACTAACGACCGTGCAAAGCCTTTATTTAAGAGGATAAATTATAAGAACAACAAAAAAAATAGCAGATGGTTACAAATAGACCACATAAGATCTACATATAATCCTGATGCTCCAATCCACCACTAGAAGGCAGCGCGCCCAGTTGCTGGCGTCATTACTAATATTATTACTTAACAGTCATACGTTCTAATATCAGTGTTTGTTATATAAGGCTCTACAAGCATCTAGATTGTTTTTGGTCGCCAAGGATTTTCGTTCAAAGGGCAGCAGCATTTACCGACCTAACTTAATCATATTTTTTTAGATACATGCGTATCACAGCTCTCGATCTCTAAAACTCATCTTATTAACTACTTTATTAACTAAGAAATCTAAGTATGTAAATAATCGACAGATAGAACGGCTTTTAAAATACCTATAGAAATATCTTTTAACAAATATAGTTATTTTTTTAAAGAAATAATTTAAGTAGCAATTTTAATGTTATTTAAGGTGTGGAAATAAAAAGGCTTTTATTATTATTATTATTATAAAAATATCAGTAAGAATGATCTATTTATCTGAATTTCAACAATTCCATGGCAATAATTGAAAAAAAAAACATTAAAATTTTAGATCGATTTTACAGGAGTCAAAATGTCGGCTCCGTCCTGCACTGCCATGCCCAAAACTTTCTTCAAAACGTCTCCTATACCTAAACAAATCAATAACAAAATGTAGTTAGGCCGAGTACACAATGAGATGATCTCAACTCACGCGATCCTCAATTCTGTGGAAAATACATCATAAGTGCATTTTATTGTACAGTCAGCTTCAGAAGCGGAAAGCGGAAGAAAAATATTTTAAAGATAGTCGGAATTTATCAACGATTTAATAAATTTGAAGTAAAACTTATAATAAATGCTTATAAAAAGAATTAACACATTTATTTTGTACATACAGGACACTACAACATTAACTTTTAAGTTCCACATGACGAGAATAACATTTTTTGGTCTTAATTAGTGTTCATCAATATAGGAGAATAAAGAAAAGAAAACCGCGTTAAATAAGGTTGCAAGCAAGATCTTAGAATTCTTCCTCGGCTTTTAGAGACGTAACATTTAAATGACGTCAACTAGTTTGGGTGCCATTAAAATCGTCAATTTTATTTTAAGCTGCTGTGTAAATATTTAAATATTGTATTTGTAACTGTAAATGTAAATGTTCCGCATATTTTCGTAATAATGAATATGACTCTGACTGTACCAATAGCAGGGAGTGAAAGAAATCAGGAACGGCATTGTCGGTGTGTGATCAGTGGAATTTAATCTAGCGACGGACGTGTGAACCCAGCCTTATTATGGCGGGGCATTGTGCAGCCGGCCTTATTATTTGATCTATTGAATTTACAACTTATGTAAGTTGGGGATGAACGCCAAAAATTATTAGAAAAGAGTTTTTTTAACCGACTGCAAAATAGAGAAAGATAGATCAATTCTTTATTATAGACACAAAACATTAAATACAAAAAAAACATTTTTTACAAAATATAAAGTACTTAGTAAGTGGTAGCCTAGTCGGTTAACTCGTTGCCTCACAAGCTAAAGGGCGCTTTTTCAAATCCAGGTCCAGGCATGCACCTCTCAGATTTTCACTCATGTGTATATTAGAATTAATTACCACATGCTTAAACGGTTAAAGGAAAACATTGTGAGGAAACCTGCTTGTCGGAGAAGTCAACTTTCAAAGATAAGTAAAATCTACTACCCGTGATTTGGCCAGCGTGAGAAGTTAGTTAGAAGAGGTTACCAATTAAAGTTCAACAAGGAAAAGCCGTCCTTAAATTCTGACTAGTCTTCCAACTCACAATCCATCGCAGTAAGCGATTGTTTTAATTAAATTGAAATCGACTCAGCAGTACTTAAATCGGGTATTACTCATGGTATAAAACTAATATTGATACCTTAATAAATAAATATGTATCAAAAATAAAATAACATTTCTCGTCTACCTCTAATATGACACGTTTACTGAAACGGAAAAAAGAAATAGAAATCTTAAATAAATACAACCCTCCATTCATAATTTACTGCGGCACATTCGAAGAAACTTTATTTAATACTCCAGCCTACAGAAATCACACCTCTTCATACAAAATTGGTTCACTTATACAGCGAGGGGAGACGGGTGGAATATGGGAACCATAGATTTAGAAAGAGTTCTAAAGAAGACAGAACGGATTACCACGAAAGGCAGGTCAGGAGGACTATCGGGTCCATTATTATGTGAATTCCTTCTAATTCTTGGCAGACTATGAGTTGACTAATTGTTTGAAGATTATCTGTGAGCAATGACTTTCTAGCGTTAGCGACATTTTATAGATCCTCCATAAAGTAAAATAACTTAACGTCGACGCAAAGTCATGGCGTCAGTTACTTGACAATATTGTATAAGTACTGATATAGACTGCTATCGAATTTAAATGGTTGGATACAGACATACTAAAATAAAGTGGATCCAAAATCATACTAACTTGCCTAAAACGTGGGACATTAATTCTAGTTATTTTGTATTTTGGATATTAATCGTGCAAATACTATAAAGTTATTGTGACGACTTTAATAACACTCGAGATCGTCGGTTAACCTGACACCTTCGCTCTATTCAAAAAGTGTTTGTTGTTTTAGAAATTTTGAGTGGGACATCGCGCTCTTACATTTTTTCATGCTTGTTTCCTTAAACGGCTACTCTATACAGACCGAAGCGACTCTCTTGCTCTATGGTTTATTTCAGGAAGGACCCTACACAAAAGTGACAACGCTGGGACCATAATAAACACACGGCGCCGAATATCGAAGAGCAAATGTAAAGCGCGGTGGAATATGTAAGCAGATATTTTGCTAATAAATTGTTTTGATATGTGACACACTGCTAAAGAGGTTGGTGATCAAACGGCGAGGTACACGGTACATTTCTGTCAATACTTAATTCTTTATAACTATAAAAGCCAAGTGTTTACTAGATGTAATGAACGATGGTATTTTTAATAAAATTTTACCGAGATCTTATATTAATATAAATACAGGGTTATTGGTTAGAGGTATACTAAGCTAAAAGAGAGCCGCTTTACTCATTCTAAGGAACAAACTTAACTATAAGACCAACTAAACAAAAAAAAAGGAATAAGCGGAGTCTCACGACACAGGATTTTTCCTAGTGTGAGTCGCAGAAATTCCATAAAATCCATTTACAATGTGTTAGTCAAACTAGTATTTTTAAGTACATATAATTTAGTGATTTCTTTATATATCGACTTAACTCATTGTATCTTTTATATTTACTCAAATAAACTCATTATTATTATTAGCTCTGAATTCGATAAAAAAATCACCTGTTCCATACAAAAAGTTGATCCGTCGTTGACAAAATGTATGAATCAGCAGATTTATTTATCTCCTATACAGATTTGCTATAATTTTTGATTTGCTTATAATGAAAGTAGTTTCTAAGGATCAGTATAGTGACCCCCTTTCAACTCAGTACATCCCTAACCAAGACAACTTATTCCAGGTCTATATTTTAACTATTATTAATAAATATAAAACAGTGGCAACCAACCTCAATTCGTAAAGCTTCAGCAAACATGCTTCAGTTATATTTATTTACTCTTGTTCACAATAATCGAACATTATTGTTACCCATCAACATTCTAAAACCACGAATTTAGCAAAATAATATAAAAATGAAAGACGCCATTTTTAAAAAACGTTCACACGGAATCTCTTCTTCTCAATTTTCTCGAATACCAAAATCTTCGAAACAGATTGTCTGTATTACACTCGCCAATAAGAGTAGTGTGGGGACAAAGCGGGCACATGTTGATAAATAACCGTGTTACAACTATATAGAGGTACACTATATTGAACCTTGCAGCATTATTAACAACGGAAGTAGGTAGCTTCGATACTAAGGACGACAAATTTTCATATTTTGATTTAACTCAGTATTTAACTCGGTATTTAACTCAGTATTTAACTCGGTATTTAACTCAGTATTTAACTCAGTATTTAACTCAGTAGGTATATCATACCTATTAGCATGCATATAATACCTACTAGCTGTACCCCGCGGTTTCTACTACTACTTCTATTAAATTATATATTATTATTTCGGTATTATCGAGATAATGGTGAACTACTTTTTTTGAAGTCGGTTAAAAAGTATCCTATGTTAAATTTGGTACACAGGAAGATTGGACCCCGGGAAAAGACTCGGGGTCCAATCTACCCGTCCGTGTACCAAATTTTATCCAGATTGGTTCAATGGTTTTGGCGTGAAAGCAAGGCCGACAGACAGACAGAGTTACTTCGCATTTATAATATTAGTTAGGATTAGTATTAGCATGTATATATTACCAATTAGAGTGTATATATTGACCTCGATGACCTCGGGCGGCCAATCTTACTAAACTAACCTAATTTGGGGAGTTTCCCGCGTTCGCTGAAAAAATGGCGTCTTTGTCTGTATATTTATTGCAAATCTAGTGATTCTGCAAGCTTTAATGTGTAATATTGGTGGATTATTGAACATTATTGTCTTGTTTATGTGCACAAGTGTGGGCAAGTGATATATAGACGGAATAACGTAGTTATCGTGGTCGCGGGAAATATCCAATGTAACCCTGGTAAAGTCTCCACCGCTTTACGAGGGTACATGATATGACTTTAACTTGACCACGATGACTTATTACTTGATATTTGACTTAACTTTATTGATTAATAACTCGATAATTGATAAATTTGACGCTGGCAAATATGCAAATCGTATGGTGCCATTAACCAAAAGAAAAAAAAGAAACCTAATTTGAATGTTCTAAAATTGTCTCCTTTCTTCTTGTTTCCACCAGTGAAAAAAGGATGGATATACATAATTTTAGGAACTTCAGTCAGTGTGACTGCTCAAATTGGGGTCATTACCTATTGATTGGAGGAATCGGTAAATAGAACTTCAAGTACCTGGGTCCTTATTCAGTATGAACATTTCAACAAGTAACGCGGCCACGTTATTTAAGTGCGTAGAATACACGTGGAACGGTATTCACTAAGCCAACCTCAAATTTTATATCGTACCGTGATACGGAATGCACCAACGCATTATGAATTACGTCAACATAACGTTTAACACGTCATGCTTTCGGCAAGGAATCCCCTTGTTCCTTAGACAAAAAGGGCCTTGATGGTTAGGAAAGTATAATTATAATTTAGATTTAATTCAATGAACTTCTTCAGGGCGTTTATATTGAAAAATCAATGTCACTGAAGATGGCACGTTTAGAACACAACCAACATAGACATGGAAGCGTAAAATTTAAGCAAACAGAAACTATTGATTAAAAATAACTTAAAGCACGAAAATGTGAGAAGTCAAAAATACTTGTATGCATACAAACTCTGATATAATGCCCTAACTTGACAGTATGCGTGTTTCGACACGCACTGACTATTTTTTGGATATTTTAGAGATACCTCAGTAGTCTCGTTTTAGGTTTTCAGTTTATGTCTGCCAAAGTTTGCTTAGCGTTAGCGGGATGGCAACTGACGATAAATCAGCTATGTTTGTTTTTACTAAAATGGCTAATGGCAGGTTTACTTTAGCAGGGTCGTCGACTTGCTGATTTGAGATGTTTAGACAAGATATGAACTATTAAGATTATATAACACTTTCTCGCGAGTTCGCACGCGTTGAGTTTGCTTTCTCGGGATACTAGCATGTTGCATTCACAAGATGTCAAACTATCTACAGAAAAACATCTAGTTTTTTGTTTAAATCCTACACATCTAGGCATTTGACCACAAGTTCGCAAGACCACGGGAGTCAGCGATACTGTATCCCTAGATGGAGTAGTCTGGAATACACTGGCTCTCAAGGAAGGCTGCCGGAACACAACGTTAGGTGCTTGGCGACAAATTTTACAACTTGAGGGTGGTTTCTAGCCAGAAACGTCCTACCACCAAGCAATCCGTCATTCATTTGCTGGTGACAAACAACCAACAATTTTTTATAGATAATTAGGCTTTGCTTGACCGCAACTCGCTTTAAGCAATGCGACCGACGATGCGGCCTAGATGTGCGCGCTTAACTGGAAGAAACTTATTTACTCACGATTTGAAAAGATCGAGATTATCATAGATATCTATTGGTACAAAGAATACTTCGTACCAAATCGCACAATCTGGCAATTCCTACAATAAAAGTGGAAACAAAACGTTTATCTTAACTCTACTAGTCCGATTGTCAAATGAAAATTAAATTATTTAATTATAAAGACAAATTCTCGAAACGAATCCGATTAAAAAACGTCATGTTAGCTACTTTTCGACGATGCTCAATGTATAGAAACAAGAGTTTCATTAGTACCCAAACAGAAATGGGAACAGATGAGATTCATAAGTTTCACCTGTCCCCTTGAGACGACGACTCATTAAAACACCCCGCTTAGCAGGACGCTTATTAGCAGAAATGGGAATTATTATTCCCAATTCAAAATAATAATTCCCATTTCTGCGAATATTACTTATTACAGAAAATATATACGTCCATACATTATCGTATAAATCGTCAACAATCGATACTAATAAACACAATAACATCTCGAATTAAATACACATTTCTCGCCTATGACGAATAACGCGACCAATTATCTCAGACCTCTTATTTATATACCGATTTTGACCAATAGCAGATCTTTTTACATTGGTCTTTTTTATTCTGTGATATACGGGAGGGTATTTTATTTAATATTGGAATATTGATTTATGATACTAGTAAAGTGTCCTACATTGCCCCAGTCTCCCCTAAATTGTGATCAAGAATGTATTTTTTGTAACCAATTTTTCATTTCCGCCTAATGTAGTGTTTATTTATTTTCGGTTTTGTGAGGTGTGAAAAATGTTTTTTTTTGTCGTATCGAGGTTGTTATTTTAATATAGCGTTAATCGTATCCGGTTAGAATCTTTCAGATTTCAGTAACACTTTCACAACTGCCAAAAAAAATTATGTCTTGGGTATTAGATTACTTAAATGGGTTAATACATAACGATTTACAGTCATAGATTTACTAGAATTTTCTTGCAACACATCCGGAAATTGAAATATCTGTTATATTTCAAATCAATGTTCGAAAACATTCCCCGACCGGGAATCGAACCTGAGACGACCGCTGTGGTGTAGTGCTTCAGAACGCGTCCTGAAGCACTAAACCTCAGCAGGTCGTCATTAAAAAAAAAACCTACCTGTAGATCTTTGAAGAATAATTCGCCAAATTATCCACATGTAAAGAATCCCATGACATAGTTACATTTGTTTTATATAGGTATGTCTTAAAATATCCACATTAATAAACAAGTGGTTAGAAGGGAGTTCGAAATAACCCGACTACTAAATCGTCAAACCTGTGTATCATCCATAATTACTTTTTTTTTTTAATTTGACGTATCCGGTGTCACACTCACGACTAAGACGAATCTATTGACACCACTCACATAAAAATACGACAAGCCGTTTAAGCTGTAGGGTGTGCTAAACAAATATACATACATACATTCGAAAAACCCTCTTTCTTTCGCAGTCAGGTAAATATTGAAATACTTAAAAAAACGTTCAACTATAATATTCAGTCAGCTAATAGAAAATAAAAAAGGTAAATATAATACTCGTAGTGAGCACTGACTATAACGAAGTTAAAAAAACAATTAATATAAAAATTTTTAATAAACCCCACTTTTCATTCGAAGAAGTGATAAGAAATTCATTTAATCATACACGCTCCGCTCATAAAAGATACCCTTTGAAAATATAAAACGCAATTTAGATTAATTTTCTACACCGCTACTTTTCCATTAATATCTAAGCGAGTCCCTGTTATGCTACAATCTGTTCAAAAACCCCTCGGGGTTAAGCCCAGTCTCATGTAATAAAGTTCAAAAACTTTAAAAATCATACATCACAAAAAGGGTAATCTGAATAAGTTACAGTGACTGAGTAAACCAACCCTTAAGTAGGGGTCCAAGTTTAAGTTCTTGACTTAAGGGTGTTGCGCCACTGAAAGATATTTCGAAGAGAAGTACCTATAAAGTTGATGCAAAGCTAACAAAGAATTCAATTGTGGAAGTACATGAACCCCACACAGATAACAAATGCATTTGGGATATTAACCATAGTTGTCAAAAACATATTATCTTGTTTGACCTCTTCTCGTTCAAAATTGCTTGACCGAAATAAAGTGGCTTTAAACTCTCTTTCTATTGAATGAATAAATTAACTCTTTATTGCAGATACAAACATCAAATATACAGAAAAAATCTTACACCTTGTATCACAAACGGCTGCCTAATGATTGATACTGGCAAATCTACCGATTGTGGGACGCTTTGTTTAACACGAAAAAGTAGAAATACCTGTTTGTTAGTCATTCTCATACACACGTAGATTAAGTTCAGAGGGATCCTTTAGTTAGCAATCATTCTTGCAAATAACTGAAATACCTTGCTTGTCTTTAACGTAATGCATTCACTTCATTTTACTGGTAACATACCTTAAGCCTTTCATAAATATTACACGCAAGCCTTACATAAGTGTAGGTAAGTGAGACTGAGTCTTTACTCAGGAAAATTTGTTTACAAATAATTTAAAAGGCCTTACATGTAAGGAGGATGACTGTATGTGTGCATTTTTCTTCTGTAAAAGTAACTACCCTCATTTTGTGTTTAATATTTTTCGATAATATGATTTTGTATTTGTTTGGTTATGGAGTTGAAAGAACTCATTTTGTGTATCAGTATTTTGTTTGTAAACTTGGTCTGAAAATTATACAGGGTCATAAAATAGACGCAAAAAACAATAATGCCAAAGAACTAAACGTAGTTTTAGTATTGTCAAATTTAGTTAAAAGTAGCCTGGACAGTGGGTAGTGATTGCTAAAAAAATATTTCTAAATGTATATCGTTCCTAAAATAGTTTCACTATCGTACGCTTAACCGTCATGTAAATAGAAAACCATGTGTTATCCTTTTAAATTAAACCTCCTCGCGTATTTTAGTCAAAATTATTCGGATAAATTTATCATTATGTCTTACTTATTACCATCCTATTACCTAAGAATTTACTAATTTTACGAAGTCCTAAATTAGATCAATATTCCAAACTGATCTTCATCTTAAATTACTATTTTGCAAATACTCTCTCAAATAAAGGGCACAATTACAAATGATTTGAATTAGTAAACTTTATGGGGCTTTTAATTAATTTCTGCACTTTTGAAAGGACCTATTGTATTGTCAGACTAACAAACCGTTTAGTTTGGACAATAGAAAGTTGTGATAGTATGATGTACTAGCTAATACCCGTTGGTTTGCCCGAGATATGTTGCTTTATTACGGGAAAAAATTAGCCCGAACTCGCCGGACCTCGAACTCTGTGCAAATAATTAAGTCGGTGATGGACATCTTTACTGAGTTTCTGAGAAGAAGAGGGACTAACAAACACACTTACGAATTGATAATAATATGTGCGGGGATGAGATGAATATAATATAGTTAGAAGTTCTTTGTTAGATATCGAACGCTAGACCGTATTAGTTTTTGTCGAAGGTCTGGTAGTGATATCAAATTTATATAATACGAGTATACATGTACTCTTAAGGTATGTGATATAGTATACTCTATTGATGAATACAGATATCTCCTAAGGAGGAAGGGTACCTTCTTCCTTTCAACGCCAATCCCATAGGTTCACCATAAAAATGACTACATGTGGCTCAAATCAGAGCTAGATTATAATTGGTTTATCTCAATCTTTTAAAATCGTCGTTAATTGCGAAAAAAACAGTTTGAATTTTAATACCAAACCACTGGATTTATATTGATCAAATTAAAATATGACGGAAGGAAGCATCTCTGAAGTGTGTCTAGCTAAACAAGACAAATATCAAAATAAAAAAATTCAGAGAGCAAATTGTTAGGTACTTTTGTATGGACACTGAGTACTGTCGTGCCTTCTAAAGGTCATACAAAAAGTAGGCGGCAGAAAACTTTTGATCTCCGCATGTCAATCACAATTCCAATATCAGGATATGACGCGCCACCTGCAATATCAGAAAGGTAAGTTTCTCTTAGAACAATAAATGTAAGGATACGCAACTTTTTTTTGTCCTTTAAATTTTTAATTTATATCATTCTATTTTATTATTTATTAATTTTGTTTCTTAAATCAAAGTTTTTAACAATATAAATATAAAACAATAAATATTATAAAAACTTAAACCTAGAGAGAAACCAGCAGCAGGGTAGGACCCAAGCTACCGGTGGTAAGGACTACAGAGAGAGGAACCTCCTAACAATACGTGCCGTATCGAGGATCACCGATCTCTGTATCCGACCCTTGATCCAACCATCTAGCGACTCTTTTAAGATGTTGGTTGAGGCTTCTCGCTATCAGGCCGTTTGACGAAACGACTATCGCATTATTTATATTATTACGTTACTTAGATGATTTAAAACATAGAGAGTTAAAGATTTCTATTATTTTACAGACTTCCATAAAGGAGTATGTTCATCTGTAAGTTTTTTTGTGTATATTCATCGATATTTTCAAAAATTTTAAAACAATTTAAATCTTATTTTTTAGCTCGAGAGAGTTAAACTATCTGATTGGCCCCAAATAAATTTTATCAGAATCGGACCAGTAGTTTGTATAAATCAAAAATACTTTTGATTTTCTATACTGACATTGTGTTTAGTAACGTAAGTGTTGCGTTCAGAATTAAAGTCGATTTACACTTTTTGAAAAGTATTACTTGCATAATTACTTAGTTTTAAATTTAATACAAAATAACTATTAAAAAAATGAGTTATATTTGTACGACATTTACGACATTTATATTCCGGGACAAATAAAAACTCTATTTATTATCTATCTTCACTTTAGCCATTAGTTATATTGAGGTAACAGGACTCGCCATACATTAATTTTACGGAACGAACCGTAGAACTTTCATTAAAGTTGTATTATCACAGAGCTAGGAGGACACAAGAGTGTTAATAGTTCTATGTCGTCACAGTCCTACAGAATTAATGAGAGCAACCGTTTTTGTATCGAATACAGCTTGTCATTTGACCAGTTCGCACGACCACGGAAGTCAGCGACATTGTGGCCCTACATTGAGCATGACTACTCGTAGTCTAGAATTCACTGGTTAATTATTCACAGGAAATTGTAATAAGAACACTTCTCTTATACAATAAATAAAAGTATACATTATTTTTATCCAGAAAGTCTACACGCAAATGTTTTATACCGTTACAAACCAAAACATTTGCAAATCGCTTTCTCGACTTGGTGAAACGCATAAAAAAATTAAGAAACTTTATTGTCCTGCGTTGAATAGTCCAAGTTCCCACCCCTTCAATATCATTCCCTTTTCACCCTCTCGATAGGCAGAATCCGTTCGAATTTGAATCTTTTTTGCTACTGTTTTTTCTATATTTGATTGTAGATATGCCCCGCGGTATACGCCTCATTATTTTTATTCTATAAAACAATACACACTGCTATCCTACCCCACTAATATTATAAACGCGAAAGTTTGTAAGAATATGTGGATGTATGTTCGTTACTCTTTCACGCAATAACTACTGAAACTATTTGGTTGAAATTGGGTACAGAGATCGCTTAGACCCTGGATAAACACATAGGCTAGTTTTTACCCTGTATCAACGCGGGTAACACGGCACCGCACCGCGTTATAAAAACAACTTAAACAAAAAACTAAATTAAACCAAAATAACATGACCATATGCAATATAATATGTTTACAGATCCAAATAACTAGCGAAGTTGCCACTTTGCTTTTGAATTTGATTGAAATATTCATAATTATCTAACATTACATTTTCACTTACATAAAATCTACTGCTATGTCTACTTCTATGTATATTTGTAATTTTGAGCGCCCTCTAAGGGAATATAGGACAATGAAATTATGATTAAGATATCTTAAAGCTACTTATATTTTCCAAATAAAATTAATTAATTGATTTGAATTGCTATGCTTATCCGATCGCAAAGGTAAACGCCAGATAAATTAATAAAGAATTAAAAAATAAATAAGGGACAACATCCACACAAGGTCTTCAGGTACCAAACTAGGCAAACCCTGAGCTATGGTAAATATCTAACCTAACAAGTCCCTTTATAATAGTACCACTTTCTCTAATGTCCACTAAGATTCCCCTTACTATATGCCGTCTCTCTAGCCTGAACATTACATTACAATACATCCACTGGGATCGTTGATAATGTACATTCAAATGTACATAATTACTACACATGTACTCTCCAAAGTACATAACATACATGACGCTGTCCCAGAAGGCTTGTCAGGTATGTGTGTAAAGAAATGTATATATCTTAACATGTATTCTCTATGAAAGTTAACTATTGGATGGTTTCGGAATGCACTAAATTGATATAGAGATTAGAATTGTTTCTATAAAATCTGTAGTCTGAATTACTAAAGTTAAAATTTTAATAAACCCTGGGCACTCTTGTACTCGTATCACAGTGTGAAATCCTTTCATTTCATACCCATATTAAGGGAGTTGTAAAAAAATATGGAATCGTTTTGTGTCTGCGGATACCTTGGCTCGATTTTCATCAAATATAACGTAGAACATTCCCGACTAATTCACTTTTCAAACAATAAATAACAAAATCAAAATCGGTTCATTTGTTTTTTTTATCCAACACAGCTAGGCATTTGCCCACAAGTTCGTACGACCACGGAAGTCAGCAATACTGTAGCCCTAGGTGGAGCATGCCTATTCTGAAATACACTGGCTCTCAAGGAAGGCTGCTGGAACTCACCGTTAGGTGGTTGGCGACAGATTTTTACAACTTGAGGGTGGTAGCTAGCCAGAAGAGCGATTGGAAACGCACTACCACCATGCTATGGTTTCCTCACGATGTTTTCCGTCTGCGGTAGCTCAAGCTCTTTTTGCATGTGTCGTGGGATCGAACCTCGTACCTTTTGCACGGCAATCGACCCTACTAACCACTCGACCATCATCGCTACAAAAGTCTTCGAGAGTAACGATGCCACAGATAAACACACTCACACACACACAGAGAGAGACACGTCGACTTATAACACCCCGTCGTTTCTGCGTTTCTGGAGTGAAAGTGAGGAAAGTTGCAGTTAGCTATAATCAAGAATGAGCATAAATAATCAGCAAGCATAAATCATTTTATATCAAATTTAATACCTCCTCTTTTTTACAGACGGTTTAAAATTACACCGTAAGTTTAAAAACCATGTACTACGAGCAATTAACCTCGTCAAGTAACTTCAACCCCAAACTTTTGACGGCTGACCTTCCAAAACCAACAAACCCAGCTCCAGGGTCTATAATCTAGACTTAGGCATTACCAACACAAATACCTAGACTACGAGCTGACTGAGAACTTTGTGACATGACGCGATTACGTTGCCTCAAAGTTTTACTTTAAAGGTGATGGCATGTTAGAGCGCATGAAAGGTAAGTTCTAATACAATCAGAAACTTATTAAACGGATTCAAAAAAAAAACTTCATTTTTTGAATCCGATTTTCTCAATGAAATCAAATGTTTATTGTAAGTTTGAGACACGATTATAATTGGACTGGTGGCTGCAATCAGCATCTGCCGTTGTAAAATGAAATATACACAAGTTTCAAAATTTAAACCCCTAATTGACCCTCTTGGAGGTTTAATTTTTAAATATCGTTTTTTTACACTTTATAATGAATACACCTTTCAAATGTCATGTCTCTAGGTTCGACGGTTCAGGCTCTACGTTGATTCTTGTGTCAGTCAGTCAGTAACTTAGGTATTGTATTTATATAGACTTTAAAACTTCTCTCCTTATCAAAAAAGGAATTACAAAAGTAATCGGTAAAAAACGAAAACAAAAATGAATTATTAAAAACTATACAAATAAAGGAGTAATCCCTGAGAACGAATGAAATAACTTAGTCAAAATCCGTCTATTAGCTTAATACATCAATCAAAAGAACTGAAAAAATCTAGTTATTTAGTTTTATTTGGAAAACTAACGCGTGATTGATTCATTTTAATTAACAATGCGGGTTTTCTCGCGTATATACCTAATTGTTGGAAAGGTACTAACACTTTTGTATATAAAACTCCATCTTACAAAACAAAGCTTACGCTAGCAATAATTTTATCAAACACCATATTCTACAAGCACCTTTAAATCCATAACAGCGTTTGCCTACTTCACCAGATATGATGCGATTAGCCATCCCACAGGTGAGTATGGCGGTATTTTTAGTTGGCAACTTGAGAGAAGACGTTTGACTTGGACCGTTATGATCGAGTTAGGGGAACTCTGATAACTTCGACTGTAGGGACGCGGTGATTAAATTATTATATTAGGGACAGTTATTTTGTTAGTATAAGGATGACAAAGTTGTGTATGGACGTAATAGTACTTTGGTAGTTTTTGGGACGTACTTTGGTAGTTTTGGTTGAGTTTTTCTGTTAGCGCTTTGTATTAAGATGATGTTTATAAATTGTCTTTTATTTTTTTACGTTCGTCTTCAGCCAATACCTTTGAAAATTTATGTCCGAGTAGAGAACAATATTCCATTTGATGGCGTACTTTCCTCTGAGGTCCCATATATTTTTTTATCATAAATATGTGACCTCAGAGACACTTTATAAACATCTAATACAAAGCGCTAACTAAAAAACTCAACAAAACAACCCAAAAGTACGTCCTAAAAATTACCTCAGTAATATTATGTAAGTAGTTTGGTTTGAAAACGAAAACTGTTTTTTTAACAATTATCACTTTTTTGTATTTAATATGTATCTACCAAAATATTGGTATCACGAAAAATGTTAGAAATATTTTGATACAATCTAGGTTCAAGTCGCGAGTTTCTAGGCGAGCGCTACATCGCCGCATTGTCGATTAGCATCAGACGAGTTGCGAGTTTGATCAAACGCAACCCTATTTACCAATTAAACAAAAAACTCGTATTACCCACATTCACGTATAAGAAACCAAATAAATAATAGTCCTTAAAAGTAACCGATTAAATATTAACCGTCTTTGAGAATATTCAAGCATCAAACAAAAGTTATTACAATCTCTTTTATTAAAAATCCTTTGTCTGAAACAGAAAAAAATATCCGAAATTACAACGGTTCCTATTAAATTAGAACTGTCCCTTACAGAATTTCAGTTGTGACCACAGATGTTGGAAACTCATGATAATTATGCTCTCTTTGGACTGTACTGAAGTAAAACGTGCCCTATGTTATCAGGTAAAATAGAGACTAAACATTTCTTGAAAATGAACAAAATATAAAGTGTTTTTAGGCTCATTATGAAAATAATCCATTATAATTATTTAACCTATTAGATGACATATCGAAAATATGTAAATAAAGCGCGATTTGATAAAATAGGCTGTTTTTTTTATACAAGACAGCTACTCGTATATAAGCGTTTGACCAGCTCGCATGACAACGGGAGTCAGCAGCACTGTAGCCCTGCTACATGGAGCTAGGATATTTTCTGGAATATATCAGCTCTCGGATGCTCTCTGGTATTTGTAATACTGATTTTGTTACAAACTGTAAAATCGTGAATAAATAATTGTCACTTGTGGTGATGGGATTATCGTTTTGTAGAATGACTCCGCGGTGTTACTATGCCACAGGAAAACTTATTTTTTACGAGATTAAGCTTTGTCAACAAGCAGGTTTCCTCATAATGTTTTCCTTCATCGATAATAAAGCAAGTGGTTATTATTTTTCTCGATTCTGTCAAAAGTTGTCATACGAATAATAGTGGCGACCTGTTAATCAAAACTGGATTTAATTCAATTGACAGGTCGCCAGTACTAAGAGAAGAAATAGTGATTTTTAAAAATTCGCAATAAATAATTTGCTTTAGATAACCAAATTTTTGACAGTGTTAAGCATTGTCATCAAGCAGGCCTTCTCACAATGTTTTTCTTCAAAGATAAATAAAGCAAGTGTTTATTAATTTTTGCTTGAGAGGTAGGAGGTGTTTTATTTCTAGTACCACTTACTCTACAATACTTTAATTAATATCTTGGTAAGAATCTACTTGCGAAGTACAAAAAAAAACGATGCTATCATTAATCCGATCTACAACATTTTAGCCGTTCTTTGGTAACCGCCACAGAACAATAAATTCTAATATCTGAGACCTTGTACTTTTCCTCCTTCATTAATTTAATGCTTGTCCCCGGTAATTAATTATTAATTTGATTTTACAGATCATAAAATTCGTGTTTTAAGAGATGTTTGCGTCTAATGTCTGTGCGTTGGGTTTAAAATGGTGGACATTTTAATTTTGAAAAGGAAATTTTTGGGGAAAAATATGAGAAATATAGAAGGAAAATAATATGAGAGTACGAGTAGATGACTTTCTTTTATTTGCTCAGTTATTCATGCAAAACTTACGTTTTAACTACCACGGGAACACTGCTTTTTTTGGGATATGAAGTAGCGTATGTAGTAATCCAAGATCTGTTCTACCGTTTGAGCGTGAAGGAATAAATACAAACCCATACAAACTTCTGTCTTTATAATTAGTGTGATTGTACAATTTGTTATAAAAAGGTGTGACAATACTTTGGGGGTGTTAGTCTACCAATCAAGGTGAACCCTGCGTAGAAGAATTTTTTGCAAATTCCGAAAAAAGATATTAGGTTCTCCATACAAAAATTGGTCATTTGATCGGTCAATTTATATGGATAACCCAATTTTTTCTCTAATTTGGCAAAAAAAAATCTATAATATATTTCACTTTGATGGGTTGTCTAACACCCCTAAGTATTGGCACACTTTTCTGTTACACGTTGTATATTAAGTAAGTGGACGTATTGTCACGCTCTCTAACGTTGATGAAAATGTCTATGAGGAAACCTGCTTGCTGAAAGGTTAACAGTTTATGACATAGATACAACCGATTGAAATTGGTAAATTATTAAGGTTAAACAAAAACATTGGAATAACCTTTAAAAAAAACTTAATTTACTTTTTTCACATTGGTCCCTGCGTATATAAGAAATAGGGTAACGAACACAATGCATTTAAAAAACTACGAATTAAGAATCTTCTTTTTTATTGAAGACGGTTACCAGGCAGTTTGAACTATAAATTCTATATCCACATAAGCAACAGCCTTTCAAAATGGCGGTTCACAGCGAACCAGATGAACACAAAAAGAAACCACTAAATCAAGACTTGCTGACAGCGAAAGCAATCAGACGAAAACACTAAAACTTCTTACATAATGTCACTGAAATCATTAAAGCGTTTTTCAGCCAAATTGAAGATACTTTACCCATAAGCTTATGTATTAATCTGAATTTATTGCTTTTCTACCCGCTCGACTTTCAACCATATTTACTTACCAATAGAGTTACAATTCGTTTGTCAAGATAAGAGGTCGTAGAGCAGAAAATTTACAACTACCGCCATAAGTAAAATGTCTTAGAGGAATGAGATATGGGGTCAATCTTTATTCATACGTATGGGACCGCACCAATATATCTAAATCGGTCGTTATATTTGTCAAAACTTGTTATATGATAAGTTTATTGGATAATTAAGATAAGACAGACAGGTCGACACTATTAAGAGATAAAATTAAGATTTTTAAAAATTTGCTACTAAATATTTGTATTTTTTTTAGAAGCGATATGTTTTTATATTTAAGAAGATACTAACTCAATATTTTTACCAGTAATGCTATACAGAAGCAAAATAATTTTATACCCAAATACCCAGCCAATAAAGCGTATTCACTCAAACGACTCAGAATTTGATCAAGTATTTCGAGTCAAAATCAGACTTGCGTGTACAAAATCAACGTTATAATTATTACAGCCCAATCAAAGAACCATAACCCCCTTTTACCCCTCGTCCTTCCTTTTATCCCCCTCTAATTGCATCCACAACGACGGAGCAAAGCAAATGGTTTGAAAAATTTCGCGTTATTATCTTAGCTTCTTTTGCTATCGTGCGATATTTTATCGCACGCTAAAATCGGACTTTAGAATTGAAAGAAACTGAAATTCTATATAATATAATAATATCTAGACACGCTCTTGCCGAATCTTGCTCATTAAATTAGAACTTAAAAATTATACTGCTCTAAATAACCATGTGTAAACGAACAAAGGTTGTATCTAGTACAAAAAAAAAAAAAACATAGTATAACATTATTTTCTACGCAAAAATATTCAAAATATAACAACAGAATCTTTTAGTCGACAAAAATTGTTTTCAAAAAAATATATACTCTCATTACATTATATTTTTATCTTTTTGGAAGTAGGTAAAAAAGGAAGAAATTCTTTTTCAGGTTTTTTTTTAGTTTCACGATTTCTCGTTTTTTGTTTGGTAGGTTGCGTATACTTATACTTCCTAGGTAATCCTTACTAATATTATAAATGCGAAAGTAACTCTGTCTGTCTGTCTGTTTCGCTTTCACGCCAAAACCTCTAAACCGATCTGGATGAAATTTGGTGCACAGGTAGATTGGACCCCGGGAAAGACACATTGAATACTTTTTAACCGACTTCATAAAAGTAGTTCCCCCATTATCTCGACAATCCAATGGGGATCTACGCGGGTGAAACCGCGGGGCACAGCTAGTCTCATATAAATTTTATCAAAACATATCAAGGTTTAATTCGTTAATCAATATGACTGAAAAGTTAGTAGAGACTGCCTATTTGAAATCGGTAGTCACTAATTTACAAGTAACTTATTACCTACATAGAACTTATAAAGGAGTAGATATTTACGAATGCTTTCATAATACTACTACTGTTAATTGCAACACAACAGCTGAGTCTAAGAATTCATCAATGAAGATTTAACAATAACAATAGAAAACCAACCCTAAAACAACAGCAAACGGTACATTTTCCCTTAAATTTCATAATTGGAGACATTTTAACAGTAGCAAAAGGAAGATATTTTCGTTATAATTGGTGAAATCGGCAAATTGGTGACCGAATCTGGTTACTAATTGGTGATTCTTCGAAAATATTTTCGAGCAAGACTTTGGTGACGTCGAGGTAATAAATTAGCAAAGCTTCGGTAGTAATTGTTAGAGAATTTACAACGTTTAGGAAATTCTAATTATTTTGTTAAAATAAAGTGTAATAAGCTTAGATAATTTATATTTGCCTTCCTTGTTAGGATTTTACTCTGAAGTCCATGTTTCTTTATTATGGAAACAACTAGAAGCTAGCGCCTTTAGCTTTGCCCGCACCATGAAATAGAATGTGAAAAAAATTTAAACTTTAAATGCCCATTTGATCCTTTTGGAGATGGAATTTAAAAAAATACACTCTTAAGAAACACCTTATAAAGAATACACTATCCAAATTTCATGTCTCAAGCTTCAGCGGATTAGGCTTTGCGTTGATTCCTAACGAATATCATTATATCTAAAATGTATATTTTAAACATATACATTTTAGATATAACCTGTCTAGAAGCACCTATTTTTAGTTTTTCCTAAACATATGTCTTCTGGTTTGTTCGATTATACACATATGTAATATCACCTCGTAACGTAATGCACCTTTAATCATCTGCTGAATATGAAATAGGGTATATGAAGAAGTCTCTTCGTATGTATTCTTTTTATTGTTCTTAAATTTAGTCAGTAACTTATAGTCCGGGATCCCTAGAACATGTCTGGCACTTGATTTCTATCAAGCTAATTTTGCCTGAGTAGCTTGAATTTGATGAGACGCCCAACTATATCCTGTATATGACTCTCGGTTGTCGTAGCCAACAGATGCATAGCCAACAGATAGCAAGCATGAAATATGTCGATTTGAATATTCTCAAATATGTATTACCAACTGTTTCTTTTTTTGCTTAATCTTAAGATAATTATCAAAATTATTATTAAATGTCTCTAAGAAAACGCGCAACAATTATACTAATATTCCGAGATTTTCGAATAATAGAACACAATTATAATTACAAAACTCTAGATTTCCAGGCGGTCTTATCGCTAAAAAGCGATCTCTTCAAGACAATCTTTGAAGGTATGGAAAATTAAAATTTTCAATTTTTTTGCACTTATTTTGACGGTAGTGCAAAAAAAACTGAATCACAAATAATATTATAAAAGTTAAACGCAAACACACAACACTGTCTTTATGAAGTCTGTTAAAAACATTTAAAATAAGTCTTAATTAATTTATCCGACCTTGCCAACTAATTATTCCACCAAACATGACTTCCAGTTTCTGACCATTAACATGAATTAGTTCCGAAATTCTAGCCATTCTGAACCGGGTCAAATTTCAGCCTGAACAATGACCCAATTCAGGTTAGATCTAGAATTCTAGACGAGACTTGCATACTAATGTACTGAATTAATCAACTTGTTATGTTTCTAATTTAGTTAATTAATTATTTTAACTAATAGACTAATTAATAAAGTAATTAAAGTTGGATTGCTTTTTGTTTTTATTTCACTTGGAAAATCTTTTGTCTTTATGAAGTTAAAAATAGTTTTATTAAGAAAAATATAGAAAAATTGCAGTTATTTTTAAAACGGAAACTTATGCCATTTTTTATTCTTAAAAAAACAATTTTCATAGGCTTCATGCAAAGAGGTATCGTATAAAAAATCGTGATAACCGAGAAATCTTAAAAATACAAGTAGGTAAGTATCTAATACTTTTAAAAATTTAAATGCCTAACTTCTGAGCATATATGAATAAATGTCAAACATTAGTGTGCATGACCATGTCTGTTTGATCTGTGTCTGGGTGTTTATTATACATATAAGTATGTATATAAGCATCAGGTTATAGTTACAGCACACACGGCACGCCTTGCCGAATACGGGATCTGAAGACCTTTTTTTGTGGATGTTGCCCCATATTATTATTTTTAATATTTTATAATTGATAACCTCCTTTTTAAAGTTATTTTAAATACCTATCAATACCATGTCATTACGCCAATTTCGAAAGATATCCAAAAACTCTTCAATGAGCATGGTTGTCATGACCTCATCAACGCCTTATTGTGTTGATCGCTCGCACACGTATTATGACGTCATGTGCTTATTGAACGCTGTGTTTATGATAAGCTATTCGTGGTAATCGTGCATCGGGGATATGCTTGTACTTGGGTGATACAAGGCGCGCCAAGTCGAAAATATGAAATAAAATCTATACAGAGAGTTAAATTTAGAAAACTAACGCGTGTTTGATTAATTTTACTTATATTAAATTTAACTATACGGGCTTTCAAGTGTACCTGATTGTTTGAAAGATCCAATTATAGTTTTGTTTACATTCGGTGAACTTCATCAGGGATGAAAATATATTATAGGGATCAAACGAAATACGCTTAAAATAGGTTGCGATTTCGCTAAGTAACGTAATAATCAAAATTATTATTATTAAAATTTCGTGATCACTTTCATCTCGCAACAAAATCCACGCTCTATTTCTCATTACAATGATAACAAATTGCAGGCAATAAAATGAACATTCACTATCAATTCCAATACATTAAACACCTATTTAAATCAATAGTTAGTCCGTCCTTAGTTAGTTGCTTTAGGCTGGGCTTATACGAGGGGCAGGCAAAACGCAGCCACTTAACGCGTTTTGTGGTCGTTAGTAAATAATTGCAACGATAGATGGAAGCTGGAACAGAAGTGGTCGGTGACCACATATCCCACGGTAACTACAATACTATTAATACACGAGTAAAGCGTGAAAAAATATATACAGTACCTATTAAATGAAAGCAATCATCAAGCACCTTTCTGGTAATTTCGGAACCTGGCCAAGAGTCGACGCTTAAAGCAGTTTGTGACACTGCATACGTGAATATTTATAAAGTAAAAAAACCATTCGGGAAGTGTTTTAATTTTAATTTACAAACTCAACTCTAATTTACAAACTAAAATATCGCATTGCCACGTCAGCATTCGAATAGTGTTTTAGAATAGAATATGGTTTAATATGAGACAAAAAACAACAAATACCCAAAAGCTATACGAGTAGATCAGGGGATAATTTCATCACCGCATCACTGCGCAAGGTCATAGGTTCAGTTGATTTCCAGAAATTTTGGTGATATTCAGGTTATTGGCTAGGGGTGTACTAAACCGTAAGAGGTTCACACTCATCCTAAGGAACTATTTTCATTGTGGGACCAACTCTGAATTAGAGAAAAAAAACAGCTTTCCGCTTACACCCCTAGCCGATAACCTTGCTTAGCAAAAAACTGCTTCGCTATACGTATATTTTTGTTACCTGCATAAGACTAGTCGTACTTTGTGAGTGTTTTGTGGCAAACGCGCGCGGTTTATATGCGCCGCGGTTTATGTATTAGTTACGCAACAGCGAAAGGATGGTGTCATGGGTCAAGACCTCGTGGGGCCGACGTGATTTGTAACCGTGGGTTTGGTGTTGTATAATGAGCTATGTATTCAAGCTTATAAGCTGGTTACAATATCATGAACGGCTTTATGAACCTTATGTATTAATTATGGCGTCATTCGTTTAAGAAACAGACTTATCGCATAAATCTATTATATTCCAACATCATTACTGACAGCTTTTTATATAGAGAAAAAACAGTTTAAACAAACTTTAAAAATAAGAAGAAGTTTTAAATTCATCGGAATATTTTTAAATGTATGTAACTCGATAATCTGATTTGGAAAAAAAAAATATTTTATGAAAAGGTATACTTTTCAAATCGGTCCATATACATTTTATCAATATTGGTCTATTAGTTTGTTTTTAATGAGTTTTGTATCGCACCTGCAGAATTGCCACCCGGGAGTTTTTTTGTAAAGGTTTATCGACATCATTTTCGGTAGTCGCCGACAAATTATTTTAAGCTGTTAGGTTGATAGCGTCAGCTACCAGTGTTAGATGTAACGATAAAACAAGCTCAAAAAGCGTGAGGGAATCTGGTGATAATGAAGAATGGTAAAAACGGCATCTTTTTATGTAGAATTCTACATAAAAATATGCCGTATTTGCTTTGTCTGAAAAGCTCTTTGAGAATTTTCGGAAGTCACCCTTAAAGAGATGCTAGTTGCTTACCAATCAAGCCTGTATATAATGTACTGGTACATATGCTTGTGTATAAATATATTATATAAATTCTACGGTATTCGCTGACAGACTAGAAGTCCTAGTGAGGTATTTCTAGTGTGAAAGCTTGACATGTAAGATCCCTTTTGATGAAGTGGCCTTGCTTGACGTCGCGTCGCATTACCAAGCAGACAAGGCGTGTCTAGGTTGAAGCAATAAGACTGATTACAACGATACAATACTAGTCGAATATCGTATTGCCTAGCTGCGATTATTTTTTAGCCGTCTGCCCAAAAGAAGGGTAATGTATTTCGAGTGAATGGTAGGGTATTTTTTTGTAAGTATATGTGTATGTCTAATTCTTTGTAACCTGATGTCTTGGAGACGGTCGTAACTATTTGAAAACATATGTTTTGTTTAAAAGGGTTATACTTCAGGTGTGTTTTATAAAAATTGGTACAGAGATTTGAAATCTAAATCGAAATAACTGAATCGGCGCGTGCCTTTATGGAAGTCGGTAAAATCTTTCGTCGGTAAGAGATCGCTTTTAGCGATAAGGCCGCCACACTATACCCCACGGTAACTACATAACATGTGACAATAGATGTAAGAAGATTTTCCCTGTATATTTGATGTTTGTATGTCTGCAATAACGAGTTAGTTCGTTCATTCAGTTTTTTAAAAGAACTTCCTTAGACTTGCGTTTGACTGCAACTCGGTAGAGGGTACAAAGAAGAGTGCAGCAAATCGAATGATTTTCCCAATCCGATTTGCTTCATTCTTCTTCACTTTTAGATTGCGTTCATTACTTCTTGTTCTATGTTAGTATGTAGTAAGTATACATTATCGTATTTAGTTCGTACATCACAACCGATAATATCTCGCAATCGATTTCAAGTTTCATTCGATGCATCGAATCATTAGGGGGCATTATAAAGGTCATCTTGATTGTGATAGGTATTCGAATTGCTTTTAAATCATCGAGGTCGTACGGTTTATATTAGTAGAAATAATTGCTGATAATCGTTCTTGAGTTCATTTGAAGACATTGACCTAATATATGTGTATTATGTACTTCATAAAAAAAAAAAACACCCGTGTATTAATAATTTTAATACATAATAATTACTTTTATTTTTGCCTAGACGTACTGTAATAAATAAAATGAAAAAAAGTACATGACTACTAATAAGTTTAACTAGCCTTAACGATATCCTTCGCCGGGCTCTTACTACCGCTGACTGTGCAGCTATTCTAGAACCGAGTGGTCTTATGCGTAGCGATGGTAAGAGACCCGACGGCATGACACTTATCCCCTGGAAGATGGGGCGGCCTTTAGTGTGGGACGCTACATGCGTCGACACTCTTGCACCGTCTCATCTTCCCGTTACTAGTAACAAGGCTGGTGCGGCGGCAGAGTCAGCTGAAGGCCTCAAAAGGCACAAATATAGTAATTTAGATAGCGGTTATATGTTTGAGCTTTTTGGGGTTGAAACTCTCGGGCCTTGGGGACCGGGAGCAAAATTATTATATAAAGCCCCAACAAAGCGTCTAGTTGACGCTACTCGAGACCAAAATGCTGGCCTCTACCTGGGTCAGCGCATAAGTATTGCCATTCATCGAGGCAATGGGGCCAGCATTTTGGGTACTCTACCAACTGGCAGTGGTTTAGATTTAAGTTAGTTTTAATTTTTGGATAGTGCTTTTGTACATATAGTTTATAACTTTATATAGTTTTAGTTAGGTTATGTATAGTCCCTATAAGTTTTGATTTATATTATACTCGTAATATAAATAACATCATAGTTATTTATTATTGAGACTAAACACCTAATTGTATCTATATTTTTATTTAATATTAGTTCATTGAATAAATTGATTCTTATTCTTATGAGCTAGATCATTTTTAGTATTTAGGTATCCAACTTCGGAATAGGAGAAGTTTCTCAATTAACGGATTATATTTCTCCGATTTCTCAGACACGCTTAAACCGATGTCTTTTTTTTTGTTTGAAAGTGTATATACTTCTGGACTGGTCCTATTTAAATTTTATTCAAAATCGGTCCAGAGGTTTGAATTTTAAATCGAAATAACTAGAAAAGTTTTGACGCTGTCTTTTTACGCCTTGAACTTTTTCAAACATTTTTTTTTTAAATATTTTTTATCAACAAGTTATTTTTTTTAAGAAATGTTGATAAACATTTAGTATACTCGTAGACGAGTGAATTTCGTTGTTAACTGTATTCTTTGGTATTACGTCTTCAAAGGTTCAGAAAAATGAATTTTGCATTGCAAAATAGTTTTAACGGCTACACTTCATTTAGCATGAACGTAAACTAAAATATGCGTAAATTGATTAAGAAATCATAATTCAAGATCATAGATTAAAGAATTCCTGATTCTATGATAAAGATAGTCAAAGGCAAATGAAAAATAAAAACAAAAAGACAATTCACTAAAAGCAAACAACTTCACAGACGTTTATTTTTAGTTTTCACTAAACATTTTCTACTTTTTCTTTGTAAGTATTCAGTTATGTATTTTCTCAGTAAATTTCGCCCACACCTGGCAACTCACAAAAGGTTACTCTATACTCTATAGTCATGTCCAGGTATTTAACCTCTGGCTAATGCACATGTCAATCCAAGATGAGACAATAGCAACATCCTACAACGATCTTCGGAATCGAATAGACTGGCTATCTAGCAACATAATCAAATTAACTTCCTTATTTTATTTAAATAACTCTAATTGCGTGGTCATAAACTGGCAAGATAAACAACATGGCGGCAAATTATTATAAAAAGATTAACGAATTACAATTACAACTAAATATCGTTCCCGGCTTCTTTACTTCCCTATAGCAATAATACTTTCATCAAGCTCTTGGCATATTAGAACTTTAAAAATGAAAAATTACATTGGACGAAACTCCAGAGTACTTATGAATTTTAGTAACGGACAAACGTTATTATTTTACACCATTGTATGTTAGATAAAGATTATATTTAAATAACAGTGCTTGTGTTTTTAATCATATTAATTTTGACGAGTGTTTTCGAAATCAGCGAAAAATAACGATCACATGCCTTTATTTTCAATAGCATTTGCCTGTCCATGGTTTACGTATCTTTTAGGTCATTGCATGTTTTCGATGTGCTATTTTCAGCTAAAACGCGCTATATAACATGCCGTTCTATCTATATAGCACTTTATTGTGCTGACAAGAAATTTAATATCGACGATGACAAAGGAGGTTGCATTGCCAGCCGATGCTTGGTGTATTGTTTGGAGGCGAAAACGTTAGAACAGAGTTAGGATGGAGGTGGCATTTTTAGTTACAGCCCAAGTTTAAAAAAAACTCTTAATTTGGAGACACCGACTTTTCTTCATATGAGCTTTGTGCTTATAAGGTATTCGTAATGAGCGATTTAACAATTTAGTATTTTTTTTGACTGCGCTCTAATAGTATAATATATTAATCATCTTGATCTTTCTTTAATATTTTTATATTAAAGAAAGATCAATTATACGTCTCATTGAAATTCGTCTCATAGGTAAGTAAACCAAACACGAATAATTTTATTTCTTATTATAACCTCTCTAGATATACAGACGAGAAATAAAATCTAGAGCTTTCACTGTCATTAGAGATTTATAAACTGCATCGCGTGATAGATACCTATTCCCAGTAGTGTGCAAAATGTCCTTTAGCTTTGAATGGAACTTGCCACCTCCATAGTCCTTTGTTAACATATATCATAGTTTAATGTACATTCTACACTGCACTTGCCTTTGTCAATCTGGATGCAATACGTGTCTACTGTAATTAAATTAACGTCTTACAATGATAATAGGATCTAGATATAACAGACCGAGCGAGCAAAGCATATCTACTTCAAGTCAGTATATTTTAGAGAAGGCACGCTCCGCTGAATTCGCTGGTCCGACCGTGGTCGCGCGAACTGTGCTATCGGCTAGAACTGCACTAAACAAAGAGAAAAATCAAAAACAGTCATAAAAAAGTAGTCAAATACACAAAGGAATCATAATAATTAATTTAAAAATTGATTTAAAACAATGTGATTCATAAATAAATGTCAGGCAGAAATTAAAAACACATAGTATAACAAAACAATATAAATTGAATCTTGAATTAGGTAGAATTAGGTGTGAAAGAGGTGTAAACAAGAGCAAGTAAACTAGATTTCATTTCAACAGTGTTGAAGGGGCGAAATGTTAAACGTTGTTTTACTCTCCTCTAGGGGATGCAAATAACATACTCGTACATAAAAAGCAGCTTTACATCGCGATTTGCGATTTGAGGATATTTTTTGATTTTACTAGTCTAACCTAGTCTTGACAAAAAACCACTCTCCATAAGTAGGCTAAATGTTGCAGTCTTTTAAATCCGCTTTATAAATTCAAAGTAAGTTTCGCATACAAGCTTTCCCCACTTTCTACATAATATGTCACATCAAAATTCACAATAAAAATTCTAAAGCCCACACAAGAAACATAAAGGTTGTGCCTGTTCTATATTGCTGATTAGAAAAACGCAGATACTAAATAAATAGTACTACTGATAAACGACTCCTAAATTTGGCAATGTTTAGCTTTGTTTTGTCAATTTCAACGAATATTCATATAATAATGTAAGGCACAAACGAAAACAAATGCTCTTAAAGTTGAAAGCTATTTATAAGCACCCTGGCTACGTTTAATTAACAACACTTACATATTTAGCCACGCATCCCCACAGCACATGATTTGATGGCAACCAGTAACATATCGCAAGTATTTGAAGCGAAAATTTGACAAAGTGACATTGATATGAAGATGAAATTGAGCACCGAGTTATGAATTTAAATTATTAGCCTGATAATCACTTATAATATACTAGGCAAGTCACATTACAATAATTCACATTAATTTCATAAATGTCAAATGTACTTATGTCAAAAATAATACAAGTCACTTAATTACATAATTTAAATAGGATTATGTTATGTATGCCGTTAAGTAATAGCTTATATCCTGGATGTACTGGACTAATACACATCCTAGAAATAGCAGTGTCCCCGTGATATAATTAAATACCCACTAGCAACATCGCGGGGCGCAGCTAGACTTTCATATACTGACTAAACTCGATAGTTAAAGTTGTCCATCTGCTTTCACCTAACCTGTTACATTTTCGAAATATAGATGCATATGAAGAGATACGTGTCGGCTGCGTACATTCCGTGACAAACAGCACAATACCTACTTTTTGTAGAGTTATGGGAGCGTGGGTGGAAATACAAGTTATTATCATGTATTAGTTTCTTTTTTAAGTTAGATGACTTCTATTTCTTGGCCTAGTTATTAATTAAATACCTAATAGATTTAGGCCGCGGCTTCGCACGCGATAAATTTTGTTTTTCCGATAAAAAAAGTAGCAAAAATCAAGTCGAGCCTTCACACAGTTGCTGAAGAGAAGATAACAAAAGAACAAACAAGCACACTTTTGTATTTATTTTTAGATGGGACATGTCGAATTTTATTTATCACGTTATTTAATGGTGAAGGACCACAGCGAGGAAACTTGCTTGTTAGAGGAGGTTAATACCTTACGAAGATGTGTAAAATAATTTGGCCAGCGTGGAATACGAGTAACTAAGACATTAACTCTTCATGTAATTAATTACAAAATCTTTACTGGTATCAAAATTTAACATTTCTTGGCATTACCGAGGACAATAACGAGTGTCTTATCCAATTTTTTAAAATTTTACGCCGTATCAGGCTAAGTATAGTGAACTTGATAATTTAACCATCTGCGGTCCACCTATACTTAGTGCAAATAAATGATTCTGATATGACTCGATTTTGATGACTTTCCAAAAATGAAATGTTGTCAATTGTTAAGTAAGAGTCCATTAGACAATGTAATTATGTTCCCATAGGCTCCCCATAGCTCCGGCGCTATACTACAATGACATGCTTTCATCGTCGATACCATCTGGCCTCAATACTCGCCTATTAAAAGGTCGGATGCATTAACTGTTGTCTAGGTAGTGTTTGGACTTAGCACATTTTTGACTTCAACAGGTCCTTACAAATAATTTGAAATAGTTTAACACACGTTATGATAACGTATTAACATAACATATCGATATGACAAACTTTTTAAATTGACATAATTTCAATTTTGTTATTTCACGGAATGATCACGTGATAATTTCATGAAATAGCAAAACCTACCCAAAAGAAGCGTATTAAAAACATTCTGACTTGGTTGTTTGGTTTGGTGAGCGCTGAACCAGTTCTTTTTTATGGTTTTCGGCTTGATTCAATTTATGTGTAACTTTGTTATATATTTAAAGAATCACCGAAATAATCATATAATTTGTTTCATGTCACAACATAAGTTAAGACGAACTGAAAAGATTTCTATTATGAAAGAAACATTACAATAAGTTATTTGATCGATTGCTAAGTATTATTCTTTATTGTCAAATCGGTTTAGTATAACCAGGCATAATTCAAGGAGGTACTTAATGCACCTAGAAACCGCGGGCCCCACAAACCTTCTAATTGATCTGTTCTGTGATTCTGTCTAGCTTTAACAATTCCTATTCAATAAGAGTTCAGTTATTTGTAAACAGAACAAAGTCACCCATACATAACTGATAACGTTGCTTGCTGCTTGATTTCCTTACCATGCACCTAAAAAACATACAAAAAACATTTAGTTGAATTAAGAACTTTTATTTTAGATATCCGTTGAAAATAAGCTCACATTTGGTTCCGAATTATTTATATTTAGCAAGTCCACAATACAGTGGTTTAAATTTACGCAACTATTTTACAAGCCCAAAACAATGCAGATTGATTGTTTAAAAGTACACAAGTGAAATGACAAGGCCGAGCTTTACTAACCCATTGTTCTCAACATTTACATATTAATATAAATATGAATCATACATTATGTTATAATATTAGGCTGACATAACTAGCGAAATCATGTCGGGGTTATGTTATATATTATTAGTCTGTGATGAATCGCTGGCTGAATGTTAGCTAAGGCCTAAGCCAGTTTCAAAATTATGATAAATGGTTGCATTAATTTGGCGGTATTTTTTCTCAAGCTATCACTGTCAGATTTATAATGTGTATGCCTTGCATAATTCTGTAGTCCGTTTTACAATAGTTCCAAAGTAATAGATTTTCAAATTTATTTGAAGTCTTAAGTACAAGATTTTTTTTAAACTTACAAATTCGCGGCAAACAATCTTGGGTGGGATTTTGGGTGGACGATTTTGCTATGATATGTCAAATTAAATAAAACTGCTAAGTAAGTTAAAACTAGACTTAGCGGTGAGTGAAGTGATACAGCAAATATGGAAAGACTGGTTATTATGTTCTTTAACTGTTGTTTATTTTATTAATGACTCCACTGCAAAAGTTGTGTACGTATAGTATATTCGTACGAAGGCAACACCGCACATCGATTAGAGAAAAAAACCACATATCTTTCCTGCCAAAACGATCATATTCACGCGCGAATCATAAATCAAAGCAGTCAAGAATCGAAGTTCACATATCGAAAAAAGAACGTTTCGTGATGCGTTCCAAACGGCGGCCCCGATTTTAGGATTCGAACGTGAACGGCATACATAGGCTTGCGTTTCGATTCCGCTGCTCGAAAACATAAGATAAAGGCATAAAAAAAAATTATGAAAATAAAACCGCGCAATGTCAATAATTAGATATCGAGCTTTATCCAAACGGTTATGGTGGAAATGAATATAGTGTTTATGATAAATACAAAAGTATGCATCGAAAACCAACAGCATAATTAAAGTTTCAATACCTCATATAAACTCTCATATTTCACTTTTCCGATATAAATAACACGTTTAGAATTCACTATGTTATTTACGATGACCATATAAATAGAGCGACATAACTTCATAAATATATCGTGCTCATAAAATTAATGCAAGTTAAAACAAAAATCTTTATTAAAGCTTTAAAATAACATTAAAATCTATCGTAAACAAGTGATTAGAAGCGAGTTCGAAAAACCCTGACTGCTAAATCGTTAACGTGTGTATCATCCTTAATTTCTATGACGACTTTGACGAATCTGTTGACACCACTCACATAAAAATACGACAAGCCGTTTAGGCTCTAGGTTTCGTGCCAAAGAAATATACATACATACACTCGAGAAACATAACCGTCCGTCTTTCGAAGTCGGGTAAAAATACAAAACCAATCACAATTAGTTGTTATCAATAAAATTCTTCTTCTATGCTAAATGCGTAGTTCGTATGTACCCAAAATAAAGTAAAATATATCCTTGTGAGTTCGAGCAAAATTGGCATCGTACTGGTAATAAAGATGGCGGCCAAGTGACGCTTGCTAGACCCGATCGCGACGTTCCAATTTAACGCTACGAGACTTTAAAAATTAAACAATAATTTATCGTTTTTCGATCCAGTGCCGTCGCGTCCTGTTTACTGAAAAATTGTCTCGGTATTTTTCTTGAAGATATTGAAGGAAAGTACGTCGTATCAGGTACTTATTTTGTTCAATAGTCTTAGGTGGAAATGTTTATTTGTACCTGTGAGAATGCACGGAGGTTTTGTACAATACAATAAGTCTTATTTTATTTTATTAGGGTAAACCTTAAATAACAGATTTTAAGTATTGCATAGTAAACAAACAGGCCATTTACAATATACCACGTATCAATTACAATATGTCACATTACACGAATTAGCGGGAAACTATTTTTCGTTATTCAATTTGGCTTAGCACGTTTCATACATTTGATTGCTACTAATTTGTTAGTTTCTTAGAGTAGTTTATAAAGTTTATAAAGATCTATCTAAGTGTGATCTTTAGCTCGGTAAATGAAAATGTTGGTGATATTTAGAAATAATTAACTCTGGCAGATATTTTCATATTTTAATTGTTATCTGTAGAGGCGGGCTTCGAGCGCGTCTGCGGTTCTTCATCTGCATATTGTGTGCGTGACGTCACCTACCGGCACCAACGTGAGACCAGCGTTGGTTGTAACTGTTGACAACCAGCATTATGCTGAGTTGGAGCCGGTTAATAACAAGAAACTTAGATATTAATTATGAAGTCTCTGTTATTAAATGTAGTTTTTTGGAACAAATAATTTTCTTTATTTCTTTCTATCTATCAGGACAATCTATCGAACCCTTGCTAGGTCATGTTTAGCATTTTTCTGGCTGTGAAAGTTAGCTCGACGGATTCGACTTACAATCATGACTTATTCTATGTGATATTACGTATTACTTTAAAAAAGTGAACCGATTTCAGTTCGGCTGGGGGCATAACAAACTTAAGTTATTTTAAATAAATCAAACAACTTGGTCGATGTTAATAAAATAAAAATGTAAATGTATGTTAATACAAAATAAAATAATATGCGATCATCTAGAAACTGAATCCTTTCAAACAAGAATTTTCCAAATCAGTTGAGGCGTCTATGAAAAATGAAGAGCCTCTGGATACAAAAATTAAAAAAATCCTCCATATTGCATCCTCCTAAAAAGAACCTCCTATTTTGGATGTCAGTAAATAATTATGTTTACAGCCTTGGTATATAAACCTACCGGACACGAATCACGAACTTCATAGGCGATTCATGCAAACAACTGCAGTAGGTAATAATCATTATCATTCTGCGAGCGAAATGCATTATTCTACATTATTTATTATGTACGTCTATCAACTATGCACGCTGAATGCACTTTGAATAAATTACGCGTGAATACCGCAAAGTGAATCATTTACTTAACAACTAGTAACATGACGATGGAACAAACGCTTTAAACATGCCTTAAAATAACATGATTCTTTTTTTAAAAATACGATTCTTTTTTTACATCGACATTACTTTTACAGTTATTTCGATGTAAAAATACAACCTCTTGGCAGATTTTCATACAATTAAAATGGGACTACATTGGTGGATTTTTATTTGAAAGGGTATACCTTTGGGAGGTGGAGGGAGGAGGAGGACACACCTTTTCAAATAAACAACGATTTTTTAAATCGGTGTACCTGTCCCGAATTGAGTACCTCCTCGAAAAATAACAAAAATACAGTTCCCAATAAGAAATCCCTAGTAACAGTTAAACGATAAATATTTTTGAATTATTATTCGACCAAATGTCATAGAGATAACAAATCGCTATCAAATTAAAATACTACTTTGAATGATCCCGTTGGAGGTTGAATGATCAAGTTGGACCTTGATCAAGTTGGACCTATTCGGTATGAAATTTTATATGATGATCCTGAGGTTTTTAATTAACTGTCAGTAATAAATTTTTATTATATTCCTCCTTTTCTTTTTTGGTATATGCCAGATAGATTAAATTTTTATTTTTATGCTGATATAGTAAATTTTTATTTTTAAAAATGCTTCATATAGACAAAATCATGTACTTTATGCGTATATTAAATGAAAGTGTTTTTATTTTTCTACAAGTAAAATTGTAATCCGCCACTTCGTGGTGGCGGCCATCTTGGACCAATTTACATAGAACCTAGCTAGAATACTATCGATTAATTAGCCTTTTAAACTACGTTACACTTATATCACCCCTTCATTTTGTGAAGTGAGTTAAAAACATAGTTTTTATCATATAACAAAACTATCTAGCGATAAGGCTGCCATGTGGAATTAGATGTAAGAATTTGATTTGGAATTCATAATTCGATTTTACGTTTATAATAAAGATATTATTTTAGGGATATAGTCGTAACAAGTGGCACTTGATAAAGACTTTTTTTTAATTCGTGTACTTATCTAAAATTATAAGTCAGTCTGATCAAGTGGTCTAGTCTGTTATTTGAATCGTCTTTAAATCGAGTCAAAATGGCCGCTTTGTCATAGAATAAGCCACAGTTAGTTAAACAGATTATATTTTTTTATACTAACTCTGAAGTATTCTATGTCGAAACCGCCATTTTGGCACAATGCAACCGTAATTCTGAGACGATTCAAATAACAGACTTGACCTACCAAATCAAATGGTCTGCAATGGTTGCGGATGACCTCGTAAGTAAATACCTATATACTTACAAAACAATGCAAATATATGATTCACATGACTTTCTAGAATTCTCACATGACTTTCTTGACTTCTCAAAAGTCGTAAAACCGCAAGTACTGTCATGTAAAACTACAATGATTCATAAATAGTAGTATTTGAGGAAAATACTCAAGGAGAAAAAAATAAGTACAGTAAAATCAGAACTGCTTATTTTTTTACTGTTTTGGCATACAATTGCTTATATATTTTTTAATACCTATGTATGTGAGGAAACCTGCTTGACGGAGTACGTTAATAGCTTTTTTCCTATTGCAGAAGGAAAACTCGTAATGGGCTGTTCTTGATATTATTACAATCTAGCCTAAGGCTAATGAGTAATTTTAGTTTAAATTAAAAGTTTATAAAATAATCTCTCAAAGAATTTATCTAACGGGACTTTTCTTATCGAAGTTATTAAGGCGAATACACTTTATTCGGGAGTTCTTTAGTCTTCACACTTTCACTGTGATATACCACTATTTAACTTTTTATAAACTATAAAAATCGAAGGTTTAGTTCCTCTTAGACTTTTGAAAAGTTAAAAATTACATGAAAAATATTCAAAATAACCTTTGATTATTTTATTAATGAGACAGCTCTTCAAATTTAAAAACGTTTGTTCTTAAATAAGAGTAAGTATGTCAAATAGGACAGTATTCTTTTCCCAATAGACTTTACTGCCCATTTTTTGCCCTGCTGCCCTTATCCCGGCATGTAAACATGCTTTGAAGCTAATTAATTCTAAGTCAAATAAATGCCATGGCAGACAGCATAACCCTTAGCACAATTATATCGTATTTAAGGTAAGATCTGACCCAGAAAACTATCGTCACCTTTCAGCGTATAATTTCAAATACAAAAGACTGATCAGGCATAAAACCACGAACTACCCACCGAATCACGGTATCGCAAACAATACCAATCTTCATAGGCAAAATCCCTAACCGCATACGTAGGGCAAGGCAAACATATAAGTGTCCATAGATTTAAAACGAAAAGTAGATCGGTTTAACCCTTTTCATTTGAGTAGCAGTACTGTTACTTACTTAACATGTTGCGGTAGTAATACTGTTCTTAAAAGAAACCAAAATTCTTATTAATTCATATATGCATATTAGATAACATTTATGTAAAAATGACATATTTTTCATTCTGCATACCATACCGGTAAAAACATGGCGTCGGTACATTATAAAACGGGTAACAGTAATAACTTTAATAACTCATGTTTTGCATAATAATATAAATAAAAATTGATATATTGTAAGTAAATTATATAAAAATGTATTCTGAAGAATTTTGATGACAGTTATGAACCAGCTAAAGCTCCCTAGAGCCAATCTTTATCTATCTTCAAGTTACGCAAAAGGAAAGGGACGGCAAACTTGTACTCGTTTCTTATGTTTTTTTCTTAATTTTAATTGTCTTTTAACAATAACAATATTACAACACATTACTGATGTATTGATAATTACCGAGACATCGTATGCATACATTTGTATCACTAACGCCATTCTATATGCGATGTTACGAATTTCATACTCTATGGTTCACAGACAATACAAACAAGTACCCTATAAGAGTAAATAGGGGTAAAAGCACGTTCGCTCGTTTTTTCCACACGCTCGAATATGGGCCCAATTAATTAAAGTTTGAGTGTACGCCGTGCCTTATCTGCCGTCAGTGTACGCCGGGCTTTACTTTGTTAGATTTGGTATTAGAAATTGTCGCTTTGCTTGTTTTGTCATGCTTTTTTCTCTACTGCTACAGATTTTTTGCTATTTATTTTTCATTTCAAAACTAAGCACTGTAAAGCTGCGAAGGAAACGACTTTTGATGAAAAGTACTCCCACGATAAACTATACACTCTGTAATAACTTTATAAAAATAATACGATTTCTATTTTTCTTCTATTACTTAGTTGAAACTAAAAAGAAATGGTTTTAAACCAGCATCGTTTAGGCAGGTGCGATTAACATTGGCAACTCAAACAAAACTCATTTTATTGTGCCTTTTATGTCTGAAAGTTGAAAAGCGTCGACAAGCGACCAGCTGCATCCAGTTCGAACCGGTTGAAACCGGCTATAACTGCCTGCGACCGGCTAAGTATCGCACACAGAACTTATACAACTAAAGTATCCATAGACAAAAGTTGCGCAACCAGGTGAGCTAGCGCTGACAATCGCACAAACATCCCACGCTCGAGTAGTACAGGAGGTTGAGGTAGATATGTATAAATATCCTTAGCCTATATCATAACTAAGTACGCTATATAACCAAAAGGGTTGGGTTGGAAAAGAGAAGCTCAGGATCGGTCTGAGTGGCGTGCCGTAGAAGAGGCTTACATCCAGCAGTGGATTAAGATAATGATGATGTTTAAACATTCGAGGAAAAATGTAAGGAAAGCGACCACCAGGAAGAAAGAGTACGTCATGGTTTAAAAACATTGGTATTGCCCTCAAGACAGACGATAAGGCGACCTCAGGTAGAAGATGCACCTCAAGAAGAAGAAGATATCTAAAAACGTATCTCAAACTATTCGAAATATTCGTCTTAAAATCACGACAACCTCTTCACTGATTGTTTTTTCTATTTAAAAAACTATTAAAAAAATGTGTCCCGCATGTGTGTCGTTTTCAGTGACGACTGAATTTGAGGCGTATTAAAAGACGTATTAGTATGAATTTTTTTTTTGCCCCTGAAGGTGAATGAAATCTTCTTTATCGGCGCATAAAACCAAATATATTCCAATGGACCTCTTCTTTTCAGCTTCCAGCCTCTTAGACTACTAAATGCAGCTCACACGTCTTTCCGAAGTCGGGGCGTGCTCCGTGAACTCGCAAATAGTATTTATGAAGGCGAAATCCACTTTGCATTTTAAAAATTCAACATGCGATTACTACTTAACTATAAATATTCATAAAGAAGTGATTATACCGGCTTACATTACGGCAGGGTCCGATATAACTTTATCAGTTATTTTAAATCAATCGTCTTGAACGATTTTCATCAAATTAGAATGGGGAATATGAGGGGTATTCGAACAATAAAAAAAAAAAACAAATCGGATCACGAAAAATCACGTAATAAACATACAAGAAAAACATTACCGTCGAATTTAGTACCTCCTATTTTAGAAGTGGGTTGAAAAGTAACACCTGGTCAAGCCGGACCTATACACATTTTTCAGTCATTTTGATTTACTTCAACTATAAACCGATTTAGATAAAATTAAATAGGGGGAATGTGGGAACTAGACCGATATAAAAAGTTATTTTTTTAGAAATCGATAATATTCCAGTTGGTCTCTTATTAATCCTTATGGATCTCTAACAGATTGGTTTGTGAAATCAAACTGTCTGAAAAATGTATCAGTTGAATTGAAGTCGTTTTTTCACCTTTTCAATGTAAGTATTACTAAGTGTATAAACACGCGGAAATTAAATGATCCATCGTTGCCATGCCATGCAGCCCCATCTCCCAAGAAGTACACAACAAGTCACTTAAACCGACTCACAATAAAAACATGTTGAGTAATAGTAATGGCGGACGTACTGACAGACGGACAGGAACACGGGTGATTAACTGTGCGGCTACCGAGACTCGATGTCTGTTTCATGTCGAGATCTATGGATAGTTAGGACCGGTTAAGGTTTAGGAATGGCGTACACAATATTACTGAAGACAGAACTCCTAAGCCGCTATTTGAATTACATGAGAATTTCGATTGCATTGTACCATTTTAGTCGTTTTTAACCCCCAATGCAAACGGATGGACCGATAATGATTTTGATTCCGATTAAACCGATTTTATGATTTATGTAAAGAATCAAAATCATTATCGGGGAATGTCAGGGGTTTCAAAAAAAATCAATCTGACTTTTAACTTGTTCAAGAGCTAATGTAAATGTTTTTCGTTTAAATATAAATTTACTGGCATCATGCAGAGTTGGAATCTGCTTGTGACAAAGCATGATTCCGTACTATTGTATTTCCTATTGGTGTTTGTTGTATTTTGTCACAAACGGACAATATTCTATTCTATCATTTCAATTATTATTTGGATTATCTGAGATCCTAAGTGGTGGATCTACATTTTTTTTTGTTGCAGTTAGGTAGTTATTTCAATTTTCTTCATTGAGCTAAAGTTTGATCTAAAAATACTTCATACTCCGACAAGTGTAAACCGACCTCCGTTCGATAAAACTTATATTACTAATAATACCCTTCTAGAAAATTAAATGTCACATTGAATAAAAAAAACTGAACTGATTTTAATATAATTTATATTTAATCCTCTTGTACTAAAATATAATTATTTAAATCGTTTCACAATTAGCGGAAGTATCGATGAACACATCTAAAAAAATACCTCAGACGAACATGTCACCTTTTTTTAAAAGTCTGTTAAATCTCAACTTTTAAATGAACTCTTTGTAAAATTTCCTATTTACTACTTACTTCAACTTAATACTTCATTATGTCTTTAATACGTACCTGAAACAAAAAAAAACATGACCTGTTAATAGATTGACCAAATAGTATTAACGAAAAAAGCAGAACTTAAGAAAATTATTCAAAAATATGGTTAAAGAAATAACGTCCGCTGCCGCAGCACGCTCGCTTCGCTCACTCGGTTCTTACGTTGTTTTTCATGTTCTAACTTAACCTAACCTAAACCTATTGATCGTTTAGTTATTTCTCTGTTGACTAGTATACCAGATGAAATTATGGCAAATGCAATTCTGGCAAGTTGGTGTACCCCAGGCCAGGGGCTTATCGGCTAAAATTAAGCAAGAAAGAGGTAATAACGAGAACAAGCAATGGCGTCGATATTTTAAAATTTGCCCCTTCAACGCTGTCAAAATATCAACGCCATTAATTGCTTTAATTTTCATCTCTTTTATGCTTAACTTTAGCCGATTGGGACCCTGGTCAGTCGATAGATCTAAATATGCAATAGGTTAACTCACTCCACGGGTTCAGTTTAAGCAGGGTCAGTTGACATACGAGCTCTCCACTGTTCTTGAAAGCGGACCTTGAATCCTTAGACTCTCTACTACTAACGTGTAAAATTTTATTTTGACCCCTTTAGGGATCGAATTTCCCAAAATCCTTTCTTAGTAACACCCCTTCACCCTACAATGAATACAACCTCCAAATTTCATATCTCTAGATTTAGCGGTTTAGGCTCTACGATAATTCCTAGCGAATTTTAAAGAATAGGCATGCTCCATCTAGGGCTACAGTATCGCTGACTTCCGTGGTAGTGCGAATTTGTGGTCAAATGCCTAGCTGTGTAGGATAAAAAGAATCCTTTCGCTAAGAATCTACGTAGAGCCTAAACCGTACCTAGATAATGACATAGACCGTACATCGTCCTAGAGACATGAAATTCGGAGGCTTTAGACACTCCTATGAAACAATCTTTTATGTACATAATATGAGTAGTCACACATGGAAAATTGAAGAGTTCCCATGGGATGATATAATATATACCACGGGGCGCCACTATTCAAAGATAAACAAATGTAAAGCCTCTTAAAAATCCACCTGCATCACACATCACCAGCAAATCCCATCAGTCGGGATCACTCGCAGCCAAGATAAGATGGAGCTTGCGTCTCTTCACATATAAATCACTCGGATTCACTTTCACTTTAACAACCGTTGTTTGAAATTGTTATAGATCGGAAATGATAGCGATGAGAGATGTAATTGATATTGTGGCTATACTGTGCTTTAATATAACATTATTTACCCAGATATAAAAAGTACTTATCATAATTTCTACCACGTTTAAATTTATTTTTAGGGAAAACACGTAAGCGCTTTACTAAATATTGTCATTTTTCCTATTTGATCAAGGGGACTGATTGCAGTTATGAACAGGAATAATTATTGTGTAATTTTTAGATTCTGATTATGGTATAAGACTTAAGGTACCGCAATACGTACTAAGTACTTACTTACTACTGAAAAAAGACTTTTATCAGCTCTAAATAGATACATAATGCCTAACACCTTGTTATATTTTTATAGCAAATGTAAAAGAAGCGACGATGCAGCCTATAATGTGGCACTTTTGCCTAGAAAAACCGATCTACTCGCGATTTTATAAGACCTAGAATACACATATCATGTTTGGCAGTGAATTCCACAATCTCGCAGTTCGCTCAATAAAAGACAACGCAAAGCGTTTAGAGCGAGTCCATGGTATTTCTACCACATAGCGGTGGCGTCTTGCAGCACTCTCTACTAATCCGATTGTAGAAAGGGCTCATGCTCATACATTTCTTCTTACATAGGCTATTCGACACAAAAAGAGGTGTAAGTTTATTTCTGTGGCTTCATCCTACACCATCAATCTTTCCTTCCGTATCCGCTTCACTTCAAGTCACGGTAAATAAATAGGTATTGGATTAAAATTTAACATGTGTGTGTGATTAATGTATCGTTCACAAGAAGGCAAATACAAGCAAAATCGCAAGGTGGCATGGTGGTAAATTTTTGAGTACTTGATAGATAGATCAGTTCTTTATTGCAGAGGCACAAACAAATACGATACAATATAAATATATATAAGAGATTTTTTTTACAAAATATAGTGCTACAAGTGGCGGCCTTATCGCTAAAAAGCGATCTCTTCCAGGCAAACTTAGGATGGAGACAATTTACTTGCTACTTCTTCTATACAGATGTAATCTAACTAGTCAATGTGAAAGTCAGCTAAGGGCATTTGATAAGGCCTACAATTGATGACGTAAAACCAGTATATTCCACTTAGTTCACCTGGTGAACATAGTGGAAAGTAAAGTGTCCTCTATTCAACTTACTGCACCTGGGTGTTATTACCCAGATGCGGTATTCGGTTTGGAAGTTAAATGGCGAGTTGACGAACGATTAGTGGCGACAAAATTGGTGTAATTTATTCGATTCGATGTAATTTATACATATATTAAAACACCTAGGTGAAACACCTAGATATTTACAACATAAAAACGACCAAATTTAAAATATAGTTCGGCCTATCCGCTCAGCGAGTAAACTCCACTTCACGGTCTCTCAACCTAAATCTGATCAAGATTAATTAAATAAAATAATAAGCAGGAAAAACTATGATATTCGTTTTTTTTGCCTTCTACGACACTTTGTTTTTGGCGTATGTGCAATAAAGACCGCCTTTTTCGTCCCCTCTTGATAAAATCTGCAGTGTTCAAAATCGTAGCTATTAGAATAGTGTACACTTATAATATGGTAACCATACGAACTATACTTATCCGTAGAATATTTAATTTCAGTTGCAATACAATCTTCAACTAAAAACACTGAGTTTATGCTAACAAAAATATTGTTACAGAGAAAAAATGCAGAAAATCTCTTGAATATATTTAGTCGTTATACTTTTCATATTTTTCTGCAAAAATCCATACGCAGCATATGCAAAGTCACGCCTCTGACATTCGAAAAAGGGTTATTTCCATATGCTATTTAGTTTTCCAATAAAACTGTGTTTTTTAATATCAAAGCTCTGTGAAGCTAACAATCCGGGGCTGGGGCTCTTGGACGAGTTTACTAGTGGAAGTGAAACTTTTGATAAGTCTTTCATTTAAAATATTTACTAAGAATAGACATATGTGCGGGTGCGGTAGAGTGCGGGAGGAGATAATTAGCTCCGTGCGATTCTTACGCCCCGAAGCGTTAGAACTATTTTATGTTAATATTGATTTAAAAAAGGTTAAAACTACTTTACAAATATAAACCTTTGGAAATATTTGCCGCGGCCACAATAACTCCAATTCGGCCAGTCACACTGACTAAACTAAAAGTCCTTAAAATTATGTCCATCCCTTTTCTCACCGGTAGAAAAAAAAAAAAAAAAAAACAATTTTAGACCTGTCAAATTAGGTTAGTTTAGAAGGTTTGGCCTGACCGAATCGGGGTCAATGGCTTGATTTCTGAATGATGAATTTGGGAATATCATAACGAATTGAGACAATTTGATGAAATGATTTTTTTGTACCAAATAAGGTTAGTTTTGTCCGAACAACGGTAATTATTGTAGTTTTTGGTTAGAATTTTCTCTACTCTTTCGTAGTTGCAGCTGTACTCTATTAATGACAAAATTTTAAGCATGCTAGAAAATAGAGATGGGTTTTTTACCTGGGATTGAGAAAGAGAACAGTATTTTATATCATTTTAAGAAACCTATCGAATATGCAGCAGGTCTAACCACATATTGGTCCAAGCGTCGACCCATTTATATCGAACCGAGGATCACCATAAATACGCATACAGTAGGTCAACTGCATACGGCCCTATAAAGATCGACCCGCATAGTTAATGGCCATTCTGTGTTTGCACTGGCACAATAAGTTGGATTTATATTGTTCAACTATTGGGCACGAAATCGTAGATGCTCCATAAATTGGTTTCTATTTACAAAAGTTATCGGCATGCCATGTACGAAATAACACGTATGCCTTTTCAAACAAAATAAGAACCAGGCACATTTTAAAATTGGGTTAACACACATTAAAAATAATTGCCGATTGAACTGCCTATGTTGTTAAAGTAGGTTAATAATTTAACTGAAAAACTAAAATTAACTTTATTAGACAAGAAAATAATCGATTGACTCAGGCGTTATTTTACGGAAATCCATTTCTAATAAAATGTGAAACACGTGGCGAGGAAGTCAGAAACAAGTGTGGTGTGGAGGTAGTGAGGAGAAACCACATACAGAATAAACTATTTTTATTATCTCACACTGGCATCAACGAACAAAAACATCTTATTAAACGCCACCCTCAAGTTGTTGTTGAAATATATAAAAAAATCCAGAAAGGTTTTGAAATTTCAAAAATAGCACGAGTTGAGTTACTGCAATGCAAAATACGGTGTCGGAATTGAAACTGCAACATTTAGACGGCGTGGGCCGAGTCTGAGTTAAAATAACCACAAATACTCAAACGGTACTCGTTGGCTGAAGTACCCAAAAACCTACCTGTAAATTGTATACGTAATTCGATGAAAACGTTGAGTTTTCAACGGTACGTTCTTTAGGATTTCAGATTTGAAGTTTCACAAGTCTATGAGGTTTTTAAGGTAAAGCAGACCGCATGCACACAGCGCTGCTCATTATATATATATATATAGGCACCACACGATTGGTTATTTGCGAGCGTCAAGATAATAAATTTTCAAGTTATTAAACAATCAAGTTAAGTCAGATATCAAGTCATCGTGGTCAAGTTAAAATCACATCGTAAAGCGGAAGAGACTTTACGCGAGAAGATTTCGCGCATACAAGAAAACGACGTTATTTCGTCTTTATATCGCTTGCCCACACTTGTGTACATAACCAAGACATGAATGGTTAATAATTCACCAAAACTACACATTAAAACTTGCAGAATCACTATTTTAGTTTTGCAATAAATACACAGACAGAGACGCCATATTTTCAGCAAACGCGGGAAAGCTCAATGTTATGGTTATTGACGCACACCAAACGCACGATGATGTGCAACTGCGCGCACCGTCGCAAGTCATGCCAGACTACGTCACTACTACTCACTAATGTTTATTACTAGGTTAATACGTCAGTAATGTTTGACACTTTCAACGGAATACAACGCATGTAAAGAACGTTGCAGCACTGCACAATAAAGCAAACAAAAATCGCTTGTGTGACATTAGCGCGATGTACTGTAGCGCAACGCGTGCGGTTTGCTCGACGCTTAAATAAGTAAAACTGCCGTTTGATATTAGACAGAAGTATTTACAAACTTTAATTCGGCATGTACCTTATGCGCAGCAATCTTGAAAATAATAGCTGTTGAAATAGAATTGTTGACCTAACGAAAACAATATTTATTGCAACTTAATAGAAATGCGTCTCCGTAACGGATCTCGCAATTTTTGTTTTCCCTATGTTAGTTCGTATGTTTGTCTCCTGATATTTGTATGTTTGTTGGTCGTAGTTTCCAACCAATTATTTCTCCCATACTGCCCATACCATATTGTCGTGTTTAGCTTCATAAATTGTAGTTTTATTACAGGAATCGCCCACCGATAGTTCAGAAGTGGGATAATGGATAACTATTGATGTATCGGCGATAACATGTTGTGTTGGCAATATGTTAATTATTGCTTATTAATTTTATTTTCAATAGGTATTATGATAATATCTACAGATATCTCTAAACGGCTACATTTTAAAATAAATATTGTTTAATAGGGTTCAGAGGTTTAATTTTTTTAATCGAAATAACCGAAATTTTTCAAAAGAATTTTTAAAGTAACGTTCTGTACGATCAAGTTTTTGATTTGGAGTGGATTCAACAGTGGAGTTATTGCTATGCGCAATCGTGGCTCGAAGGTCCATTCTTATCTTTATTCTATAAAGCAACGGTGGGCATATATTCGACTATTTATGTGAGATATAACATAATATTATTTTTTAGCCTTTGCTAAAGGCCTTCAAGCCGCTATAAAAAAAACTAGGGCGAGTTAGTGCGCTTACAGGAAAAGCTAACACTATATGGTATTTAGAACATCAATAACCAACTACAAAACAAGAGGTCGCTGCAAGCAATGCAGTAATGGTACTTTTACAGACGGCCCAGTCCTATATTTCTTGGCGAAGTGTAAACAACCCGTAGTTTGGCTCGTAAATTACCGTTTTTACTGTTCAGGTTTATTCGTGTTTAATTAGGTTTATTGATACCGTTGTTTTAACGATTGTCGCTTGTACGCGGTGCTGGAATGATTGTTTATAGCGTAGTTGAAATGTGCGGCGTGGAATAAATAAAGTTAATAACGTTTTTTGACAATAAGTGAATACCGAATTCATTTCGGCAAACGCCAATCGAACTTTTTCAGTTATTACAACAAAAATCATACTTCTTGCTTGATTTTGATGAAATTTAAGTAAGACAACTTCAGAGGTCAAATCATTTAATCCGTTTCCGAGAAGTCAAACAACCGACATATATACATGATATATATACATATATATATATATATACATATATATATATATATATATAATATATATACATATATATATATATATATACACATCCAAATTGTCTGGGCTGAACGTAACTTAACTTTGGTTATAAGTTAGAAGTAACTATGCAATTACGAATACTATAATTTATACGTAATTATTTTTTTAAATAGAAAGATACTTTAATTCTTCTGAATATTTTTTTATATTTGTTCCCCGGTTTTTTGTAATAGTACTTCTAAGTTGTAATAAGTTTTAATAAAGTTGGTAAAGTAATTTAATTTATGAATCGGAAGAAGTAAAAAAAAATAGTAAATAAAGTCGCCTGTCATATTTATAAAAAAAATATTTTACATTAATACGTATTAATACACATTTATAAATGTTAGAACTACGGTATTTTTTATGAAAATTCTATAGTGGTATTTTTGCTACGAAAATGTGTACAAAAGCAGCGAAAATCAAATAATTTGTACCTTGTATCGGGAGCGTAATAAATTTAGTTTTATTGTAGCGACGACAGCGCCGCCGTAACTCCGGTGGCGGGTGACAACAACGATGATGCTATCGTTGGTGGATGGATAGCCCTATATGCCATTTCACTATTTAATTTCTGTTGCATAAAAAATGTGTTAAAATATTAATACGTATGATTTTGTATCCAATTGACAACATTTCATTTATGCATGATGGCAATTTGAAAACCATTTCGAGATAATGTAACGAAGATTTCATACCAGATTTTTATATTCACTTTCTTTCATGTTATTTTAAAAAACTGATGAAAAAAATTCTCGTATTTTACGTCAAGACCGTCAGATGACTCTCATCTGTGAACCATACTCGTAACAAACCAAACAACAAAAATACAGAGAAATAATGACATCATTTTTTACGAGCTTTTGATGAGAATATGAAATAGGTATATGCTGAACTTTTCTTATATTTCCAAAAATCTTAGACGTGGGCCGTAGTTCGTCATGCTTTGACCAAATGACTATATTATACATAGGTACAAAAACTTTATCGAACGTCGATAATATGAATTTATTGATAAATGAACATAGTTTTATTACCCATTAAAAAGATATGAAAAGAAAATATTATACATACCGATTTCTTTGAATGGATAGAACTAATATTATACAAAAAGAAATGATTGGTGTAAACAAAATTATAACAAAAAAAATTATAACTATACATTACACAAAACTAAGTAAAACATAACAAACAAAACTATGTCTGAATTTGGTAATAAGCTATAAGGTTGAATCTATGGAACCGCTATTTTTGCCAATTCCGGGTTAGTCCCAAAGTGAAAGTTGTTCAACATTTCGGTTAAGTAAGTCTCTGATCTTGACAACGTTTCGTCGCATTTACCTTTGGCACTACTGCTTGGCTCTACTGGTAGTTATATTACTTTCCCATGATACTACCGGTAGTGCCACGGGTAATAAAAGAATTTCCTGTAACACTAAAGTAGTCCTAGTAGTGTCTGTCTGTATGTATTATCTTATCTTCATACTTATATCGTAACTGCAATGCAACTGCAAAAAAAACTACTTAGAGCTTGTTCTAATTCGTATCTACTGGTTCTAAGTACTCGTTATTCAAAGCATGAAGACATTTTGGGGGTTATTCGTTCATGACATACTTTTTTCACATTTATATAATTTTCTTCTATCTGAACTAAAAATAATAATTTTAAAGCAGTTTTAGAACAAAACCACAGCAACATAATTTGAGAATAATTATGCATCCAAACCGAGTCATCCAAGCATGAAAACGGCCAATAAAATCGCAGAATTTCGAGCGGTTTTCACAAAATGCCATCGTAATTATGGACAAAATTAATAAACCAAAACAATATAGTCTGCATAGAGGCTTAATTAATTACATTCTAAAATTCATGAACCAGAATTTTGATATTTTATGCTTGGGTTCACTTCAAAAGCTGTGCTACTCGACAAGTCTTACTTTCAAAAATCATCTCATCAGACAGCCTATATCTACTTTGGCAGCACCTATAAAAATTATTTATTTTTCTTAACAAACTAACTAAAGCAATATTTATAAAATTTGAATGGCACTACCTGGGAAGTAGATAAACTTTAAACAAAAAGAATATCGATAACGGGACATCGAAAAAAAATTTGAGAAATTTGGAAACATACAAAAAATTCGTTTAATCAAGAACCTACTTACTATAAGGCGGTTAAATATTTGCTTTAAATGTAAAGTTTCATAACTTTTCCTTAAGTTTCGATACTTTACAATAATACTGTAGTCACAGTTATTACACCAATTTTTTTCATCAACGGAGAAAGATCAAAAACCTATATTTAAATTAAAAAGAGTGATAGTATAATTAAATTCCGTAAAATTCTTTTTACGCTGTGGTAAGGTACTATTGAGAATCATAATTTTAAAAAAAACTTGCGTGACTGTCAACTCAACGGACACAAGTCCATTACACAATAATTGACAATGACTTAGTGTTTTTGTCACCGCTGACTGACATTCGGACCTCTTCGTCTGACAGCCCCTAGATACTGTCACTTGGGTTATAACGAAAGCGCGCTGTCATGACCGTAATTGCGTAATGGATTTTTGACTACTTTATTGATCGAGTGAGCGAAGCGTCTATGCTTCAAGTCTGTCAGTATGTATGTCTGGCTGTTGGTACTAGCGTAAAGCTCACAAGTTCCAACCAATCCTGAATATTTAGGTGCTACGAATTCTAATTTTAGAATTTTCGATATGAACTGGTAAAGTTTAATACGGCGTCTTTTAACGGCCCTATGAATAGTATTTGACAGAAGTACTTCCAATATATTTAAAAAAAAAAACAGTATTTGCAAAAAACCTATTTAAAAAACATGTTTCTGATTTTAATTCGAACACGTTTCGGTGCCTAAGCAGCTTTAATATTGTAATTAAATCCAGTGGAGGCTAGTAATTATGTGATAATATCAGTACTAGCCCTTCATAACCTTTTCAAACTGATGATTGTAAGGGCGTGTTTAGAATTGAGATATGAATGTATTTGCTGTCGCAAAATTCTGCGTATTTAATCCGACCAAACACAAATATTCATAAGAATTTACACTGCGTTCAGTTAGACGAAATGACCAATTACAGACAAATCTTTATGTGAGGAGAAATCATACCAATCAATATTAAATTAATCTAATTAAACATTTCAAAATGAAGATAATATGATCTGTAAAAGCTTGCATTTTGGTTTTTATGCATTCACGGAAAATAGCGTCTTCTGCTGTGTATTTGTTGCAAAACGAATGATTTGCAAGTACTGATATTTAATAATGGTGGATTATTAGCTATTAATGTATTGTTTATGAACACAAGTGGGGGCAAGCGACACAAAGACAAAATATCGTGGATTTCGTGTTCTCCACGGGGAATTTCCACAGAAACTATAGATAAAATCTCCGCTGCTTTACTAGAGTACATGATGTAACTTAAACTTGACCATAACGGTTTAGTAATTGATATTTGACTCTATTAACTTGAAAATTCATAAACTCAACGCTGGCAGACATACAAATAGTATGGTGCTTAGTGGCACTGCGCTTGTCAACCAGTAAACGAACACATTGTTTATCAAATAAAATAAAAAAGTGCAAATAGCAGCGACATGACCTATCCTATTTGAATGAACCCTTATCGCGAATGAATACACAGTAAGGATATTGATATTTCATGAACAATTTCGATCAGCTCTTGAGATAATTTTGAATTGAATTTGCGTTTGTATAATTTGTTCATTCAACTATTCCTGTTTGAGGTTACATACAATAAATAATAAATGCATAGTAATCTTTAAGTGTTTATGTTTGCGAACTCTAAGAGTTAGAACTTTAAAACTACAATTTTGATGTATTAATTACCCGACTGCGAAAGAACGAGGGTTATGTTTTTCGAGTGTATGTATGTATATTTCTTTGGCACGCGCTAGAGCTTAAACGGCTTATCGTATTTTTATGTGAGTGGTGTAATACATTTGTCTTAGTCGTGAGAGTGACACTTGGTACATTAAAATTAAAAAAATATTAAAAAGGACGTCGCACAAAAAAATAAAAAACTTAAACGCTTCTAATCATTTCCCTTAACTAGTCTAACATATATATAAGACCCACGGGCTTTATTTTCGAACCGCTTATATGAATTCATCACTCGCCATTGACGTCACTTACGAACGATGTGCAAAAGATGTATTCTTAAAAAGTTATACCCTACGTTAACAAACGAATGGTCGAACCACTCGTATTTTAATTCACTGATAGAAAGTTGATAGATGCTACTAACTGTAGACAAAAAAAAAAAATAATACGTTCATAGTTTTACGTCTATGTCAAATATTATAATTTAGAACTTGATTATGAATTTCGTCATGTTATTTCTGCGTGAAATTAAGTAATTATGGTTCAAAAATGCTCATAAATAGTACTATTTGAAATGTATGGGCATATCCATACATTTCTACTATACTTAGAACGCTTCAAGAGCCAACTGAAATTAAGAAATAGCAAAATATCTATGAAAAGGTCGAGATCAGAGTAAAAGGTATAAATTTATACCTTAACTACATAAGCAGATAAATTATCTGTGTAAAACTAATTTGATATCAATAATTGATCTTCTTCTAACAAAATTCTTGATAATCCGATATGAAAGCTCAGTCAGTTGACACCGAAGTGCGCGGCATCCGAGCTTCATTCCATCACAAGATTCACAGGATCGCGTTACGCGCAAACGCGTGTAAAATTGAGCGGGAGATTGCCGACGCGGTGTATGTCTGGTCGCGCGTTACACCGTCGCGTAACGGCATTAAACTAGCTCATGAACAAACCTAAAGGACTGATTGTAATAAAATGCACCTACATGGGATCAAAAGAAAAGTATGTCCTTACAAACAAATAGAACCAAGCCTCTTGGAGAAATCGGGGAACATTTAAATAAAGATTTCCGAAAATTTAAAACTTCCTTATTTAGAAGTCGGTTAATATTAAGATTTGTGACCTCCAAACTTATCAAAGCATTTCTGCATCAAGCCTCGCCAAATGTTTATTTATTCTCGCGTACTTGGTAGAATTTGATCGATACAAGTTAAGACCACATGCGAAAGGCCCGACAGGTGGGAGGCAAAAAAGTGGCCCTTTTATACAGAGTATTATTATATTTTCTTTAACTTAGAATTAAATAAATTTTATTTGGAACAGAAAACAACAATATAACACACAACTTTACAAATAAATATATAGAATAAACTTAACTACGAGTACTGCTTTCTGTCACAAACCGGCCCCAACTCAACATAATGCTGGTTAAAACAACCAGCGCTGATCTTCGTTGCAACGGGGAGGTGACGTCACGTACGTCATAAGAAAAGGGTGAAGCAACGTTTCGTAATTTCTAGAACCTAAAATATTTTGTCGAATTTTGTGTGTAAAATTATGTACGACGCTGGAAACACAGATTGTGTGGTGCCATAAAAGAATAAGAAGTACTTAGGTAGTTATTATATAATGTGGGTCTTAATAAAAGTCAATAAATATTCCCAGCGGTGTAAATGAAGCCCACCTTAATGCGTTTTATTACGTGTGAGTGTAAATTCAACGTCCCTGCGTCTCACGGAACCCTAAACGTGGCAAAGTGGGTTCTGATGAAACCTCTGATTTAAGGTCTAATAGTCAATTCCGTTTTTCAATTGCTTTTCGTATTTTATGATTGATGTTCGTTATCTTTTTGGGAGATGACGACATAGAAGCGAAAAGGATTTCGGAAGGTGAGGCTTTAAAAAAAAATCATAGACAAAATCTAGGAGCTAGCTTTAATTATAATAGCTCTTTATTTAATTGTTAGTTTAAGGTTTTTAAAGCGAAAGGGCGTGGCTTCGCTTTTGACAGGTTTATATGCACTTTCGAGAATTTTTTTACTTACTTTTTATCACTTTTTTTCATGCATATTAAAATTAATTACTACTAAATCATGGCAAGTGTCTTTATTAACATAAACAAAATGTCTAACTAATAATAATAATAATAACTATTACTACTTGTTTTAAGAGTAAAGGAAATTATTGTGAAGACTGCTGGTCGGGGAAGGTTAGCTTTCGAAGGCAAGTGAAGCCCCCAATTTTCAATTAGGCTAGCGTCTTGCAACTGGTTGCTTTACTTACTTTAACTTCATGTATGTCGCTATATACAGAATGTTTTACTAAACATGGTTGTTTTTTTTACATAATTAAATTATAATTTGGGCATCTGGGAATTTTTGCCCAAATTTCTAAATAGGCACCGAACACATCCAAGAAAAAAGTCAATTTTATAATCGCGCTAATTGCGTTTAAACGACAAACGACATTTAAACTAGTTATTACTGTGACTTACGATAATTTGATTATTTTATTCATATTGTTTCGTTATTTTTAGAAATTGCTTTATCTCCTTACATAAACTACACATGTACTATTGTACAAACATTTTATTAATTAACTTGTAAATGTATATATTTATTAATAAATGATTCAGAATCTAAATTAATAGCTACCGTTTACCAGCAAAAAAATAGAAGCATGATTTCACTTGAAAAACTCCGCTAGAAGTAACCTACCACTCGAAATACCAACTCTTTTTAAATAGAATAGACCAAAAATCGGCGTCTTCATTTCACCCCGGCGACCACGAAACCTTCAAGTCATTGTGAAACATCACAAAATGAAGGGTGAATCCACCCCATTGGCTGTTCAATGGGAAAATACTTAGGGAAAGTGTATTTTCCTTCGCCTTTGAATTGCGGTCAACGATTTTTTTCTTCCCCTTTCTTTATCGGTTCTATTTGTGGGACAGGAACACTTCGAGCTGAATACAGCGGGTTTAAATTTTTATTTCGGTGACGTTTTTCATTGACATTTTCGGGAGAGCGATTTTCGAGGGAAATATTACGAGCTTTTGTTTGCGAAAGTTGAGGTTTGCTTTATATAGGGTGCATTCTGTAGATAGTGTGGATTTTATAGTAGATTATTTTGATATTTGATTTTACTCATATAAGTTTTGACGATTAATTGAATTAACTAATTGTGAATTGACTTGCGTAGTATTTGATTTATATAGAGTTTGACTAATTGAGAATCACACAAATTAAGCTTATGACTCGTTTACTTCCTTTAAATTTGAATGTAGTAGATATGAGATAATTTAACAATGAACACGTAAATAAGACGAGCGTACTGTAAGATAATGGGTTTCGTAGTTTTGGTTTAAGGTAATCAATAACTCGCTTCATATTTTTTAAGTAATATATTCTAAGATGGGGCCTTAGTTCGAATGAATTCATCACTCGGTAATGACGTCACTTGCGATAGGAATGCGACTTTTTGCCGATCGTTCGTAAGTGACATAATTAGCGAGTGACGAATTCATTCGAAAGTCAAAAAATAAAGCTCCTGTGAAATTAACAATTTTTGAATTGACACAAATTCCTCAACCATTTTCTAACAGATTTTTATAGATTGATAATGTTCCACTAATTTGTCTTATTTTGTCCATAAAAGAGATAGCGTTTGATCTAAAACGAACACTAGGGCTATCAACTCAGCACCGAGCCCAGCGTTCCATAAAGCTACATCATCCCATGCGCCGCGGACCGGCAAATTAGATCTACAAAGCAATGCCACATTTATTACTATGTGCTTTGAATAATAACAACCGTTTATGATTCATGGGCGCCTGGTGCTTCATGTGTTGTTTTTAGGATCGCACGGGGTACAAATTGTATTGAATATACAATTAATCTAGTAGTATAGAGTTAAATAAAAAGTAAGAAGGCTAATTTCATGTATTTTTTAGCATCTCACCGGGTCCCAGTATTAAATATTTGATTTATTCAATATAGAGGTAATATAAAGAGAAAGAAGAAGAGCTAAAATAATAGATAAAATGATAATTTTGGTTTAAATTATGGGTATAATATTATTTTTATTATAGTATTATAAGTTAATTGTAAAAAAATAATTATAATTGTATATCTATTAGATTTACAGAGCAGTGCCAGATTTATGCTTATTATGCTTTGATTAATAGCAACCGTTTATGATTCATGAGCCCCTGGTATTTCATTATTAGTTGATGAATTAATTCATAATTAGGATAAAGAATAAAAAATAATAAATTGTAAATACGGGTAGGAAACGGCAAAAATGTAATTTTCTGCTAAATTAGATATGTAACTTTCCGTCGTTTTTGCTTCAAGGGTTAAAAACAGTTAAGTATAGAACTTCCCGCCGGATAACGTTAGGTCAGATAATTCGATAACCACTAACTAGGGTCCAAAACTTTTATATTTGTTTTAAATACCTACTTGATTGATTAAAATACTTGCATAAACTCATTTGAAAAGGTGCCGAAATATTTCCTCCGTCAATAAATTAAAACAAGCAATTGAATTAGTAACTTTCTGAGCACTTGAGGGGTTTTGTTTGATTTCATCTCGACAGGCGAATTTAATTTGTTTAAACTTATTTAATTCGGTGGTTATTCCATAACTTAAGTCAAGATTTTTTACTACTAACGATTTTCTACAACATGTATTTTTTATGCAACAAAATTACTAATTAAAAAATATATTAAGAAATATCTAAACATCTGGTGGAAACGACATGTCACCAGAATGCTGGCTCTTATTTTGGGCAAAAAATTAGCTTTGCCATTCAACGTGGCAATGCAGCCAGCATTTTGGGAACATTCCCTTCTAAAAGAGGCTTTTACTAGATTAGTTATTATAACTGCTAACGGTTATTTATTTGATTTTGTGTATTAATAAAAATAAAAAAATCGCTACAAAAAATACACTAATTAAATTAAAAATTGTGCAGTTAGATGACTCGTTCATCGCTTAAGATTTACAGATAATCTATATGCTCTAGCCATTAACAACGTACCCAGTACATGACCCCTTTTGATAAAAATAGTACCTTAATTCAAAATTCTTGACGAACTAAGCTTGTTTTGTGTAACAACTTTCGTCTAAACTCGAAGCAGATATGCGTCAAGGTCGTTGATATAGATAAAAATCAATAGATAACAATTCATTTAAAAAAAATTCCACAGAGAAATAATCGAATTATCTTTTCACTTTTATCGATGAGGTCCACAATTTTACTAAAAACGCGTGTTTGTTTCATTTTGTATGTATCAGGTACGCGTCAAAACCCGTTTTGTACAAAATAACATCCACAGATGTAAAAGATATTTTTATTGTGTGTTTATAATAAATAGTTCATGTAACCAATCCCTTACATTTTGGCTTTCACTGCGTTAGAGCTAGAAGCTACAATATTAAAACAAAAAAAGCCCTCAGGAATTCTCATAAATATGAAACTCTTTAAATGTCAATGAGTGTAAGTGACGTACGTCGAGAGGCGACTGAAAAAATATACTGAAAACAATTTCCACGTAAGATTAATCTTTCAGTCGACTCCTTTCATGCTTGAAAGTGTGCGGGGGGCTTTTTAGTGTTTGGTGCAAGTTATGAGATTAATACTGTGTACATAAAAAATGGAAATGTAATGTTAAATAATTAATTACTTGACTACGACATGTTTATAAAAAATAATAAGTATTTTATGGTGTTTTATGTATGTATTCATATATGAAAAAGTACTGACTAACTGATGAACCGCTGCATCTAGAAACATGAAATTTGGAGAGGGGTATAATAGTACTAAGAAAGGAGTTTAGAAAATTCAACCTATAAGGAGGTCAAATAACAAGAGTGAAATGCACAAAACGAGAATTATTAAAAAAAAGATTAAATTTTATCTAACTTATTATTATCATTTACAATCGGTATTTTTGTTTATAACTATATATTTATTTTCTTTATAAAGATATAACTCACAAATCAGAATGAAATAATTTTTTTAAAGGTAACGGTACCTAAACGAGGTTTCCCTGTAAAAAGAATAGGAATGAATAATTTATTAAATAAAAAAAAGAAACAGTAAGACGGCTCCCTGTCTTAAAATGTTTCCAAAATTACCTAATACATTTTTAAACATCAAAGCAGATCACATGCAAGTTTAATTCAAGTAAGACTTATAATAACAAGGTTAGTGTAGTAAGTTAGAGGTAGCGAGTCACTTCTAACTTATCCCACACCTGTCAGCGAGGGTCGTTAAGTATTCAGCCATCTCCCACCTGGAACTGACTTGCCATTGTGCCGCCCAGACAGACTTGCCGACAACTATGTATATATATACATACATACTAAATTCTGTGGTAGGCTTATGGGATAGTAATTAAATATCCTCTTTTCCTATGTAGCGGTAAATTTGTTCTGCAGTTGGACATTACAGTAAACACCCAGGTGAAATAATGACAAGCAACTTCAATACGGTAGGTGCGTTTAAGCACTAAATTCCTGGGCTGATTTTGATAAAATTATTAAATTGATACTACATGGGTGACCAGGTAACTGAAGCTAAAGTAAAATTCTAAATGTTTAAGTTAGTTATAGATATGTGGCTAAAAAAACAGTCGGATTGATAACCTCCTTTGTAAGTAGTTTTTTTTTCTTTGTAAGTAGTCTTCCTTCGTCTACTTTTGGATCTTTTCGTTATTATTGAAATGCTAAAACTTCCTTCGTTTTGACTGAGTATTTATGACTAAAAAGCATAATGTATAAAAACTTTTTTAAAATTAAAAATATACACGTCCGTCCATCTGTAGTAGTGCTGTGCTGTCCATAATTTTCCATTCAAAAATTTTCTTTATAATCTTACCTATGGTTAAAATAAAGTAGATTGATTCGGCATACATACCTGAAACAGAAAGAAAATACCCATTAGTAAAAAGTGGTCAGAGGATCTTTAAACCTGTGTATAAATTGTATTTTTTTTTGATGTACCCATTGTCCCTCTCACGTCTAAGACGAATCTATTGACACCACTCACATAAAAATACGACAAGCCTTTTATGCTCTAGGACGTGCCTAAAGAAGCCTAAGTGTCTAAGTATATGTATGTATAAAAAAATATACATACATGCAAACAACCATACATATATATACTAATGACTTGATGGAACGAGCTCGGTGGCGTTCATTAGGAGAGGCCTATGTCCAGCAGTGGACGAATACGGACTGATGACATGATATATATACAGATAATCACTGTACAATATGTTGTTACACAAAAAAATATTACGCCCATAATATCAACTGTTCACATAACTACTACCAACAATTCATAAGCAAAGCTCAATCTAGATAAGCGTAGAAACATTACGCCCAGTAACGTATAGCCGTCACATAGTTTACAAAACAGATCACTTGACAGATAATTTCTACGGACAGCTGTTGCTATTTGCATCGGGAATGCTTTACTGCAATGTATACAGGCACTATGCAGTAGTTAAACTACAAAAATACGACTTGTTCCCGTCTGAAATGGAACCTGAAACCAAATGGAATATAAAGAATTTTCAAACTTTCGCCCCCATTCGACTACTTTAGACTATTCCAAGAAATATTTCTTAGTGTATGAGTAAAAACTTAGTGAGAGAGACACTGGATACATCAAAATTAAGTATGATGCACAGGTTTAAAGATTCAACAATCGGGTTTTTTCGACTCTTCAAAATCACAAAATCAGACAAAAGACATCCCAATATCACAGTACCTGATATACTGTCTTGCACTACATTTCCGGGTAACGCGTGGGTACGGACAGACAAACATAAACACTTATCAGCGACGTACACATCGATAACTGTCACAGTGGACTGATGCCTGACATGTGTTAGTTATGGACCTCGTAAAATTGGGCCGAGGTTTATGTCTTGAACACTGTCTAGTCTATGGCTAATAATTGAGATATCTGTGGGTTGGGTGCAAATTATTATGTACGAAGAACTCTATATAAGAAACTCTTTTGTTATAACGGGTTATCGGTTTTAGATGTACTAAGCCATCGTAAGAAACTACTTTCACTATGGGACCAACTCAGAATTCGAGATATTTTTTATAAGTTATCGATACCGCTGTTGTATGCTTATATCACTGACCCCTATTATACAAGTAAGGAAGTATAATACGTAAGTAAGTGTAGTAAGTATTATAGAAGGCTAATGATTTAAGCCTCATTAATAAACGCGTCTTAACTTTAATCGTCAGTTTTGAAGAACAAGACAAAAGATGCTCTATCTTAAGACGCGTTTATTAATAAGAAGGCAGGCTATCTGAAAGGCGGTTTTTTTCCCCGGCTGTTTAAAAAGAGGGTGTTGTTTTTCGTGTGTATGTTAGTAATTTTGTATGTCAATCTTCTTTGTTTGAAATCTTGGTTTTCACAAATGAATTTCTATAGTTACTTTTAAATAATTAAAGTCCGTTGTCTTATTCTAGAAGAGGTCAATTGGTTATATCGTTTACGACAGACAAAATGTACACATCAACTCACTATTTATTGTCAATCGCAATCATCTCTATAAGTTACCATTCGCAAATAAATTAAGGCTTCTCTCGACAACTATTCCCCGCTCCTGTCAGTCAGCCACGGTCAGTCTGTCAGTCTTTGTTAGACCAGCCACACTGGACCGGTGACCTAAACAAGAATATCCACTTATGTGGTAATTTGGACCAGTCACGTAAATAACTCACAGACTCACCTATTCATTTATCCAATTAAACTTAGGATTTCTTCTTTTATTAAAAAATATAACTCCAGAACTACGAGTCATAGTCCATTACCTATCACTACAGCATTAAAATTTGTGTCTTCTTCTTTTAATTTGTAATTCATGTATTATGTATTTCCATGCTCCTAATTTGTATCGTATGTTATATGTATTTATTTATCTGTGTATCCATATGTTATGTATAATTTGTTCATTTTTCAAATATGTTTGTTCAATGTATTATTTTAAGGCCTCTCTAATATTATATTATTCATTTACGTGCATGGTTGCCTGGAAGAGATCTCTCTAAGCGATAAGGCCGCCATTGAGAAACCTAGTATATATTGTAAGTTTTTTTTTGTTATAATTTTTTATAATTAAGCTGGTTTTTTAATAAAGAGTTGTCTTATCTTATCTTATCTTACGAGTACAAGTTATTAGAAGATCTCTCTGCTAAGACTAGTACTACTACTAGCTAAGACTACGGACACACAAAATAAAATAAAATACAAGAGAATAAATCATACATCAAATGAACAGCGTGGTGAACTATGGACTGCATCCGAGGAGGATATTATAGGAGATCCGTGCCCAGGCGAGCCACGCTGTGGGTAAATATAATAGTAATAATCATAACATAATATGGGACAACATCCGCACAAAAATTTTCAGGTCCCAAACTAGGTATGGTAACCTGATCACTGATATACATACTTGTAAATATAATAAATATCCAGACACAGGTCAAACAGACATGTTCAAAATACCTACGTATTATCAGCATTGATGCGTCTGTCACCAGCAATTTCAACCAAGAACTCATCCATGCCTTCATTTAATACCTATCTTTGCCTATAGACAACCACAGCTACCATCCTCCCCTAAGTCTAGGGGAATTGTTAAGACAACCCCTCGCTACCATTGTGCAACACGTCTGGCCCAGACAGGGTGGTGTTAGGTCAGGGGTTGTCAAACTGTTAATTAGGGGGGTGCTTGTAATTAAGTATCAGGTAAGTTAGGGGTAGCCTAGTGTGAATCTTTTGCCTACGCAGCCGCGCGGATTCAATCGCAGTTTCAGATATGTACTTCTAGGTTTTTTACTTCTGTGGCGATAAGAAACATTTTTTAAATTGGATACAGTTCGGCATTTTACTACCAGCTCGCACGAACACGGAAGTCAGCAACACTGTAGATGGACTTATTGATGGATGGATTGAATAATTATATATTTTTTTTTAATTTTAAAATGTTATTCGTTGTTGTATCTAAATAAATTTCTTACGGACGGACATTCGAATACTTTATTTAAGGATTCTATATTGCCGGTCAAATTTAAACTTATACTAGGGTAATAGTGAACCCTGTCGGACACAACTTAGGTGGCTCCATCTAATTTTATACTAGAATTTAGTTTGTATAATATCGAAAAAAAATGACAAATGATGTCTGCCACTTTTATTACTTTTATTGAATATTTTTTAAGTAAATATTTCTGAGTACTTAACTTTTTGTAAATTGTGTATCCACAGTATTAGTTACTTATTGTCAACTTGACAAAAACAACAATAAATATAAACATCCTTAAATAACGGAACAATTTTGAGAATCACTGGACTAAACTGCAGTTATGGTTGTGTCTAGTGCAATTTGAAGGGACATCCCGCTATATTCTACATATTGTTGTCTAAACTTGCTATTGTCCTTAGACCTTTTACGACTAAAACACACAGTCCTAAGCTTATTTCGTTATATTTATGGGATTATTGGTAAGGGGTCTCCTAAGCCGAGAGGGGTACACAAATAACGAACTACTTTTACAATAGGCCTATTTAAGTAACCAAAAGACATAGTGCATTAACTAAAAACTGATGCCCACATTAAACTATTTAAGTTAAAAATGAAATCAAGCGCTTGAACAGAATTCAACAAAATAGAATTTCCATAACTGAAAGCCAAGAAGAATCATCTTGATCACGTCAGTTTCTAAACACACTAAAATCAGGGCTTTTTGCTTTAGAACATAATTATAACACCTTCCTTTTTGCATCCGGGCTTACAATCACAAAATTAAATTTCATTGACCGCATAACAGATACTACACTACCGCAATATGCATTATTGCAAACATCACCAAAAAAAAAAAATTACCAAAACCAAAAAGAAACAAGCACAGCAACGACACATAGCCCGGATTTTCGCGTTTAAAAACATAGAAACACGAACGTTTCACCGTTTTTCATCACGTTTCGCGCTCACAAACATTATTCACATAGAAGATAAAAGATAAAATAAAACAAATAGTGACGTTGGGATAGTTTTTAATAAAGTGCGATAGAGATCGAAGGGGTGAGCAATGTTTAATGGAAACTGTGGCAATATGTTGCGCACGAAGGAAGTAGGGATTTTAATATCAGTAAGGGTTCTGTACTCAAATCTACAATATCAAAAGTATGACAATCAATCATAGGTCAAAATAAGATACAATTTAATTGTGAAGCGAGCGAAGCGACAGAAGAATGTATCAAACCTAAAAAAATATTTAGAAACTCAAATTAAAATCGCTACTGTAATGGGATAGAAAATATAGATTACATTTATTATATTTTTTATTTATTTTACTTTTTGTGTAATCAGATTATCTAATTGATTGACATTTTGAATTTTATAACAGTTATGTAAGTATTTAAATATGGATCTGATACATTTTCGAAACAAATGATTAATATCAAATTAAAAATATTTTTAGCTATCGCTGCGTGAATGAAGAAACGTTACTATATTTAAGAAATCCAAAAAATCTTCGTAATATTTTCATTTCTTTGATGACAAGAGTCAACTAAGGTGTCATGTCATGAGTGTCAATCTCTCACGACCCCAATTTTTTATTCCGTAATGGCGGCATACGACTAGCGAAGTGACCAGCAGCGTATTACATAAGGTTGTATTCAACGTTTGTTCTGAACATATTCCCTACTGTAAGAAATATTTATACATTGTCATATCCGGCAAAACGCGCGGAAAAAAGTAAAAAAGACGAGTTGTGTGAAGTTGCCACATACGCAAGCCTCTTTTGGCGACAAAATATTGTGGTTTCGGGATAGTTTTAGGGTTCCAAGCGTGCCTTACTACAACATACCGAATTATACAAGTTGAAAAAAACATTTCAAGCGCATTTTACTAGGTTCCAGGTTGTTTGGAGCATGTAAAACATTTTTTTAGATAACATTGAACAAACAATTGTACAATTGCATTTTTTTTTAAATTATTACTCTAATAATATTATATAGGCGAAAGTTTGTATTTGTGTGTGTTTGTTCGTTCTTCCTTCGCACTCAAACGGTTTAGCTGATTTAGATGAAATTTGGCACAAAGATTGCTTGCATCCTGGTTTAACACTTAGGCTACTTTTTATCCCGGTAAATTGAAGTGTTCCTATTGCATTGGATGATTATCGAGACCAAAACCGCTGGGCGCAGCTTAAAAATATCTACGAAATAGACCTCTAAATATAGATATTTATTAGTATACCGACTATCAATGATGATTTTATTGCTATATAGAAAATGATGATTTTCAGAGATTGTGGTTTGAATATAAATCATGTAATTTGACATTATCTTATTAAATTTCTTCTTTAAAGACATATGCGTGTTTGTTATGCATATTTTATCGTTTACATATGATAAACTATCGTAAAATACCATGATAAATTAGAAGATTTGCTTGGCACCCGCCTTGAAGGGCGATTCACTAAATTATTATCAACTCCGGAACCCTTCACCTCCAAAAAATAAATTGAAATAGGACTTTTTAGGCGTTTTTTATTTGAATTTGGTATGAAAAGTTTCGCAATCAACTGTGCCTCGCCGCAGTTATTTGATCCATGGTTCATTTTGAACCGTGGTACTGAATAACTAACCGCGAACGCTTTTTCAATTCGAGCTGGAACCAAACTTTGGTGGGAATAAATTGGTGTTTTTGTTATCAAAAACTTAGTCAAACGCACCGAGTGGTTTTTTCGTGGCATATTGCACATTAGGAATCAGGTGATACATACATGATTGAATTAGTAGTCGACACCCGCGGCGTTGCCCGCGACATAATTGGAATATGAAAAATATTTAAACTTTGATGTGACACCCTTAGGAATTGAATTTCTAAAATTCTTTCTTACTACACATTCACCAAATTCCATGTCTCTAGATTCAGCTGTACGTTGACTTATCAGTCAGGACTACTCTTTTATATACATAGGTAAGTAATATTAATAATTTCAAATATAACACTCATCGTGTTATTCAATAATTTACGTAAAATTTCCTTTAAAATATGTTGTATGCACATTTTACTTACACTTTAATATATGTTAATTCCTGGCCACCAATACTAAGATGGGCGCGGAACTATAAACTTGGGAATTTTAATGTTCTATAATATCTATCGAGCAATTTCAATATATTGGCTTAAAATAAATACCTACAACATAACGTCAAGGTTATTATTCATTCAAAGGTATAAAAATTTAAATACTTTAGATGCTTTTATACTCGACATCATTTGCACAAATCTCCTCAGACCAAAGGATGTATTTTATAATAAAATCAAAACTCAAATTTATTTTTCATTTAATTAATTTAATAGGTATAAAATTATATTACGACTACTATAATCCTCGATAACGCTGACTAAATTCCAGCTCAAACTAATGATAATCATCACGATTAAATGAAAACTCAAAAATGCGCTACTAAAAACCCGAAGAACTCTCAAATCCTTTCAAGGTCACTTCACAGTCTTTTCAAAATGCACTTCTGCCTCAAATTCCTTTGCATCTGTGTAGGGGCTTTGAGAATTCCCCCCATTCATGTTTACATTAAAAACTTCGTGTAAACTGTAAATTGGGTTACTTGAATTTTACATTTCATTTTATTAGTTGGAATTGGACTGATGTTAATGGAGGAAAAGTTTTAAATTTACGGTAAAATAATGTATGAGTTAGATGCAGGGAGAGTTTTATTTATTAGCCGACTGCTCAAAAATAGGATAATTTTTTTCGAGTATATTTGTAAGGTTGTAAATTTGTATGTAGGTCTAACTCTTTGAGATCTTCTAGAATCTAATCCAGCTTTGATAATGGTATATTAGGTGATCTTAGATTTTTTGGTAACTGCAGATGGTCATAAGCTATACTGGTTGTATTTGTTCTGAGATTACACACGTTGGTTTAAACGTCTAAAGGTCGGTTTCATTAAAGTCACTTTTGACCACTTGGTATTTTACATCTTTTTTTTTATAAATTTAACTAAGTGCTACCATTAGGAGGATCGATTATAATATTTGATCTCAATTTTATGCCAAGACTACATACTGCCTGCAAGGAATTGCTTATTAGGCGACAGTGCCGACTTACGAGTATCTACTACCACTGTTATTCTGTCTGCAATAATAAATGCAAGGCAGGCTGAAAATTGCTTAACATTGGTGATCGACGTTCTAAATCCAAAACAACTAGGACGCAAAACCATACAATAAAAATCTCGAAAGCGGTAAAAATAAACGGAATTTATTTCAAGCGAACCACATCGTAAATCGTTACCGAAAGCGATCCTCTGCAGAACGACGCGACGCGCGGCTGCGATAACGTATCGGGCTTCAATTAATGTTGTCAACGACCAAGTGCCAGACACACGGAAGTTTGCCCGGGAAATTGTCAGGAAATAAGAGCCGGATACCGTTAATATATAACGATAACCGGTATTTAACATTGTACGTTTGAGGTTTACATCGACGGCAAACCGTATACGTACGGGTAGCACGGTTATTTACACTTGCCCTGATGGTTGGAAAATTCTAAGATACGACAAATATATTTAAATCAATGTAATAATAGATGATTTTACTTAAATTTTAAATAAATGTGTTTTTTTTTCTATGTATTGTAGTACATAATATATGACGTGAATTCTTATTTTTTAATCCCATTGCCATGCCATGGTATCCGCACCCAATTAAATTTGAAGAATAAATAGAATGAGATACAAGACATTGTATTCACAAAATATTTTACACCAATGAAATACATTAATATTGTTAAATCATAGTTGAAATTAATAATTGTAATGTAGCAATATTTATTAATAAAACCATTGGTTCTAAGTAGCGGTATGAAAATCAGCTTCCAATACCGTAAAGACGGATTGCAAATGTACCGTTATAAACCAACTAGATTCAATCCCTTGTTGAAGGGCAAACTTCGCAACTTTCGAAGTGAAATTGTAAGTGGAGGCCTTAATTGAAGAGATTTCTGATTATAACGAGAATTTGTGAAGAAAATAGTATTTAATGAAAACAAAACAACATTTTAGGAGTTTACGATTACAAGATGTGCTTTGTTTTGGGAAGTTTTCTTGCTTCTTGCTATTCAGAATTCAGAATCTTTGCTTCCTCAATCTCTGGGGAATGAAAAATTTAGGGATTTTCAACACGAATAAGACATAGCTATAAGCCGATTTACAAAAAAAACAAACAAACAGAAGTCGATTCAAAAGTAGAAGATTCGACTTTTTTACCCGACTGCGAAAGAAGGAGGGTTATGTTTTTCGAGTGTATGTATATATGTAAGTATATTTATTTGACTCGCCCTAGAGCATAAAAAATCATATTTTTGTGTGTGAGTGGTGTCAATAGACTCGTCTTAGTCGTGAGAGTGACACTGGGTACACCTAAATATAAACAAAACAGGTAATTAAGGATGATACACAGGTTTAACAATTAAGCAGTCGTGTTTTTGCGATCTTTCTTCTAACCATATGTTTTATTACGTTTACAGCAGGTTTTGTTATTGATGACTGGACAGATTTGGAATATTTGGTTTTTGTGTTTTGCGACGTGATCAAATAAAACGTGATATTTGGATATAATTTATATTTAAAATAGTACCAGCAGTTTGTTTACTAAATTAAAATAACTGCGTAATTACCATTCCATACCATATGCCTACCAAATTCACGGTAGTCTCATGAAGTGCTTTTAGAATGTTTGGGCACCTCTAAATTACTTACACGTACAATGTGTAACATCTCTCATCGTCGCCCATCCACAACCTGACCGGGGTAACGTTGCTTAACTTCGATGATCGATTAAAACAGAACTGTATTTCGAGCTTTACTTCAAAACTAATGGCATAGAATATAACCGGAAACAAGACTTTTATACAACACAACGGAAATCCGACTCTATACAAATTGAAAATGAAAAACGTCTGTTCTATTATCCAACTTTGTTATATAGTCCAAAAAACTGGGACAACTGTAGTTATTTTCGTTTTGACAACCAGTCTGTTGACATTTTTATTGTTTTTATGTTATGTCATTGACACCGCAGTGTGAAAATTCCGAGAATTTTCAATTTTAAAATGAACGTGTGAAAATATAATGTTTGTTTAGGTGCATTTTTTGGGGATATCGAATTTAAAGTTTTAATGAAACTAACTTTCTGGTCGAGCGAGCGAAGCGGCTTTGCTTAAAGTCTATGCAAATAGTATTTTATATATCGTATGTCTGGTAATAAAATGTTTATCAACGAATCATGACGAAACTTACAATTAAGGTATTCGATTTCGGATTGAATTTCTCAGTGAAAGAGGAGGACATAAATAATATAAAAAACCTAAACAAAGCACATTTATTTCAATATTTCAAAAAAATATTGTGAAACTGTAAAACTATACCGTAACGGTTCTGTGAAAAATTACAAATAGTTTACAATATTTAATTTTTTGACATTTGACAAAAATAATAAGAAAATGCTACTAAATATTTCGACATATACCTAAAACTGAACATCACTATGTTTTTGTACACGCACCCAAATCTTAAAAGCATTGGACCAGGAAATGGATCGACAAGAAATTGGAAACGTCTTAAGGGTGAGCGCGCACGAAAACTTACGGCATAAATCAGAAACGTGACCAGAGTGCAGGACTCACTTACTTACTGGGAGGATGACTTAGATCATACTTAGGTATAGGCTATAAGGTATAGACTATAATTGTAATCCTGAGATAAACAACTCTGATTTTTTTTAATCGATATCAAACAAGAAGGAAATATGTCACTTTACATCTGCGACGTCTCCGTTGTACCTCGACTTAATCTCAATTTTAGGGTTCCGTATTCAATGGGTAAAAACTCTAAAAAACTGTAAGAAAATAAAAATAGTAAATATCCTGTAACTAATGCCCAATATCCAAAATTAGATTGAAGTAGTTGTGAGACTTCGCTATCCTGTTGTCTGTCTGTCACCAGGCTATATCACATGAACCGTGATAGCTATCCAGATAAAATTTTCACTGATAATCAATTTCTATTATTGCATAAAACATATAGGTAAAATATTTTAAGGGGCTCCCTTACAACATACGCGATTTTATTGCCATTTTTTATCAGATAATGGTATGGAAACCTTGCTTGATGGTCTCAGTAACAAAGGTCTCAGTTGATCTCTTAAAACTTCAGTAATATGAAATACGAATCCTTTTCAAAAGCTTTCTTCTTCGCCGCTTGCCATGTTTCACTGTAATAGCAATAATCCTAGATTTAGACGCACGCCGAGTTGGCTAGCTTCCCGGCTCGCCTTATGGGAGAGTACTACACTTTCAACGTATGAACAGTCCGGTTTTATCTAGATTATATGTTACTGAAAAGCTCTCGAGAGGCGAAATGGCTACTACTTAGCGTTTGAAATACAAGAAATAAGTTTGGACGTGAGTTCATTTTGTTGACTTATGATTTAGAACTGATTTAAAACAAAAGATTGGATTAGATTAGCCTTCGTTAATGTTTTAACAGGATATTTCTTAATTGGATGATTAATTAATGCTCAACTCTTAAGTAAGTGGGCTAGTTTAAGAATATTAGTTTAGAAGATTATAAATAAAAAGTATTTATTTGAAACTCAGTGGAAGTGAAATATAGATGTTTTATAGTTACTTTGAACGAAGAATAAAATAGTAAAAATAACTATTTCAATTCGGTAAAAAAAAAAATTTGCCCATCTTGGAAAGAGTATTTTAAAATATTTTTGCTTTTCGATATCCGAGTGCAAGAGCCGTTTTTATCCGCCAGAGGATAAAGCAAATTGAATTTAGAACATCGTATGCACTAAGTTTGTGAATTTAAAACATTATTAAACCTATTTAATTCTACCTCTATGATGCAAATTTTATAATACAACCTTTTTTAAATTGGTAAAAACTTAGCCTCGGAATTTTCTTGGTGTACTTTTTTTTGCATTTAGTTGTTTCCTCGCTGAGGTGGGTCGCTCATTTTATATCCTTCGCTTGCTCGGCCATCAAAATTGAGTACGCGAGTAAAAAGTAACTTTGCTCTATTGTATTTATCAAACTATTTTTGAGAAACCCTTTCAAAAAAAAACAAATTGTTGAAAGGTTTCTCAGTGACGCCGGGACCGATTTGATAAATTCGTTTCATACGTTCTATCTGTATGGTTTATATTTTCTGGTTCTAGTCTACTGGACCGATTTTGATGGAGACGACCCCATCAAAATCCTTAAAGTACGTTGGTTTTAAAAAACAAATTACTGAAAAATTTCGAATGAATGCTAGCTTTATTTACTTTTTTAAAATTATTACTTGTGGTAAAGTAAAAGAGTTTTCGTATGCGGTAAAGGACGATCACAAATAAGAGTTATTTGAAAAATGTATTTAGCTCCGGCCAGGACAGTGTACATGATACCAAAAATGTTAGGGATTATTATTATTTAATATATCAACCAAACTCAAAATAACTTAACTTATCGCAGTGTACAGAATTAATTTCGAATCAAAATATTTGGATGTTATTTACGCACGAAGATGCGTAAATAACACGCGTTTTTTTGTGTCAATTTTGACATTTGTGACGGACGGTACAATTTATAGACTAATGTGAACATTGGAGTCAACCTAGGATACATTAATCTTCCAGAGATGCCATAATTCCACTACTATACACAGAATTTAGATATAAGGAGGCGACTGACGCATTTTTCATAATTACACAGTATGAACCACATATTAAGGCATTTTTAGTAAACGTACACCGTTCTGGCCGAAAATGAAACAAGTTCTTTTGCTACATTCTCGAAAACTTAATTTGTCGCTGGATTCGGGACACACTGTTGCGGGATTCCGTAAGCTTAGTCCGACTTTGCAATTGTAAAGTTTCTGTACTTTGAGATGAATTCAATTCCCGCACTGATATGAAAACATTTTTTTTTTTAAATAGAATGGACAATAAAGTTATGCGAGCTATCGACGTAGCAATCATAATTTTGCAAATTAAAATTAATATGACAAAATTTAGATAGTTATTTTTATTCAATACTTTTTTAAATTTTCTGTCTATGTCGATTTAAAGGACAGAAAATATCATAGAAATATCGAAATATCGGCCTGCGAATGGCGCCAATGCAAACATTACCCATTTTTGGAAGAAATACCTCTCAAATATACTAAACACGATAAAACAACATGCATATCAAGTTTCGACCAGATTGGTTGGAAACTACGACCTGTACGCCAGTACCAATATAATACTCAAACATACCAAAACGCCCCAAAGACGCTTCGCTGCGTCGATTGATACTAAGGTACAATCCTACTACGAAATTATTGTCAACTACGTCAGCTTCATTTGTATTTCTCCAGATATTATACACTGTGTGACTGAAACTATAGTTAGACATTTTCGACGATAACATGCCTTATGTAAAGTAATTCATATGGCCGATCTACCACATTTTCTCAATCTATGGTTCATTCTTACAAATGTAGTTTTATGACCTTTCCAATGTTTTACAGGTTTTCTATGGTAGTATCTATAGAAAAGTTTTACTGTGAATAAAATTGAGTACAGTAGTAAAATATAGCGGTGTATTGTGCCTGAGACTTTGTTTAGGATTATTGAGTAATACGAGTAGAAATAGTGATTTCTACTCGTATTACTCTATATCGTAAGTTTAGTTAACTTATCATTTTATTACTTGGGCCGCTGGCGAGCGAAGCGTTCCAGCTCCGAGCCATATCTCTGCCCTGATATTGATTGGTCTTGGATTTTTCAACAAACGAAAACAGAAAATATCATTTGAGGCTAAACTACGCTTTTATTTTTATTTTACTACTACAAATATTGAACACATAATTATTATTATTTTTATTTAATATGTCTATGAGTTACGTTACCTGAAATTAATAATATATTATTATTACATTATGGTGTTATATTTTTTATATAGGCTAGCGGAAAGGTACGCTGCCCTCTGGTGGTAGTTTGGAGCATTTGGATTATCTGTAGATCTTAAATGGTAATAGGTAATCTTTCTGCTATATTTTTTGTTGTTGTTGTAGTCAGCCTTTTTGTTTTTGGTAATAAAGACGTTTTTGGTGTTATCTAGAATCCAATGATAGTGAAACAAAGCCGTGTATACACTAGAGTCGTATATCACTCGCGGAGCACGCTCATATTTCATCCCACGTCGTCATATCTAGGAAATAATTTACTAGTGGTCGGTATTAACTCAAGCTCGAATTAATATTTGTCTTATTCGGAAGGCGTTTGTATTGTGATATACTTCGTCACTTGAGTGTTTCCGCTGTTTGTTACTCGTCTGCCATTTCAGTTATTTGATTTGCAAAATCTTACTGCTGGACCGATTTTGACAAAATTTACATATTTAAATATATATTTAAAAAATAAGTATTTAACAAATGTATTTGAAACATACTAAACCGTTGTTTGTGCAGTTTTCAAGATTTCAAAGAACTGAGAGCGTGAGCCTGAACTCTCGGCAGAACATTGATTAGAATTTTTTTTTATGAAATAATCTTATGCTCCTTTATTATATATTTTTTTAAATAGGTCCATCAATTAATATAACACAGTATAAGATTTATAATTTTTTTTAAATTAAAAATCTCTTTGTAGCAGGATCATAAAATTAAAACTCAAAAATTTGTAGACGCTAAAAATATGCAAAACACATTTTCCATACTCGGTTAAAAATATATAAAACATACGCAAGTACCGTTTGCCCATTACAATGTCAGTTGAAGCTTTAACATTTGAATATGAACTCTCTAAGGAAATCCTCGAGGGGCTTCCCCCTTGTCATGTAGGGATTTCCCCGGAAATATTGTTGAAAATACAACTTGTTACAATGTAGATAATAAAATGAATTGATGTGAGATCAGAATCAGGTTTTTGTGAGTTTAATCATTTAATGGATTAATTGACTTTGCTTTTAAGCATGCCTAGTTAAGACAAAATAGGTAGAAATATTATAATTGCTTTTTTAACAAAAAAACATATTAGTCACTTATTTTTTTTTATTTCGGGCTAAATGTCCAAAAATGCTGGCTGCGTTGCCCCGCTGTATTGCTAGACTTATTTTTTGGGCAAAATATAAGCCAGCATTTCTGTCTAACGCAGAGTAATTATAAATTTTGTATTAAATACACTAATCTAACTATATCCCATGTTAGAGTATAAATGATTTGATTTTAAATAAAATAATATAATCTTTAAAAAACAGCATTAAAACGCAAATATATATTTGTCTAATTTAATTAAGTACTAACGCTAGGTTTAAAGTTTTTCTGTACTAACTACTGGGATCTACAGTTGTCCGAAATAAAGAAATTTGAATTTGAATGATACTAAAAAAACTTTTGTCAAAATAAGACTTAATAATGTATGATGGAATTTTTAATGGTGGCCTTATAGTTTACAGCAATCTATTTCAGGCAATGAGATCGATCTCATCTTGAAAGTGCGACGTTACAAACTTCAGTTCGCGAGTGTATGGGTTTTTTCTACCCAAACATCTTACATCTTAGGCGGCACCTTTGTTTTTACATCAGGAGAAATGCGGTCGAATATTATCCCACCACTAGAGGGCAGCGTGCCTAGTATGCTATTAGTATTACCACGCTGAATAAAATAGTTTTAACGTTAGGCAGATAAACACCACAATTCTGGTCATGCGACACATCGACTGTTTCAGTATTGCGTTTTTTAGTTACTGTTATAGTTTCCTTTGTGCGAAATAAACGTGTTTGTTCTTTGTTAATCATATAATAATATATTACTATTCCTTTGAAATAATTTGTAAAAAATAACTCTTCCAATAACAGAACTATCCGAAATAAAATCAATAATTTCCTACCACACCAATAAACCTATAACTGACTACCTTTCTACCATACTTCGACCCCTAAAGTGTTCCATTCACACCACAAAAGCTCTTGCCAAATAGAAATTATTTCCCTCTATTGAAATCTTCTCGCCCTGAAGAAGTGAAAAGGGATTCTTAGTGAGTGGAGTTTTTGTAAAAGCAACTAAAATGGGTATTCACTGAGATACGGTTGGATAGGTATCAAATATACGTGACTTCGTTTTAGGTATTTTAGGAGTTGGTCTGGTTTTATCCGGTATGATTTTACGTCTATTATTAGTTATCTGGTCTAAGAATAGACGTATCGACGTTATCAAATGTTTGAAAAACTAAATTTAACTTTTTAAGGTTTATATTCAACTAGCTGTGCTCTGCGGTGTTATCCGCTTAAATACAAGATAAAAATGTAATCCGCTAATGAGTTGCGATCAATATATAATCCGCCGCTTGGAGACGTCGGCAAGTTTAACCGAATATTAACAAACATAGCTGAGAACACTCTCAACTATGTATATAGTTGGAAACAAAATCAAAATCTGTTCACCGATTCGGGAGCTACGATGCCACAGACAGAGAGACGTCTGAGAGAGAGTGTCTGTCTGTCTGTCTGTCTGTGTGTGTGTCTGTCACACACACAGACAGACAGACAGACAGACAGACAGACACACACACACATACACTTAAAACTTAATCTTATTTACGGGTTAAAAAAGACAAATTTCAATTTTTGGCAAGTACCTACAAGCGTTTAGACACAATAAAAGTATCGATATATCCCGAAACAAAGTCTTCAAAAAATCACTTGCCTTCCCAACTCTAAACTGCAGTTTTTCGCTCGTTGTCGAAACTTTAGAGTTGAGACACATCTGCTGTAAACCTTGTCGCTATCGACGTTGGCTATTAAACTCGACAACTTCGGAAGTTGCTCCGCGTTGTAAATGTTTGGAAGGAATCTCTTGTTTCGGAGACAACGGCCTTTTTGTGCTACTTATAAGTTTAGTTTCCGTACGAAGCTTGTTATAAGGATGAGATAAAACAACTTTCGGTTTAGAATTATTGGGTGGAATTTTTCATTTCCGGAGGATAAAGGCAACTGCTTATATCATATAAATATTAAAAAATAGCATTGTTACTAACTTTTACTTGCGTCTCTGCCCGCTTTATGTTGGTTTTTCCGGGATGAAAGTAGCCAATGGCACTCTGCGAACTTTGAACTATCTTTATGCAAAAAATTAAGTCTATCAACGAACAAAATATCAAATACACTTTCGCATTTATATTTGTGTGAGAATAAAATTTTTGTTCAGTCATTAATTCACTTTGTTTATTACTTGACTAATTAACATATAACATTTTAATCCGTAGCTATCAATTATTTACAAAGTTTTCTTTCAAATGACACGTCATGAAATAATGTCAGCGTTCAACCAATCACGATACTGGCAACTCTCATCTGGGACCGCTATTCATTCGAAATTCAAAATACATGTACATCATAGAGGTAAAAGTAAAAATCCAGAGGAAAGTTCGTTCATAAAAGGCGTCAGTTGTAAGCGAACCTCCCAGAGGGCGCCTCGCGTTCGAAATGTTTGAATTTCGAATGAAAACGGTGAAAGGTTTGAATTTCGAATAAAACGTCGAAAGGTAATGCATACTCCTTCAGGTGTTCATTTTAGATAAGAAATTTGTATATGGAAGGATTTGAAATTGATATTTTTTTAAATCGGAGACGAGAATTCGAGACGTATGTTAGTTTTATCGAGATATATTGAATAAATACGATTTAAAAAATTCGAATAATACAAAAAGTTACTTTACTTTTTAAAAGTATCGTAATATAGACATTTGTTTTAGACCATTGATATATTTTGATAAAATTCATATGAGACGAACTGAGAACCAATCTTTCAACGAAATAGCTAAGAAATGGGGAAACAAAGATCCCAACGAATCGAGAACCTACTTTTTTGTCAGTTAAAAACCTAAATACGAGAACAAAGCACCAACGATAGTTTTAAACCGATTATCTAACACATCAAAACTAAATACAGTCTGTTACAAAATATTAACTACATGTTGGTTTGAAAAGATCCCAAAATACAGGCTGTTAAAAAAAACAACGATACCAAATATTAACTACAGGCTGTTCAAAAAGATCCCGTCAAAGCGCTCCCGTGGCACAATGCACCTGCACTCACTAATGAAGGCCACTCGTGTTGCCATGAGGAGAAAAAATCCCGGGACAAACTGTGGGACGAAAAGGTGGAAAACTGGGAAAAAATAGCTGGTTAGTGAGAGTTTTGAGTCAGTTGGGAAATGTAATTGGGTCAGTTTTTGTTTTTGTGACTTCCCTTTTGTGTTACTACGAGTGAATGAAATTCGAAAGAGTACAAGATGCAGGGACTACAGTTTTTAGTTTTTACCTGAATGCGAAAAAGTAGGGTTATGTTTTTTGAGTGTGTGTATATATGTATGTATATTTCTTTGGCACGCTCTAGAGCCTAAACGGTTTGTCGTATTTTGATGTTAGTGGTGTCAATAGATTCGTTTTAGTCGTAATGACACTGCGAACATCAAAATAAAAAAATAATTAAGGATGATACACAGGTTTAACGATTTAGCAGTCGTGTTTTTTCGAACTCGTTGTTTTATTTTTCTATATTTCACCGTGAGCGATATAACAGGATGGGAAAGTGGGATAATGAGAATTGTGAATTTGTAAGAAAGTGTAATATTAACAGTTTTGAATTTTTTGTTTCTTACTATTCTTGCGTGTTTCCATAAATGGGAGGCAATCGTGACAAAGTGAGACGACAAGGATAGTGAGACTGGGGAAGCAGATGGGATGGGATGTTCAGCATTACATGTGTAACAGTTAACAGCTTTGTTTCTTTCAAATTTATTTATTATTCCCTAGTTAAATTATGCCTATACTAGCTTTCACAAGCGGGTTCGCATATATCGTATCATGTTTGTTTTGCCGGGGGAAAAAGTCCTAGCCCAGTACACTCTCCGGACCTCGACCGAAAAATAATATCTGTTTCGAAAAATTACGTCAGTTAGTATTTTCGCAAATACGTTTATACTCGTGTTGTTAACATTGAGTATAAAGCTGTACGTATTCGGCCGCGGAGGTATGACGTCACGAGCCGCGAGAGGATTAATAAGATGGCGGCCGAAGTCTTGATACATCGCCATAATATTATGTTTTTATTTGTTTGTGTGTTAAATCTGTGGCGTTATTTCTAATTTTTTTTTAATATTAGCCGAGTGTCGTTCCTAGGTAATATCTTTCCTCGAAATGGGAATATAGTATGAACATTTAACACGGCAAAATGACCTTTAAAAAAGTTTGCAAAACCATGGCCACTAAACTTTTCAGTTCTCCCTAGAACTAGATACACATACAGGGTGTTCAGTTCATTTTACACCGAGCTGTCAACTATGCGGCGCGTCGAAAGTACACAGGGTGTTAGTTTTCGTCGGAATGTTTCCAATTTGCTGAAGTATTTCCTGTAAGGGGGTTGAAAAGGGGGGGTGTGTAGCTGTATCGTACAAAGGGTCGAGTTTCGAAAAGTTTTTTGATAGTCTAAATACTGTCGTTCGATTTTAGTAGTTTTTAGTTCGGAATAGTTGAGCTATGAAGTGACTTTTTTGAATTGAAGTGATAAGTTTGTTGTAATGGGATTGCCAGTAATCGTGTTTTAATAAGTCAAAATTAAATTACATGGGAATATAAAAAAAGTAACGACGAAGTAAAAAATTGCTTTAACCAATAAATATTTGTCAGTTTTTTTGAAATAATCGTAATTAGACAACTGTGCACAGCGCAGCATGTGAAACTTTGACGTTTGGCAACTAGGTACATGATGTTTTCGTTTGGATAAATTTTAATTTAATTTAAGTGTAGTAGAATCATGTATCAAAATTGTTTTAGAAAATAATTATTAATAATATTATAATATTTAACGCAAAATTGTAGTAAGATTTTGTTAGCATGTTGATTAAAATCGGCTCACCATGTTTAACAAAACAAAATATCAAAATTACGTATATTTTATAATCTCACTTGTTTCCGATTGTAACAGCTATCAATCAAGATCATAGACAACAACGCAACATTTAAAATAATTTAATGACAAACCACTGCTAAAAATACAACCGAGCAATCAAAATGCCTCTTCTTAATGAACTTTGGAAACTGAAATGTAATTCTCTTTGCGTTGAGTCTTTACTTAGCGACGCGTCAACGGGCTCAAGAAGACGAAGGGAGCCAGAAGATACTGTATAAGGAATTACAGTTACTTACATTTATCGTATTCATTTTTTTTCCTAACTTTAACTTTTTATAGAAAACAAAAATATTATGAATAACTTAAACCTAGAGTGCCGCCAGCAGAAGGGCAGGGCCCAAGGTGATACCGGTGATAGGGACTACAGAGAGAGGAACCTCCTCACAATACGTGCCGTATCAAGGATCAACGCTCTTTGTATCCGACTCTCGATCCAAGCATCTAGCGTGAGCCTGTTAAGATGTTGGTCGAAACACTTAAATTTTTTCAGATTTTTATAACCAAAAGAACTCAATTTTATTCTCCATGTCTTTTTTCATTAATTATGCCTGCTATCTCAGATACGGCTATACCCATTTGTGAATGAAAATACTTAATTTTTTTAATTTGAGAGATGAATTAGTCGGGAGTATTCTTAACTATATTAGACAAAAACCGATACAAGATGGCCGCTGGCGCAAAATGGCGAATAACATACTTTTTCACAACTCCCTCAATAAACATCAAATGAAAGTACTTGACTAGTAGAATACAACTCTGTGATAAATTACAAATCCAAGATGGCCAACACCACAAAATGGCGGGATTTATTTTACTTTCAATGGTTTATTCTTACTTTAAATTTTACTTACGTTATATTTGTCTTGGACTGTGAACACGAAATAATAATACAAAACGTGACCTACTCTACTGATTCCCATTGGTCCTGAGACAAACAGTGGGCCTTTTCGCCACTAATGGACCTTTTTATTTGTTCACGAACGCCTCACCAAATGATTTAACAGACAAGTTAGTTAGCAGTTCTGAAATATAGAAGTGGGACAGACTTAATTTAGTATTGTTGTTGCGGAGAAAATAGAATTAGTAATATCTATGGCCATGTTGACGATTCTAGAAATAGTCGGTGGCCGAGTTCGATTCTTGGCCAGGACAGGTGTTTGAACAAATTACTCAAAACTGCCTCAATATGGGTATCAAATGAAAGAACTCGACTAGAGTACATTTATGCCGCCACTGGATTTCATTTTTTATTATTGTTTACACCCCCTTCATAGGCAGACCCGTGTCCAGCAGTCGGACGCTATGGGTTTTATACGAATTACGAATTTAGTTTGGTAAATTTGTAATTTACTTGTAGACTAATAAACTAAACACAAATGTTTTGGTGAAGAGATCGCTTTTTGTACCTGTTTTTGTTGTATTTATTCTGTAATGTTCTATTTTTGTGTCATTGTAATAAAGATAATTAAGAATAGAAAATATATCACAGGAATTGAATTATACACCGCATCTCGCCCAAAGTTCAAGTTACAAAGCAACAATGTTAGAAACAGACGTACTAAACTAATATTATATGTATTTGTTGCATACCTACATATAAACGGGCTTACGTTTGCCGTACAAACAAGTTCGCAACTTCTGGCGGTAAGTGAGCGAATGCTGCCATGAGCGAAGCGAGCGAATATATTTTTACTGAATCACCTTATTATTTTATACTTATGCGGAAATTGAAATATAAAAAATTTCGTATTGTTTTATTTCATGATGATGTGCTAATAAATCTAATCTTTCTCTTTAATGAATCTAGACCAAACTCAAAACGACTTCTGCCTAAAACAAAAAATACAAGATTTAGAAAATCGTTTATTATCGGCTAATAATGAAATTGAAAATTTATTGCTCGAAAATGGAACAATCAAAAAAGAACTAGGAAGATATAGAAAACAAATAGATTTATGTAAACGACTTGACTACGGTGATTTTCAAAATACTCCAATTGCAGGGAGAAAGAGAAAACGGCTGCGTATCTCGCTGGGGCCGGAAGATACCCCCTCTTCTTCTTCCACAAATAGATTATCAACTATAGAACATCCAAAATATGTTTATGAAAATCAGCGAGAAATAATAAAAGAGTTAAATGAACAAATAATACAACTACAGCAATGGTTAGCTGAAGAAAAATGTAAAAATAATACCAATTACATCCAGAGGAAAAAATGTCGAAGTTCCCACCTACGTAATAAAATTACTGTTTTAGCAAATAATCATAAAAAACCAAGATTAACTTCGGCAAGACAGCAGAGAAAATTCAGTGCAAAAATAACAAAACTTCAAAAAGAGTGTAAAAAAGTACAATTAGAGAATAAACAATTACAACATCAAATTCTAGAATTACAACTTAAGTTTGATCAACAACAAAAAACTAATTTTAGTTCAGAAAATATAGAAATTAAACATCGGTTAAAAAGTGCAACGACCTGTGTACAGGAGACTAAGGAAATAACGAAGACACAAGCAAGAAAAACAACAATATTTTCAGACATCACCGGAAAAGGATTAGCATCTAGAATTGCAAACCACATAGGAAATAATCATTTGACAAATTATTGTATGCCAGGAGCCAGCTATGACAAAATTTTAGAAAATTATCAAAAACAATCAAATTGTCTTTCGAAAGAAGACACAGCTATAATAATTGTAAGTAAATACGAACAGTCGCTCACAAAAAAAGGCGGATACGTAAAATTATTAAAAGAATTAATAGAAAAAAGGGACAGATCTTTCAATGTTATAATATTCGGATTAAGCTATGACAAAATTAATGATTTAAATATATACCACATAAATAAAGAAATAGCATTTTTAGCGCGTATGAACAAAAATGTTAAATACGTTGATCCCAATATGAAGGACAATCGTGGAAAACTCTACAGCTATAGCTCGATGAAAAAATTTATAACACAAACAATCGTTGTATCAGTTCTGTCTAAACAATTCCAAGGATCATCTACACTTAAATTTATTGAATATCAGCATGAATCAGACAGTATTACATATCAGAGAAATACGAAGAATTTTCAAATCAATCCTCCCGTAATAGTGACATCGTAATTCTACATGCGAACATACAAAGTATTCACAAAAAATATTTAGCAATTGAAGATTTGCTAAATGATTATGAATGTGACGTATTATGTCTGACGGAGACATGGGGTCAAGACGAACGAGTACATACGATGGTGATTAGTGGATTTGAACTTGCGGCATATTTTAATAGGAAATTTTTTATGCACGGCGGTACTGCTATTTTTATCAGGAATAATTTAGAATATAAGGTTAGGAACGATATAAACAAAATTTCTTTTGAGATGAATTTTGAACTTACTGCAATAGAACTTAGATCTTCAAAAATAATCATAATATCAGTTTATAGACCCGATAAAGATATTAACTTATTTTTTGATTTACTAAAAAAATTATTACAAAAACTCCACCACGAAGGGAAAAAAAATTGTACTTGCTGGAGATTTCAACTTAAATATATTAAAAATTGATAAAAATATAAAAATGTTTTTAAAAATTAATGACGATTTTAATTTTAAAATAATTTTGAATGAACCGACTAGAATAGAGAAAACTAGTGCTACATGTATTGATAATTTTATTGTAAACTTTGACGAATGCACAGGAGATGTATTGAATCGTAAACTAGCGGATCACAAAGTAATTAGACTAACAATTTCGATCAGTAAACGTAAAACTTTATCAAAAACAATTGCATTTTCTCGGCAAATATCTGTTAATAATATAAATTATTTCAATTTCTTACTAAATCAGGATTTCATACATTTAAAAAATCAGATCATACTATGTAAAGAACCAAATTCAAGAATGAATATTCTACAGGACGCGATTAGATTTTATTACGACGTAGCTTTTCCAAGAAAAAAACGTGTAGTACGTAATAGGGTTACCAAATATACAACCAAAGGAATAGATATCTCAAAAAATAATTTAGCTAAGATGGAAATGATGCAGGAATCACACCCAGATAAAGAAAAGTTAATGTATATAAGAAAATACAAGAAAATTTTGAGAAAAGTTTATGTAGCAGCTAAAAAGCTACAATATAACCACAGAGTAAGAACTTCAGGAAATAGAATAAGAGAATCATGGAAGATTGTGAACGAACAAATCCGATATAATAAGAAACAGGTAAACAATAAAGGCGTAAAATTAATTAAAAGAGAAGATGGGACAGAAACATCTATCTCAAAAGATATAGCAAATGATTTCAATAACTTTTTCGGGAATATTGCTCGTAAATTGACGTGTAAAACTAGTACAAATATTGATGAATGTAAAAATTATTTAGAAATGTGTGAAAAACCTATCACCACTGTTAAATTTGATCAAATAGATCTCAAAGAACTATGGACGACAGTAAAAAACATGAAAGAGAAATGTACACCTGATATGTATGATATGAACTCAAAAACATTGAAAAAACTGATATTACAAAATGAACATTTAATGGAATTGCTTCACATTGTGATTAACGACTGCTTAGATGAGGGAATATTCCCCGACAGCCTAAAATATGGTAAGATTATTCCACTGCATAAAAAAGGAGATTGTACAGAGCTAGGGAACTACCGACCAATATGTATTTTACCGACTATATCAAAGATATTGGAATCATTAATTAAAAGTAAAATATTAAATTACTTCGAAGAAAATAATCTCTTTACTAAGTCTCAATTTGGATTTCGAAAAGGTAGATCTACTGAAATGGCGATAAGGAAAGTAATTTACTACATATTGGACTCTTTGGACAAATCACAGAAATGTGCAAGTATATATTGTGATTTGTCTAAAGCATTTGATTGTTTGAGGCACGACATACTATTAATGAAATTAGAGTACTATGGATTTCAGGGCCCCGAACTAAACATGATGCGTACTTACTTACAGAATCGGAAACAGGCTGTGTATGTTAACGATACAAGCTCTAAGATTACAAATGTAGATATAGGAGTGCCCCAAGGCTCTATATTAGGACCATTACTGTTTCTTATATATATAAATGACTTATCTAATGCTATGCCTGATTGGGCATATACTAGTTTATTTGCTGACGACACGCACGTAGGAATCAATGATAAAAGCAAAGACAAGCTAAATACAAAAATAAACAAAGCTAAAAGTATATTGAAACAGTGGTTTGATGCTAACGGTATCATACTAAACGCAGATAAAAGTGTTGTAATGACATACCAATCCAGGAAAGGTGTTGATAGTAATTTCGTCTTAGAAGAAAATATATTCTTGGGATACACAATAGATTACACAATTACTCATTCAAAGCATATTGCTAAATTGTGTAAAAAGATGTCAAGTGCCAATTATGCATTGGTGAAATTAAAGCCATTATTAGATAAGCATGCAATGTTGTCCGTGTATTACGCTTACACACATTCTATTATTAGATACGCAATAACTGTCTGGGGAAATGGTACAGATGTAATAAAAGTACTAAGAGCCCAAAAAAAAGCTATAAGAATTATATTTGGATTGCGTAAACGGGCGTCAGCTAGAAATTATTTTAAGAATAATAGAATCATGACGGTTATATCTTTGTATATTTATAATTGCCTCCTAGAGATCTATGAAGATAAGGATATTTTACAGAAACAACCATATGCGCATAATCTAAGAATGGATGAAAGTCGAAAAGAGATACTATGTAAGCCTAAAACACGCCTAGCCAAAGTTAGAAAACAAGGAATTTATATTAAGATATGTATGTTCAACAAGTTGCCCCATGCCGTAGTTAATCTTCACGCGAACGATTTTAAACAAAAAATAAAGCGGTTTTTTGAGTCTACCCCAATTTACTCAGTCAAAGAATTTATGAACATGAAGCTGACTGAATCTTCGTTCGTGAGTGAGCAATCATAATTTTATAAGTAGGTGATAGCTAAATTTTTAATAAGACTTTCGTCATTGTTTTTTTTCTTTCTAATAATTTTAACTTATACTTAATTTATATAACATATTGTCAAATCTAACTAAACAATTATAGTCAAAACTCACAAACTAATAATGACATTAAAGTATCTTATTATATAATGACTTTATTAAATTCTACTCACATTAATGTAAACTATTTTAGAAGTATTATTATATCAGTAATATATCTATTAATCTATACTACATAATCTTATTTAAATTTTGTAATTAAGTGAATTGTAAAGTTTTTGACATAGGTACTTTGAAATTTACTAAATTAAGTATTGTGTGAAATATTGTAATGTGACTTGCCTAGTATAACATAAGTGGTTATAAGGCCAATAAATAATTTCATTTCATTTCATTTCATTTCATAATAAACTGAATTATTTAACAAAAGTTACTTAAGTAATATTTTAAAAGTCTAATACTTTTGCCCAAAATTATAGACAGGTACATAAAAAAATGCAAACCAGAAATCAAAAGCTTAGTATGTTAATATGCGAGATATATAACATAACATGTGGTTAGAAGCTTTTAAAAAAATCCGACTGCAAAAATTTTGGTGCACTGTAACTTATGAGTGAAACCGCAGGATGCAATGAACAATGAAAATCCAATGACACCTCGCTTATTAAAATCAGTCAACCGGTTAAGGCTATAGAGGATCATAAAGTGTGAGACACACCAAAAACACAAACAAAGAAATTTATAAACATACACTCGAAAAACATCACCTTATTTTAGACAGGACTAAAACAGTACTGAATATTTTTTTTAGAAGAAATCTAATAAACGCTTTAAAACTTCACTTCACCCTCGCCCTTCGAAGCTGAGCGGTCGTCATCCGTCTCATTTAAATAGGAATTTGCGACACCTAATGCGTCCTAACATCTCGCGAACATTTTTCAGACTATCCGCGATTTCAGCGCGATTTTCAACGCTGAATTATGACTGCGAAATGACCTACTTGGGTAATACTCACTATTTTTGTGATTTCATACAAAAATTAGTTGTACATAACCAAATGAATGAAATATTTTATTGAAGCTTTATTAACCGTTAGTATGAGAGAGTGAATTAATAAAAAAAAAATAAGTTTGCTAAAAAAGCTTTGTTTTTTAACAGATAAAAAAAACTAGTTTTGCTGTCTTTCGCTGTCTCAAATTGTACATCGATGTTGTTACATCGCTTTTCATGCATTATGATGCTTGCTTTTGCACTTGTCTTCTCAAAGAAGGTCTTTTTTTTATCACAACTTATGGACATAACCTATGATTGATCTATGTTTTATGATACCTGTTTGAAATGTATATGTATATTTTTGGTGTACAATAAAGTTATATTTGAATTTGAATTTGAACCTACGTACAAGCTAGCAAAGGCTTATTTCTTTTCTTTTCCGACAAGTAAGTTTTGTCACTTTATCTAATGCAAGGATGCTGCAGTTAAAATACGCGTGAAGAAATACAGTAAGCAACGTATTTAACCCCAATTACAAAAATGGCGTGGTATTATAAGATTGATGTGTCTATGTTTGTCTGTCTGTGGTATCTTTGCTCCTGAACGAATGATCCATTTTTGATATTGCTTGATTAGTGATTAAAATTGGTAAAGATGAAAGCGAGTGATAATAAAAGACTTGAAATCCAAGATGGACGCCACAACAAAAAATTGTATGAAATCTCAGTACTACAATTCATTCTAGTGACTGCCAAATGACCTTAAGGAGTACTCCCGTGATAAAAAGGGTGTATTACTCAAGTTCTTCGATTAAGTAGAGCATTTTTTCAGCTGTAGAGTAGACGAGTACCGATCTATTCTCGTTTTGGAGTGAAAAAACGATGCAGCTGGTGAAAAGTGATGCTGAGATTGGAGAGTTGTTATATTAATTAATTAATTTAAAGACTGCGAGATGTGCCATTGCTGTTTACACGAACGACTCATTTCAATCCTGATAGAGTTCCAAATGTGAACGAAAATGTAGTTGGTCCTTTACAACAGTCAGGTACGCATGAAAACCAGGTATTGTGGCGAAACTAGGTGTGGTTTCTATGATTTTTTTTGGGTTTTCAATTAGATGGGGCATTCCTCCCATAAAACAGGAAGTTTCGTTGTAAATGTAAAACAAAAAATAGTAATGTAATGTAAAAACCACGACGAATCTACGAAAATGGATTTTATTACTTGTGAAAATAATACAAAGTCAAAAAAATAATACAGCAACAATGACACGTATTCAAGATATCAGTTTCCACGGCAACCTGAATATGCTTTTAACATTTTTAATCCATTTCCTTGCAAATTTTTTAAAGCCGTAAATTTATTTGGTGGTTTCACGAGGTTAACAATTTAGAGAACTAGGTACTGGTTGTATATTTAATTTTTATTTTCTCATCACACCTACAACTAATATAAGGATATATAAGCTTTGTACGTATGTTCACCACAATTTCTTAACTTTGTTTACTTTTAACTTCTTCGTGTTTACTGTAACCGTTTCATCCAAATATTTGTTTTACAGCGCCTCCTGCTCGTTATTTAAAGTGTTGTGCCATTGATCTACAAGTTACAAGGTAGACCAGCTGAAAGGAACTAGAGCAATAGGACGTTTGCGCCGAAGATTTCTTTTTGACCGATTCAAATGGGATGTTTTGAATTCGTTGGATCTTATACTCCCCGAATACTAAGAGACCAAATTAATAAAAGTGTATATTTTTAGGTGAAAGTAGTGAAACAGTAGTTGGTTTTATAATCAAGGTTGAATGAAAATCGTATTGCCTGCCGAATTAAAGTCAGTTGTCACTTTTGTTAAGTATTACTTGTCTTATTTTGTTTAAACATATGGGTTTTTAGCAAACCTGATTGTTAGAAACATTCCGGGACGTATAAAAACAAATCAATCAAGTCCAACTGTAGTTCCGTTCACATTCAAGACGTACCATTGTCATGGACACGAACGATTCATTTCATCCCTGATGAAGTTAAACTACGAGTAATGTGAACGAAAGTATAGTTGGACTCTTCCTACAATAGATACGCGTAAAGACCCGAATTCGTGTAAACAAAATGAATCAAACACGCTTTACTATTAAATAATATTACTTGTCTGAGAAAGTCCCGATCAGTGTTTGAGCGAGTATCTACAGAGACATTCGGAGCAGTATAGTAAATATTATTTTTAAGTATTATTAGTAAAATAAAGTCAAAAAGTTGACTTGTTTTTATTAAATCCCAAAACATATGGTTGTCGCAAGGTCCACAGTTTGCAGAAGTTCCAGTATATTACCTCTCTAGTGTTTTCTTACTAAAGAGATCGATGGTTTACGGTAGTGAGTGTTTTGAACTGTTTTATAGTTTCGTCGCGGTCGTGGCAGGAAATTGGTAGTAAGACTTTTTAACTTCCTATTTTTGAATTAACTTGTTAGTTAGTGGCTGTTAGAAAAACTAGGGCGTAAGGAAATGTGAACGTAAAACATATACAGTAAGTAAAACTGATTTTTCAAAGTATGTGTTCAGGACATTGCCCTTTCAAGTATCTTTTTCTTTAGTTTTATTATCAAGTAGTTTTATTATCAGAGAATTATCTGTGGTTAGTATAGAATAATATCAAATGCCACATTTCAAAAAGTACGATTCTTGATGTAGATTTTCTTCTTCGTTTAGCTATCAGGGTTCATGGGATACATCCTGATGATAGACAGACAGACAACGAATTCTTAGTAATAGGGTCTTATTCGTTCGTTCGTTCTGTCAGAGGGATAAAAACGTATATCTCCACTGACAATAAATTAGTATTTAAGCAATACATAAAAACCAAGATGAGAAAAAATAAATTAGAGGAAGGTATTCAGAAATTTTACACAGTTTTTAGATAGATTATCTTCATTTACGTTACGTTTTTATAATTAAACGCACTCCTACCATTATGAATATAGGTAGAGGGCATTCTTTGGCTAACTGCTTAAATTCGGTAACCTACATTTTCTACGTCTCGAAACATACATTCGAAGACACCGGCAGTACCTAAAACACATATTAATCGTACCCACTCGATCACCCATCACCGGAACGGCGTACCACGTTTTCTGGGACTGGGGTTAGCATCCGTCTGGTTTTTCCCCGGACTTTCAAGATTTTGTCCGGACTTTCCAGGTTTTATTTAGATCACTCTGCGCTCATCACCATCAGATACGCATAAAAACCTGTATTTTTAAAGTCAATGAATAAGAACAGGATTCGTCCCTAATTTGTCCGGTTTTAAAATTTGTTCGATTGTTTGATGCTTCGTAAGAATAGAAATAATTAAACTTACGTAAAATATATCAAAATCAGTTGTCATTGTCATTGTGTATATTAAGTAATTAAGCTGTACACATAAAAAAATATCTCAAATTCGGATTGGTCTCGAAATAAAAGAATTGCCCTCGTGCGGCTTATCCTTGTATAATATTATACTCAGTATGCATATTGTCACTTTCTTAATAAGATGGTAACCCTACCTGAGAGCGAATAAAGTATCCACCCCCGTAAATCTACGTCGCGCGACCGTCCACCTACCAATCGTTCGATGTATGCGTGCGAATCGACATTTCTTTTCAATGCTGGACAATAGATTCTTGGACTCTATTACGTATCTTCAAAGACAGTGGCTTTACTTGGCTAATAGACGCTATGGGAACCTATATATTAAAATTTAAGAAAAAAAACAGAGGTTTTTATAAAATGTACGATAATTGACTCGATTGGCCACGATGGAATCTTATAGGGACAAGGACACCAGACGCGGCTCAGCAGCCGCGTTAATACGCCTAGAGTGACAGAAGAAAAAGTCTACAATGGCAATTTGTTGCGCGTCGATGTAATCTTCTAATCATATTAATTATGTAAACTTTCTATCAATTTTATATTATCATCCCCTATTATAAAACCCGGCAATATTCTTGAATGAAAGGCTACGTAGTGGAGATATTTCCGCGCATAAAAGAAGAAAAAGAATTTATTTATATCAAAAAACTACTAGTAATAACAGAAACTTTATAATTAATATCTAAGTTTCTTATCACAAACCGGCTCGAACTCAGCATGATGCTGGTTGTAAACAACCAGCGCTAGTCTTCCGTAGGTGACGTCACGCACGCACACAACCTCGTGCAATGTACACAAAACATAACATAACATTTAAAGATACCGAGTGAAATTTAACGAGAAATATGTATTCCGAGCACTATATATAACGAATATATAACAAGAAATATATATAACAAGAAAAATATATATATAACTTTTATAATCTTAATTTGACACTGGGGAAAAACAAATCGTATGGTGACATAACTAATAAAATAAAAATATAGAAAAACATTTAGAATGACAAATCAAAAAATTTAGAGATGTCAGTGTCATAGTGACATATCACGCAATAATATTTTATTGTCAATGCATTTCTTTACCTCGTGATGAAATATATTTATCTAACAATTTCAACTTCAACAAGAAGTTGAAGTTGATATTGTAAGACAAATATTTTACCGAAGCCATAAACCATGAATTATTATTATTTTACTAAAAGTATAAACTAAATACGCTGCATACGGAAATCAGTTAAAACATTTTAACATATGCACTTCTTATTGACGGAACACCGATCTCGTCACGGCAAAATTCCTGCCCTGCACTCTACCTCGCGCCAAAGTAACCTAAAAATCGTCACGCGCACCCAAGGTCACATTGGTCCAAGTTATTATCCGGGAATTGTAATAGTGGTTACACGAGATTGAGCGTAACTTAAACGATGGCCAGGATTCAAACCTGTAATCTTCCGGGTAACAGAAGTCTGACTATCCCCCACGTCCAACGGTTCCAACGGAAGATCAACGCTGGCTGCTTTAGTCGACACTGTGTTGAGTTGGAACCGGTTTGTGACAGAAAGCATTTAGTTACATATTAATTTTTCTTGTCTAAGGTATGTTTTCTGTTGCAAATAAATATATTTTATATTTCTATTTCTATGTATCACCATCACGAATGATCAAGCATCTGGGTGTCGGAAGGAGGAAGGTTCGAGCCTGTCGTGTATTTTGGTTCGATTTCTTTTCGTGTCTATAATTGATGGTTATCTTATTTGCTTCAAAAACCAGCCAGAATTTCTTTCCGGGCAAATAGCCATATTCAATTGCCTCGACGTCAATAGCAAAAGGTGTCGTAGCAACAAATCTCCTTAAAGACACGTAATCCAAACAAATGACCTTCTCCAGAGCCCTTTGACACGGAGGCATGACAGACATCCATTTGGACGTCCTCAGACGTATACATTGGATTATATTGAATACATGTGTTATTGGCGATATTGACAGCTTACAAGTATTATATTGTGTCCTTTTAATCAATGAGCGGGCAAAACGAGTAGCGGGAGCAATTTTTTGTAGACTTTTACCAGTTTTCATTTATCTTTTACTCCCAGCATTGACGTTTCTGATTTTGTGCGATTTAGTGGCGATAAGGTTGTAAATATATAAATGGATTTATTTTTTATTTTGCGTAAATAAAGTTACTCATCCTAGCTTCAGTTGTTAAAAAAGGAAAATCCCGAGTCCAGTTCAGCAAGATAATTTTTCAACTACATGACCGATTTGATAAATTTTATTTGTCGTACTAAGAAAGTAGAATCATAACAAAAATCGGTTAACTTACATAAAAATAAAGATTCCGACGAATTCATAACCTCCATAAATGCTGTAAAAACAGATAGAGAAGACGGGAGAGCTAAAAACCACAGAGAAAAATGTAAGTACAACGGTAAAGAGTAAAAACCTCCGAAATTGGCTTGTAAAATATCAAGCAGAAGAGGTCAACAGGCCTTTTAACGTAAGTGCGGAATTACAAAGCCTCAAATGCGAAAACCTGGAGAAGATGATCCATAAAACCCTTATTATCATACCCTTTAAAGTACAAAAACCCCTATATTACAATACTCGACTCCCGCAACCTACCCTTAGAAATTATTTCGAGTATCCAACTTCAACTCTCAACGTTCTCTGGTAACAACTCACGGAACTCTAGACCAAGTTATACTAAAAAAAACAATAATCATTTCGGCAGAGATTTTTTTTTAGTTATCTTGATTTGGAAATGAAATAAAATTAGTTATTGACCTTATTACCAGTGATATTACACTAGGCGTAGGCAAGTCACATTACAAAAATTTAATAAATTTCAAATGTACTTACTCGTGTGTCAAAGTTATACAAGTCACTTAATAACCAAATTTAAATAAGATAATGATAAGTTACTAATATTTAATGTAAATTATTTTGGAAGTTTTAATAAAAGAATCGGTCTCTCGATCTCTAATCTAATCAAAATAGGTCAGTAATTTGCTTTCTAATTTATTTGAAATATATTTATTTTTAAAGTGTTTTGGAAGTATTATTAATACTGACTAAATATTATTAATACTTCCAAAATAATTTACATTAATGTCACTTGAATTTAATAAAGTCAAAATATAATAGCTACTTAAATATAGTTAAAATAAATTAAAAGCAAATTACTGACGAATTTTGATAAAAAATTATAAGGAATCAAATAGATAGTATACGCTTTCGAACAAAGGCGTCAGGTTGGAAACATACATAGTCAAAGGTTTCGATGAATCGAAAATGAAAAACCTTCTTCTATTTGAAGTACTAAATCGTAAACTTCACTTTTGAGACTATTTAATACCTGATCTGTAATAACGAGCGAAGCGTCTGTGCTTTGAGTCTGACAAAACTTTTATTCGCCTATCAGTATTGCCACTTAATGGCAATATTTGTCTGGCTACTCGCCCATAGACCGTATTTTTCAACGTAACTTGGTATACAGCTACAAATGTTTTTAAATATTTGTTTACTATTTTAAATTTTTTTGCATTTAGAAGAAATACCCTGCTAAAAATTTTAAATATACAAAGCAGAAAATTTGCTACAGCGCCATGTGCCGGTTGATTTCAATCCATATTTAGCAGAGACTTGTGGAACAAAATCTCAAAGGAGAATTATATGAGATTATCGTAGTAGGTTTAAACCCTTGACTCCACTCCACCTTTAAGGTAAAAAAAAAACTTTTGACCTCTGAACTCTGTAATTTACCAAAAAGTTGTATCACAGTTGTTGTTCAAAGGGCTCTCCTGGCTATCTCTGTAATACGAGAATTTCTCTTCGCCCTTTTGTTAATATTGTAAGTAATTATGGACCTTTAAGGATCGGATAAAGTTGCCAGGTGAAATTATTATGGTTTGTAGGTTTATGAAGGGACTGTAGTACTCGCATTTTATACTATTGTGACACTGTTTTATTTTCCAGCCCTTATCGACTAGAGCTAGGCGTAAATGAGGTGAAAACAAAAGCAAGCAACTGGGTTTCATTCAGACAGAGATAAAGCGGCGTACTATCAAACACTTTCAAAATGAAACTAAGCTTTCCCTGGTTTTTACCTCTTTCTAACTTTTCCTAAAATAGGGAGACAGGTTTTGATAAGGAAGGATCAAAACCTGTTCTGATAAGATAAGGACAGGACCTTGGAAAAAAGAGCGACAAACCAGACTATTTGGGTTTTTTTTTGGTTCATAGTCCTATTAATCAAAGTATTTATATTTTAAACAATTGTATGCGAACTCAAGATTACCGAAGAACCTTAAGGTTTGTTTAAAGCCCGTAGCGCCATGATTAAAGAGTTAATCGTTTATTTAAAGATAAGAGGAGGATAGAATATAAATTCGGGAGTGCTTATTTAACACTGACTCTTTTTGCTTTCGGCTGGATTCGCTCACGATTTTACAAGTTCGCCAGTCATGCTTTACCGTGATTCGTAAAAATATAATTTATTGAGTTTGTTATCTATGCGGGTAGAATAGACGACTACGGACGTAGACTGATTTTGAATTGAATTTTTGCAAATATTACCTTTAACCGATCGACCCGCTACTGGGCCCTTATTCTTTATAACGCGGCGTTATTTTAAGCGCGTAGAATTCTAGTGGAACGATATTGACTAAGCCAATGTAAAATTTATAATCGTGCCGTGGCACGGAATAAGCTCGTTTTGTATCATTACAATAAAGTATACAGTCAACATAACGTTACGGACCTACTCTTCCTTGTACTAGTGTTGTCTGTCCTAGGTCCATCGATGGATCAGAGTTATATACCTATTAGATATTTTTTTTTGAGAATTCAGTAGTACTAATTATGAACTCTTATAGTTTGGCTCAACGTATCACACATTGGTAACCCAAAGAAAGCGTACGGACAAGAGGTAGACAGAAAAAGAGATGGCGAGACGACGTGGTGTTTTCGCGGGAATAGCCTGGCCTGGGCTACACCAATTCTTGAGTTCCCAAACAATATAATTTAAACTAGTAAAATTGACATATTTTTATGTGTAAATAGTTACATTAAATATAAATGTATTTTTTATTTTATTTTTTCTTTATATTTTGGCTAAATCCATCCTCCAGTGACGTAAGGGGGGAAACATCAACATCTGTTTCACAATATGTAGAAAATTATATGAAAGAAACATAACATAGTTTTCTGTTTTATAAACAGAAAACATTTAAACTTGTAGTCACACAAAGAGCAATACTAAAACAATTCACCAACATATCAACAGAACACAAAAGCAGTCCAAAAACAGCTGTTAACTCCGCCAAAACAATGTTTAAACAGTGAGCTGTATAAAAAGCACCACTAAAAATCAAATATAACTTTAAGCTACAGGATTACTAAGTACCAAAAGCTAACAAAACCTGATCATTAATTAAACTGAACAATTAAACGCTGCAACTACAAGTTACGGTGAATTTAAGATCATACGCACACTTCTAAATTAATATTGAGAAATCACATTATATCACTGACAAATTTAAGCTCGCTATATTTACTACTCGTACTAAGCTTGCATTAAAATATTAAATTTTGCAATATTACTGCTTTAGATTAAGACCATAAAAGAATTGTTTCAAAAAAGCCAGAACAGTGTACATGATACCATAAATACTTAAGGGAATATTAATACAAATATAAATATACCAACCAAAATCAAAATAACGTAACTTATCGCAGTGTACAGAAGTAATTTCGAATCAAAATATTTCGATGTTATTTACGCAAAAAGGTGATTTACGCGTTTTTGATGTGTAAATTGTGACATTTGTGACGTGCGGTACAATTGATAGACCAATGTGACCATTGAAGCCAACCTAGGATATATAAATCTTCCAAAGATGCCATAATTCCTGCCAATTGACAGAATTTAGATATTGTACATAATGAAGAAGGCGACTGACGCATTTTTCCATTAAAAAAGTATTAACCATATCTTTAGGCATTTTTGGTAGACGTACACCTTCCTAGCCAATAATGAAACAAGTCCTTTATTGTAGTTACTGTAGTTCACTTTAAAATGTGATCTTATGTTAATATTTATAGTTATGTAAGCCTGTTCATAATTTCAATTTTGTTTCATTATGTTGATCTCGTTTTTATCTCTTTTTTTTTGATTTGAGTCCGTTTTTATTTTATTTTTATTATTTATAAACAAAACTCATCGGAAATCAGGCGTTACAAGTATAGTAATTCGAACTGCGTAGTTTACCCAAATTGTCGATCAAACACAATTGATAAAATAACTGCTAATGTTCGGTTTCTTCCCATGTCTTTACCAACACCAAAATAAAGAAAAACTAATAAGTAAATATCAAAACATTTACAGCTTTGAACAGATTTTACAAAAATGGCCAAGTATACGGTAGCCGCTAACTTCTTCCACGGCACTAGAATTTGGCTTTCCCGCGCTTTTCGACGCCATTTTATTGGTCCTTCGAGCCGGATTTATCGTGGCGCGATAATTGTACTGCTATAAACTGTTGTTTTACTATTCTATCTGCTATTTTGGAATCTAGATCGTGATGTTACGTAATCGTTGTAATTAATGAATTTACTAATTAAATTAATGAGTTTACAGTAACTTTACTATGTATATACTTCAATAGAATCGCTAAGTATAACACTTGTCTAGACGAGTATAGATACTTTGGAATCTGTAGGTGTAGAATTTATTACAAGTTAGACGAATAAGTTAAGTGGTAATACTTCTGAAGCCTTTTCATTAGTTTGGTCCATAGACAAACCTAAAATAAAATATATATCGTCTTCTACTTCTTATTTATTCTTATCTTATAAATTGGAACTGAATATCATTAACACACTAGCTTTAACTTGCGGTGCTAACCGCAGAAATTTGAATGTCCGCGTTGGGATAAAAATTAGACTATGTGTTTTTATTGGCACCATATTTCACGCAATCATTTTGAGCCGTTTAACATGAAGGAGTAACAAACACACACACGTGTGTGTTAGCTTGTGTGTACACATACAAACTTTCGCTCGTACAATAATATAAAGAGTATGATTTCTTTGATCTACTATCAGCTAAAAATGACCAAAGTAAGAAGAAGCACCAGAAACTCAGCAAGTCCTTCAAAACGAACTGTTCCATCTAACTCTCCTTAAGTAAACGTAACTCAGACGATTTCATTTCCATGAGACTTCCCGAATCTGCATAACTCTGTACCATTTTACATATAAATTCGGTTCGTGTGGCAGTTTGCGTTTACATTGCGGGGATTATAGCGTGCTCTCGTTAAAGGCACGGTGGCGAGACGGTAATGTATATAAATTTGAATTGAGATTTTGTCTGGTCGGAGTTTAGCAGGTGGTCTGTGATGTTACTAGTGCGACACACGGATGATTTTACTTAAAATAGTTAAATTTTAGGGTACTTATCAGAAGGCGTTAGAAATGAAGTTGTTAACACAAGGTATATAAAAGAGTAAGTCCCGATTGACTGATTGATATTCTCTGGAAATTATTGCAAAGCCAAAACCGCTGAGCCTAGAGACATGAAATTTAGAGGGTGTATTCATTGTAGAGGTGTACTAAGAAAGCATTTTCGGAAATTCAACCCCCAAGAAGGTCAAGTGGGGTAAAAAGTTTGAAACTTCTTTATATTCAAGTGGTAAAATCTGTCGCCAAGCACCTAACGGTGTGTTACAGCAGCCTTCCTTGAGGGCCAGTGTATTCGTGGTCGTGCGAACTTGTGGCTTAGCTGTGCAGGATAATAAAAAATCCATTTAATGTCGCGGGCAACGCCGCTGTAACATCTACTGGCTATCCTATTTCCTATTAATATTATAAACGCAAGAGTTTGTAAGAATGTGTGAATGTATGTATGTCTGTTGCTCTTTCACGCAAAAGCTTCAGAAACGAAATTCGGTACAGAGATAGCTTAGACCCTGGATTAACACATAGTCTAGTTTTTATCCTGTATTAACGCGGGTAACACCGCAGAGCGCAGCCAGTTACATAAAATTAGTATCTCCGTAAATAAAACGAAAATATTATTTTCCATATATTTATGTATAAGTAGTTTTAGATACGTGATTATTAGCGGGATCTTAAGTGGAGAAAAAGTCGACCTTTCCACCGATGGTGATACGGACTTATAGAATTATGCAAATCCAATGGTATGTAAATAAATAAATAAATGATATGACGGGACACATAAATTATGTGCCTTTGCTATTTGAATTGCTTATTTTATTTGCGAGTTACTTAAAGTATTAAGATGATCATCACATTATTTTCATTATCCCGCTACGTGGGGTCGGTACAGCATGCCTTACTCTTCCATTCTATCTATACTCTATCAGCTGTCATCTCTTCATTCTTTCGCCCCGGATCTTAAAATAATAAATCTATTTATAGTAGTATTTGTATTATACTACTGTATATTGTAAAGCCCTTTTTACTAACGTTTTGAGTTGTCTTTCATACTTTATAATTTTTTCATATATCTTTGTAAAAACCTGGTCAATATATCCGCAATAATTTTCTGATGATTTCGTTATACTTTTGGTGCTGAAAATATTACTTTTAAATGTATTAATTGCCGTTTTTATATTAAAATTTGTTTGTTTACATATTGTTGACAACGTCAATAATTTTCATTTCACGTCATATCTTTCAAAAGTTGTATTTTTTTCTATGAGAACGTGTAAGGTTTTATGTTAAATAGTCTAGTTTTACTTATTTTTGTATTGGCCATTTATAATATTTAAATTTAAAAATATAGATTTTAAGAAACGGGCTCGCGACTATATAAGACGTCGCGAGGCATTCTTCAAGACAGTTCTGCTCAAGTTTTCTTTTAACTACGTACTACGGCCATACCCGGGCCAGGCAGGCCTGGGAATTCTGTTGGCGCGACCAGTTTTATTTTAAAGTGAATTTTTCTTCAAACCATTACAAGTTCTCAGGAATATAAGGGAATGTGGATAATGAGACATAGACACACAGTATACATTTGGATGGATGGAGCATTCCTTAAAGTTAAGGTCGGTGCAACCTGAAATATTATTCATCGTTCCGATACTGGAGCTGCCACCTTCGGATCTTCGAGCTGCCACCCTCATCTGTGAATTGCCACCTTCATCTGAGGACTGTCACCTTCATCTGAGAACTACCTCTCGGTCTATGAACTACTCCCTCCGTCTGTGATCTACCACCAGAGTATTGTGACCGGCCGTTTAAAACAGGAGTAATTTTAAGTTCTTTAGTTATAAGGTAGTTTTTAATTTTAATCTTTGTTGCAGTTTGTAATTAGTAAATTAAATATTCATTTGTACATATTTTCTTCTTTCTTTTCCTTCAAAGTTAGGGTCCTACTGGTAGGGTCAGGTAGGAGCTTCTTCTTTTATTTTCTATTTTTTAAATTAATTATAGCCTTGCCCCTTAGAATATAAGGGGTAACGTTATAATATCTACCTTCTTGTTCGTTTATCTCTCTCGATAACGGCTGGGCCGGTTAACCAGATTTTGGTTGAAATGAATTTTGAAATGTTTGTGAAAGTTCAGGGGAGGTTAAAACGGTGAGAAACATACATAACTGTTAGGCGGTACAAACGGTACGGTCATCTAGTAATAAATAAATATTTTTATTCACTTTTTATATGCTAGCGTATTACTGTATAAAAGTTCGTGTAAACAATTCTACTGACCTAGTTAACGTCTAAAATTTTCTCCCCAACCAAACTTATTCCAAAACTCTTTCCGTTCGTATGTCACGTTCAAAATCTCCACCGTGTCCCAACGTCTGAATAGTTACCGTCCCGCAAATTTGAATAACTTGCAAATTATTCTGTCCCCGACACGCATTGTTCGAGCACCTTTCTGCCTCTTTAGGACGTTACGAGCGGCCAATTTTACGGCACGGCATGTTTCGACGGCGCGGTTTGAAATTGGAATTGTTTTAGAACATTTTTGAAAGCTGGCTGATGTGTTCTCTGTATGATTTTTTTAACGACAAGTTTGGTAATAACGGTTTTTGGTGAAGTAAAGGGCTAACTAAGAGACTGTATTTAAAAAAAATCGGCCAAATGCGAGTCGAAGTCGTGCACTTAGGGTTCCGTACCTTTAGATAATGTTTCGGTGCCCTTAATTACAACATGTTTCTTTCTGTTGTCGTTATTAGCTTCGAGCAAAATACGGCAACAAAAACATTTTAATTACTTTGAAACAAAAATATTAATTTTATTGTTTTGTTGTTATATCAGCAACATAAATGTGTACGTGATTTCAGCTGTCTAGCTATCACGGTTCGTGAGATACACCCTGCTGACAGACGGACACACAGCGAATTAACAGAATATATACCAGGAACAATAATTTCCATTTCAGAAATACAACTGCAGAAACACCATCAGACCGCAACTTAATTCATTATGATAAAATTTCCTCCGTTTTAGGTATATTGCAAATGTGGTAGGTACACATTAAAGGAATAATAGATAGTTCAAATCAGAAGTATCTACGACATTTTATCTACGAAGGACTCGAGATTTATCCAGGGTTGCCTGATTATAAAAAAGTCTCGACTTTACACATACGTTCTAAACTTTTGATCGAGGCGAGTTACAGTAATAAATTAAAATGGGATTTACTTATTTAAATACAAAAATAGATACTTCAACAATTTTCAGCCGCATACCTTCGAATAAAAACTCTTTATACCCAGCAATGTTTCATAACCCAACTAAACCGAGCCCCCTAGGGGTCATCAATTGCCCCCCATCTCCGACATTAAAAGGAACTTACTTCCAGTAAATCGAGAAGACTTGGAGACAAAAAACCAGCTGACTAATGTTCAGCAATCAGTCTCCGAGATAAAAAGCCTTTTCAGGCCGTCTTGGGTCGTGACTTGCCCATAATTAGTTTACTACGAATTTGGTAGCGGCTATGATGGAAAGTTATTGGGGTAGATGTGTCGCTGATTTGCCAACGCCTTCATCAACTGCTATAAAAATTGCCTTTACACGTATCAACTATATGAAGATACCTTATCGAATGGGACATTATGCTACTTTGTACCAAAATATGTGAAAAATAATTGAAATACTTTTTGCAAAAAGGACGTTCTACTACACATCCTTCTCTAACTGCAATAGCTATGATAATGATGTCGTCTTAATCTTAGAGCAGTGTTTTGTAGTTTTACCTACTTTTATTTTTTGCTTGGTATGAAAATAGTCTTTATTTTAATATTAAAGTCGCTTTATAACAGTTCGTTTTATAAACAAACGTTGCACATCTTCATCGCAAATCATAGGTCATTACGAATTTAGTATAGTAGCATTTGGTCCACAATTTGGGAAGGTTCACTTTGATTTTTTTTCTGTACAGTCATCGATATTGTGACCTACTTTTTCAATAGTATTTACCAAGGCAGAGTAAAGATATTAGCAAATTGATTTCAGAATATTTTGAGCCAATTTGCCCCTTTGTACTCCTACTAGCATAGATAACTTTATCATGTACTTACGTGAACTTACTTAAAAAAGATAAATCGTATACCAAATAATAAACTAACCTAGCGTTATGAAATTTTGAACAAATAAGTAGATATTTTTTTTTCTTAAAATTATTACAATAATAAATCATTTACAATCATGTCCTACTTTTTTTTAATTCGCATTATCCAAAGGATATCGTTCCTCAGGATTACTTGGGGTTTTTTTAAGCTTTAATGATAAAATTAAAGATAAGTCATTTTATAACTATCAATCTGCAAATAATTGCCATTAAAATGTTCAATTTGAAGGGACTGGCGAATTCTCTTCAAAATATAATAATAAAATCAAATTGTACGCCTAATGATGCCCAATTGCACATTCCCTGCGGTCAAAAAGACCTTAAAATAAGATTTATTATTATCATCATTTTTATTTGAATAATGTCAACAAATGAATTGCCCTCAAGTTTTTATTACGCTTGGACATAATCACGTCCAAGTTTTGGTATAAAATTCGGGGCTAACAAGCGATTTGACATTGTCAGGATTGACGAGAATGGCTGAAGGTTGTAATAAGAGTTTAATTTCTGAAAAGTTTCGTCGTTAAACGAGTTGTAGACTGTAGATAAATGTAATTATTTTATGAGAGATAAATAGCGTAGCATTATTCTACTAATTAACATATATAATTAACATATATAATTAACATATATAATTAAAATATATAAAGGAATTTTTATTAATAACTAGACAATTTAGTTTATAGTAATTTATTTATATCGTTTTAAGTTTGGATTGATCTAAACTAAAACGTGGTCTATAAAACCTATTAAAGTGAACAAGTCAAAATACTGAAATAAAAAAACTACCAGAAGAATCCTTTGTCTTTGGAGCACCAGATATGGTTGTTTTTCGAATTCTAGCGTTATGATACTGGCACCCTTTTGAAACTGTTCACCAAAAATCTAACTAAAACGACCCCATCGTTCAATCCGTAATTTTACAATTCCTCGTATAAACTCATACAACTATTAGGCACGGGTCTTTCCTATGAAGTCCATCATGCTAGCTATATTATTGGTGCTAGACTTCACTTATCCCCAAAGTCGTTAACACGTGTTCTTTCAACGATAATCAAGCAAGCGAATACTTAATTAATACTAGAGAAATTCTCAAGATAAAAAAAATATCAAAACTTCCCCACATTCTATTTAATCCGTAACTCACACCCTTCATAAAAGCTCATAATACAACCCCCAACAATATCCGAAAATAACCCAAAATCCGCGATACGCCAAGTTTCTTCAGAAGAGAGCAAACCCCGTAATTGTAGGAGTTCCTTAATTAATATAGGAGAAGTTTAGCACTGTAGCAGAGAAGACAGTAGTTAAAGTTATACCAAGTAATTTCTGTCACTTTTCATACTCCCTACTACGATTTCTCTCATGGCAGGGATGCCGTTGCAATATTCACAAACACCTGCACAAACACACAGACTATCGACAGACGTGTCTGCTTTTAGTCTAGCAACATTTTTTTTACAACAAAAAAAAAACATTCTTCCTAAACAATACAACTTTTAAGTGGTTAACCGATTTCCATTACGGCAGGCGCTTATAGAATTTTTTTCAGTTATTTCGATTTAAAATAAAACCTCTGGATTGATTTAGATTGTGGTAGAAAAATCATTTAAAAAACATAAGAAATAATTATGCGTCGAGTAATTGAGTACCTCCGCCTTTTTGGAAGTCTGCAGAAAACTTAACCGTCCTTTTGGAAAGTCGGGTAATAAGGGCATATGTGAAATGCAATTCTGATGCGTTTGCGGCCAGTTATTGGAAACTGTGGTGACTGTGGCGCGAAGGTACTAATTAAACGTCAGATTGTAAATTTATTTTCCCTGAGCTTGATTGTGGTACAAGGTGGGTAGGTATTATCTAATAATGTCCATATAGTTACAGCTAGACAAATATTTATCAGAAATATTATAGTCGTATGATTATATTAAAAACTTATCTTTCATATTTTTTATGGTAATTTAAATTTTTAAGTAGATTGTACTATGTGGTATAAATAATGATATTTAACGAATTCACTTAAAAATAATACTATTTATTAAATTTGAATGTACCTACATACTTGTACATAAAATATATGTACAAAAATACATAATATATATATTTTAAGTATGTTATGTAAAGCATTTAACATGCTTAATTGAGTTATACATAATTTTAGCTAACGAATTTCGTTCCGAAGCTGTATGCAAGTTCGATGCGAAAAGCGGTAAGCTGGCACAACTATCCCTCGCAAAATTCCTATGGATGGCACGCCACGGACACAGCTATCCCTGACAAACGGGATAACTTCATAACGCCACGGTTTTACTCGATTAAACAATCTAGTAATCCTATTCAACGGTAATCTTTTAAAATAAACGATAAATCAATTCTATTGTTATTGTTACCACAGAAATAATTAATAGATTTTAGCGAAAATAAATGAGCTACTGAATTTGTCTATACTATATTTGTTTATGAATTTGTTATATTTTTAAGCAGGTTAAGTAAACATTTTTGCGTTATGTATTTCTGAGATAATATAACTTTAACGTGCCGGAGCTCAGCAACTGTCTCGTACTTCATAGCTTAAAGTGGTAAACTTGCAGAAGTATCCCTCGCGCAGTCCCGAGGGATAGCACGGTACGGACACAGCTGCCCCTTACAAACGGGATAACTTCGCGACGAGACAGTTTTACTCGTTCATTGGACATGGTGGATCAATTTTTTTTGTTATAGATATACTTGTGATCACCAACTTGCCTAATGGTAAGCGAGGGCGTTTCAGTGGTAGACTCTTTCATTTATAACCAAAACAAGAAATATGTAAATTGAAATATTTTACATTTAGATCCACAAGTGGTGATGCTAATGCTAATAGTGACAGACGTTATTAGTACGGAGACAATTCACAAAAATAATAATTGTGGTATTAGGAATAGGACGCGCTTAGGCAATGCGAGGGCGACCTTTAAACTCGTTACGGAAGGTTGGTTGGTAGATCTAGACTACCACAACGTAGGGATTGTAAAATTTCACGTCTTTACTTTTATGATTGACAATACAATTTCACGCATACCTCATGATTGGTAAGGTCCAACAATGGTTTCGTTCCCATTCGGTGAACTTCATCAGGGATGAAATGAGTCGGTCGTGACCACAACGATTGCGTCGTAGATGTCGATGATGCCTGCGCGAGACGTTAGTGTGAAAATGTAGATATAAGTTTTCTAAAAAAAATGTGTATACGTCCTTATATAAAGAAATGAGTCAAATTAACGATTAACAAATTTTAGGTTATTAGTTGTTCACAATTTATTAAAGTGCTAGAAGTGAAATTATTATGCCAGGATCGTATGTGGAGAGTTGAACTAAGTCCCTTAACTGTCGCAACGGACAACCAGAGTGACTTTATGAATCTACGAGCATGTATTACTACTTAAAATTGTAGTCAGATAATAAGTTTCTTATAATTACTAACACTTTCTATAAATATTATTTTAATCAAATAAATAGACTTCACATATAGAATATTCTCTAACTCGGCAGCCATTTTGCTACCATCATAATTATGTCGTATAACCGTTAGCTGACAAACAATAACTTGCATTAATTGGTTTACTAAGTTTCAAACTAAGTCCTCGATCGGTTTTAGATTAAACCTGTTGTGCTTTGAAGCCAGTTAAATCAGGTGCATTAACTAAACTTACTTAGTAACTTTAATAGGCAACTAAGTACTATTGTAAATAGGTTTCACTCTTATATGTAAAATTATTTTACGCTTTAGCCAACCCCCAAATCCTCGAGCATCGTCATATCAGTTTTTTATCGGATACATATCGGGGAAGTGTCCTGGTATTACTTACCAGGACACTTCCCCGATATGTATTCCGATATTGGCCCCATCCCCTCTCTACAATCGGACTAGTAGACCACGGAATCGGATTTAACGTTTTGCGTCGACTTTTTGTGCGAATAGGTAAGTTGTGTTCAGAGTTCTCTATTTTCCGATAGCTATTAATCTCGGTCTTTTTAAATCGCGAGTGAATTGGTTTTTTCTAGGAAAGTGTGCCACATCCTAACTGCTTATATCTGTTCTTCTATACTTACCCACATCCCCAAACATTTTATACGCGAATATATTGAAAAGCTTTTCTTAATACCAAAAAATATCCACCTACCTCCATCATCAGGAATATTGAGCAACTTCTTGGCACCAGGGCTGGGTCCCCTGCCCGCTGACAGCGCCCTCTGCAGCGTCTCGCTCATCTGCTTCCCGCCGGCATCCTGAAGCAATGCCAGCAGCAATATTGCCGCCAGGCAGTTGGACATATTGCCTGCCATGGCCGCGGTGGAGCGTCTACATCCTAAGATGGCGAACACATCTGGAACAATGGGAAAATTGTTTTTAACATCCGACGGAAGATAGTGACGTTAGTGTTGACCGGAAGGGGCAATATGGTGGTGGAAAATAACTTGATGCTTCGCTCTAACAGTCTATTATAATTATTTTACTAAAAATCAGCATAATTTTACATTTAAAATTAGCTAAATGCGAGTTGGACTCAAACATGAAGGGTTCCGTCCCATTATCTGTACAACGTTAGTTCAAGTTTTCCTGTACTTGTTATTAAATTCGAGAAAAAAAAGCATTGGCAAAATGAAACATCATGTCTGTTGTAGTGTTTTTTTTTAAATTTTATTCTGTTTTAATTATTTGTTTTTATCATAAATACATTATACGTGAAAATTTCGACTGTCTAGCTATAATGTTTCAAGTGTAACAGCTGGTGACAGACAGACAAACAGGCGGAAGGACGGACAGACAGCCACAGAACAGACCAGACAAGTCTAAGTAATATCGTCCCGTGTTTACACTTTGGGTAAGGAACACCAAAAAACTATTTCAGAACACATAGACAGCGACTTATAAATAATTGCCCGAGCTTGTAACATTTTGCAACCAACAATTCAAAAAAAGAGAGGGCCATCATAAGTATGAAGTAAATGCTATTAGAAAAACGTAAAACTGTAGTACGGTAAGGTAGGATGAATACTGACACGAAAAATCTTCGTTTCATCTTTATGTTCAAGTGTTGTGAATTTACAATTTCCGAGATAAATAAATTTTAAAACCCTATTCGCTTTGTATTTCCAATTATGATAAATAACAAAGTCATTACGTTCGTAGCCAGTCGCCCCGGGCCAGACCTAAGTCACCGCTTACTTAAACATAAACAATTACTTAAGTAAATACATAAACTACACTCATAAACTTCTACTTTCCCTAATTACGAGGAATCTCGATTAATTCTAATGTTTAGAGATGCGATAGTCCACAATAGATGTGATCTTATCGATAAATTGCTATCGACGTATTACGCTTTCAGTCGATGGAAATGTCATCAGCGGAAATTTATAGAAATATGTTTGTGTCAAACAAATCAATATTATATCAATTTTAGTTTATTACTTTAAAAGAAAAAAATTCTCGTTTAAGTTAAAACTATTTGACTTTCCCAGATATTAACAAACAGTATCGTGTGAAAAATATATTGCACAATTTTACTGAGAGACAACAAAATGTTGATTCCGTAATTCGTATTTACTCATTCCATAATTATTTATTTTGCATGAATTATAAATAACATGAATTTAAGATTAATCCTTACCAAGAGCAAACATTAATCATTCCTATATTCTACTTCTTACATTCTTTATTTTATTGTGTTTCTTTTACTAAGAGCCTTCATCAGCAAAGTAAGTATTATTTATATTTTACCACAAATCTATATATATATATATATAAAAGAGTACATACTGACTTAATGATATTCGTTTGGAAGCAACGCACAACCTCAACCTGTATTTAGAGACATGTAATTTGAAGGGTCTATTCATTATAAAGTGTATACTAAGAAAGGATTTTTGAAAATTCAACCCCTAAGAGGGGGGGTTTAAAGTATTATATTTCATTTTACGTATAGTGGCAACGTTGCAGGTGATAGCTACTACTCGTACTATGATTAGATATCGATTCTTTTAATTAAAATTGATCTATATTTTTCATCTCTATTAAACGTTTTTCCCTGGGCAAACAACTTTTCAAATCTTTATTGGAAACGTTCCTTCATGATTTTAAATCGACCTTTTTTTTCGATAAATGCGAGTTATGTTAAAGGCAAATTAATCTTTGAATTTAAATGTGGCTGGTCGATATACTCTATCGATTTTAATGATGTTAGAATTTTGGGATAGTACCAGAATAAAGAGTTTTGCTGAAACGTAGAAGTGACATTTAACGAAAGTTATTTTAACCAACTTTGAAAGGAGAAGGTTCTCAACTCGACGAAACTTTTTTAAGTGCCGAGCTATTTCCTCTGATTATCAAAGACGCCTGAAACTATTTTGAAAACGCTTTTTTGGTTACAATTCCTAGGTAAAGTTCCTAGGCTTTAACTTAAAATTTATCAAAATATTAAGTTAAAGCCTAGAAGGTAAACGCTTGACTTTCAAGAGGAACATTATAGGTTTAAATCTTAGTTTAACCCAGACTTTCTGAGGTTTTTAGTCTCGTGTTCACATAGACTTTTAGAACATTAGGAGGAAACCCATTAGTCGGTGAAGATTACGAAGACCAGTATAACCCCCAAAACAAAACATTGTACTTCTAGCATGCAAATTAGTAGAGCACGGCTTACACCACATTCATAGGCGAGACCTGTGCTCTGCAGTAAAATTAAGTGAGCCTATATTATTATAAAAGCATTTCTTTATGCTTGAGTGATTCTATATATCTCTCACAAACCTTTTTTAATTTTTATATATAAGAGAAGCTATCTGGCCAATAACGCTCAAATTGGTCAAACAAACGCGACGATATAAACACCGGAAAATTAATAGTGCCTATAAAGTACCTGTGTTGAGCCAGAAATACTAGTTGGAGGCTATTTTAAGTAAATTAATGTTTTTTAATGTAATCAATAAATAAATATATAAAAAAATGTACGCAATGTTTTGTCTTAGCGTAAATAAAATAAGTCTTTTTATTTAATACGGTCTCAGTAAGATATTTAATAATTCTCCAAAACAAATTACAAGTGCTTACAACAAGAAGTCAAGAGGATGTCAATATTTTGGCGACTAGTTGTGAAAATAATTTACTATTACTACCGAACTAAAAATTAAAGCCAAAAGACGTTCACCATCTGAGTTATTCACAGAACCGGATTATTTAATCTTTTTTTAATTTAAAGGGGTTTTACCACACAGTGACTATGTCAAGAAAGACTATGTCTAAGGCTAAACAAAACTAGTTTGTTAGTAAAGATATAGGACTTCAGTTCAAATTCTTAACTCCAAACCAAGAAGATTCCTTCCAACATACAAGCATATTAATATTCAAATCCCACATCCCAACACTTTCACCAAACAGAAAGAAAACTTCTCGAAATGTTAAGAAATAAGCTCTTGAACCTTCTCACGAATTTTTTTATCGCGAAACCTCTACATTATAAATTTTTCCAAGTTCACAATCTCGAAAGTCTCGAAGTTGCCGGGACTTCGTAACTTTTCACACATTAAGATGTTGCGGCCTCTTTTTCTTTAGAGAATATATCTTTTTATTCTTGCCTTTTAAATGCAGAGTCTGATCGAGGGTGTTAATTCATGGGGCTACTTTATTAACCCTCGATCTAAAACGAGGTGTGTGATGTGACCTTCTTATTCCTTCTCTCTTTTCCTTGTATTTGTGAGTTTGTCTCATTACACTTTCAGCTCGGTCTGGTCTTAAATTACCGTGGCATTTACGACTAATCGTTATCTTTGGTCGGTTAAGTCTCAATTGTAACTTCGGGTTGGTCGTGCCACTTCATAAATATTTTATCTGAGATACTTCCATAAGTTGTATATCCCGTGCACTCGTAGACCGTATTTCTAACATTTGAGACAGATAGCACGCCCCCTTGCACTTTTTAACGGATAATTTCGGTATTCTGTCAATTTTACTAATCTTAAATTTTCATATAAAAGCTACGCATGAAAATCACTCATTTAAAAAACGCCTTAGGCTATTTGCGCGACTTACATTTTATTTATAGGTTGAATAAAGTATGCATATACTATGAAGAGCATCGTGCGTTTTTTATGAATATATTTAGACTCATAACATACAACCCGTAATTTAGCTAATAACATTGACTGCTCGACCTTTCTACATCCCTGCTTCACTCTCCCTTTTAAAGAGGTCAGGGATTAGCTGGTTCTGACAGGGCGGAACAGGAACCGATATTGTCCGGGACCGAGATTATTATTTTTATAACTGAAATGATATTTGTTAGATTTTTCTTTTTGCACTTTCTCACCCGCAGGCCCAATGTTGAATAAAAGTTAGGTCTTTGATTTGCGTCGGTTTTATGAGGTTCGTGAGTATCATAGATTTATGAAATGATTTTGAAAAGGAAGGGATTCTCAATCACATCGTTTCTAATGTATTTTCCCCGGTTTTTCAGACGTCAGTGTTGAGAAGAGAGAAATGTTTTAGAGTGTATGTTTGTCTGTATATTTTTTGTGAGTATGGAAAGCTAACTCTTTGTCAAGCTTTATTTACATTGTGGAGTCTACAACCTACACCGATAGACCGATTTTAATGTGCGATATGTCATAGGATTTGACTTGATCTGTCAGCGGTTTCAATCTCAAAGATGCAGCCATCTAAACTTTTGGCAGTAGAGTTTTTGTGGGTAAAGTGAAAACAGAATACAATATCATATAATATATTCGAAGAAGATACGAATAATGAACAGAATACAGAAGTTATGTTGTAACAGCACAGTAAAATTACCTTCTAATAAAAACTGTGTCTTGGTTATTTCTGTCAGATGTTGCAGTGTGCTAAACATCATTTTAGTCTGAATTGTTTTTGAATTACGATTGCATTGTGCCATAATGATCGTTTTTGACAGATTTTGTGGTCTGTTAACATTGAAGTTCTGAAAATTTTATTTCTTGTAAGTAACAGGCTTAGGCTCTGTTCTATGTCAGAAAAGACCATATTGCCACAATGTTTTTCTATTCCGTAGACTTTAAAAAGACAGTTTTAAACTATCTGATGTTTTTAAATCACTTCGTCTCTATTCAACTTAGCTAGAAAGAAGGAGACGGCAAACATTTGGAGATTTTTGGTACTAACACATTCGAAAACCGCAGATTTAGGACCGTAAAACCTTGCCTCTCGCAAAAGACAAAAACCTTGTTACCAAGTAAGAACTAAAAGCTAAAAGTTACCTTGACAAATCACAAGAAAAATCCAAATGAGCAATCCAAATGTACAAAACACACTCACTCACAACACTTCAAAACTGTTGACACATCACAACACAGATTCCGGAGCTTACAAATCACAGCAACCAATGACAGATCAGATATTCGAAAATAGAACACGAAACTGTGACAGAAATTCGAAAACGGAACACGATTTACAAACTAAAACAAACGAACGTGGTTAAAACACCATCCCGAAAGCGCGAAATGAAAGCAACTAACCTAAAAATTGTAAACGCGTCGCTGAGAACATAAAAATTTGACCGGCCGATACTCATTTCAAAGGAACTTGGACTTAGTTACGATCATTCACAACCACATAACTCGAATACACACGAGAATCAACTCTATTTCGATTGCACTAAGATGCTGTGTCCCTTTTTTAAAACGCAAGATGAATTGCCAAAGAAACGGAACGCACTTATCTTTTGTATTCATTTTCTACCTGCGTCCTGTCCCTTTTTTCTACGGCCATGTGTGGGTTGTAGACAAGCACTTTTCTAAATGCATCCTAGTCCTTATCTCAATCGACTAAGGTCGACATCTGTTTGACATTACTTTAATTAGTGGTAAATAGTATCGTGGTCAGTGATTGCAAACGCCCATGTTTTTTTTGTGCAGTTTTTAGAATCGATCAATAGTGCAGTTATCGGATGCCTCTATAATCTCCTTGCTTTCTATGTTAGAGTTTATTTTTGGAAAAATTTGTATAGGGGCAACAAATATGCGGTGTCTGTTTTACTACATCCGAAACTATTCATTGTAGAGTCCTTTAATCTTTAAGAAATAAATAAAATTATTATAGCCCGCATACGTATAATAACACAAGTGGTTAGAAGCGAGTTCGAAAAAGCCGACTGCTAAATCGTTAGACCTGAGTATCATATTAATTTCTTTTTTTTTATTATTTTGATGTACCCAGTTTTACTCTCAGGACTAACACGAATCTATTGACACCACTCACATAAAAATACGACAAGCTGTTTTGGCTCTAGGGCGTGTCAAAGAAATATACATATACTCAAAAAACATTACCCTCCTTCTATCGCAGTCAGGTAAAAAAAACGTTATCAAACTACATATTACGGTGTTTTTGGCCGATTTCTAATAAGAGTAAATATTGTAAAAAAATATTAGTTTTATCTATAAAGCCTCCATCTTATGGTCGCCGAAATAAATCGCTTTTTTATGTTATATCAAGTAAAGTTTAGAAATTAAATTAGTTGTTATGAGAGTATGTAATAATCTACGGAACTAAAACTTTTATTTAAAAAAAGGTACTTACTAAAAACAAAAGAAAATAGTAGATAAACACCGTTATTTTGCTAACGCGACGCATCGATCAGAATATGCATCGATAAGTTTATAGAGTTCCGTAGATTAGTCAGAGAGTCGTTTTAAAAAACATTCGCTCGCTTGGTCATTTACGTACAGACTTTTGTGTGTGCATTATTAAAAATTATTGTGCTTAAGTCAAGCTTAACTGTTCTAAGTACCTACTTAGGTACAACTATCGCAAACGTATTACGCAAACTGTCGTTATATATCGACTCACGTACTCGTATTGACAATACTTGGCATATTGGCTCCAACGTCGCTTCGGTTTCAACATCAACTTTGTCACAAACATGATCCAATATTATTATCAAACCCAACAAACATTTATTCAGTGCTGCCAAACCGTTAGTAAACTAGGTAACGTAGCAATATCGGGTCTCAATGCGAGCACGTACAAAATTGCAGGCGCGCCGTTGTTTCGGCCCGCAAGCTAGATTAGTTGATAGTCTATTAAACTTAGCCTGCGACCCGTCGGTTGATCGCGCGTTGACATATTGGAAAGGCAGTATGGGCGAACTGTTGACCTCGCGTCCACACTAAATAATACATTATTCCAAGATTCCAAAAATTGACGCAAATGGTGACAATAACATATTACCAATTGACATAACTTATTTACTAGTTGTGCAACTGGTCACGATTGATATCTTCGATTCGTGTTATTTTATTTTTTCGATTCAATTATTAACGAAGCATTGAAGATTATTTTAAGTGGCGCCTGTCTTCCTTAGGGCCTAGTGCCTAGTGAGTCGATGTAGTAAAAGCAATGAATTGATATTATAAAATATATTATACGACACAGGACTTACTGCTCAAATTTGAACGACAAGTTTTTGCAGGGGTGGAGCTGTGTGTGACGTTAAGGTGTGCCATGACCTTTATAGTTTAGCTCTACCATCCTTTCGCCGTCTTTTGTCAAGGAACTTCCCATACTGTTATTATAATGGTATCATTGTTGAACACCGCGTAACTTTTCAACAATGTACGAGCGCGATATAGGTTAACAACAACCTACAATTTATTGGTGAAAATACTTTGCAAGCTTTTATTTTTTAGCAGCTGGGATAAAAAAAGAGAGGCTTTTTAACTGTTAATGTACTAGAAAAGTCTTTTTAATGTTTTAGGGCTTGTTATGTGAGATCGAACAGTTTGTTTGGATCTTGTTAACGTAGTAAATTGACGTAAAATAGATTATCGTCGGTCAGTATGTATGTTTTATGGTTGGTACGTGTGCAGGTCGTACTTTAACTAAACTTGGTATAATAAGTAGGTGCTACGAATTTTCGGTTTTAATCATCGGGGTTACTTTTATGCGTGCTTTTTGATTCGGTGGAAAAATTAGAATGCGAAAGAAATCGGTCAAGTGATTTACCCAAAGGTCGCAAAAACTGGCTCGCGAAGTCAACAATTCTCAGAACTATAAGTATGTATATACCTTTATTTGATACAATAGTATGTTTTTAACAAATATAATAAATTTCGCTCGCTTCGCTCAGGGTAAATTCCTCTTAGAAATATTTTCTTGACAATAAAACCAGCGACGCGTCGAGTGTACAAGAAATAATTCTGTCCATTCTATTCACACAAAGGTTTACAATATTCATACAGTAACAGTAGAGAGCAGTTAATACTCCCATAATTCCGACTAGACGGTTGGCAACACTGTGAAATGCTTGGTTTGTTATGTTGGTACATCTGTATGAAGGAGTTACACTTACACCGAAATGTAATATAATTAAAAAAAAATGTCTAACTACAACAACAACAAAAAATATAACAGAAAGATTACGTATAGACCATTTAAAATCTACAGATAATCCATTGCTCCAACCCACTACCAGAGGGCAGTGTGCCCAGATACTAGCAGTAAATTTAATACTCAAAGCCCAAAATATTATTATAATTGTATGAACGTAGTAGCAAAATTGTATTTAGACAAAAACTTACTTACTTAAGATTTTTATCTTAAGTAATGTGATCTTAAGTAAGGTGATTAATCTTTGGAGTAAAATTTTACACACGTCTCTCTTAAAAATCATGAAGGCAAATGTTAGAATATGAGTTTTTATTTTATCCTGAACAGCTAGGCTTGACCACAAGTTTGCACGACCACTGAAGTCAGCGACACTATAGCCCTAGATGTGCGTGTGCTCGTATGTTTGTTACCCTGTCACGCTCAAACAGCTCAACGTATTTGGTTGAAATTTAGTACGAATATCATACAAATAATTTGAATTTAGTAGTGTCGGTAGCTTCAATATGAAAATCCTACTGCAGATAAAGTGACTAGAAATATTAAACTTGCCTTCTAATAAAATATTAATGCCTTTTAATAAAATATAAGATAGGACAACTCTTTATTATAAAATCATCTTCTAACACAATTTAAAAACAAACAATACAAAAAAACCATGCCAGCTATCTAATGGCGGCCTCATCGCTTAAAGCGATCTATGCTAATTACTTATAAATGTATTTATTCATTAATAAATTGCTAAAAATAAATGGTCACGAAAAAATGCTAAGTCATACACGTGACTTTACTTTAAGATATTGGTAGAAAAAGTGAGCGTTATATAATTAAGCAATGACAATTTAAACCCGACTTAGCTAACTTCAATATTGCTACCCAAAACATACCACAAATTAATTAAGTCGTATTCCACCAGCTTCTTTTTCCTGCAGTTCACTTTGCCATTAGTTGTTAGTTGCCACTAGTTTTTAATAATGGGTACTTGATCGTTAGTTATGTAATATATCTTATCTCCTTGTTATAAAAATGTTACCCGTCAGTGTAATACGGACCCCGTACAAGAGAGTACGGATTAAGAAGTTGCTTTTTCGAGTTTAGTGCAAACAGCGAGCGCGAATGCAAATGTACTGAACGTTGTATTTATTTGACTGTCAAATTCTGAGGGTAACACTGAGTCACAGTGCGCTCACAGACTAATTCACATTGATACTTCACGAAATACTCAAGCTGAGAAAATAGGATACAATTATTTTCTGACATATAATATTCAAGCTATTTAACCTTATTTTATTTTTATTATTAAATATTCTCTTTTTTCCATCAAATCATATTAAAGTTATAGTAATTATGTTTTTAAATTAAGGGCCAGAGGTTTATATCACTTTAGACAAAATAATAGTTTTAAGTAACTTAAAAATGAAGTTTTTGGGGGTAATGGTTTCGAGCAAAGTCTGGCTTTACCTATTAGAGTTATAAAAAACGGAATTATGTATGGAATTACATCATTAGAGTTTTATAACAAGTGGTTAGAAGTGACTTTAATTAAGCGAAAATTTTAGGCTATTATAAGAATGAGGCATATTTGTTGGCCTTTAAAGAAAGTTCGTTACATTCAAGTCTTGTTACATTTGAATTATTAATTACTTAAAAATTTTAATATATTAAAAAACTTATTTAAATACTTTTATAGTTCTTAATCAAATATTAATTATAATATATATTTACATTGTGATTTATTTTTTTATTTTTTTGACTGACGTTTAATATTCATGCTATTAATTAACCTTACACGCACCTATTTTTTTTTATTTTTCTACATTTCCATAAAATCATATTAAAGTTAGATTAATTATGGTTATATACTAAGGGCCAGAGGTTTGTAAGTTGGTCCCATCACCTTCTTGGATTTATGCACAATAATATTAGGCTATTATATCTTAATGTGTGAATCCCCCACTCGTAGGGGATACAACTAATATAGCCTAAGACCATCTGCAAATAAAGACAAATCCAGTGGTACCTTGCACATCAAAATCAGTCTACCATCATCAGTCATAAAGCTGTAGAGGGTTACAAAGACTTACGAGATACAAACACAGACTTACATACATATTACAAATATACACTTATACCTCTTGGGAAAAAAATAAGCTGGGATATATTGTTACGTAACTTAATAATAACTTAATATTCGTCTTGACAGGCAATCGACAAAATTTTGGTGTATAGAGTTTACCCACTGAAATCAAACGCGCTATGACAACCGCTTACACCATGAGATAGGGGTGACTTGTAATGGAAATGTTGTGTATTGGTATATGATAAGAGGATGATAAGGACGTGTGGAAATCTAGAGTCAATGTTGATCTACTTACCCTATGGTAAACCATTACTTGAGTGGGTAGGGCACTTATCAGCCAAACTCCATAAAAGTCAATGGTAACCAAGTCGTTTAACTCCTATCGCCTATCAAGCGAGAGGTTGTGGGTTCTTTTTACTGATATAGACTAAATATTAAGTAGGAAATGACAGTTGCTTTTCTGTCGATTCGAAGCGCTCCCGTGTGGGCTTTTGGTACTAAAATTTACATTATCTCAAACTAATATTAGTTATAAGGACTAAGGGCGCAGACGCTGAAACCAGCGTTAAAATGGCGGAAATCAAATGGATTGACAGTAACAATCTGAAGTCTAGCGAACTTGATTATTTTTGTTTCAAAAGATACTCAACTGTATTAGCAGATTTATTCTAAAAAATCACGCTGAAACCAGCGCTAAGATGGCGAAAATCAAAAGGATTAATTGTCACAAAATACCCAGTTGTATTGGGGTACAACCGAATAGAGCCTGCTAACTTGTCGGTATAAAAATACGCCTAAGTAATAATAAAACTTTAAATTTGACGTAAATATACCAAATTAATTTTTTCCAGAAACTAATAAACATCAATTTACCGTACTTCAGTAGATAGCAAAGTGTCGATAGAATATTAAATAACATAAACAAACCAACCAATAAAATGTCATTTAAATTCAACGAGTAATTTTGTATTTAATTATAAATGAACGTTTAGGAGATAGTTTTCAAAATTATTTCTTTAAATTACTAACATCAAACATTGGGAGCGTTTGTACCGACTTGAACATAACGCTTGCATTTCGTGATTCTTGAAGGGTGACCAGGATTTATTTTTTGAGTGGGATTTCCTAAATTAAGTTTCATCATTTCATCACTAACATAATGTAATGGTGTCTTACGAAGTACAGTTCAGTTTTTAAGCAATGTTCCCGGACCGACAACCGATCAGATAAGCATTACTTTTTGTATTGGAACAGCAGATATTCATAAAACAAAAATAACCGGCATATTAGTTAAGCGATTATCGATTTGCTGATAAAATCTATATGTTATTATTAACTATTGATTCTGAAACAGCCTCACTGTTGAATTAGACTTAATATCTTCCCAATAGAACTCTAAATACATTTTAAAATCGGAAGTATATTTTCGGTCCAATGTAAGACGTTCAACCTTCAAAATATAAAAAATTCAAAGTACCGTTAAATTTGTTAACGAACCCTTAAAGATAAAAAAAATAACTAAACACTAATACGAGTTTATAATAATTTTACAATTTACATTAAGTTTAAGTCCTTAAAACAGCACATAGAATGTATATGTTAAAAGCCAGGTTATGACGATCACTAGATAATCATTTAAAATAGTAAAAGAAACGCTAAGACGGGATAAATATTTTAACTATTGCTTTGCCATCAGCCTTTGTTTAAGTGTGCAACTTTTCGAAATAATGCAACGTTTTTAAGAAGGTGACAATCATGTTTAAACATGCTGTTACATAAATATATCAATAGATAAACACAAACTCATAAACACATGTTAAATATACTATTAATTTATTTTCAAATTAATGTAAATCACACATAAAATCATTCATTTACAAAAAAAGTTAATCGCTAACGATTGAATTATTTCTATGGAGTGTACATAGTGTGGTCACCCTACACTCCATTGAAATAGTAATTGAATTTTGGTGTTAGATGCAAATTAACGTGAGCTTAGAAGATCGTCTACGGTGTTGCCATGTCTGAGATGTACGTAAACTTCCATTTGGTACATGCAAGTGTTGAAATGTAAGTGTTGTGTATACAAGGTTATGGGCTAGGGGTGTACTAAGCTGAAAGGGTGTTACTATACTTATCCTAAGGAACAACTTACAGTTTGTATGACAAAGCGAAGTATTGCGTAGTATGTTTACAATTTGTAACGGAAAGGTGTAACAATACCAAAGGGTGTTAGTCTACCCATCAAAGTGAACCATTGTAGAACAAAATTAGTTTTAAATTTTAAAAAAATATATAAGGTTCTCCATACAAAAATTGGTCACGTGATCGGCCAAGTTGTATGGAGGACGCAACTTTTTTTTTTTGAAAACGAATGGGTGGCCTGTTGCTTTTATAAAAAAATGACTAACTACAACAACTAAAATTATAGCAGAACGATTACTTACAGACCATTTAAGATCTACAGATAATAAAAATGCTCCAACCCAACACCAGAAGGCATAATTGGATATTGCATAATTTTCTTTAACAGTGGGTTCGATTTGATGGGTAGACTAATACTGATTCGTTGCGGCGCCCATTTTCGAAAACTTTTCGCCATGGCTATGAACAAATTTTCTACGACCCGAAAGGCGTGTCAAGCGCCATAGAAGTTCTTCCTTAATTTGAGGGTGTTGCAATCGATGCAAAATTGACACGCCTAACGTTTTATAAGACACAAGTTAAAAAAATGGATGACACGCCTGTAGTGTCACTAGCAACGAATCGGTTTATTATTGTCCCACCCTTCTGTTACACGTTGTATTATCTTCCTTGGTCAATGGAAACAAAGTTGTAATGTACAAATTACAATTAAATGAACACAAAAACATTTAGACCAAGAGTCCGTAACTCTACTGATGTAAAGCGACGATGAATGATAGAAATATAATATTCCTAACACATATTAGTGAAAGTATGTTTGTTGGTTTATATTTGTCCTCTTCATCCTCAGCAGATCGAATCGATTTTTCGATATAGGTCTGGAAAGTGCCAATTAATATATCTGAAGCCGCGAGCAAAAGCTAGTAGTAAATTAAATCACGACGATAATTTTTACGGTTTATATTTTGTTTGTTTGTAACTGGTACACCACGAAACACCAGTGGTCAAGAAATGTCATATCATGTAGTGAATGTCATGTTTGCCTGGAAGAAATCGCTTTAGGCGATAAGGCCGCACAATGTACTACCCATGTTTTTTATTACTTTCATTCATAGTTTTTACGTTTTCGGTTATATTTAATTTTTAATCATTTGATATAAAAATAATATTTTCTCATTAAAAAATTAAAAATGTGAAAAAAATGATGTCCGTGTGTCAAAGTGCCAAGAACGCTGGCAGCATTCCCGCGTTGACTTTCCACTGAAATCCTTTGAGCAAGATATGAGCCAACTCTCTTGTATAATTAATTTGATTTGGCGAAGACGGTTAACTTGAAAAACGCTTGCCTAGAACAAAACGATTAGATTTAGGTAAAGATAAAGATAAAAGATATTTATTTATCAAAACACATGGTTGACATAGCAGTTATATTGAATATTATCAAAACAATGGTAGATTAGCTTGAGTTCAATATTAATAACGGGTTCCGAACTCGGCACAAGTCGGTGCCTTGGGCACCCAGAAATAGGTAATACGAGTACCTAGTAAATTCTAAAGATAATGTACGTTATCCTAGGAAACTGCACCAGTAGTTAATGTCCGGGTGGTTCCCGACAAAATTTGTTATTCACTTACTACACTAGTTTCATTGCAGCAGATTACAAGTTTTGGCAGAACACCGATATAGACGTAGATAAACCGTGGAAAAGACAAATAAACAGCCAAGTGAGAGTTGTAAAGGAGAGTTCCGATCCCAATTACTAGCAAAAAACGACATTAACACTTTCACAGTCCACGGTATCCACATGGATACGAAAACAGGGTTACCGTGGAGTCCATGTATCCGAAAGGATACATGACTATGACTATTTTAGATATGGAATATTGGAGTGGACTCGAGGGACTAGATTTTGTTTTTGTAACGTGGACTGTGAAAGTGTTAAAATCACGTTTGTTGTATGGTTGCCATTGGTGGCACCCCTAAATCATGTATTTTATTATAATTTACTGCCAAAATTTCAACTGTCTCTATCACGGTTTACGAGACTTGATGACCGACGGACGGACAGCGAAGTCTTAGTAATGAGTTGCCGTTATTATCCATTGGATATGGGACCCCAAAAATAAAGTAATTGCGATCAAAATTAATTGAGACTTGATACATTTCGTGATTATCAAAAATTTATGTATAGTATGAATTTTAGTGAGGTTTTGCGGAAACTTATGGACAAGTTTGGGCCAAGAAGTTGGCGTATAAGGTCTTATGCCCAGGGCTAAAGGGTTAAAGGGTACACACCCTACCCAATGGAAGCAGCACATCAAACAAATCAAATCGATACCGTCATTTCAGAGCCACATCTAGCCTGACCTGAATCTGCGTATCTAACACTATCTAATTTGTCTCGCCTAGGCTAGGTGAAGGCGAAGTTCAGGCGACAAATTAAGCCCATGTTTTGCAGAACACTAATCTATTGGCGGAAACGGGCGGAAACCGACGGAAACTATTGTTAATCTTGTACAGACTTTGAAAAGTAGCGGAAGTTTATCTAATGAGAGCTATTGACTTTTCTAGGTTGTCTACAATGTACAGTTTTTGCTGGGAATTTAACCCATTGGTGGTGTAGAAAGTTCCTTAAGCTTGTTCGGTTAGCTCAAATTTTTATACAAACCCTATTTTTCTCAAACGTATCATATATATTGCTTCTGTCAAAAACAGTTTAAAACAATGAAAACCGACTTTGATTCGGCTACAATACTTCAGATATTTTGATTTACACTTATCTACTGGACCGAGTTTGATAAAATTTATAGGACACTACCGGAGAAGTTTACATACAAAACAAAAATTCATTTCAGTCGCGGCGTCGCGCGTAGCTAAAAAATCGCAGAAGTCCCATGCAAGACAGAACCATCTTCCAAAGAAAACTTCAACAATCGAATTAGAAACTGAAGACTATTGTGTGGATGTTGTCCCATATTATTTTTATTATTATTTTAAATATTGATTTGCCATAGAAAACAACATAATGTCTTTCTAACTGCTTTCTGTCACAAATTCGTTAAAACTCAACAAGAACAACCAGCCTTGATCTTTCGTTGGTACTAGGAAGTGACGTCACGCACATCACAATTCGCAGTATTATCAATTGAATATATGGATTCATACGATTTACACATTAAGTAAGCCTAAACAGAATTTTAACTCAGTAATCCTCCAGTCATGTCAGTGTCACCCAACAAAATCAGTCACACTTCAACGACATCTGCGACCCATAAATATTCAACACGACCGGCCCGGGTCCCGGCCGGATGTCCGGTAACGGATTCCGATATTGCGGGTAGTCCAATATTATGTTAATAATAGACGGTATTTTGAATATCGCTGTTTTAGATGTGGGTAGGTGGAAGTTTGATTTAGTTATGTTTTGTTTGATACAACCTGCTTTAAGTCTGTTACTGTTGAAGTTACTTCTTGCTTCGGGTTAGGACTGGACGTATCTATAACTAATCCTGACAAACACATACTATACAGGTTTTATTTAGGAAATCTAACGCGTGTTAGATGTATATTGTTTACTCGTAAGAAGACGAGATTTCGTTGAAGATACCAACGACTCTTTTGAGCCCTGATGAAGTTCACCGAATGTGAACGAAACTATAGTTGGACTTTTCTCACAATCAGGTAAGCGTGTAAACCCGTCTTATTAAACAATATACAGGTTTATTTTGTTTATTAATAATTGTCAAGGATTCAGTCGGATGTTAATCCTAAAGCGAAGAGACTTTAATACGGTGCCATTTACCGGTCGATTTCAACTATATTTAGTGGAAGGGTTCTGTAAAAGAAACGCGAAAGTTTGTATGTATGTTTGTTACTCTTTCACGCAAAAGCAACTGAATAGAATAGAATACATTTTATTAGCAACGGAAAAAAACGATATAACACACATCTTTATAAATAAAAAAATAAATAAACTAAGGTATTACTGATTTCTGCCTGTAAATTTGAATGAAACTTTACCAATAATATTCATGGCTGTAAGTGTTAGTGTTCTCATGGGTTAGTCATAAGTAAAAAAAAAATAACAGCGTGACGCAGCTCTTATAAGTACAGGGCTATCGGCTAGGGGTGTACCAAGCCGAAAGGAGGTCACTATACACACCTGTATGAACTTTTACTATGGGATAAACTCTGAATTAGAGAAAAAATCAGCTGTGCCATACAAAAAGTTGATCGGTCGTCGACATAATGTATGGAATAGCTGTTTTTTTGTTGAATTCAGAGTTGGTCCCATAGTGAAAGTTGTTCCTTAGGATGAGTAAAGTGACCACTTTCGGCTAAGTACACCCCTAACCAAGAACGCTGTATACTACTAATCCAAGCCAAAACACCAGCTAACACCAGACAGAACTTTAGCATAAAACAATATAAAGAACATACAACACGTAAAAACATCTTGTTTCTAACAATCTGTTAACTTTGCAACTCCATTCCATTAGCTCCGCACTGAAATCTGTATTAAGGATGCGTGTATTTTTACGCTTTGCGTCTACTTTTGTTGTGCTCGTTACTATGTTGTTTTTTTGTTTAGAGGAGATAGGTTTGCGTTTGGCCGCAACTCACCTGATGTAAAAGGCTCAAGATTGGGCACGCTTGCCTAGAAGAAACCGATTCTCACGCGCTTTGATAAGACCCAGATTATAGTTATTAGGAAATAGAGAAGCCGGTAGCGAGTGCCACAATCTAGCAGTTCGCAGAGTAAAAGTAGACGCAAAGCGTTTTGTGCGAGCCTTGAAAACTTCTACCATGTACCCGTGGCGTCTGGCCTTGTTTGATGGTGAAATAGGGATGGGGGAATCAAATTGTGTAATTCCATGGTACACTCTCCGAAATGTATGAGATAGAAAATCGCTCGTTGTATTTCCCTATACTTATAATCTTACTATTTTCAATTCGCTAATCAATCGATGTAATGATACCATTACTTCCATACTGACATCTGTGTTAAAGATACCTGCATAGCAATTTTTAAACGCTTTGCATCTACTTTTATTGTGCTAGGTTCTAGGTTGTGGAACTTGCTGGCTCGCTGTGTTCCTAGATATCTATAATCTATATATTTTCAAGGCGTTAGTGAATCGGTTTTTAGGAAAACATGATTCGTCTTACGTTGCATCCTCTAATAGAATCGCCACAGTTTCTATCGAGTAGATCATGAATCCTGTTTCTATCTGGTTCTGAAATTGCTATAATTAAGTAATTTGTAATCACATATTTTATAAGGTTGCCTGGAAAAAATAAGGCCGCCTGATGTACTACCGATGTTTTGTCGCATTTATTTTTCTTGGTGTGCAATACAGATATATTGTATTATTAAATTTAAATTGAATCATAACTAAAAAATTCATTGAACGCCCTCTTAAAAACCGGTCCATACCAGAATTAAACCATCTCAGAACCGGTTTAAACTGGTTCAATTCACTAAGCCCGATGCAAAAGAGCGGTAGCTAAGTGCAGGTGCGTGGTTGAGAGTTCTAAAGTTTGACTCTGTTTTAACAGCCGTGTGAGTTAAGCTGAGGTTAAGTTTGACTGGATGGACTAAGTTAGGTTTAAGTAATGCTTTACAACAGTGCCTTTGAAGGTGGTTTAAGTAACAACAGGTTGTTTAAATGTTTTGTGGGAGTTGTCGGACTAAAGCAACCGACAAGATTATCGGTGAGGGTGGGCTAAGAAGAAAGGGAGTCACCATACTCATAATAACAAACTAGTTTCATTATTGGACCACTGAAATTAAACCGGAATTACGGTTCGAGAAATAATCAGCCTAAAGTTTATCGGTCGTAGATATGTATGAAACAGTTTTGTCGAATTCAAAGTTGGTCCCATAGTGAAAGTTGTCCCTAGGATGAGTACCAATAGCGACCCCCTTTCAGCTTAGTACACCCCTAACCGATAACCTTGTATAGAATTAAAATAATGGTGATGATCGGTACATTAAAATAAAGGACGGGTTATCAACTGAACATATTAATTATAAGTCATAAAACGTGAATTTATGTAAGCATTGTTTTATATTAAGAAAAAATTAAATAACACTCTAATCTTTAAAGCCAATTTAACTGTTACCAAAAGTTTCTAACCTTCAAAGTTAATATAGTAAGTAAAACTAATGTACCTGCAACTAAGATAGCGCAAGGATTTTATAAAAGTACCGAGCTAAAGTATTCTTACTACGAGTATATTTAGATCATTAGTAAAGTAAAATAAGCATAGCGGCTTTGGTTTGTGATCATCTTAATTTTAATCTTTATATTTATATTGATATTATTAAGAGGAAAGATTTGTATTTTTGTATTTAACGAATAAACTTAGAAACAACAGGACCGATTTCTAAAATTCTTCGCCGTTAGTAGGCTACGTTATCATTGAGTAATATAGGTTATAAGCAATTTGAGATAAGTGGATAAAACCGCGGAGACCAGCTAGCAATTCGATATCTATAAAGATCTAATCGACAACGCAATTAACCAACATATTAAAAATCTGCACAAAATTTTACAAGTCATCAAACATTAAAATTTTAAGCATTCTTTCTGTTCAGTAGATCTAGCACACACATGTTGGCTCTAAACACTAATACCTAATTAATTTAAGTCAAAAGACAACCCATAATTTAACGCGTAAAACAATTACCAGATCGAAAAAAAAATTAAAAACAAAACAACGAAACTTTTTAACATACGTAAATGAAAAAGAATACGGTATTTAACAAAAATGATTGCACCTTAAGTTTTACCAAACTTCCTTATACTTTTCCTTCACTCGAACACAAATGGCAGTTTCTGTATTTTTCACAAAATACGGTCGAAATTTCGAAAGCAGATGGTTTTCTTGAGAGTAAAATTATTTGGTAAACGTATAAGGTATGGTCTTAAGCGTGATCCATCACTGTCTGCCGTGGTCTACTCTGCTCTCGATCAAATCGTAAGTCAGTACAGGTATTATTAATTGTATTTACTTATATTGAGTGAGGTATTTACTTTGGTTCGTCACGGTGGGTGTGATCTTGATTTTTTTAAGATTTATTGTTTTTTTTGTCAATATTTCTCGTGACCTTTCTGGACGTAAGCTATCAGTCTTGGAAGTAGAGTTTGCTTTTAACAAAATGATTTATAGACAGCAAAATGCACACTTGTACGTGACTCTAATACAGAGATTTTGTTTTTAAATATTAAACAATTTTCGATATTTTGGTTTGATACAAATCTTGGCACAAAATACATTTAACACGGACCCAAAAATAGATCTAACAAATTTACCATGTTTCTGCACAATTTAGAATTTTTATACACTGCAAAAATTTAATTAAAACAAGCCTACCCGGCTCCGAAAAACTAGTCTTTACACAAAAAGGCAAAAAATATCGCAAGCTTATGAATGACCAAACCAGCCAAAATTAATACCATTTTCGCGCAAGCGAGACTCGAGGCCGCAAAATTTTTAATTTCTCGGTTATTAAGTTTTGTCGGACGGTCCGACTTAGAGTTCCTGTAGTACTCTAGTTTTTTCGGTGTTTTCATTCAGCGTACTTTTTCAGCTTTACGAGTTTTATTTACTCTTTTTGTTGAGCAATACTTAGAAACCTTGAAATGGACATCGCAATCTAATAACTCCTATGAGGCGATGAAACTTTTTTTTTTATGAAAGGTAAATTAGTCGGGAGTGCTCTTACATATGTAATATGAATATCGGTCCAAGATGGCCCCGTCACAAATAAACGGATTACACATTTTAACACAACTTTCTCAGTAAAGGTATAATAGAAAATATATTGGAAAAATAGTAAGAAATCATAGCCGTTAGAGAACAACGAAACCATTCCAAGATAAGTTCGCAAGCAGCATTTAACCAGCGTGGTGGTCCATATAAGTATTATTTCTTCAGTGCCAACACCCAGCTTTTGAAGAGACTTGCTCAGCAATCGAATACACATGGGAGGATATACGAAATTTACACACACACAACACATTAAACACATTTTTTTAAACATATTTGCAAAGTGATGGAAATTCGGAAACAGTTTCGAGATAATGTGACTTTTAATGTAATAAACATCCAAGTTATACAAAAAAAAACCTCGTAATCATCTTAGGACCGTCTGATGCCACTAATAAAATTGTATTTGTCAACTGTGAACCATACCAATACAAACAACCAAATACAGATAATTAATGACATCATTTTTGACGAGCTTTTGACGAGAATAACATAATGCTGAACATTTCTTATATTTTGAATATCTCTATGAACGTAATTATTACATTTTGAATAAAATAAAAATAAAATAGGAGTAAGTTATTTTTTATTTGTCCAGAATCGCAATAAAAATGTGGGGTCAAAAATTTAAAATGTTGTCAATACATACTATATATACAGTATTTATAGTAAATAAGTAATAAAAATGTGATAACTAAAGCTCTTAGGGCCCGGACCGGGTCCGGCGGCGGCGGCGGCGCGGCGCGCTAGCGTTGGCCGAATTGGCGACTTGCCAAATGCATTTGGCACTGAGAATACGCAAATTACTGTTTACATTATGCTGGATGCACGTACGAGTTAAGATTCGAGTGCGAAATGAGAATTTTAGATGTGACTCGTTGGCGTTATGATTGCGAGTGTGATAAAATATATCTAAATGAATTTTAATCATATATAGAAAACTAAAGTGTGTTTGATTCATAGTGTTTAAGAAGGTCCTTTGTAACAATAAGGTACGCGTGAAAACCCGTCTTCTTAAACAATAGGAAAATATTCCTATTGTTTAAGAAGACGGGTTTTCACGCGTAATTGCATAATATTACATGGATTAATAAATCCATGTAATATTATGCATAATTATGGTTTAACAGCTGTCACTTCGAGAAACCTGATGAGAAACTTATTTGTTTGTGTACGGTTATGAACCTATTTTAGACGCTCACACATTCTTTACAGTCTTCGCTAAACTCGCTTTGGGCTCTTTCGCCATTTATCTTTTAATGTGTTACTTTCAACACAACTTTTATTGAAAACCCGAGAAGTTATTTTAAAGTGACTCGCAATATACGCAATTTAATAGTAGAACCTATAATTAACTATAAGAAGATGATTACACAACGTTAAAATCTAAAATCGAAAGAGGTAAAAAAGGTACTTCGAAAATGGAATAAAATTATTACTCAGAATAAACGTATTCGAATTTTAAAATACAATTTAATAAAATAATTAAAATTCTGAATGCATATCGGAATACCGTACACTGAATAGCGAATAACGAATAACTGGTCAAACGCGAACATCGGCCGCGAACTAATGAATTCACTTCACCGCGAATCATTTGCGTTGCTTTCGAAATTCGAACGCGGATTCGTGATTTTACGACTTATGGTGTTATTACATTCTGCTATGCAGATAGCGATTTTTATAATAACACTTAATCAGAATAGTAACTTTATTGTGTAATTTTTTTTGCATGTATTTTTCTGATTACATACAACACAAGTTCTTAAAAACGTGTTTGCCGACTTCCATTTCGGCATGTATTGATAGATTCTTTTCAATTATTTCGTACTAAAAATCAAATCCGTTGACCGATTTTGATGAAATTTAAATGGGGCCTTTTGAAAAGAATACCCTTTCAAACAAAGAGTGAGTTTTTCAGATCGGTCTGCTCGTAGCTGAAATCTCCTCCCGCTTTTTGGAAGTCTGTAGAATATATGCAAAGTTGGATCAAATGTATTGGATATAAAGTAAAGTAATATTCATTGACATTTAAATAACGTTCGTTACAGTCTTATTTTACAGGCAAGTCAAATTTGAATTAGTAATTACTTTAAAAAATTAACTTCTAAATCTCATTCATATACGATTAGTTAATATTAGTTCTTAGTTGAATAGTTCTCATTACAACTTTTTACATTATGATTGCTTTGTTTAGTTATTAGTGATATTTTATTATGGTTTTTCGTTACACAAGAACGATGATTCTACTCGTACAAGCTGCATTCACATATATTCGCTGAGTTTATAAAAAAGATTGCTTTCAAAAATACTTAAATTTTTGTTTGAATGTAATAAAATTGAGATCCATTACACTATCAGGTAATTTATTGTACATCAGTATTTTGGTATAAAGCCAGGTTCTTATTTTCCTGGATTCTGTAATGGTCTACTGATAATTGAAACGAACTCTTTGGGCAGCATACCATGTTTGCTAGCTGTTTTTACAAACTTAATAGCAATGCTTAGGCCAGAATTAAAAGCGTGCGCCCCCTCGCTCGCGCTTTCTTAGTTTATTAAGATATAATATCATTAAATTAACTGTCAAGTTGTTGGAGAAAATATAACATTATTAGACATACATTCATTTTCATACATACCATATCAATGCCATAATTAATATTTTGGGTGCATATTTTATGTATGAAAACTCTTAACAGATTGAAATAATAAAAACTAAATAAAAGCTTTTTTTGGAAAATCCATAATAATTTAATAATGTTTTATCTTAATAAAATTGTGATAGTGCGGATTTTTAAGGTACGTTAAGCCAAATAAACACCACTATAATATTCTGGACACCCGTTTGTCGTTTCGAAACTTTGATATTTTTTTGGAAAATGAGGTTTCTGAAATGGCTCATCCATTGATATCATTATTGTTAAGAGTAATGTTATTCGGCTTTCCATGAAAATACATTCGTTCTCGTTAATATATATAACAATCAACCAATCGAACCATTACGGAGTTTGTTTTATTGCTTTTTCTACCGAATGCCAAAAAATTGGAGGTTGAGATCTCCTATTTTTCTTGTTTAAAGGATATTTTTTTCCCATATGTTCCCATTTTAATTTCGTGTAATTCGGTCAAGGGGTTTCTTTTTTGAATCAAAATAACTAAAAAATCCCTATCGACACTTAATCACAAAAAGACTTATAACTCTAGTATGTATATATTTAATTTAAATTGAATTGTATTAAGCAAACAGAAATATTGAGTATGGTTTAAGTTATATAACGAACATTTTAGCTTTGGAATACAAGTAAGTACACAGACGCGAGGCGCAGAAATAATTTACTCAAACACAACTAAAGTAAATATTACTAACAAAACATAACTCTAGATTATAACAATAAATCCTAACGAACCACATAATAAACATCAACATCTACAACTTAGCTTCCTCGTTAACTTTAAGTAATTAAAGCACGAAATAACTTAACTGGTTGATTTATATGAAAAAGCAGAAATTGCCGACACCTATAATGCGCGACTCATAATGTACGGCGCGTATAATACAGCCTGAGATTTGAGGTAACCTTGGACTCAATTCCCCATAAAAAGCACGCAAGATGTCAGTTTATTTGAACTCTGATTTGTATCTAATAGGAAGAGAGTATTTAAAAAAATAATTAATTTAAGCCATGAAGAGTCCAATGCAATAATGATGAATTTTATTATCACTACTTTCATTAGCAACTTAATTTCAGTCATTTAATAATTGAGTGATTTAGACTATTTTAATAACAACAGCATTCAATGTTACATCTTACTTTATTAATAACTTATAATTTATTTCAAACGTTTTAATTATTATTACAAAATTGATTATGTAAAACAAAGCGACGAAACGGACAGATAAACATTTGTGTACCGTTTGTGATTTAGAAACACAGGACGCCAATGCCATGCTGTACAATCCGGGCCGTGCAATCACAGGCCGGCAATTCCCGTGTTGTACACCCATTTATTAGAAGAGGGAAAATTAATTTCCTCACCTCTTGTTACGCACAGTACCGCCCTCTAGTGTCAATTAGATCGTAGGGATTACGTTACTCTGTGGAAGTTACGGATACAGAGAAATAATATTGATAGTACAGATAGAAATACAGACAATAGCACAAATGATCAACGTAATTGACGTTAGACCACACAAAACGGTATTTGCGTTTTTTTTCTAATTTGGTAATCTTTTTAATGTGTTCTCATTGGGAATTTATACATTTTACTAAAATCAGTCTGGTAAATCGAAGAGTATTATCAAAATTTATTATAGTTAATATCTGTGTGAAAAAACATTAGATGTCAAAAAAGTTCGTACGTAACTTAATATGAAAGAACTTTTAACAGAATAGAAAATTTGTTGGATTTAATAACAAAGAAAGTTTAAAAAAAATCTATATCATTGAAAAGTTAAGTTATTTGTCTTCTTTTACAAGCCTAGAAATCCAAAATACTTAATGGAATTAAATTCACAAATTATTCTATACTCGTAGTTTCATATATGGCACGGACCGCAGAGTTTGTGATCATGTAAATAAATAAAAAAGCACAGAAAATAAACATTAATTGTAATAAAATTACCAGGCATAAGATCGAAGTTACCGATCGATAATTCTATATATGGATAAGTAATTTCTAATAGTACCGAATATCGACAAACTACCCCATCCCTAGTCAGTGTTAGCACTGCTAATAACTTACTCTGCAAACACAGATATTTGTCGTACAAACGACGTCCTCGTGACCCGAACTATTCATTTCCATGGAATTACGTTTATACGAGTAGCTATCAGGAATATGGGATCTTACGAGTATCAGGATGGAGTCCGTATCTATGATCTGTGGTCTTTTTAACGATTTTGCGAATAAGGATCACAATGTAATGCCGCAATTGGAAACCTAGCATTTATCATTAACCTAGCATAGCAGTCCTTTCCATAACTCATAACTCATAGTTGTCTATTGGCTAGCATGCCCGCTTCGAGATCCGACGGTCCCGGGTTCAAATCCCGGTCGGGGCAGGAGGTGTTCGAATGATGAGTTTTTGTCTCCTAGTCGGGGTGTCTTTGTGCGTGTGTTTTTGAATGTTGCATAGCATGCCTGACACATGACAAATCCTAGTGGAGAGCTATGAGTAAAAGTAAAGTAAAATAGTTTATTGCCAAAAAAAACGAGAGTTATAACTATAGAGTACATATGAGGCACAAGTACAGAAAACGTTTGCAAGTCAGCTTATAGTTTTACAACGGGTCCCAAACTAGGCAGAGCCTGTGTCTTGGGCACCCTGGTTCACAGTTTTTTTAGATGGAATTGCGCTAGTTTGTACATACACATTTTCATATGAGTGGCCTTTATACATGAAATTACAGGTAATTTATAATAGAATCTCAATTAATACAATATAAAAATAAAATTGGATTAGAATCAATATAGTTTGTTATAATTATAGTTAGAATACAAGATATCAAATACATCAATAATAATAAAATAAATCAAATAAAAATGTAAATTAGCTAATATTATTTTAAAATTACAAATTGTTTCAAAACTAATTATGAAATACAATTAGCGATCCATTCTTGTGATATTAATAAACAGACAAATAAAGCTAGCGAATAGCGAATGAGTGTGAAACGTTATTTATTTTATTTATATTTTTTTGGCTCGCAGAGATTTCTTTATTTATTAAGACAGTGATTGTTATTATTTTACTTCTTCCAAATAGGGGAGGTACGCGATTAAACTGTACTTTTTATTTATTTTTTGTTACCTGATTTCTCGGAGACAGACACGTTAATTTGAAAAATTGTTGTTTTGTTTGAAGGAATACCTTATATGTACTCCTATTAATGTTAATTATCAAAATCGGTAAAGAGGTTTCATTTTGAAATCGAAACAACTGAACAATTTCTATCGTGTCGCAATGGAAGAAGCCGTTATATTTTAAAAAATCATTATTTTGTTTTATAAGTTTAAACATACCCAAAATTTTGCAATATGCAAAATTCGTTCTCCATACAACTTGCCCGATCACGTGACTGATTTTCTTCAAACAAAAATTGTGTCTGACCATATATTAAAAAAGTAAGGTACCTATGCCAATAACAAAAAATATATAATATTACTATTTTATATATATATATATATTTATATAAAATAGTAATCAGATATACCAAAAGTTATAAGCATATTAAATTCCAACAACTTAAACACAGCCATTCCATATTCAAGCATTGAATTATTTTGCTGTCAGTCTAATGGACAGTACCTTTGTCAGTGCGCCTGCGCATCCAAGATGGCCGCCGGTGAAATGCGTCCGAAATTCGTTTTTAAACGAAATCTTTTAAATGATTTAATTGCGAACGTCTCTTTGGGTGGTTGTCAGAGATTCAATGAGATTTTGTTTTCGTTTTTTTTTTATTTTGACCGCGTACGGCTTGAGCATTTAGCTCGTGTCAATGTGTTGAAGGGCGATGAAACTGATTCTGATTTGTTGACAAGCGTTGAATGGAGCGATTCGTACGGGTTGTAATTGGTTGGGAATTTCGTTTTGTGTTATATTTAGGTAAGTTTAATTTATTAAAAATAGTTATTTACTCATTTTATTACAACAATGAAGTAAGTCACTATTATAACTTCCACATTTACGTTGTATTTTTTATGTTTATCGCACATTATCATCATCTGTCTTATGAGTTTATTCTATTAATACAGACAATTATAAATACGTACTAATTAATTATATACAACTCTAAATTAAATATCCTATTAAAATGAAAACAAATATTAGTAAAATAATTATTTTCAATATATATTTATGTTGTTTTATTTAGAAAACTAACGCGTGTTGATTTATATTGTAAAACTAACGCGTGTTGATTTATATTGTAAAACTAACGCGTGTTGATTTATATTGTAAAAGAAAACAGGGTTTTCACCCGTCACCATCAGGTTTGTTGGAAAGGTCCAACTATAGTTTCGTTCATATTCGGTGAACTTCATCAGGGATGAAATGAGCCGTTCGTGTATTCAACGATGACACGTCTCGCACTGCAAAAAGTTACCACTTAACAATTTCCATTACTGCAGCCGCCGATAGAACTTTATCAATTATTTCGAGTAAAAATCTTGGCCGGTTTTGATAACATTTAAATGTAACCACATACTGGGACCTTATAAGGGGAGCTATCCCCTCCGAGATATCAGGTAACAATACAGTCAAATTAAATGCCTTCTCTTTTTTGGAAGACGATAGAAAACAGACCCTAATTAAGTTAAGTTTTTAGGAATGGGACTGCGTACTCAACTTAGCGAGTCACTGATATTATCAAAACTAATTACATGGATACTGTTTTTGGTCCTAGACTTTTAGTAAAAACAAAAAAAATGATTCAGCGAGTCCAAAATGCTTGTGCTCGTTTTAATTTTGATATTTCGTTAAGGTCCCATGTAACACCATTCTTGAATAATCATTTGCTCTTAAAATGCAGCATCGACGTAAGTTCCACTTTGCGTGCCTTCTTTTTGGCGTGATTAAACACAAGAAACCTAGATATCTATATGATAAGTTGTCGTGGAAGCCGGATTACAAGCTTCACTTATTGCGTCCGCGCTTGACGCAGCTCACTACAGAACGGCATAGCTCAGCTGCATTCAGAGGAAGCTTCCGTTATGCTGCGTCCAAGTGTTGGAATAATATCCCACCGCCTGGTAGCAATCTGCAAAGTATCAGTATTTTTAGGAAAAAGCTTAAACTATTTATTTACAAGCACCAAAAAAGTGAGGAACTCTTAATTACTGACACCAGTGCCTTTTAGTAAAGTTACCTGATACAATGTTTAACTGATATCTGTATGCAGCGTAGGTTTAGTTTATAGTTTGAGTAAATAATACTCCTATAGTTTCATGGTTTATGACTTCAGTAAAATATTTGTCTTAGAATTTACACGAGCTAAACAAATGCATTGCATTGATGTAACATATTTATGTCACTGTGACACTGACACCTCTAAATTTTTTGTTTTTTATATGTCATTCTAATTTGTTTTTCTATTTTTTTTATTAGTTATGGCGCCGTACGATGTTATTTTTATGTTTTTTCTCCTGTGAAAAATTGTTAAATGTTATTTTATGTTTTGTGTACATTGCACGAGATTGTGTGCGTGCGTGACGTCACCTGCCGGCACCAACGGAAGACCAGCGCTGGTTGTTTACAACTAGCATTATGCTGAGTTGGAGCCGGTTTGTGCCAAGAAACTTACATTTTTTTAACACTGTTACTGCTAGTAGTTTTTTGGTACAAATAAATTCTTTCTTTCTTTCTAATTATTTTTCAATAGAGTTCTTAATCGAAATAAAAGGTAATTCGCTTTTTATGTAAGATAAATCGATTATCCAATATATTTTTAATGCAAGTCAAATATATTTTTTAAATCTAAAATCCTATATTAATAAAGTAATCATTTTATAGCCACAATATTTCTCCCGGCGACAGCGTACTTTAAGCTGATTGTTACTAGATATTTAAATGCTGTAAATATTTTAAAGTGTTACGAAACGCTCGCTAATATTTCTCTACAAAACATGCATCATTCATAAAGTCCCGAACTGAACTTAATTACTATGAAAAGACCCCCTGAGGCTTTATAATACACAAAATATTGAACAAGCAGAAGCTCGATTTATAACAATAACAATTATGACACACAATTACTGAATTTGAATTTTGTAAACGTGCAAGAACGAACCGGAAGACGCAAACGAACAGTTGAAAAGCATTATAATTTTGGTATAACATATGTTCAATTTCGTACTGTATATTCAATTACTTATTAATTAAACTGCAAGTGTTCATCAGGCCCAAGGAATAAGTATTACATTAGGCGTGGTTATGCCGCTAGCAAGCTAGGTACGATGTCCACGAGAATGGAACAGCAGCTATATGATGTATCGACTTAATTTTTTCCACAGAGTTTTTTTTAGTCTATACTACACAGCTAGGCATTTGACCACAAGCTCGCAAGACCACAGAAGTCAGCGACTCTGTTAGCCTAGTTTAAATCTTAAACCTACTATTTAAAAAAGTGATAACCTACCTTAACAGAGTCGATCCAGCAGGCATCTATATAATATAAATTAATTTTCTAATCTGATTCAATTGTAGATGTATTGTAGATATATATAGGTGTTATTGTATGACTGTTTAATATTAAATTGCACACCATATTGGTATGTTACAAGTGGGACGTAAGCTTAGCATTAGGATCTGCATTGTACCTTGTAATAGCAATAAATATCATTTCATTTCTAGATGGAGCATGCCTAGACTGGAGTACACTGATAGTTCGAAGAGTGCGAGCGAAGTTGCCCTTCTGCACTTGGATATTCTTAACGTTAACCTTGCAGCAACTTAGTACCCAGTTACTCGCAAGTTTATTACTTTAATTACAAATTACCGCAATTATAAATGTTATACGCCCCTGAATTATGTTTTCGCGTGTTGGCTAACTATTTGTTTTTTTTGTATGTGTGTTTAACAAGACTAGATACGTATACTGCTTTTAAGCGCGCATCTTCAAGAGGGTAATACTTTTCGAGTGTATGTATGTATATTACTTTGACACGCCCTAGAGCCTAAACGGTTTGTCGTATTTTCATATGAGTGATGTCAATAGATTCGTTTTAGACGTGAGAGTGGCACTGATTACATCAAAACTAAAAAAATAAAGAAATTAAGGATGATACACCGGCTTAACGATTTTGCATTCGGGTTTTTTTTCGAACTTGCTTCTAACCACTTGTTTCTTTATTTTTACCGAACTATGGCAAAGTATAATTGAGAGAGCGAGCGAAGCGTCTTTGCTGCTGGCATTTTTTTTTGTATTTATTAAAACATCTCTTTGAAGGAAGGTCAAGTCCCCGATCAGAAATTTGGATAATGGTGTGGTGGACAAATAACACTTCTATAGAGGGAGACAAGTGATCAGGACCTAAAACTGATCCTATTAAACTATGACAGCTATCAAAGTGGAGCCTTCAATTGGCTTAGAAACCACAGTGTGTTTTAATAAATAGGAAATAACGAAGCTCATGTTTATCAGCTATAAAGTTACAACGTCTCTGTCTACCTCTATAGAACTGTTATTGTGGTGAGTTATTGATTACACCCCCATGAGAAGACCAATGCTCAGCAGGAGTGAAAGAGATATAGTCTTTACTGTATGTATTTTCTAAAATAGCGCTCGCACTACTTTTCCGGTTTTTATGAAAATGATTATTTGGGTGACACGGGTTAAGTCACATTGGATTTACAAAAATGTGCTATTCAATTATTGTGTTACTAAATGATAAAAATATTTACTTTTCAAAATCTTACTATTCATACATAACGGCGCTTATCATTTTCGATATCTCTAGAATCAAACATTCCAATATTCTCAATATCGAATTTACCATTTCCGGAATTCTCTAATAATAATATTTCTCCTCAATATTTTTCCCCAATTTCCTAACTTAACTGATTATTAAAATTATGCAAACGACCCTTATCCAATACCTATTTCGAACTGTTATTCCTCCACGGAACCCAGCTTGGATAGGCGATAACATCTTAATAGGGTTCCTTGCGCAGACTTAGGAGAGAAAACGCTAGTTTGTGCAAAAGTCTGAGATATCAAAGTATGCTAAGTATATATGAAACTTCCATTCTTGATTTCTCTTTTTACCCGACGTGGGTTATGTTTTTCGAGTGTATGTATATATTTGGCACGCCCTAGAACCTAAACGGCTTGTCGTATTTTTATGTGAGTGGTGTTAATAGATTCGTCTTAGTCATGTGAGTGACACTGGGTACGTCACAATTTAAAAAAAAATGGAAATTAAGGTTAATTCACACGTTTAACGATTTAGCAATCGGATTTTTTCGAACTCGCTTCCACCATCTTCTAGACTTGACTTCGTGTTCCCAAAAAAGAGGGGGTACTCAATTGGACTATTTTTTAAAATATATTTGTTATCTGAGTTATCGGACACAGCACTCAAAAAATATTTTTCTCTTTGAAGTGGTATACCCCTCATGAAGTTCCATTGAAATTTTGTCACAATCGCTCTAGAGGTTAGATTTATAAACCGAAATATTTGAAAAAGTTTGATCAGTGCCGTAATTCAAGTCGCTGATATTTTTTTTTTTAAAAACTTGAGGCTTGACTGAAAATACTTTCAGGGACAGATGAAACGATTTTCATTTTATTCCAACTTTATCTTTTAATTTAAGGAGTAATGACACTCGTATTTTTAACTGTCTCAACTAACTTATCAAAATAAACATAACGACTGCTTCAGCCGGGAATCGAAACCGGGACTTGCCCCAGACCTTAATATTTTTTTTGTACTAGTTTGGAAATCTAGTAATGGTCCCATACTGAAACTGGTTTAGCATTGTTTTGAAGCATCTTGAATGTGCCGCACAAGTCTTTGGATTGATTGGGACTACCAGGTTCTTTATTCTCTAACGACATAAATTTCTTGCTGAAAATGCATAACGTGTTTAGCGTTATATTAGCGAGATAGTTCCGTGCCACAGCCCGATATAAAATTTAACATTGGCTCAGGAAATACCATTCCACGTGATTGAACGTGCTTAAAATAACGCGGCCGAATAACGTATTGAAATGTTTATAGTGAATGATGGCCCTACTCTCTAAGCGTGTTAGCTAATGCTTATAACTAAGGCATTGCCAAGGCATTCGTCAATAATAAAAAAATAATTTTGAATATCATCGATATTTATCAAATATTACACTTACAATTTACAGACAAATGGGTACAACCAAAACCATTACAGCTTACGTATATTTATTTATTAAGTACACTTAAAATAATTCAAATAATTACGCCATCCCTGACCGTTCCTGGTGCAAAAGTACCCATTACACTTGCAGCATTGCCACGTTGAATAGCAATAGCCATCCTCTGCACCAGGAACGAACCAGAGCGGGAGTCACCAGTCTTAACTTTGAGCCTATGCCCTACTTAGTTAATAAATGCCCTAGCCTCAGAGCCCCAACAGCCCAGGGTTTCCACAGCAATTGGCACAAAGTGGTAAAGCGGTTCCATAGCGGCATACTTTAACCTCTTTTTCGAACTGGCATCCTCTGCGGCGGCTGCCGGAGATCTAACGGTGCGACTAAGGTGACTGGTCAGGGGACTGGGATAGCAAATATTTCAAACTAACTGTGCCCCGCGGTATTACCTTTAACAGTATCCTATGCCCGTCTCCTGGTTATGTCTCCGCCAATTTACAGCCAAATCGGTTCAACCGTTCTTGACTTATAAATAGTGTAACGACTTCTATTGCATATATGTATTTATATAGAATATATGAAATAGCGTCATCTATTTCCTTCATCTACGGCGTCCGAAGAAACCGAATCGTCCGGAGCACCGCTAGCCAATTACAGATTATGTTCAGTGTTTAGTTAATGGTGGAATAGGTTCTCAAGGCAATTTTCACTCAAGACTAATATTATTATTAAACGTGCTGTAAGATACAGAAGTGCTTGTAAAAACTTGATTACCGACTTCGTTTTGGGAGGCGTCGATACAGATTTAATGGGTCCAATGCAAAGGTGTGGAAGTGTATATCTCTACAAACAAAAAATTGTTAGTTGTTATACAAGAGTGCAAAGTTGCTTTTTAACCGCGTGATCACTTTTGATGACCGAGCAAGCGAAGGATTCATAAATTAGAATCCTGATCGATAGCGAGGGAATTAAAAGAGCACAAGGTGTAAAATCTTTGCACTCGAGAAAATCTTTACGTTAAAACACGTAACTTTCATCCCACCTCAGCTAGGAAATGACTACATACGAAAAATAACAAAAATTGCATCACTCATTTTTGTTTTTTTTTTTTACTTATTTTTAACATAAGGTTTTAACAATACGACGTGAAAAGATATTCACATTAAAAAAAATCGCAAATCAAATTAAAAAAAAGTACAGCAAAAAGGTTTCGAGTCTAAGTTTTTAACAGAATAAAAAAGGTTGTATGATGAATTCGGCACCATAGAGGTAGGAGTAAATAGGTTGAATGAGTGCACACGATATTCTAAATTCAAATTTACTTTATCCTCTAGCGGATAAAACGGCGGATAAAAATACTCTTTCCGAGATGGTGGGATGAATAATATTATTTCAAATTGTTGGCAGGACCGATCTAGATTCCGAGAAATTAGGAAACAAAATAAAAAAATCGGTTTAATGGAGTACTTCCTTCTTTTTTTTGGCTAGTCGCTAATAAAACTCAAACTTTAAAAACGCAACAACCGCCTTTAATTCGACAGGCGACTGTACAAAAAAATAACAGTCAAATTCAAGTTATTATGTTACATGAAAAATTCAAAAACACCCGACTGCAAAAACTTTAGATAACTATCTTAACGAATGAAACCTATGTATAGCCTATGACTATTTGCAGACTAAGACAAATCCAATGACACCTCGCACATCAAAATCGGTCCAGCAGGCTGTAGCGAATTACTAATAAAAAATCATACAAATACAGAAACGTACACTCTAAAACATTATCTTCCATTTGGGTGTCGGGTGAAAGGTGCATAAATAAAAATCTACAACATTTTTTTCACAATTGTCTCCATCCTAGGGTTATCGGGTAGAGATCGCGTTTTAGCGATAAGGCCGCCACTTGTAGCATTATATTTTGTAAGAATTGTTTTCTCGTATTTAATTTTTTTGGGTGTCTGCAATAAACAATTGATCTCTCTATCTTACGTGTTTTCTAAAACCAGCGGTTCTTTAAGCATAGACTTAAGTATGTTAAGTGGCTCGTAAGTAAGTGACGTGTATTTAAACCCCCACTTGGCCAGGATCCAGGCACGTGGTTAGGTGACGTCACTGACGCTGAGCTAAGTGTGCCTCAGGATAACATTTTAACCTAAGGTTCTTTAGTGCCAGATAGCGGTAATAGACTCAGTGTCCGTCCGTTTAACCTTTAAGTGTGTCGGACGTCCGGATTTAAGATTAGAAAAGTTATTGAGTACTCAATTGCGACCCTATCTTTATCATAATTCTTACTAATATCCTTATTACAGACAGACACGCACATTTCGACAACTTATTTTAAGTTTTAGAAATGACGAATTCATATTGTTTAAAAAGACAGATTTTCACGCGTACCTGTTTGTTAGAAAGGTCCAACTATAGTGAGAGACGTGTTATCGTTGAAGACACGAACGATTCATTTCATCCCTGACCTTTCCAATAATCAGGTACAAATGAACGAATTATTGCTTCACCTTTTCTTAACAGCTTGTGACGTGCGTGACGTCACCACCCGGTTCCAACGGAATATCAGCGCTGGTTGTTTCAACCAGCATTATGTTGAGTTGGGGACGGTTCGTCACAGAAAAAAGTAATTAAGTTTTTTTTATTTGTCGCGTTGTGTGTTATATTTTTGTTACTTGTTGCAAATAAAATGTATTCTCTTCTACTTATATTATATATGTGTATGTAAGTCTGTTTGCTTAGCCTTTCACGCGAAAGCTACTTAGCGATCATCATAAAACTTTGCACACATATTCTTGTAGGTATCAGAAGTAACATTGGATACTTTTTTTTGGAAAGACTATTTATCTTACAAAATTTCTGTCGGCTAGACAGATTTGGAAAAAAAAAATATCACACTAATATTATAAACGCGGAAGTTTAAGTTTTTATGGATGTATGTATTAATCTTTCACGCAAAATTTTATAATATTTTTAAATTATAATTTTGTAGAAACGATGGGCCCATGGTCGTCCGATATGAAAAAAAATTGTAAAGAATTATCTCTGAGACTGGTCCTCGCCTCGGGAGATCCCAGGGCTGGCACTTACTTTGCTCAAAAGTTAAGTTTGATTATTCAGCGAGGTAACGCTGCCAGCATCCTGGAAACATTGCCACAAGGCAGTGAGTTGGATGGGGTTTTTTAATTTAAGTGTTTAGGTACATTTTTATATTTGTACTAAAAATATCTCTAGATAATTTTGTATTTTGTGTATTCACATACCTGTTACGAGAATAACAATATATCTAAATAATATTTTTAAAATTTATAATATTAGTGTGATATTTTCTTTGAAATCTGTCCAGTAGCCGACAGTAATTAAAACATGGTTTTAGACATATTTTTTTAAATTTTTTTCCCTGCATGTAACAACGTAAAGTGATATTGCGACGGTCGACCACACGCGCACCGCTGCATGGTACGCTTACCGTATACCTAAGGGTGACCATGTGTTCGGGACAACGTGAGATTTCTTACGGACTTGCCAAAAAAGGAGGAGGTATGTAAAAAGTACTAATATTATATATTTTTTTACCTGATTTCTCTGAGACGGCTGGACCGATTGGAAACAATTTTTTTTTACCTGATTTCTCTGAGACGGCTGGACCGATTGGAAACAATTTTTTTTATTCATTTGATTGTGATTTTTTGTCATTGAAAGGGCTTTACGAGGGCTCATTTAAATTTAAACAAAATCGGCTCGGAGGTATGATTTTTAAATGGAAATAGCCGGAAAAGTTCAATCAGCGCGTGTTGTAGTGGAAGTCTCTCAACACCTTTTTAAAATTTGGAATCCTCGCTTCTTTCATAGTGTAAGACAATAATGTTGATAAACATTATTGTAGCTGAACGCTATAACAGTATTATGTTGTATTTCTATTATTATTATTATAATATATTATTATTATTAGTATTATTATGTTATAAAAAAGAACTAGTATTGACATACAAAACGTTTCCATAACAGTGTTTAAAATACTGAGTTAAAAAAAAGTAAGGGATAAGGTTACAAGATAAGTTGAAACATGAAATATACACCTACACATATTACACATATTTCATGTATTATTCATATATTAGTACATATTTCATGTCACATGCATGCATTACACGATAGATATAATTTCGGTCTTTTAAAATCACGAGTGAAATGGTTTCTTCTAGGCAAGCGTGCTATATTCTAGCGAGTTGCGGTCAAGCACAAGCTTATTAGCTATAAAAAAGAAACTTAATTTCATGTCTCTAGGTTCAGATGTTTAGGTTCTAAGTTGTTTCCTAGCAAATATCAATCAGTCAGTCCGTACTTACTCTTTTATATATATATAGATTTATCCCACCGATCTCAAATATCTTGGTCACCCGACCACCATGACGTTTTACGACTAAAATTATGCTCACATCCGTCCATTTAGTATGATTTCAATATTTTTATGTGCTTACATTAAAACAATTTTAAAACCGTCAAATGAATTCTCGTTCTCGTTAAAAGCGGTCATAACTGCGTTTGACCAGTTATTTCTGGAGTGGACGGGTTTTAACTGGTGATGGTTGAACACTTTTAGTGAAAAATGCACTTAAATGTGTCAGACGCATATTGTAAATAAATAACTAAGAAGGCAAAAAAAAATTATTCATTACATCGAAAATGTTACATTATTAAGACTAACAATTTCTGTTATGCGAATTTTATTATTCGTTTTAGAAAAAACCGATGTTCCATATGTCAAAAAATATCACATCACAAAATCAAAAATTACTTGTGTTATAAATTTTAACTGTTATTTAGCCTCTTAGTATTGATTTTATTGCTGGATACATGCATAACCGTGAGAAAGCCAAATTGAAGTTCACAATAAAAAGTTATCTGTTAAAAGAGTTGACAGTTGTGTTAGGCTCTGGCAAAAGGTTATATGTGAAAAAATTATGATTCGAAAAATTAAGTACCTATTTTTTTTTTCATGCGTTCGCTGAAAAATGGCTTCTCTCTCTGTGTGTATTTTTTGCAAAATCAATGATTCTGCAAGTTTTAATGTGTAATATTGGTGGATTATTAAATATTAATGTATTATTTATGTGCACAAGTGTGGACAAGTGACAAAGAAAGACGTAACGTAGTTTTCGCGTTCGCGGGAAATCTACATAGAAAACTTGGTATAGTCTCCACTGCTTTACGATCGTACATGCTGTGACTTTAAGTTGACCACGATGACTTATCACTTGATATTTGATTTCAATTCAATGATTTATAACTAGAAATCTTATAAACTTGACGCTGGCAAATATACAAATCATTAAATTATCAAATAATAAGTTAACGTGGTTAAGTTAAAGTCACATTATGTACCCTCGTAAAGTGGTGCAGACTTTATAAGGGTTTCTATGGAGCTTTCCCGCTTGAAGAAAACTTGCAGAATCACTAGTTTTGCAATAAATGCACAGACAGAGACGCCATTTTGTCAGCACACATGAAATGACCGATTTAACACATACAGTAATAACATGAAGTGTGTATCAAATCATTCGGTCTGAGTGAAGTAAACCGAGCATGTGGCGCGGTGTTACCAACTCACTCACGGACGCGTATTTTCGAAGTATGGTTACACTTTTATTTACGAACGAGCGAGTAACTCGACTCTGCTCCAAGACTGGCAAAATAAGATGACATCTGACAGTAAGTATGATGTGATGGGAAGTACTTTTTGGCACTACAAGTAGTTTAAAAGGATTTTTTTCATTCTCGTGCCATCACTGGAAGTACTACGGCTAAATGTAAATTTCTAGTAACAATACACTCCTGGATGATTATTTACATAGTTTTAATCAATTTCAATAATATTTGGCAAATACGAATACGTCTAGAATGTTTATTGTTATTATTATTTATTATTATTATTAATGTAACCTTGAATATAAATTCTGAATTACGTAGAAAATCGGTCAAAAGGTTTTCATGATATAAGGTCACAAAACATTATGTTGAGCACATTATGTTTTGTGACCTTATGGTCAACTGTTAGCAGAATTAATAGTGCTTTTTCCTTATTCTAAGGAATTGTGAAGAATGCATGAAGTAATTCGAATGATTCATTTTATACCTTGTTTGAGTTGATGTCCTAAATATCGAAAGTAACATGTCTGTGAGTATCCATCGCTCATAACGTAACTAAACTCAAACGTAAAACTTCACATTTGATTCCTAGAAAGGTTGTCCAAAACAGATTGCTTTCAACGATATTGCCGCCTTTTGTAACATTTTCAATTGTATTGACTCTCTGATGTTGCTTCTTTATTTATTTTGTCTTTTCTTTTAATATTATGAGTTTTGTGTTGTAAAAAGAATTCAATTTAGAAAAAGACTACAAGTCTAAAATATTAAAAATTACAGAGAGATATTAAATATTAAATACTTTTGAAGACCGATACATGGAGAATATATTTCGCAAATACGCATCCGCGCTCCGTTCTGGCTTATTAACTCTGCTGACATATTTATGTTAATTCAAGACTTATTGCCTTAGAAATACGGATACATTTGTTTAATAAAAGGAGTAAAGTAAAAGAGAAAATAGAAAATGACAGCTTTTACAAGCGCTGTGGTGACGTTTGTGACATGGAGTTTGTAAGCTATTTTTGGCTTCGTGCGGTTAGTTTCAGTTTTTTTTATAGTGTATGATTACATACACTATAAAAAAACTAAATACATATAAATGTGTACTTTAATATTTTACATCAATATAGGCTGTAATCTTCTTCATTTTGAACCCATTTATTACTTCGAAAGCATTCATAACGCTCTCAGAAAAGATATCAAGCAACGTTCAAGCCAGTCAGGTTTTGGATGGGGGACTGTTGAGTGGTATTTACAACAAATGAGTTATGGTGGCTAGGAGGACACGTTAAAGTGTAGGTAACGATTGTAGATCATGTCTTTATTAAGCTTCACATTTCTGTCACCACAGAGATTCATAATATATGCACACACTAATTATATATCACACTAATTTTATGAAGGTGAAAGTTTGTGTGTATAGGTGTGTTTGTTTCTTTCTCCTTCATGCTGAAACGGATTTGGATAAAAGTGTGCACGAAGATAGCTTAGTGATAGATAGCTTGAAGTGCTCCCATGGGATGATCACCTACTGCGGATAAAACTGCGCAGTTAGTATATGATAAGTTCAAGACAAAATGGCAACCTATCCAAAACCTGACTGGACGGAACGTTGCTTAACTTCGACAATCGTTACCTAACAGCTATGTGTTATAGATTAGCAGCAATACATACATAAGCTATCAATATTATTCTATAATTATAATACGTAATGAAAAGCAGACAATGTTCTGATCTCGGGCCTACAACGCAAACTAGCATATCCATAATTAATCATAGTACGTAAGCTCGTGCCAAAACGCTATTCTATAAAAGGTCTATTAACCTAATTCACTGCACGGCACTGTAAATATTTGTGTGGTTGTTAAAACGCGATCCCGATGGAAAAACTACGGGAAAACTGGTCAATAAAGGCGGGTTGTACCAAACGGAGTTATTTTCAACTGATATATTCGAAAATTTTAAAAATTGTAGTACGAGGTTCTTAAATTATTAGTACTTTTAATGTTTGATTCCTGATTTCTTAGGGACGCATAGAAAGCTCTTTTTCCATTTTAAAATGTATTAAAGTTGTTCCAGTAGTAGTAGGTTTGTAAATCGAAATATCATAAAATACCACCTGCCAAATTTGAGCTTTAAATGTATATTTCTTGTTTGCAGCTGGGGCTGGTATTCATATTATGGCAGCTAAGTTTTTCTTTCCTTTATTTTCATAAACATTTGAAATAGTTTAATTAATGAAACTTTATGTCCATTCATCAATTTAGATTTGTGGTACATAATCATGAGACAAAAAGGTCATTGTCATGATTTCTATGTTGTTTTCTTTTTAAATTAATCTTCAGTTAAGCTTAATACCAGTTAATAGCCATAATCACGCAATCTCTATAAACTCCGTAATATTTTTTACAAGTCTTGTAAAATTGAATTCTTCTTGTATCTTCTCTCACTTTGTAAGTTTAGTGTTAGTGTACATTAGTTTAATTCTGAAACTGGGTCGATATGTGGTGTAACACTTGAACATCGTGATGTAAATGTTTATGTGATTTTATGTCTGTTTACATAGCGGTCATTTGTTATCACAGAGTTCTGAGTCATTCCAAGCGTTTCTGCGGAAAGGACAGTACTTTCAATAGTAACTTTTAATATTAGCAAGTGCTACTATGGTACGAGTAGCAAAAGTATCTGCTATACTAAACTATGTTACTACGACGTTTGCTGTATTATTCTTTTTTTATCAACCGACTGCGAAAGAAGGAGGGTTATGTGTTTCGAGTGGATGTATGTATATTTCTTTGGCACGACCTAGAACCTAAACGGCTTGTCGTATTTTTATGTGAATGGTGTCAATAGATTCGTCTTAGTCGTGAGAGTGACACTAGTAAATAAAAAAGGATGATTCACAGTTTTAACGATTTAGCAGTCGCGTTTTTTCGATTAGGTTCTTACCACTTGTTTGTTAGTGTTTTTACGGTTATTTTCCACTTTATTATCAGAGTCAATTAAGATGGGAATATTTTTCAAGGGCGCTGTTATAGGAGCTAGTTTTAATCTTTTTTATTAATTTCTATTTGTATTATTTTGCTATTTTTTTTTGACAACTACTTATTAGAAATCCAATCGTTCTCTATTTACTAACGCCACCAATTTCGAAAGCCGATTCATTATAACTTGTGAGTAACATAGAAAAGTTGGCTAAAACTTCATTAAATACGCTCAAATAAATCACTTGAACCTAAAATTCAGCTGAAATACTAATGATCTCAAAAGATGCATATACATCATTCTAAGTTTTCATAGCAATTATCAATATAACTTAGATAAGTTATATTGTGTATATATGTTTATTTATGAGAGAATATACTCGAGTGGTCCAATATTAATGTCATCAAAATCGGCTGAAAAAGTTCTATCGCCGCCTGCCGTAATGCAAGTCGGTGATCACTAGTTTCAAAAATAATTATAAATTAATTGACAGGGGGAGGAGGCCTACACTCAGCAGTAGGCTATAACAGGCTGAAATTAATGAAAAAATAATTTACTACTTATTAGCTCTCATCAGCAGCGTTGCCCGCCAAAACTGATATGTAAAGAAGTTTAAAACTTTGAACCCCTATTCGTTTATCTTGAGGGTTGAATTCCTAAAAAAAAATATTTTTTAATACCTCTACACGCTATAATGAATTCACTCTACAAATTTCATGCTCTATGTTGAGTGACTTAGGCCTATTTCACTGGCGTTTTACGAGCGTGAGACGTGACGTATTAACGTAGCAAGTATTAACGTCCGCTGAAAGCGACGATAACGTCGCGCACAAGATAACTATATGAGGCGAGAACGCGACGTTAACGTTGCGTTGGTGCGGCGTTAACGTTGCGATGTCGCAAGGCGAACGCTTGCCGCTATAGACTCGCGACGTCAACGTTCGTAAAACGCCAGTGGAATAGCGGCCCTAGGCGCTACGTTAATTTCTAGCGAAATAACATTAAGTCTGGACTTACTTTTTTATTGTATATAGTGATGGCTGCTCGCAGGGGTTTTCCCGGTAGATATTTGAACATCCTATGAGAACCCTTAAATTTACCGGGATTAAAAGTAGCCTATGCGTTAATCCAGGGTATAAGCTGTACTAGTACCAAGTTTAATGTAAATCCATTCAGATGATTGATTGTCGTAGGCGATCCTGAATTTATTACCTGAAACAAAAATACGTTCATATAAATATCTTATACAGGGCACCCTCTTTTTAACCCTCGGCGAAAAAACGACGGAGTGTTATAAATTAGACGTGTAGTGTCTGTGACATCTAGTTATAATTATAGTTCGTAGGTCTGTATACAAATACGATTGATTTATGAAAGAAACTGGATTAATAACTGAATACATAAAAATAATGCAATAATTCAAATTTCATCTATAAACGCCGCGCCGCCCGTCTGAAATTCCATCGGCCACTAGTTGAAAAACTATCAAGGAACAGGACGAACCAATTACACTGGCGTGTCCGCTTTGTTTTGCTCACTTCGCTTCCGAGCGAAAAGCGCTTTCGACTAGAGAGAAGGTCTCTACCTTCTCTTATCGATATCGATAGATTACTTTAAAGAAAATAACATTTACTAACCTAACATTTTTAAACTGTTACACCATCTTTAGCATTCGCACAAACAGTAACAGCATATTTATAATAGAATATACGTAGGCATAACAGACAGAGATAAGCGACTTTATATTTATTGATGGCTTGAGTTTGAATAAAACATAATTATCATTTGCAAATTTTATAGATGTGCGCTTTATAACCAATTGTGTTATCTCCTCGTGTTGTATAAACTCGAAAGTTTAGTAAAACAACCTAACCTTAACTGATACTGCATTGAGATGGTTTCATCAGCGTGCAGCGTTAAGAATAATGCTAATCGACTGGCCGGTTGGCGCAATTGGTAGCAACCCTGCCTTCTGCGCCGCTGGTCCCGGGTTCGATCCCCGGACAGGTCAAACATTTGTGTGCATGAACATGTCTGTTTGACCTGTGTCTGGTGTTTATTATATATACATAAGTATGCATATATGTATTTCTAAGTATGTATATCAGTCATCAGGTTACCATAGCACAGGCTTTGCCTAGTTTGGGACTTGAAGACCTTTGTGTGGATGTCATTAAAAAAATGTGTCAAACCATAACATTAACCATTAATGGTTGCGCCTTGTTATTTTTACCAGAAGATTAAAGAGGATAAGAGCAGTAAATCTTTAAATTTAATTATGTAAAAACGGCGTTAAGCTGACGCAAAATAGAATAAAGGGAGAATTCAAGATTATTTTTATATCGATTAGCTGATGTACTGATTTCGTAATGATTTAGAAAGATAATCTAAATATTGAAGCGATGAAATAAAAATCCTTGATAATTTAGATTTAACGTACAACCCTTATTACTAACTTGGAGGAGTTACCACACTTCTATAACTTAGCAAAATATAGTGTGTTAGGTATAGTTAATTTTAACTACATACTATGGACGAAAGTCTGGAATAAATATATTTCATTTCATATTAATTGATCGACAAAACTGCCATCCCTAATAAAGTGTTGAGAGAGGTCAGTTTTATTGGCAATCTAGCGACTTTAGTGTCGTTTGATGACTTCACCCCTTTTTTGGGGATGGAATAAAATAATTTGATTGACCATTCACCGCACTTAAACGAGCCATAGCAGCTAGACTAAGTCTAGTTTTTGCACTGTAAAAGCCTAGAAATAGAGTGCAAATGTTCACGTGATACGGATTGACGAGCTATAATATTAAAATGTTAATAATGCAAGGTAATAATTGAACACAGTGAGGATGATTATATGTACTTACCAACACACAGCGTTTCACTGATGGGCACGGCAAGAGTTTCCCCTAGGGTGTAGGCCATACTCTATTAATTACGAGTTAAAGATTTTTTTAATATTAATTCTTGATTCCTGGACACATATGAAAAATTCTAGTAGATAGGTTCAATACTTTTTTTACTTATCTAGCAAAATCTAAATTCTATTATCTTATAAGATATTCTCGAGTGGCCATATTTAAATTTTATCATTATTGTCCAGAGGTTTGATTTTTCGAAAATAATATATAATATAAATAATATTCGAAATAACTGAAAAAGTTGTATCGCCTATTCGCCGCCTGGCGTAATGAAAGGCGGTATTCCCTTTTTTTTAAGATATTATGTATTTTTCTCAAGAATTCTGATTCATAAAACTACATATTCAGCCGTCTGACTGACGCATCTGAAATGCATCTGGATTTTCGAATAGTTCTTGAAATGTTGACTCACTGACTTTACTGACGAGTTGACGAAATATAAAAACAAAACCTTTGACCATTGCGGACAGTTCCCGTCACTTAGTTTAACTTACTTTATGTTGACTAATCGGTAAATTAATATCTGTAGTTTTATATATATGTGTATGTATGTATGTATGTATGCATGTAACTCGACTTTGACTTTTCGCATACTTACTAGGCTATCACAAGCTTTTTAAATATTAAATTAAATTGTCGTATAAATTAAGTCTCACAGATATTGTCAACATTTGTATTTTTTAATTAAACGCGTCACCAAGGAATATTTGATAATAAAAAATAAAAACTAATTCAGGGTAACCACGAAACATGAATACATTTCGACAGAACGACTCCCGTGTCGGTGTTTTCAATTGATATGGCAACTGATACAGTTTATTCGTTAAAAAAATATTATTTAACAGAAATTATAACAAAAACAACAGTAAAAATTATATAAATAAAAAAGTAAGTCCTGACTGACTGATATTAGTCAAAAATAAACACAAACCTAAACCGCTGAAACTACAGATGTGAAATTTGTAGGGTATACTTTTATTTTTTTATTTCATTGTTGAATTTGTTTGAATCTCCTATATATTCTAATGTATGTTGTGTAGAAATATGACTTCTATACTTCATATGTTTTGTCCGTTTATAACTTTTCCAAGATAAAAAAGGTCTTGGTATAAAAAAAATACAAAATTTAAAATAAATAATAAAAGATATAACAATAGTAACATAAGTGCCGGCCTTGTCGCTGAAAGCAATCTCTTCCACACAGTAGAGGAAAATATTAAACGTATACAGAGCGGTTTGCACATTCTCACGAATTACATCTGAATTTTATCATAACAATAATTAACATTTATAGGAAGGTGATATATCGTCTTATTTCGAACATAGGTATGTATGTCTAAATAAAACTAGAAAAAAAAATTGAGTAGAAATCTTGGAGCCATGGGGACTGGGAGCTAAGAAATTAAAAAAAAACGTCATTAAACACGGCCTAAACGCAAAGTCGCATGTTCGCGATCACTATCAGACCATTATCCTGCTCTTATTTGGTAAAACACAATTAAAAATACCTGCTTTAAACTAATACGGGGCTTCCATTCGTGACCCATGCCTCTTCTTTTTTAATTTGCATTCCCCAAATTACTTGTTTGTTTTAAGCGCTGTCTACACGTGCGATATTTAATATAATAATATGGGACGACATCCACACATAGGTCTTCAGGTCCCAAACTAGGCAAAGCCTGTGCTATGGTAACCTGATCACTGATATACATACTGATATACATACTTATATACATAAATACATACTTATAGATATAAATATAAATATATATATATATATATATATATATAATAAACTCCCAGAAACAGGTCAAACAAACATGTTCATGCACACAAATGTTTAAATTTGAGCTGTAAATAAGGTTTGTTTCCATGCGACGCTGTACCACAGAATAATGTAATATTACTAGACAATAAGTTCACGTGTTGAAGACGTTTTAATCGTAGCAATACTCGTATAATACAGCTGAATTCATAATTTTCATAAGTACTCAGTACTGTGCAGGGAAAGTGTGCCTTATTTCTTTGCGCGAAAGCTTATATAGCTATGTCGTCTGTGTCTCTGACTTATTATTAGGTGACACACACTACAGACGGGGTCCGTATTTCTAAAAACGCCTCTTTATATTTGAAATAAAATATAATGAAATTGGTCAAACACCAAAATCTAAACTTTTCTATAGTGATATTTCGAAATTTTTGACGCAGACGAGTTCCTCTAAAAATCTTCAGCGTTTAGATCGCCGCGTTTCATTCATGAACACGCGTGAAGACATCTCCTTGCTCAAATTAAATTTAACCAAACGAAAACAGGATTTACTCTTACATTACAAGACGCGAGGTGCCCAATAATTTATTATACGACTTTACATACACGATCGAGCCTTTTGAGAAATTGTTTATTTTGTTTTATTGTGCAGCTGTAACCTGACACCGCGGGTAAAAACAACCACGAGGGAATTTAATTGTGTTGAGGATTCCGTACATGAATTATAATTGAAATATTACAAGCTAATATGAAATAAAATTTGATTTAAGTTGAGCCCTATTCGACGAGGAACGAACCCGGAATTGATAAAAGCGTCATTGAGAAATTCAGATATCACGTAATAAAAATTAAAATAATATAATAAAATAAAAAGATTCCAATGAACTCAAAAGCCACTCGTTTTTGAAGTCGGTTAAACGTAACGAAGTGAAAAGTCTTTTTCAAATTAACACAAATATTTTGAATCAAAACCTCGGAAACAGCAAATAAGATACAAACGTAAAATTCTTGTAATATAATAACACAGCTAGGGTTACCACCCACTAAACAGCGTGTGACTCCGCAGGGTTGTCACTTCAGTTGCAAATCGCGAGTAATAAGGTGCCCGCTTAGGTCGGCGCGTGCTACGGGTGGGAATGTGCAATAGAGGAGCGCGGTAGAGACTGGGTGGTAGGCGGAGCGAGAGAGATTTAATTACAAACGTTTTATGATAAATCAGTCAATAGTTAAATAATACATGCGAATTTCTAAATTTAAATTTTTGATATTCATAAATTTATTTAATCATATATTTCTGCATAATTTGGGGTCCGCTAGAAGCAAATATTTGTATGTATTGATGATTCCCTAATGTTTATTTGTGTACTCATAAGTACAATTTTTTTTAAATTAAACGTTAGAGTTTACTGTGATAAACATATTCTTTCTTCAAAGCAATTAGTTTTTAGAATATCTCTTTTGGCAATATATATTTTCATAAATTTGTTGTGTACAAATTATTTGACCCTCTTCTTGTAATCTGTGCAGCACATTTTGTGATGATTTAAAAATTATATTCAGATAACTATCACTTAGCTGTCTATCCCGATACAATATTTTGACGTTACTAATATTATGACCTTGCACTGTCACTATCCCTTAATTCACTTGCGTAAGGTATGCTTATGCAACGTTGTTGCATATAGATGCTGACATTAAATAATAATTACTAAGTTGATTGGTCCTCCTATACAATCGTTTATGTCCAATCTTAACATCGGTGGGTGAGAAAAATATTGAATACTGACTATTAATCTACAAAACCTCGTTCTAATACTGGTAGGCGCTAAGTCTCACGACACAGGTTATCCTAGTGTGAGGGGCAGAGAGCCAATTACTTAATTGTACAATGTTTACTTACCTAAATTGAATAAGCCCATAACATAAGTTTTATTGTACTTACCGTGTTTTACTCAAATAAACGTAAAATTTACCGCTTACGCTACCGCTTATCACCACAATATCACCCCACACGCGATGCGCGTATGTCATCATACCAGAGGCTCACAGGATTTGCGCGTTTCTTGCTCTACTCATGTAAGTTTGGTTATGGTTATACGTAAGTTTGGTTATGGTTATGTACAACTTCGGTTATGACTGTGATATGGTGAGTTACAAGTTATTGCGAGGTCGACCGAGGTTATTTCCGTGTACTACTCGCTAGTAAATTGGTATAAGATGACCAAAGACGGAGTACTATTACTAATTATATGTCCAAGACTTTTGTTAAATGAATTAGGCGTTCTTTTGGAGTTATGGATGATATTGTGGGATACTACTTTTTGGTTTTGGTGAAATTGCTCTTTGGAGCGTAATAATTATAAAAAACTAGCTGCGCCCTGCGGCGTTATCCGTCTAAGTACAGGATAATATGTAGCCTATGTGTTAATCCAAGGTCTAAGCTATCTCCGTACCAAGTTTCAAACATACCAGTTTAGCAGTTTTTGCGTGAAACAGTAACAAGCATACATACACACATTCTTTCAAACTTTCGCGTTTGTAATATTAGTAGGATGTATAGTAGGAAGAAGGATAGGAAAAATAAATACTTTTGCAGGATTTTTTAAGTACGTCTTGCTTTTATTAACTGACTTCAAAAAAGGTTTTTCACATCCAGATATATTAATTTATAGTGTGTTACGCATGTACATACAAAATATTATTGAAATCGACCGTTATACTCGTATGGTTCGTAACAACCTTCTCCTTTCTTTGGGAGAAAATGCCTTACAAATGTAAGGAAAATTTCCCGATGCAGAAACGCTTCCCTCGCTCGGACAATGTTAGCCATTTTCAAAGACTTTAGGTATTATTCTTCAATTTGAAGCGACTAAATATTTACTCATGTCAATCATACTAGTAAAACTAGCCCGAGGGAACATTCAGAAACCGCATCTGTTCAAAAACCATCGACAAACTAAAATAATACCAAAACTAATACCGCATTTAATTCACAAATTGCTGCACAAAGTTTTGACTCAAATTTCAATCGATCACTTCACGCGATTTTGAATTTAACTACTGCGTGAATAAAGTTCAATATCGCTTGGTTGATCCAACCCCATGTAAACATAATTTAGGGATGTCATAAAAATATGATGTCGATAGAATTTTGGGGCGGTATTGTTTGGTTTGCGATGAAAGATCGGACGTGGGTACACAATACATGCACTATTATTATTATTAAATCGATGGTATTGTTATGAAATCGATAATTATTATTTGACTGGCGTTTCAAAGGGGTCGCTTTGGGTATTCGATATTGAAATGATCACATGTGAAAGATCTTCTGTGATCTATATTTCTTAGTACACCTGCTGTTTCGTTAAACAGCGAACTAAAAGGGGGTCATTATATACATTATTATGTCATCATAATAAGGCTCTGTATCTCATTAATTCAACCTGCTCCATCAAGTATTATAACACATTTGAATTGAAATGTGATTCAAGAATTATGTCAAAATGTCAAAATATTTATCTAAACAGATTGGATTTCATGCCACGAGAACCTACACAATTGAACACGCACTTGACCATTTATTTCGGTATCAACGAGTAGCTAGTAATTTCAAAGCTCGTCGATGAAAGCGCACGACTCCATTTTTTACACTTAAAAATCGTCTAAGAACTTATTCTAAAAAACTAATTTTCGATCGGACTTTATCGTACAGTGTCTATAAAATTTGGATCAAAGTTTTTGATGCAAAATGCGATACTTGTTCCTCTAAAAAGATTGCCTTACTCTTTTAATGACAAGCTTCTTTGACCTGCTATTCCAGCTGGCACGCTTTGATTACATTTTCAAAGATAACACATGGCAACCCTACTAGTTTTCTTAAAAGAATAAATTGTGACTCACACATTCGTCTTCTACGAATAAGAACTATGTGATGGGAAGTTTTCCCGCATTTATGACGAGTGACGTCACTACAATTTGACCACGATGGTTTACGTAACTTATTTTAAAAAACTTTAAAAGAAGTAAGAAGTCTGTACCTAGTCGAAATCTAATATATACGAGAATTTTCTCCGAGTACCCACAGCTATATTAGCTGGAATATGTACGTACCATATGAATTTTACTAAAATCAGTCCACCAGTTTAGTACACAAGATTATAAAGAAAAATTACAACTAAAATCTGAAAATATGGCATAATAATAATACCTGCCGAATTTAAGTTGGTAGTTTGTTTATTTGCTTTCTCTTGAGATGAAGCATATTCATATTCATTTATTGATAAATATATACATTTACAAGTCAATTAATTATATGTATGTACAATATAGTACATAAGTAGTTTATGTGTATAAACTAAATCATTAAAATGTCGAGATAATATCAATAAATGCCATTAAATTAATTTATCATAAATATATATAAGCTGGCTTAATAGACTTATCATACGAAGCCATATCTAAGAAAAAGAAAAACCTACCAGCCCAGCCACAGATTAAAGAGAATTAATATAGTAGAGATTCCAGATTCTATGAGACCAGCCTTATTTTTAATTTCAAAATTCGAATCCTTTTCGTATGACGTGTCATTGCAGTCTACAACATGACTGTATTCTAGGAAAACATTAAAAACGCTTTACGTCCGTTTTAAAGTATGCCTTAAAGTCGTTGCAGTAAAGATTAGTGCGGGCGCATGCAAATAACTAATTACGTCGCACGACAATGAGGCCCATTGAAAAGTGTCGTGTACACGCGACAGTTAGGGATGTACTTAGTTTATCGACTGAACAAAGTATCGATATTTCTTGAAAACCATGAATTCAAAGTCAGTTAGATTATTTCGAGCATTTTTGGCAAATTAAATTACGTATTCCATGCATGTCTAAAAATGTTTTTTTTAAATAAATCAATAAATAGTATGTCCGTTTGTATTTTAATTTACAGCAAACTTTCTGTACGAAACATTCCATCTATACGATATATGTAGATACGAGTATGGTATCGAACGGTAAACACATAAGGGCGTGTCTTTTTCAAATATGTATATCATAATCAGTAAAAAATATGAAAAACCTCCTTTAGAAACTTTTCCAATTTCTCGTTTGATTTTGCCATGTCGATATCTAGCAAGAAGATTTTACATTTTCTGAATTCTAAAACATGTATCTAGAAAAATAACATTTTAATTTCTAATACCTAATCATCAATTCAAAAAGCACTCAGTAAACATAAATAGCTACGTCTACATGCAAAATAAACATAAACAGTGTCGAAGCGATGTCGTGGCCACGCTTCATCGAGGTACGTAATAGTGACGTGCATTTAAATTATCGATTACGGAAGGCAGACAAAGGACCTTACAAGCTTATGCATAGTACGTAGGATAGGTCGGGCACGGTAAATGGTGAAGCGACAGTACAAAATATATCGACTTAATTTGTTTACGTAATGTAACTAACCTGATATGTTTAGAATGTTGTTTAGTGTGTGGAAATAAACATTTAAAATATATTTCGGAAAGCAAACTTAGTAGTGGTGTATTTTTCAGAAATTTTGCAATAATTCATATTCTTGGGCTAGAAAAAATATAAATTGAGGTCTTGATAACAGGATGACATAGCAATAAAACTTTAAAGTAAGGTAAAGTTCAGTTTAGTAAAGTCTTGAATAAAAGAATAAAGAAGACGTTTATTAAGGCACACAAAACATTAACACAATAATAACAAAATTAATATAATAAATACTTACAAGTAAATAACATGATAGGAAACAGTGCTTTACTGTCGTTGTAGTGACAACAAGCGCTTCAAAAAAAAATCCACTAGCTTAGCTTGATGGTTTGTGGTACTTCTATATCTTATTGTAGGATAATTTTTGATTGAAATCTTCGAACAAGTGAAATTTGTAAGTTCATAAATGTTCTATAATATATATAATTATGAGTTCATATAAGGGCCTATAATATCCTACAATTGGGCACAAGTCTCACCAAGGGCAAGAGTGTGTAAGCTTTAGTCCACCATACTATCCAATAATTACGGGTTAGAAACTTTAACTCCTAGTATCATCGAATACAACCTCCAAACCAACCAAAATTTCCAAAAAAAAAAACCGCCGACAACCAACAAATAGCTAAACGAAATAACAGCTTCAATAATCACAAATTACTAATTTATACTCTTTTGCTTATCGCTGAGAATTTAAAAAGAGATTCATCGTACAAATTTATTCGATAACATCTCATCCCTAAAGCTTTACCGCATCACAAAAATAAGAGCACCGTCCGCCCGCAACAGGCTGTCGTTTCTTTTTTCTCTATTTCTTAGCAGGAGACGGGTTAAGCACGATCTTCGTAGCTTTGTGCGGCATTATGCTGGATTTAGTATTTAAATAACGCCCTCTAAAGATACGGGAAAATGGGTATAGGATTTATGAAAGATCTGTGGTTTTTGTTATGTATCTATGTGGTATATCTTCGTTATATTTTATAGAAGACTAGAATAAGCCACTTAGGTTGTGGTGTAAGGATACTGACCAACAGGAAATGTCTATGTATACCCTACCGAGATAACAAGAGGGTTGTGTTTTTCGAATGTATGTGTATATTGTATATTTCTTTGGTACGTCATATATTTTAACCTCAACACAAAAACGACGGGGTGTGATAATTTTGACGTGTTTGTGTGTGTTTGGCATCGTAGCTCCAAACGGATGGACCGATTTTGATTTTTTTGTTTACAAGCTGTAGGTATTTATCGGGTGGTTCTTAGCTATGTTTGATGAAAATTTTCAAAATGGCGGAGTATATTTTTTTTCAATTTCTCAATATCAAACATAATGACTAAACTAGTAGAATACTATACCTAAAATATATACCTAACTAAGATAATTTCAAATACAAGATGGTTGCCAAAACAAATGGCAAGGGTTAAAAAAAAATTTACTTGTTAAGTGAGTCGTGCCAATAGATTCGTCTTCACCTGCAGATGGTCAATGGTCATGCCGCGCGATTTCACTAGTTAATATACGTGGGTCTAAAGTTCTTGCAGTTGGGTTTTTAAACCTTATTCCTATACGTGACTTTAATGTAGAAAAATAAATGAGAACACTTTCCTGAGGCGAAAAAAAATGACAAACAAACTAAGTAATACACTATTGCATTTATTTTAATGCGTGGTAGAGGCAGTATTTTTTCATCAGGTTAATAAAGACAACAATAAAGAATAAACTGTTGTATCATGCTTATAACATTTAATCATTCAAATGCTTCACGACCAGATAGTAGCGTATCCAGTATGCTAGTCGAATCACCGCAATGAATCGCGTCGGTCGCGCGTCACATCGATCAAGCTCTCCGATATTTTATTTTAATTTAAGACAATATCAAGAGTTTAAGAACATGATGAAATAAACGCATTTTCCGAAGCAATTAGTGATAATCTACTCTGTTAATATCCAACTTTTTGTCCAAAAGATTAAGAAGACAACTTCCAAAATAGTTTTCTCGAACAAAAAGCTTAATTCAGTCCATTAAGGGAAGAAACAATAGGGAAAAGAAAAGCTTCTTCTTATCTTCTCTGCTAACGTATAAATCACCACGCGGTGCCTGAACGACTATAGTAATTAAATCTAGGTAGAGTTACGAAGGTTATAGAAAATACAACAAAATTTTAAAAAAAAATATAGCGATCACCGACTGATATTCTACAGATGCGTATATATTTTTTTGTTACAGTTAATTATTTATTGAAAATGAAATACAGGCACTATTGTAAATAAAAAAAATAAAAATCTAAAAATGTTCAAGTCCGTGTGTTGATTTTCGTATATTAATATTGTAATTATCTCGCCACATGCCTTGGCGTTGCTATAAATGTGGGAGAATTGAATAAATAAATAAATAAATAAAGTGCCAAGAATGCTGACAGCATTCCCGCGTTGTATTGCCACTGAAATTCTTTGAACAAGGAATGAGCCAGCTCTCTTGTCCCCAGTAGCATCGATAAGTTAGTTTTTTAGTTGGTGATTATGTTATTATATCATTCTTAAATACAAAAAATATATTTTATACGCCCAAATCGAATGTAGTAATTTCATTTCAAATTTGCCGTCTATTTTTCGACTAACTTCAATTAGAGGAGGTTTTCAGTTTGTCGAAATTTTTATTTTTCTTATTTTTATGTGTGTATCCCGATTACACAGAGACACCTAGACCGAAATATTGTTTTTTTTTTACGTTTGAAAGGTTTATACACAGCAGGTGTGGTATTGCGTAACGTTAGCGGCGAAAGAAGTGAAACAAGAGACAGCGATCTTGGTTTCATTATGATTGTTTGCCCCTTTAACGCTGTCAACATGTGGTTAAAAGTGACTTTAAAAACCCGACTGCAAGAACTCTAGATCCACGTATCTTAACAAGATAAATCGCGAGATGCAGCAAGTAGAGCCTATGGCCATCTGCAGGTGATGACAAATCTATTGACATCACTCACATAAAAATACGTTAAGCCGTTTAAGCTCTAAGACGTGCGGCGTAAAGAAATATACATACATACACTCGAAAAACATAACCCTCTTTCTTCCGCAGTCAGGTAAAAAGAAACCAAAATTGTTGTCACTTGTTTCAATTCTTTCGCCGATGACGATACGCGATACCTACTTGCCACATAAAATTTATCTCTGTGTAGAAATCAAAAATGCCACTTCTAATTGCCCTCTGCGATCTACTACACGTTATTCACAGCTCCCATTTCTGAAGCATCCTTAAAGGAATGTTTCTATAATTATTTAGGCTCCGGTTTGTTTCACGGCTCGCTTGTATCAATTAAAACTTGTTTTAATTAGTGATTGTTGCCAAATATTTCGCTAAAACTGTTTTATCGTTAAATAACATAAATATATGAAGGAAGTTAACATTCGATATATTCTATGACAATATTCATAGAGTATATTTATGTTTGTGAGCGTTTTTTAATGTAATATAATTTTAATATATTAACATTTTTAGATTGTAATATATCTTTAATCCTACTAATATTATAAACGCGAAATTTTGTACGAATATATTGTATGCCTTAGCGTTGCTGTAAATGTGGGAGAATTGTATGAATAAATAAATAACAAGAATTAAAATTGTGGCGTTTCCAGAGGTGTATCTTAATTTTTTTTACGGACGCGATTTTTTTTGTTTTGAAATCGTGATTTTTAAGAACTTATTTTTTATCTTTATTATATACTATATGTAAAAGAGTAAGTCATGATTGAGTCAGTCAATCAGGACTTACTCTATATTACCTAAGATTCAACGCAGAGCCCATCTAGAAACATTAAATTTATGACACTGAAAATCGATTGTAGATATACGAGTATCTAAGAGAAAAAGAACTTTGAGTAACTTGTGGTGCAAAGTTTTTGATACCGGGCGGAAACGATTGCTGAAACAGCGTAATGCCATACAAACGCCAAAATTTAGACCACTAATATTAAATTTAATCTACTGTATTCATTTGATTACTTAGTCAGCGAAACTGGTTGTAATTCATGTACCTACCACTAAATTATTACTAATTTCACAAAAGCCGGCACGAATTTCGACAATGATTTCACTCAAAATTAATTAGTGAATGTTTTGTGCGAATTAAGCGAAACATGGTTTTCATACAGATCATTTGATGTATTAGTTACATATAATTCATATAAAAGCGTTTGGTGAGTTAATAATTAATGAACCTACTGTAATTCTACGAACGGTAGGCCTCGCAAACTCAGATATTTTTGCAACACTGCCAGGCACAAAACGCTTCGCGTCTACATTTACTGTGCGAACTGTCAGGATGTGGAATTCGCTGCCATGTTCTTTATTTCCCGATAGCTATAATCTCGGTGTTTTCAAGTCGCGAGTGAATCGGTTTCTTTAAGGCAAGCGTGGTTCATCTTCGGCAGCATCGTCGCTAAGTTTAGGCGCGCGAGGATATATAAATACAAAAAACATTTGAGATCCTCTACAGTACACAATTATGTATTATTTTGTATCAAAGTATGTATGTATGTGCCCTCAAGTAGTTAAACGCTACACCGAGAGACCGATTCTGATGTGCGAGATCACATTGGATTTGGCTTTATCTGCAGATGGTCATAGGCTGTACGCGTCTTCCCTCGTTAAAATATAGTGGACACAAACCATATGTTTTATAGCTATTTTTACTTTGATTAGCGACCACACCGACGTAAGAGCAGGACCAGCCTGTTCTAATATTAGTTTCACCAATGAATTCTACCTGTCATTCGGAGCCGAAACATTGACGCTCACGGTAGGGCTGGTCCAGAAGTTTAAACTAGCTCAGCGAGCTATGAAAAGGTGCTTGGTATATCTCTCGCGATCGTTTTCGAAATGAAATAATTCGCCAGAGAACCAGAGTCACTGACATAGTTCTACTTCTTAGTAAGCTGAAGTGTCAAGTGGGCTGGTCATATATACCGTAGAACTGATAACCGATGGGGTAGGCGAGTTCTTGAGTGGAGACCGCGAACCGGTAAACGTAGTGTAGGATGCCCTGCTACTAGGTGGAGCAAAGACATACAGAAGATAGCATGCAGGGGGTTGAGACGAGAAGCTCAGAATAAAGGCCGGATGCCGACCCATGGGAGGGGTTTCTGTCCAGCAATTAAAGATACGAGGGGGCGTTTTTAAGTTCGCAGAATGGCGGGGTTGGAGGAGAAAATATTAGGCTCTTTAAAAACTTAACGAGTTCAATGACGCATAATTAGCATATATATAAAGTTTTGTCACAATTGTACAGTTAGTTTACGAACTATTGACGACTAAACAACTCAATCGGGAAGAACATTTTGAAAATGGGGAAAATCGAGTATCGCGCCGTCATAAAGTTTCTTCCCTAGCAAGAAAAATCTGTTCAAATCATACTGGAAGAGATGTCATCGGAAAACCATGGTATACAAGTGGCTCGTAGTAAGAGGTTGCTGATGATGTCCAATATTAGTTATTAGACCGCCTGAAGGCCTATAAAATAAAGGTGATAATTTCAAATCATTTGACATTAAAATATTGGATACTAATCCTACCTGGTTAGCAAATTTGTGCAATTACCTTCCCTGCCAAAATATCTACTGCATGAATTGAGTCCGCATTTATTATTAATTAATTTCGATTTACTAATTGTACACCAGCCTAATTAGATGTGGACGATTTTGATTATCCATTGATAGCTGTTATACCTAACCGCGAAATATATTATCGGTTATCGGTTTACTAAGCCGAAAGGGGGTGACTATACTTGTCATTACGAAGTACTTTCAGTATGGTATCAACACCGAATACGAGAAAAAAAAATGCTGTTTAAAAAAATATTTCGGTTGTCTAAACGTAAGAAGCTGCTGATATTTTCTTGTCGATTTTAGAGTTGGTCCCATAGTGAAAGTTTTGGGTCATGATCAGTGATCCCCTTTTGGCTTGGTACACCCCTAGCCGATAACCTTCCGATGCCTAATATCTTATTTAGGTAGATAGTTGCTATATTTCTTACTAGAAAAATGAGACATCAGCGGTTATCTACGTAGCGCAGGTATCGTAGAAATACATACAAAACTCGCCTAAAATATACACATAAACAGTTCCAACAATGTTAACCGGTACGCGGCACAATGAGCTTAATATACCGCTCAACTACTACCGGCGTCATACCGGTAGAGGGCGCGGCCGTAGTGTGAGCGGAAAGCAGCAAAGTGATAGAAAATAATCTTATAACTGGGCTGAAGTTTGTGATTTGACTTCTTCAAGTTTTATAGTCAGCCTTGTATTTGATATTTTACTTTATTTATTTTTTATCTTACGGCTTCCGAAAAAGGAGAATGTTCAGTGTCTTTTTTTTCTATTTGTCACCTGATTTCTCGAAGACCGACAGACTGATCATCATTCATCGGTCCAAAGGTTTGATATTTAAATCGAATGGATGAGCTCAGCGCTCTCATTAGAGATTATCTAAAGTCTTGAGTTCATCATCTGGAGATCACTAAGAAGCTATTTGTTGTAAAATCAGAATGAACGATTTAATAATATTTTATCAGTAGAAGTATTACGTCTTGGCCAGAAATAAAATAATTAGGCCCCAAATGTATTTATTTCTATTGTATATCATCGCCGACACCGGATAAGCAGTAGGGTGCTATGAGTATGAAACTTTAACAAAATTATAAATATTATAGTTTATACATAGTTTTAAAAGCACAGTTTGAATAATGCCGCTTCCGCTTATGTTACCCGCTTTCGCTCCCCGCTCTCACTCTTCCTGATCCAGGGATGAGCCCAGCTTCCTACAGGGAATACTGAACTCCACCTTGTGAACCTGATATGTTTCAAAGCTATGTGATTTTCAAACCGACTTCAAAAAAGAATTGTACAAAAAATTGAGAAGGTTAGAAAAAAATTGAATTCGTTGTACGATCTTTTTTTTTTACAAACACGCCAGAACCGATTCGACTTTTTTTCTTGTTTGTGTGAAAGAGCATAATTTCTAGTTGACCCCATAATGTTATATCAAACTCGGTCAAGTAGTTTGGTTTACAAGTCAAAGTTGAAAAAAATGCTTATCGAATTAAAAGTCGGTTCTTCACTTTGTTAAAAGTATTGTTTGTCTATGGATTCCAACTCTTTTAATTTTGTCACCAAGCATAACAAACACTGTAGAATATTACCCGCTCCCGCTCTCCGCTCTCACTCTGCAAGAGCATATAACTCCTGTCGCCTGATCCAGGGATGAGCTCAGCTTCCTAAGGGAATACCTAACTCCGCTTTGTAGACGTTGATATGTTTCACAGCTTTGTGGATTTTATATTATTTTAATGTAGTATCAATCGAGTGATTCATGCTCAAGTTATTATAGGCAGAATGGTTCGCAATACTAGACCGGGCGAGAGAACCAGGCAAACTTTTCTTTTGTCTGTTTGTATTTTTGAATTGTGTATGTCTGACGTACGGAAATTTCAAGTTACCTTGTTTGGAATACCATTTCTAGGATTTTTTTGTTAGCCTATGGTTTATTGTAGTGAAGGGTTTTCCTCCAATACTAGGGATGTTTCTAACACCTCTATTTTCCTGGTGAATTCAATCATATTTGGCGTGGCAAAAACTCCCTACAAAAATAGAACATCAGAAAACAAAGTAAAGTAAAGTAATATTTATTGACCTTTAAATAACGTTCGTTACAGGCAACTCTTATTACTTAATTTAATTTGAATTAATAATTACTTAAAAAAATTTACTTACAAATATCATTTATATAGGATTACTTAATATTAGTTCTTAGTTGAATAGTTCTCATGACAAATATTTACATTATGATTGCTTTATTTAGTTATTATTAATATTTTATTATGGTTGTTCGTTACACAAGAACGATGATTCTACAAGCTGCATTGACATATATTCGCTGAGTTTATAAAAAGGATTGCTTTCAAAAAAATACTTCAATTTTTGTTTGAATGTAATAAAATTGAGATCCATTACACTATTAGGTAATTTATTATACATCAGTATTTTGGTATAAAGCCCCTGCTTCTTACATTTAGCTAATCTATTTATTGGTAGGATTCGCCCTTTTTTATTATTGCGTGAAATTCTTTTTTCCGGTATTTCCGTATCCTCGTGTACTTCTAATAAACAAATAATAGAACAGGATGCATGCAAACAATTATAATACTAGAATAGAAAATTAAAATTAGTTTCTAGACTTCATTCAACCAAAAACGGCCAAGTTAAGCCGCGTCTAACTTTAAAGTCTCTACGTATTTATGACGTCATATTTCAGGGCTGCCACACATATCCGTGGCCTGCTGTCCACTGCTGTATTCACTTTATTGTGGCGTCTAGTTATTTAGAGGCTTTTAGGGTAGAGGTGATATTTTATCGTAGACTAACAGTGATATGTTACCATCTATTTTTATTTCATGTCGCAGGCTCTATTGGAAGTAAAAACAAGTTAAAAAAAAACTGTTTATAACCGACTCTATTACGGCAAACGAAAATAGAACTTTTTAAGATATTTCGTTTTAAAATTCAAACATCTGAACCGAATTCGTAGAAATTTAAAGGGACCACTCGAGAACTATAAACCGATCAAACAAAAAATGAATTTTTCAAATCGGTCCAGCCGATAAATAACGTAATACTACGAGAATTAATTATTTGTGTTTTGCGTACAAAATAAAATGTTATAAATAAGAAATATAATAGACTCAATAACACATTAACAAAGTGTTTACGCATTAACTTACTTATGAGCCTTAGGCTTAGGCTAGATTGTAATAATAATAAAAGCCTTTCAAAATCATTCGAATCAATCGAAAATATTCAAAATCTTTAGTAACCGACAAGTAATAACCTCCTAACAGCCAATTTTATAAATTAAACTGAAATTAATGTACAAATTAAACCAAACATAATATTCCATTCCTAGAAATATTTACTTACAGCTGTATACTTCTGAATTTAACTAGGTAATTAGTATTCTATCTCAACTTATTAAATTAAACATACGGAGCTGAATTTCGGACCTGCACGCTTTTTAAATTAGCCAAAACCTAAATACATAAATAAAAATAAAATATTTAATATAGTATAATAAAGAGTCGCTGAATGTGTTGCTAAGCGGAAATCTCGAGAGCAACTGAACCGATTATGCTAATTATTTTTTAGGAATATTCCTTGAAGTATGAGGATGGTTCTTACTGCAAGAATTTTTTTTTAAAATTGCTTGAATGGATCTAACATCTTTTCTGTACCCCATACAATCGATTCGTAATAATACGTATAAGTTGGCTAGTTCTAATTATGCACTGGCTAAATTAAGACCTTTACATGACAGACCAGCCTTGCTATGAATCTACTACGCTCATATACACTCTTTATTGAGATATTCTATTACCGTATGGGGTAACAGTGCGGATATTATAAAAGTGTTACGAGTACAAAAAAAGGCAATCAGAATTATTTTTGTATTAAGACGACGAACATCAGCCAGAAAGTATTTTGAAAACCACAAAATTATGACTGTTACATAAATGTACATATATAACAGTTTATTGGAAGTGTATGAGGAAATGGACAATCTGAAACAGACTCCGCATATAATATTTATTTTTAGAAAACCACGACAAATTGAGACTTTAAGCAAACCACGAGTACGCCTTGCTAAAGTACAAAAACAAGGTTTGTATAATAAGATATGCATGTTTAATATACTTCCACCTACAATAACTAAGCTACATGCCCATGAATTCAAAGACTCTAAAGTGTTTCTTTGAGGCGTCCCCATTTTACTCCTTAAAAGAATTTATGACAATACCATTGACGGAAACTTCTTTCTTGAATGAAATGAATATAAGTGATATAATATGATCTGAAATGTAATTATAACTATAATTAATATAAGTGATATAATATGATTTGACATGTAATAATAACTATGGTTAATATTTACTAATTACCAGATTTGTTCTTTAAATTTTCCCAATAATGATAATTTGATTTATTTAGTTCTATATGTTTAATTAAATTTGACTGATATACAACTCGATAAACTTACATTGTAATAATTAATGACTTGCCTAATGTATCATATGTAGTTATAAGGCAAATAAACCATTTTCTATTTATATTTCTACTTAAAAGTCAATTAGAACTTTATTAGCAGTATAGGCATTAAAAAAATTTAATGAATCGACTGTTAGGCTGTACGATGTTCGCCGGATCAGCTGCCAGCCTAGCTGATCCGGCGAACTTTGGTTTTACTAACGTGACTACCTAGGATTTAAATTTAATCGAGCTACCTACCCGGGCGTTTCTAGCCTACGACTTTTCTTTATGAAAAAGGATAATAAAGACTGATGTTTCATCATATTTTTATTTATGCTGCTGCCTTTGACCACAAATTTGCACGACCACGGAAGTCAGCAATACCTGACACAGAGACTCTTCGCTCGCTCGGTCAATTACTTGTGCTATCTTTTAAATACACGAGTACTTAGTACGTCGCAAACAATATGGCAGCTGTTTGCAATGGACAAGTTAATTGCAATAAAACGTTGACTTGGCGAGTCATTAAATAATTGATTGCTCATGCTAGGGGACTGCTACAGGGTGGATGTCGTAATAACCAATTCTATATATAAATAACTTAGCTCTATACTATTGTTATGTGTTGGATATGCCATGAATCAGATCATATATTAAATACATACAAATAATGCCTCGAAAAACGATTGACCTCGCGAATTATTTTGCTACTTTTAAAAATATTTCAAGCTCCCAATGAGTTGACATACTACGTCGACTGGGATATTTGGACAGCGTTACCAAGGAAATAACAAACATCTTTGATTTGTATCTCTGCCGACAACTCCACAATATTTTGAACCTTATTTCAGTAGTAATAAAATTTAATATTATAGGTTTGTTTTGATTTTTGCACTTTTAACGAAACTTCCCCTTTATATGGAAGTATCCCCCCAAAAAAAGACAGTGAACTCTACTTCGATTCGGCAGGCGCTTATATTTTTTCGGTTATTTTCAGTTAGGAACCGATTTTGACAATATTTTTTATCATGAAATGGAAAGTACGACACGTAAATACGAAATCCAAATCGGTTCTGGCGTCTCTGAAAATTCGAGGACAACACAAAAAAAAACCGTCCTTTTATAATTCGGTCTAAATATAATTTTACCTGCCTTTAGACGAAAAACTAGCCGTCCGTATATTTTCGAAATGAAAACGTTCTCCCAAAGTTCCAACGTCTCTTCAACTGCAGTTCCCTCACTTTTCAAAACGAAATAACAAAGTTTCACTCTATTTAGTGCTTTCTGTTGGTAAAGTTGTGCTTTGAACGTTTATACTGAAAGCTTATGGTGTTCAAAAAACGCTTTAGAAAGTTCAGTTCCGCTTTGGGCAGATGAGCTAAAGGACATAATACAGTACGCACGTACAAAAAGTTTGCTTACGAGAAATTTCAGAAATTGGCTTCCAAATGCCAGTTTCTAAAATTTCTCGCAAGTAAACTTTTTGAAAATGTGATGAAAGCTAATTCTCTTCAGTCATTTTGATTTAATTACGAAACTATAAAATCTATTTTGATAATATTTATTTACCACAAATTTTAGAGTAAAAAGAATTTACCGAATCTGTCCAGGCGTTTTCTGTGATATCTCGGAACGTACAATAAAAAGATTTCGACGAAAGGTTTCCAACCTGATCTTTTTTTTTAGTCGGTTTAAAATGGCCGTCATAAATGACGTGAACATACGTAAAATATAAATCACTTTTCCCAGTTTAGTTTCGTTCGTTGTTATTACTTACATGAAATCTTATTTATGGGATATGGGATATTTATAAATTCTATTTATGGGTAGAATCCAGCAGTGATTACCTGAAACAAAAAGATATATTAATTAGACACAAGTTCAAAAATACAATACATTTTGTAGATATTTTTTGTAAATTGTTAAGAAATCGTGGTATTCATAGTAACATGCTATATATACTACAAGAAGTATATAACAACCGTCTTCGATTCGACAGGCAATTTTTTCAATGATTAACCTAACTACTGTTTCCATTTTAATACAATAAACATGAGGCTACCTGTGAAGTTAACAGTTTCCCTTTCAAACAGGAAATAATTTATCAAATCGAGGCGTCTCTCTGAGAAATCGGGAGAAACACACATGAAAAAAGCAAAGAATTCAAAGCCTCTCAAATTTTTGACGTAGGTTAAAAATTAACATTTCTCGACGTAAACCATGACACATCACACCTCAATCAAAAAAAACATCACAAAATTATCGCAAACGCAATCCATCAAGAATGGCAAAAACAGAAAAAAACCTGCAAAATTCGTCACAGGTTCACATGAATCAAGATATTTCGAACTTCAAAGGGCAATCATGATTCACGTATCGACCATCGAATGATGCACGCCCCATATGAGAAAATCACCAAAAAAATTCTCCAGAAATTCACCAAATTCGGGATCATTTGTACAGATATGCAAAACACTTCGAGAATACGACGAAATCTCATCTCAAGATGCGTTTCAAGAATAAAATTGGAAGAGGAGAAATAATGGCGGAGATGGTGAATAATTTTACAATGCGGATGGCGAACTTTTAGTTTTGCACTAAAGCAAAAAAAGTTAAGGTACGAGTTTAAAATATTTTCCGGTTGTATTAAAATATAAAGGTAAAAAGGCAAAAAAAAAAATATTTGCAAAGTGGTGATGGGTACATACGGAGTAACTGTTTAGGTAAACGAATAATAAAATAATAAGGTACCATAGCGAGTGCCTGTGTCCTACACTAGGTCTTCTGGGAGGCTGTGTTGTGGCGACAGAGAAAAAATATATACAGTACATAATAATTGAAAAATTACGAAAACAAGTGGCTGAAAGTGACTTCAAAAAACCTGACTGCAAGAACTTTAGACCCGCGTATTTTAACGCATGCATTTAGTTATAGCTTATGACCATCTGGGTGAAGACGAGTCTATTGACATCATTCACATATAAATACGACAAGCCTTTAGGCTTTAGGGTGTGCCAAAGAATTATACATACATACATTATTTCGTCTTTCGCAGGTAAAAATACGCTTTTTTGTTAATTTGTTTTTAACTGTTGTTTTGTCATCGATCTTTTATAAGTTTGCAAAGTTTCAAATTCTTCCTCCTGAATTTTTTAAGAGGGTGATATTTAATATTAAAATTTCTGTAACATAGATTCACAGATACATACCAAGCTAATAATAGCGTGTTAATAATTGCTAGTTCAGAAGAATAACAACCGATTTCAATCCAGCAGCATCATTAATTTATTTCATGTATATATTTAGATCGAAAAACCAAAACGGCGCGGATTATGATTTAAAACATTGTATGGCATTACTTCAAAATTATGATCTACGGTATTAAACAAAATGAGCAATCAAAATCCGTTCCTTATAAGGGAATCAATCGAGAAACAAACATCTAATAACTACATTAGAACTAAGATCCTCTTTCTGTTTTGTAGTCGGTAAAACATAAAGCTATATGTCATCTGTAAAAATGAGAACTTCGTCTTCAAAAAAGCCAACCCATTTTACATTTTTCATATCGCAACCTACAATCTTCCACAATTAACCTATCGAATTCAATCAGATACATCGCCATAAAAGCTATCATAAAAAAACCTGTTTAATTACGATACAAAAAACAGCCTATAATTATAAAAAAAAATCGGGATCAACTCATCAGAGACTAATTTAAAAGATCCCATCATTTTTTCGCGGCAAAATTTATTGGTCGAACCATCGAGTATATTTTAGAACGGACCATGCGAATATTCTTAAAAATTTAAATCGATTCTCGATTGAATCGAGATTGTATCGAGTTACTGGGGTTGAGCTACATCGATTTGTTGTGATTTTTATTATCTTGCTTTGAGTGGCGACAATTTGAGGAATGCGATTTACTTTAATTCTTTTCTTGAGTGCAGTAAGTGCGTTATTGCATCTGTCGTAGAAAAATAAGATGCACAAGAAAGAATAAAATAAATATTGTAGTTTGGTAAGCTCGGGTCTACATGTAACTTTATTAACTACAAGACAAACATATATTTCTCAATTTTTTAAGGTTCAGTATCCAAAGGAAAAAATAGTATCCTACTAGAAAGACTTCGCTGTCCATACGCTCGGCTTATGTTTTATTAAATAGCTACCAGGCTTGACGCAAACTCGCCTAATGTAAAGCGACGATGTGGCCTAGGATGTGGCACGCTTGCCTAAAAGCAACCGATTTATTTATTTATCCTTTAAAATCTTACTTACTGAACTTTGCAAAATGTATACGGGTTCACCTGAGAAGTATGAAGCTTTATTCAAGCAACAAAAGAATTATCCAAATCAATTCAAGCGTCTTTAAATTATCTATATTGTCAGTGTTTTTAGATTTTGGCACTCTCTGACAAGTCGTAGTTTTAAACCAATCTTAGTGCAAATTTGATCACGAGTTTTGTTTTTTTTTTAGTATTCATGTACTTTTGATTGCTCCCTATTTAAATAACAGAACTGCAGGTATTCGTCCCAAAATGGACATAAGCACCATTAACTAGCCGATTTTCATAATACTTTACCAAAACGCATGTTACTTTACTACACCTATATTTTTAAAATACGATTTACATTGACATAAAGTTAAAAAAAAAAACTAGTACCCGCTGTGTCAACTGTCTACTAACTTTAATGTTAATACTAATCTTTTGTCTGTCCAGACAAAGCTGAGTATTATTTTTGAGTTTCCAAGAGAATGGTTACGTAACATTCAGCCAATTCCATTAAGCACGCTTCACTTTGCGGAGAAAGATCATAATTATTTCACTCGAAGACATTACTAGTAAAATTCGATGTAATATTAATTTAGCACACCGTCATGTTAGGATATAGGCATGCCTTTGCCACGTTAATTTAAAGCGTGTAAATCGATAATCCGACCTAAGATGAAGCAAATTTTCTCGAAGAAACCAGTTCATTCATGACTGGAAAAACCCAAATTACAGTTATTGTAAAATATTGCGCCCTGGCCAGTTCCATAACGTATGGCATTGAGCACAATAAAAGTAAACGCACAGGCTCTCGTGCCAGTACTGCAATATCTAACAACAAATAATAAAAATAATCAACCGTATCAAAGAAATTAAGGAGAAAAACATTGAAAAATAAAAATGGAAAAAACATTGAAAAAGAAAACGACAGAACCTCTTCATGTTATAGAGTCGGTTGAAAATTAGCTATTGAGAAACTTACTTTCGTAAAGCTTTCGAGTTCCAGTGGTAATGAAGTAAAGTCGAGATCGCTTAATAGCTGTACTACCTAAAGTAGATATAAATAGTACTACTTCACTTCCTTTATCCAACGAGACTATAGGAAAGATGGTCGGAACAATACCTAACTTAGCTCACTTAAACCTTAAGCTCTCTGAAAAACCTAACTTTAAAAGCGTGGCTAAGTTTCTTTACAAAGTTTAAGATTTTGTTGCGGAAGTTTCTGATTTTACGTACGTACGAAAAAAGAATTTTTAGCTATTAATAAAAATACATTTTTGATGAGGATATTACTTTTGAACCCCGACGCAAAAACTACGGGGTGTTATAAATTTGTGGTCCAACGTGTGTGTGTTAGTGTGTCTGTAGCATCAGCTTCTGAACGGATGAACTGATTTTCGAGGGTTCTTAACTATGTCTCATCAAAATCGGTCCAAGATGGCCGCCGCTACAAAATGGCTGATTACCACTTACTAATGATATATACTCTTGTAGTTTCTAACCGTCAGGATCTCGAAGTTTATCTCAAAATTTTTTAATCAATAGAGATTATATTGAGGTGTACCTATTTTTAAAGACCTCTTTTATAAATAGGTACACACTAATACGTTTACCCATAGTAGTAAACGTATTAGTGTGTACCTATTTAAGAGCGAGAGGCCGTCCGCATGCGAAATGGGTCAACGAAATAGTAGAGACGGCAGGCAAAGATTGGCTCAGCGTAGCAAAGGACAAAGATAAGTGGTTTTCTTTGGTGGAGGCTTTTACTCAAAGGGGGTCCATACAAAAATAGCTAATAATTTCTTTTTTTGAAATATTCACCAAAATTTTAATTTAAATTGCTTGTGTTAATATATGTAATTTACTTTGTATGGAACTAAATAAAGCTTATTTATTATTATTATTATTATTTATTAATACGTTTTCTACAACGCCATATACAGGCCAATTTATAAAATATTTAGCACACAAGGTTTTGGAACAAAATTAAGAATATGAAACAAATCGGTCCAGTGATTGTAGTTTTTTCTTAAACAAGCAAAGAAATATTGTAATCGCAAGGTCAATAGTTCGCAGACCTATTCAACTTCCAATTCAACAAGCAACAGGTTATATTTTAAGAATTTAATTTGAGTTATGAGACGCCAAGATTTGAACCGCAGCAAATAAAACACTAGAGTGGTTATAAAAAGTCTGCAAAAATATTGACTCTTGGAACGAAATAAAAAGATTTTCAAGCACATTATTACCTACTTGTCTTTTGACTTTGATTTTTATTTGATGAAAATGAGTTTTTTCATAACGTGGTTGTTTTTACTAAGAAAAATGTATTACTTACGTACGACTTATACAAGGTTATCGGTTAGGGGTGTACTAAGCCGAAAGAAGGTCACTGTACTCATTCTAAGGAGCAACTTTTTCTATGGGACCAACTCAGAATTCGAGAATAAATATCAACTGTTTCATACATTTTGTCGACGAATGATCCATTTTTTTCTATGGTTTTTTTCAGAGTTGGTCCCTTAGTGAAAGTTTTTCCTTAGGATGAGTATAGTGACCCCCTTTCGGCTTAGTACACCCCTAGCCGATATATATATATATATATATATATATTTAACTACTAGCTTCGCCCCGCGGTTTCACCCGCGGGGAACACTTAAATTTTCCGGCATAAAAAGTAGCTTTTGTGTTAATCCAGAGTACCTTTAAGTTTTCTGCGTGCCAATTTAAATCCAAATACGTTCAACCTACTGAGTGTGACGGAGGAACAAACAAACTCACACACATACAAACTTTCGACTTATTAATATTAGTGTGACTAGTTAAATATATTCGGTACCAAATTAGCGAAATTACTTCGATTGAAAGCGTCAATTCGGGATCGAACCAATGTCTTCTTGGTTGAAAGGTAAGCTTCCCAGACTAAGCTACAATTTAAAAAAATCCAACTAAAATAACACATCGAAACAACAAGAGATGAGCATAATTATTATCTTGTAAGTAAAAACTGCATTTTACAAAGAAAACTTGAACTCTTGGTTCAATGAAACTATCTTACCTTTAGCCTTTTACAAAGAAAAAGGTAAAAGTAAACTATCTTTGTTAATAATGATGAACACAGTTGAAGTAAAGCAGTAAGCCGTCTTTTACTTTACGGCTGCAGCGCAAAACCCCTTAAAAACTTTAAAAAAATATAAGACTGTACATTTAATGACGGTACAAAAATTTTTCACTTGTTACGAATAACCAAAAAAAAACATTTTTCAAGAAATCAAGTGAAATGTTCAAATTATCAAAAGTAGTAAACGTTAATTTAGCCTTACGCACTCGTTAATTTAAAGATAAGCATTTAAGCAGTGGTAGCCTAGTGAACGCCTTGCCTTTCAAGAGGAACGCGTGTGTTGGATCCTAGATTCAGACAAGCACCTCTGAGTTTATCGCTCATGTGCACATTAGACATGACATGTTCACATTAATGACCGTTCGCTTCAACAACGAACATCGTGAGGTTGCCTGCTCGTCAAAGAAGCCTTAGAGCCTTTCGAAAGCAAGTGAAGTATCAAAGATGCGTGTGTTCGGAGAACTATGATCTAACATCCCTTTTGGGAGACCGATGCCAATAACTGAGATAAAAAATATTTTCAGTGATTACCGATCCATTATATAAAACCTTTATAGTTATTTAAATTTAAAAGGAAACTCTGGACCGATTTTTATGAAAGAAAATTAAAAGCACTCTTTTAGAAAATTAAAAGAGTGAACCGACTGTTTTTTCTGTGTATACATTTTTAACAACCGTCAACCATAGAACACTGCACCTACATGGAAAGGACAAACGAGCAATTAGTATGCCACTCGGCTGTCGCCGACATTGCCGTGAAACAGCAATATAAAAACATTCTTTGAGAGCACAGCACATGGCATCTACTGGATCTATGCATCAGCCATTTGACTAAGCCACTTTACTCTGCAACCCAACGTTTGGCTTGTGGTGTAGGGGATAAGTACTAGACGATATGAGATATTTTGAAATTGCAAATTTTATTTGCATGATTTTGTATTATTAGTTCAAAACCATTACTTGCCGTTTTTGATTGATATTAATAATGGCAATAGGTAGAAGACGCTTGAAATATTTACAGAATATTTAGTTGTGTATACGCCTTAAAAATAAATAATTAAATCTTACTAAAACAGATATTAAGGGCTCATATTTTAAGTAACGTGTTTTTGCTAGATTTTAATTACGACTGCAGGTAGAAAGTTGATCTAATGTTTTTTAGAAAATTTTATGAACCCTTAGTACGCATGTCCGAATCGCACATGGAACGCGATTTGTGATATTTTTAACTGGGTTTCGTCCATCAAATTTTATCAAATTTGTTTTAGTATTTACGGTTTGCAATCAACATTACAAAAAAAATACAGAGCCGCCTGTCGAATGAAACTCCATTGCCACTTTTGCAAAGTAATTACATGTTAATAAAAAAAAAATATAACGCCATTCAACGTAATTCTGTTGTTATGCTTTGGTTCTCTCCATCCAAATTTGCCTGGAAGACAACGCTATTAGCGATAAGGCTAAGTCCATATTTACTATTAATTAAATGCAAGAAAGGGCTTGTATTTAATTAATAATAAATATCAATTGATAAGCCCTTTCAGTTTCCTGTACGCCTTTTTGGAAAACAAGATAGTGTTTTGCTATCTATTGTATGATGACTTGCGCCAAGCACAAATCGTCCCGCTACAACCAAATATTATGCATCTGAATAAGTAATGTACACTCGGTACAAGAGAAGAGACTGATATTTTACAAAATGGCGGACGCTCAGCTGCATTCGATTTGAGGCCAAGTGTTTTCTTTTATCAGGGGATCGTGATAAGTGAATTTGTAATATGCAGGATTTGAATATATATGAGACTCGAGGAGTGTTTATAAAACTGGAGAGTGCTAGGTCGAGTTTGCATATTACATTTTTACAGACTACCCGAAAAAGGAGGAGCTACTCAATTTGACGGGTATGAGTTACTTTTTTTCTTTTTTTGGACCGAGGGCTGGACCGATGAAATATTCTTTTATGTTTGGTCTTCCTATTTAAGTTTTATTCAAAGCAGTCCAAAGGTTTAATTTACAAATCGAAATGAAACAGTTCTATTGGCGCCGGCCGTGATGGAAGTCAGTTGACACTTAAAAAAAAAGTATTTTGACAGAGTTTTGTGAGCGTTATACAAGGTGTTCTGATAAACGACTTAGGGACAGAAGAAATACTTTAAAAAGCGACAAGCGATTTTATTTCGTCAGGCTCCTAATTACTAAGTTAATTTGATAATAAGCCAAATTATTATACAACATGTAACAGAAAGGTCTTAAGTGATCTATATGTATTCTGCCTTTTTTATTTAATATTTCTGCCTTTTTTATACAATATTTCTGATTTTTTATACAATATTTCTGCCTTTTTTATACAATATTTCTGCCTTTTTTATACAATATTTCTGCCTTTTTTATACAATATTTCTGCCTTTTTTAAATGTAATTTGTAATTTGAAAAATAATTAGGTTCTCGTTACAAAAATTATAACGCTACAAAACTCATGAAATAAACTCATTAAAAAAATAGAAAAATTTATATCTACAATGGGTAGACAGACCCTTAAGACTACTGTCACACTTTTCTGTTACAAGTTGTATAAATTTTGATAAAATTTATATAGAACTATCTGAAAAGCTTTACGGTAGTTAAATCAGATAACAAAACATTCTTTCTTTTTTGGGTTGGTTAAGAAAATCAGCTGTCCAATCCGAAACAGAATCGCATTGAACAATTTAGATGGTGTATCGCCTCTATGTGTAAATACAACGGTCTCCAAATTATTTAATCTAATTATATTAACCAATACTATTAAAGTTTCAGATTAATTAATCAATTTATTCTTGAATTACTAACTCCTTGAACATGAATCTAGACTCCCCGAGGAAATCTAAAGCTATCCTCTAGGATTAGGATTCTAGATTCTGACTCATTAGCTAAATGTTGAAGATTTATAGAATAATAAATTAAAGTCATCTGTACTGAATAAAGATTTGTTATTAATTATTTTATTTATAACGCGGCTACTCATAAAAGTGTTATAGAAAGAAAGAAGACGTTTATTAAGACACACAAGACACTACAACAATAACAACAAATATGAGACAATAAATAAAAAACGACATTAACACATAACATTAAAGGAAACATTGTTTTACAATCACTGTAGTGACCAGTGGACGTCAAAAAAGTCATAAGCTCAGCAGAAGCCACGGAATTCTCCGCAGCGCTGATTTTCAGCTCTGACCTTCAGTGATACACAAGATAATAATAAACAAGTAGTATTAGAACAGTTTGGAAGAATAAGTTGTACAAAACGTGATTAACATAACTAAACGTTAAAATAATAGTCACAGAAAAGAGAGAGGCAAGACGAAAGAGTGGTTCACAAAGCGCAATTACGAAGAAACCGAGGATCTGGTAAAGGTTTACGACTTACTACTTCGTCAATAAATTACAAAGAACGTAGCTATGAAAGTTGAAAGTTTAAAAAACAAGAAGAAAGAAAAATCACCCACACAAATAGACACACGCAACACCTAACACACACACACACAATATGCTTATCTCTATAATAGTTTGCACAGTTAACCTGGCTCAGTGTCACGTCTACTCACTGAAAAAAACATTCTCCTGATCAGAGGAATTTCAACGTTATGCCTAAAGCTTCTTTAGCTGGCTATTAACTCTTTACTAAGTATTAATTGAGGACTTTTGGTTGTTATTCTGCTGTAATATTGTAATTTTGAATCTAATCTTATTCCTATTGTAATTTTAAGTTTACTATTATCATATCTCTCTTGTACTTTTCAAATATCCTAAGAGCGCGCGCAATTCCTATTATAATCAGCATATCTTTCTCCGGGTGTCCAAGATACCGGAGTGCCGAGTTTGGAACCCGCCAGCAACCCTCGGTCTTGACGGTTTTCTGCACTTCAACCAGCCTAAAAAAGTACTTTCTTTTTCTGTAAACTAACCTTAAGACCTATGTAATTTTGGCAAATAAACGTTTACTTTACTTTAATACAAATGTGATCGACTCATAATTAGACGTTATTGTACCTTTGCGTGGGGAACGGTCAGGGGCTCGACATGTATAGAATTTGCATTGAGAATTGTAAGTATTTATTTGATTGTGAATTTAGATTTCACTAATAAATTGACTTTAATTCTCTTTCTCACTCTTTAATATTAACCTCGCGAAAGAAATAAACATTTTCGATTTTCTTGCAATTACTACTCGTACAACCACTTGACCGTTTTTTTTTAAATATTCAGTAATCTTTATAACTATTGTGTTCCACTCCGTAGCAAACTTCTTTCTTCTTTGGGAGAAATACTCAACAAAACAAAAATCCCTGACGACTAATTTTTAAAAAATCGTAGAACCGATACACCATGTTTCATCAAGTTTGCTTTTGTTTGTTTGTTAACTTGACCACGACTACTCTAACTAATAACTATAACTAGATAAAAACTCCTAAACTTGACGCTGGCAAATACACAAATCGTATGGTGCCATACAAAAAGAAAAAAACTTAAGATTCGTAGTCACTTGTCACCTCTATAAAACTGTCATTGTCAAGACGTTCATACAAAGAAGCTTGTATTACAAAACCTTCCCCGATCCGAATTAATTCTACAAGACAATTAGAACTAATCAATCCGACAACTTGGCAATTAATCCTAATACACGGAACCCTCGCCACCCTTGGATCAATCAGAATTGATTGGAATCAGGTTTTCTTGAAATGACAAATTAGCAGTCTTCGCGATTTCAGGATATAAGTCTGTTTAGATTAGATTTAGACGCAAAATAGATGGATGTTATAATTTAATGTATTTGTGATAAAGAATTTCCATGTCAATTTTTTTGGTACAGATTTTAATTTATTCTCATTGTTCTTTGCTGAAATTATTAATTAAAATTGAATTAGCCGTTTGATGATCATCAGTTAGAGATGATTAGCTGTTTTATTATTAAGATTATATATAGTCGCATACCTTTCATGGCAAAATCGCGTTACATTTTTCTTATTTATATCTGGATGTTTACTTAAACAAACAAAACACGCCTTTTATTATATACATATAATTTAGAATAAAAGTTGGAAAGATGAGAATTTTCAAAATTTTCCAACTAAACTCTAACAAAATATTGTTTTTGTTACGGTTTAGTATTGTAATAATCTTGGCCTGCTATGTCTCAACACTGTCCAAATACCTCAAAAAGGCTCCCTTACAAAATATTTATTTTTATTAGTTTTTTTGTCCTAAAATACTGATAAAACTCGAAAATCGCATGTAAATCCCCATGCTCCTTTCTTATTCATCAGCATCCAGACATCCAGGTTTACTCTACCTTTCTTTATTCTATATCACAAAAGATGATGGATGAATTCTAAGCTAGGTAAACACTCGATCTGGGTACTTAGACGCTTGACCTTCAAACTTTTGAGATTACATATTTAAGGGAGAATTTACACGTGCTATAAAATTATGACTCTAGTCTATGTGATGTCCTTACTAGAGCTTGTTACCCCCGTTAATACAAGACAAAAGGTAACCTATAAGTTAATCCAGGCTCAACGCTATCTCTGTACCAAATTTCATCCAGTTAGGTAATAGATTAAACTACAAAAACGCGATACGATATTTAAAAAAATACTTTTTGGTTTAAAAAAATTGAATAATTTGTCGTAATATACACTTACTCGTACTAAATGTTCAGTATCGACATTATTAATGAATTCAATAAATTATATTAAATCTGTTCTGTCTTAGTCTTTCTGAATTTCTTTTAGTGTATGCCGAATAACGGTAGCGTTCGTAGAAACGCTCCTTACGGAGCGGTTTGATAAAGGTTTGACTGTTGAAACAATCTCTATCGGATCCCAATATTGCAAGGGTGAGGCAATCGTAGCAACAGTAACACCTTTGTTTAGACCTATCAACAGTAGGACAAGGAATTATTGATCAGCGACTGCGGAATACAGGCAATAAGAGCACAAAACCAAAGTTGTATGGTTTTGTAGAAAGCAAAGCTGTATTGTTTTGTAGAAAGATGTTGTGTTCTCATTTCGTGTTTCAATACAACTATCAACTTTATTTACTTTAAGTAAAGTTAGATGCGAATTAGACGATAAGAGTGACCAAAACCTAAGCCTAACCTTTCAATGTCACATAAATCTAATATAATGCTCAATCCTTTTGGTACGCTTAAGAAAAAATTAAGTTTGAATATGAGCAGCACAGTTAGGTCCCGGTTAGCTGTCCTAGGTTAACGAGCATAGGCCATGGCAGAAGTGTATGCAAGACCTAGAAAGTATGACAAAGAACAACATCGGCCAAGAGCTTGTCTTAATATCCCGAGGTATAGCTTGAATGGAATTTCTAGTATTATTACATATTTTAGGTGACATAGACCCAAATATATTTTTGTATGAGTGTCACTGCTGGTTTCGTTACGTGTCTACTGTTTATTGGTCCAAGCAACTTTATAATACAGTTTTTGCCATTATGGAAAATTCCTTTAGGGATTTTGGGACTTGAAAACGAAGGTTAACCTTCTTTTCTTTGTAACTTATGAAAATAATACACGAGTTTATCTTTAAAGCTTCTTTTTTCTAAGCTGTTTTGCAATATTTTATAATAAGAAAAACAAAGTAAAATGTCCGAGTAAATTTATGACCTAAGAGCCCTTTATAAAAAATTTCTTTAACTGTTATTTTTATCTACTCGTAATGCAATATAACACCACTATTTTGAAGTTTAAGGGATGTCCTAGGCTGATTCGCAATGTTTTTCTAAACTGAGTAATGAAATTGCTAAACAATGGCAAGCTACAGAGTTCATTTTGGCAGGCATAGTACTTTAAATTTAACTTAAACTTCTAAAACATAGTGTCTCTATGAATGTGTCCATTAAACTTGTATCTTTATATACGACACGTTGTGTCAAGTAAAAAAAGACCTACATTTTGATCTTAGATAACTCAAAGCTCAAGCGGACACCAGTTAGCAGTAAGGAAGGCTCAAACTTTCACGAGACGCGGTCAAGTCAGTAAGCCAGTGGTGTTAAAACTTTTCAAGACGCTTAAACTAACCCATAGAGTCAAGATAACTCATTTTAAGTGACAGATTTTACTAATAGACTTTGAAAAAGGAAGTGGTTCGCAGTTGGCCGGAAGTGGTTCGCATTTTATTTTATTCACTGCAATTGGGGTCCCTACATAAACTGTTATAACGTAACAAAAAAATTCAATCTCTTGCGAATTTAAACTCTACAACCTAGATTTCGATAAATTTTGCGCTATGTTAAAGTATAACTAAAGCGCAAAACATACGCTAAAACGAGATCAATTTTAATGCAATATTTTCCTACTTTCCCGAAATTCGCTCGCATCTGTGACCTTGCCCCAATATAGTACTCCAGGGTCAGAGTTACATATAGGCCGGCATCCGATCGAACCCTGATATGCGTTAGACACAGTAATCCCGGATACCGACTGTAATCCGCGGGTTATTGACAGATGGGCTATGGGAGTTGTAACATGGTGTTAAGGGGAGAGTGTTATGCTATTACAACTTGAACAGTTCAAAAAGTCTTCATAAGCCGCGAATGAAGGAAAACATTGAACCACTAGGTTCAATATTTTCCAATATTATGAATGAATTACAGTCGGTATCCCGTATCCCATGTTGCCCTCAAAAAATATTAATTAAAAATAGAATTAAAACTCTAAACCCCCAGGGGTCTACACTCTCATGTGTCTTAACTAGTATAATATAGGTTTAGATCTTAGAGGTTAGATCAAGGTGACCCGTCTATCAGTCAGTCAGTTAGGACATACTCTTTTATATGATATCATACTCTTTTTTGAAAGAAATCCTTTTTATAAACTCAGTGAATATATGTCAATGCAGCTTGTGGAATCATCGTTCTTGTGTGATGAACAACAATTACAAAATGTTAGTAATAGGTAAAGAAATAAATGACAATGTAAATGTATAATATAATAACTATTTGTTCTTAGAACTATAAAAGTATTTATAAGTTAAGTTTATTTTTAAAGTAATTAATAATTAAAATGTAACAAGACTTGCCTGTAACGAATGTTATTTAAAGGCCAATAAATATTTCTTATTCTTATTCTTATTCTATGTATAGATTATTATGGATAATGTTCCACGGCTGTCCGAACCTATTCCTCAGGAAGATAGTGAGAAGCAAATGAGCCCGGGTTCGATTCAAGTTCAGGCACGTATATAGACAGAGCGGACATACTGACGGACAACAGTTTACTGACGTACTTAAATACGTTCGTTTATATGAAATCTCGAAATTATCAAAACAAGCTATTATTCATCAGCTGTAAGACCTGTTCATCACATATACGAGTAAAACGCCAACGACTTTAGCCTTGCAATCAATTCGTAGTTGATCGATTTAGCTGCTACGAGACTCAAAAAAGTCCCATTAAGACAAGTCTTGTATATTTGAATTCTGTACCGATTGCAGAAAAGGACGAAAAAAGTATATATTTTCTTTTAGTTACATAGAAACACTACCATAGAAACTTGGGTTGTAATTGAATATCCTGTATTGTAAAAATATTTGTGTAGGTATAATTTATGATAATATAAATTTATATATTTATTTTTCTATATTTTAAACGAATTCAAATAAAAATGTTGATGCTTTGATAAGTTTTTAAGTAGGTACGTTCCCTAATTTCTCAGCTACACCTTGACTTATTTAGAAAATCTTTCCTTTTCACGTTCACACACGTTCGTTACAGGAAAGTCATTTCCAGGCCAAGTCGATTGACACTTTTTTTAAAGTTTTCTCTTTTCTACTGACTGCCAAAAAGAAGAGGTACTCTGAGGACTTTTTTTGATTGTTACCTGATTTTTGGGAGGCGTCTGAATCGATTTGAAAAATTCGTTTTTCTTATTTTAAATTCCTATGTGGTCGCATTTTATTTTCATCAAAATCTGTCAAGAGGTTTGATTTTAAAATTAAAATGACTAAATAAGTTCTATTAGCGCCTGCCGTAATGCAAGTCGCTAATCATTTTTTACTTCTTTTAAATTGTATTAATATATTTTTTTTTACTAACCGTACTCAGGTATTTTGCAAGGAAATGAATTTTCTCAACTTGTGTCTATGTCTACTGTAGTACTTCATTACCTGTGAAAGCTGCCAGAGGGAGCTGTTTGCTCAACTTTTGTCAAGGCAATAAAGACAGCGCGCTTTGAGACTTACCACGCCTTAAGTAGACTTACCAAGCGGTGATCTAGATGACGAATAATACCTACACACTTTAAGTTTTTTTTTTAAAGTCTCATGTAGTTTCCCGACCTTGATATACTATACACAGGGTTGTCGGTTTAGGGTGTACTAGGACAATAGGAGGTCTTCATACTCATCGTAAGGAACAACTATTACTATGGGATCAACACCCAAAACAAATCAGTTATTTCATAAATATTGTTGAAGATCGATAAACTTTTTCTTTGGAACAGCATTTTTTCACGAATTCAGTGTTGGCCCCATATTGAAAAGTGACCCCCTTTCAGCTAAGTACATATATCTTTAACCGATAGCCCCGTATACAAATCATATTTTTTTATTACTAAAAACTGAAATCTATACCAAAATATGACTATGCTTAATTTCACGCACTTTTATCCACAATTAACAACATTTCAAATTTTTAAAGTTTTTGTATTAAAGTTTGAAAGGGCAAAACAGACGGACACACAAATCGAAACTATACCGTATATTGTAGTAATAAATTAAATTAAAATTGACATATTGAGTGCCCAAAGTTCTCAAAGCTTTAACAATAAATTATTACGAGAACTATTCCTCGCCCTAAGGGTGCGGCCCCTACATCCGTCCACCATGACCTATGGTGACAAACATCTTAACTCAATTCAACTGCCCAATTTCATAATTGACTTTCACCCCCTGACATATACCTTAGGGGATAGAATTAAACCGACTTCAAAACACTAGGCTTTTATAATGATAATTTTATATTGTTTAAGAATATAATATCACGCGGACCTGATTGTTGGAAAGGTCCAACTATAGTTTCGTTCACATTCGGTGAACCTCATCAGGGATGATATGAGTCGTTCGTGTCCACAACGATGACACGTCTCACACTCATTGAGTGCGACTCTTTATACATGTTCATTATATTTTTAGTATTTGTTGTTATAGAAGCAACAGAAATACATCGTTGTGAGTGACAGACGGACTAACAGACATATAAAAGTCTTAGTAAAAGGGTTCCGTTTTTAACCTTAAAAAAAACCGTATAAACTTTAAAAAATCACTATTAGGTGAGATTTATCCAGTACTACCAATTACAAAATACTAGCTGTGCCCTGCGGTTTCGCCCGCGTAGTTCCCCATTGGATTATCGAGATAATGAAAAACTACTTTTTTGAAGTCGGTTAAAAAGTATCCTATGTCCTTTCCCGGGGTCCAATCTACCTGTGCACCAAATTTCAGTCAGATTCGTTCACTGGTTTTGGCGTGAAAGCGAAACAAGACAGATAGACGGACAGAGTTACTTTTGCATTTATAAATTTACTAGCTGTGCCCCGCGGTTTCACCCGCGTAGTTCTACTATAACTAAAACAAATAGCGAACTACTTTTTTGAAGTTGATTAAAAAGTATCCCATATCCTTCTCCTGGCTCTGAGCTACCTCACCAACAATTTTCATCTAAATCGGTTCGGCCGTTCTTGAGTTATAAATAGTGTAACTAACACGACTTTCTTTTATATATACAATGTAGAAGATAGATAGATTATAATATTACTAAAGTTAGGGGTGCACATTATAATATTACTAAAGTTAGGGGTGCACATTATAATATTACTAAAGTTAGGGGTGCACATTTTTGAACTTCCTAACAGCAAAAGAATTTTTATAATAGATCCATTACATCTTAAGTTTATTCGTTACATACAAAAAAAAACCTATGTATAATATTATAGTGTTGTAGTGTGTAGTGTGTATATAAATACATAAACATAAAGTAGGTAGTAGTGATCTGTCTGTGCTCACAAAGGAAGCCGACAAGGAAGCGTAGATCGTGACTGTCTTATCAGAGAGCCGGCATACCTGAGGATACAGCCGATACCATCTACTAACGGGACTGTGGGATATTACACTGACTCAATTGTTACAGTATGGACACTACACGAACCTATTTTTATCGGCTTTAAAAACAGATACTCTTCTTTTCTATTTCTTTGACTATTCGACTGTATGTCTTTTTACCCGACTGCGAAAGAAGGAGGTTTTTCGAGTGTATATATGTGTTTGTATATTTTTTTGACACGACCTAAAGCCTACACGGCTTGTCGTATTATTATGTGAGCGATGTCAGTAGATGCGTCTTAGTTGTGAGATTGACATTAAATTGATACATTAAATATTAAAAAATATGTATAATACACAGATTTAAAGATTTAGCAGTCGGGTTTTTCGAAATCGCTTCTAAGCATTTGTTTATTTTTATGTTGTTACCTAATTTCTCAGAGATGGCTGAACCGAATTGAATAACTATTTTTTTTATTGGCTATACTTCCCGTGTGGTCCCATTTAATTTTTATCATAATCGATCCAGAGGTTTGATTTTTAAATCGAAACAATTGAAAAATATCGATCCCGTTTTAATTATGTTTATTTTGTTTGAATGGTTTGTTAGTCGGAAGTGTCCTTAGCCGTGTTTCATGAAAATCGATACAAAATGGCCGCCCGGCACAAAAAGGCGATTTTATTAACTCCCTCAATATGACTATCAAGTAAAAAACGCTGCAGAACCTCTTCCATGTGTTTAATCAATGGACACTAGCGCGAACCACGGGGTTTATTTTTGAACCGTTCGAATGAACTTATCACTTACAAACGATACTCGTATGCAAAAAGTCGCATTTAAAAAAAATTGATAACCTTCGTTATTATACTTTGCTTCGAAAGCCGGCAATCTCGGGTTCGCCTCGAAGTCCGCGGCCCCGACCGGGGATCGAATGCCTGTAATATTTTTCGAGTCTGAATGTGTATTGTCCATGTGAATATTGACATACCTAACACAGGAGAAATCTTAGTGAAGAGCTTTGAGTATTCATTTAAACGTTATTTATTTATTGTCTAAGCATCCTTACTGTTTTTACGTTACTGTATTCATTTGATACTTGGTTTATGTTTATCTTGAGTTTAATGTTTTGTTAGACAGGTGTTCCTTATGGACAGACAGACAGACTAAAATAAATTCTATATTGTAGATATTTTTGATTTAAAAAATTATAATATTTATCTAAGGAAGTAACGTTATGTGATATGATAAAACAAACTCTTTCTTAGAAACCAGCAAAGTACAAAAATAGGAAGATAACTAGAAAGTAGGTATAGCATTAAAAAAAATATTCTTGCAGTTCTGCAAAAAAAAACAGGTACCTATTTGTTGTTGGTCAGTGGATTAAAAAAATCAATACATTTAAATTAAATAATGGTAGAACATCTTACTATCCTATGAATATTATAAACGTGAAAGTTTGTAAAAAATTGTGTATAAATGTATTTTTGTTACTTTTTTCACGCAATAACTGTTGTACCGATTTGAATGAAATTTGTTACGGAGATAGCTTAGACCCTAAACTAACACATAGGCATTTTATCCTGTATTAACGCGGGTAACACCGCAGGGCGAAGCTAGTTAGTTGTAAAAAATTCGCCCTTACACTTGGTTGTCGAAAAATATCCAAACAGTGTTCCTACTTAATGTTTTTTTTGCCCTCACTGCTGACGTCACAGTGCAGCGCTAATGCTCTCCTTAGGGAACGGGAATACGTCTAACGAGATTCCAAACCAGAGGTTCCCAACATAGATATGTTACTGCAATAATAGTAACACTTTACACCCTTTGAAAAACCTTTACAATTTTACACGGAATAAAATATTTGGACTTATTACAAACTAGCTGTGCCCCGCGGTTTCACCCGCGTAGTTAGTAGTACCCCCCATTGGATTGTCGAGATAATGGGGGAACTACTTTTTTGAAGTCGGTAAAAAAGTATCCTATGTCCTTTCCCGGGGTCCAATCTACCTGTGTACCAAATTTCATCCAGATTGGTTCATTGGTTTTGGCGTGAAAGCGAAACAGACAGTCAGACAGACAGAGTTACTTTCGAATTTATAATATTATTAGTTAGGATTAATATATACATTAACGTAATTATAGTAATTTAATACTTAAGTTTATAATAATAACAAATACACTGACACTTGCCGATTAACCGTAAAATAGGCAGAACATATATATTTAAAATAATAACAGTAATATTAGCCTATTTTCGTGCAATAAATATTTCATTTCATTTCCTTTTTTGGGCTTCAGACAAAAAGAATATTGTTACTAAAACTAAATTAAATTTTGACAACATTGATGCAAAGATAATTAAAATGAGGAAAAATTTCGATAGCTGTAATACTACCAGCACATTTTTATTTTATTTTATCACACGTTCAGCAATGACGACTCTGCGTTGATTCCTAGCCAATATCTTGTAAGTTAATTGGTCAGGCCTCAGTCTTAGATAGATGTGTAATGGAACAAATAGTAGAATTAAATCCATTGATGGATTATATTGCATGTATAATTGAACAAATTGAATAGTAGCAATGAATACATTAATGTATGCCATTTTTTTTTCATTTACAGCTAAAAGTGAAAATGAATGGATTATCCAGCGGAGTTTGTGAATAATCCAAGGAGCTAAGATTGAGAACCTCTGTACCAAAGGGAGTTTATGAAGGAAACCCGCTGAGGATCACTGAACGTGGTGCAATTTGGATTAACTGCTGCTTGAGCGGCTGGCTCGAATTTGATAATGGTTTTAGTTAATGGAATTTATGTTATGAAGCGATGCAGATGATCTTCGATAGTGCGTTATGTTTTGTATTTTATTAACCCCAGATGTGTGTGTGACTGTCTGTCTGTCTGTGTAACGCCCAAACAGATGGGCCGATTTAGATTTTTTTGTATGAACGGTGTATTAGTCGAGAGTGTTATTAGGTATATTTGATGAAAATCGGTCCAAGAGGGTAGCTGCCGCAAAATATCAATAAAGGTACTTTTTTTTTTACAACTCCCTCAATATGGGTATCAAATGAAAGCGCTTGACGAATAGAGAACCACACTATGATAATTCAAATTCAAGAAGCTTGCAAACAAATTTCAATCATTTTTTAAAATTTTCTATCTTTCTTGTTTACAATATAATAAGCCTGATTTTGTAGGTTTTTAGCTGTCTTCATAGATCTCGTATTATTTTTTTAATTCTTTGTTCTACCGCTTGAGCGTGAAGGAGTAACAAAGATACATACACACTTTCGCGTATATAAATTTCATTCATTTTTTAACCTTGTTTTTGTTTTTACTCATCATTATCAGCCAGATGGAGTTCAATGCTGAACATGGGTCTCCCTCTTAGAATGCTTTTCCTCTGGTTACTTGTGACTTACTATGTCGTCAGTCCACCTAAAGGGAGACCTACTGCGTCTTTTGGTATATGCTACTTTTTTTATAAATAAATAAACCATTTCTTTTTTGTTATTGCATATGTATGAATATCGTTCCATGTTACATAAAATCTAAAAACGGCATCTACTCAAGTACTAACATTTTATCCAGTCCCTAAAAGACCCTGTTAAATATTAATTCCATACCCTTTTGATACCTCCTGGGCCAGGAATATGAACCGGGAATTTCATTTTGTCGCGTAAAACGTGTTTTTAGATCCCTTTTACTATGTGTATATTTAGGTATGTGGTTAAAGGTTTAGAATCTCTTAGTCGTGCTGGATACTTAAATTAAATAATATTTTTTTTATTAAACACTTTTACAATGGGGAATCATCTAAATTCGAAAAAAAATCGGCTGTTCCATTCTAAAAGATTATCGGTCGAAGACAAAATTTATGAAACACCCTATTTTTTTCTCGAATTCTGAGTTGTTCCATGGTGAAAGTTGTTCCTTAGGATGAGTATAGTGACCTCCTTTCGGCTTAGTACACCCCTAACTGATAACCCTGTACTATTTGACAGATACGCGTCACTTAATGAAACCCGGTCAAGAGGTTATTCACACAACTAATACCACATATGGTAAATTTAACAAGTAAATTCTTAAACTAAGAATAAGCTCGTAATCTAGTACGTTCGTACGAAGGCTGCGCTTGCGCCGGTGTCACTGACTCGACTGTTAGCTTGAGATGCAGTAGCATGAGCGGGAGCGAGTGCGTGTTGATAGGCGGAGAGCGGGTAATGTATTGAAGTTCATTGCTCTAAGCACCATTATGTTGAGTTGGGACAGGTTAGTAACAGAAAAAAATTGGGCAGATATGATTCTAATTTTTGTGTTATAATGTTGTTATGAAATAAACACATTATTTAATAATCGCTTGTTAAATGACTGTGTGTAGCGTGTTTTTGTTAAAAACGTGGCTATTTCGCCTATCTTTACTAACTCACTCGCAAGCGATTTTCAAATGGCGGTACTAATGAATTACAATCAATCAATCAATCAAATCATTTATTTCAACAAATTTTTCAAGTCATATGAAGTAAGAACGTATTAGGAATCAAGATTTTAAATTAGATTAATAAATTAAATTACAATAGTAAATAAATAAAATACTTATTGCAAAATTTTCGAACGTATTCCAAATTATCAGTAGGATTCATTAGTCAGTACATGCACCATGTGACAATGGTTCATGTACTGACAGTCAAATCGATTCGATAATGTTCTGAGGATGCCGTTAGGGCTGGCCCGAACCCTGCGCATCAGGGATGTGCATCGTTTGCGGATAGTGGCGTAAAAGCAATCGACTCGCCACCCTGCGAACATCCCTGACGCGCTGCAGCGCCAGGGCAGCCCCAACACCACCCTAAAAGCATTATTATATTGTACACGGAAGGCGCTGCACTGGTTTTGCGTATATGACACCCACAGACTGCAAGTAAAGAAGGACGTGCAAAATGCCTTGAAAAGAGTTATTTTGACGTCCCTCGAGCACCGAGCAAATCTGCGGGCGATCATATTAGCCCTCACAGGCAACGCCCTCCGCTCTCTTTCAATATCTACATCGTCTTTCAAGCCAGAGGTTACAATGTGTCCGAGATATTTCAACTATTGGACTCTAGAAATCTCAGTCCCGTTAAGTTTAATGTCTGGTATGGTGTCTGGGCACCTGCCTCCCCCGGCTCGAAAGACCATATATTCGGTCTTTTTCGTATTGTACAATAAACCCAATATTACAAATCAATAAATTCTGTTTATTCGCTTAATTTTTAGCAACAAAATATAGACTTTGATATTCCCGTATACTGTTTTTTAAATTTAAAAAGCCGCGTTACATAGAGTTTGCCGAACATTACTCTTTGCCGAACAGGAAAAAAAATCCATCAGAAAGGATTTTTTATTCCTGTTTATCACCTTGCGCGGACAGATTGGGTTGACAAACACGAATAAATCCCGAGATACAAGTCAATGCTATCCTCCAGCAGTGATGCGTTCCTAAATCGCTATCGCTTATTTACTATATGGCGGCCTTACACCCGGCAGACGTCCCCGAAGCAAGATTTTCAAACTGGTTCTTTACGCACACAAAGATTACTTGTTTGTGTGCGTCTTATGATAAAAGTATATGTTAATGTACAATTGTTGATTTTTTTAATCATCTCTAGGAATGCGATAGCTTCCTGGAATAGGGTGTATAGATTAAATGTTATATGTATACCTATGGTTCATATTTTAATTGCTTATAATTACTGGTTTTGTGACTACTGTAGTGTAGGTATTGAGTATTGATGTATGTACTTAGATAAAATTACCACTATATGGTAGAAATTCCACGTAAACGCACTAAACGCTTTGCGTCTACTTTTATTGTGCAAACTGCCAGATTGTGGAATTCACTGCCGAGTACTCTATTTCCCGATAGATATAATATCGGTATTTCTAAATCGTGAGTGAATCGGTTTCTTATAAGCAAGCGTGCCACATCCTAGACCGCATCGTCACTTTACATCAGGCGAGTTGCGGTCAAGCGCAACCTGTTGGCTAAAAAAGAAAAAAATAGCACTGTAAATATTTAGATTCATTCTTTTACGGATTTAAAGTGAACAAGGTTGTTTCCTTTTTAGTTAGGAACCCCCAACACTTGACTACAATATGAATATTACATTTACACAAACTTCAAAGTTTAACATTGCTTATTAATGATACGAGTGTTATCAAAGATCAAATATCTTATCTTTGTCTGATTAATGAAAGATAAAGGTCGTTTGAAGGAAATTGTTAGCGATAAGAGCGCCTTTTGTGCTAGTCTTTTTGTTGAATTTATTCTTTATTCTTTATATCGCGTTCTTGTGGTGACAATAAAGAATTATTACATGGTATTGAATCCCATTATAAAGTAAAAGATTGAGTCTTAAAAATTATAAGAAAACAAAAAAAAACACTTAGTAACTTTAATCCAGATTCTAAAGTTTATAATATAATACAATTTGACCTCAACTCGCCTTATTATAAGGCGATAATTAGGTTTGAGATATTCTACGATTACCTAGACGAAACCGATTTATTTATGACTTGAAAAGATCCAGGTAATTGCTACAGGGAAATAAAGTAGCAAGTTTCTTAATCTGTCAGTTCGCACAATTAAAGCTGACTTAAATTGACGTTTAGTACACTCAGGCAGTTTCTCTACTGGTCTGATTTTAGAATTAATGTATTTCACTAACATTACCGCTAACTCATGTCCTCTATATTTTTAACCACTTTGTAACATGACCGATTTGATTTTAATTCTGACATCTTTATTTATGTTGTTTTCTGCTTATTTGTACCAAATATTATTGAAATCGGCCGGTAAATGGTGCCGCAGCAATCTTCCTCTTTTTCAGGACAGTTTCCAATCACAAAACCCACTAACTAGACTACTTACTTCTAAATATTTGTAAAACCCATACACCAAGTTTAGTCAAGATTGGTTGAAAACTACGAACTGTACGAGAGTTCTAAATTTCTTGCGGGCGAACATTCATACATACAAACACACAAACTAACAGACGCAAGAACACTTTCCAAACAGAAGCAGCGAGACGGTTCGCTCGCTACGTCAATAATATATCGTGGGTAAGTCTATGAAGAATTCGAAGTACTCAAACCTTTAGACCCCATTTGAATGTAAAATGAGAATGTATACATCCCGGGCAGGTTTTGTGAGTGATCTACAGACAGAGGTATAAAGTGAGATAAGGTGCTGTCTCTAAGGGCGAATAAATCGCTTAAGCGTTAAATACAAAGCTAAAACTGTTATTAGTGAAATCAGTAATAACCAGCAGTAAACAACAAAAAATGTTTTAGCGGCCGAAATGCTTCAATTCTAGCAAAAAATTGTTATATCTGTCGGTATACAGGGTTATCAGTTTGGGGTACACTAAGTCGAAAGGGAGTCACTATACTCATCCTAAGAAACGGATTTCGTTATGGAATCAACAATGAAATCGAGAAAAAATTGCTGTTCCATACAAAAATTTTATCGGTCGTCGACAAAATGTATGACAGCTGATTTCTTCTAGAATAAGTACACCCCTAACTGATAACTATGTATGGTCAATAATTAAAATTACTGGCTTAATTAATTGGCTACTTGCGTATAGGTCGTAGTTTCCAACCGATGTTAACCAAACTTTGTATACAGGCTTAACGAATTTAATTTTTTATTTTTCCCTGAGATATTCGATTAGAGGGGTATTTTCTTCTACAGGAAGATTTCTACAGCGTCATTCACCGCTCGATTACATTTTTTAGACCTGAACTATTTTTTTCCTATATCACTATTTTTTTAGACATAATGGAACAGATAGAAAATGAGGACAATGGGATATTTAAAAGACATGCGATACTCAGTGAATTAATAATATTTTTAATAATAAATACTAAAAATTATTCGTATTAAATTAAAAAAAAAGAAAATATTCTCGATGTCAACTGGTGTCGCATAAAACACAAGAAAAATAAAAAGCGTGTAAAACGCTCGTGGTAGCAGCGCCTAACCGAGCGGTCTCACCAAGAGTGTTTCCAAAGCAGTTATTAGTAATGCTTAGAGGTATTCATTAGGATTAAGATTAGAAGATAAGAGGATAAGCGGATTTTGTTGTAATATTTCGGGAGCTATTGCTTGAGAACTTCCGAAGTGTATGTGTGTTTGTAAACATTAAGAATAGGTAATATTTGACCGAGCGAACGTAGCGTCACTGCTTCGGGTCGTGAAGGAAATTTTACTGTTAGGTATGGTTGTAGGGCGTTTCCTGTCGCTCGCTTGGCTAGCTACCACCGTCAAGTTGTAAAATCTGACGCCAAGATTCTGTTGGGTATTTATGTAAAGTCTCTTATTCATGCACCACGATTATCCCAATCAATACAACGGTGTGTTCCGGTAGCCTTTTTTGAGAGCCAGTGTATTCCAGACTAGGCATGCTCCATCTAGGGCTACAAATATTTTGTTTTAAAATATTTTTCAATAATATAACTGCAGATCATTTCAATAGTCATACTCCTAACATAAAATCACTTCAACTTTAATACAGCCACAATTAAACATCCAAAAAACACACACATTTATTTAAAACAATATATTCAAGTCCAAAATAAATACAAGCTCATCCATCTTATCGCTTCATTGTTTCAAAACTACGCATTAAAAAGGTCTTACAACTTTACTAAGCTCTTTAACGACCTTAAGAACTTTTATCGCAGACAACATAGACCCTAATCTACCTAATGACGCAGTTCAAATTCTGCTACGTCATCATATTGATCCCTAGTCAGGGTGAAGCCTATAAATTCATATTTAGAGTAGTATCAAAAAGTTATGAGCTAAAATCACTTCGGTAGATTTTTGGGGGTGAACTTAGAATTTATTATTAATTTTGTACATTATTTTTACCCGACTTTTTTCCCGAGGGTTATGTTTTTTGAGTGTATGTATGTATATGTATTTCTTTGAGACGCCCTAGAGCTTAAACGGCTTGTCGTATTATTATAGTAATGGTGTCAATAGATTTGTCTCAGTCGTGAAAGTGACACTGAGCACACAAAATTGAAATAAAAGTAATGTCTAATAATTTTGTAGTTAATTTTTTTTAAGTTGCTACTAATCACTTGTTATTTAATATGTTCCTGTGATTGAGATATTGATAGTAACTTAAGTTAATTATTATTTTGACGACCGCCATGGCCTAAGGCTAAGTTTACCAGCTTAGAGATCCACCGGCATACTCTTTTCATACACAAAAATCTGTTTCTAAAGCTCAGTAAAATCTTGGAACATTCATAAAAATGTAACGATAAATTGAGAAAATCTAATTTTTTAGTCTGTAAAAACTGACGAATATAATAGCCTTTTTCAGCAGACCGTCCAAAAGTAGTAGAAAAATACTTGTTAAAGCCATTGAAGACTTGACTTACTCGCTTTCCGCAACAATACACCTAAATATTAAACTCCATTGAATTAACTTAATTTTTATCTTATATCCCCTATAACTTCACGAAGCAACTGCCACATAAGGTAATGTAGAAGTGACATCGCGGCACCATATTACTGGAACAGCCGTGAACTGGTGCGATATATCGACGTGTGCCGACGGATTATTTATGGGACGAGCGTGAGGAAAAAGGAGGATACTGACAGGAGCTAGCGTGAGCGAGAGCGATTTTATGGTAGTAGGAATTAATCAAGTAGCCTTCTCCGAGTAAGAGCTTTCTTAACATCAATAGAACGGATAAGTGCCTTATTAAGAAAAATGATGTGAAAAGAAAAAAAAAGCGCAGAAGGATTAACTATAGCCTGCATAAGATACACAGATAATCCAAATGTTTTAACCCACCAACAGAGCCCATATGCTAGCGGCATTGCTACTCTAAATAGCTAATATTACTTATACGTTGGGCCATAAAAACATGCACCCTGACACGCGTCGCATCGATTGAACGCTCCGATAAGTTTTGAAAATTAAAATGGTCTCCCGGTCCCCACGGCCCTAAAGTCTCAACTTAAACTCTCTTCTGTCTCTCTCAACCTCTTCAGAGGCATATTATATTTTCGCATTCCCTGTTTGTTAAAGCAGGCCTAGAAGTACAACCCTTAAAAAATAAGTAAAGTACGCATTTTTGGTCAGCTTGGTGCTTGGAACTAGCGTGAGTGAAAAGGAGGAGAGAATACTAATACAAGGTAGCGAGAGCAAGAGCGATTTTATTTAAGCAAAAATCATACATGTAGCCGAGGCATATCGATTCAGAGAGAGAGTTATAACAGTTAAAGCATATGTGAACTGCACGACATGAATCAGGCTAGCGTGATGGACTAACATTCTAAGACGAGCAGGTTTCGCTTTTTGTCAGAGAAGGCTAGAACTTTTACAGGATAAGGCTCCAACACGCATTAGCTTAGACTATTGATTACACCCCCAAAATATGTACCTACTTGTGACGTACATAAATTGGCCTATATGGATGGGGCGGTATCGGAAAATCAACTCCCCAAAACATTTTACAATAACCAGCTGTAGTTTTCTAAATAAAAAAAGCTGTACGTTTGTCAGAACAAAGATGCCACAAATTGATCAGGTCAAGGAAAATTTCACGAAAGATTAACGGTAACTGACGCATTGTGCGGGTTTTGATTTGTAAAAAACCGACCAAGGGAACGAAAGCTTCATTGTTATCTCCCTGAGAAAATTCACTGAATAAAAACAAAACTGCTGTAGAACTCTTACGAAGATCTATTTGCGAAATAATAAATAAAAAAAATCACCAAAATGAGAAAACTGTTCAAGAAACCAAAGAAAAATAACTCATTACCCGCTCCTACCTTCACCAAGCCACCTTCCTAATAGGATCCCCGTTAAGCTAAAGAGCACCCGTAATGACTGTATTGGTGTGCATTAATTATGTAAGTGCAAGAACCCGGCGTTGAGTGTTGCCATATATACAACGACGGAGAAGGTAGATGCAAGTAAGAACTCCCCACTATGACTGCTCCTGTGTTTGATATACTATAAAACATATCAAATGCAAGTACATATTTCCCAGACAGGAAAGTTAAGCGTAAATTACTAATTTGCCAGAATTTGATATGCCATGAAACGTACGATAAACAAGTAGTTACAAGTGTTTTTAAAAATAACCCGACTGTAAAAACTTTAGACCTACTTGCACCAACCACCACAATCGCGCGATGCAGGCAAGATAGCTTAAAACCATCTGCAGGTATAGGTATCTATGTGAGTGGTGTCAATACGAATCTATTGACACCACTCACATAAAAATACGTCAGGAAGTTATAGTTTATAGTATTATAGTTTAAGCTCTTAGGCGTGCCAAAGAACTACATACATATATACACTCAAAAAACATAACCCTCCTACTTTCGCAATCAGGTATAACTAGAAAAAATATTAAACTGACCGGTGGAACACTCGCTCGACCGGGAACCAAAGTGGATACATCTGTCTCTCTAAGACGCAGGGACAAACGTAAACTACAGCACATAAATAATATTCATACGTACATTATTTGGATTATCTGTAGATCTTAAATGGTCTATAGGTAATCTTTCTGCTATAGTTTTTTGTTGTCGTAGTTAGTCATTTAGTTTATGTTAATAAAGGCACATTATTGACTAATGCGATTTATATAAAATTAAGATTTTTATTATAGTTAATTATAGAGAGAAGTGATCATATTAAAATTTAGAGTAAAAAATGTAGAAGCTATGAAACCAACCAGGGCAAACCATTCCATTTCGCCTTTACAAAAATGATGATTGCTTTATCGACTAGATTTGAGAAAGAAAGAAGTAAAAGAGCACACCAACTTTGTTTTGACAGCGTTGAAGCGGTACCAAGACGAAACCTTGCTCTCGTTTTCAACTCTTTCATTAAATCTAGTCGATTGAACGCCTGATCTAGTTTAAAGAATAACCTTATTTCAGCAATAAGTTTCTTTAACAAGCAGTCCAGCGCTTTTTCTTTGGTACACCCCTAAATTTAAACCATGTATATTCAGTCCCTATATTTTCCAGTTACTTCAACAAATTAAAATATACTGTTTTAAAACTCAAATTAACTCACAGAAACCCATATAGCAATAAAATATACAAGTGCTTTATTTCTAAGCCTAAAAATGGTGTTTAATATGATACATTTTTAACCCTGAGCAGGATTGTCTGCTGGCCAACCTCGGCTCTCATTACGAAGTTTCACAAAAGGGTCTAATTCTGACTTTTTACCGCAAAGAACCTAATATTAACCTGATTATAAATTATTCTGCCGAAACAAAGTTTCAGTTGCCTCGGGGTGCCCTCTCTAGGTAATAATCGTTTGAGGTCTGAAATTGTACCTACTTTGTAAGCCCGCGTACAAAATATACCCCATATTTGAATGTATTTAAGAAACACAGGTTATTATATAAATAACGAGAAATTAAGTTAACTATAAAAAAACTAATGACGGTCGGTCAGCTTGTATGTTTGAATTTGCCCCAAAATTGGGGAAGCTTTCTGCGGTGCCATTTACCTTACCGTCCCATTTTGATCTTAAATCAGAATTCGGATTGTAAAAAACAGTCACGGTCTTGTTTTGCCGACTTCTTCCAAAAAAAAATTGTGATGAATTTTGAATAGAAAGTGTATATGAAGTTTTATCGGCGCCTGCTGCAGTAGTAGTACCTAGTGGAAAGTCATTGATCACATTATTCTACAAAATAACTTATTTTTTCTTCAAAAATATTGTAGTTAGTAGTAGTGATGTCATCAGATTGCAGAACTACTCGTAACTAGCAAATAATATTTTGTCTCTTACTAAGAACTGATCATAATGTACAGATAACACCTTCGGTTGAAAACACTCTTAAACTGGAAAAAAAAAAACAATATTACAACAAATTAAACACCCATACAAAAACAATACTCGTTAAGCCATAATACGCCACACTCGCATAAACCCCACAAAAACCGTACATAAGTGCAGGTTAAAAACCAAGCTTTAAATTTAAGTACTAGAACCTAGAACTCAGAACAACAACACCCTACCTCTTGTACCGCAAGTGGCACAGATGAATACGACAGATGTGCAGCTTATGAGGATTGAAAAGATTCGGTTAGCGGTTGCAAATCTGTCAGACGAGAACTGCGTGACCGCAAATAGATAAAGATTGGGAAAAAACCGAACCATTCAGATACTAACATAATAAGCACGTAAACTTTTAAGGATTCAATATAACGAAAATTCGGCTTTGTAAGTCCAAAGTAGATATTTGGAAATGCATATATGAAGCTGGTAGCGCAGTACTTCCATCTATAATTTGCAGTATTACAACAATGTCTGAAATTCATATTTGCCAAATGGATACCTCCATTTGGCAAATATGAAAACTGGACGCTATGAAAACTGGACGTGAACAGTGGCCCAGATGGTATTCCAGCAATAGTCTTGAGGACATGTGCACCTTAAATATCTTCTGTGTTGACACGCCTCTTTCGGTACTCTCTTGAGACTGGCCAAGTGCCGAAGTCTTAGAAGTTTGCAAATGTGCAACCTATACCTAAGAAAGCTAGTCGTGCCGATCCTGTTAACCTCTTAACCACAGGCTCCTGGCGTATTTAAATAATAATAATAATAATAATAATAGTACTTTATTTCAGATACGAGATCCATAGCATTTGATATACACATAAAAAAAATAACAAAATACAACAGATTAAAAATTGTGTCAAAAAACATACATATTTTTAAAATTAAAGATTAATAAAAATAAATATACATGTGTATACATGTAGTACGTTCAGGCTGCAATATGTAGCCATCGTCTGTAAATAGTTGTGTAGAAGATTCTTTCTGACAAACTCCTTATAATAGAGTTTCTACACCTGAAAACTCTGGACATGAAACTCGCTATTCGGCCTCTTTGTATGGCCTCGAAGGAGTTGACACGCGCTTCAAAAAACATACCAGAGGCACTACAGCTCCGCTTAAGCCCCATTAGTTGCCTAAAGATATTGTTATAGGCAACTCGGATACCACCATGGGATTTTTTGGTGTAATTTGTCCAGAGTTGGCAGGTGTAAAAAGACTGACAGAAGGATCTAAATAAAGTGACTTTAACGTCCGGAGAGGATTTACAAAATTTTCTTATAATCATGTTACCAACTATACATAATGCTCTTCGCTGACGTTCGATGTCTTTATCGTCCTTTAAGTCCGATGCAACGACATGACCAAGATACTTAAAACTATCTACAATTCCTACAGGCTGCCCGCTAAGACAGACATTGGGAACATAGTCAGGTCCCTTACCAGATCTAAATATTACCATCTCTGTTTTCTTAACATTATATATGAGGTCGTGTTCTTTAGCATACCTTTCACAGATTGAAATTAACTTTCTCAAACCCTTGATCGAGGGACTGAGCAGCACCATATCATCCGCATAACTCAGATTATTGACATACCTGTCATCTAATCTGAGCCCAACCGGAGTGCTGCTCAACTCCACGATCAGATCGTTCACGTAAGTATTAAATAGATCCGGAGAGGTTAACCCCCCCTGCCTGACTCCACAAGACAACCTGTAGCCATCAGATACTTCCTGCCCCCACCTAACGCTGTTGGTCTGATTCTGATACCAAAATTTGAGCAAGCCGACAACATCCCGCGGAGCAGTAGTACGGTATAATTTCTGCCATAAAATGTTATGATTAAGGGTGTCGAAAGCGCGACTAAGGTCTAAAAAACACGCATAGACACTTGTCTGGCCTCTCTTATAATAATTAACAATCTGTTTCAGGCCGAAAATTGCCATGTCTGTCGAAACCTGCGATCGGAAACCAAATTGGCCATCGTCAATGGATAAAAAAGGTGTAAGGTTCTTTTGTATATATCGTTCAAGCACCTTGGCCAGTATAGTCGCAAGCGAAATTGGTCGGTAGTTGGACATGCTCGAAACATCCCCAGTTTTATTCTTCGGAATGGGTACAACAAGTGTGCGTACCATTTCCGCAGGAAAATAACAGTGTCTCAAGCAAAGGTTAAACAATCTTGCAAGTACGTCACATATATACTGGCCCGCATTCAATAAATGATTTATTACTAACCCATCATGACCCGGGCTCTTTCCACGCTTCATATTGGATATAATCTTCATAATATCACTACGTGTTACTGTAACTTTTTGAGGTTGCATATTATCCGCGTGTAATTGCAAACACGAGGGATGTTTACAATTACAATATATACTACTGCTTACTACATTATTACTATTATTTGACAACTTAAAGTTATTTTTAAACAAATTTGCAATTTTCTTTTTATTATTTTCACCCTCGATATTTGTTGGCATACTACTTTTACTATCAATTTTTTTCGTCTCCTTCCAAAATTGTACAAAATTTCCTTCATTATGATGTCGAGCCAGTATATCTAATCTAATTTTCTGCTGATTATTCTGTACAAATTTCACAGCTGCTTTAAATTTTCTACGTGAACTAGACATAGCATCATAATAGCAACCTGTGCGTGGCCTTCCGTATAAAACCCACTGAAGAAAACTTATTCTAGCCTTTTCGTGCGCGGCCTTCACATGAAAATTCCACCCTATTAACTTACATCTACGTTTTTTCAAATTAGTACTCCTCTCCGCTGACGTCTGTAATATTAGTATTATTTTTGTATAAAATTGGTCAATTTTATCACGATGTTCTTGTTCAGAGCAATTAATTACATCCGAACACTCAAAATTTAAAATATTATCAGAATTTAAAAGGTCATAAAAGCTTTCAGTGCATAATTTACTATACATATCTATTTCAGCTCGATCTCTAACACCCCACAGATGTTTGGAGTCAGATTGAGTATCTGTGCACAAAGAAGACTTAGCCGCTACAAGATTAAAATTACATTTAATAACCAAAGGAAAATGATCAGATAAAAACGAGTCGTAATGCACATAAACATCCGTCACAAGCGCAGCGGCCGCGGCAGTCGTAACACAGTGGTCAAGCCATCGACACGTGCCGTGCGCATCACTAACATAAGTATAGGTATCAGGCGCGAGTCTCTGTAGGTCTAAGCATTGCAATGATTGCTCGGCACAGTAATCTGTCAGCTCTTTTTCAAAAAGGGTTCCCGGATGCGCGTTAAAGTCTCCTAACATTATTACACATTCTATGTCAGAACTTTCAATAATGGCACTTATTTGCGCAAGACATTCGGTAAATTCAGGCAGATTATCCTCACAATTAGTAGGCATGTAGACACTAAACACGAGTATGTTTTTATCACCTAAAACTAAACGCACGGCTACTAGTCGATCACTATCACACGCGACTACACTAGCACTTGTAAACAAAGTGGATCTCCACATCAGCGCCGTACCTCCATACGGCCGTCCACGTAGCACGCCGGCAGAAGTGTCCACAGAAGACTTCGCGCAGCATGTAAACTCCTTATTAATTTCATTGATGAAACCTAAGTCGTAGGGCATCAGCCAAGTCTCCTGTAGGGCAATTAAGTCCGCTTGCTTACATAGGTCTCTCACATGATCGACGGCTGTTTTAATTGATTTACAATTAAAAGATACTAAGGTTATATCTGTAGGGCGTACTACCATCTTAATTGTTAACAGTGACGTTATCGTACTTCAAAGAACGCGGTTGTCTATAAAGTCGAAATACAAGGCCCTCTGGCCAAAACTCATTTTTAAAAAAGTTATTTATCTTGCATACAGGTACCTTTATCTTAAATGAATTAAAATTAGTTTCTCTACTCTGTTTAAGCAACTCCACGGACTGGCAGTCTTCATTCATCTCTTTTATATGTTCTAATATGTCATCTTCTTTAATATGTTTCTTCGTACGTGATAGGTATATGTATGTAAAGGAATCCGCTGCTTGTAATCTAGTGCTATTTTGCAGTGTGCCGCGTGTGTTTCTATATTTGTAGGTATTTCTTTTTCTATTAATTACTGTTGTAAAACCATCATTTTCGTTTTGATTGCTGATATCGTTCATTTTAGTGCCTATAATGTCTTTATAAGTAGGCCTGTGTACAGATGACGTGCCATGCGCACCAATCAGCTGTTTATTAGATAACACGGACATTCCTCTGTTATCCGAGGCAGTAAGTATCGAAGCAGGAGTATTTAGTTGCGTGTTATCAATGAGCGTAGCAGTGTGCGTGCGCACATTCGCTTTCTCGCTCTCACAACCCAACTGCACCTCACACCTTCTCGTATCGGAGACTTGGATCCGTGGCGACGACGCCTGTTCGAGAACAACTTTTTTTATTGCGACTGCACTTATTCGGTGTTTTTATTTTCTCGTTTCTATTATTCTTATCATCATGATAAGACCTAAGAAACGGATCGAAATTATTGCTCTCATCCGGTAACTGTCTGGCACAGTTTTCTTGCAGCTCCGAAATCATTTTTTTGACGTGTATAATTTCATTTTTTACTGATTCGATGTCCGATGACAGTGCGGAGTACTCGTTCACAACAGGTGTTTTAGCTTTCATAGAAGCTACGTCAGTTTTTAATAAAGCCATATCTTTTAAAAACGTCGTTATGTCGATGTGGTCAAACGAGACCGGTGGCAATTTGTTAAGGTTTTTAGCTACAAAGCAAGGTAAGCTTTGAGGTTCAGATTCTTTTATAATTTTTATTAACTCTTGTATACTTTTCTGTTCAGATCCCTCTTTTCTTCTTGTTATCCTTTTATGGGGGGCCAATAATTTGTACGCTACGGACCTCGCTGTCTCAATTTCTTCCACGTTGTAGCTACCAAGGCATATTTGTATTATTCCGGATTCAGGCAAAGTATCTACTTTGTTGTTTATAAAAGCCAATAACTCGTTTATAACAACGTCACACTTGTCACATTTTAAGTCACTTGTCTCATTATTCCCGTTATTACGAACGCCACTAACGCCCGGAGGCGGAGAACGTAATGTCATCGTAACGCACGTCCGTCGCACGCGACTGCGACCACGCTTAAAAACGAAAGACCTTCTCAATTATCGACACTACGGGCTCCGCTGAATTCAGTCTACTGGGGACCTTCTGGTATACGCCACTCACATCTTGAGTAAAGCCATAGAGAAATACGGAGAAGCGCTAGCCGTTTCTCTCGAAATTTAAAAGATTTCATATAGAGTCTGACACCACGGCGACGCAAGCTTCCTAAATACGGCTTGCCCGCTGGGTTATGTGGGTGGATATCGGACTTTCTGAGAGAACAGTCAATACAAGCGGTCGTCGACGGCTGCTCGTCAGACTAAATGGCTATAAATGCCAGGGTCTCTCAGGGTTCGTTGCTCAAAGCAACTATAGCACGGTCTGTGAGAGCTCCATATGCTTTTCCATGTGGCAGCGTCGAAAAGTGGTTAGCCTATCGGTTTCTTATCGGACACATTTCACGAAGAGCCTTGGAATTATCCCTTCTGCATATGCCTAATCAAACGTAGCATGTAGTAATTGCCCTCGCAAAAACTAGCATTAAAGTGCGGCGCCAACTGCAATTATGCTTCTGAAGTGGAAACGCTGAATTGTTTCTACTTTTAATATGAGTACGTACGAGTTTTGATATGAATGGTGTAGGCTTGTGTAGGTTGTGAGTGGAGTTGAGTATACTCCGGACGGTTAGAAATTCAAACTAGTTTAACATAATGGGTCATTATCATTTTTTCAGGTATGAGTTTTATATCTGAGTAGTGCTAAAAAGATATAGAGTTAAGTAAGGTTAAAGTTAAGTCACAAACGGGAAGCTTTATCTGGCCGAATAAACTATTTTCACTAGAATTTTAATAATAACGACAACCACTTGACCATTTTTATATATATTTATAATAATAATAATAATGAAGTCTTAATTCACGTATTTCCGCATATTTGTACAAAATATTACTACAATCTGACAGTAAATATAGGAGCTATATATAGCAAGGGACGAATAAACCAAAAAAATAAAAATTGTAGAACTCATACACCAAGTTTCATAAAGATTGGTTGTGGAGAGTACGACCTGTACGCGAATTCGAAATTAAAATATCTATACAAACTGCCAGACTACAGAACATTTTTCCAGAATCGAAGTGAGGTAACCATAGCATCGTGGTAGGGCGTTTCCTATCGCTCGCCTAGCTAGCTACCACCCTCAAGTTGTAAAATCTGTCGCCAAGCACCTAATGGTGTGTTCCGAAAGCCTTCCTTGAGAGCCAGAGTATTCCAGACTAGGCATGCTTCATCTAGGGCTACAGTGTCGCTGACTTCCGTGGTCGTGCGAACTTGTGGTCAAATGCCTAGCTGTTCAGAATAAAAAAAAGTAGAGAAGTTTGGCTCGTTTTGCTAGGTTAACTAGACTCCATTTATATCATAAACTGTACCTAAAGGTATAGCAAAAATTACATAGAATAATTCCTGTTATAAAATAGTTAATAGTTTACTCCAAAATATTCTACCAAAAAAGTTAGCCCTCACCAACGCACGGGGTTCAGCTGACCCCACTTTTAGTATACATTAAAACCGATAACCCGTAATGCAAATTGAAAGCTAGCGGGCGTGAAACACCCCGCAAGCGCCGGTTATACTGGGCATACGATTAATAGAGAGTGCTACCGGTGTTAGATAGGTCAGATTTATCCTGGGTTTAGTTTAGAAGCACGCCATCTTTGTTGTTTTAGTGACGGTGGTAGTTCTAACACTTTGGGTTTGGCAGGTGAATTTATGAAGCAAGTTTTCTGTTCTCCAGTTTGGTTGAACATAGGCAAGTCTTCAAAATTCAAAACTAGGGCGTATACGTGATTTTTTTTTGTCTTTCTCGTATATCTGATTGATGCTCATATCATGAAAATACACGTCTACAATGTTGATACTTTCGCCATATTTGATTTAGATCGAGGTATCTTAGCTAACCATAATTTATTAACGCAACACAACGTTTCTGCAAAATTTCAGCTCAATGGCTTAAGAAAATTGATACTGCAAGCTAAATAAAATCTGTTAGTAACAAGTAAAATAAAACCCTCGAAACAAAGTAATAATAAAAATGTCCATCAGCGTCACGGCAGCGTCCATCAGAGATCGATTTTTAAATTTAAAAATTACACGTCCGACTAATTACCTTAACTCAAACCTTTCAAACGACAAAACGAAATCAAAATCAGTTATCACATTCACAAGTCAAATTTATACCACCCCGTCGTTCTTGCGTTCAAGGTTAAAGAAAAATACCAAAAACGCAGTAATGTAATTCGAATGGTCAGTACGAAAGGCGATTATCCATACGATATTACGTTCACCCCACAATATTCAAACCACTTTGGCTACACAATGCCCGCGAACTTCGTTAATGCACTGATAGCACACTTTGCTTCTAATTTTGTTTTCCGAGGGATAATAGTGCAGTGCAGCAATAAGGGTTGCAACGTGTCCGACAATTTTCAAAATTGGGTGGTTTTCTGGCTTCGCAGTTAACGAAAATTTATAAAAATATTACACATTGCATAAAGGGTTTGTTTGCGATAGAGATAGTTCTAGCAACCAGTATAAGCCAGTGATATCATTTGGAGAAAATATTACTAATTTAATTTTACAAATAATATTTAAAAAAATAATGCTGAAAAGATGTCTGAAAATATGGTATTAAAATGTTAATATAATTAGAAAAATAATCAATTTATATCCAACCAAAATAAATAAAGAGTACTCGAGTTAGGAAAGAGAATAAATATTGAATTCATTCACATTAAAATGTAATTCGACTTTGTTTATATTGTTCATTTCACGCAAAAATAACAGGGGTCAAATAAAATTAGGTCACACGGTATTTTGTATCAGTAATCGAACTTCGCTATGGACAATTTAAAACTTTTGATTGTGATGTGACCCACATACCAAATAACTCAATGCTTCTGCACATAACAGTTTATAAAACTTTATCGACCAATAAACCAATGGCAAGTATTGGTATAATATACCCTAGGCATTAAAATTGCATTCCTTTAAAGACCCGGTGCAAAACCGACGGGATGTTATAAATATAACGTGTCAGTGTATGTTTGTGACATCACAGCTCCCATACAAAAACCAATTTTGTTTTTTTTTTGCTTCAAAGTAAGTAAGTGTCTATGTTATGTTTGACGAAAATCGGTCCAAGGCGGCAGTCGCCACCATATAGCGAATTAAATACTTTTTCACAACTCTCTCAATATGGATATCAAATGAAAGGAGTCGACAAGTGGAAAGCGATATCGACAATTTTATTTTAATCGTGCAGAATAACTAATCGGCTTCTTAACTATGTGAATGTTGAGGTTGTCTAGCTTTTCAACCATACAGACACGGAGAGAAGTCTTAAAATAACGAAACCGCTTACGAAATAAGCATTTTATTTGTAAATCACTACAATACAGCTATAAAAAACAAATAATCGATCAACCTGTCGATAAAACGGCAAAACAACCCAGAATCTTTATTGAAAATGAATCAATCAGCTGCATTCGACACATTAAAAATATCTCGGGTGAGATATACCCCGCGCGAGGTAATTATCCGTGAGTTGCGGATGTCCAACCAGTGGGAGTGGAAGGGTTGTCAAATTAACCAGCGAATCGGTAAAAAAATAATTTGAAATTTACGGGCAATAAACACATTTGGACCGATGACATTGAATATTGCATTGCATCTACGACTGAAAATACAATAAATTATGTTATTAATATTATAATAAAAGTAGTATGTAGGTATGTGTCAAAATAAAAAAGAAACCCTTTCTTTTTTATTGACCAAAGAGATCGAATTAATTGGTTAACAGCCGGGCAAAAGTGTCTTCCATTTTTTTCTATTTCTCTCTATGACAACCCAGTTCCAAAAAACTTAATCAATTAGAAATTAAACTTCCGAACCGATTTCGATAGTTTTTTAATTTTTGGGAATTCGGCAAATATTACTTTGCAACCCTATTCCGTTGGAGGACGGAGTCGTTTCCGAAAATTCAAATTAAAACGCCGATATGTTAATTAACGTTAAAATAATCTTGTTAAAGCCCGCGGCTGATCGCGCTCTGATTGGGTGGAATGCCGTGTTTTCAACAATTCATTAACTGAATTTCTGCTTCTCGTCGTGTTATTTTTGATGATATCATGTTTTATTTGAGAATGGTACGAAAAGGAATACATGATATAATACTCATGCTGTATTACGAACATTGCGTAACTGCTATGAGTATTAAAACCGAATTAAACAATTACTAAAGAATGCAGAGAAATGGTAGATAAGAGACTAGTCATACTCGTATATTCGTAGATGTTAAGACGGCTATAGACCACCAACTTGTCCATACAATAGAATATAGCTCTTTTCTACCTTTTTATTGTCGTCCTATTCCAGTAGTTTTTTTTTCACATAGCTAACACATTATTTTTCTGTCTTTTTTATCACTATAAAGTTACAACTGAGCAGTCATATTTTTGCGCTGATACGATGCCCATTAAAAGGTTTTGTTATGCAAAACACAATAACTTTTTTTAAAGTAATAAAACGTATAGGCCATAGTGCAGGGACTATGAGTAACACCAATAGCAAAAAATACGTTACAATTTAGGGGGTGACAAAAGGTACGCCCCGGAACGAAAATTCTATCAGAAACACGAAAACAGTAAAGGGTTGGTGATCCTCCTCTTAAATAGCTACGTTATTTTTATTGTAAGTTAGTTAATTGACTTAATTTTAATTAGCATAACATTAATCAAGGTATTTTGCCAATTTATTTATTTGAATATACTTAGTTATTTAATAATAAGTAATAATTAATGAGGAATAAATAAATATTTACTTCCAATTCAGTTTTACCCAGAGGACATTTTAACATTAAAAATAATTATTTTAAAAATAACAATGTCCGAACAACGTAATACTTGTCGCGTTCCAAAATTACTCCACTATCCCATTACCCTACAAAACTAAACTGCAATCTATATGCATAAACCACGTTAAATTTAAGTGCTGACACTTCATAGCCATCGACAACAGAATTAGCGAAAACTGGGCTTTTGGTGCACGAACGAATTTTGTACACACTCTCATAAACATAGTGTGTAATAACGATGTCATAAGTGGGGTGTATGTGTACCCCATTAATATAAAACTAAAGTTTAACTACTTTAGTTTTATTTTAATGGTACGTGCTGAGTAAATGAACAAAAAAAATTATGTTGTCTTTGTTGATTTATTGTAGATTTCTTTGTATGTATATCAGTCATCAGGTTACCATAGTACAGGCGTTGCCTAATTTGGGACCTGAAGACCTTTGAGTGGTTGTATGGGACAACGTCCACACAAAGGTCTTCATTATTATTATAACTGAGTTTGAGAACCACCGAGTCCGGAATCAGAAACGAATAATAAAATTTCGTATATGTACATTTCATGACAATATCATGCCAAAACATTACTAACAGATCCCCGTAAATTGATCTCGACATATTAATGAGTCAAATACAAGCTCAAATTATGCAGCACTTCTCAACTCAATTAGTTCTCAAATCATATTCTGCTTAGATAATGTTCGTATTTCCATTACGTTTCCAGATCAGTTCAGGTGCCAATTAGTTAGAACTGTCTAAGCATTATCTGTACATAGACCACTCTCTGGCTTCGCTCGAGCCAATTATTCTTCCCTCGTACCGGAAACACACGAACGCTTTTAACCTTTCCATCCACTCGGGCTCTTTTATCTTTACTGTCTCTTTATAGAAAAAAGTGTTGATTCCATTCTTGAACTGAATTGGCAGTTTCGAAAATAACTGATAGGCTATCAATAATTTAGAAATGAATGAAAACTTAACTAACGTAAAAAAAAGTAAGATTGCGATTAAATGCTGTCAAAAAAAAAACAAGTAAAATGTATGTACATCGTAATTTTTGTACTTTCATTTTATTTCTTTGAAACCAAATTAATTGGTGCAGTGTCTTCTCAATAAAGGCATATGACTTGCCTTAATTTTAAAGCCACCCGAAGGCTTCTGACATGTTCTAGTATTATTATTATTGTAATATGAAAACCATAAATTGCGATTTCACGTGTTATTTGAGCAAAGTAGCAGTAAATGCATCTCGAAGGTCACCAATCCAAGAGCGAACCGAATTGAACGTTGTTTATATTTAATTATCGGTTTCGACAGCTGTGTTCGAACGATACAAGTAAAAGAGTAATCATATTAGCTACCTCATAATATATTACACATAATATAGAAACTTATATCAACTTATATGAAAATATTTGACTTTGATCTAAGAAAATTCTATTACATTATAACAAAATCGCAAGTTGCTATTTTCTAACGTGAATTTAAGACGCGTGTATAATACAGTTCAATTTTCATTCTTAAAGTGGTATTAACAAAGTTAATTCAGTATAACAACGTTCTCATATCCATTCACACTTTTTCCTATTAACCCCTTGCACTGTATGTGCGTGAGAAACAAAACCGTAAGCCGAATTAACAGCTTACCGCTAAAGCCGCTAACTGCCCGACAGTGCTCTAGTTTCTCTCGTTTAGAGATCAGGTCTCATTCTACTCGTAGCCGTCTTATTCGATTGACTATTGACTTTTTTTTTGGTATAATTTGATTAAAAGACAGTATTTTAATTAAAAATTACAATAATGGTTTTAATACATAATTACCCGATTGTTTTGTCGATATATAAATGTTTCAATATTCTTCAGCGTTATTCTTATGTCTTCATGTGTCTAACACATATTGGCTTTTAGGTGAATCTTTGTTTATAGTCTAACTAAATAGAAGTTTTTTTGTAATAAGATGGTATATAAAAAATATTTAGTGTTTTTTTCGCCTCGTCTTGATGTCAGCGTGAGAAATCGAAAAATATTTTTGTTTTTATGGTGTGGTTCCTACTCACCACCGCCACACCTCACCTTATTATTTCTCTTTCTCTCAGTATCTGACTTCCTCAAGTTTTTTTGTCGTCAACAGGCTTGCTCTTGACCGCAACTCACCTGCACCTATATTCACAATGAGTTTCCGCTCGGATTCGAAAACTTTGCAACACGAATTGAAAATAGATATAAGTTATAAACTAAAATATAATAATCACTATTTAATATTTTAGATTACGTAACAAGCTTCGCGTAATTCGTGTTGCAAAGTTTTCGATCCGAGCGGAAACTCATTGTGAATCTGGGTGCTGATGTAAAGTGACGATGCGGTCTAGGATGTAGCACGCTTGCCTAAAATATACAGATTCACCCGCGATTTGAAGAAACCGAGATTATAGCTATCGGGAAAAAGAGAACTTGGCAGCGAATTTCATAACCTGGCAGTTCGCACTATAAAAGCACACTTAGCTTAGTATTTATTTTATAGGCATGTAATTTTAAATGATTTGAAAGTCAGAAGATGAAATCGGGCTGTAGTTATTATTCTTAGGTTATTAATGACTTTACTGTATAGAAATACATTAAATAAGTTAATATAACTTTGACTACGCAAGTCACGCACCACTCAGCACCATAAGATTCTAAGAATTAAGAAAACACTAAAATTTTAATACTGGTTTATCTCTACTTCTCAACTTGACTAAAGCCTAAAGCGCGATCAAAAACGTGAGCGGCTTATTTTGTCTTGCAGATTGTGCTAATATTATTCATTAATATATATTTTAGACAAATACCTCGACGGGCATTGTTCTCGGGGTCTTTTCTGCACTCAAATGTATCTAATTAGTATAATTTGCAGGGGTCTCGTTAGACCCCAGGATTGGCACAAGTGACGCGCTAGTTGTTTAGGGTTGGATTTTTTTGCCGGTTTGCCCCTTAATTTACAGTAATTTGCGTTTTTTTTGTAACTCAAAGTAGGTATTTCAGTTAGTTAATACTATAATGTATGTTTTTTCACAGGCTAAAAAGATTATACGATAACTTCATAGTTATATCATTAAAAATATTCATAATTTGTAAATGGCGCTATAGCAGACTTAGCCTATTTAGAGAAGAAATACCCCCAGTATTGAAAATACCCGTAGACTAACAAATTCTAAATTCACGTAAAAGTTATTCATTCTACTAAGTTTTGCCAAGAATTTGTAAAACACGACCTTAACGCGAGTACCAACAGCAAAACAAGCAATTTACCATATTAATAAGTGACGAATGCAATTTTTACCTCTAAACAACATACACAGCGGGAAACGAAGACACTACACATGCTCGGTAAATTAGCTTTGCATATAAACGTCTTAAATCATCTTATTTATAATATTTATACAACGTGCAACAGAGAGGTGTGACAATACTTAATGGTGTTAGTCTACCTATCAAAGTGAACTCATTGTGGAACGAAAAATCGCAAAATTCGAGAAAAAATTATTGCGTCCTCCATACAACTTGACCGATCACGTGACCAATTTATTGTGAGAACCTAATATTTTTTCTCGAATTTCTTCTGCAATAAGTTCGACTTGATTAGTTGACTAACATCCTTAAGTATTGTCACACCTCTTTGTGACACGTAGTATATAAAAATACTTATAAACGCTATTCCTTGCAAAATTACACCAAACCCCAAAACACCTGGTAAGACTGCGCAATAATTGCAACAGGGCTGGCGCTGTAAACCAGATGTTCAAACACCCTGTATAGCTACGTTTCTTGTCTCGAACACCCCTTACCTGCGTCTACCGACCTAGCAACTCGTTGATAAACGTTAGGTAAGATTTTCGACGCCAATTTGTAACTGGGGTAGAAGATATTTTGAATAATTGACAACATTCAAAATTTTAACCCCCATTTTATTGCAATAATGGAAAGACAAATTAAAAATGACGTACGCCTATTTATTTATTTAATTCAGAATGTTATTATTAATTACGTTTTAAGAGATTTTTGAAAAAATTAGTAAAGTTTGGCATAATGTTATTCTCGTCAAAAGTTCGTAAAGATATGATGTCATTAGTTATCTGTATTTTTGTTTCTTCTGTTGGTTCACACATGACAGATACAATAATATTTTTACTGGTGGCATCTGACGCTCTAACATGAATACGAGATTTTTTTCATTAATTTTTTGTAATTTGAAATAAAGTGGATATAAAAATCTGGTATTTGTGAACGAAAAAAAACTTCATTATCTCGTATATAAGTGTATTTTGATTAACAATATGGGTTTTCACGCGTTCCTAATTGTTGGGAAGGTCCAACTATAGTTTCGTTAACGTTTGTTAAACTTCATCGGGCATGAACTATTAAACTAAGAAATATTATTAATTACTTGTAAATAAAACATAAATAAGTTTAATTTTTGTAAGTAATTATTAATTCAAATGTCATAAGACCTGCCTGTTATTTTAACCTGTAATGAAGGTAGAGCCTAAACAGCTGAAGGAACCCAGAGACACGAAATTTGAAGGGTGTATTCATTAGATGCAGGGATATACAAATAAAGATTTTTTAACATTCATCCCCTAAATGAGTTAAATGAGGGTTCAAAGTTTGAAACTTCTCTAAATTTTATTTAGAGATCAATGTCATTTTTCCCCATAGAGAAAGATGTTCGTAACGATGAGTATAGCGACGTCGTTTTGGCTGAGTATACCCCTAACCAGAAGCCCTGAGCATTATTAGGTTAATAAACGTCTAATTCAATCAGATGCCTATTAGTTAGGTACTTGTACGCGTGCTGATTAACAACGCCATTAGAATACATGATTAGTAATAATTAGCACAAATGATTAATCTAAGTATTTGACGACGATTTGAAACTAGTTGAACAATGTTTTGTGGTTGCTTAAACTTAAACAAGGTGGATTATCTCTAAACAAGTGATAGCCAAAATTAAAGAAAATATTAACTTAAACATTGGTTTAATAGGCATGTCTAAATCTTTTGTGATAAGACGATAAGTCTCCTAATCAGGGCCTAAGTAATTTGGCCCGACTGCGAAAGAAGGAGGGTTATGTGTTTCGAGAGTATGTATGTATGTATATTTATTTGGCACGCCCTAAAGCCTAAACTACTTGTCGCATTTTTAGTGTGATATGATAAGTGACACTGGGTACATAAAAATTAAAAAAAATAAGGTTGATATACAGGTTTAAGATTTAGCAGAGTTTCTTCTAAGTTTCTTCTATTCACTTATTGGCTGGACTCCTATACAAAGATTACGACAGTATTCCTTGTCGACCACATCTCTGTCAGCCACTAATCTGTAACAGGACATTTCCTAAGCAAAACGATAAACCTCGCGGTAACTTTACACTGTACGTCCGGCGATCAAAGTTGTTTTGTTCACAGCTCAACTAAAATAGACGTAGACCGACCGAATTGGCCGACTGGAATTAGGGATTTACTTGTCTTTACTGCACTTTTACCGTTCGATTCTCTTGTGTTAAAAATTAACTTGGTACATAATTTACTGTAATTTAAGTTTTATTTACTGTTTACTTCACAAACTAATATTGTTTTGAAAACTTATGAAGACGTTTAAGTCTGTATAGCAATGAATTGTTTAAAAAAACGGGTTTTCACTTGTACCTGATTGTTGGAAAAGTCCAACTATAGTTTCGTTCACATTCGGTGAATATTATCAGGGATGAAATAAGCCGTTCGTGTCATCAACGATGGCACGTCTCGCACTGCGCTCGGCCGAGTTTTCTTAAACAATATTAATCAAACACGCGTTAGTTTTCTGTATACATAGTATCTTAAAAATTGTTGTTGTTTATGCGTGGACCGTGTCTAGCTGCACATGATTAATAATCAATAAAGATATTTCAAATAAAAAAGAACATGAACAAGCTCTGGACCGATTTCGATAAAATAAAAATGGGACGACTTTTAGAATATCTAAAATCGATCCAAATGCTTCCGAAAATCAGGTAACTAACATTAAAAAAAAAACAGTCGCTAGCTCTCTTTTTCGGAACTCGGTAGAAAAGCGAGAGGTTCTCAATTCCAAGACAATTAATTCGACTAATTAGTAACACAAATTACCTAGGAAATATTAGGCAGGTGGAACAAGTCCTGGTTGAAATGGGGAACTTTTACTTCCACTTTGTCTACCCAGGTGATTTCACCAATTCAGGCGAACAAAGTCGGATATACCAAAAAACTACCCCTGAAAGTATTTTTTTCATAACTTTTTTAACGTTATATGACTTAGAGTACAGCAGCTAACATCAAATAAATATTCAACAATAATTTTCAAAAATTTCAAATTTTTCTTTAAAAATAACAGCACTTTACACCCTCATCGTAAATCACCCTCGGTCTAGGCAGGAAAACAACATTACAACCCCAAAAGTTTCGGACTTATAATCGTTAATTAAATCCCTCGGATTTCCACTGAATTATTACTAAAAATCCACCCTTGACGTTTTGAATAATACGGGGGTGGCTTGCATTTTTTGTCGTTATTTTTGGAAAACAACATCTTAAGGGCTGTTCTGTAGTGAAAGCTACCGGCTATTTTTACTAAGATTGTGTAGTTCTTCCTAGTATTTAATGTAATTTGATCGTTAAATACAAAAATACAAATCTTTTTTCTTAATTAAATTGTTGTAGATTTATCCCATCTTAAGTAGACCGAAAGAGCAAAGACTGTATTTTGCGGTCATGATATTGTCTAGAAATTAGTACTCGCGTCGTACTTTGTACACAGATTCTACGAAATTTGAAGTCACTGGAAATTATTACTGATGAAAAATGGAGGAAGTTTTTTTGTCAGAGACATGTGTACCACTACTTTAATAATTCAGTCGTTGATATGAAAATAGAAAAAAAAATGTTATGATGTTGCATTTTTTTATAGTATGCATATGTAGCAAAACTATTGTAGTCACAAGGTCAATAGTTGGCAGAACTACTAGTTATATTATGCCACTTCGCAGTCAAAAGTCGTATATACGTAAACGTCACTTAACTTTCATATTTTCGCTTAGAATGGATTGCCTACTTTATCTCTACCTTGTAGACTTTTTTTCTTCAACACTTCTATACCGACAGCAAAGTTTGATCATTTTTAATTCAGCGCCGTTTCTCTTCGCATGCATTTATTTACATTCTATGCAGATGAGGGATAAAGCGTCTTTTAACGATGTTTAGCAATTTGCAAAAATAAAGGCTTTTGTTGACAGAACGAGCGAGCGAAGCGTTAACGCTTCGAAGGTCACGTTATCCACAGTTTTGTCACATTTTTAAGCTATTGCTTAGCTTTTATCGCGGGCTTATTCCGTAACGAAAATAAACCTAACACTCGTCTAATGGTTTTCAGTTCGGCAGACTTCGGCACCGTGTTTGTGTGCGTGCGACTAGACGTATGCGTATGCTTTACCGCGGCAGTCCCCGAGTGCCACACGTATTTTTTTATTTATTTTTCACTTACCACTTTTCTACTCATCAGTACGAATGATAATTAAAGTTATTGATATTAGTCGAATCGACCGACTCGATAAGATACATTGGGCGGTTAGCACTGTTCCAACAGAAATTCGGTTCTATTCAAGACAGTGCTAAGGCGATTTGCACCACCCACTGTTCGTATAGCTCATGGTGCAAAATAACTAACAACTGGAATCTTAAATATATATTTTTTCCTCTGTCGGTTTGTATATTCATCTAGATTTAAACTTTTATGGACTGATTCAATAAATGTATGTATTTTTTCATTGATACATCTTTTAAAAAATTAGAGATATTGTATTTCAGCAAAGACACGCATATTTAAAAAAAATATCTAAAATACATAATCGACAAACTTAAAAACCATCCTACAGTAAATAGATACCACATTGATCGGGGTCCTCGTTAAAAAAACTTAGTTGTTGAGTTGTTCACACTGTTGAATAGCGAAGTTACCTGAAAAAAGAAATAAAAACTTAGACAGATAGTTAAATAAATAAATAATAATAAATTCATTTATTTCATAAAAAAATTGATACAATTACATAAGACATTCAAGCTAGTTTTTATTTTCACATTAATTTGAGTATCTGTTGCCGAACTAGGCTGGGCCGGTGCAGTTTTCTCCCTATATTTGAATATATAAAATTTTCTCTAGCTTGTACTGTGGGTTAATTTTTTTTATTACAATTGATTATTTTGTGATAAAAATAATTCGAATTAAATGTTATTTCAAATGAAATGGTAGCGAGCGATAGGAAACGCCCTACCACCATGCTATGGTTTCCTCACGATGCTTTCGTACACTGGTAGCTCAGGCTCTTCTTGCATGTTTCGCGGAACCGAACCTCGTACCTTTTGCACGGCAATAGACCCCACTAACCCCTTGACCATCATCGCTATAAATTTTTCTATTTTATGTCTAACTAACCCATGGATTGTACCCATGGTTGTCCGAATAAAAAAACTTTATTTTATTATATATTATTACATAACTCAACAAAAAAGAGGAATATAGTGGAAGGTAATGTGATAGCTCTATTTACGTTTCTGGCTGTTCTTACTCTATATACCTGAAGTTCTTCAGAATTCATTGTTCCACAACAAACCGGTTCCTTTTGTCTCCAGGTATAATATATTATTATACAGCGTGACTGGTTAAGCAATCACAATATTTAAGATTGCTCAGTTGAGTATAAGTAAAAGGTAAGTAACACTTTTTACTCGTTTCAAATAAGCAATATTAGTTCTTGGAACTATAAATATAATTCGCAAGTTTAGTATATTTAGCGACATGCGAAAAAAACAACATACGTTTTTTTGTCCATTTTTTGATTTATTATAAAAAGCTTAGTATCTTTCGCATGTCGTTGCTAAATATTACTGAAATCGGCCTACAAACGGTTTATTCCTGTTATCACCCCAATCTGTCCCCGCAAGGTGACAAACAGGAATTAAAATTCCTTTCTGTTTCCCTATGACTAAAAAGGGAACAGAGAGGAATTATTTTTTACTGTTTGTCACCATACTACCACCGTACCATACTCCGTATACCGTAGCATACTCTCCCTCATTTTTTTTAAATATTCCCCTAATCGAAAAAAATATATAAAAACATAGTTTCGTCGAGATTAGTTAATGAATATATATAAATAGTATAATGCCTGTAATGAGTACAAAAATCAAAACATACCGACAGACCAACGAATATTTTACCAAATTATATAGCGATGATTCTTTCGTTCGGTTCATTAATTTATAATTGAGCGTACTGGTACGTGACGAATCTTTCAAATATATTATTACTGCAATCAATATTTCAGTCACCCTGTATTATACAAGTTATTGCAAGACATTCAATGTAACACAAGTTTCTGTTTCGTTACTCTCGTATATAAATTATGTATTTACGAATGAAAAGATTCCATACTTTTATGTATGTGTTTCATTTTGCAAAATACAATGTTGCGAGCCTTTTTGAATGTAATGTATGGGATGCTTTTGTGTAGTGTTTGTATGGGTTGAAATGATCACATCGCAAGCGAGAGGTTTTTTATGACCATTACTGTGTGAAGTCTTAAACGATGAATCACTCGTAATTATAGCTGCGGTTACTTTTAAACTAACTTGTTTGTTGCTTTTTTGGTTGATATTGGTATAATAACCCTTAACGGATTTCGCCAGCAAATTTCACATCTCAGAAAAGATTTTCATAATTTATTCAAATAATTCTTTATTTGTTATTTACATGTTTATTTACAAAACTGCTTATTAAATCGAAATTTTAAACAGTTAAATACATCTTAACTTGTAGCAGTAACCAGCGGCGATGCCCGCGACAAATTTGAAAAAAAAGTTTTAACTTTGAACCCCATAAGAGTACTTAATGTACATAAAAAGAGTACTTAATTTTCAAAAATCGTTTCAAAGTACACCCCCATAACGAATACACTTTCCAAACTTCATGTCTCTGGGTTCAGTGGCTTTGCTCTGCGTCGATTCCTAGAAAATAGCAATCAGTCAGTCCCGACTTAAGTAAAAGTAAAAAAGCCATTTATTTATTCATCTGTAAGTAATGTTATTTACAATCAAATCTAGCATTTCATTATATTATATATTTAACTGAATTATTTGTCAAATTACTTAAACCTACATTCTTCTAACTATTTATAATCTTTATTGTTTAATTAAATTAGTCAATTACGCATTTTAGTATGTCAAATTGCTTGACATGTGTTGTTATATATGCAGATGTCGTCCTTGGCGTAGGCCTCCCCCAGTGTATTCCATATTTTTTTATTCCGTTTTAAGTACTCTTTTATATATATAAAATATAGATTTTATACTTTTTCTGTCACTTGTACTCTTTTGCTAAAAATACTAGCAATTGCAAATTATAATCTTTATTTTTCTAGACTTGGCCTATGATGCAGCGCTTGCTCATAAGAAATTCACTTGCGACTCGAAAAAACTCGGATCTGAATATACAGACCCTGGCAGCGAATTCCGCAACCTGGCTGTTAGCACAATAAATGTGGAGGCAAAGCGTTTCGTCGTTTCCTTTTAACAGCCCGATTGTAGATTGGGGATGGGGCAATTCTATAATGTGATTCCAAAGCACACCTCCGAACGAAACAAAAGCAATCGTTTAGCAACTTTTCGTCGATGCTCGAGGCTTTGGAGTTAATCTGTCTAGAACATTTAACCAAATGTGCCAAAAAAATACAAAGTTCAACAAAAAGTTGTGATATTATTTTGACGCGTTCCGATCAAACTGAAAAACCTGTAAAACAAGGAGTTTCTGCAATAAAATGAATCATGTGGTAGGTCATTGAGGAACAAAATTTGAGGTTATTTCCCCCTCAAATTTTGTTACATAACCTGCTCACTTTTTTATACGGTTGTTTACTTTACAGGCAACCTCAATCCTGAGGTTGCCTGAAAGAGATCGTTTTTAACGATAAAAACGCCACGTATGGCATTAACAGTCTTATTAAAAAACGCGTCTTAACTTTAAGCGTCTTTTCTCTTGTTTTATCCGATGGAGAAGACGTGGTTATTAATAAGACCGTATATGTAAGAATTATTTTCTGTATTTAATGCTTTATCTACAATTACATTAGAGTTAATTCATTCATTAATCACAAACAACCTGATCAGAACAGCCATTTTTTCAGGCTTAAACACCGTGCCCTAATTGGCAGGGTTCCGTACATATTGGCGATTACAAGCGATCAGTTTAACCCGGCACTAAAACTGGCCCCAAATAGATCCATTAGCAGCGGTGTTACGGGCCAAATCTGGCAGGTTTGCCAAACGCTGCGGGCATACGGGACTGCGGCCAAGCGGGCCAATGGCTGATAGCTGGTTAAGAAATGACATTTTACAAGGATAATTAATATTTTTATTAATAAAAAACTACGTGTCACGTTGTTTGTCCGTGTTGGACTTCTAAACTACTGAACCGATTTTTTACTTGAACTGCACTTATAGTACCTACGCGGCAAACAACTTGAGCTTGCGCGAGACGTGTTGAACTGTTCGCACTTACCAAACTACCCGTGAGAGTGAAAGGGACGATGCCGCCATCTTGGTTTCTTTCCCGCGTACTATACTATACTATACATATAAAAGAGTAAGTACTGATAAACTGACTGACATTGTCTAAGAATCAACGTAGAGCTTAAACCGCTTAACCTAGACACATGAAATTGGGAAGGTTTATTCATTATAGGCTGTAGATGTGTATTAAGAAAGGATTCTTGGATATTCAACCCCTAAAGGGTTTCAAAGTTCAAAGTTTGAAAGTTTTTAATATTCAAATTTATCGCGGGCGTCGCCGCGGTTGGCTACTAGTAATTTTATTAAATGTATTTTTCTGGATGAGTTTGAGTGAAGAAGTAACAAACAAACTCACACATGTTCATACAAAATTTAGTGTAATAAACATAAAGCCTTATTCCTGCCTTTTTTAGATGCCATATATCCTATAGAGCATTAAAATAATATTTTATAATGTTGGGTTTGCAAACGTGTCTGATCGCTGGGAGAGGGCCCACGATAGTTTCACTTACCTGGAATTAATCCGGATGACTAATTAAACAGGTTATATATGACCAATCAAAAGAGAGAGTAAGTTTTGCCATGACTTGCTACACTTAACTATAAATGATAATCCTCGAAATTAACATTATTGCAAATGCATTATTATTATGTAAGCAAAATTATATGACTCACTACAGCAAATAAAATAGCAGGTTGATTTACAATAGATCACTGAACATATACAGATAATCCAAATGATCGAACTTATACCAGAGGGCAACGTACCTAATATGCTAGCGGCATTACTATGTAGAATGGCAATTCCTATTAGATTGGGTCAGATAAAGTTGGGCACATTCCGGTCACGCGTCGCATCGATAAAAATATAACAAATTAGGCTGGTCGAGATTGCAACAAAATTGAGCTTTCAAGGTCACAACTGTTTGCAGAAACTGAACTACACAATGATTATTATAGTTTTTATGAATAAATATCTTGTTTTTAAATAGGCATGTGTTCAAAACTACTAGTGTGTAAAATACCACTAAACTACGTGTCATGAGTATCTCTCTACGGCTCATTGCTCCCGGTCATTTTGAGCCGATTTATGTGTTCCTTTTTGTAACGATATGCTCCAGTGCATTTCTGGTATCCTGGTACTTTATAGGTCAACGCATATGCGTTCTACAGTGCCCCATGGAATTTTCCTAAGAAAAAAGAAATTGCCTAATAGAAAACCTAGTGCTTTATCCACTCAAATGCGTCCCTCTATTCTCCACGGATCTCCCATATGACGAGGGTGTTAGCTAGTTGGCGATGTGAACTAACGGCATATTTATTGCTTGAACCATTTTACTACGCAACGATTTAGACTACCTTAAACTGAAGAAACCTAAAAAATGAAAAATACGAAGTTTAAGCTTTGCGAAGTATCAAAAATATCTTAAAATTATTTAAAATTATCAAGTGATAAAAAATAATTCTCTGAATATATTCAGCAGAATAATAATCACGTTATTTCAGTCTGCCACATAAACACAAAACCAAAATTTAAGTGTGAATCTAAAATTCAGACTACACTTGAAGTGCGTCGTTGAAAATGTAATTTCATTTTATTTTGTAACATTAAGTCTAGAATATGTGGTGGGTATTATATCGAGATAAATAGCAAATTTGTCGCCACATAAGTAAAGCAAATAATTTAGTATGAGTTGGTTTATGACAGCTACTCATTACAGCTAAAGAAGAGAGACCAAAGTATACGAGATACTGACTTAGGCTTGTTCTCACGCACCGAAGGATATTAGCAATTTATCGGAATACTTGCTACTAAATATACGGGCAAAAGCTACTTCTAGGTATATAAATTCTTATTTCTACATTGCATATATACAAATCATCGAATAATAAAATATATAGGTGAGACAAGTGGCGGTCTTATACCTATTTTCCAGGCATATATGCAACTACATTTTAGCTTCGAGAGCCACAATATCTTATTCAATGATTTAATTCCTGCAGTCATCATCATCTTCGTATAGGAATTATCTTAAGAAAGAGCTTCTAGGCCACCCGAAGGCCTCTGACATAGTCTACGATTGATAGATAGACATTCCGACAAAAATAAGATATCGTAAATTTCCCTCTAGAGACCTGCAATATTGAAAAAAAACCTTTTAAAATAATTGTCGTCTGCACACTTGGTAGTAAAGTAAAATATTTTAAATTCTAAAATATTCCACGGTCCGCCAATACGTCGCGCAGACCACGGGCGCGGATCCCTGAATTAATGTGGACTTTTGAACATAAAATAATGGGATTCGTGGTGTGGTTATACTGCTCGCGACTAGCGAATTTATACATGGTTGCAAACCATTTATTTATGACCGCCGTGGTTTAATGGCTAGTATGATTGCTTCGAGATACAACGGTTCCGGCTTAAATTCCTGGTCAGGGCAGGCGTTCCAATGATGAGTTTGAACATGTCTGTCGGGTCTGAGGGGATTTGTGAATGTTACACGGCATCCCCGACACAGGAGAAATCTTATTCGTCTCTCGTTTATTTATATACAAATCTTAGTCATATCTTCTTAGTTTAACAACTTCGATCAGCAAAATGGGGTTGCGTTTCCGTAATAATTTTCGTAATATTTCCGTAATAGTTTATTTTTCTGTATGTTACGACGAATAAAATAATCGCTATATAATAAAAGAACATATGTGATAAAAATAAAATAAAAAAACTACGTTTTTTGTAATGTTGGCTAACATTCACTATAAGAGTAAATATTTACTCACGTGTGAGTTCTGTACTTTGATATATATTTTTTTTTGTCAAATTAAAATAAAATTACAAATAAATGCACGTCAGCAATCATAAACCCGCCTTTGATTGTACCTGGCGCAAACGTACCCATCACACTGACTGCACTGCTCCTCTGGATAGCAAGTCTTGGCACCAGGTACGAACCTGAGCGGGAGTCTCCAGATTTTAACCCAAATCCTGCGCTCCATTTCTGTCACTGTTATTGATTACCCTAAATATAGGAAATACTAAGAGTTAACTTGCTAATGTTTGCGAGCAAGAAAAATATGCTACTTCATTTCAAAAACTGTATGCTAGCAATGCTACTTACTCATAAGGAATAAAATATTTTAGCAATAAGCACATACGCGTACACCGCATTCATAAATAAACCTGTTAAGGCCCATAAATCTCTTCCCTTCAAAAGCCCAATACATCAAAACGACAAAAGAAAACTGCCACCGCTTAACTTAACTAAGGAACTAAAATAACCTTATAATTATCAGCGACGTTAATCGCCGTCACTATGGCCACGCCCTGCGACAACTTTATTATGAAACAAGCCCCACACCCCACTACACAGCTTTTAAAGTAGGCAAAGGGATGTTTTAGAAACACAGTATGGGATATTGAAAACAAACGACGAAAATCTGCAATGACCAATGACTTTCCAAAAAAAAGTTTAGAACATAATTATCGTAAAGTTTAGTAGAAATATACGATCTGAACGCGATTACTTGTATCTAGCTAGATATAACTAACTTAAAGTACCTACTGGTATACAGGTTATACGAATTTTATTTAAATTAATCCTTGGCATTTTTGTTGAAATATTTCTACCATTAAAGGAGAGGTTACTACGACACCATTTATCAGCTGATTACGATAATATTAAACAAGCATGTAGAACACAATTTTTAATTAAAATTCTAAGAATAAAAATATATCAGTCTAATCATCGTAATTATTTTTTTTGTCAGTAGAATTGATTATGTTATTGTATTTAGTAATGTTCTTTACAATTCCATACTGTAGATTTTTATCTATTTATCCGCTCATTAACGGAATGGTCCCTTGTAGAAATGAAATATTTTATTTGGCAGTATACCAGCCAATGATCCGTTACTTTTTTATGGCGGGGTGGTATTTAAGAGGGCGTTGTTGATTCTAACGTAATGGTCTGACGCTTTTTATTTGGGATAAGTTACGTCTCATGGTTACAACTTTATTTTTTACAAAAAAATCTGAATTTCGCTCTGTCTGTCCGTTTGCTCGAAATATCCGCACATCTTAATTTATGGTACATAAATGGGTGATCTTTCTTACACCTATAGTTTCATTTTTAACATCATAAAATATTAACTGTTTTATATTTTAAGGGTGGCCTCCCATACCTGTAAAGGAAGGATCAAATTTTTTCAGCTAAACCTAGCTATAGGGGTTTTTAGTAGTTTCGCACCATGCGCGATTTGGGCTGCCTGCGGTGTTAATCTCGCAAGTACTGTTTTTAATTGGGACTATTCGCACCGCTGTGGTTGCAGTAGTGCCAATAGCCCAAGGTATGTTTTGGTGTACGACGAAATAAAAAAAAGAAAGACATTAATTTTCCTAAAACATACTTGTACAACAGAGCCTTGTAATATTAATATCTAAATTTCAGCCTACTCTACCTCAATACTATTAGGCGCTCTGCAAACGGCGGGGCGACGCAGTCTTTTTGACCGCAAAGTAAGTAATAAAGTCCGTGTACTGAGCCATCTTTTTCGCCCTCTACGTGCGTGGGTAATATAGGATTCCCTATATTACCGGTCTATGATATGGACTAATGTAAAATATTTAAAGATAGCAAAAAAACCACTATTATTCATACATGTAAGGGTCACCAAGTAGATCCTTTGTAACGAATGTGATCTTTATATTATTCGTTCATGTCAAAATCGTAATAAAGGCAAATTTTACCAGATCCGAAGCAAACAAATTTCAACCTACTTACAATCAATAAGATTACTACTCGTATTTCAAACGAATAATATTAATTTGGACTTGTTTGTACGAAAACCTATAATTTTTGGAGTGTAACAGTTTTATTAGTACCTTTCTCTCACGGTCTATAGGTTTTTACGCAGAATTACACACGAATGGTCGGGACACCTAATGAAAATATAGTATCTCAAATGTGGTTACGATTTCAGAATTGTTTTCAGAATTGCGAATTAATTAAGTGTTTTCCAATTGGATTATGAACCGTATTTAACAGATAATTATAGATAAACGAATGTTACTGGCACTGCTTAAATAGCATTTCAGAAAACTATTTATTTAAATAAGTAATCTCTAAATGTAAAGAGGTATATTTTCAGGTTTTTCGCCCGCGTGATATTTGTTTTCCCGGGAAATAGAAGCCTCCGATCCGAATCTTGAAATATCTATGTGAAAAGAATCAAGTCGATTCGTAACTCAGTTGCTGAACAGAATAAAGACGAACATACCAACAAACACACTTTCGAATTTATAACATGTTCGACATGCTGTACTTTACTGTAATCAGCAAAGTACAGCAAACATAATAATCATTGCCATACTTTTAATATTTAATTTATACATATTTTTACTGCGCTTTCAGCATCACAAGCATCAGTTATGATTCTAACAAGAAATAAAAAACGATTTCTTACAAGAAAACTGTTCAACTCCCATATTACAATCGTTATTTATAAGAACAACCTGGCTAATATTTTTTCCTCAACAGAAAGGAGTTGTCTATTCCCACTTAAATTTAAAACGAAACCTCGCGTGTCTTAATCTATTAAATCCCGCAGCATAAATAACGTCCGCTCCCTCCGACAGCCAACGCGCTACTGACTTGATTTGTATGTTATGACCGGCAACGCCATCTTGCGTGATCTACGCGCTTTAAGTTTTCGGGTCGAATGATATAAGTGGTAGTTAGAGCGACTCTAATTTAATTTTAACGCCGTTTTCGTGACAATATTATCAAATAAAGTGATTGTAATTTAGAAGTTTTTTTCGTATAATTTGGGTTGTTATGTTAGTCGTAAGTGGAAACGGAAGTCGACATAAGGGTGATTTTTGAGTTCAGCAGAAAAATTACTTGTTACTTTTTTACAATAGGTAAATATATGATTAGACTATAAGATAAAATGTAATAAACGAAATAAGTTAAAAAAAATTTTTTTCAGAAGGATTGATGTTGTTACTCGCCAACAACTTTTCTATGGAACATTTGTTTTTTTCTCTCGAAGTCCAGGTTAGTCTTAAAGTTCTTTGTAATTATACGTATAGCAACTTTCTTTCTCCTTAGTGCGCCCCTAACCGATATCAGTGTATAGGTTCGCATAACGTTCGTATTTCGTTTCAAACGTTCCTAAAACTGGATATATTCTACAAACATGAAAAAAAATTACTAAAACTTACTCTGTACAAAGTCATAATTAATATGTACAAGTCTGGACTAAGATTTGCATATAATAAAGTACTAACTAAGCAATAAATAGCTAATAATTAAAACTAACTTAAATCCTAACCGCTAACAGTTGGCATAGTAAAAAAAAACTTATGTGCACAGATAAGAAGAAAAACTTATCATATCGTTCCTTTTACAGAATAACATAAAATAGAACAATTTAATGAAACAGAAAAAAAAATGTAATGAAACAGAAACGTACCTCTGACCTTTTTTCATTTTTATTACGAGGAAATATAACAAATTGGTTTGGCCAAAGTTAAATCTTCATCGAGAGCCGAGTCTAGAGCTAAATATACATAAAACGATGTATTAAACTGGATCTACTGAGAATCCGACACCCTCAGGGACTGTCTTGCCTAATTTACTGCTTTTTTAGATATCAAAGAGTACATTTTAGTCGTAGAAGGGACTAGACAACGGATTCAGTTAGAATGTGTACCTACAATAAGACATTTTTATCCGACTGCGAAAGATGAAGTGTTATGTTTGTATGTATATTTCTCTGGCACGCCCAAGTAAATAAAAATACGACAAGCCGTTTAGGCTCTAGAGCCTAAACGGCTTGTCGTATTTTTATTTACTTTTTGTTTACTTTTAATTTTATTTCAAAAATGAAAATTTTATTTGTTTGTACACCTTATAATATGGTACCTTATAACATAACTTATTTCACTTCCTTATCTAGAAGGAAGTGAAATAAGTTTAAACGTATCTGCCGGCAATTCGGGTTTTTTGAACAAACTTATTTTTATACACAATTTAATCGAAGGTTTTGAGAAGCTCTATTTTTACGTAAATACATTTTGATACCTATTAAAACCAGTTTAAGCAATTCCAATCTTCAGTGTTCTGTGGTACGAGTAATATTTGGGTAGTTTTATATTCTGACATCTTTCGTTATGTCCTATATGTATTCGATACAGAAGCTTTATTCTTTGCCCATAGTTGAGCGTTAGGAAGAATTTGAAATTAGTAATTTGGCAAAGTGTACAGCGTTCCATGAGGCAAATAGCTTAAGAATTGAATTCATAGCGCTCACTCTATAATTTAGAAGGTGCATTTAAATAAGGGGATATCTCCACGAGCGCTATTAAAGCGTTTTAAAGTTCTAAGCAAGTGATTGCTTCTTCAGCTATTGGCAGAAGTTGCTGGGAGATAGAACAAGATTAAAAACAACGTTTCTTTAAAATAAATAACACCCGAATTGAAATCGGATGTCGCTCATATTTTATGTAATTTTTTTTCTGAATTCGGCGGAATGTTTGTTTTATTAGGTACCCCATTTCTCGGAGATGGCTTGACCAACTTAAAATTCTTTTTTTTTCCAATGGAATTCATTAAGTTTTTTTTTATTTGCTTATATAGCGCTTATTTATTAATGCTTTAAATACAGAAGCAAGGAAAAAAAACATTCACAGTAGTAAAAACTAATCTAATAATAAATAATCTTTTTTTTGTTTCAGAGGGTATACGTGGTCTCATTTTGATTTTATAAATCGGTATGATTTTTCAATAAAAATAACTGATAAAGTTCTATTGATTCCTGACGTAGTTAAAATCGTTGGTCAGTTTTTTGAAGAATAATTCCGGAAATGTTCAGTAGTATCAATAGTCTTGTCTTAAACGGACTAGTGTTCAAAACTGTCTAGTTTGTTGTTTTGTCAATCGTTTTATACGAATCAAAAGCTTGTGGAAATTACCCCTTACTAGTGATTGCAAGAATTTGCCCCAAAATTCAGACGTTGCATTTATTAAATTTAACGGTTCAATTCACAATAATTATAAAGATATAATACTGTTATTGTTTCAATTTGCTTAATTAAATGCGAAATATTAAATAGGCATGTTTTAGACGTTTTGGGAATTAATGTCCTAGTATTTTGGGGCATGTATAGGTACAGTTATTTCGAATATTTACGATGACTTTTTAATAACCTACTTAAAAATTTGGTTAGAAAGCAAAAAATATATAATATTACTAGCAGATGTGCTCCGCGGCTTCACCCGCGTAGATCCCACATTTTACTATCGAGATAATCCAAAGGGGAACTACTTAGTCTAATTTTGTAGTCGGTTAGAAAGTATCCTATGTCCTTTCCCGGGGTCCAATCTACCTGCGTACCAAATTTCATCCAGATCGGTTTAGTGGTTTTGGCGTGAGAGCGAGACAGACAGACAGAGTTACCTTCGTATTTATAATATTAGTAGGGTGTTTATGTTTAAGAATTTTAAGAATTCTACATTAAGACCAATTTCTGTACAGTTATGCAATAAATGATTATGATTATAATTATGATTATTATGATTATGATTAGAATTCCGAGCATTCTAATTCACACGGGTATTCAATAAATTATAAGTACTGTAAAATAAATGTTGTTTAATATATATTATATAATAATAAATCCTATTTAATTAGTTTTTATAGCAGCTATTTTGCTAATTAAACAAAAAATTAAAATAAACCATTGTTTTAATTACCTATCAATTCTCCTCTAAATACCTTACGCAAAATCCATCCATATTACTTTCGCAATTAAGCTCAAAATCCCGTCAAACGTACGCGGATCACCATTGCAAATGTCACGGATTTAAAACGCTGGCGCTGGAAGAGACACAATTAGCGACAAAAGCCGTTCGATCACGCTTTGATACATAATTCAGCGAGCGCACTTTGCGACTGTGATGGCGCTCGAGGGACACACGGTCAGTGCGTGTGGAGAACTTTGTACTTAGAGTTAACGAAGAAGTATGTTTGAAAAGATAAACACATTATAATTCTGTATTCCATGACGTACATAAGTGAGAAACGTTATTTATTATCTATTCGCTTTGTATTCGTGTACGTGTCTCTGGTGTCAGTATCTAAGCTTCTTGAGGGCCTCTGTAATAGCCTATGACTGTTACCGAAGACAAACAACCGGGACCTGCAATGCAACATGGCATCCGACCCATAGCAGCGCTTTGTTGTGAATACTACTCCACGGTCACCCACGCGCAAACGCACTGAACATTGCTTGACGTCGGCGATCGGTTGGTAATTGCTACATTCATTATTTTGCTACACTATTATTTATTAACTTTATTAAGAAAAAACTATTTCAATTACTAACACTAACGGAGTTGAAAAAATACCTAGCATTTAATTAGATACCCTAAATGCCGACGAATAAACCAAACAAATGTACGTAGAGCAGACATTCCTTTAAAGAAAATATAAAAAATCCAGATAGATTATATAACGTCTTTATTCTTTGATAAAGAATAAGTACATGTATAGTCAGACAAACATACATGTACGCATATATGATTAAATCTGCAGAACTTAAGGCTGTTAGGCCTAAGTTATTTTTACTTGTATTTAATTCACTATATCTAGATAAATAATATAATTCCGTCTTGTCAAACAGAACATTAACGCTCTAGCTAATTACTACATCCGTATGTATCACCTACGAGGCATGTTTAATTACCAACTCTTTGATATTGTTACTGATTCTCTACTTCAAAAGCGTGGGAGGTGGTGGTTCACTCATTTGGTGAAAAAAGAGTAAAGTAGATAAAGTAGATAAAGTAAAGAAAAGATAAAGTAAAGAAAAGAGTAAAGTAGAACCAATAAAATATCAATCACAAAACATCATCATCAGCCAGAAATCGTCCACTGCTGAACATAAGCCTCCCCTTAGAACGCCATTCCGAACGACAAGCTGCCAATTGCATCCACTGGTTACATGTGCCTTTCACTATGACGTCGGTTCACCTAGTGAAAGGCCTACCTACGCTGCGTCTTGCAGTTCGTTAGTAGTATTATTGAAGCAGATTTTTGGCCGATTTCATAAAAGGAGGAGGTTCTCAATTAGTCGGTTTTTTTAATGTACCTATGTTCTCTGATTTCTAAACGAAACCTATCAAGTATTTTTTTATATTTAATTGAAGTCATTGTCACTTTTTAATACGATTACTAAACGTGTGTCATACTATTGTAATGTACGATTACTAAATATCTAGCAATTTGCCCTTGAAATTAAAAATTCATAAATCCGCTCTGCTTTAATGGACGAGTACCGGAATACAGTCATTATTAAAAACCTGGTATGGATCCATCCCGTAAACGAAAGGATCTTATATCTTTGGTTAACTTAATAATAAATATAATTTAAATATTTAAGGCAACAAGAATTACTTAAAAATATATAACAAAAAAAATTACAAATTGATAATTCAAATTAATAATAATTAATATATTAATTCAGTATTTCTTAAAGAAGATATTGGCCCATATTATAAATACATTACAAATTAACATACATACAAAAATAATTAACTAACCACAACACTACACCTAACATTACGGCTTGGGATTGATCGTCTATCTCGCTTACCAACAGCTACGGAACACAAGTACACAGTTAATAACACGCAAAAACAAACTCAAGATTCATAGTCATTCAATAGGAAAACCAGGTTTTAGTACAATATTATACATTTGCAGCTGCCCACCAGGATTTCTCCTGTATCGGGAATGCTTTGTAACTTGTACACATACATACAAGCCTACTAACGAAGAAGTTCAAACTCATCTTTCGAACAGCCGACCCGGCCGGGAATCAAACCTGAAAAAGGTTTCAAGGCCGGGTCACGAATCAAACATGCTGTATAATATTCGATCGTCAACTGCCAAGGTCTATTCTTAAACTTAGTCTCAATTTTGAACCTAAATCTCTCTTTTTTAATTTGAAATGTCAAAGATATCAGAGAGAAGATTCCCGCGTCTATTTTTAAAATCTTTGAAACAAAAAAGCTTTGAATATCTCAGTAAAGAATGTAACGCGGACCTGAAATGGAGAAAGGCCTCCATTTCAGGTCCGCGTGGGACGTTGGGAAATAGAACAATTCTTTTGAATTGAGTGCTTGTTTTTGACAAACTTCTAAATTAGGAGGATGTTAGTAACTTGTTATTTCAGAGATTGACCTCACATATCAAAATCAGAGTGTCAAAAAGACTTACACATGTATATTTACACATTATTATAATTTATTATTCGTTAATTAGTTAGTAGTAGCCCAGTCGGTAAACCCGTTGCCTCACAAGTGAAAGGGCGCGCGTTCAAATCCAGGTTCAGGCATGCACCTCTGAGTTTTTCACTCATATGCATATTAGACTTTATTCCCACATACATAATACAGTGAAGGAAAACATCGTGAGTCGGAGAAGATTTAACTTTCAAAGATAAGTGAAGTTGGAGACTTCACTTATCCATTTGGCCAGCGTGGTGGACTATGGCCTACACCCCCTGCATGGGGAGCCCCGTGCCCAGCATTGGGACGCTATAGGTTGATATGTATAATTATTCAAAAATACACTCTAAAAACATTACCCTCCTTTTGATTAGAAATGAGAAATACATTAGGTTTTACGATGAAACGCAAAACTCGGGGCAACCGTCCGAACTATTAATGAAAACTCATTAGAGTATATATGTTAATTTTACTATCCACCTTATTGAATTAAACTAACGTAGGCGTTAGTGTTAATATAATATTTAAGAGGGAACGCAAGTACTGAGGTTCCATACATTAGTAGTCCTGCATTTTATTCTCTTTTTCACGACAGATATTTTTTTTAACATTCTTTATTCTTTTCTACCGAGTTCCAAAAATGTGGAGGTACTCAGTTCGACGGTAGTATTTTATTGTATGTTTTTTTATGTTTGTTACCTGATTTCTCGGAGACGGCTGATTCAATTTGATTTTTTTTATTTAAAAAGGTACTTCTCGGGTGTCCTATTAAAATTTTGTCAAAATCAGTCCAGATGTTAGTTTTTTAAGTCGTAATAACTGTAAAAGTTCTGTCGGCGTCTGCCGTAATAGACGTCGGTAATAATAATAACTTGTTATTTAAAAAGATATCTCGATTTAGCAAGCGCCTATCACAAACCTAAAGAGTCTTTCAGTTATCATGATTTGCAAACCAAACCACTGAAACCATTTTGATATAATTTATTTGGCGCCACGTGGGATTACCATCACCATTTCAAACAAAAAATAATTTACCAAATTGATTCAGTCTATGAGAAGTCGGGAAACATTCGCAAAAAAAGATGATTCCGACAAATTGAGAAACTGCTTCTTCTATGGACACGGTTAGAAATACTTTTTACTCTAGCGTCAAAATCCAGAGTTGAAATTGTATAATTACTTTGTATGGAAACTTAGTACTTGCGTTACCTCTTAAGTAACGTTAATAACTTCGGATTAAAGCAGCCATATTACAACTTAAATATGCGCTTTTATATTTAAAAACGGTTGAGATGAAGTTACCGATTGAATTACATACTATTTAGATGGTAAAAATTATATTTTGCATATTTATGTGAGATTGTAATGTACACGCTTCAAGTTTTATAGTCGATTATGGTGTAAAATTGGACTTTTTATTTACAAATTAAGAGATGTTATCAGTGTTTCGTTTCAGGGTTAATTATTGTATAGGTAAGTGTTACTTGTATCTTTTGATTTTAATTTTTTTTTTATATTAAGACAACATCTTTTTACAATTGTAATGATTTACAAGACAAATCTCTAGGTGCAACGATTTTGATTAAATACGAAAAGTATATTCTATGAAACAAAAAAAAACGAAATCGGTAGTCTCTGAGAAATCGGCTAGCATATGACGAATATAACCTCCTCCATTTTTGATATCGGTTAAAAATTTAGATGGAAACCCTTCGATAGATTTTGATCAAAATTTTTAGCAATCATCGAACAATAATCAACAAATATCTTAAATGATATCTTTTGGGGTAGAAACCGATAACATCGAATAGAGGGAGTGAGGTGAGGGGGCGAGGGGGCGAGGGGGCGAGGGGTTGAAATGAGCAAGAGTAAATAAGTCATTAATATAATATAACCATATCTTTTGGGGGATCGGAAACATGATGGGATAAGGGTTTAGATGCACTAGGATGTTCAAACTTGAACCAGTGGCCGGGGTTTTAAAATACATGCGGTATCTTCTACCTGTGTAAACTGTGTCCTGAAATGGAGCCCTGGCCTTGAGTGTAATCAGAGTTAGGGCTCCGAACACCCACTAAAGCCACGGTAAAACGTGCGTCTCACATTGACGAATAAGACGAGACAAGCTATCCAGGGAAGTGCTGAGGCATTGCGTAAGGTAAGCACCGGTGAGTTCATCTGAAGACCCCGATGAACTTCCAGGATCTCCAGACGGGAAGGGCTTAGTAGGTACAATCCTACATAACCCCGATTCCCCCTTATGAAGTCGGGTATCTATCGCAGAATTCTCCCTCGTTGGATTACCATTATGTCCAACCCATCATCATAAGGCAGCGTAACATACGCTGCCTTATGATGATGGGCTTTCCTTTAGTACGCAGGGCAAATCGGACTATGTAGAACTATCTATTACTTTCTTATTATTTGACGAAATACATTTTAAACACAGCCATTTTGATTTACATTATTCAGAGAGACCAAATAGTACAAAACTCTATACCATAATGCAAATAATCTATAATAGAGCTGGGGTAAAACAAGCACAATGCTAGTGTAGCGAAATCCGATCATTATATTCTACAGCGTACCTATCAACAGAAAACAGCCTTTAAGGCTGTTTTCTGTTGATACTAGCTATGTCCTGCTACCCGCGTCGATACAGGATAAAAAATAACCTTTGTATTAATCCAGGGTCTAAGCTACCTCTGTACCAAATTTTATCCAAATCGGTTCAGTAGTTTTTGCGTGAAAGACTAACAAACATACATTAACACATTCTAACAAACTTTTAACATACAAGTATTTCTTTAATACAATATTGCGGTTCTATAAGACATAGTGTAGTTTTACCCTTACATTATCTTTTTGGGGGATCGGAAACAAGATATAGGGTCTTTTCAATTCTTCGAGTAAATATGTTATTGAAGCTTTACTTGTGACTGCATTGTTAACATTGTTCTTTTGAAATTGATTGCCGGATTGTGATATAAACCGGAAACACGAATAGTTGGAATTTGATTCGTCATTTTCCTCTTTTCATTTTGAAATTTTAGTTTAGTAGTTGTTGTTTTTATCACGAGATGTAGTTCAAAGAATATGTAGTGTTTTAACGCTTTGTTTTTTGATGATGTTTGAGATATCGAAATATATTTTTATTTTTACTGAGTAACCTTCTTCCTCACCGTCTTATTTCTCTTTACTTTCGAGCGAGCGCTGGAAGAGTCAACATCTCCTGAAGATGGCTTGTGCTAAGGCGAAACACGGGTCGAGGAAGGAAGTTCACAACACTTAGTAAATTTAGCAAGAAAACTATGTTAGTTACGCAAATCTAACCGCCCCAAAACATACAGCAAAAATAGAGATAAGTAATTAAGGACATTATTTTTTACAAGCTTTTGACGATACTAACACTAACTAACCTTTCCTTGATTTTCAAAAATCTCAAAACGTAATTATTACTTACTGAACAAAACAAAAAATTAGGGGTACGTTATTTTTCAATTATCATTTTATTATAGAAATAAAAGTGAGTAGTAAAAAAATTAGTTTTCAATTAAAATTGTAAAACTCTTTGTCAGTACAAAAATAGAACATTCACAAAATAAAACTATAGTCTCGGTCTCTCAAGTCGCGAGTGAATCTATTCTGATTATATGAAAAGAGCGATCTCTTCCACACAATTTTATAAGATATGGAATAGAGTTACGTACACCTGTATCCGACTTCTAAAGAGATTTTCAATTCTGTTTTTTTATGTACATACATTTCCTCTGATACACGTAGATTGATTTGTTTTTTTTTTAAATTCGGTTTCCATTACAAAACCTATGTTACAAACAAAAAACATTGCATATAAAACCATTCAAATTACAAAAAAAAAAAGGAAATTATAGAAAAGAATGAACAATACATACTTAAACTGACTTCCGGTCTTTAAATCTAGCGCTCTCGGTAGGCCATCTTTTATGGCCTCTTCACTGTTCACAGCCAATATACGACTCATAAAACTTAATAGAATCCTAGAGCTAATAACATATAATAATACGAAGCTATTAAATCATAGTTATTAATTATTATAATAATGGTTAGAGTTGTATCGAGGGGAGATCCGTATCAAACGTGCGAATTTGTACACGTCATTGTATTTAATGTTTTTAATTCAATATCTAACTGTTAGCAAAATTACTAAATTATTTTAGTGTAGTTATGTTGTAAGAATGATAAATTAAAAAGTTATATTCTTTGTTCACCCAGGTAATTAAAATAAAATATACCAGTCTAATAAACCTGTGTTCGTTTCTAAACGAGCATCTGAAAAAAAACTAGCATCTAACGTATGTTTTGGTATTCGCGTAACAGTGGTATTTTTCAACTAATTTTAATTCGACGTAAAATACATGTTAAGAGTTTTGTTCCTGGGATTTTTGATCGGGAGAGTGTTTACTACAACTAGTGGACACATTAAATACGTTGCTAAATAACGTCCCATTTTAATAAAATCTAAAAGAAACTAGCGGAACGCTTTATTCATATGATTTTTAATATCAAAATCTGTCGAACATAGTTGTTTTTTTTTTATATCTAATACAGGTATTTGACCACAAGCTCACATGACCTCGGAAGTCAGCGACACTGCGGCCCCAGATGGAGCAAAACTAGCCGGAACACACTGTTAGCTAGCCAGGCGAGCGTTAGAGAACATCCTACATGCTATAGTTTCCTCACGATGTTTTCCTTCACCGGTAGCTCAGCTTCTTTTTGAATATTTCTAGGGATCGAACCTCGCCTTTTGCACGGCTACACCATCACCGCTACTAATTTGTCTAGATATAACCACAAAAGTTTGTAGTTCTGAAGTCACCTGTGCCACAAAAAAAACTTAACAGTTTTTTAATAAGTAAATCTCACGCATCTATATTTTATACGAAAAGCAAAATCATGCCCTCGCGAATGATATAGGATAGCAATTGAATCAAAAATCACGCAACCAGAAAGCATCAATCAAAAGTCGATTTCCGTTCACAATTAAATTGGGTTCCGAGCGGGGAAAGGGGACCCTCAAAATGGAATTACCCTCAAAACGTCCTAATTTCGTATGCATCGGTTCTGTCGCGGACGCGGAGAATATTCAAGAAGATTTTTGGGGTTCCATGACGTATGTAAATGATAGGTTTTGTTGATCTCAATTTAGTTGTCGCATTAAGCTTAGCAAATATACTAATATTATGATCATTACAGTTTTCGAAAAACAAGGATTCGCGTACCAAGGGTTCCGTGTCATTATCTTAGCAAAATTAGTTCAAGTTTGTACCTGTTATCGTTAATAACATCAAGCAAAAAACGGCAATACTCAGGTTGCCAAACCTGGACCCTGGTACCCCTGATCCTCTTAAATATTCATTTTCTTTAGATTAAATTATTAAGTATAAAATTAATGTTAAAAAATATATTTATTCAATCATCATTTAAATATTTATTATATTCTGTTTTTAGTATTTATAACAATAAAATAGCATCATCAGAAATACATCATCTGTGAATATGTCAACTGTCTAGCTACTCGTATCACGGTTCATGAGATACAGCATGGTGACACACGGACGGACGAACGGTAAGCAAAGTCCTGGTGAAACAGGCTCTCGTTTTTACTTTTTTGGTCCGGACAACAAATGTTCAATTTTCTACGGAACATTCCTAGCATTTTCTTAAAGAAACAGCAAGAAACCCTCAGTGTAGGGTGACAAGTTTAATTTAAACTTGGCCGGACGGCCCGAGCGACCGATTATAACTTTAAGTGTTATATTTAATGACTTTTTGAGGATTTTCCCGAATTATTAATGCGTCATATTTTCGCCCTGTTTATGGAGTAATTTATTGTTTGGGCTTTCACGTTTTTGTTGAGATTTTTTTACTTCGGATCCATTGTCAATGAGAGTAGATGATACTTCGTAAATTTATTTAAATCTGAAAAGTTACGTATATTTTCGACCGGAAGTTTATACATTTTGACCCAAAGGTGCGGTGATACGGTCTTTACCGACTTCCCAAAAAATGAGGTACTTAATTCGACGGCTGGTTTAGAAAATTCTTTTTTGTTTCATCATTAACCCGTCAGTAACCCGTCAGCAAAGATATGAAACTTGAACTATTACTGTTATTTCGATGAAAAAATCAAATCACTGAACCAATTCTGATAAAATTCGGTACGGAGTTAGCTTACCCTTCACTGTTTTCGTGTCTCTGATAGAATTTTCGTTCCGGGGTGTACATCTTTTCTCCTAAATTGTAACGTATTTTTTTGTTACTGGTGTCAATATCTTCACTGTGATATATTTTAGGACTACACGTTTTATTATTTAAAAAAAGATTGATAGAATTCTAGATAATAATTAAATCTTTTAAAAGGCATCGTATCAGTGCAAAAATATGACTGCTTAGGAAGCTTGTAACTTTATAGTGATATACAAGACAGATTAAAATAAAAAGGTAAAGCCCAGTAAATAATGTGTTAGCTATGTGAAAAAAAAACCACTGGAATCGAAATTAAAAGGTAGAAAAGAGCTATATCTTATTGTATGAACAAGTTAGCGGTCTATAGCTGTGTCAACGCAGGCAACACCGCAGGGAGCAGCTAGAATACTATAATAAAATCAGTTAGTTCCCAAAGAGTAACAAACATAATCATTCCTGCAAGCTGTAACACTGTTTTCAGCTTTTGGGACCCTGGGAGTTAGTGTTGAGTCCAATAAATTAAGTTATTTCCGCGTCGCTCCGAGCATGCAAGGGTATAACTACATTAATAGGTGACTGTATGAGTTTTGCATAAAATTACTGAAATCTACATAAAGGGTTTGGTTTGTACTAAGCTGAAAGGAGGTCACTATACTCATCATAAGGTACAACTTTCGCTATGGGACCAATTCTGAATACAAGAAAAAAAAATTACTGTTTTTATAACGACACGTACTTGAAGATATAACGACACGCATTTGAAGATATATATATTCAGGAAAATTAGTAAATATTGTTGTTTGCATGTCTGTACCAAATATTATTGAAATTTCTAGAAAATAGCGACGTAGCTAAAACAACCCGAATGAAAAATCCCAAGACCGACGTATAAAAAAATTGTAAAATTCGTAGAATCCATACATAACGTTTTATCCACATTGGTTGGAGACTACCACCTGTAGGTACGCGAGCATTGACATTGTTAATGTACGCGAGCACAAATTTTCTTGGAGACAAACATCCATACATACAAAAAGACAGAGGAAAGAACATGTTTCCAGGCTCAAAAAAGAATTGCTCGGTTAACTACATACATTTATATATAACTAGCTGCACCCTGCGGTTTTACCCGCGGCAGATCATCTTTAATCATCCAGAACAAAAAGTAGCCCATGCGTTAATTCCAAGGTATAAGCTATATTCGTGGCAAATTTCATCAAAATCCGTCAAGCCGTTTAATCGTAAAGGAGGTACAAACAAACACACACAAACTTTCGCCTTTATACTATTAGTGTGATCATCTTATGCCACATTAGTACACAAAGCGCGATCGTCGATTAAACCAACCGATATGAACACGTAAGGTGCGGACGAGATCTGAATATTACTAACAATATAATTGTGATAAAACTTGCGATAATATAATCAAGTGAAATTCGAATTTTATTGGGGTACAATTTTCGGGGGTGTTTTTGGAGTAAACTGGATTATTTTATTAGAGGTAGATCCATTTTTAATTTTTTGTATTACACGGGATTTCACGCGTACCTGATCAATGGAAAAGTAACTAAACTAAAGTTTTGTTGAATTAATTATGTTTGTCACCTGAAACTGACCCCTCGAGGGGACAAACACAAACTATTATTCCTCAACTAGAAGGATTACGTTTTTCGAGTATAAAATATGTATAGAACGGCTTGTCGTATTTTTTTTTTGTGAGTGGTGTCAATAGATTAGTCTTCACCCGCAGATGGTCATAGGCTTGTACTAGCTCCAAAGTAGGCTCTAAAGTTCTTGCATTCGGGTTTTTTGTAGTAACTTTTAACCTCTTGTTAAGTAAAATACTACTACTATAGACAAGTGTCTTTATAACCAACCACGAAATGATTACCTATAGACCATTTAAGATCTAAAAATAATTTCAAAACCTACAAAGTTTATAGTATTTAATGATTTTTTTTTGAGATACTCAAAAACAACAGACATTTATTAAAACACAAAAACAAAGGAAAATAAAACATTCACAGCTATAAAAACTTATAATAAAATAATATATCTACTTTAGTAGTTCTGCGAACAAATAAACTCGAAAAATCAATAATTTTGCTATTTAAAAATATATTACTGAGAACAATAACTTTGTTTCTAGAAAGAAGTTTCTTTTCTTTTACTTTATACTTTGTAATTCTAACTCCTGAAAATATCATTATTTGCCTTTGACGGACTTATAATTATATGACAAACAGCCCGTTGCCGTGTAAATCAACGAACAACTTCGATTTGTATCTCTGCTTGGAAGTCAAAGTATTTAGACCTTATTTCCCGGGTATTAAAATCTAGTTTTATAAGATCTTCGTAGGGTTTGAAATTGCAACCAAACGACTAAAAAATTCTAAAAATTCGTAGAAACCAATACACCAAGTGTCGTAAAGATTGGATGGAAACTAAGACATGCCAATACGAAAGTTCTTGCCGACAAACATCCATATAAACATACAGACAACAGAATATTTCGCTATACTCGAAGCAGAGTCGCTTCGTTCGCTCGGTCAATTATTATACTGCATACTTAATATCAGCTGGTTTTTAGTATCCAGTTACTTTTAAATCGCATTAAATACTACACTCACTTACTTAACAACTTTTTTATGTGAATTTTACGGTGACTTAGTACAAGAAAACTCAATCAATGTAACTCAACGTTCGCACAAAATCCTATAAAAGATTATTGGCTCTCCACAACTATAGTAAATAGAAGAATCATCGAAAGTGCATTAAAATAAAGTCATAAAACATCTATTACAGCGTCTGAAAACTGATTGTAAAAATATAACAAAGAAAAAATAATATATAAAACATCATACGTCACCTGCCGGCACTAACGGAAGACCAGCGCTGGTTGTTTCAACCAGCATTATGCTGAGGTGGAGCCGATTTGTGACAAGAAATTTAGATATTAATTATGGAGTCTCTATTAGTACAAGTAGTTTTTTGGTACAAATAAATTTATTTCTTTCATAATATATTAGGTCCTTACATTTGAAATTGGCGTTTTGTCGTACTGGCCACTTTGATCTCAAATATCTCTTCTTTGGTTAGGGATTCCAATTTCAAATTTATACAGCTATTTATTCAGACATTTGTATTTCGAAAACAGTAATTCATTTGTTTTGTCCTCGTTTGGTTTTTTCTTTGCGTCACGCAGTTTACAAAATGGAAAACTTGAAATATCCGAAAGATCCGATTTAAAGTCCCTTCATTATTGTGCCGGTTGAGTAATGTAACGATTTAGATTTAGACGATGTTTTGGTTCATTTTTATATAAATGCGGATGTTACTTGTTTAATGATAACCACCTCGATTAACAACTATTAGCAAAATAATAGTTAAGTTTAAAAAATATTTTTTGTGGTGAGACTGTAATTTTTTTTATGTCGGTCAATAGCAAATGCAATACTCTACAACCCATATTCATAACTTATATATAGCTAGCTGGCACTATCATTTTATTTATTTCAGTAATTTTAAAAATTCATGACTTAAGATTTCAAGAAACAGTACTCGTAATCTTTAGTACTTGTCTTTTATATAAGAGTGAGTGGGTCATTCAGTTTTTAGACCGATTAACGGCCTCTAACATAGCATACGATTGCCATCCGAAGACGAAGAAGAAAAAACGGTACCTACAATTTATAATGTCATCTTACTGTATCTCTCGCTTTTACCTTTAAAGTACACATAAACAATAAATATAGAACCTCTATTTAAAAAAAAAACAAATAGGTAAGTTCATTCTATTGAAACATTTTACCTTTCCTAAAGAGGGTAGTATGAAAAAATTCTGAAAGTTCGTTTGTATTCCCGCGCCATTGCTCCGTTTCCGCTTTTTTATGTTCCGCTCCTCTCCTTTTCTAATGCGAAGCTGATTTATTGGTATAAGCCACAGAAAAAAGCGAGTTGCAATTATTATTTTCATTTATTTTTAAGGCTGGAATTCAAATACCAATACCAATTTTTGTTAAGGCAGTTTAAAAACTCTAATAGATGCTACTTCGCCCATACAAAGGAACTGTAGTTACTCGCTTCTAAATAAAATAGAATAATCAGATTTAGACACGATTGCCACATTATAATCACCCTAATGAAATTTACCGAATACGAACGAAACTACACATTTGTGTAGTAAAAAAACCCGCTTCGTAAAACAAAATATATAATTATGGGTTTATGCAACAAAATTTTACAGCTTAAATTTACTTGTCAACTGAAGGAAGGCTTCCATTTACACTTGATTGATTTTTTAAATTATTTTGTTTTGGCAAATAGAAGCAAACGTATTTGTGAGTCCGTCCGAGTTTATAACTTGGCCCATTTCACGTATATCCCGGTCAAATGTTTATAGAAGGAAAAACCGGCTGCCGACAACGGGCCGGGGCCGGCGCGGGCGAGTCCGGGCAAACAGATCGGAATGCGAATTGCACTCCGCGTCTGCAAATACCGGGTCGTAAATAAAAACCGGGACGAATTTGAGGATGACCAGTTGTCTAGCAAGGAAACTGGGACATATGTAGAGACGAAACATACCAGGTCAGCACAATAGAGAATATTTTTTGGGAAATAGTTTGCCGAAATTATGCAAGACGTAATCCGGATATTTTTGTTTGAAACTACGAGTATATCAACAATCTATCCATAAAATATAACTGTAGAAGTCGAATTTCTGTATAGTTAAAAATAATTCAAAACCCTAGTCAGGGGGATGTAAGAAGTAAAACAGAATTAATTTATTTATGAGCTCTCCGAAACGACTGGACCGATTTAAATGAAATTGTGTATGTATGTATGTAGTAGCTTCTATCCCTGCTCAACATATATGATACTTTTGATCCCGGTAAATCAAAGAGAAGAAATAATAAATACCACGGGGACGAAGTCGCGAGCATCAGCTAGTAATAAATTATTTAAAAAAAAACCGACAGAAATAAATGTAACTCACCATTTTCTGTAGTCTGCCATCTTAGACCAATTTTTATCAAACATAGCTAAGACCATCAAACAAAAAAACTAATTTATCATTCAATTAAAAAAACTTATAAAATCTTGTCGTTTTTGCGTTGGGGGTAAAAATGGGACACCATACTGCTCCAGAAAACTTAGAAAATGTCTACCGCCATCGATAAAGAACTTTGTCGACGCGAAAAGCGTAAATAAAGATACTACGTCCCTTCTAATGGCGTTTCCTGTGTTAGAGCAACGATGATTCTGGACAAATACGATATATAAAATATATTTTATTGGGCAAGCGAGCGAAGTGTCACTGCTATACAAAATAATATCATTCAGTTGCGATTGGAAAAAAATTACCAATATTGTTACCATTTTACTTAAATGTACATTTTGTACTTATAACTTGCTCAAATTTATGTGTTTTCTGTGTATTATAATTATTTTATTTTAAAAATATAACAAGATTATTAAGATCTATTACAACGAGGAAAAAACAGATATTTATCCCATCGGCAAAAAAGCTGTATTATTATACATTACACGCCAGTAAATCGTATAAAGCTTTGGTTGAGGCAAATTTTGATTTAATCTGTCAGAATGTTTCTATCGATGTTGTTACATATGTATTTTTCATACAACTTATTGAAGACTCGTGCCCAGCAGTAAAATTAAATTATTTCACTGCTATAAATATGACTAAAGTATATGTATATTTTTATGTCGTTAGTTAGTTTGTTTGTGTGTTTTAGTCTTCAGGGTCATATTTTCAATAAACTTCGCGTGTGTCCTTTGATGATGTGCTTTTAGGTGTACCTGAAAGGAAGACCACATTTTGAATTAGGAATATTCGTAGCATACTCTTCTTCATTGGGGAGACCCGAGCCCTGCAGTTGGACGTTATGGGTTTACATGTAATGTACGTACATTCGTAAATATTCTAAGTATCTACGTGCATAATATAACGTGTCACAGAATGGTGTGACAATACTTAAAGGTGTTAGACTACTTATCAAAGTGAACAAAATAATTCAAATTTAAAATAAAAAAATTCATAACAGAAATTGGTTGATCGGTGATGTTGTATGGAAGACGAAATAATTTTTTTAATTTTACTACTCCCTAAAAGTAAGGTAACAAATGAAAAGGCTTGTCTGTCAGAATACGATACACTATGGTGAGTTTCAAATTCAATATGGCCGCCAAAACAAAATGTCGATGTCGGTTTTTTTTTAAATTTTAACTTTTTTATTATATATAAAAATTATAATACGTATTATGTCATAAATGGACAATCTTAATACCGGTGTCATGATATAAACCATAGATAATTTAGAATTTTAAATATACTTTTTTTTCTGCTATATATATTTTTTGTTGCTGTTGTTAGTCATTTTGTTTTTGGTAATAAAGACACTTGCCCAATAAAAAAGCATACTAACAATTGAACATTATTAACTTCATCAATATATATATATATAAATCAATGCTACTTTTCGTTGTAATTTTACAACTCAAGAACGAGCTCACCTATCCAAACCAAATGTTTAGTCTTTGTTCGGACTATTTAGTAGATGGTTTATGTAAAGTTTGCACAGAATCGGTCGAGCGGTTCTTCATTTATCACATTTATTGTAGCAAATGAATTCAATAAATGGCGGATCGTTTGGTAATAGGGATTGTACTGTCAAATTACTACATGACAGTACAAGCATGTTTATACGTAGCGAAGCACGTACCACCCGCTCGTTACTTATGTTTTGTAAGATTGTTTAATAAAGTGCTAATAATACTGGTCATAAAACCAGAAAACTTGTTTGCCGACTCTACGCTTGAAGGTGTATCGAAAAAAACTAGGCCCGTAATTATAAATCCCTTTTGCTCTCATAGCATTTTAAAATTAATTAAAGAAGGCAGGTGCTAATCTTATAAAATGATGTACAATGATAAACTTAATACTATCATAAAAAAGCTTATATAATTTCTTAAGTTTCAATTTGTCAATACCCAAGTAGATCTTGGGTTCAGTATATTTTAATTTAAAAGTGTTCTATATTTTTTTTCAGCAGCGCAAGTGCCGTTATTGACATAAACAAAATTACTAACTACAATAACAAAAAATATTAGCAAAATGATTACTTACAGACCATTTAATATCTATACATAATCCAAATGCTCCAACGCACCACCAGAGGGCAGCGTGCTTGAACTTTACTTTTAACAACTTTTAGTTTTAATGAGATATTTTTTTTAAAGTGAGGCTATATATTTTTTTGGAAAGTTTTTTGCATCGCCGTTTTACTAAATTTACCAAATATTTCTAGTACTACTATTTTTTAGACTTTGGCATCAGTTATATTACAAATTATAACTCTCCACGGAACCCCAAGACGAATTGATATTCATTAAAAACCCAGATGAAGGATACAATTAAAGTATGAATTCCAAAACGGAGTTAGATAAGTTTAAAAATACAATTAAATAGATATACAAGTAATTTGTAGAAATCTAATCTAACCGGTATCAGAACTACGCCCACCGAATATCAACTCCGCCTTTCAAGTGCACTCAAGATATAAGAGAGAGCGTTTATGTACGACAACCACAGAACAATCCGGACCTTCGCGCACTCACGGAGTTGCTCTATGGGGACAACATACTTTAATTCGCAATTTTTAGTAATTTTTGGTTTACACAACTACAGGATCGATATCGATAGAATCTATAATTTACTATGAAACCTCTCAAACAAACAAAAAAAACGTTAGAATTCAGTATAGATTATATATGATTTCCGACTTGCAAGCGACAAAAAATACATTAAAAACTAGAAAACGTCCTAATTTCTATAGCCTAAAGTTATGTGTGCGTTGCGAAGTTGATTATTTCTCCAACAGCAGGAATGAGGCAGTTAGCTACGACGTCACTAACCGACCGCACACAATAAATCCAAAATAGTTAAAAAGCAACTGTAAGTAAAATCGCTATATCTCTATTCTTGACCCACACAAACCTACCGTACCATAAGATATGGTCAAAAACAGTATCCCAGACATAATTACGGCACATGTGAACCCATTACATATAGATTACGGCGAAGCTTATTAAGGAAAGATGAATTCATCAGATAGTGCGGTTTTGAGGAATAATTTTCGAGTAAGATAGAAGACTGTAAAAGTATTAAGTGTTCCGTATGAATAGGAACTTATTGGTTTATTCCTCCTCGTTGTTTTATATCAGTGCGCAGAATTCAGTATAATCTTGCCTTGCATGTAGATAGACATCTATTTACACAAATTATTTTTAAATTAAAAGTTATTAATGAGTAACATCGATGTAACGACGCGACATATTTTTTCAGTAATTTCAAATCTAAAATTAATCAATTAAATTTAAAATTATAATTTTAAATAATAATTTTAAATGTTTTGTATTTAATTTATTCGCTATGATTTTATTTATCTTCTTATCCTGTACTGCTAAGATGCTGTAACAATGAGCTGACATAATTACTTTACCACATGAAAGTTTTCAAAATGTGACGTTCCGTTTGCTAACGATTCTCACTGGACTCTAATAAATGGTGAATAGATAAAATCGATATTACTGGCAAAGTGAACCGTAATTTTGATTTTTGGTGTGACGGGACGCCATTTATACCGACACGACTACGCCTATGCTATTTTTCATTCAATTTTGATGGCACTGAACTTCACTGAGTAAATTCTTAGAATGAATGTGGTTGATATACAGAACTACTAAGTTTTTATTAGACTTTCAATGTCATTATAAGGCTGAGTTGCGGTAGTATTCCTTTCTTTAAGGGTTTCGTACTCAAGGGGAAGAGAGAAGAAGAAAAAAAACAGAGCCCCGTTTCCTCACTATTACTAAGTTTTCTGTCCGTATGTCTTTCTCCAGGCCATAAACCGTGATAGATATACATTTGAAATTTTCACAGATGAACTATTTCTATTGCTACTATAACAATAACTAAAAACAGAGTATAATAAATATTTGAGGAGGCTCTTATTATAACGAACGTGAATTTCTTAGCATTTGTCGTCATAGCTCCAATGTAACCACATTATACTCGTATATGAATATTTCAACTATGTAGCTATTACGGTTCATGAGATACAGTCTGGTGACATACAGACGGACAGACAGTGAAGTCGTAGTAAAAGGGTGTCGTTATTAACTTTTAGGTATGAAACTTAAAAACAAGAGAGTGGAGTAGGGTACATTTAGAATATGAATTAATACATAGGTAATTTGATTACAATTCAAATAGAAATTTACTTAACTAAAATAAAAAAAACAAAAACCATAAAACAATAGTAGCCCGTTTTCAAAATGACAAGTGTAAACATTTTTGTATTTACTTGCATTTCTAGCTGTAATATAATGACATATTACACCTAACACCTTAATCAACAAAAAATACACAAAACCTAACATTTTACATCACTGATCACTCATTTCCGTCTAATCACAATAATCCAAAATCTGACGAGTAAAAAAACGCGTTATTAGCTCCTGCACTAATAGCATCATCAAGCATTAGTCGCGGAGGTAGCGGTCATTGTGATTACGAGTACACGACCTCTGTGGTCTACGATGCACATTAGGAGGGATTATGCAGTATGGAGGCAACCATGCTTAAGAGTGAGTGAGTCATCACCCTTAAGCACGGATATAAGGGTGGCTCACTCACTATAAAGACCTATATTCTCCATACAAAACATCCGAAAGCTACTAAGTTCTAAGGATGCAAATCTAAAAAAATAATACTAAAACACTTTCGATGTTTTAAGCTATACTTGTATTCGATCGAACCAACTTTTTTTTTGTGATTATTATCGATCGAACCAACTTTAATAGTGAACTTAGTTGTACATTAATATGTCGATTTTTTTTATATCTTCCCCATTCCTTAAAGGCGCCCGAATTTTATTTTGCTTATGAAAAGTATTGTGCTTAGAAAAAACATAGAAGACTATGTTTTTATATGATTGTCAAAACATAAACACAAAATGCACTAAAAATTAAATTAAAACTGTCAAATTCAAATAACACGAGAACTAGCACAATAAACAGAGTGTGGCGGTCGATCACTGAAAAAGAAAAAAATATAAAATACTAAAATCATAACGACGAAAACCTTTTGCAGATAAACCGTAATAATATTAAAATCTATCCAATCCCTTCGTATTTGAAGTTACTTATTGCCTCAACCAATAATAAACATGGACATTCACCTAATATTTATAAGAACTCTTCACAACTGACCAAAACTAAGCTGACAGCTGAGTGACATGCTTAGAGCTACCGGACTGACATGTCTTACCATTTATATTTCGACGGCCATCTTTTTTTTCCGTTTTAGTTATTCTTGATCCTAATACCTTGTAATAAGGTTCAAGTTTTTAGCAAATGGATAGAGATATCTTATTAATGTAGAACGTACTGTATTATTTACTTTTCTTGAGTAAAAACTACCGGTCAAGTGCGTTTATTAAAAAAATTAACAAATTAAGTGTAACAACTTGTTAATCTATGCCCTGTACGTTATACTTAGTCTGAAAAAAATTATAGGATCATTAGTATCGATAATTAAATACAGTTGGGTGGGTCACCTAAAATGCGAAAATAATAGGTCTTTACATATGAAATTGGCGTTTTGTAAGGGAGGAACATAAAGTCTTTTTTTTATAATAATATATTTATTTAATCAAAGTATGTACCATTGCTATCTATGCACTTTTGCCATCTCATAGGTAGTTCATTGATCCCTTTACTAAAAAAACTATTAGGACGAGAATCAATGAAATCTTTGAAAGGCGCTTCGGACTGCCCATCGGAGTTGAATTTTTTCCCTTGCAAGTTATCCAAATTTCGAAAAAAATGGTAATCTGTTGGAGCCAGGTCCGGGGAGTACGGTGAATGTCTTAGACATTCCAATTGAAGCTCCTCTAATTTGGTAGCAATCTGTTGTGCAGTGTGTGGTCTAGCGTTGTCCTGAAGCAGCAGTGGCCTAGAGCGATTGACCAACCTCGGTTGTTTAGCAGCTTGCTTTTCCATCATGGTTTGCAGTTGCTGACAATAGATATCTGCTGTAATCGTCTGGCCAGATTTAAGAAAGCTGTAGTGAACGACACGTCCACCAAACGCTCATAAGTAACTTTTTTTGAGTCAATTTTCGCTTGGGGCAGGATTTGGCTGGTTCGCCAGGATTCAGCCATTGCGATGAGCGTTTCCGATTATCGTACAGGATCCACTTTTCATCACAGGTAATGATCCGATTTTAAATCCCTTCATTATTGTGCCGGTTGAGTAATGTAACGCAGCAGTTGACGCGCGTTTGTCGGTTTGCTGCACTCAATTCATGAGGTACCCACCTTTAAGCTTTTTCACCTTTCCAATTTGCTTCAAGTGGATTAAAACAGTTTTATCACTAACACCGCAGCCTCCAACTAACTCGGACGTGGTTTGCGATGGATCTGCTTCCACAATAGCTTTCAATTCTTCATTAGCAACTTTAGTCTCCGGCCGTCCACGGGGCTTGTTCTGCAGGTCGAAATTTCCAGAACGAAAACGTTGGAACCAAAAACGCACTGTGTTTTCTTTTGCGACACCGCCGCCATACACATCATAAATCCTTCGAGCCGTTTCTGCAACACTGGTACCACGGTGGAACTCGTACTCGTAAATAACGCGATATTTCAAGTTTTCCATTTTGTAAACTGCGTGACGCAAAGAAAAAACCAAACGAGGACAAAACGAATGAATTACGGTTTTCGAAATACAAATGTATGAATAAATAGCTGTATAAATTTGAAACTGGAATCCCTAACCAAAGAAGAGATATTTGAGATCAAAGTGGCCAGTACGACAAAACGCCAATTTCATATGTAAGGACCTAATATTAAAGTGAAGCGACATTCTCCAGGACAACTAAACATGGTTTATAATATTATAGAGTAAATTTATGGTTTATAATATTTGATCGAAACGAGGTAGGTGATGGAAAATTTTGTCTGTCTATTATATAGTTGTCACTCGAACTTTTTAACTACTTCAAATATAGGCTTTCATTATCGGACCAGCTCTTGATTCGCGAAAAAAAACAGTTGTTCCATACAAAAAGTTAATCGGTCGTAACCAAAATGTATGAAAACGCTGGTTTCTTTCACGAATTCAGAGTTGTTCCCATTGACGATGATGACGACTGATGACGATTAATAAACAATTTAATTTAATTTCTTTGAAAAACAACTTTAGACTACCATTTAAGTAACATAGAACTCAATTTCCGACTTTTATTTCCAAAAAAATAGATTATTTCATACATTAAAATCAAAATATTTAAAGTTAAATAAACTTGGGATTTTAAATAAAGTGGTAGCGATCTGCACGTGCATCGAATTATGCTACGATAATTAATTATTTTTTTTAAATATTATTTGTAGAGGTTTTTTTCATTCGTTACTAAATTAATGTCTGGACTATTGAATGCATGAACCCATCCATCGCCCACTGACTCATTGTCCACGGCAGCCTCAACAAACCAAATAAAGTTATTCACAAAACCAAAGCAAAACTACATAATTATAACAACACTTCTGTTTCCCACAATTCGACCCCATTTTTGTAAACAAAACACTGTTTAAATTCATCTCGATTAAAACTTTGTAGCCTCTATTTCAAAGGAATAGATACTTTATTCGCTTGACAAATATTTATCTGTACGAATTAAGTGCAGCAAAGATACTGACATTGATAGATTTGTCTAATTCTTTGAATATTACAAAGTTTTTGTGTTCTGACTGTGATTTAAGTGTTTAGTTGATGTTTAGTAATCCTTAGTCATTTGTTTTATTGATACCTAACTCTTCATCTACTGAAATAGCTGAGGAATGTAAATTAAGCACGAGGTTAAAATTAATGCAATAGGTTTTTTATGATCTAGTAAAAAAGTTTACTTTTGGTAGCAATTAAAAAAAAATATGGCCAGATCAGAAGTGGACTATGACGAAATGCAATTTTTATGTGGGACGAACATTTGTGAGACGAAACGGGAATGAATCCGAATGTACGAGTATATGGGGTTACTAAGAAGTACCTATAGAACTAACCTTTCAAAAATAAACAATGAATTTTCAATTCGAAATACGCTTGTTAGAGCAATGGTGCCTAATATGTACATAAAATGTAAAAAAGCGAATAACGAAGCTCATGTTTTCTACTGGCTTCCAAAAAGTATTAATGTTTCTTAACTGATTTTTCGCAGACGACTGGAGATTTGAAAACTATTTTTTTGTCTGAAAGGGTATAATAACCTCTCGAGTGATGAGTTTGATTAAAATCGGTCCTGAGGTTTTCGATTTATAAATCGAAATAAACTGAAATATCTATAGTAAAAGCTGGAAAACTATAATTACTTTTTTGAACTTGTATTGAAGCTTACTTAACATTCAGAAACATTTTTTGTTTAAAGTAACCATTATAATTTTCCATACGCTCGCTTCAATACGAGCACAAACAACTGTAAGAAACTTTAAGAGCAGCCATCTTTATACAGTCGTAAAGGCAGAACATAAAAGTTGTAAAAACATTACCATATGCGAAGAAAATAAAACCTCCATCTTCAAACTACGTTCAGATTCAGTATCTGTGAACCATAAAATTATAGGATACTTGCTACGACTCGCGACTTTACTCGAAAACTTATTTTTCCATCTAAAACTTTAACAAATTGTTGAAAGTGACTTCATAAAACCCGACTGCATAAGATCCGCGTATCTTGCATGCATATAGCCTATGACCGTATGTAGGTGAAGACGAATCTATTGACATCACTCACATAAAATACGATACACCGTTCAGGCTCTAGGGCGTGTCAAAGAAATATACGTACCTACATACGCTCGTAAACATAACCTTTCTTTTTTTCGCAGTCGGGTAAGAAGAAAACATAGGTATATTTGCCACTGCGTGTATACAAGCAGGAGTGAAAACCAGAGCAAGTAAACTTGGTGTCGATTTGACAATTCGTCACTTCAACAATGTCAAAATGAAACCCAAGTTTGCTTGCTCTAGTTTTCGAATCTTTCATGCCTAACTCTGGCTGATATGGGGCTGGTCTATATGTAATCCACTTAATATCTAATTAAGATCTAATACATATAATACACGATCATATTAAATGAAATGATATTTATTGCTATTACAAGGTACAATGCAGATATTAAACTTATGTACCTCTTGCACATATACAGACTTAAAAAAATACTGGCAAATGTGTTCAGTTTTTGTCAAAGTTATAGAACAAAAGTTGTTTGTTTTTATGGACTGAATATGGCCTTAAGAGGATGCTGTAAAATTAGAGATCCTGTATATTATAACAGTCGCAATTTGCAAATTTGTTATTTTAGGTTACCCATATTTAATCGATGTTAGCCTTATTTAAGGTAGTTACTGTAATAAATATTGTACGCTGTTGATTACATGAAATAAATAATTGAAACCCACAACCGATACAGAAATACAAGCAATTCCAAAATTGAACAAAAAACATTTAGCCGTTTTAGATGTTAAGAAACAAATAAACTAACACACATACAAACATTCAGCCGTTTCGTTGTCAAGAAACAAATTAATTAACACACATACAAACAAACATTTAGCCGTTTCGATGTCAAAAAACAAATAAACTAACACATACAAACATTTAGCCGTTTCGATGTCAAGAAACAAATAAACTAACACACATACAAACATTTAGCCGTTTCGTTGTCAAGAAACAAATAAATTAACACACTTACAAACATTTAGCCGTTCCGATGTAAAAAAAACAAATAAACTAACACACTTACAAACATTTAGCCGTTTCGATGTCAAGAAACAAATAAACTAACACACATACAAACATTTAGCCGTTTCGATGGCAAGAAACAAATAAACTAACACACATACAAACATTTAGCCGTTTCGATGTCAAGAAACAAATAAACTAACACACATACAAACATTTAGCCGTTTCGATGTCAAGAAACAAATAAATTAACACACATACAAACATTTAGCCGTTTCGTTGTCAAGAAACAAATAAACTAACACACATACAAACATTTAGCCGTTTCGATGTCAAAAAACAAATAAACTAACACACATACAAACTCTCGCATTACTAACATTAGGGTCACTTCAATAATTTACTCAGAATTTGAAAATGTGCCAACAAAAACTTCAGTTATTTGACTATCGAAGTTTATCGATAGTTACCGAAGTAATGACATTTGTATGGATAAATTTTACTGAGCATACGAGTTTGTATATATATATATTTTTATCTACAAGTTCTTAATTTTAATATATTATATTTACACAATGAATTGCTATAGCTTGCTCTTTTAAAATTATATCGAGTTTTGTTGTACTTTCCACTTAAAAATGTAGTGCGTCTAGCGAAGATGGTTTGGAGCTTTTTTATTGTTACTTAATGTTAATTAACTGGCTATATTTTTATTTTTAGATGACATTTTATTTACTTAGACATTTGGAAACACATAAAATAAAGAACGATTTCGAAAACTCCTTTTTTCAAGTCTGTTAAATACAAGAAACAGTAACCGATGACAGTTATCGCCATCGAGTACAAAACTCCCCCAATCCTTTACTCTTAAAATCCCTCATCTCCATATTACCCACCTTACCTATACGCTCGGTTCTCGCTATAAAAACAGGCTCTATGACAACTTTATAACCGATTTTATGTCCCCCTTTACTGGCTGGTGGAGTGTATAGTACATTCACAAATGTACACGAGATTTTAGGCACGGGGGAAGGATTAGGTTACACATAATCAGCTCAAGAGATGTGCTTTTGTTTTCTTATACATATGGCACCATACTATTGGTGTATTTGCCAGCGTCAAGCTTATCAATTTTCCATTTATTAATCAATCAAGTCAAATATCAAGTATTAAATCATCGTGGTCAAGTTAAAGTCATGTTATGTATCTAGTAAAGCAGTGGAGACTTAGAGTTTTTATGGAGACTACCCGCGAACACAAAATCATGTTATTCAGTCTTTGTATATCTTAACCAGACTTCTACACGTAAACAAGACATTAATGGTTAATTATCCACCAATATTACACATTAAAGCTTGCAGAATCACTAGTTTTGCATCGTTCTAGTTGTTTCGCTTCGAAAATTGTAAAGGCGCCTGCCGAATAGAAGCCGGTGGTCTATTAACGAACATAAATCAGAAATCTGAGTAATATCTGAATTATTAGAAAAAGTTTGTTTTATTCTTGTCCTTACGCTAAAATGAGACAAGAATCTATCTCTTTCGCACAGACCTCAATATTATGGCACTCTTTTTTTACTATCTATTTTAGTGATAGCACCTCGCACCCAATTCCCTCTTTCACGCGATGATTGCTAAAGGTTCCTTTTTTATTTTTATTTATTCACATCTTGGGTGGATTTTATAAATGTAATAAACTCTTGTGAAATTGCTCCCGTATGTTTGAGTAAATTTAGATTATTTTTACCTGACTAAGGAAGATATACTTGTATACTTCTTTCGCCCGGGCGATCTAGACCCTGAACGGCTTTTATTTTTATGTACGTGCTGTCAAAAGATTCGTCTTCACCTATAGCTCTAGTTGAATACCGCTATTTCAATTGTTAAGATACGCGGATGAAAAGTTCTTGCAGTCGAATTATCGAATTAATTTTTAACCACATTTAATGGTTTGATATCATCTTGGTTTTATACCATCAGACTGGAATATCCATTTGGAAATACTGTATTCTATATATTTAGTAGCATGTTGATATATTTTTTAACATTCGTAGTAGTTTTTTTGTAGTAATCTTTTGATTACAGTGATGAATTTCTGCAAAACGGGGGAACTTTTACTAAGGCGAAAATTACTTGCCCCTTTTTTGTCAGAAAGGTACTAGATTACTTAGGTATTAATCTAATTCTTGAGATACAAACGGAGTAGGCAAAATCATGTTTGTTACGGAGAGCACCAACAGAGTTGTAAATTAGTTCGTACTCGCGAGATATTTGTTCTGAAATTATAAATAGTTGATTTTAAGTCTGGTTTTCGTATACTAAGTAGTGCATTGGTATATCTGCTAGTATTATTGAATTTCCCAACCAAACTAACCTTAAGTTTAATTAAACATAAGATTTAGGAATCTTGCGCACACTAAGACAATACGAGTGGATAATGGTATTTTGGATTAAACTAAATTGGATACATTTTCAATACCTCTCCTATGTTTGGTATTGGTTTTGATCAACTGAGACTCCTTAAGATAATGTTATACCTACTCATGATCGACGCTGAAGCGACGCGAGGCGAGTGAGAAAATTACTAACCATCAGTACATTATCGTCAATTCGCATCATGTTGTCAGTTTTTTAACTTTATAAAAATGAGGTTCTCAATACAGATGTATGTTTTTTGTACATTTGAACGGGATTACGCCGCCTTGATTGACGTATTGATTTTTTTTTCTTGTTTGGTAGGTAACACTTCACAAGGGCAATATAAATATTAACGAAAATGATTACAATACCTACTTAAGAAAATCAAAATTCATCAGTAGGAATTATTATTTTAATCATGAGGTACAAATTATGGCAAGGCAATGACAATTTCTGAAAGTTTGTCGTTAGTTCAGATTATACTTAGCAGATATAATATTAATTGACGAGTCACCAGACACGTTCCGACGAAAGCCTTGCTATACAATCTGCCAGAGACCTAAACCACAACACACACTCACACACAATCACAGACACCAGATAGTAACAGTGCAGTTGTCATTTATTCACGGTGTTTGCCTAGCTTAATAGCTTATAATTAAACTAGCGAGAGATGGACCGAAAGCTACGCTCCCTAAACTAGCCTTTAGTATGCGTAGCTTTCGGTCCATCGCTCGCATTGTATCGCTTTATCCATTTGCATGAGTAGACACAGCGCAGTCTAAGATAGTCAGTCAGTTGTCTGAAATATCAAACTGATCTTGATTAAACTAGCTACCTATTATTCAACTAACTAATGGATAAGCCTGAAATACCTTTAGCTTTCGATAAGTGGTTGTCTACACGGATGATTTAATCGCCAGTTAGGTGATTACTTCAGAGAGCGAGATTATTTAACGAGGTAATAAACCCAAACTGGTACGGCATTAGATTTGTTTTTTCCCCCGATGCAATAACAACGAGATGTTATTGGCAAGTTAAAACTCCCGAACGGATGAACCAGTGTTTTAGCTATGTTTTATGAAAATCTGTCCAATATGGCCGCCGGCGCGTCACAAAATGGCTAATTACACATTTTTACACTCCCTCTATACTATGGGTATCAATTATAGGGCTTTGACTCGTAGAATACTTGTAATAAATTTCTAATCCAAAATGGCGGTAACCACAAAATATCGACTAAGCCGTCATTTGTGGTGAAGTAAAATTGAGAAAAAAAATAATTAAATATGCATCGTACGTTAAAAGAGTTCATCAAACAATCAACTTAAATTTTTTCAAAATAATGTCTCCAAGAAAGAGTCCAGCAACAGTTTTCTTCTATTATTAAGGGAGTTACACTTCATTGCATTAAACCAGCTTCTAATCACATAAAATCATAACCAAAACAAACCTAAGCCTGTATTAGTAGTGAACCCCTACCTCATTTCTCGCAGGAGTCACCTTATCATTTGTTTTGACAATTTGACATTAAATGTGACACTATCTCGAGTTAGTTTTGTTCATTCTGCTAACGTTAATTACAAGAAATAGAGGCAGTGGTTCTCAAACTTACATTTTTATTTTGTACCAATAAATTGTGGACGAGAGAGACAAATGCGCGATTCGATACTATGCATGTACGTATATGGTAATATAGTACTTTTTCTTACACAGATACCATAATTAATAGCAACTTGCTCAACAACATTAGTATTAGTCGAAGACTATAATATTTTTCCACTTAAAAAAGCTCTTGACCGTTTCTTTCATATTCTAAATTCTCATTTATAATTGTGTTCTGCATGACCCTGCGAAATATTACTAATATAGACAGGCAAGTGGCACCGAAGTTAAATTCGTCATATTTTGGGTAAAACTCTCAAATCAATTTAAAGCCCGACAGCTAAATAATCTACCAACACTTCAGAACTATATATACCAAGTTTTACTTAAAAAAACCAACGACATGTATATGAGTATCGGAATCTATACACACATACAAACTAACAAACGAAAGTAAAATTTACCCGACTCAAAACAGAGACACTTCGCTCGCTCCGTCAATTATATCCAATACAAATAATACAATACAATCGTTGAGTTCTTGATGCTGACATAAGTCTGAAAGTTAAAGTTCTTACACCCGTAGAAAGCTTTTAACTAGCAAAAACTACACCTTAACCCACCTTTCTAACGTTTATAATTTTTTCTCTTCTGGTCTTTTTGTGGTCTTTATACTTAATCTATTTATAATAAGAATACACAAACCTTCAGGATCGTTAGAAAATAATAGGTTCGATGCACGATAAAGCAGTGCACTCGTGAACATAATAATTACAAAACCAGTTGCACTACTGCTACGAGTATTATCAGCTTTTTTGGGTTCCATATCTAACAAGGTAAACTAGGATTACAATATACTATTACTTAGACTTCGCTGTCCGTCTGTCCGTCTGTGACGAGACTGTATCTCAAGAACAGTGATAGCTAGATAGTTCAAAGATTCACAGATGATCTATTTCTGTTGTCGTTATAGCAACATATACCTACTAAAACTGAAACGACTGGCCGGTTGGCGCAGTTGGTAGCAACTCTGCGCTGCTGGTCCCGGGTTCGATTCCCGGGCAGGTGACATGAACATGTCTGTTTGACCTGTGTCTGGGTGTTTATTATATATATATAAGTATGTATTTATGTATATAAGTATGTATATCAGTCGTCAGATTAACATAGCACAGGCTTTGCCTAGTTTGGAACCTGAAGACCTTAGTGTGGATGTTGTAAATATAACTAAAATTAGGTTAAAATTAATTGCATATCCTAGGTTTTTGTCAGTATCTTAACAAATCAAGGATATGACGAGTATAACATTTTTTTTAATCCTATACAGATAGGTATTTGACCACAAGTTCGCACGACCACGGAAGTCAGCGATACTGTAGCCCTAGATGGAGCATGCCTAGTCTGGAATACACTGGCTCAAGGAAGGCTGCCGAAACACAAATTAATGGTTTAACGAGTGTCTGCGTAATCCTCCAAACAGAGCAGCGTAGTTTCGCTCGTTCAGCCAAAGAGATACGTTTCCAAGTTAGAGCGTCACTGTCCGCTAGTTAAGTTACATTTGTTTTAGTGGAACGATCACACGAGACAATGTCACCCTTTGTGTCTCGTGTTTATTAACGTATCGAGTTACTAGCAGTTGTTTACTAATATATATTGTAATAACATTGATTATAATGAAAATAGAGGTTAAGTGTATAGTTATTTGTTATACAAGAGTGCAAAGTTGCTTTTTAACCGCGTGCTTACTTTTGATGACCGAGCAAGCGAAGGATTCCTTAATTAGAACCCTGAGCGTTAGCGAGGGAATAAAAAGAGTACAAGGTGAAAAATCTTTGCACTCTACGTAACTTTTCATCCCACCTCAGCGAGGATAAGACTACATACGAAAAATAATAAAAATTGAATCGCTCATTTTAGTTTTTTCACTTATTTTTAACTTAATTTTAACAATATGACGTGAAAAGATAATGGTGCGCCCAAAATAAAATTAAAAAAAAAAGCAAAAAGCAAAAGAGGTTCCGAGTCTGAGTTTTTAACAAAATAAAAAAGGTTGAATGATGAATTCGGCACCATAGAGGTAGAAGTAAATAGGTTGAATGAGGTTTTTAATTCACTAACTTAATGCACAGGATATTTTGAATTCAAATTCACTTTATCCTCTAGCGGATAAAAACGGCTTTTGCACTCAGATATCGAATTGCAAAAATACTCTTTCCGAGATGGTGGAATGAAAAACAATTTAAAAAGATACATTTATTAAAACACGAAGAAAAGGAAAGAAACCATTGACAGCTATAAAAACTAATCTAATAATAAATTACTGGGGATAAGAAGGAAAAGTTCCAAGAATGCTGGCTGCATTGCCACGGATAAACTTTTGCATTATTAAGTTGCAGGAAAATATGTAAAATTATCTGAGCAAATAAAAGCCAGAGAACAGTAAAAAGTGACAAAAGATACTGTTTCACGCGTGTCTGGTTGTCGGAAAGGTCCAACTATACGTATACATGCGAGACGGGCCATCGTTAATGACATGAACGACTCATTTCATCCCTGACGAAGTTCACCAAATGTAAACGAAACTAAAGTTAGACATTTTCAACAGTAAACAATTTTTTTTAGTATCTAAATAAAAGGACTTGTTTAATTTTCGGCCATAAAATGCCTAAAGATGTGGTTCATATACGTAGTAATGAAACCTGCTCGGTTGCCTATTTCGTTTTTTACAAAAAATTTCTGTGAATTATAGTCGAATTATGGCAACTCTGGAAGATTTTTATATTCAATATCGACTCCGATTTTCAAATAGTACCACTTCTCACAAATGTCAAAACTGACACAGCAAAAACGCGAAAATTGCCTTATTCAGTAAATAAGGTGGACATATTTTTACTGCGATAAGTTTCGATTTTTAAATCTGGTTGACAGATAAAAGATTAATAATCTCTAACGTATTTATGGTATCATATACCTACACCGTACAGGCCGGAGCTCCATACATTATTGAAACATCTCTTTTAAGACATATGCCCGTTACTAAATTAATGGCGTATCCTTATTAATAAACCGCTAAATATTTACTTCGTATGATTTTAAACTTGACGTAAAATTTTATGCTTGTCACTCGTCAGCAATCTTTGACTAATGACTAATAAATGCCTGCCGAAATAAATAACATATTCATGACATGTTAATGGTGTATTATGACAGGTTTGTCACCGAACGACGACAAACTGACGGCTCAGTTGAAAATATGTATGTATACATGTATGTCTCCAAAATGGATTTGCAGATTCTGCTCTAACTTTATGTGTATGTTGAATCGATGAAATATATTTTAAAATAGGTAAATGAGTATTTTGCAAAAAATAAACACCCAACAAAAAGAATTCTCACAAATATTAACATATATTATTCCTTAAAAAATAGAATACCTAATAATTTTAGATTAATAGTTCTATATTGTTTTCCGTTTATCATGTTAATCAGCTATATTCAGTTTATATCAGTTGCCTACAAACGTTTACTTAATCTACCCTTGTATTTTTTAACTAATAAACTTTTTTTTTGTGTTATAAACTAACTCAAATATATTTTGTCAAAGAGATACGATTGTTTTATTGCCAGGTTTTTTTCTGTTTTGTTCCTAGGGTTGTCACATTAACAGGTACGGTCAGTTATATGTATAACTCGGAGACATTAATCTTCTCTTGTAAGCATCGATTCAAGATCGAGATGGAGCGATATATTTTACAGAACCACAAAAATGCGGTAGTCAGTTCAAATGTTTTTTATTAAATTTTTTTCTGAATTTTCCCCGATTTCGATACCTGGACTGATTAAGAAAGTCCCATTTCTTTACATCAATTTTATCAAAATCAACCTGGCAGTTTAATTTATAAATCAAACTAGCCGCGCCCCGCGATGTTACCAGCCGAAATCAGTGTGTCAAAAAAAAATTCCGGAATGAAAAATAGCACAATGTGTTAATCCAAGACATAAGCTATTCTGGTGCCAAATTCTAAATTTATAAACTTTTCATTTATACAGTCGGTTACGTAAGTAAAGTTGTAAAATAAATAATTTCTTTTATGTAAAGTTGACAGTTCACGGCACGCTTATTAGCCGATCGGAAACTTTGTAACACCTAACGTTTACAACACAATTATTTCAACCAATTTACTTAACAAATGCAAGAGTTAATAATCTCGTTACTTCACGTGGCGGATAGGGTTGAAAATACTACATTGTTGACCGACGGCAGAAAAATGTTTTTATTTCCAAGAGTTAAGGTTAATCCAAATAATATTATAAACGCGATATACAACGGATAAACACATAGGCTACTTTTTATCCTGTATTAACATGGGTAACATTTTTAGTCAGGTAGCTAGTTAGATAATATTAACATACTTATAATTATAATGGCGAAAGTTTGTGTGTCTTTGTCGTTATAGTTGGTTTTGAGTGGGTAACTTCGCGAGGCAGAGCTATTTAGTGAATAATATAAGTCTATTTAGGCGGCAGAAAAACGAAATGACTAACTACAACAAAAAAATAGCAGAAAGATTACTTATAGACCATTTAAGATCTACAGATAATACAAATGCTACAACCACAGCCAAAGGGCAGGGTGTCCAGCATGCTAGGCGCATTACCACGCTAAATAGCAATGCTTATACTTAGGGCCATAAAAAACCGGCATTCTGGTCACGCGTCGAATCGATTAAACGCTCAGATAAGTACTGGAAAATAAGTTGAGCTCCCGCTCCCCACGGCCTTAAAGTCTCGACTCCAATCGGCTCAAATATATAACCTCTACCGAAGCTAGAATATTTTCGCCGCTTGTGCAGTTCTGCTGAATTAGCCTAACGAATTTGTTAACGTTGTATTATTAAAGCAAGCGTTCAATTTAATATAGCCGAAACTATTTAACATATATCCAAAAAAAATAGATTACTGTGGCAACCCTAAGTCCCGAGTTCACGTCACGCGATGGAGCGTGACCGGCGCTTTGAGCTACGTGACAACCATTGGGTGCATGTGTGCGACAACCCTAACGACATCTTGCGTTCGCTAACGTTTCATATGTGCCCAATTTATTAGGAAGTTTTGAATTCACTTCAAAACTTCTGTCTGTATTAGATTAGATTAGCGATGGTCTAGTGGTTAGTGGGGTCGATTGCCGTACAAGGTTCGACCCCACGAAACATGCAAAAAGACCCTGAGCTACCGGTGAAGGAAAACATCGTGAGGAAATCATAGCATGGTGGTAGGGCGTTTCCTATCGCTCGCCTGGCTAGCTACCACCCTCAAGATGTAAAATCTGCCGCCAAGCAAGTCGTTTCGTTTAAAATTTTGGTTTTTAAGCTATTGCATAGCTTTTGTCGCGGGTTTTGAGTGCGGCGACCAAATCAAGAAATACCGTAACGAAAATAAACCTAACTCTCGTCCAACGTCGTTTCAGTTCGGCAGACTTCGGCACGGTGTTTGTGTGCGTGCGAATAGACGTATGCGTATGCAATAGCTTTACCGCGGCAGTCCCCGAGTGCCACACGTATTTTTATTTAGTGTATTGTTTCGATACTGTACTGGTTAAAATGACGACATGGGCTGCATGTCGCCCACCCTAAGGACTTATTGCGCTTGCAAATAATATAATATGGGACAACATCCACACAAAGGTCTTCAGGTCCCAAACTAGGCAAAGCCTCTGCTATGGTAACCTGATGACTGTTATACATACTTATATACATAAATACATACTTAATAAATATATAATAAACAAGTCTGTCTGGGGACACATTTCAAACAGACATGTGTCTGCATGAACATGCTGAACCTATCCGGGGATCGAACCTGGGACCGTCCTGTCAAAATGTTTGGTATGTGCCGAATTATTTAGGTGAAGTTAGATTTAGTTTAGTTACTCAATATGCTAGCCTTCACACTACCTACCGGTGGGTTTAGATTGGTATGTTACTATTTTTAAAACCCTAACTGGGATTTTGGTGAATCAATGAATTCTATTCAAATTCATACGTTTGCGTTCTATTTTGTTTCCCTACTAAATATGTTCCAATTTAATTTCTTTAATATTAATATATCTGATACGACAAGGGCACACGTTCTATATTTAAAGGATACAAACGGGACCCTATTATTAGGACTATACTGTATCTTGTACATCACGATAGCTAGGCAGTTAACATTTTCACTGATGACGATGGTATATTTATTTAAGAGCAAAGCGCGTTTGATTTATTTTGTGTAACAATACGTTCAGTCATGTTGTTTAACGTAATCTAAGCCTATGTCAGAGCAGCTACGGGAGGTAGTTGTTTTATGGAGACGCCGCAGCTGAGGCAGGCTGCAATGTCGCAAGACGGAGCTGCCGAGCATGGGGCCGCGGCGGGAGAAGACTGTCGGTATTGAGGCGCGCCGATCTCCCTACCATCCACGGCTTCGACGGGGTCACCACCGTTTGATGGTGTACGTGGTGAGGCGGTAGGACCTTCTGCCGTCGATGTAGCAGGCGACGGGACCACTAATGACCTGTCGGAGGAGGACCTCAGCCGTCTAGACTCGGAGTTACCTAACGCCTACATGGTAGCATGCTCCTCGAGCTGATTGCAACATGGGACAAACCCGAGGGGTAAGTTCGGCAATTGCCATCCGTGGAGGGTCGCGGACGAGTGGTACAGCGTTCTGGTGTCCCACCAGCAAGCGACCGAGGACCGTGGAGTTTTAGGCTACATAGCCGCTCTGCCTCCCTATAGTGGAGCGGTACGCAGCATTTCTCAAAGTTAAAAACGGCAATTTTATTCCTTCTGATCCACTATCCATTACTAAATCATCCCACACCTGCTTATTTCCAAAGACGCCTCCCATTTAACTAATTCGGTCCAATCTTTCACCTAATTAACACACTCACAGACATTTACTACATCATTTCAGTCTATAATTATGTCCCCCGTATTATGACAGAAATAATGTTCGTCCCCACTCCTTTGTCGGCTGATCTAATTAGTCAGGAATAGCCGAGTGAGCCCTCATTATGTGGAAGAGTTGAGTTGAGATGTAGATTTTATGTCTAATTTGGTGGTCGTTTAGGGTCGTTCGATCTTTTGACATAAAATGTTTGGCCTCGAAGCTATCACTAGAGGGCCATGATAAATAACTTTAAAAACGACTTAAAATAGGAGGAAGTTCTCAATTCGTCAGAGTCTTTTTTTAACCCTCGACGGAAAAAACGACAACGTGTAATAAGTATGATGTGTCTGTTTGTGGCATCTTAGCTCTCGACCGTATGATCCCATACTGAGTCATATTTATTGTTTGAAAGGAGAATTAGTCGGGATTATTTTAAGCTATGTTTGATGAGAATCGGTCCAAGATGGCAAAATACATATTGTTTCACAATTCCCTTAATATGGGTATCAAATGAAAGAGCTCGCCTAGTATAAGACCAAGCACTAAATAATTCATTTAAAATCCAAGATTGCCATGCCGTCTCCATAAAATTGCCAAATTGCCATGACAAGCGTTTTTTTTTTACAATTTACTTGTCTATGTAGCACTACAATGTGCGAGTTTCTTTGGGAGAAAAACACTATCTCACACTATTCATAAATCTTTGTCTTTCCTCGCGGTAAGTAATAAAAGAACAATCTAGAAAGTAATCCCTCACACCAAACGGTTTTAAACAACAGTAAAAGTCAGTAAAACCCCGCCGCTTGTTCGATTACGATGTATTAAAACAACAGTGTAGACTGTAGTACATTTTAAAGTGTTGCCAAGTTAGTTTTACTACATACTAAAAACTAACCGCTTCCTTTAAACGAGTACGTTCAAAAACGGATTAAAACAAAGTTTGTGCTTATTGAAAACTTTACGCGCATCGGTTGGCTGGCTTTGCACCAAATGGAACGAATCGTAGAGTTGTATGCTCGGTTTGCGTTAGTGTAGTTCGATTTTAAATTCGACTGATCAAGTCTGCCTCGTACGGTTGGTGCATTCAGCCAATTAATGTCAAATTTTGAAGATGAAATTTTTTCACGATTCCTCCTTTGCAGTTTATGTATTTATAGAAATTCAAAACCTCAATCACGAGTTCAGATAAAAATAATCAATTGGCTACTTGATATAGGATAGGTGACATAACATTGACACATTGAGATGGACTATAGTATATGAATTTTATATGGATGGATGAAAAAAAAATAGAAATTGCTTTCAAATGTAATTTGATCGATTAGACAGCCTTCTTAACAGTATTTAACTTAGTATCTCAGTTCTGGTTTAGCTTAGTTCGAAGCACTTAAATACTTTCTTCGATGGCAGAAATAAAAACGCCATTTCTAAGCTAAATTAACAGTTACGCAACACAGTAATGGCATTAACAACATTTCGGTCGAAAAAAACATAATATTCACCACAAAAAGGAACAATGCAAATAAAACGTCGTTGTTGCCAGTTTAAGCAAATTAGTGCCGACCGCGGAGCCTAACCTGAAATTCTCTGGATCGAATTTAAAAAAAGCTGGCGTAAAAAGTTTGCCATAATCAAATCGGCGCGAAAACTCGCCGGAGTGTCAAGTAATTCAATTGTACCGCAATAAAATAATGAAATTACACGTCAAACACATTTTGAACGTAATGGCTCCCCCAACACTTAACGCAATTATGAGAGGTTTGCATAATCTCGAGGTATGCATGGCCAGAGAATTGGCGATCAGCGATTCCAATTATCAATCTTACGTCTAACCTTCAGGACCTAGCAAAGGTGTTTATTACGAAAAAAGGGAAAAAACACGGCCAAAATTAAAATAACTAGATAAAATTTGATTTGAGGCGCAATGAAGCTTATCCGAATTTCAAAGTTTGTCACTTACATCTGTGACCGGACGCATGGTAGGCCTTCTGCACCCACCTGGATAAAGACCTGAACAGAAGGCTAGGCCTTGCTAGTCGACACCACTCACGACATACTTTCATCAAGACATTCATACATTCACGTCAGTGTTTCGTTTCCTCAAGAAGAGAAAATATTGTGTTTCTAATGATAAGCCTAATGAGATAATGACGTCTGTCGTGGCCACACAATCAGCGATACTTAAAGCAAAAAAAAAACATGTAGTATACTGTTGCTTTTCTGGCATGAATTTGGGGTTAGCCTGAGGTACTAATTAATATATTTCTATTTCTTAAATATAATTTTTCATATGAGTTAATTAACCAATTAGAAAAAATCAGATAGAATCATTTAAAAGTATAATTTATGCTTAATAAAGTAATCAAAAATGCTTACTAAACTAACATAATTATCTCTAGATCTCAAAACTTCATCTATTACAATGAATATAATTTTTAATGGGGTTGTTATACCTTATAGTGTCAGTCTATTCAGTCAAGAACCTGGGTTTTATGATAGACTAAACTCTTAGCTGGGATGACCAATTGCAAACAATCAGCTGTAAAATGTTTGCTTCTGGTGCATCTCGGAAACGTCTTCGTAACTTCTTGCCCACTGCTACTAAGGTTGCGCTCGCATAATCTCTCCTCCTTCCCATCTTAGACTACGCTGACGCCTGCTATTTAGATCTTCGGGAGGACCAGCTAGACAAGCTTGAGCGGCTTCAAAACTTCTGTATCAGATTTATATTTGGTTTACGCAAATATGATCACATCTCTCAGTTTCGTACTAAGCTCAAGTGGCTGCCAATTCGTCTTCGTCGGAATGCTCACATCCTCTCTCTTACCTATAATATTCTATTCAATCCCAAAACAAAGCGTTATTTAAAAGATTGTGTTTATTATTTGCACGATTCTCACACCCTGTCTCTTCGGTCATCGGAAAATCTTGCTCTCAAAATGCCAACTCACTGTAAAACTTTTTTCAAAAACTCTTTTGCTGTTCAATCAGTCATCACTCGCTATTTTTAAAAATAAGGTGAATAAGTTCTACTTAGCTACTATCTGACCAAAGATCGTCTGATTTCTGCTGTCTGTATTTATTTATTTTTTGTTTTTTTTTTCTCTCTCTTCTGCTGTTTTTCGTTTATTTTTAGTCTTATAAATTTTGATTAGTTAATATTTTTTATTGTATACCCCGTCCTATATTTATTTTGTAAATTATCAAAATCCTAAGGTTGCTTGAAAAAGATCGCTTTTAGCGATAAGGCCGCCACTTGTGACACTAGATGTAAGGTTTTCCTGTATATTTGATGTTTGCAATAAAGAGATGTTTGTGTGTCTGCAATAAAGAGTTCATTCATTCATTCATAGAAATACGAGTATCAAAATCTGTCATGTCAACTACAAGAGATATCCAGCAAGAAAACACAAAGGCATCAAATAAAAATCACAATGACGAATTTATTCATATCATTCTACTAATTTGGCAATGGCAATGGCAATGGAAATGCCAAAAATATTCGGTAAAAAATGCCTAAATCGCTACAACACCGTTGATGGTACTGGCTGATGGTACTGTCTACGGTACAGGAATGCCTACCTACATAGCATCTCTTCTTGGGCTCCGAGTAGGATAATAAACCACAACAGGAGACAAAAATTAAATATCTGTGATTTTTGATTTTCGCTAAATCACTGGCCCAAAGTAGCCGCTAATAAAAACGTGCCTCAGTTTCGTCTCGACTCGACTCTACGTCGAATGCTTAATTTCTAATTACGAATTACAAGTCTAATTTCACTAATCTTCAAGAAGCTTTCAAGACGAGTTAATTTCTTGATTTCATTTCGCGACGTGGCGTATAATGAGTCCATCATAAACATCAAAGTGGAACGAATGTTCTCTAGAATATTCCACGGAAGAAAATGTTGAACCGCAACCACGTGGCTTGATACGAGAAAGTTGCATTTTGTAGGTAGGTAGTAATTTGTTATTACTTAATCTTTTTGTAGTTCTGTTTTGATATTCTAAGCTGTCTGGGTAAGAAGAGGTAAATATTTTTTTCCTTTTAAAATGAAAACGAATTCTTGCTTAGTTACCATATTACTAAAAGACGCCCTACCTTTTCATTTTTGTTAATTTTATCTAGGAGCGCTGAATCCACCGCTATATCAACAAAATGTATTATTAGTAAGGAAGATCTAACATACGAAAATACTATCAAACAAAATACATAAACAATAAGCTGAGTTACTACATATCCTTACAAAAAAGAACTTCCAGTCTAATTGTTAAACTAAAAAAAACTTTTCTCGAAGTACCCCTTGCAAGTTCATAGTACTGATTGAATTGAAATAAGACAAAGTTATTATCATTATTAGAGACCCTACCACGAATAAAATCGTTCAGTGTTGCCAACATGAAGAACATATCTAGCTCGAAGGACCATATAACTAAAAAGATGTTTACTACGTAATTTGACTTCCGGTTCAGAATTCCACGTAACACAGTGAGATATTTCATTAAACACCCTTAAGCCTAACACACGTAGCGTCCCAAGGCGGAAGTAGTTGTCAACATAAGTGGGCTAGCTTTGCCTACGTCGCACTAGAACTTGGAGACAGTGACTGAGATAGCTTGAAACTAACTTTAATAAACTTTCAATTGATCCTTTTAAACATGTGCAATCAATCGATTCAATTGAGCAGCCATATAAGCTACCTACATATAAAACTGGATCGATTTTGATAATATATACTATGGACTTGGAGAGAATACCTCCTGAAGAAATAAAATGTTTTTCAAATCTGTCTAGGTGTTTCTGCTAGGTACGAGATCAGGCGTTTCCGGGTTCGATGTCCGATCGACGCAGACTTTCCAATAGCGAAAATGTAAAAATAACGACAAATCTACAATAATAGCTTTTATTATAAATGAGATATAAAATACTATGGCTTATCGGCATCATACGAATATCGAAGATGTTTATTGGTTACCATGGTTATTACCTAATACTGGACTGGTAAACCCGTCAACGAAGAATTGACTCAATATCTGGGAGCGTAAAACATTTTCGATTATTTTGTTTTCGAAGTTAAACAGTACACAGAACTACAATACAATGACTCTTTATTGTCACCACAAAAGTACAACACAAAAAGTATTAAAAAAAAAACAAATAACATCGCACGAAAGGCGATCTTATCGCTTAAAAGCGATCTCTTTCAGACAACCTTTATAGGAATGGAATATAACATTAAAATGTAGCGTATACGGTGGTGCAAAACAGATAAGAAAAATATAAATAAAAAGAAAAATAGTAGTGAACACAACATACAAGAATACATATAATAAAATCATACAAAACAAATATAAAATAACAACTATGTAATTACTCTACTTATATATATATAAGATACTAGGTGTGCTCCGCGGTTTCACCCGCGTAGTTCACCATGTTACTATCGAGATAATCCAATGGAGAACTACTATTTTTTAAGTCGGTTAAAAAGTATCCTATGTCCTTTCCCGGGGTCCAATCTACCTGCGTACCAAATTTCATCCAGATCGGTTCAGTGGTTTTGGCGTGAAAGCGAGACAGACATACATAGTTACTTTGATAGGGAATATAGTGAACAATGATTTTTAGAACAACTAGTTTTTTTTATCTAAGTTTACGTACTGTTAATATGTATAGTGCAGCTGCTTGTAGTCCCAAGCTGGCCTCCTCCAATTATTCCACACTAGAGATGTCCAGAGTCTCGGAGACGCTCGAGAGAACATCTGATTTAGTTACTGAGGTTCAACTCTAGTCCCTCAACGATCTTAGATGAACGTACTCTTTGATATTATGTCAGTCAGTACCTATATACCGGATGAAGGAGTTATCACGCGTTCGCTGAAAAAATGGCGTCTTTGTCTGTGTATTTATTGCAAATCTAGTGATTCTGCAAGCTTTAATGTGTAATATTGGTGGATTATTAACGTATTAGTTTATGTGCACAAGTGTGGGCAAGCGATATATAGACGGAATAACGTGGTTTTCGTGTTCGCGGGAAATCTCCATAGAAATCCTGGTAAAGTCTCCACCGCTTTACTAGTGTACATGATATGACTTTAACTTGGCCACGATGACTTATTACTTGTTAATTGACTTAACTTTATTGATTAATAACTCGAAAATTGATAAACTTGACGCTGGCAAATATACAAATCGTATGATGCCATAAATCAAAAGAAAAAAAAACTAGCCGAGAATGGCGTGCGTGACGTCACCGGTTCTAGCGGAAGATCGTTTTTTTTGAGTTGGGACTGGATTGTGACAGGGAGCAGTGATTTGTAAATTATTTTATTATTTTTACTTTATTGGTGTGATGAAGTTTGTTTTCAGTTGCAAACTTGAAAAAAGATGAGGTTCGTCGCAATCTTATTTTTATGTATTTTCCCCGGTTTCTAAGAGAATTTAAAAAAAAATGTACGAAAAGTATTATGTATTTATACTTTCTGATTGCTTGCATATAATTTAACAAAATCGGTGTATTAATTTTTTAAATCAATGTATGTGACTTTTGATTTTCTTTTTTATTTCAGAAACTATTGATCATTTATATATTTAATAGGCCCTAGGCCGAGCAGTGTGAGAACTGTACCCTCCAGAGGTTTATGCCCACACTAATATTTTAATTGCGAAACTGTGGTTTTCGTCTTTATTTTTTTTTCAGATTATGGTGAATGAGTATGGAGAAGCTTTTTTTCGGTGAGATTAACATAACGCGGCCAAAGACACGGGTTAGAGCTACTTTAGTATATAAACCAACATTCGTTGATTACATTGCCTTAAAATTAAAAATACGTTACTCCACTACATATTGTCAGTGAAATATCAAAAGCATTTTAAAAAACACTCGTCAAATACGCGTGGAAATGTAATTTCAAAAAAATCTAAGTAACCTGGCCTGTAAAAACATCATACCATAATTATTACAGCTTTTAAATATGTAAAATTCAATAAGGATTTAGACACGCGCTTGTTTTTCTCGTGAAACCACCCGGATTTTTACCTGTTTACAGGATGTTTATGCAAAGTTATCCGGTGTTATTTCAGAGGAAACATTGCTCTTCAAACAGGAACACAAGTCTGTTTGCTCTGCATTTGTGTGTATTATATTTGTATTTATTAATATTTTTTAGTTAGGGAACAAATGCGTATTATGATTTTTTTTTACTATATCTAATATTTATTTTTAAGAGGCAAAAAAAAACAACCATAAACATAACCTAACAAAAACTATATAAAGTTATAAACTATATGTACAAAATCAATATCCAAAAATTAAAACTAACTTAAATCTAAACCACTGCCAGTTGGTAGAGTACCCAAAATGCTGGCCCCATTGCCTCGTTGAATGGCAATACTATTGCGCTGACCCAGGTAGAGGCCAGCATTTTGGTCTCGAGTAGCGTCAACCGTATTATGATTGTACTTTTTACAAAAAAAATTATTAAATTAATTAAAACTTGCTTTTACGGTGAGGAAAAATATCGCGAGGAAACCTGCTAATCAGAGCAGTCTTCGAAGATAAGTGATACAACCATCATTTGCCTAGCGTGTTAGACGGAAACCTGTGACCAGGCGAGAGACCTGTGACCAGCAGTTGGACTTAATTTTTTATAAGTATTCAGCGAATTTCACAACCTGGTAGTTTGCACAATAAAAGTAGACGCAAATCTTTTTGAGTACCAGTAGCATGGCCTCTTACCGTATTTATACAAACTTATTCCTAGGTACTCATCTTATTCTAATTCCAATGCACACTTTCCAAAATGTGTCGATGAGCTCAACCGAGGCTGGCCACATTTCGAAGATTCTCAATGGCTACATACGTTATAATAAATACTCAAGTTTTTGTGTCAGCGATAGAGAGTAGCGTTTGTAGCGATGATAGTCGAGTGGTTAGTCTATTGCCGTGCAAAAGGTACGAGGTTCACTCCCACGAAACGAGCCTGAGCTAACGGTGAAGGAAAACATCATTAGAAACCATAGCATGGTGGTAGGGCGTTTCCTATTGCACGCCTGGCTGGCAATCACCCTCATGTTGTAAAATCTGTCGCCAAGCACCTAACAGTGTGTTCCGGCAGCCTTTCTTGAGAGTCAGTGTATTCCATACTAGGCATGCTCCATCTAGGGCTACAGCTGACTTCCGTGATCGTGCGAACTTGTGATCAAATGCCTAGCAGTGCAAGAGAAAAAAAAGATAATCTTCTACACGTACAACAAGCGTACAAGGATCTTAAGTCAGTAATCTTAACCCATTTTATTAACAAAAGTAATTTATTCTAAGCACCATACATATCCAAAGATACTTAAGCGAAAAACAACCATGACTTAAAAGCTCATAGGCTTTTACGAGGCCTCGCATTTTACATACATTCTGTATGTTATGCTTTCTACTCATGCGCGCGATAAACGCTAAGCAACGAATCTCAACAGCGATGGTTTTTATTTCAGTGCGCTATTCTATTTACATATGTCTATATATTCACGTTGTAAAATAGCGTGTTATACTAATACGACTGCTCAGGTTGCGATTTAGTCAAGAGTACATATTGACAAAAGAAAGTTTTTTTTCCCTGATTTGAAGCAGAGAATAAAATAATATGAATAATCGCGCGTATTTTTGTTCTATGATAGGCAAAAGACGTAGTAAATACGGCAGAAAGGATCATAGCGGACAACAAGAAAGAATGGCGTGAGCAAGAGGAGACCTAGACACAATAGTAGGAAACTAGTTCCTTTACGATAATAGTATTGATAGCTAAACATAAATATTATAGAGCTATCTAGCGTTGAAATATTTTCTTTAAGCGGCAACCGACAGACGGGTAAAGAACCCATTATTCTATAGATTTATTCCCAACAATCTTCTTTTTAAGAAAACAAAGAGGAAAACAACTGTATATTTTATATTCTTTGTCCCTTAAGGGTGACAAACTGAGGGAAGAAACAGAATTAAATTATTCGATGCTTCGCTTACATCGCGCACATGAGTAGCCAGCCTAAAACACAACATCCTTTACGTAGGGTGTATTAAATTTAATGTTAGAAAAAGAATTTGCATGTCAAAAGAGAATATGAAATTCCTGAGCGTATGGTGACGCCGTTTTTCGTGTGTTTTTGTAAGTCACTCTTTGTACGATGGAGAGCTTTGAAATAATACTTTACGACTGTTTTTAAAGTTATACTTTTTAAACAGATATGAGAAATATACATTGTATGAGCATGTTTAACTTTGATTTTATAGAAAAGTAAAGGATTAAGGCAGTGCCATTAAATTTAGTAATATAGAACTAAAAGCTTTCTATTTAACCGACTTCAAAAAGAAGGTATTCAGATACGTTAAAATATTTTTTTATTTTGTATATACTTTATAGTTAAATCCACATAAATTAAAAAAATTAGTTATTTTGATTTACATTTTAAAAAAATCCAATTAATCACGGAATTTTTTTTAAGACGGTTTTACACTTATTTTTAATGATGTAATGTTAACTAACCTAAAATTGACTATTAATGAAATTTGGCTAAAGTTATAATCTACGTAATAAAGAGATTAAAAACAGTGATCAAACTAACAAATCATTATACTAAATTATAATCATTTACAAATTAATATAATGTTATTTCACATGATATATAAAAAATTTAAATGACACTGATATGTGTATGAAAATGTAAATATAAATGATGAAAACGTGTAATGACGTATTTCGGAAAATCTTGTATTGTGATTTAATCTAAAAAACATTCTATTGTATAAAATTTATTAAAAAGCCGGTTTAAACTAGTTATCCGGGTTATTCAAGTCACAAGTGTACTAAAATTGTATTTATAACAGACGCACTCTTCATTCGTTGAAAACTTCGAACAGAAAAAGGCGCGAAAATAACGATTCTTTTTCGTGAGTTGTCAATCTTATGTCACTTTTGACAATTTAATTAATTTGTCTTTCCGTTTGACACAGCTAACATATGTATTGTGTTGAAACTTAAGAGACAAAAAATAAATTAAACCAGTTTTATTCAAAGTTGCAAGTAGATTCTAAGTTACCCAATTCGAGTTTATTGTTTTAATTTTACGGAATAGATGACGTAAAAAGCTAGCCTATATTCTATAAAAAAAAATTAAATACTAACTTTTTTGCGAGCGGCTGCGCGCATTGCGATACGTTCCATTGTTATGGACACGAATGACACATTTCATTCCTGATGAAGTTCACCGATTGTAACGAAGCTATAGTGGACTTTTCCAACAATCAGGTAGGCGTGAAACCCCGTAGTGTTAAAGATAATGAACCGAACACGCGTTAATTTTCCAAATAAAATCTATTAATTTCTCAAAAGTACCAGAATAACCATTTTGTTTGTTTGTTACCATTTTATATGTATGTATAAGTCTCTTTAATGTTGAGTTTTATACGAGTAACACACACAATAAAAATTGATTATTGTATAGCACTAATTTTGATTTATAAACATTTTGATTTATAAACATTTTGATTTCTAAGTTCAATCCCTTTCATATATGCATGTAGTTAGTACTTCACAAATTACGAGGCGTATCCTCTTATTTCCCCTTACCGGGGACTATGGCACTTGATTTGTGTCATCTGGCCCGGTAAATATATCACCGGGCCAGTTAAAACTTTTTTTTCCCATGTGGCCCGGCACCGGGCCAAGTCACCGGGCCAGATGGGATACACTCCCTGTAGGTACTTAGGAATTTCGTGCGAACAATGATTCCGCTCGGAACGCCTCGTAGATATATGACGCACTGCGATAACAAATGTTATACCATAGAGTACTGTAAAAAAGCGCATGTTTAAATGTCAATGTCAATTTCCTGTCAAATTTTACTGTTTTGTTTCCTTGAATAAACAAATTTTGAATTTGATTAACCGATTAATATTCTAATTCCGTTATTAGTGTAATAATTCCAGCATCGAACATCTATTTGGCTTCCGGCGCGCGCCGTCCGCCGCCTGTCCGGAGTATTTCCTTACATTTTTCCGGTATGTTCCGGTCCGTCGCGTCCGGTCGGACGGACAATTAGCCAGATCCCCGGGTTTCCACTCCCTTTTGCATAACAACGCCCTTAATGACTTAATTTTGGTGAAAGAATTGTTTTTAGATAAATTCGAGCGATTTATTGTTTAACTTTTAAAATCTGATGGGAAGGATTTGTCGTTTGCGTAAAGACATGTTTTCGGATTTCTATGCTACATTTTATTTTGGACATAAGTATTTTTTTTAAGCTATCGCCCTTTCAAAGTTTAAGTTACTTAAAAAGTGGATACAAACAAACATTAAAGCTGTCAAAGCGAGTGTTTTTTATAGTTGGGCGGCATTTAACGTTTAATGGAATGCGTTCGAAAACCATGACGGAAGTGGTTTATAAATATAGATTAAAAACAACATTTTTAAAAGCAAAAATGCGCCGTAAGATTGATGATGCTTAGTTAATGATCATTGTGTTCTTCATTCTTGAGTGTTTTAAAAGAATATTAAAAAAATATAGAAGATCTTACATAGACAAAAGCCATACTTAATCAACAAATAAAATTAATAAAAAACCCAAAATTTAATTTTTTAAATGCCTGTTTGTGGTGGAAGCTTTCTTGAATTTGTAATTTATTATGGTGTTTACAAACCCTTTGATTTGATACCCATATTAAGGTAGTTGGGAAAAATACGTTATCCGATGTGTTCGACTGATTATCATCAAACATAGCTAAGTACGGTTCTGACATTTCATCTAAAAAAATGATGAAACCAAAATCATTTCATTCTTTCGGGAGCTACGATGCTGACACACGACAAATTTATAGCACACCGTCGGTTTTTCCATCGTGGGTTAAAAACGAATACTCTAGTCTATCCGACTATATGCGTCTCGACATATATAAACAGAACGTAAGTGTTAAGTCATATAAACAAGTAACTAAAGGTTATCTCGGTCCAACGTGAGTTATCTTTCGTTTATTCTAAAACATTTTTCCACTTATAGTTGAAATAGCTTACGAGTGAACGAAACGCAACGACATTTATCACTTTTGAAATGCTGCCGAAGGTAAACCATGTATCTTTACTGATATACTTTAATAGCACATTATGATACAAGAGTGCTAAGTTAAACATTATTATCATTATACTTACTTAAATTAAGTTATGAAAAATTAAGGATATTTTTCCACCCCCTTTTTTGTTTTTTACGTCAGTTAGCTGCGCGCGCATATCAAAGAAAGATAAAAGAAAGAAATCAATTTTGAATTTCTTACTTTTTGTTTAAAACTCATAAGATAAAATGTGGTAATGTTGTATATTATGAATATGAATTACATTATGTGATTAAAACAATAAAATGTTTTGACCTTATTTAATCTTAAATAAGCTAGTTAAAATAATATATATATATTGTACGCTGTTGATTACATGAAATAAATAAAGAGAAAATCCATGATATTTAGTAATACAATAGTTATTTTAGTTATTAAGAATTCTATTTTAGATTATAACATGTCCTACCATACAATAAGTCATTCACCAAGAGTAAGTAGCACTTTAAACATTTTTAGTACACCTTGCAATCAAAACTTCACGAATTGCAATCAAAAACCAAAAGCACTAATAACATGTGCAGTGAAAAGTTAAACTCCTCAAAAAAAAAAAGAAAAATAAATATACACCCCTAATAAAACCAACATATTACTGATATTCGTGTAATATTAAACCTTAAAGTAACGTGATACGACCTAAAATTAATCATCATACATCCGATAACTAGGGATGAATCATGACTCGTCGAATCCATCCATCATTGGATATAGGTCGAGTTACATGAAGTTCTTTAAAACTTGTTGATAGACGAATATAGTTCTAATTTCATGAAGAATAAATGTCAATATCGTATAAAGTCGATATCTTACGGTATCTGGTTGGCCTATGACCTAGAGATAAGAGTAGAACAGATTAGGCATGTCAGTAGTGATGTTATGGATAATGAATTTTATCGATGTCGATGATAGTCGATTATACGTGTTGTAACGATTTATACCGTTGTTGCTACGAATGCTTATTTATGCAGAACTTTTAGTATAGCTACCTAACTCAGGTGTTTTCAACCGATCACCGAAGTCACGAAACTTTTTGTTCATTCAGCTCTTCGTCAGTGATAGTTACAACTGAGTAAGATCTTGAGTTGAATCGTGAGTCCTAAGACAAATTCTCTAGTTCTACCTATAGTACGGAATATAGATTTTCTCTCAATGAATTCTCGATACGACATGATTAAAATATAAACATAAATATTTCTTAGCAACAAAAACACATTTGTAAATAAATAAATACGACACTTAATCGCTTATGCTTTCTACCACAAACCAGAATAATTAGGGTGCAGTAACGATCTGTCTATAAAAACGAGTTATCGATAGAAATATTTTTAGACATTTGCTTTGCATGTTATCCCATCCCTATTCATAGGGCAGCCAGCACGTCGATGACTTAGATAGGACACTAATAACTTAATGAGATCAATCGGTAGTTGTGGCGACATTGTCTCAACTATACCTATAGGTATGTATATTTTTTACCTAGTTTGTTGATGTTTGACCGATACCGCGGGATAAGATCCAGTTCTACTTTGTAAACCCACGAAACATGTAAAAATAGCCTAAGCTACCGGTGAAGGAAAAACATTGTGAGGAAACCATAGCATGGTGGTAGGGCGTTTCCTATCGCTCGCCTGGCTAGCAACCACACTAGAGTTTTAGAAATCTGTCGCCAAGCACTTCCTTGAGAGCCAGTGTATTCCAGACTAAACATGCTCCATCTAGTAGCCCTAGATATGTCGTGCGAAAGTGTGGACAAATGCCTAGCTATGTAGGATAAAAAAAAAAACATGTAAACTACTACATGTTTTTTTTTTGCTGTTGTAATATTGATGTTACATTCACGCACACTGTATGTACCTTCGTTTGACTAATATTTAATATAAATTTCTGGTATTTATTTTCAAACGGACGAAACACACATTCATCACATAAGCGCACACAAATTCAAATTTTAGAAAGCAATGCAAATAGCTCGCACCCCGCCATATATCACTAGCATTGAATTCCATTGTCAACAACTCTTGTACAAGAGAATACAATAAAAGCTGACAAGTGTGAGTCGGACTGTAGCACAGAGGGTTCCGCACTATTATTCGCTATTTTGTTCATCTGTCATCGTCATCATAGGCCTATAATTTTATCACTAGAAGGTACGTATAATAGTACTTGCATATTTTAATTAGTTCCAATAGGAATGTGGCGTCATAGAACTCTAAATACTAATTCTATTCACGTTTTATAGTGTCCGAAAGTTCGGTTTCGGTTTCGACCGAGTTTCGGCAAAAAGTCAAGTTTCGGCGGCAGTTTGGGTTTCGGCTAAAATTGGCCGAAACTTTTTCCGAAACCGAAACTGACTTCGGAAGTTGTCTTGCACGCTCGCCTAACTTCGTTTCTCTCTTCAACACTTTGGCGGACGCTAGCGGCTCTGTTCGTTGTTGTCGTGCACCGTTCGGATAGCTCTGTAGCAACAAAACTTAGTGAGTGCGTTATCGCTTAAGTTTGTTGGACATTTGTTGAATATATTGTGTTTTCATTTCATGTCGCAATTAATGCAGAATAATGGATAAAATGCAGCAAATTTCAGTATTTTAAGGAATTGTATACTTGACCAAGTGAATTTCGGTTTCGGTTTCTTCCGAAACTGAAGCCATGGCCGAACATTCGGTTTCGGATGGAAAACCAGTTTCGGTCGGACTCTAGCGTTTTAGTTTTTAAAGAAAGATTAGTTGTGTTATCAATCGCTGATTATATTTGAATTATATTTGAATTATATTTATTGATTAATTTGTATGTGTATACGGCATTTGGCATTGTAATTGCAAGAAGCTTACACAAATTAAAGTAATTTTAGATTACTGATATCACTACTTACTTACTTTAATTTTATTACATATTATTTTTTATTGAGCTTATTACTAGGTCTATATTTTATCCAAAAGGGGTGTGGAACCTTAGATAACTGATTCATCGCCTACTAAAAGACTAAACAGATAAAATTACCTACTTACTTTAATTTCATTCATTACTATTTTTTACTGAATAAGCTTTTTATTAGGTCTTTCTTTAAGCCAACAGGTGTGGAACCCTAACCGATTCATCGCCTACTAAAAGCCTAAACAGATAATTTACGATTCGAACGACAAAAAAAATCCATTCGACGCCAAATACTTTCTACGCTGCAATAAAATAAGGCAGAAAATTGCATTTTCTTTGCGTGTTCATTTCACGCGTATAAAATGTAATAAGCAACATAAATCTAGGGTTGCCATGACTGCTTTATTACTAAAACTTGCTTTATTTTATTCGTGATAAGGTCGTAAATAGGGAAGCGAGTGTGTTGAAGAGATTATGGCAATATTACAAATACGAGCCCCTGTTGTAGCCGGGGATTTTTAGTTAGCAAATAACATGCTGTAGAGCAATTGTATGCAGTATTTATTGCAGAAAGTCGCTACATTTGGGGTTGGAGATAATGAATATATATTTTTATTTATGCATACTGCGTCAACCAAGGCGTATGTGACGTGAATTAAGTGAAACGGACCCAGCGAGCGAAGTCTAGCAAAATTTAATTACGTCAATATGTTATTATTATATTTCATTCCTATAAAGGTTGTCTGGATGAGATCGCTTTTTAGCGATAAGACCGTCTTTTGTGCCATGGTATTTGTTTGTATTGCTGTTATTGTATTGTATGTTTGTCTGTCTTAAATGAGATGTTTCAAAAATGTATGGAGCTCCGGCCAGGACAGTGTACATTGTATCATTAATTAACGTTAGGGACTATTAATCTTTAATCTAATAACTTATCGCGGCATACAAGATGAATTTGGAATCAAAATATTACCACACTTTACTTATGCAAAAAAAATATTGTGTTAATTTTGATATTTGATACGGACGGTACATTTCATGGACCAATGTGATTACATGAGGAGTCACAACCTAGAATACAAAAATCTTCCACGGATGTCATAATTCCGCTACAATTCACAGAATTTAAATATTTTTGTACACAATGAAGTAGGCAACTGATGCAGGTTTCATTAATACTCAATATTAACCACATCTTTAGGTATTTTTTGTAGACGTATACCATCCTGGCCGAAAATGAAACTAGTCCTTTATCGTTATGACGGGTTCTAATATTACGATTTTCTTGAAACATAATGGATATTTTTACTAGAACTAAGTATAAATAAAACAATTAGATAAAAGATTTATTGTTAAACTCAACCTTGCTATCAAAAACTTTGAGATAGTAAAGTAATTACTAATGTAGTTACAACTCAAATTGTTTTACAGAAACAACAAAGATCCTCGAGGCAAATATCACGAACAAAACGAAAACATATGAACTTAATCGTATTATTCTCGTACGTACTACAAAAGCAAAATTCACTATCAAAATATTAGTCCTTATTTCAAGCATAAACTGAATAATGCGTCATTAAACTATGAAAACGAAATTTCTAGAATCAAAAGTGTAGAGGTACTCGTAATTTAGATATTATGTTTTCTCTCAAAAACAGCGGATAGTCACTTCGGCTGATATCTTTTCGACCAAGTCCGATTCGGCTGATTTCATAGGAAATAATTGTTATTGTCAAAGTTTGGGCCATGTTGAAAGTTTAGTGATATGATTTGTTAAATAAATTTTGAATTAAATTAGTAGTGCGTTAAGTTGACGTATGACGTATGACGTACCATCCGTACCTTACTCAGAGCTCTTTTTCGGGCAGACTACCTACTTCAAAATCCAGTCAGTAATTTAGTAATAGAATAACTAAAACTGCATGTCCATAGCTTACTTTATTCCCATTAGTCTTCCAGTTCTAATTTTTTAGACATACAATCACACTAATGACGTTTGTGGATATATATTACTCCTATATGCGTAGATGGCTACGCGGATAAGATTATTAAAGTGTGGAGAGTAATATTCGACCGCGAGACACGGTAAGGCCGAAAAAAAACTCACTGGAGTAACGACTCACCCCTCAAAGGCACTCTTTGAAAACCGTTATCAACTTTGTAGACAATAGATGTGAAAGTTTTATTCTTTCGCCTTGTATTAAACATAAAGAAAATAGAAGATAACTTACAACTGCAGACAAGACTTATTGCGACTAGTGAAAATGATATATTGTAAGTAGCTCTAGAAGTTACTCTATTAAACATTTTCGTGTTGGCAATTTGCTTTAAAAATATGTTTATGTTGATACCTGACTGCGAAAGAAAGAGGGCTATGTTTTTCGAGTGTATGTAGGTATATTTTTTTGGCACGCCCTAGAGCCTAAGCGGCTTGTCGTATTTTGATGTGCGTGATGTCAATAGATTCGAGTTAGTCGTGAGAGTGACGCTGGGTACATCGAAATTAAAAAAAAATAGAAATTTAGGATTACACACAGGTTTAACGATTTAGCAGTCAGGTTTTTTGGAACTCACTCCTAATCACTTGTTTGACATTAGGGTTGTTCTCGTCTGCGCAAGTTGTAATGAACCAACCCCAAGGTGCCTCTACACTTCGTGCAGACCAAAAGTTAGAACTTGATCCATGATTAGGTTAGTTCTTTGGTTCTTAAACTATTTTTGGACCCTTCGTGTTTTTTTTGGAAGTGTCAAGCTTGAAAAAATGACTAAATATACTTGATCTAACGAGCGAAGCGTTTTGTGCTTCGGATCAGTATTTTTTTCTCTCTACGTATGTTTGTACTCGCTTAGAGGTCATAATACCGAACTAAAAAAAAGGTTTTATTTTATTTTGTATACTTCAAGAACTACGAACTGCATAGTACCTACCAAAACGTTCAAAATAATATACGAACTGTTCGCTCGTACGGTCAAAAGGCACTAGGTAATCTTTATAAATAAAAATCCGAGCCAATGAGTAAGTAATCTCAGATGATATCAACGTCGTAAACAACAATATTTCCAGATCACACCCAGCGGGACAAGGGACTTGTCAGCGGATATATAAAGAAAAACTACTGAAAGAACATCTTATAAGCCAGCGCTTCTCAAACTACAGTTATGTAAGAACACATTTATTAAGAGGGTCAGATTCGTAACGAAGTGATCATAATAGGAACCAAAGTAATTGACATAGCGTAAAGAATTAGCAAACAGAAGTGGCAGTGGATCACTGTCAGTGGAGTGGTAACTCATCCAAAAGAACTGGTAACTGCAGGTTTAACAGATTTCTGGATTGAAAACCGCGTTGTTTGTCTCCTTAAGGGAGGACAAATTGAGGTGACAAACAGGAATAAATCTTTAGACAAACATGAGAACTTCACGTCAGCCGGCCGGGCGGGTAAATGACTTGCGCAAAGTCAGGAGTACTGTAGTCAGATCGCGCCCGGTGGCGATAATTACGAGAGACATATGTCCAGTAGGGTACAAACACGGGCTGATGATTGGAAATATGTTTGACTTACCCATTTAACTCTAAGTTTTTGAACAGTTGAACAATTAAGTTCACTAGCACCAAATAACAACGATTCCTTCACTATCTAGAATTATTAGTTAAAGTTAACTGCATCATGTTTCTACTAGAACTTGGTCAAGTATAAACACGAATTGAGGTTAGTTTCTGATGTATTATTATTACAGGTTCAACTTTTGTTATGAAATGAGTTATGAAAGAAATCTTATTTGAGTGTTAAATTATAAACTGTATTCGTTGTAACAATTTTTAAAACAGAATCGTATAAACCCTTTTCGAAACTGTACCTCGAGGGGTACAGGGTCCAAAGTTAAACAATCTCTGGCTTAAATTATTCAGTGTGTATTTCGTCGGCCGGTCACGGATGCGATGTGCGCTGGATATTTTATGAAAGGCTTTTCGTGCGTCTGATATTAGCCTTCATCTTGTTGCTACAATCGTATTTGCATGACTGAACGTTATTTTGGACTTGTTTCTAGGCAAAAAGTCCTGAAGAAAATCATTAAAAGACTGTATTCTTAACTGCTTAGTGACGTGCGTGACGTCACGGTTCCAACGGAAGATCAGCGCTGGTTGTTATAGCCAGCATTATGTTGAGTTGGGTCCGGTTTGTTACTGGAGGCAGGATTTAAGTTTTTTTTAAGTTGTGTACACTGTTGTTTTCTCTGACAAATAAAAAATTATTCTACTATATTTAATATTTTCTTTGCTCTACCAACATGTACTATTGAGCCATCACAAATGAGCATCGCAAAAACAGTCGAGCATCGCTTGATCGATGATACGCGTAACGGGGAGGTACGTGGCGGAGAGGTGTATCACATATTGTGAATCTATAGGATAAGTTTGTAACAAAAAAAATATTTTGTATATCTGGTGTAAGTGTGTTTAGAGAGTATAATTTTACGTGTTGTATATAATTTAGGTAATTTCTTTATGTTTTTATAGTGATGTTTTAGATTTTTGTATATATTATTGTTTTTGTCAATAATGTAAGTAGATATTTAAATTTAGTGAGCACGTAACTTTCTTTTTTAAAACTAAATTAAAATACTTATAGCCGATACTGAAGCTTTAATATTAATTTTGAAATACGTTTAGCCGATATGGAGGCTCTAGAACTAATGAATGACAAAAAGGATTATATTCTTAACATTAACTTACTTAGTACTCATTGGTCCGATAAGAGACACCTCAGTCAGCTTTCCACAGAAGTGCAAGAACTGCTGAGTAAGCCGTCTCTACAACAGAGCAGAAGGGCGAGGGGGATGCATAACTAGATAGTATAGCGACATATAATAGGTTAAACCTGTAATGTTATATTTATCGTGTCATGAAAAAAAAAATAGTAACTAAAATGTTGTTGTTTATCTGGCCCAACGTAAAAGTTTGATATTCACTGTGGCAATGCCGCTTGGGTACTGGATACGCTGCCGAGTGGTAAAGTTGGAGCATTTGGTTTACATGTAGATTTGAAATAATCTAAACTATCTGATTCTATGCTAATTTCTTGTAGTTAATTATTTCTAACTTCACACGCTAAGCTACAAAATCCATCAAAGAAAATCGATTGATCAATGTTAAAACGTCAATCTTCCTAAACTAACCAACCGTTATTTGACGTGTTTTTTCACCGGCTCTATCGGCGTTCAAGCCTCGATTAACCGCCGATTAAACAATTAGTTAACGTTTGTAATGAAGTTGAATGAATCGGACTCTGATTAGACCGATTAGTAATAGCCGTAGATAAAGTGAGATTACTGTTTCGCGTGCCGACGAGTTTAATTTTGATGTCTTGTTTATGATAAATATTATAATATATTTCTATTTGATGCCATCACTTATTTATATTAATAAAATTATTGTTAATAATTACCTAATTTATTTTATTTCATTGCTCGCTGTAAATATATTCGTATTTAATTATCAATTTTATTTGGGTTTTTTTCTTGTATGTCATATTGCAATAATATGGTATGAATGTATTTTGTCCTATTCTAAAGTTTTATTAGAATATGTATGTATTAGCATATATGTAGGTATATTATATATTAGATTGGTATATTTAAATTTGGTTTATGTAAGGTAAGTATGTACATACATGTAACTAAGTATAGATTAATTTCTTTATTGTAAGTACACCCCTGTCCCATACATATTTTTTTTCAAAAGTCTCCAACCAAAGGTTGCCTGGAAGAAATCACTTTTAGCGATGAAGCCGCATCTTGTGGCACTACATGTAATTTTTTTTTAAGTTCCCAGTGTCACTCTCACGACTAAGACGAATCTATTGACACCACTCATATCAAAATACGACAAGCCGTTTTAGACTCTAGGGCGTGCCAATGAAATATACATACATACATACTATACTTGAAAACCATAACGCTCCTTTTTTCTCAGTCGGGTAAAAATGAAATGTTTATCCTACTTTCCCAAATTCCAAATAATTCATTGAAATCTGATTGAAATGTATAAATATGCCAATAGACAGGAAATTATTAAAAACTTCTGTGGAAAAAGCGTTGCCGCCTTTCATTGATATTCACGACTACGGCCAATATTTCATCGGACGGCGCGTCGGCGCTGCCACGTGATTGGTTAATTTTTAGGGTTCCGTAGAGCTGTAAAGGAGCTGTGTTAATAAGTCTGCCTGCCGTAACACGAGTCGTTCGCCCTAAACCCGAACCCCTTGATGTTAAGGTGGTAATCTTGGTCGACGAAACATAAAAATACGACATGCCGTTTAGGCTATAGGGTGTGCCAAAGAACTCGAAAAACATAACCCTCCATCTTTCGCAGTCAGGTAAAAATAGCCAAAGTCACTTAGGAATATAGTAGCTTTCTATTCATTTATATAAAAATTTCTACAAATTAATGCAGACAATTTTAAACCCTACCTCCTAATCAGTATAGATAGAAAATAATAGATTAGAACCGAAAAGCGAACCGTATCCGCTTCAAGTAGGTATTCCAAATACTGTATTTGGCTATTACTTGGTCGTATTTCTCATTGATTTTGACGAAACTTATTATACAAGTTCAACAAATGTCTGAATCATATCAGTTACCAGTACGTACTACTGGTAATTGATCTAAACTTATCGATAAACTCTTGGATAAGATAAGTACTTAAGTTATCGTCTAAGGAATATAGAAGCTTACAAACGTTGATTGTTCTTCTGTAGATTCTGCCTTTAGCTTCTCTCGGCCGAAGAAAATGTATTTTTTAATCGACTTCCATAAAGAAGGAGGTTTTATGTTTGTCTGTATGTTTTTTTTTATGTATGTTCATCGGTATTTACGCCAATAAAGAACCGATTTAAAAAAAATCAGTTCGAAAGTCATTATCATCAAGTTATGATCTGATAATGGAATCTCAAAGAAATCGGAAAAACAACCTGAACTAACAAACACTGTAATAAATATGGACTAAACTTGTTTTAAATTAAAACTTGTTTTGCACCTCAAAGGCATTTTTCACTTTAGAACGCTTATTTGCAGCTTTGAAGTAAAATTTAAAAAAAATATTAATTTATAAATAGTAAGATTAAGAACCGGTGAACGCGCGTTGCGTAAAAACGTGATTCATACAAACTGTATTATTACAGAACCCTCAGCGCACAACACAATTCAACACACACTTGGCGAGTTTTATAAATATGCAAAACTGCATCGGGACAATCTTCTTTGTTGTAAAAATGGTAAGCGACGCGAGTGACGCGCATACTTATTGTACTATATCTCAGTATATTTGTAATCTATTGTAAACGGTGTAAAATTATATGATAAACACGTGTGATTCATAGATTTTGTTGTAATTTTGTGGCTTTGCACGAGTCAAGCATTATTCATGCATAGCATAATATATGGAAATCACAATACGTATTTACTTACTGAACCACATATCCTAACTAATATTATAGATGCGAAAGTAACTCTGTCTGTCTGTCTGTTTCGCTTTCACGCCAAAACCACTAAACCGATCTAGATGAAATTTAGTGCACAGGTAGATTGGACCCCGGGGAAAGGACATAGGATACTTTTTAACCGACTTCAAAAAAGTAGTTCCCCCATTATCTCGACAATCCAAAGGGGAACTACGCGGGTGAAACCGCGGGGCACAGCTAGTTGTTTAATAAGACGGGTTTTCACGCGTACCTGATTGTTGGAAAGGTCCAACCATAGTTTCGTTCACATTCGGTGAAATTCTTCAGGGATGAAATGAGTCGTTCGTGTCAACGATGACCCGATAAATGTAAACGAAACTATAGTTGGACCTTTCCCAAGAATCAGGTACGCGTGAAAGCCCGTCTTCTTAAACAATATGAATCAAACACGCGTTAGTTTTCTAAATAAAATTACTTAGAAACATCGTAATATAACTAACCTTTATTTTTTCTGTAGTTTTAAGGGCTGAATCAATTTTGGAATGAAATCTATGAGTGACACAACTTTTGAATATTCTCCGATTACTCAGACGCCAGGTCCTATTTCTGAAAATACTTATTTCCTTTGAAAGGGTATTATTATTATTATTCTCAATATAATACCCCGCCCCATAATTTTTTTCTCAAAATCAGTCTAGACATTTTGTGTTCACAATGAACATGAATAAAACCTACGTAGCTACCATTGCGTATGCAAGCTAGGCGTGAATAAAGTTAGCATAAAGTAAAGGTTTAACTCTGGTATACGTATCATTTCTAGCTAAGTCTAAATTAGGAGCAGGGTTTACCATGCACCACTCCCACTCTCCCATTAGAGTTTATAAGCTGTTATTTGGAATTCTAAAGATTATTTTATGAGGATTGCCAGCAATACATGAAGTCTAAAACAATAAATAATGTTTATAGGAAATATTCTTTGACATGTTTGTTAGTACAACATTATGCTATATTTATATATCATAATGTTGTATTATAGTTAGTACAACATTATGCTATATTAAATGTAATGTCAAAAACGAGAGAGGATAGTTGGGAGGATTTTGCATGGTTAGGGCGTTTCCTATCGCTCGCCTATCTAGCTAAAACCCTTAAGTTGTAAAAGCAATTGCCAAGCACCAAACAGTGTGTTCTGGCAGCCTTGATTGAGAGCCAGTGTATTGCAGACTAGGCATGCTCCATCTAATGCTACAGTATCGCTGACTTCCGTGGTCGTGCGAACTTGTGGCGAAATACCTAGCTGTGTAAGATGTAAAAAAAAATCTATCAATAGTTGAAAGCTACTGTGATGGCCATCACAATTAGGTAGAATTACTTTAAGTTCTAAAGTCACTTATCCGTCCATATAGTCTGCTAATAAATATCATTGCATGAAACTCCCGAGCTATAATTAAATATACCTACAGTGAAACATACTTAAACGAACAATGAGGCCGGCGCAGACTTCATTAATATTACAGTATAAAATAATGAATAAATCAGTCTGTCCGACAGACCTATTTATATTTAACATCAGTAATGTGCTCAATTGACTGAATAATTACTTGAATTTTACATGAACATTGCACCATCCCCTGGATTATACTCGTAGACCAGTGTTTAATTTTTGAAAGGTAACGGAAAGTAAGATAAGACAACTCTTTATTAAGAAACCAGTTCAACAAAAATATTTACAACAAATAAAAGTTTACAAATCCATCTAGGGCTGAAGTATCGCTGACTTCCATAGTCATGCGAACTTGTGGTCAAATGTCTAGGCGTATAGCATAAAAAAATGGGCATCAGCCCAGATACATCTATGGAGTTGTAGAGAGTTCTTTATTTTGTCAAGTTGCTTTGAGAATGAAGAATAGTAGAGCTCACAGTTTGGTTATCCCAAAATTACATTCATATGTTCACACCACAAGGAATGCTGAGGAAATGGTAGATAAAATAAGTGTACCTATGACCTTAAAGTGATGAACAAGCCAATAAAATCTTGAGAAATGGCACAATACACAGAACGTGTGATGGCCAAGTAACAAAAAGGGGGAAAAAAAGCCAATAAAATGGAGAAAAAGCAATCAAAGATGAATGAAGGAAAATTGTTGAGAAGACCAACCCTAGACAGATATAGAACATGTCTATCATTGTGTTGATAAGTGTCAATTAAAATAAATGGCAATTTGACATGTATATTGAATTTAAACTGAGATAGGTACTTATTTAAAAATATATTATTGGCAGTAATTACATGTAAAGAAATTTCAGAATTGGCAGCATAAGATGATTTATAAAAATTATTCATTAAATGTACCTACTTGATTAACAGTAGAATTGGCAGCATAGGATATTTATTAAATTTATTGTATTAACTAATGAGTATGTACCTACTAGACAAACTGTTACTTAACTTTTTTATAATATATGGTTGATAGTTTAATCTCTTAATAAGATACCTCCTTTGTTTATTATCATTTCTTAGTCCATAGTCTGTGGTTAGATGAGTAATATTGCAGATTCAACTATTTTGGTAAATAATATATAAATTAATTGCTTCTTTTGAAATAAGAAATACAAGTCAGCGACTTTTGTCTACACATACCTACCTATTTTTGACGTAATTAATAGAAAAGTTAACAAAACCATGTTTTTTTGCTTATCTAGAGAGTTAATAATTGATTTACTCAAAGTAAACTTGACAGACATTAAAACTTACAATTTATTTTAATAACTCAAGATCGTATGATACTCATTGCGAGATCGTAGTTCAACGACCGAACAATACAAGTAAAAATTTAACTTGTCTTACGACAATAGATCGATGTGATGTGTGCGATCTATCTACGAATATCTAAAAATCTATTTATGCTCTATGCTGTCAGCTTTTTTTTTTATTTGTGTATGTTTTTTAAAATTGGAATTTTAGTTCGAAAATGAACGAATATTATTATACGATTTTTCGAATTCAAATTAGGAATTATGTTAAAATGTACTCGATTTCAGTATATTATATTTCTTTTTTATTAGATTTGAAATTAGAATCTAAATACGGCGGTTAAAAACCAATATATACGGCGATAGAGTTCTTTTCGAATCAAACCTATAATTTGTAACGTGATGTCCCTATGTAAGTTCTCAAAAGCTCTGCCGAGATTCTGTACAACTTCAGACCTTTAAAACTTGATCATGCGCGATAAGAAGTAAACAAAACTAAGTTTGCAAACTTTTCTAAACTACAATAAACCAACCTTGATAGTTAGATGCAGGTTTCCAAGTCCAAATCCGGTAACAAAAGCACTATACACCAAAAATATTCACAACATTCCAAAATCAAAAACACTGACTTGAAAACTAGTTCTAACACTCCACACACACTAGCGACCGCACTTTTTTGTATGAATTTAAACTTAAAACACTTATAAATTACACTGAACACATGTAATATCGTATCACAAACAACTTATTCACTTAGTTTTGAGTCAAAAGTTACTATTTATAACGTAAAAACTTTAATTTTCGTTGTAAACAATCGGAGCTTCGTTCGGTACGCGCGCGGCCATCTTCCGCTAACGCGAAGTTTGAGGTTAATCGCGCTAGAGGGCGCGCCTTGTATCCTATTTCAATATTGAATCTGGCAACTATTATAAATATTATATTTATTAAATAGTATAAGATGAAAAATCATCATAATAATAACATTTATATACATTTTGATTAAATATTTTTATTTTTTGTTTGTTGTGATCCCTTTCCTTTTAACGGATTTTCATAAGAGAGTCGTATCCAGGTAATAATACAGAGCAAGCTTTTGGTGGCTATATTAATTTTTTTTCGAGCTTAACTCAAAATTTTATGAAATAAACTAAGTTGATTAATTTGTTTAATTTCATTCGTCATAAAAAAACAATTCATTTAATTAGTAACAAAATAATTTTTATCACTTTTAGGTTGTAGAAAACTGTTATTTTTTTTCAAAGCTGTATATTTTTGTTGTGTTCCGGTCTGGAATCAAATTCACGTTGGAGCTTTCACTTATTTCAGAAAGCTTTTAACCTATTCCGACAAGCACGTTTCCTTACGATGTTTTCCTCGCCGTTTTATTAGGTTATCGTAATTAATTTTATTAGGTATTAGATAGTTAGGTTTTTCGGAGAGATTTGGACCAGATTGGCTCAAGACAGGGTAGAAAGGGGTAAGATGGAGGAGGCTTATGCTTCGCAGTGAGTAGGTACATTGAGCTGTCTATGATGATGATGAGGTATATGAAAAATGATTACAGTTGAATACTATTGCAATCCTACTAATATAACAAACGCGACAGTTTGTAAGAATGTGTGGATGTATGTTTTTTAGTCTTACCCGCAAAAACAGCTGAACCGATTTGCATTAAATTTGGTATGGAGATAGCTTAGACCCTGGATTAACACATAGGGTACTTTTTAACCTCTACGCGGGTAACACCGCAGGGCGCAGCTAGTATCATCATAACGGTGGAAAATAGCTTATTTCGAAACAAAATAACCGATCTGAACTACTCTTTCGCTAATATAAGTAGCATTATAGTTTGAGGAGAAACTTTGAGAACCAATAACAAGTTGCCGCTCACGGCAATGCAATTGGAAAATAGCATTAAAACTGAAATGGACTTGTGGAAACTGTTTCAGCAAGTGTTAACCCCCTAGGGCGGAGGGGTTGGGGTTGCTTCACATTAAATAACAGTATTTTGGGAAATATATACATACATATGTACATTACATACATGCAAAAGGCCCTCTCAAAGATTGTCTAGACATCTACCAAGAAAAGAAAAAGTAAGTAGGTATTATAGTTTACTTTCACTAACACACCTAATTTCCCAAACAAAGCAAAGTGTGCTTTGGCGCTATTTTCCGACAGATTTCATTTGACAGAGATTTGTATCGTGTATGGAGTACTGCGCGCATCTTTGGGATGGATCAGCAAAATACCAGCTTGAAGCGTTGGAGTCTGTCGAAAGGCGAGCTAAAAGACTTATAGGTAACGATGCTCTGGCCAAAGTTAAACTTCAAAGCCTCGAGCATCGTCGAAAAGTGGCTAGCCTATCATCGGTATTTTATCGGATACATTTCGGGGAGTGTGCCTTGGAATTGCATAAATTGATTCCCCCATCTCCATTCTACAATCGGACAAGTAGAGATACTGTAAGATGCCACCTGTTCATGGTAGAGGTTCCACGGACTCGCACAAAACGCTTCGAGTCTACATTTATTGTGCGAACTGCCAGGTTTTGGAATTCGCTGCTAAGTTCTCTATCAGGTGAGTTGCAGTAAAGCGCAAGCCTATCGACTGAAAAAAAATAATTATGTTTGGCAGAATAAGTTTCTGCCAAAATCTCTCATCTAATAAAAAAATTAATCTAACAAATAAATCAAATCTCAGGATACTAATCCTGTACATATTTTTACGACTCAACTTATAATTAAACCTGAAATGAAATATTTCAGTTTAAAACTTCATAGGTATATAAAAAATAATGAAATATAAATATACTAGCTGTCCCGGCGAACTTCGTACCGCCTAACAGTTATTCATGTTTCTCACCTTTTAAACCTTCTCTGGCGTACGACATTTCAAGACCAAAATCACCTAAATCGGCCCAGCCGTTCTCGAGTTTTTGCGAGACCAATAAACAGCAATATTTTTTATACATCATCATCATCATTAACCCACTGCTGAGTATAGGTCTCCCCTTATCTCTTCTTGTCTATCTATCTAAGTTGATTTTTATATACGTATAAGAAGAAGATTAGTAAGACAATTTCTTACATTTTCGGAACCTTATTATTTTTTCAAAATATTAATTCCAGTATCTCAATAAGATATTTATTTACGGGGTATAAAGTACGCAAAAAGGATCACAGCCGAAGTTATAACAAGGTAGAGTTAATAAATTTTTCTGTCGGGTCTCGACGGGGCCGGAAAAAGTTTAAATTGGGCCCGTCGTATTAAAGTATCTTGGAAGTAATCTGATAGAATCGGGATTTTGAAAATATTCACCTCCGCATTGTGTGTGCTTAAAAAGTAAGTTTTTTTCTTGCTAGCCACCCTGAAGATTGATGCTGAGAGTTTCGTTGGGCTGTGTATAATATATATATCAGATCTTTATATGAGTGACTTCGGACCTAAAACTATTTGCAAAGTCTGTAATTTTAATTGTCTCAGAATGTCAGTTGCATTGTGCCAAAATGGCCGTTATGACACTTAGTATTAAACAAACATAATAATTAATAACTGTGACCTATTCTATTTCAAAACGGCCATTTTGGCACAACTCTATTGTGAGAAAATGGCAGTTTTGACATAGACTTAGGCCCCTGACCCTGAGAAAGTGTGCCAGCTGTTATAGTTGACCTGTCGGCATAGAAACCAAATAGTAACTTTTTGAATCGGGAATAACGAAGCTCATCTTTTTCAGTTTTTAAGGTAACCTGTCCATACTAATATTACTGTCATTAGACGCATCTTATTCGTCTTGCTTAGTAGTATTTTCTCTTGCACGGACGAGAGACCACTTCTATCGGATAAAACGAGACAAAAGACGCTTTTATAAAAGACAGTTAATCAATATGGATTTCATTACAGAAAGTGATTACCAATATCTTGAAAAAAAATGCTGTTTTATTCAACATCCGGTAAACGAAGTCCATATTAAAATGATTGCACATAAACTGTATTACTCATAGACTTATACCACTTACAACTAGATAATAATGATGTACAATTCTTATAACGAATTATAAATATAAATACAATTATTTCTGATTCCAAAGATATATTAGGTTGTATCTTATAGTTCTTCGTTTTTTTGCGCGACTGCGATAGAAGGAGAGTTATGTTTTTGTAATGTCAGTTATTTTAATAGTTTTAGAATAATTCTATAACTAAAAACTACTCTGACTTATTATTCATGGGCAAATCCCAAGAAAATGAACACCACTCACATAAAATCTAGGGCGTGCCAAAGGAATATACATACATACACATATATATATATATATAAACATAGGTAGCTCCTTCTTTCGGAGTCGGGTAGAAAGAAAGAAATTTCTTTTTTAAGGAATCCAAAGCTCATTGGTTAAATATGATAATATAAAACTCAGAATACTAAACGCCTGAAATTTTACATTTCTTCTTAATGCTGTTCTTAAAACGACAGGCGCTTACAACGGAATATTGATCTAGTATATTTTATTTTCGCATGATACAGCTCTACACTAATTATTTAACTAATTCCAACTTTTAGCTAACTTTATCACGCGTCGTGGACTGGTCTATAAAAAGTACTTTTTAATTGAAGCGCCAGACTGACTGAATTTTTTACTGACGCTTCGCCAGACTTTTGAATTTGGTTTTTTCTAGACAATAATTTAATGTGCTTATATTAAAAATTAAAATCGCCTTTAATTCGCCAAACTTAAGTTACAAAATACTTTAATAATTTATAAGTTATATTTAATAAACAAAAAATACAGGAACAAAAAATGTTTCTGGAAATATTTCTTATATCAGTCCAGCCACCTCTTAGACATCGGGGATCATAAAATAAAAAAAAGTTATGATCAATTGTAACACAAAATTGTACATGTACCTAAGTATATAGGCAGTGCTGAATTAACCAAACGCAATGAAATTCTCGGAACCATTTCAGCCATTTGAAGATCATCAAGAAAGACAATTATAATAGTTACGAGTATTTTTAGGGTTCCACACCTAAAAAGGTAAATAGGAAGAACCCTACTACTTAGACTTCGCTGTCCGTCCGTTCGTCCGTCTGTGACGAGACTGTATCTCTAGAACAGTGATAGCTAGATAGTTCAAAGCCTCACAGATGATCTATTTCTGTTGTCGTTATAGCAACATATACCTACTAAAACTGAAACGACTGGCCGGTTGGCGCAGTTGGTAGGAACCCTGCCTTCTGCGCCGCTGGTCCTGGGTTCGATCTCCGGACAGGTCAAACATTTGTGTGCATGAACATGTATGTTTGACCTGTGTCTGGGTGTTTATTATATATATATATATATATATATAATTATATAAGTATATATATCAGTCATCAGGTAACCATAGCACAGGCTTTGCCTAGTTTGAGATCTGAAGACCTTTGTGTGGTGTTGTAAAAAATCATAATAATATAATAACGGATAGACGCCTAAAATATTTTCATAATATTCAGTTTTTGAAATAGAAATAGTTGTATAATATTCACTATGTAAATAAATAATTTATTCAAAATAAAATTAATATTTAATCGTCCCGTCCCGGGGTCCCATACAACTAACGTCTTACCTATTTTGATTGATATTAATAACAACAGGTAGAAAATCAAACTAATGTTGTACGGAACCCTTATACGCGAGTCCGACTCGTTCTTGGACGACTTTTATATGTATGGTTTCGCTGCAAAAGTCTTTCCCAGATGCAAATGCAAAAAACAGTGTTGCCATACCCCTGCCCGAAAAGTCCACGTAATGGCTAAATAATTCCGGATATCGCATAATTTTTCTCGGCCTAATTGCACACGGTAGCCTTTTTTTAATTGTTTAATAAAAATAAACGTTGCTAGGTATATTGTTTTTAACATTTTTTCTTTTTTTCATTAGCAGAGTGTGATGAACTCTGTGTTTTGTGCCATTTGTTAAATTTGTAAGTATTTGTGAGTAGGTTGCTGAATACTTTATTGTCACAAAAAAGCGTCAATAGTCTTTTTGCCGAGCGGTTTTTTCTTAAGCAATAACATAATGGTCGCTAGATTCTCAGCAGAGTCGAACCGCTTGCTCTTTCAATAGTAAGATTTAAAAAAGGTTAAGTTTTTTATGCTAGTAATGTCTCGTACTGATCTAAAGTAAACATAGAAAACATAAAATCGTCTATACCTACATATCATTGATTACAACTAGTAGTATAGCATAAAAAAACTAGATGGCGCCACAGGTAAAATTAAACCGCGCAAACGTTTCGAACGGCCGAACCATGCGTGTCGAGCGGTGTATATTTCTTAACAGGAAGTATTGCGCAGCTGGCATTTGCCTATGAAGTTTTTACAACGCTCTACCCCTTTCGCGGTGGTGAGCGAAAATCAATTAATTAATATCTAATTAGATGGTATTTAATAGTAGATTTGTAGCCAAGGGCTGTCAGGCATCAATTGCAGCCCGAGATATTTAGGCGCACGAGCGCAGCTATATATAGTTCGAGAGTGCAATTGATGCTTACACCCGAGCTAACTACTCTGCTTTACATCTCGATTGTGAGGTAAGTAGAAAAAATCCGGCATTACAATAATAAAACATTTTAATTGCTGCTTCAGCTTTCATTTTTCATTGAATCGGGAGTGCAACTTATATCTTCACTTGCAGAACTCATGCCTTTTTCCTAATTAACACGTAATTATAAAAAAATCCCAAAAACAAACAGTATTTAAAGTAAAAATTTTCTATTCCCGCCTTTTTTCATCTTTTTTTTTAATTATTTTGTCTAGTACGAAATTGAGCTTCGTCGTTCGATATTTAAAATTGATGACTATTATACTCATACGAAGACAAGGCTGCTATTCGCTATTGCGAAGCGACCTCTTTTGTCATTGGGCTGAATGCATGATGTCTATTGCCAGTATGATGGTTAGATGTACGCGAACTTTTTGAAAGAGTGAAGTTTTTTTTAAATTACTTACCGCCCTTGGGCTTTTCTAGCTACATTATTACCCTAGAGCAGTAATTGGTCACCTACAAGCCCCATTTGGTAATAAGAACCTACTTACCAAATATGAGAGATGTAAAGAATATTTAGTGTTCTCCCGCCTTGTCTTGATGTCAGCTTGAGAAATCGTTTTTCTTTATGGTGTGGTTCCTCCTCACCACCTCTACACCTCACCTTATTGTTTCTATTTTCTCAGTATCTGACTTCCTCGACACGTGTTTCGCCTTAGCACAAGGCATGCTCAGGAGATGTTGACTCTTCAAGCGCTCGCTCTAGTTATTAATAAGTAAATAAAAGCGAAAGTTTACAAGAATGGAAGTATGTTGGTTAGGTACTCTAGGTATCTATATTTTTTATATTTATACTATTTAATTATAAAGAGGAAAGATATGTATATTTGTAAGTAACGAATAAACTCAAAAACTATAAACCGATTTAATAAAATCTTTCGCCGTTGTGAAGCTACGTTACCACTGAGTTACATAGGCTGTAAACATTAGAGATACCCAGCTACTTCTTCTTATGTGTACGCATAACAAAATTGAAATAGGAAACATTACTGACAAAAACTTAAAAAACAGTTATTAAAACGCTCTTAACTAAACTGAATCTATTTACAACTATCGTGATAATTTTTTTTTGTCAAAAACTGTTAGTTGAGGGAACGGTGTCAGAAATGCTGGTATCATCGCAATGACTAGAATTCTAGTCATTTTTCTAAGGCCGCACTACTAAGGTATATGACATGACTATAACTTGACCACGATGACTGTTAACTTAATATTAAACATTAACTTAGTAACTATTACTTGAAAAAACTATAACTTCACGCTGTAAAATAAACATACCGTATTGTGCCATATACAAAAAGGAAAAAAGGGATCTTACGAATGATAAATTAAATTTGAAATCAACTCCGACATATCCTGTTTACCATTTTGCGAATGGAAATCTGCAAATCGTTTTCCATGTCCGTCAGAAGAGTATGATTCGGAAAAATGACAGCATTAATATCAGGATGTTTAATTTCCTACGGTTAATATTATTCTGTTTTTTTATTTTTGCAGCCGTCGGCTGCAATAATGATGAGTGAAATATTTTCAGAGCAATAAAGTCCGGATTGGTTTTGAGTTTGTTAGGGATCTTTTTCTACTAATTTTGTAAACGCGAAAGTTTGTATCAAAGTTTGTTGCTCTTTTACGCAAATAACTGTTCAACTGATCTGGATGAAATTTGGTACGGAGATAGCTTAGACCCTGGATTAACATATGGGCTATATATGTTTCATCCTGTATTAACGTTTTATATGTTTTAGTGAATGACTGAATTTTTAATTTAAAAAACACAAATAGTTAAATAGCAAAAACAAATTTAAAAACAAGGACGGGCTCGCGTATGTAGGGTTTCGTACCATTATCTAAACATCATTATCTGATTTTTTTTAAAGTCTGTAATGACTTTAAGAGTTACCTACTAGCGACTTCTTTTTAATTACAAATTTGTTTTAGTTTTTTACTTAGAGCTTATTTAGAAAAATAGTTAAATTCTTTTTAAGCTAGAGAGTGTGAAAATTAAAAAATCCTTATTAAAATAGATAATGGGGAGACCCGTGCCTTGCAGTAAGACGCTATCTGTTGATACGCATATGACACGTAAAATATAAAAAAAAAATATTTGACAGCGAATAATAAAATATATTAGACACTGATTAACAAGGTTACGGGTTGCTTATACTTAAACATTCGGCTAAAATCTCTAAACACGTGTAAGCCGCGTATTTGCAGTAAGAAATTAACCGAAACATTTGCTCAATACGCGTCTAAGGCGTGGCTAAATATTTTGTGACGGCGTGTTCTAAAACCATTTGATAGAATACAAATATAAAAACAAAAGGCATTTACATAAATCAGGAAACAAAATAGATAAGTATTTAAAAATTTACAAAAATAAACCGCAAAATTTATTCTTCGAAAATGTTTTGACTTAAAAGCACACATTAAAACTGAGAAAGAATTTTTGGTAATAAAAGCGTGTTTTAAAAGTAGGTGATATTTAAATGAAAATTTCCAAATTATTGAAGATTAAATGTAGTATCGTTTTTCACTAAATAATAATTATTTGGAATACCAATATGGCGGACATTTATTTTTGGAGACAAGTGAGTAGATATTTAAAAAAAATATTCTATTAAAATAGGAGAATACAGGTGTGAAGGAGGATGTACCTACTCAATCTCCTCCTGAAAATGTCGGAAAAGAGAAAAATATCAGCCGTTTCAACCATTTTGTCGACTACCGATCTACTTTGTGTAAGATAATTTTTCTCGAATTCAGAGTTGGTCCCATAGTGAAAGTTGTTCCTTGGGATAATATTGATATTGATTGATTAGGTTATATATTACCCCACCCCCCTTTCGGCTTAGTATATCCCTGACCGATAACTCTGTTTTACTTCCAGACGCTGATAATGATGAATAATAAATCTGTGGTATACCACACTTTATTAGAAAAACCATAAAAAACCATACACGTATACATCATGTAACAGAAAGAAGTGACAATACTTAAGGGTGTTAGTCAATCAAGATGGAGGCATTGTAGAAGAAAAACTACGAGAAAAAATATTAGGCTCTCCATACAAAAATGGATCACATGATCGGTCAAGTTGTACTCTTATGGAGAACGCAATCATTTTAACGAATTTTTAAAATTTTGTTCTTTGCAGGGTTCACTTTGATGTGTAGGCTAATACCCTTAAGTATTGTAGCACCTTTCTGTTACACGTTGCATATTTAATAATTACATGTCCTACTAGTAATAACATATGATATTGGTATTTATAATTCATTACGAAATACTAATCTTTATGTTTTATAATTTTCAGGTGTTCGTTTTGTCCACGGGCCTTCTTACTTCTTTGACTATTGGCTTCATGCTGGCATTCCCGTCTGTGCTGACTCCTGCTATCACATCTCCCAATAGCACCGACATCAGAACAACAAGAGATCATGCATCATGGATGAGTAAGTTTCACTACAGTCAAACTACTTATCATCATCATCAGCCTTTTTTTGTGGTAGGCTAAAGTCCTAAGGAACATTCGATGCGATCATGCGCTTTATGCTTCCAGTTGTTGCCAGCCGCCTTCCGCGAGTCATTGCTTCACCTGGCTGGTTGGCCACCTACTTTACTTTTATATGCTCAAGCTGCTTCTTTGAGGTTCCTCTTACGACTTAACGCCACTCTCTGATTATTGATTCGGACCAATTGTAAATTGAGCATATAATAATAACCTTTCTCACATGAATACAGGCAAGCTGTCATTGTTTATGCTGCTTCTTTAATCCTTAATGTTTAATTATTTTTCTATATTTTTCAGCTGCCACCATCGGCTTTGGAGGACTGGCCGGCTCTTTTATTCTGCCTCCAGTGCTGCAGGTCACGGGGAGAAAATTATGCCATTGTGCAATATGCATGTGTTTATTCGTAGGTTTTCTTATATTAGCGTTTGCAAATAATATTGCTGCTTTATACGCTGGTAGATTCATTCAAGGTATCAGTTTTGGTGCTATGTATATCAACAGTTTTATTATTAGCGAATACGTGCATCCAGGTCGCAGGGGATACTTTATCATATTGAAGAAGGTTGGAGGTTCTATTGGAGTTCTGCTCTGCCACAGTATGAGTATTTTTTGGACCTGGAGACAGATAGCTATCTTCGCAGCAGCACCATCACTTCTTGCTATCATCATGACATTCTTCTGGCCAGAGAGTCCATCATATCTAGCCTTAAAAGGCAAATTTGCAGCATGTCAGAAATCATTTGAATGGCTAAACGGATATTCGGAAGAAAGTCAAAAACATTTAACGGCTTTAATAGAAACTCAGCGAGAAAAGTTATTGAAAAATATGAGAAAACAGGACAGATTTATGGAACTGATGAAGACATTTGTGAAGAAAGACTTTCGAAAGCCGTCAATAATAATCACAGTGCTTACCTTGTCTGTAGACTTTTGTGGCAGATATTATTACATGGCTTTTATTATAGAAATAATGTCAGAACTAATGGACAGCAAAACCTCAGGTATATATTTTACTCTTGGAGCAGATTTCTTAACAGTTATTGCGATATCTTCATCGTCAGTGGTCATAAGATACGCCAAGCGACGTACCATAATGTTTATTTCTGGTATCCTGGCTGTTTTGTTAATGTTATTAATTGCTTTAGTAGCATATTTAAAAACAATGTATATGTTTTCACCATTTGTTTTGTGGCTAACAGCTATGATGGTAGTGTTCCAATCTTTTACTGTTAATATTGGATTGATACCAGCGGCGTTTGCTGTGATTGGTGAGATATTTCCATTGGAACACAAAGGTTTAGGAAGTTTTATATCTTGTTTAGCATTTACATCTCTGTATGCTGTAGTTTTGAAGTCAACTCCAGTTTTGATGGAATATACCAAATTGTACGGTACGTATGGTATATTCGGTATACTATTAGCTATATGTTTGTGTATTTTATATAGAACAGTACCAGAAACAAAAGATAAGACCTTGCAACAGATAGAAGACGAATTAAACAATATACCCGATAGAGAAACGACGGTTATTAATAGAGAAAAACATATGTTTTGTGAATTAAAATAATGTGTTTTGTCAATTATATAATAGTGAAATGTCATCAACTCTACTCAACCTTCTTGACTTGTTATGCTGAAATTTGGCCAATAAATAGTTTTTAGGTTGGAAAATATTATAACTAAGTAATTATCATTTGTAACTTTTCAGAGTCGCATAAGAACGCGTTAATTTTGGGTCATTGTTGTCATCATAATAATAGTCAAAAACTTTAAGTTAGGTAGTTCCAAAATGAAATGAAAGTCTAAAGGGCAAAGACGCACAAGATCAGCTAAGTCAATGTAGAGTCAGACGTTGTTTTTGGTTTTTGGGCGTGCAACTGTGGAGTTACCCTTAAATTTGTCATTTAAGAGGATTGTAGAGAGATCACTGTTTCCTCGTGGTAGGTATTTACCAAATGTATTGCTATCTCGGCTAGCCCCGTAAACGTGTGATACGAATAAAATAGCAATGACAATATGTGAGATTCGCTGTGTGCGTTTCTCTCTACATTCAGCACTCCAGATCTGTAGCATTCACTGATCCATAAATTAAGGAAAAAAAGAGTGGGGCCCCGTTTAGTAGTACGATTTCCCTACGCCTATATCGAATATCGAATTTACAAGTTATAACTATTGAGTTTTGTCTTATTAGCTAGGCTTTTAAATACTCTAGGCATATATAGTATTAAAGGTTGAGAGAGATGCGTTTCAAACCGCCTCTCGCAGCCTGTCGCTCCAGTCTGTGGCCGTTTTGGCCCTAGTATAAATACGCCTATGGACACTTTAATTCATTTAATTTGTGACATATCAGGAAAAATTATTAACCACGTCATCTAGTATTTTAATAGTTCAATTTTTATCGATTTGTAAAAAATTAAGCACTTTTCATTAGTTATAATATTATGCAAATACAATATAAATAATACAAAGGTATTTAATATTTTTTACAAATTTATAATTTAACTGGCACTAAGGTAGTTGTGGTTCCCAAGTTTGATTAACTTAATTAAAAATAGTGAATAAACTTTTGTTGAAATAGAATTTAATTTTATATGTATAGTTATTGGATATGTGGATATATAAAAGAGGAAAGATTTGGTATTTTTGCATTTTCTACCGATTTCTAAAAAGAGGAGGTACTCAATTGGAATGTATTTTTTTATGTTAATTACCTGATTTATCGGAGACGGAAAGGTCCCACTTTCATTTTATCAAAATCAGTCAAGATTTTTGATTTTTAAATCGAAATAAGTGAATAAGTTCTATCGGTTGTAATTTTTTTTAAAAAAGAATATTATACTTAATGAATAAACTTAAAAACTACTAGACCAATTTCAGAAAATATTTGACCGTTAGAATGCTACATTATATCTGAGTAACATAGGCTATAAAAAATTAGGTTAACACCGCGGAGCCAATTACTTTCAAGGCACTCATTATTATACAATAAATAAGAATAATAATAATTGAGGTCGAGACTTTAGGGCCGTGGGGGCCGGGAGCTCATCTTATTTTCCAAAACTTATCGGAGCGTTAGATCGATTCGACGCGTGACCAGAATACCGGATTTTATCTGGCCCAGTGCATCAGCATTGCCATTCAGCGTGGTAATGCGGCTAGTTCTAGGCACGCTGCCCTCTGGTGGTAGGTTGGAGCATTTGGATTATCTGTAGATCTTAAATGGTCTATAGGTAATCTTTCTGCTAGTCTGTCAGTCACAACTACTGAAAATTTTATCAAAATCAGCCTAGGAATTTGGTTTGTAAATCTAATTGAAAAAATATTGTGTAAAAGCATGCTAAATTGAAGTTGGTAGTCACTGTTTTTTGAGTATTGAGTACAGACCAATCATAGGTTAATGATGGGTGGCCGTGGAGTCGGGCTTAGAAGTGACCTCGAGAGTAAACGAGGGTGTTTTATGATAACCGTTTTAGCCTAGCTTTGAAAACAGCACGTGTCCCTCTGCATATAAAGAAAAAATGCTGCGTACTGGATTGCTCGTATGTATGATTATAATTCTGTCAACAGAACTTTAAAAGTACTGGACTGATTTCAAGACTTCTTTTTGCGTTAGCTTACATAATCACTGATTAACATACGCTATTTCATTTAGAAAACTAACGCGTGTTTGATTCATTTTGTTTAAGAAGACGGATTTTGACGCCTACCTGGATTTTTGGAATGGTCCAACTATAGTTTCGTTCTCATTCGTTGAACTTCATCAGGGATGAAATGAGTCGTTCGTGTCCACAACGATGATACGTCTCGCATTGTGCTTAGTTCACTGAATGTGAACGAAAGTATAGTTGGACCTTTAGTTTGGTCTTCTTAAACAAAACATAAGTAGGTTATAAGCTAGCTTATTAAAAAATAACAACTTTGCTAAGCCGGGACTAGCCGCTAGTATATATAAAAAAGAGTAGGTGAGTCCTGACTGACAGACGGTTACAATCAATGCAAAGACTAAACTGCTGAACCTATAAAAGAATTTTCGCATATGCAGTCCCCAACAAGTTTGAAACATTTTTGCATCGTACTGATTCGTGATTTGCGGTATGCTTAATTACTACTAAAAAACTATCAGGCGTGTGACACCTTTGAATAAATTCGATACAACATCGTTGTTTTTATGAAGATACACCGTTATATTACGACACACACAGGAGTGACAGAAGTAACTGCGGATTGTGACGTGCGAGACGTCTCGTCCCGGATCCAACGAACATCAACGCTGCCTTCAGCCGGCACTGTGTTGAGTTAGGACCGGTTTGTGACAGAAAGCACTTAGTAATATATGTTACATATATTGTTTTTGTCTAAGTTGTTTTCTGTCGCAAATGAATATATTTATATTTCTATTATTAGTGCAAATAGTAAGAGAAATGACAGCAAGGAGTCGGTAAACCGCAATAGCTTAATTATAATTAATATAACTTTGAAATAATCATTATTACAAGCCGTTGAAGTGCAAACCAACGAACCTCTTCATTTTCATCTGTACCCGGAAGCCATATTTTGGATCTTATTTCACGAGTAATAAAATCTACTTTTGAAGGTTCCTCTCCCATACACTAAGTTTCGTCAAACTTGGATGGATACCACTTGTTGGTACGCAAATAGAAAAATTCATATTTTAAACACACATAGGTACATAAAAACCGGAAAGGAAAAGAAATGAAATACGAAACTGAGCTTCGCTCGCTCGGTCAATAATGTGTTCAGTTACTGTCGTCGTAGGGCACCTTAAAGTGAAGCCCTAATTTGCTTAAACTCAGCACACCAACGATCAAAATTATTGTAGAGTACGGAACAGCATTAATACAAGTTCCTCTCTCAAGTCGGTTTACCTGCTTCGTAGAATTTTCAAGCATATTGCTTGAATATAATTAAAGCGAATCTCCGCGAGAATTTTATTTTTCTTTATTTTAGATTTTTAGATAGGAAACAAATGTCTATATTTAACAAGAGAAGAAAAAGCTGTTAGAAACTACTTCAAACAAAACCATCCGCTAAATTTTCAGACCACTGTACCATTGAAACCGCTGGATGCAAAAAAGTGAAATGCAAGTAGCAGCGGGTCACAAAGAGTTAGACAAACAAACATACATATTAAGAACATTACCCTCCCTTTGAACAGTTTGATGAAAATTTAGGTAATGCGGCGCTTCTTGTGTAATGTGTCAACATCAAGTTCCGCCAGCATGTAGACTTTGGTCGTTACCAGAGACAAAGAATGTACAGTAAGTAATATAGATAGAGATAAAAGAGAAAGCTATAAAATTGTCAAGGCATACGACAATATGGCTTTTGTAAAATAACTTCGTTAGTAATGTAAAAAAGAACATAGAAGTGAAGTGTGTTATCTATTATGCAACTAATGTTTCATATATTCATTTTGGCCTCTTATTTTGTGTTGCAGTAATTTGAACCAATTAATTTATCCATATAAAGGTAAATGTCATCTCTAGTATTGACAGAAGATTCAGTGATTTCTCTAAACATAAGTTTTAGTTACAAAATTTAATTCCTATATTTCTTAGGAATTAAAATAAAACACATAATGATTATAATATAATTATATTACTTCTATATGATTACATTAAAACATCAATTTTTTACTTTCCATAACAAACATTTCTCTGTTCGGCACATCGTCATTTAACTCATCTTCTATTTGTTGCAACGTTTTGTCCTTAGTTTCTGGTACTATTATATATAAAATCAATAAACATATAGCTAGAACTATTGCAAATATCCCATATGTACCATAAAGTTTCGTATGCTCCATCAACACTGGAGTCAACTTTAACACTGTAGCGTACAAAGACGTAAACACAAAACAAGACGTGAAACTGCCAAAACCTTTGTGTTCCAATGGAAATATTTCGCCTATCACAGCAAACGCTACTGGTACTAATCCAATATTAACTACAAATGATTGAAAAATAATTATCAAGGCTGTTACCCATAAAACAGATTCTGAAAACGTATAAATAGTCTTTAGATATGCCATTAGACTGATGACTAACATTAGCAAGACAGACAGAAAACCGGAAGTAAATATTATAGTACGCCGTTTGGCAAATCTAACAATCACTGATGATGAAGATACCGCCAAAAGTGTAAGCAGATCTGCTCCAAGGGTAAAATATAATGCTGAAGTTTTACTATCCGTTAATTCTGTCATTATCTGAATTATATATGCCATATAATAGTATCTGCCACTGACGTCTACTGATAAAGTTAGCACGGATGTAATCAGAACCGGTTTAAGAAAGTCTTTCTTCATTAAAGTCTTCATCAGTCTTAAAAAACTTATATTCCTTGACTTCACGAGGTTATTCCGTTGCGAATCAATCAGGGCTTTTAATTGTTTTCGGCTTTCTTCAGAGTTTCCGTTTAACCATATGAATGATTTTTCACACGCTGCAAATTGGCCCTTCAAGGCTAAATGTGACGGACTCTCAGGCCAGAAGCACGTCATTATGATAGCAAGTAAAGGAGGAACTGCCGCAAATGTGGCTATCTGCTTCCACGTCCAAAGAGCACTCATACTGTGACAGATCAAAACTCCTACAGCTGTTGCTACTTTCTTCAGAGTGATAAAATATCCTCTTCGACACGGATGCACGTATTCGCTTATGATAAAGTTGTTGATATAAATGCCACCAGAACTGATACCTTGAATGAACCTGGCTGCGTATAGAGCGAATATATTATGTGCGAACGGCAAAATGAGGAATCCAACGCCAAAAAACAAGCTCATGGCGCAATGGCATACTTTTCTTCCCATGATTTGTAGCAGTGGTGCCAGAATAAAAGAGCCGGCTAGTCCACCAACACCGTTGATTGCCGCTGAAATAAAAATAAATATTATAGTTTAAGAGGGAGATATCTTCAAAAGATACTCAGGCGTGTTATGTGGGATTGTCCCTACTAAAACCTACCCGGTGGCCTGCCACATTACTTGACTGAAGGCACCGGGATCTCCAAAGAACGTATCGGTGTACTTCTGGCTCGTGCCTTTGCACCTCCTACGACAGCGCACTGCTTCGTTAATGTACGACAATGTGATCCATCCATGTTGTCCTCGTCCCAGGGCTCATGTCGAATGCGTAATGAGATCCTCAGCTCTTTGAACCCTGAGGTCCCCTTTCAGTTACCTCTTATGACAGGTAGGTTAACGCAGCAATTTTCTAAAACCCCGGCTACTGGGTCATAACGCACCATGTGACATAGATTAGAAATATAAATAGCACTTACTTATCCACGACGCGTGATCTCTTGTGGTCCTGATATCTGTGCTGTTGGGAGACGTGATAGCAGGAACCAGGACTGACGGAAATGCAAGCATGAAGCCAACACATACGGAAGTAAGTAGTCCCGCGGATAACACGAATAACTGAAAATAATAAAGAATATGATGCGTTATTTCATGGTAGACGTTTGCGGACTCGAAGAAAGTCTTTAGGCCTTTCATAGGCGTCAACTCGTGAACGGGTTCTGCTTGCGGAATTGTTCCCGGTATATATTTTATACAGAATATACAATAACGTTCAAAAAATATGTTTTATTCAGTTATATTACTAAGTAGTTTGTTTGTCTTCTTTTATAAGTCCAAATATCCATAAAAAACTGAAAAAAAAATGTTACTAAATAAATGTGGCGTATATATTATAAACAGCAAAATAGGCCCCTCGCAAGCATTTTTGTTCTAGGCTAATAGGCTGGAGCTTGACCGTGACTCGCGTCATGTAAAGCGACGACAAAGCCTAGGACGTAGCGAGCGTGTTTGTCTAGAAGAACCCGATTGAATCGCCACTTGAAAAGATCGAGATTGTAGCTATATGGAAATGGAGGACTCGTCTGCGAATCCCAGCACCTCGCACTTCGCGATATAAAAGTAGACGTAAAGCGTTTAGCAACTCACCACGAACGGGTGGCGTCTTACAATATCTCTAAAAGTCCGATCGTAGAATGGACATTTTTTTTTATCCAAAATCAACTAGTCATTTCACCACCAGCTCGCACGACCACGGAATGCCAGTTACTTTGCGGCCTTGATGAACCATGCCTTGTCTGGAAATCACTGGCTCTCAATGAAGGCTACCGGTACACATAGATGAATGTCATGACAGATACCTGACGATTTTAGTCATTTTTTAAAATTCGAACTGTGATGCTAACACGGACCAGTCGTTTCAACGTAAGTATCTACTAACCACTAAAACACAGTATCATTATAAAATATGAGGATTAAGAAAAACTTACTTGTCTCCAAAAATATACGTCCGCCATAGTTTTGAATTTATTATTAGTAAACAGCAATCGTAATCACAAAACAGAGCACTGCAGTAATGAAATTGTCATCACAAATATCAACATCTTATTTGATATCTCGTTAACAAATAAAGTATTAGAAATCACCTTCGCAATCTATTTAAAACTTGTTTGATTGTCTACAATCAAACAAATTTTAAATGTAGGTTTTACACATTTAGGTTTTTTAGTTTTTATTTTACTATTACATTATTTTTTGTTTGGGTTATCCGTTTTGATTGTAGGCTCATGTTTATTAAAATTGTATTAAATTTCGTAAATTAAAGTACTTCAATCATTACTAACGAGTATTGATTGAAACACGTAAATGTTTGTGAAGTGTACTATCCAGTTTGAGTAAACCAGTACGATATGGACTTTAGGAGTGGGTATTTTACGTTCCTAAGTAATTTATAAATCACTGGTTCTAAAACTTTATCACTCTTATCACAGACACATTCAAAATAAATAATAACCTCAAATAAGAATTCTAAATATCAGCGAAACATCACAAAAACGATTTAGGACAACTGTTTGCAGAGTTCTAGTTAGGTCCATGACAAGTAGGTACTGGAAGTATTCCTCTGACTTTTTTTCTCTTTCTACGGATATCGTAGGAGTAAAAACGGGAAAAAAAACTGTCTGTACCCCTTCGACGAAAAAGAATAATTTTCCCTGTTTCTCCACTCAAGGAAATAGATTGGGGGACTAACGAGAATAAACTAACGATACGTGGACTTAATGTTTTATGTTGAGAACCAAACATTGAGATCAGGACCGACGATTTACTTGACAACCTTAGTCCTTTAAAACAGGATACCAAATACAGACAAAGATATTTACCTCTGCTTAGCATTCGAATTGATTCAGAATTAAAGCATAGAAAAGAAGTGTACACATATAACATTTAATTTTTTAGGTTTCTGTTGACAGATGTATGAACTACTGTTAATGTTTTTAACATAAGCGCTTGACATATCCGTTTTTATTAAACGAACTCTATTGAGCCATAAAATAGAGAAACAAAAATAATAAAAAAAAACTGGGACCAAATAAATAAATGTACTATTTGGAACAAAATGTTTTTTTCCAATCGATCCAGGCGTTTCTGAGAAATCGAGGAAGATTGCGAAGAATTGAGAATTTCCTCCTTTTTGATGTGGATATGATAAATGTTTTGATTTGTCTGTCCGGTCCGGTCGTCCGGCTGTTCTCCTCTACAACCTATTAATATAACATTACCATTTAATATCATATGGCTATTCAGCGCGGAAACTCGGCCAGCCTCTTGGGCACTTTCGGAGGAGGGCACTGTGCACCGTGCGGGCGTTTTGTGACGACCACTTATGTTTGATAATTTGTAAAATTTCTTTGATTTGTATGATTAATAAAATAATAAATATAGTAGAAAATAACTCTAAGTAAATAGGTAAGTCTATAAATAAAATAATTATAAAAATTAAAAAAAAATACAACTAAACATATAAATAGTTTTAGTTAAAATTTTATCATGTTTTATAAGTTTGTGCAATAAAGAAGAAAAAAAACTTATCTTAGTAAGGAGTTTTTTATTTTCTCTGTTGTTAACATTTTATTAACTATTTGTTGTTTAAAACACAATACTAAAATAATTAAAAAAAAAAAAAACTAAAAAAATACTATAATACTTTACCTATATACCTACTATTTGTCAACTAAATCCTGTGAATTGTAAGCAGGTTCAAAAATTACATTTTTAGTTGATTTGGTCTTTTTGTAATGACGTTGTGGGAGATGAAAGAAAGAAACTCAGTCACTTAAATTTCTACATATTTTAGTATAACTTGCCCAATTTAAATATTACTCATCAAACACATGCACAATAGCTTTTTTATGTCACCCAAATGCCAATGAGTCCAATGAGAGTTAAGGATACTTTAATTTCATTTGTTCACCTGGGTGATATCGCCTGGGTGGACAAAGTGGAATATACCATATTTTGCGTTCAACAATCTAAAAATTCGAAGAAAACATGTCATCACTATCATGTAGGCATGCTTGAGATTGCAAAAAAATAGTTTGTATATTTCAGCAGTTAAATCAATTAACTTGCATAACGAAAGTGCATTAGGTTTTTTTACGATTACTTGAAAAAAGTATTGAAGGTATTGTTTTCAGACTTTATAATATGAATGTATGTAAGTAGTTTCTCCGTTTAATCCTTTCTTTAATATTAATTATTATCAATGCAAACTAACCTTGTCTGTCTGCTTCTTATTCTTATTATACTATTGAACCAAATTTCATAAAATTTGGAATAAAGTAAAACTAGACTTTGAGAAAGGACTTGGGCTATATTTTATAAGGACTTGAAGTTGTTGGAAAAGAAAATTAAAGGCTTATCAAAGAGCCAAGTAAAAAATCCAAGGAAATATGCACAATGCGTAATTATATATAAGCCTACAAGTAAATATATTTCTGTGGTTTTTCTTCGATTAGCAGTCAATAAATAAATTAATAAAGTAATTAAATAATTACTGCTTGCTTAATTTAATTGCGCTCATCGTTAGGCGTACAATTATAAAATAGGTTAGTACATTCTGCACCGAACGGAAGCCGCGGATAACATCTAGAAATGTATAACTTCTACACATTAATTTATTATATTTCAAAGTATATAATATATAAAACAGTTTCATTTTTGCTCGGAATTACTATGTTTAATGAAAATCGGTCCAAGATGGCCGCAGACACAAAATGGCAAATCACTTACATTTTACGCAACTCCCTCAATATGAGCATTAAATGAACGGGCTTGACTAGTACAATACAGTGTGATAAATTTCAAATCTAAGTGATTAACATCTAATCACAAAATAGTGAATTTCAATATTACTGTCGGGGATTTTTAAATCTTGTTGCAAGTTTATCAGTAAATGATATCTAATCCTAAACATCGTGTAATCTAGGCACTAGAATATATAAATGCAGAAATAAAACTTGTAAGGCACATAGCAAACTAATGAAGTTGACAGGCTGGTTGCGGAATAATTTTACTAGGCAAGGGAATTTATTAGAAACTAGTAGATACTGGTCGCATCTCGCGGTTCTACTTGTGGCTTAAAGTTTTCAAAGTCGGATTTTTGAAGTTGATTCTCACCACTTGTTATTTCTTTGGACGGGGTACTCAATTTGACTGTATTTTTTTTTAATCTTCGTTGCCTGACTTCTTGGGGACGGCTTAATCGATTTGAACTTTGTTCTTTGTTTGAAATATTTGTATATTTGTTGGGTATATTTGTAGTGTGATCCCATTTTAATTTTATCAAATCAGAAATAATTGGAAAAGTAATCATAATCATAATTATTTATTGCATAAGCGTACAGAAATTGGTCTTAATGTAGAATTCTAATCCTTCTTCCGTCTTAATGTAGAATTAAGTAGTTTGGAAGTCTGTAAAAAACATGGTTTTCACAACTCTCTCAATATGACTATCTAGTACACTACGATAAAGTTTATATCCAAGATGGCTGCCACCACAAAATGGCGAAGGGGTTATTTAAATATGTAATTTTACTCATTAAATATTAATAGTTTTATACGTTAATTGTGTTTAACTATAAAATTACGTTAAATTAAATTTGCGTAATGTTTTCATTTATTTATATTCGTAAGTAAATTAATCTAAAGTAATTAAAAAGTTTAATTTTAGACTATGATAAAGCAGATAAACATATAACTATAAATGAAAACTTAATGGGTATGTTATAAAATTAATTAGTCTCTTAGTTTATTTAAATTTCTGGCCACTTGCCCAACATGCTGGCTGCTTTGTTACGCTTGTTTTTTAGTCAAAATATAAGCCAGCATATCTGTCAAGCAAGGAGATAATCGCGCATGACAAATCTTTGAAAAAACTGAGAGCTCCCGGTCCCCAAAGCCCCAAGTTTTAACTCCAAACGGCACAAACAAATACGCTCTATCAAGAGTTAAAGAGGCATTCTGCTCACAGCAATTAAGTAAGTATCTAAAGTTATGTGAATGTTAATGTGAATAAATTATCTTTATTTCGTCCATTAACAATCTAACAGGCCTAGGTTCCTTAATATTGTAAGTTTTCAAACAGTCAGCCAGTAGAGGAGAGTGCAGGCAGGTCATTTATCTTCACAAGCGTCTGACAGACGCTGACATGGGAACATCGCTGTAGGTAAACTGTATAATGTTTTATTTAGCCGTGAAAGCCTTTAATAAATTAATTTATTCAGGAAATTCTTAAAATTCATACCATACAAAATATTCAGCAAAAACCGTTATTAAATTATAACAAATACATTATCATACATAACCTACTTAGAGATTCACAATTTTTTATGTTTGCTCAATCAAGAACGAAGATTCGGTCAGATTCATGTTCCGAATAAATTGGAGAAGACTAAAAAAACTGCTTTTTATGGTTTTGTATGCATAAGCGCTGAACTATCAACGCAGCTGTGGCGGCATTCTTCCTAAGCCAGGGTTAAATTTAATAAGATTCCTACAATGCCACAAGAGAGGATATAACTACTCTTAATAAATATACCTTCTTATGATATTCTTTTTAGTAGTTGCAGTTTATAGGGAAAATTTTAATATCATAATGAAATGAACTCACCGGGACATCTTCCAGCGCTCAGCGATGGCAACCGTCCTCTCCTTGATACACTACACCATCCTTAGGCCCGCGCGTTCCTTTACGCGCGTGCCATCCACAATTCTTCTGTCCTTGAACCGCAGTTTGGGGGTTACCCCCCTACAGGCCTCCAACCACCCCTTACAGCCTGCCCTTGCCTCCACAAACTCTTATTCCTCCTATTTCTATTCTAATACAATATCCTACACTAACAATCCTTCTCACTCCTCAAAAACAATTCCCTTCCTTCCTGCGCCCAAAAAAACTTATCTCTACCTACATTTTATATTCTTCAATTTATTTTCAAGAGTTGCCAGTGCTAAGTTACGTTTGCTGACTAAATAATTAATTTTAACCGAACGAATTAAATCGCGAATCTCCGCGACAGCAGCGGCATAGGATCGCCTCGGTCATAAGTCTACGTGTGGACGGCTCGTAGTTGACCACTCGATGGCAACTCACTAGTCGCATGCTTACCCTGCGTTGTTTCGCTTTGTCCCTCGCATAAGCCTGTGACGTTTACTGGTGACACACACGGCGTTTAAGCATGGAGCAGACTGCACGAATTGCGTCGCAGTGCATCGCGTTGTGTCGTAGCGGGTAGCATAGGCTGTCACACTGGTAATTTCCGGTTGTCGTATTGTGCACTGCTGCAACTATCCTCATATATACTCGTACCATTTTTAATTGAAAGTGTCACGTCTACGCGCGTATTGACGTGGAGTTGCAAAGCATCGTGCGTTAGGTGTGTCATTTTCCATTATGTTTCTTACATTACAATGTCAAAGAAATTGCTATGCTGGGTTGCGTTGCGCTGCATGCGGTCTCCTCCACGCCGAGCGACGAGACGGTGTGGACCGGGGCCCAGGTGCTTCTAATGAGCTGTAATTAAAACTAAACGCATAATGAAAATATCGTTTGTAGTTAAGCTTGGATATTTATACCAAAGTATGCCTCCCATACTAGTTTTAAATATCTTTGAATTAAAATCGATGCCTAAATGCATGATTTTTACTCGACTTCAAAATTGAGGTTTTCAAATTTGAATGTAACAATTTTTTGAGTAAGCTGCTCTTTGGTCATGAGTTGAATTGGAATTTGGAATTTGAATTATGTGTAAATATTAGCAGTTGTTGGTTATCCAACTGCTAATTTTCTGATATATTTAATCATTTCAGACACAGCCCAGTTATTTTGGATAACAGAAAATGTTATTCTCGTATATTTGCATATGTGTACGACTTAATTACAATAGTTGTTCGATATGGCCACGAGTATACGTCACTGTGTAGCTAATTACCGTGAAAAAAATGCAGGCGCGAAATTAAAACAAAAATTCGTATTATTTTGACTAAAATAGTGTCTAGTTGGACGGCGGCGGCTGGTTGGAACTCTAAGTATATTATTTGATATTAAAATATAGCGAATATAAACAATGGATATTTATTTTTCGAGACAGGTGAGCGTTTTCTAAATTAGTAGACTACCTAATAAAGAAAATGTAGGACTTTCCATAACGCAGCCGTGGGTAAACGCTATTCAAAATATAGTTACATACGGCTGGTATTGACCCCGATTCGGAGATGACAAACTTACTAGAGTAACCTAATTTGACAGTTCTAAAGTTGTCTCCTCTCCTTTGATTTGATTCAAGGATGAATGCCATTTTAGGAACTTTTAGTTTAGTCAGTGTGACTGGCCGAATTGGGGTCATTATCTATTTTATTTTTTTGTTTTAGCTGTTCATATTGTCTAACTTTATGTTGAATTCCTTTTCCTCCGGTATTATGTTGGCCTATCCATCCGTTTTGAGTCCAGCCATCACGTCTTCCAACGGTACAGATATTACGACAACAAGCGACCATGCATCTTGGATCAGTGAGCATTCACAATTTTATTATATTCCTCTTTATCAATATCTGGAAATCTGCCAATATAAGCCTCGCGATACAAGTCTATTCAACACAAAATGACAGCTGCCTTGTACATATCACTTGCTTAAAAAACATGATGTCTTGTGCCACTTTTTCTCTCCAGTCTGCTACCTTGATCCCTGTAATACAGTTCGGAACTTCACGATTAGACTCTTTCTTATATTGATAATCAAATGCATGGTTACCAGAGCCAACATTACCTGCGTCCTTATGACACTGTGTCATTTCGTTAAGACATAACCTGCTTCAGACACTTTACCAATCTGCTTTACTTTATTTTACAGCGGCCGTCAATGGCCTCGGAGGACTTTTGGGGTCAATAATCCTGCCTCTGCTGTTGCAGATGACGGGGAGAAGAATATGTAATGGTGTTAAGGAATTAAGCTTACTTATAGGTTTTCTCATATTCCCCTTTGCAAAGAATATAGCCGATCTCTACGCAGCCAGGTTCATCCAAGGTATAGGTTCAGGGGGTATTTATGTGCAATTGATCATTCTAAGCGAATACTGTGATCCATGTCGCAGAGGATACTTCATGACTCTAAATAAAGTAGCAATAGCTTGTGGAGTTCTCAGTTGCCATATGTTAAGCATTTCTTGGACATGGAGACAAATAGCCGTATTAGCATCGGCATTTCCTTTCATTGGCATCATAACGAACTTCTTTTGGCCTGAAAGTCCATCCTATTTGGCCTTGAAAGGCCAATTTGCAGCTTGTGAGAAATCATTCGAATGGTTACACGGAGATTCTGAGGAAAGTAGGAAACAAATGAAATCCTTGATCGATGTACAGCGAAAGAAAATTGTCGTGAATGATTTGAAGACTAACAGTTTCAAGAAATTGATAAAGTCGTTTTTGCAGAAGGACTTTCAAAAACCAATTTTTATAACAACCGCATTAACTGTGTCTTTAGACGTTGGCGGTAGATACTTTTACATGGCGTATATCATTCAGATAATGAATGAATTATTGAACAGCTCGACATCAGCTATGTTTTTTACCCTTGGAGCCGATTTACTTACACTTATTGCAATATCTGCGTCATCTGTGATAATAAGACTTTTTAATCGTCGTACTATAATATTTACTTCTGGTACATTATCCGCCATGTTAATGTTGTTGATCAGTTTGATGTCATATTTAAAGTCTATCTATGTGTTTCCTATATACGGTTTGTGGTTAATAGCTATAATGGTTATACTTCAGTCTTTTATATCTAATATTGGAATGGTGCCAGTAGCGTTTACTATCATAGGAGAAATATTCCCTTTGGAACACAAAGGTTTAGGAAGTTTCACGTCTTGCCTTATATTTACATTACTATATGGTACAGTTATGAAAGTAATTCCAGTTTTGATGGAGAATACAAACCTCTATGGTACATATGGTATATTTGGAGTGGTTCTATCTGTTTGTTTGTTGATTTTATATATAATAGTTCCAGAGACTAAGGATAAAACCCTGCAACAAATAGAAGATGAGTTAAATACAGTGTCAAAATGAGTTATGAATCAGATATAGAAACTATATTGATGTTATTGTCAAAATTAGTTGAATTATTTTAATATTTGTATTGAAATAAAAATTATTATAAAATTGCCTCATGCTAGTTTTTACTACCCGACTACGTAGAAACCAAAAGGAAGAGTAATGATTTTTGGTAGTCTTTGTATATATGTATGTTTGTTAGTATACAGTTAGTATTAGGTCCTTACATATGACATTGGCGTTTTGTCGTACTGGCCACTTTGATCTCAAATATCATAGCAAAAGTGCATAGATAGCAATGGTACATACTTTGATTAAATAAATATATTATTATAAAAAAAGACTTTATGTTCCTCCCTTACAAAACGCCAATTTCATATGTAATGACCTAATATTAAACAAAATATAATTGGAACGAAGTTCTTCATCGCGCGTTGCGAAAGAGGGCTAGACGGAAAAAATTAAGACCAAAAGTTGTAACGAAACTTTTTGCTATAGGTGTAAGCCGTGCGGCGTGCGCGTGTTTCTCTGTCTGTCTTTCTTTCTTTTCTCTCTCTCTCTCATATGTGTACGTAAATGAATCCTGACAGTGTTTCTGCACAAGATCCGGATATTACTGATGGTGTTAGGTAAGTAGAGATTTTACACAGACAATAATAAATGCTTTAGTATTTTTAGCAAGTACGCATTATAACCTCTAATTGTGCTAAACATTAACATCTTTCCATCCGGGTGTCCCTCGACACCTCTCAAGTTTTTTTTAATACTAACTCTGATCTTATCAGATCGAGATGATCGGTCGAAACGGCCATGTTGGCACAATACAATTGTAATTCTGAGACAATTTAAATAACAGACATAGGCCTGGGCCGATGACGTCATTTTCAATGTATGGTGTGCAAAATGATGCGTCTCGTCGTAATATATATTTGTTGAGAGTTGCATTAGATTATTAATAATGTCAACATTAAATGTTCCTGGAAGAGATATATAATAATAAGTTTATATAATGCTGTTGTATTCTAGCAAAATCTCAAGTTAACCCGTACGCTTTATATGTTCCTAAACGACTCGTACTGGTGTGAGGTGAAGTGAAGGGTCATAGGCTACTTTTTAAAGCAGTCGGGTTAAAGTTTTTCAAACATCTATATTGTTACGAGCTACGGGTTCGGGATAAAAATAGAAAAATTCCAATTCACACCAATGACACAGGTGTAGGTACACTAACTACTGCGTATTCTGTGAGAGATATAGTGCACGGCCGTAACAATATTTTTATGGCATAATGACGAACTAGTATGATATTTTAATTGTGTGTTTGTTCAATTCCTTAAGATGTATTATAATATTTGTGTTTGTTATACATTTATAAGAATCTAGCTTTACAGCTATTTTATATACTAAGAAAATTTCATTACGGAAAAATATTCGGTTTACGAACGTCAACTAAAATACATTTACGTTACAGACACTTCAGCCATTTACAGCAGTGTTTGCCAAACAAATGAGTCTTGGCTGCAGTTATGATTTATACGTTTCTTTGGCGCGGGGTAGAGTGTGGGAAAGTTATGGTTACTAATCTTCTACCGAATGAGCAGTTTGGTTTTCAAGTCCGACACTCTTGCGTCCAAAAAATGCACTGCCTCACGGAGTACAGTCTCTAGGGCTTCAATGCGTAACCCTAACTCTTTGTTTAGCTTTCAACAGTCTGGCACAACGGACTGATATACAAGTTATATTAAATCGGACTGCCGGACCATCTCGTCCACATCATTCAAGACTTTCTCCACGACACAAGCTTCCACTTCAAGATAGAGGGAAAACGTTCTCCTACACACCTTATCAGAGCGGTAGTCCCCCTGGGTTCATCACTGTCCCCGCTGCTTTTCTCACTGTACATGAGTGACATCCCCGATCACTCGGGGGTGGAGTGCTCCCTATTCGCTGATGATAATTAGTTCCTCAATGGGCCATCCCTGTGATCTCGTACAATAGAATTTCAGCTATGTACTTTACTGCAATTTTAATAAAATTATTTATATTTACAAATTCAAGAAAAAGCCAGATACAGTCTTATCATAATAATATTTCTAAACATAGTATAATCGATCATTCGCTTACGAGTGTCTAAAAGTTAAACTTACAAAACTTACTCTCACAAAAATATAGTAAAATAATAATTGAATAAAAAATAATATAGTAAAATTAAAATTAATCTTAATATATATAAATCTCGTGTCACAATGTTTGTCCTCAATGGACTCCTCAACCACTTAACCGATTATAATAAAATTCGCACACCATGTGCAGTTCAATCCAGCTTGAGAGATAGGATAGTTTAAATCTCAAATTATAGTCGCAATTTTAATTTATTGCTAATTATTTGTCTGTTATTATTTGACAGTCACAATTATCTGTTAACTCCAAATGATTCTAACAGATGTCGATACCTTTCGACTGGGTTGAGTAAGTAATCAATAGATGGCGCTGCAATGGTAAATCTACGAACGTGTCATATAAGCTACATTTTAACAGCATAATTACCACGTGTTGTTGACGCTATAAAATAGCCACAGCAACGCGTGGCCGGGTCAGCTAGTATAGATATATAGATAAGTGTTATTCACAGATTTCTAGTAAAAAAAATATTCCAAACATCAGTTCAATATTTGTCAAAGGCATGTCTGTATCTGTTGTTGTAAGACGGTTTACTCGTAGTGTTAAAACTGGCCATCACTTCGTCAGGATATTAACAACGTTCGGTGGAAGTGCCTGTATAATGGCCAACGGAATGGTGGCCATTAATTACTGGAGAAAAACAGCTTTCAGGTAAACGGCAGACAACGGACAGTTAGGGAGACCACGCGACGAGGGACGCTGGGGACATTGATAATCTTTGTACGATTTTTTTAACTGAGCGAGCGAACCGTCTCTGTTTCGAGTCTGGCAAGATGTTCTTTTTTCTTTTAGTTTATAGGTTTATATATAGGGATGTTTGTCCGCAAGAAATTTCGTATTTGCGTTAGTGAGTCTATACAGGTCGTAGTTGCCTTTCAATCTTGATAAAACTGGTGTACAGGATATACGATTTTTTTACGGTCCTGCATGGGTCAACTATTTGAACTATGACAATAAAATTTATATGAGACATTGAACGCGATTCTGTCAGGCCAAACTAACTAAACTAACCTAATTTGACAGTTCTAAAATTGTCTCCTCTCTTTTTGTTTCTAAAAGTGAGAAAAAGATGGATATAATTTTAGGAACTCTTAGTTTAGTCAGTGTGACTGGCCTAATTGGGGTCTTTATCAGTATCACTGCAGCAGTTTGGTTTGAATATCAAATATAGTAGGTAACTGAAATATTTGTCTGCTGAATCTAATAAGCCGGTTGTCACTTTCTGGAAGTATTGTAAAGTGATTTGTATATTTGTGTTTTCGTATATAACAATTTAACTTAGAAATTACTGGAACGATTAGTGAGTACTAACGACAAAAGATTTTTTGAAATCATTCAACATATTATGATTGTGTAACATAGGCTATATTTATTTCTAAAAAACAGATACGTGGTTGATACCGCGGAGTGTAACTAGTACCTATAATGTATTATTATTTAAAGATAACTCGTTTGACAGTTGAGAATGTTGACCGCGTCCTAGATCTTTTTTTTTATCCAACACAGCTAGGTATTTGATCACATGTTCGCACGACCACGGAAGTTAGAGATACCAAAGCCCCAGATGGAGCATGCCTTGGCGACAGATTTTTACAACTTGAGCACGGCAATCGACCCCACTAACCACTCGACCGTCATCACACATCAGATCAAATCAGTATTATGCTAGCTAATATTATGAATTTTGGCATAGACGCGAAGAAAATAATCTTTTTATTTTCATTGGATTTTCTACCAAAGTAATGGTCATGCTATACCAGCAAGGGCAGGAAAATATGGTCTCAAACAGATAGCAGAGAGTTATAGTCTTACTGAGATGTTGATCCTTTAATACTACTTAACCGCGTATTTTTACAGACTCCCAAAAACGGAGGAAATACTTAATATTCGAAGGCAATTTTTTTAACTTATTTCTTGGAGATAGCTAAATTGATAGAAAAAAAAGCGTTTTTGTCCCGGTTATCCCGGTTATTATTATATAATTATCCCGGTTCCAAATAAATTTTGTCAAAATCGGTTTAGTAGTTTGGTATTTCAATCATCTCAACGAAATGTATCGGTATCTGCTAATTACATGAATTAATGAATGATTATAATTTTAAACCACAAAGAATAACGCAAAAATATAGCTCAAGGTAATTTATGAAACAAAAGATTTTTTTCCTTATTTACAGATTTATTCCCCTAGTTAAAATTGTTTATTAGGATAGGTTCTGTGACCCCATTCGGCTGCAACGTTTACACTCATAACTGATAACTCTCTTTATACAAAAACTAGACTGGCCAGCCAAAAAAAGATCCAATATTGACATTCGAATCTTGTAAAAGTCTTGTAGATTCGTCTCTCAACCGTATATTACAAGCGATTGTAAGACAATCATGTCTCAATCTTATTACATTTCTAAAAATAATCTTATCAAATCAGATAATGGATTTTTAAAAATATATTATTCAAATATGCAATCCTTGAGGTGAAAAGCTTAACAATTGCAGATTCATTCATTTTACATATGGTACTTATTATTTTTCTATAGGATCCTTGCCTTTTAAAACATTATCCAAAGGTTTAAATAACAATGCAAACTTGAACACAACCATTCAATATTCATTAACTCAACAAATGATGATTATTCATAACAATAGTTTATGTTAGTCTGTCCTGCACATCGCGATCGTTTAACTCGTCTTCTATTTGCTGTAACATTTTGGGCACAATTTTATGTAAAATCAATAAACATACAGCTAGTACTATACCAAATATACCATACGCACCGTAGAGTTTCGTGTGCTCCATCAACACTGGAGTCAACTTTAAAATTACGGCATTAAGGGCGGTAAATACGAAACAAGAAGTAAAACTTCCTAAACCTTTGTGTTCTAATGGAAAAATTTCACCAATCACTATTTTTTTTACACACACCGTTTTTAATGCGGCAGTTAAATTCATTTATTTGATTTATATAATTTATTAGCCAAACAACTGGAGCGATCTTGATAAGATGCATGTAGGAGATAGGACTATCTATGAGTACACTGTTATAAACAAGAAGGTCCAGAGGCCTTATTTTTTAAACGTTCGAATGAATTCATTACACGCCAATAACGTCACTCACGAACGTTATTCAATAATTAATTCATTACACGCCAATAACGTCACTTACGAACGTTATTCAATAAGTCGCATTGTTGTCTTGTCTTTTGTAAGTGAATGTAAACGAGTCTTGAATTCATTAAAAAAAAAACAGAAAAAAACGTAGCCGTCGAATTGTTTACCTCTTCTTTAATAATTAAAAATAATGTTCTCAATCGTATTTTGTATGTAAAAGATGACGTAGTGCACGGCTATTGATTTTTGTTGAGGTTTGACGTCACGTGACACAGATCAAAAATTGTAAAATTATTTACTATAAGATACTAATAAATCTCATCTCCCAATGTAAAGTTTTAATATAAGGTTATGGATTCAGGAGACACTAAACCGAAAAGAGGTCACTATACTCATAATAAGGAATAACTTTAATTATCAACTCTAATTTCGAGGAAAAAAAACAGCTGTTCCTTACAAAAAGGAAGGTCATCGACAAAATGTACAAAACAGCTGGTTTTTTCTCGAATTCAGAGTTAGTCTCATAGTGAAAGTTATTCCTCGGGATGAGTATAGTGACCTCCTTTCGGCTTAGTACACCCCCAACCGATAACTCTGTATAGCTATCTGCCATAATTAATCTCCAAAGCCGTCAAATAGGCACCCTATTTCGAAAACTTGTCTAAACCCAGGAGCAGTCGATTAAATTTTCACACAACCGGAAGTTGTATCGATTCCCGTTACATTTCCTGTGCGAGCTGCCTATGACGTGCACATTACGTATTCTATTATTTCCGCTTTCAACCGTTTGTATTGAACCCTACAACCTGGCTGTAGGCACATTATACAGGGTGATTGTCAATCAACTAGTATTCTCTTAAGGTGACTTCTTATGTCCATAAACAAAAATGGTTAAACAACTTTTTTTTAATTCGATAATATTTTTTTTCCAAAATGTCGTAAATGCGCGCTCTAGTGTATGGAACATCAGTTTTTTTAGAAATAACATAAATGCATAAGTACACTATCGTATAAAAGTACTATCAATTCATAAACGTCCCACTGGCGGGCACAGGTCTCCTCTAAGAAGCAGACATAGGCCATAGTCCACACGACTTCGGAACTTGGAAAACTATAAGCTTACTCTCCACTACTCATTGAAATAGCAAAAGATAATTATTTTCATAAAAAAACGACAATAGACTTCAGTTCGGCGGGCGGCTATATTTATTATGTGTTATAAAAATATCTACTAAACTAAAGCCGTTATTACGACCATTACAAGAAAAAAACACAAAAACACTATTCTGTAAGAATAATCTTCTATCATCATAAGGGCGAAATTGTTTTTGTCACTCTTGTATCTCCACGCCACTTTGTCCCTGAGGTAGACTGATAAATGATGCTCTAAGGAGAAAAAATAACATTAGTTATAGCCCCCACTGCCCCCTTTAGCCCCTTTCTGACTATACTGCTGACCTGACCTAACCTTGCACCTGTCTGAAGTCTCAAGGATTTAGTACTTATTTGAAATAATTCTTAACAGACTTAAAAATTTAAAGAGGTTTACAATTATTAAATAAAATAAAGAAATTTTTTTTTAAATGATCATTAGTAGGTACTAAGGTGGTATGGCCACATTAGCTTTAGCCTGTTCATTGTGCAAATTATAATGCGCCGATACGATAGTAAAAGTGTTCCTCTGTCTACTTCGTAAACCTGTAACCGAGAGTGACGTAAATAACCCAAAAATATCCCATTCCATTTATCTACGTAGGTAAGACCTAAGTATCTTAAAAAGGTTAATAATAATATTACCCAACAAACCAAAATGATTCAAGTGTTTATTTTTTACAAATTCAAGACCACGGAATTGGATGTGGCATAAACGCACAATACAAACTAATATAAACTATAACTGACACAATTATACACACAGAGTTAATGATATTTGCCAAATCTGTCCAGTCCTTGGAAAAATTAGTATCGCTTATAATTTCGTTGTCTTTCGTCTCCCATCTAGGCCAGACGGCAAATTTCAACAACTTGTTCATAAATACGAAATCGTCGATGGAATTCACCCAATTAGGACACACCTCCTTTTTTTTGCAGATTAATTTCATAACGAAGCTAACGGCAATATGTATACTAGTCAGTATGAAAGACCCTCGATAGTACATCAGCAATCTTGGCGGTTCTTCACTGCTTTTTGGTATTTCCCATGTCAAGTCAGTCAGAAAGTACCAATGGCCCAACAAGCTAAAACTCATCACCAGCAATCGCAGATTCAGTCTTGCGTCGATAAAAAGGGCAGGTAATGTCAGAGCAGTCAAAATTAGTGAAGGATAGATCACTATAGCTGCAAGAACATCTCCATGGCGTTCCAATCTGAATTTCATTACCAACTGCGATTCAGAATTGTTATGAACACTCTGGGTGTAATTAGTTATGTCCCATTCTGATCCATACTCCGCTGCTATCATAGATACCGCTCTGGTACGGGACATTAGTTGAATTTTCGTTGCAACTTCATGGAAAGGTCCGAATTCCAGCTTGCAATTCTGCGCATCGTACGGCCAATCATTCAGATCAGTGCTGCACTTCGCATTGAATAACATAAAGCCCATACAAGTCACAGACCCTTCGCTGCTTAGATCACAAGGGATGTCCACGTATTTCTGTTTCCACTCGTCTTCTTCTCGTATTCCGTTGATTAATTTAATCGCTGGTGCCCAAATATCCATAGTTGAGGCTTCAACTCTTTTAATGCCTTCGTATTTGGACGGATCCCATTTAAACCTCTCGTCATCCCATTGTAGTATAGTAAGCATGGATACGGAAAATTCTTGGAGTTCACTGTCGAAGCTGAATTTTTTCAGAAAAAACGATACCATTACTTTCAGCCGGCCAGTCCCGTTAGTTGGCGGTGGGGTATAAAGTTTGGAGTTACAAACCCGAATATCGTTTATCAACTTGTATTCCATCATATCTTTGATAGCTTCACATTTTTCTTTTTTGGAGGAATCATCAGTAAGACAGCGATGTGCCAAGAATAGCAGGAGTAGTGTGAACCGCCACATTTCTAGTCAAAGACTAGTTCAGGATCTGTTGTGCCATTCGCAGTTATTTGATATGGGATACGCCCACTTCGATTGCGATAATATAACAGAGTTTATTGATACTATATCAATATTAAAATAAAAAAAAACAACAGTGATTCGCACGTATTGAATTTGAGAGTGATTGTCATAATAGAGAATAACAAATTGGGACGTGCCAAATGATAGATACCATAGAAAGAAATAGTTCACAAGCTAACTTAATATCCTGGGCGACCTTTGACGAATTCTTAAATTTCTTTTGTGATCGTTACATTTAATAATAATTTATTATTTATTCATGGCTTTATAAGGTATTATATTTGGCATAAACACATAATACAAAATGAAATAAGCAGTCCATGATATGATTATACAAATGGAATTGACTACATTGGCTAAATCAGTCCAGCGTTCCGAAAAACTCTTGTCGCTTAAAACTTCTTTGCATTTCGAATCCCATCTAGGCCAGACAGCAAATCTCAAAAATCTATTCATGAAGGGAAAGTTGTTGAAAGAATTTATCCAATTAGGACATGCAACCTCCCTTTTACAGATGGCTTTCAAAATAAAGCTCATAGCAATAAGAACACTTGTCAGTATAAAGGATCCTCGATAGTACATTAGCAACCTCGGCGGTTCTTCTGCGCTTACTGGTATTTCCCAAGTCAAGTCAGTTATAAAGTACCAATGGCACATCATGCTGAAAGACATCATTAGCAATCGGAGATTTAGCCTCCCGTCGATAAAAAGTGCCGACAAAGTAAGAGTAGTCAAAATAAATGAAGGATAAATAATTATAGCTGCCAGACCTTCAGCATGACGTTCCAATCTGAATGTTATTGTCAACTGCTTTTCAGAGTTCTCGTAAATGGTCTGATTGTAGTCTGTGATGTCCCATTCTGCTCCATACTTTAGTTCTACCAACATTACAGCTCGAGGGTTGCTCTTGATTTGAATTTTAGTTGCAATCTCATGATAAGGTCCGAATTCCAATTTACAATTTTGAACATCGTACGGCCAATTATTCAGATCAGTATTACACTTTGTCTCAAAGATCATCCAATCCACACAACGCACGGTTCCATCGTTGTTCAGTTGACATGGTACATATAGATATTTCTCTCTCCAGTCGTCTTTTATCCTATTGAGCAACCTGATCCCTGGTGCCCAAACATCCATACTTGTAATTTCCACTTTTTTGATGCCACCGTATTTTGCCGGGTCCCATTTCAGTCTATCGTCCTTCCATCGAAGCAATGTACGTGAGTACATAGAAAGTTCTTGGAGCTCGCTGCGGAAGTTAAACCTTCTTATAGAAAAAGACATGTTAATTATCACCGGGGCAGTGTTGTTTGAGGAAGGCGAATTAAAGAATCTGTAGTTACATTCTCGAATATACTTAAGCAACTTTACTTCCATCATGTTGTTAATTTCTTCACATTTATCTTTCGTGTGGAGATCTTTAGTATTACTGGGATGGATCAATAACAGAAGGGCTAGTGTGAGCCGCCACATGTCTCAATATATACTGGTGAAAGTCAGGTAACATAGTCGCAAAAACTTGTTATCAAAATAACGCCCACAAATATTGCATTATTACACGAAACTTCGCATGAAATATAGTTTATTTATGTAATGCGATACCTCGTCAGTATTTTAAAAATGTCTGCTTTAATTAACATCGTTATCTGAGCATTTCGATATGACTGAATTTATTTTTATAGGTTGCCATCGACCTTTGCTATTTGTGAGGATAGTTTCTGAGTCAGGTATGGTATATTAACTTTTCTCTTTCGATTTAAAGTGCTACTACCTTTAACCGTATTGACTTCTTCATTCGACAATATTTAGTGAACTCTGAAGGTTTTTAGGTTTGGAAATGCCACGCAGGTTGCGTTTTGGAGTGCAGATGGCATGGGGCTTTTAAGATCAGCTTTATAAACCTCACGGTTTATGGACGTCTAGTTCTTGGACACATTAGACGGTACGAACCTGACGCGTATAAGGATTTTATGTATGCAAGTTTACCCTGTCCATTGCTATTTTGATATCATCTTTGATAGTGACGAAAATAAGTGGCGTCAGGTATCACAAGATCGGTCGAATAAGGCCCAAGACGACTGCAATGGGGTTCAAGAGTAGCTATTGGCTGCACAGCGCGCGTTATGAGCACTTTTGAACAACTCAAGGGTTGAATATGGAAATCAATTATACATGTTTAATAAAAATTCTAAGGTCAAAACAAGTCTCACAAGTAGGATGTCAAAACCGGACCTCGAGGATTATATTTTTTTACTTCAAATTAATGAAATAATGAATAAGAACATTTTATTAGTAATAACGATTGTTTTTATTTGACAAAACTGATTAAATAAACTTTTTTTTATTTGATCGAATACTTTTTTAGCCCCCGATGCTATTGCGTCGGGGTGTTGTAAGTACGACGTCTCTCTGTGTGTGTTTGTGGCCGTGCACTTGTAGTTGTAAGCGTGGCATTGTAGCTACCGAACGAATGAAACGGTTTTGATTTTGTTTTTTTTATTTGATAGGTGTATTAGTTGGATTTGATGCTTAGCTATGTTTGATAAAATTAGTCACTCTCACACCTAACACTCGACACAAAATGGCGAAAATTATAAAAAAATCACAACTCTCTCGACGTGGATCAAATAAATGGGATAGTAGAATACGACATACGAGTACACTAATATAATTTCAAACCCCAAGATGGTCGCCACCAAAATTAGCAAAGGTTTTAATTTTTAATGATAAATAGAAAACTCTGTATGTATAACTCTTAATAAAACTTATGATTAAGTGCAACAAGCGGCGGCCTTATCGCTAGTAGCGATCTCTTCCAGGCAACCTTTGGACGGAGATAAACTAAATCATAAATAATGACGAGGAAACCAAACTGACTTGCATTTAAATAGCAATTAATAATAATGTTGATATATATTACTTATTCAATAAACGCAAACAAGTACATTACACTAAACTTCTATCCCGTACAAAAACAAAAGCAGTTATTTTCACAGCAGGTATTATTTTCCTTTGTATTTCCAGTCTCTGCTCATGTGTTTACCTCCATCACTCCCGTTCAGCCGTCACCTGGTTAACAGACAACGAAATTATGTGTTCATCGTTTTCCCTCCGCTAGTCTGCGGTAAAAACTATATTTTTACCCTTTTTCGGGACAGCTGAAGGTCATTTTTCATTTGGAATG